>CM062289.1:204622661-207045161 GCA_031216915.1 Pictodentalium vernedei
TCTCTCTCTCTTGAGCAAATTCACACAGGCACTTGAGGTGAATAAAATAATTACCCATATTTTTGTGTACTTTTAACATCTTTTTTCTTTTCAATGTTTCATTCTGTCATTGTTATTGTTTTCACAATTGGTATTTGTTGGTGTTAATTGCTTGAATAAATCTTACAAATATTGATCGAAGATGATACTGACCACCCGTAAAACCCGAGAATATCATTTATCTTTTGCTTCCAAAGCTAAGCTAGTGGTGGGGGGGGGGGGGGGGGGGGGGGGGGCTGTGGTTTTGGAGAGTTGGTAGTTCATTACCCATGATTCACTCCGCGTACGGATACGGATGCAAGTCTCTGAGGAGCCTAGACTCCAGTGTTCTGCTATGAGAAGGGCTTTCGTTCGAGGATTTTTACTAGTAGTGATAGAACCCCACGAGGCTGTGATTTTCTGCTTGACTCCCCGATGCTGTAAAATTTATATCAGCGGTCTACTTTCTAGTTTAGTTTGTAGCATGCCCGTACAATTGGTATTCTTGTAAATATTAATACGGTCTTTTGGTACATCCAGATTGATTAAGTCCACATGTTTTGTTTTGTTTCTGTTTTTGTTTTTTCTTTTCTGATACAATGCATTAGCTGAATGCAAATTCTGTACATTTTCTAAGCCGATGAAATCGACCTGCTGCGAATATATCCTGCCGACATGTAGGCGGCTAGCCTCTGCGTTATTTCGCAGTATTTGTAATGGTACATATACTATATGAGTTTCGCAAATGGAGTACGGAATTTTGAGCGAGATTCGGGAAATTTATTTAAGACTGTTTTATTATTCTCGTGAATCTGTGTTCAGAGTCTCTAAAACTTCACCCCATCCAGTAGTAGGGTTTGATTGGTACGGGTCTACTACGGGATTCGTCTTCTGAGTTTTTATACATTGCCTCTTCGCCAGTTTCTGTGGCTCGTCGTAAAAAAATTACGCTGCATGCACAGTTATTACCGAATTAATGCATACCGACTTGCAAACTGTGCAGTTACCGTGTAAGTTGTTATTCAAACAACAGAAATAGGAGTCTTTTCATATCCGATTTCAATGATTCAAACCACAAGAACGTCACACACAAATTATTTTAAATGAACGCAGTAGCAATTACTGCGAGACCGTGTTTATTGCCAATCAACAAACACTAATCTCTTTCACACAAAATCACCGACCAACACAGTGTCAGTTTTCTCTGCTGTAACACAGAGTTTCACCGGATAACTCTGTGTTTTGATGAAATACAAACACTGCATCCAGTGTTTTATATGGTATACACTCTTGACGTACTGTAATGAAATTTTGTTTATTTTGAAAATTCTCATCTCTGATATTCCTTCAATTCAAATTAAATATACACAAAATGTACATCAAAATGAAGATTGAGATGTATAGAATACGAAACACATGTAATCAGCTCATAGAGTCGACTGTAGGCACATTGGTTCCTGGAAGTCTGCTGAAGTATTCGTACCAGAACTGATAATTAAATAATATTTCACGAAAACAACTTGTGGCCAAATGTGCTTTACATATCAAAGAACAAAGCTAGGGGATCAAAATTCTTCAAAACACGGCGACAGAGCTGCATGGGGGTAAATTCCAAAGCCTTTGCTTTTCTTTACGTATGAATATACTTTCGATTTCCGGTTGACGTCATCAGATGGAAAAAGCATGTAAAAACAACGCCGTCTAAAATCAAATAATGAAAAAGATCGCCTTCATACAGTACTGTATACTGTTATTAGGGGCTGGGCGGTTTTGAAATTTGCATTTCGGTTCGGTTTCGGTTTTGTACAAAAACTCGGTTTTTCGGTTCGGTTTCGGTTTTTCATAATATATTGTAGAAATCCACATTTTAGAGGGCAATGTACACATAAAATCTGTCTGTATTTGTCATCCAAGTCATGAGGCTCATATAGCGAGTTGAGTCATTTGGGTTAATCAGTGTTCACCACTCTTCTCAGCAAATGGACATAATGTGTTGGGCTGCTGTAGTGGGCAACAGTGGTGGAGCGGTGGAGCCATGAGGTATCTAGGGAGACCAGCCCCCCCCCCCCCCCCCCCCCCCACACCCTCCACTCAAAATCCCACTTGCTTCTCCCATCCCCAAATTTGAAAAAATTATGTTTGATTTCCTGCCCTCAGTACAAGTACAGTACCCTCAGTCCTGAGATTCCCCCCCCCCCCCTCCCCCAAAAAAAAAAATCTCCACTAGCATGGTCCACAGGATTTCAAACCATGGCTCCACCACTGGTGGGAGCTGCCTTGTTCTGTCAGTGAGATTTGGGACCTTGTCAAGACAAGATGCAGAAATTCACAAGAAAAGCTACATTTTAGCAAAAATCAACATTTCCTTATTTTTTATGGAGTCGCAATGCTTTCATCCTGGTTTGGGTGGATAATGTGCAAATGTTGTGCTTATTTCGGTAATTATCACATCGCTTGAAAATAGACGTGCCCCGTGTTTCTTGATGGTTCCTGCTTCAAATGACAGTGGAATAAGAGGAACACAAATCATATTTTTTTCTGATTTTGATAACTATTGTTGAAGTAAGTCGTGATATACGAATCACTTTTATTGGTAACTCACTCCAATGCTTTCACAATATCTCTCTTAATTTCGACTGTAGATGTTCGTTTTTTTACTTTGATTCTGCCCAAACATAGAAATTGGGCGAAATGGGCGGTGCCAAGGCAAAGATATTACCAACTTTACTTTGCCCTCTTGGCTTATCCCTGCGTTGATTTCATCTTATTCAAGACAGGCGATTGACGATTTTGAAGGGAGGGGAGACTGCTGCATAATGGGGTTTGAAAGAAAGTTTGCAATATTGCATCTTGGGATTTGTTGTGTTTACAAAATACACATGGTCATGACACGTGCTGATTATAACTATTAACATCGTATTGGGAATGCAGCGTGTGTACCTGACAGACCTGCAGTACTGCGCGATTCCTTAAAGTAAGTTCAAATAGTATACAAACAATTCCCAATAAGTTTTAAAAAAACTTTCAATAGTTACCTGCCATCCATTTAATTGGATGTGTTCTATTTTAATTTAACCATTTTATTGTTAACAAAAAACATAACTGCCAATGCGCAGCGTTATCTCTGAGCATGTGACTTCAGAGAACGTGCCAGTGGTCGGTTAATTAACATAATTTACTCGTCATTTTTCCCATGTGAACCTTGAGGTTTTAAAACTCAATAAATTTTATGTTTACCACCAATCTAATTTACAACGTGCTGTACGCAGATGATTTTAGGTCAAAGGTAATTTATAATACTTTTACACCACATATTGTCAGGTAACTTGCAATACCTCTTTGGTCGAATATGCCCGGTTCAGTAAATTTACTTAACAATTCTTGAATTGCATGTGTGGATTTTTACGTACGACTTTTTAATTTTTCATATTCCATCTGCTGGTGGTTCTGTAGATATTGTTTAAGATACAAGAAATTTGCTACCACTATTTGTGGGGGGAGGGTGGGGGGGATTTGTTGTCAGTCCTCTCGAAGTAAGCACAAATGGCACAGCATTTACCTTTGCCTGACATTTAAGCCTTTGGCGTGCGGAAAGCAAGTGATTGAGTGGTCATACACTTAACCAATTCTGGGAAATTTGTTGAAACCGAAAGTCTCGGTTTTTTGTTAAGGCGGCGGTTCGGTTTCGGTTTAAAAAAAAAAACCGAACCGAACCGAAAAAACCGATAAACCGCCCAGCCCTAACTGTTATTAGATAGAGATTGCACAGTTGCTATATTCAATGCAAAATATCATGATACTGTTGAAGTTTCTTAGAATCACGATTTTGTTTTTCGATGGAAATTTGTGGTATCGAGTGATCTGCGCATGTCTGTCAAGCAAGGAAACCATCTTCAATAAAAAATGCAGACAGTGTTGTCCTTTTCCAAAATACAATCCTTTCGCTGCACGCGAAAACGTTTTGAATGCCTAGATTTGTTATTGAATATCTGAAGCACATTCGGCCACGAGTTGTTCTTGCGAAATATTATTTTATTATCAGTTCTGGTACGAATGCGATAGCAGACTTCCAGGAACCAGTGATGCCTGCTGTCAACTCCATGAGTTGATTCCATATGTGTTTCGTGTTCTATACATCCCAACCTTCATTTTGATGTATAATTTGTGTATATTTAATCTCAAATTAAGGAATGTGAGAGGTGAGAATTTCAAAATAAACAAAATTCCATTACTTATATAGGCTATATAGCCCCTTAAACCGACTATGCACAATTTTTATATGCAATCTTTGTATAATAGGGCTCATTTCTCGGTCCAACCCCTCCATTCTATCACACAGCTGATAGGTCAAGTGCCAGGACGCACAAATAACATGATGAAAATTATCCTCATCAAAATTCTGCAGGCGAATCGAGAGCCATCCATTGTTCAATTTGTTGTGTTTACAGCGAAGTTGGGCAACATGTACAATTTACCCGATTCACTGATGTTTCCAACAAGATAGTATCGCACATCCTTGAAAAGGCAGTCAGGTATATCTTCAAGATCGTAGCCAAGTTTTTCGATCGTCATTTTGACTGTGAATTATATCTGTTTTATTTGTATTTATTATAATTTATTATCATCGTTTTCGCGCTAAAAATTTCCCGCAAACCGTCCCCGGAAATTCGGTGACGGGTCGTTTCGTTCCTTTTCCCTTTCGTCCCTCGGGTCGTTTCGTACCTTTACCTTTTCGTACTGGGTCGTTTCGTACCCCTTTAGGTACGAAACGAGCTCACCTAAATAAAAAGCAACGAATCGACTCACATAAAGAGGGGGACGAAACGACTCAGTTTTTGAGGGAAGAAGCGAGCGGACCTAAATGACAACTAAAAAGGAATAGGGGGCGCGGGTGGCGTCGAGGTAACCGGTTCTCGTCAGATCATCGAAGTTAAGCAACGTCGAGCGCGGTTAGTAGCTGGATGGGTGACCATTTCAGTGACAGATTCGCGCTCCCGAGTTGTGTCCTTGGGCAAGGCACTTAACTCCAATTGCCCACATGGGGGCACGATGACGCTGTGTACTAAGGCGTACTGCACGTCGATGGTGCGCATGTAATCATCATGGGTGTTTTTAAGTCTTCTGGGGACGATGCATATGGGACTATCCTAAGCTTGGTAACTGGCTTTTGAAATCGTTTGATGTTTATATGAACGATGTGAATACATGTTTTTATTTCAACCGAGTTTCACCATTTTTTTCAATTTTCACAAAAGAAATAAACAACGAAATAGCACTTGCGAAATTTTAACAACAACAGTGTTTCTCAAATACTGTCCAGCTGAAATAAGCTGAAGGATACACTACCAACTGAAGTTAGTTGTAGGAAAATAAATAAGTTCATTTTTGTTTAACAGTGTCGATTTTCGTTTTCTTGATAATCTTTCTTGATGAGCTTTTCGATGTTGAGCATCCCAAGAAATGACGCCCGAGTGTTGGAATCATCAACAACGGAAAACTGCAGTGGGAGATACAAAAGGGGGGGGGGGGGGGGGGGCACTTGGGCGATAAAGGAGAAAGATAGCACCGTGAAACTATTGTATGTTTTCAGTGTGCTTCCTGTGATAGAAATTGCATTTGTATCGAAAATTAAGGAATCCGGAACATCATGTTTTTTTTACAATAATAATAGTTATAACACCTAGCATGCAATAAGCAGGGTTATATGTTTAAAAACTTGTCATCGTACTAATTAAGACACCCCCGAAGAATCATATGTTACTAAACCGTAGGGGTTGTTTACATAAAACCCTCACGGAAAATTTCTCTTCTCATTACATCGGTCCCCCCCCCCACCCCCCACCCACCCTAGAAAATATCCTGGATCCGCCACTGGAAAACTGTGAAGAAAATTTCATTCCGAGTTTCCTACAATGAAATTGCCGTTTTAGGCATAATGTTCTTTAAAAAATCTATACGCTGTATTGATTTTTTTAAAGTTAAAAACTATGCCTAAAATTTTCGAATAAAAATTTAGAAAAATAGAGGTGAAAATTACCTGAGTCGTTTCGTTCCTTTTTAGGTACGAAACGACTCAGTACGAAACGACCCAGTACGAAAGGGAAAAGGTACGAAACGACCCGTAACCGGAAATTCCGGCCCCTTAAATAAAAGGAATGCAATTTGCGCCACATCGAAACCGTTCTGAAATGTTTTATGGCAGGGCATTGAAGATCTGCGACTCAAAGCGTGTTTGGAACTGGGATAGACGTAATTATATTTCTGCGTAATTTTAAATTCGGATGAAAATTGAGGAAATGACCTGCCTCAAGCTCAGATGTGATTTCAAAGGTGGGGGAAGTCGGGAACGGGTCAAGGCGCCACCGGGTCAAGTCGCCCCCCCCCCCCACACTTGACCGGTGGCGAGTTGACCTGACCCGTTACCGGGTAGCCTATCCCCGGCCAGTCGGCATGGTAGGAATTGGGATAGACGTTACATTAGGGGAATGGACAATTTATTCATTTATTAGGGTTTAACGACACATTAACAGCCAAGGTCATATCGTGTCGGTGACAGTTTTACGGATGGAGGAAGCAACGACGAGCAGCTGCCAACTCCCCAACATCGTAACCCGCTCTACAGCACAGTCAGGGTTAGACTGGTTGAAGACACGCGCACCATCGACGTGCAGTGCGCCTTAGTACACGGCGTCACCGTGCCCCATGTGGACAATCGGGGTTAAGTGCCTTGCCCAAGGACATAACGCGGGAGTCCGAATCGATCGCTCAGACGTTGCTTTACTTCGGTGATCTGACGAGAAACGGGTCAGGGACAATCCGCCCCAGGGACAACCCGCCCCAGGCCTATTTTGGGGGCGGGTTGTCCCACTATTTGGGGCGGGTTGTCCCGATTTTTGTTGTTGATATTTTGACAAAAAATTTGGGGGGGGGGGGGGAGGGGGGATAGTTATATATAAAAAAGATTTCTATTCATTTTTTTCTCGGAAATTACCAAATTTAATCGAAAATTATCCATAATCCATACTGATCCGATTTTTTTGGTATTTTTAAAAAATATTTGGGGAGATGGTAATATATAAAAAAAAGATTTTTACTCACTTTTTTATCGAAAATTATCCAATTTTAACGAAAATAATCCACAACCCTCTTACCACACCCCCATAATAACTGAATCAAACTGATAATAATTCTAAACTGAATTGGTAGCATGGAGACACCAGTCAGAATAGGCGTGTTGTTTTAGACATGTTGTTTCAGTCGGGTACCCTCTAAGAGGAATGATATTTGTTTGATGCGCAAAAATCAAATGACCGGACATGTTGTTTTAGCGTGATATGGATTCATCACAGCGTTGATCTCTATTCCGGAACAGTTGTAAATTAAAAACCGAATGGCTCTAATTTCCAGCTCTCTATCTTTTCTACCTCCTTTATCTCATCAGACACACGACCAAACTGAATGACAAACTATGAGGGATTGAAACAATCCTCATGCAAAGATGTGCAGAATACCTAACAAGACCAAGGCAAGGATTGAAACAATCTTGCCAGCAAACAGCCCTTTTAAGGGCTTTTTTGTGGGTGTGGGGCGTGGGGGGGGGGGGGGGGGGGGGTGTTGGAGGTCATTTGGAATTCCCGAAGGATAACCAGATGCCTCAAAATCACATACAGCATCCTATCTTCCAGAAGGCTTGATGGATTACTCCGGTTTTTTCAAACTAAACTGTTGGAGCTTTCTCCACTCCTTTTTTGTAACCGCTATGGTCATATACCGGGGCCGCTACCAAACCGGCGTTGCTGTTTGGTTTTCTTTTTCCTTTTTCCCTTAAAATTGCCATCGTACAACATTATATTTGGCTCGCCACCATGGTGGGACTCAAACCTCTACCATCGCTAAGCTGGAACCGAATAGAGCCCACTCTCTAATAGTCTTAATGGAGTTGAGGGATTGATCTTTGACAATCTATCACTCCAATGCAAACTGTCGGGAATTCTAACCGCGTGCATACCCCACCAGACCCCATTTGAGGCAATAGGAAAGCTAGGCCTGTGTGATCCAAGATCCAAGTGAAATAAAATAAGGCTAACCGGGGTCGCAAGTGATTTGTAAATCCCACATCGTCCCTGCGCGCCTTCGGCGCGCTCAAACCTTTCATTCATTCATTCTTCATTCAACAATCATGTTTCCTTGTATTCACTGTGACCTCGAAGTTCGACCAAAGCAGCATGCGGTTGATTGCGATGTTTGTGGGAGATGGCAACATCGTTTATGCGACACGGGAATCAACCATGTGGAATATCGGATGGCAAGAAGAGGAGAGACAACCATTAATTTTTTAATTTTATTAGATGTTAATTAATAAATTCATCAATTTTAAAGTTCTTGTTGTTTATTGTTGATATCCTTTATATCCCGGCGCGTATGTCTTAATTATGATCGTAATATAAGTAATAACAGGTGAATAATTCATTCTGAATTATTCACGTATTACAACTTATAACACAATCATAATTCAGATGACAGTCAGGTTGTCCTTTATATCCCGGCGCGTATTTCTTAATTATGATCGTATTATAAGTAATAACAGGTGATTAATTCATTCTGAATTATTCACATGTTACTACTTATAATACAATCATAATTGACAGTCAAATGACAGGTTATTAGTACTCCGAATCCAATCCTAGTCCAATATCACAGTCAAGAAAAATTGGGGCGGGTTGTCCCGGGGCGGGTTGTCCCACCTGGCCTGGGGCGGGTTGTCCCTGGGGCGGTTGTCCCGTTCCTGACGAGAACAGGTTACCACAACACCACCGCGCCCCCTAGCGGTATGGACAAAGCGTCCGAGACAAAACGTGCGATTTTATGGATAAAGCTTCCGATTTTCTGGATAAAACATCCGAAATATTTGGCAAAACGGCCGATATTTTGGGACGAAACGTCCGATATTTTTAGACAAAACGTCCCATCTCAGGAACCTGAGACTGGACGTTTGTCCAAAAAATCCGGCGCTTCGTCCAAACAATCGGGGAGCAGGTTCATGTGGTCAGATGTTCTTGTAGGGGTGGTGAAGGACGAAATTAAACCAGGGGACAATACGTCAGGTGACTTCTGTTGATTGAGTGGCAAATAGAGGGGTTTTTTTTTTTGGGGGGGGGGGGGGGGGTATTTTACGGAGTTGGATAAGAATCTCAATTACGGAAAGCCTCATATAGCTCGTTTATATGTATACAGGTGAAATGAAGCAATCCGATTCAACCTTGATCGATGTTATAGTCGAGACTGAGATAGGTATAGCTAGGAAGTAGTGTTCACATACAGTGATTTTATTAACTTGTTTCCTTCAACTATCGGCTCGGTTAGATTCTTGTGTTCGATGTTTAGTAGCCTTCACGGCACTACTAAACACGGAACACAACCGAACACGTATAAAATTATGGGACGAGTGTCAGATAAAGCTGAGATATTGGTAAATTCGGGTATAAATATCATATATTTCAACTTTTCAAGTGGATCCGTTAATTTAACCCTTTACCCAACGCAGACGTTATCAAAATTTATTATTTTAAATATTATTTTTCAAACAATTTCAACAAAACCATATCATGTGACCTCTCGTTGGAACGAGCTCCACGAGCTCGTTTCAAAGTGGGGTCACATGATATGGTTTTGTTGAAAGTTTTTGAAAAATAATATTTTTTCAACTGCTTAATTTGCAAATTACGCGGGTGGATGCGGGCGATTCGTTAGGTAAAGGGTTAAAGTGACTTTATTAACTTTTTTCCTTTCAGCTGTTCGGCTCGCAATTGCCTGTTGCTCATTCTATCCGTGGTCCATTATATGGTAGACTGTCGGAAGCCCTTATTTGGGCTCTGTTCTGAAGTGCAGGTACCACAACTTAAAGGACTCAAATTCAGTGTCCATGATTCATCTTTGAAGTGATATTGTTTAGTCTGTTAGGATTTGTCTTGTTACAATTTATGGGAGAGTGCTGATAGAATGGCAAATGTTTCCTTCCCGATCGCTGATTCAGTCTTTTGTGTCAAGCGTCCATGGCATTATTGGTTGTCAAGACTGGTTGAGCGAAGTCCGAGGGTTTATTACGGCCCGAGACTAAGTCGACGATCGTTAATAAGCCAGAAGGCTGTTATTCAGTCCCCAAGGGCCGTTAATAAACCGGGACGCCCGACAAAACCATGTTATTATTATTACGGTGACCGGAAGCTGTTAAAGAATTTTGTTTTCATACGTCCGCCGCTTGCTTCCTGTTGCATGATGTCATAAATGACTTAGTTTTACCACCCCGATAAACTCCGTTAATATACTAGAGAACGCCCTCTAAATTGATAATAATTTACATTTAATAGACCCAAATATTCTATATCACCCCTTTATATTGCCTCCTTTGCCGTTTTATTTCTACTGCTAGGTTCTGTTCGGTTCTTAGTATGACCCTATCATGGCTATCAGAATGTCCGAAAAAGATGTAGCCAAGTTGTCACTGTTACCAAAAACAGGAGGCCAATTACAAGCTCTTGCCCCCCCCCCCCCCCCCCCCCCCCGCACACACACATCAGTGGACGCCTATGTTTGCGTTTGAACTCAGGCTTCATGACATTCACAATGCCCATGCCGAAGTTCTTTATCATGTAAACTTCACTAGGATACTGTAACACGAAGCGCCTATGGGATTACCTATCCCAACTCACGTTCCTACCCGGTTCTTCCGGGGTTTGAGAAAACAATAATGGCTATGTAAGGAATTCAGTAAACAAAACAACCCGCCAGGATCGGTGCTCAATATCTCCTTAAGCAAAAATAGCGTTGGTAGAGTAGCTAATACAATTTGTCAGGACTCGGAGGAAGATTCCCCTCACCACGTTTTGAGTGCGAACTATTCCTAAATGACACAGATGCAAGCAGATAAATTTGTAAAACTTCCTAAGAGTTTGATCAGTGAGTTTCACGAGCCGGAAGACAATCAACAGAGGGCCGCACTCTATGGGCGACAAGAGCATGATGGGACACTGCAGCTCTGAATCCCCTTCACACGATATACTGTATTCGAAATCACCAAGTGTCAAGAGCAACAGTCGTCTGAGCGACACCCTCGGAGTGCGACACGCTCAGCAGAATACTCTTGCTCAAACTATTGTTGAACCGGAATGAACTATACGAGCAGAAAGACCAGCAAAGCAGCATAACAAACTGAAAGACACACTCGTGAGCGACACAGCGCAGTAGAACAGTGTTGCTCCAACAAATACCTCTATATTCGTGCGTGAGCGACAGATCACACTTCTCGCATGATTCCCAGTGTCGACAGTTACAGCAATGATTCCGCGTTGCAGGCGCCACGCTGAAACCATCGGTTTACCAAGTTCACTTTTCAACTCGAAACTTTCAAATATCAGAGTTTATCGAAACGCCTCTCTTGAATCGTAACAGATTTCTCCTCTACAGAAGAATGGTTTCGGCGCGTGGAGTGGATCCACTCATTTCGACCCCGTTAGCGGTGTTCTTTAATTGCTCTTTGAATGTATGGAGCTAGTAGCCCCAGGCAAGTATAGTATGCCACTTATCTTTACTTGTAGGGGACGCCATAAGCAAGTATAGCCGGCTTCTGTCCTTTTGTTTCACGTTTAAGGAGAGAAGGCAGCTGAGTCCAGATAAAGATGGTGGTGATCACGATAATGAAGGTGGTCATGGCAGTGGTGTCAGCAAGACAACAGACGGGAAAAGGTAAAGACATTGTGTCAGCCCGGTGAAAAACGGCCATTTGTGGGTTCCAACAACCCAAACTGCCCTGGTCCGAGAACAGGACTGCTATATGTCCCATTTGACCAGGACCCTGATACGTTCTGAGAACGTTTACAAAAAGGGCACGGGATGATCGCAGGACCAACATTCGCCTCCCCGGGGGAGGATGACCACTACGGGGATGGAATGAAGGAGTCGCCTCGACTGAAGAGGTACGGTGTCTTATATAGCATGAGCGGGAGTCTAAGAAAACGCCTCATGAATAATAATGAGAGCGGGGAATTTGAAGATACTTTCTTTGTTACACTACTTTGATGCTGGGTCCGAACTCCCACACCTGATAAAATGTAGTCACTTCAGAATAGGCCTAATCTGATTTTTTTTACGTAAACTAAAGTCCCTTCTGAGAAAGTAAATTGGAGATGTACTTCTGTATCAGTTTTTTTTATAGCATCACGCTATATGTGGGACAACATATTTTAAAGGTTTGGTAACTGGGTTGGAGCCTGAACTATGTTTGTTTGCTGGAGTTTAACGACATTTTCAACAACAGGGTCACAGCGTGCCGGAAGATGATACACCTACACGTAGAGGTGTATATCACAATATAAAAATGAGAAAAGTGGTTTTAAAACATCGTCGCCTGAGTGCTAGAATGTCCTATGTTCCATAGGGAACCTTGAACATTCTAGCACTCAGGTGACGACATGTCTTCGTTTTTAAATGTTGTTTTCACACGGAGTCGTTTCGAGATGAGAAACACAAATAAACAAATAAATAAATAATTAAATAAATAAAACGGGACAGAAAAGGTATGATTTTTTTTACATAAGAAAATAGAGGATACTGTGCTTCAGGGGCAGATAGGTAAAGATCCTGCTTTTGAAACTGATGTGCGGTTGCAAATGGCTGCATATAGTTTCTACGTCTTTTCATGAACATGTTCAGACTGAAGATCAGCGTTTGACAACGAGTTAAGTATTCAGCCTCACATGCATACAGTTTATTGCTATTTTACATGCAAGACCGCGTTCACTATTGTTATTGGATTTTGAAAATGGGATACGTGTCATGAGTTTGAAAACTTAGACATTACTCGCGTTAAAGATAACACAGAGCATGTCATTTGAAAACAAATGTCTGAAAAGGTGGACAAAACATCAGGAAGCTGCTTCCTTCTAATTGAGACCACGAAAGAGAAACAAATTGTATGGTGTTTGACTGAGTGAAAAGAAAAAAATAACAACATAGATATAACATAAATTCGTCAAACCAAATCCCTGTAAAGAAAAGCTTTACTTGTTCTCCATTTCTATTTTCACACTGCTGAATTGAAAACTGGATTCTCAGTGTAAATATGGGATTCTCAGAGAATACTAAATGAGATTCACAGAGAAATACCGTGAAAAAACGATAACCGCTAATCAAGATTTTGACATTTTTATCGAAAGAGAAGATATATGGAAAGGTAATACCAATGCATTTACTTTTATCCAGTAGTTTAACTATCCCTTCGAAGTACTTTTCGCGAACAGTATCTGCTACTGTTCATTAAATGGGAAAATTAGGCTGCTCAAAATGGGAGGGTCCGCTGAATTTTTGGCTTTGTTCTAGTACGAGTGGCCTTTTTCCAAAATTTCGGGGGTTTTCATATCGACTTACAGGCTTATAATCACGGCGGAACATCTCTCCAATTGAGACGCCCATGTTATATGACCTACATTGCTCCGAAATATTGAAATTTTACGATTTCTTGGGGAGGTGTAAATCAAGAATGACAACGCGGCGTTTCAGAGAGTGATAACGGGGTTTCAGGGCGACAACGGAAGTTTCACGTCTGCTGAAGCAACTGTGTTGAGGCGGAATTCGAACCCTTTTAACTAATATCACAAATTTAAATGTTTTGTTCAGTTCCTGAAATTAGAGGTGCATCCACATTGCGTTTTAGACCTATGCAATTATCAAATCTCGGCGCTTTTTACAAGCAGGTTCTGACATTTTTAAGCTGGTATAATTTAGTTATTCAATCAGAACATGCACAGATAAAATTTACTCAGGTATGAATATCACACTGCTTAATCGAAAACCGCATTCTTAGAGTAAATATGGGATTCTCAGAGAATACTATGAGATTCTCAGAAAAATATCGTGAAAAGTCGATAACCGATAATCAAGATTTTTTTACATTTTTATCGAAATAGAAAATATATGGAAAGGTAGGTACCAATACATTTACCTTTATCCAGTACTTTAACTACCCCCTCGAAGTCCTTTTCGCGAACAGTATCTGTTACTGTCCATTAAATGGGAAAAATAGACTGCACAAAATGGGAGAGTTCGCTGAAATTTTGGCTTTGTTCCAGTACGAGTGGCCTTTTATCAAAATTTATGGGTTTTCACATCGACTTATAAGCTTACTAGCGGATGTTACCCGACGTTGCACGGGAGAAGATGGTTATATCAGCCGTTTTCGGTATAAAATGTCAAGGTCACCCCGCACAAGGTCAAGGTGACCCCCACACGGGCACCCCGATAAAGTCAAAATAATCGATAGGTAAATATACCCGCACATATGAAATTTCAGCCCAATCAGCCCAGACGTTTTCGAATTAAAAGGTCAAGGTCACCAATTTAAAGGCCAAGGTCACCCGCACGGGCACCCCGATAAAGTTAAAATGATCGATGGGTCAATATACCCGCACATATGAAATTTTAGCCCGATCGGCCCAGACGTTTTCGAAATAAAAGGTCAAGGTCACCAATTTCAAGGTCAAGGTCACCCCGCACGGGCACCCCGATAAAGACAAAATGAAATATGGGTCAATATACCCGCACATATGAAATTTTAGCTCGATCGGCCCAGCCGTTTTCGAAATAAAAGACAAAGGTCATCAATTTCAAGGTCAAGGTCACCCCGCATGGGCACGACACCCATCCCATGTTACTCGCAGGGACGAATTACCCCCGTGTATAAAATTTGAGATCGATCGGTCGAGAAACGGAGGAGTTCACCCGGAACAAAGAGAGATAGAAAGAGAGATAGAGAGAGATATAGATTGAGGCATTCGCATTTATATATTAGACTAGCGGGTGATACACGGCGTTGCACGGGGGAAGATGGTTATATCAGCCGTTTTCGAAATAGAAGGTCAAAGTCACCAATTTCAAGGTCAAGGTCACTCGCATGGGCACCCCGATAAAGTCAAAATAATCGATGGGTCAACATACCCGCACATATGAAATTTTAGCCCGATCGGCCCAGCCGTTTTCGAAATAAAAGGTCAAGGCCACCAATTTCAAGGCCAAGGTCACCCCGCACGGGCACCCCGATAAAGTCAAAATGATCGATGGGTCAGTATATCCGCACATATGAAATTTTAGCCCGATCGGCCCAGTCGTTTTCGAAATAAAAGGTCAAGTTCATCAATTTCAAGGTCAAGGTCCGCACGGGCATGGCACCCATCCCATGTTACTCGCAGGGACGAATTACCCCCGTGTAGAAAATTTGAGATCGATCGGTCGAGAAACGGAGGAGTTCACCCAGAACAGAGAGAGAGAGAGAGAGAGAGAGAGAGAGAGAGAGACATTCGCATTTATATATTAGATAATCACGACGGAACATCTTTCCAGTTGAGACGCCCAGGTTATACATGCCCGTCATTTCTCCGAAATATTGAAAATTTTACGATTTCTTGGGGATAGTGTAAAACAAGAATGACAACGCGGCTTATCAGAGAATGACAACGGGGTTTCAGGGCGACAACGGAACTTTCACGTTAGTTGAAGCCACTCAGGGGAGGCCGAATTCGAACCTTTTTACCCATTGCCTCAAATCTAAATGTTATAGTTCAGTTCCTAATATTAGAGGGGCATCCACATAACATTTTAGTCCTTTACAATTACCAAATCTCGGCGTGTTCTAAAAATAGGTTCTGGCATTACTCAGTAATGCATAAAGCCGGATCAGAAATTGATATCCTTAGTGATTCTGATGTAAAAATCCCAGTCTACTTCCAAAACAATAACTCTTATATTTCGTTTGTTTCGGATGTCAAAATTTGAGAAAAAAAAAACTAATTTGAATTGGTATCCCACAGCCCACGAACCATAAATCAGAATATACTGATATAGCTGGAAAATGCAATGTAGCAAATTCGGATATTAGGAGGTTCGCCATTCTGGCTACCAGAGCCACGTTATAGAGTCTTGTACTCCTCAATGGGGATTGATGAGCCTGTTATAGGCCATCCGAACACAACACGGGGCAAAACCGAAAGACGTCGACTTGGCTGCAGACTGCCGAGGTCTACCATAAACCGGGCGGCCGATCAGTCTAACACAAGAGCATCCCTTGATCAGTGGCGGCGCCAGGAATTCGATTTGGGGTGGGGGGGGGGGGGGGCGGATAAGTAAGATATTGGGGCCGAAGGTCAAGATGCCAACAGCATTTCCCACAGGCCGCAGGCCTGAGGCGGGGTAGGGTATGGGAGAGGGGGTCTGGATGATCTCCTCAAGGAAACATTTTCATATTTGGACAGCCTGGGAGCGATTTCTGAGCGTTTCTAGAATACCCGATGTGTTCTTCAAAGGCCCCCCCCCCCCCCCCCCAGATTGTACAGATCTGATATTGAGTGGAGAAACCATGGCCAGGTAGCAAGTTGAAGTTTGAATTTTGGGGGCGCGAGGGAAAAGTAGAGGGCGGAGGGGGGGGGGGAGCTGGCGCCGCCACTGCCCTTCATTCCCATGTCAATTTTATTCAGCTGTGATGAATAATTTTCTTTGTTACTTCGCAGACTTAGTCTTTTGACCTGGCCTTCTTACCTGCAGGCCAGCTGTGGCCACGTTTGCGTTTCCTGGGTAGAGAATGCAAATTTGTGTCACCTTTATACCTCTGAATACCCCCCCCCCCCCCCTAATTTGACAACGAAGGTAAATCAGCTCACCGCTTTCTGTCCTATTATATCTGCAAATCATCATATATAAACTTATCGAATACCTAGATCATGAGCTATCTGGAAGGGCTTTTCATAATGGGTTTAAGCTGTCGACCATTTTATTATAGCGGGAAGACAAACAAGTCACATTTATGGTATCTGCTCTCTAGTAACAATAATATGACGAGACTGCTACATCCCATCGTTTATCGACTTAATTTCATTTCGACATAATAGTTTTAAAAATGAAAACTTACCCCTATATTTCACAGAAAATGTTCGATAAGATACATTTCGCTCAGTATGATATGACGACGTGTTCTGCAGCATATCATACCTGAGTAAATTGTATTTGTGAAATTATACCAGTTTCAAAAATGCCAGAACCTGCTTGTAGAAAGCGACGAGATTTGGTTATTGCATAGGTCTAAAATGCCATGTAGATGCCCCTCTAATATCAGGAACTGAACTAAAACATTCAGATTTGTGTAATTGGTTAAAAGGTTCGAATAACTCCTCACCAGAGTGGTTTCAGCTGACGTGAAACTTCCGCTGTCGCCCTGAAACCCATTGTCATACTCTGAAATGCCGCGTTGTCATTCTTGTTTTACACCATCCCCAAGAAATCGTAAAATTTTCAGTTTTTCGGAGCAATGTAGGGCATGTAACTTGGACGCCGCAATTGGAAAGATGTTCCGCCGTGATTATAAGCCTATAAGTCGATATGAAAACTCAGAAATCTTGAAAAAAGGCCACTCGTACTAGAACAAAGCCAAAAATTCAGCGGACCCTCCCATTTTGTGCAGCCTATTTTCCCCATTTAATTGACAGTAACAGATACTGTTCGCGAACAGGACTCAGAGGGGATAATTACGCTATTGGATAAATGTAAATGCATTGGTATTACCTTTCCATATATCTTCTCTTTCGATAAAAATGTCAAAATCTTGATTAGCGGTTATCGTTTTTTCATGATTTTTCTTTGAGAATCTCATATAGTATTCTCTGAGAATCCAATATTTACACTGAAAATCCGGTTTTCGATTGAGTAGTGTGATTGTGTTCAAAATGTAATCACTTGTCACTAATCTGATCATATTCCAAACTCTCACATTCATATTAAATAAAACAAAAGATATGAAACCTTGCATTTTCTCTACGAAGTTTACTAAAAAAACGAAACTCGCGATCGGATTGTTTTTCTGTAACCATAGCTTGAACACAGAAATTCGGTAATATTGTAATTTTCAGTGTTTAGGTCCAACAACTAACAATGTTGGAAAACTACAGCACGCACAGAATTATACAGTCAGCGTGGTCAGAACATGTTATATCGCACCAGTCATTCTTGAACTGCTCTCACTGCCAGTGTTTCAAAGAATCCAATATAAATTATGTTGACCGGTTTTCTAATGTCAATGTGGTCTTGCAACCTAACTGAGCTGTGGCATTGGTATATACCACACCGAATCCCGAGATGGAGCCACGAAATTTTACTGGTATAGCATAAGGCAAAATTTAAATCTGCAAGTGACAGGATTATCTGTGGCTCTTCTCACTCGACGGAACTCTCTTCTGTAAAATATAAAAAAAAAACACCCAGGCCCTTCATTTAAATGTAGCATATAAACATGTCCACTTCAACGGGCATTCTGCTAGCAAAACCCCTGCATTAACAATAATATTAACATCGTAATATATTGCCTGGACAATCATCTTCGTACAATACAACACGTTATGCATGTAGTTGTGTTAGCGTTGACGCCAATGAAAATGGCGCAATATACTATTACTTGACATTTTTACACTGCTGAAACAAGTGACCTTAAACACCAACAAATAAATTTAAATTTGACATATATACCACAGAAATGAACAAATCACGACCAGGAACCAATACTATACAACTTCTACAATTGTATTTTCTGGAATTGTATTTTGTACCCATCAATGTAACTGACTAAAATGAATGATTAACATTTTAAAAGATATGACAATTTGCCAGTTGGCAAATAGCCATATCTTTTAAAATATTAATAGTTCATTTCAACCCATTTAAAGTCATAACTAGAAAATACAATTCTAGAAAATACAATTGTAAAAGTTTTATAGTACTGGGTCCTGATAATACTCCATGCAGTTGTCTCGTTAGTATGACTCGCGAAATGTTTTGAATCAGGTAACTTCACGTCCAATCATTGACTGAATAAATATTGTTTTTAAAAACACGACTAAAATCAGTTTTGGTGTAAGAATCATCGTCACAGGTTTTAAACAAAAATTTAAAATTTTTTTTATGAAACTAATTACAAAGATGTTCTGGTATGATTTCAACAGGCGAATCCTGGAAAAAACTGAATAAATATGACAGCGAGAGAGCTTGGGACAAATTAAGGTTAGAGCATATTAACCCCCTGAACACTGATGTCAAAATCTTCAATTTTCAATGTTAATTATCTCCCTTTATGTATTAGATGCTTCAATAATTAGTGTCTTGCTTGACAGATCTCTCAGAGATCTGTCAAGCAAGACACAAATTGTTGAACCATTGACTACACAAAGATAGACAACTAATGTAAGCAGGTGTGAAATGTTGACACCAGAGTGCAGAGAGTTAAAGTGGCAAAAATTAGATTAAAGTCCGACAGAAAAGGATTAATAACGAGATACCAACCTTCAGAATTAAAAAAAAATGTGTAATTATTTGTTTTAAGAAATTTAACATCTTTATATAGTATTTATGTCAGGGCTCAAGAAAGGACGTAAACCGCAGATGTTGCGGGCCAGGATGAAATGATAACCTTTCAAATCTATTACTATACCAACGTGAACACACCCGTTTCAGTAACCACTGGTGGCGTGCAGTTATACGGGCGGAGGAAGCCAAAGTACCCAGAGAAAAACAACGAACAGCGGCGAGCAACTGTCAGACTCCACACCTTACTAGCCCAGAGAGCTATCAGTGGTTGAAGGCAAGTGTGCCATGGACGTGCAGTACACTTTGGAGCATCGCGCCATCACGCCTCCATGTGAGCAGTGGGAATTAAGTGTCTTGCTCAAGGTCATAACGCAGATGACTCGGGGCAGGATGGAATGGTAATCTGTCAAATGTGTGGAAACACTATTACAACCAACATAAACTCATCCGTTTCAGTATCCACAGATGCTCGACACAATGCCTAAAAGTCTAAAACATGGTATTTGATCACATTTGTTCTCATCGATTCTGCACAGAAAATTGTTCTCAAATGTAACCTTTTGAACGTCTCAGTCACAAACTGCCCATCGAAAATAAGTCGCCAGTCCTCAACAGACGATATCTAAAACACACATGAAGGCACGTGACATTCCGGGAAATTTTCCTAATTTGGACTGTAAAAGGTGTAGATGTCTATCATGTTTCCTATATGACATAACGAACATTCTCGACCTTTGCAGTTCAAAGTAGGAAAATGTTTCGGCATGTAAACATCGCGAAAATTTTGTCGAATTTGACCTGCAAATATCGCTATTACCTCTAATCGGGCCCCGGGTGTCTCCTTTGCGACCTCAAATTTTTTCCAGAAAGTGCCTGACGATTTTATAAAACGTTTGTTCCAATTCAATAGGAAACTTGTGTGCTAGTACTGCGCCAGACCAAGCGCCTATCCCGTAACCCCAGCACACCTCCCCGAAATCACATTTTCAGGGCTCCAGGAGCTGCGGGGACGAGGGAGCCGGATAGTTTTCACTTTTTTAGCATTGGAAAAGCACAAGAACACCGGAAGCATCGAAGGGCGACGGGAGAGGGTGGGGTGGGTATGAAAACGGCACTCGACTCTGGGTATGAGTTAAGACAGGGCATTTAAAATGTATCATAAATTGTAATGTGACACTCAATAATATTGACTTATTTTTATCGTCCCCTTTATCATAACAAGGAACCATCTGCAGTGTTTTGCATAATAGATGGCACCTTGTTGCACTGAAGGGATAATATATAGCTGAATGTATAGCTTCTTCGTTTGGTGATTATAGACCAGCCTCCGTAAGTATACCTGATACCACACCGATATCGCCACTGCACACGTAAAACACGTTAGAAACGAATACGCGAGAGCTACAGTTCTTGGAAAGTAAAGACTTTTCCACTGGTGCACGTCTGGCGAAAAAGGGCACGCGCTGCACCCCTACTGCTAGCCTCAGAAAAAGAGGGGTAGCTTTCCCTGCTCCGCCCCACCCACTTCCGGCGCCCTTGGAAGAGCAAGAGTATACTGAAACATAATGGTACTACAAAACGATTAGAATTGTGCCCCTTCTCACACTCCCGCTTTTCACACATTTCTCCTTAGATCACTAGACTAGTAAACTGTTAGCGAGAGTGTGCACTCTAAAATCAGTTGGGTTAAAAATCAACCCAAATCGACTGGGTTGAGTGAATATGAACCCAATTGGGTTCATATTCACTCAACCCAGTCGATTTGGGTTGATTTTTAACCAAACTGATTTTAGAGTGTATATCACGGACGTTCTGTCATAACAACACCACCTTACTGATATGACCCCAGGCATTGTGCTAACAATAAACGTGATGCTCACCCTCATCTCAATTAACGTAATGCATCAACTCCTCTCATCGACGATGTTTGATGATGTGAAAGCTGTTACGCGGTGACTGTAGTCACCGCGTAACAGCTTTCACTTCATTAAACCAGTTAAATGATATCAACTTTGCTATCTCGGAATTTGTTTTTTGTCAATAATAACTAAAATATGTTGTAAATATTCAATTTGTGTTGCCGAGAAAAATATGCAAATCAACAATATTCATTGTTCACAGACATCACAGTAGATTCTTTTAAAAAGTGACTAACGATTGCGAGGCGTAGGAAAATTAAAAATCTTGGAGGCTTTTTTTGTCGAGCCTCGTTTATTTTTAGCAACATTCGCCCCACGTAAGATGGCGGCGGTTAAGACACTTTGCTATATGTGACCAATGAGCCTGCCAGCAGTCCAGTTGTAGAGAGATCAATGGGCATTTCCCTCACTATCTTGAGATACTAAAAGACCAGATTCGGTTCAATACAATGTCACTTAACTTGTCAAAATCGAGACCTGTGCTTGACAACTAGTTTAACAAGTCCAAGGGTCTCTCGGATTCTAGTGACTGGGTCTACGTTATCAGTTTACTGCCTCATAAGGGAATACAAAGCTTTCCCGGGAACGTGGCTAGATGGTCTTCGTTGGTTGGGGGCGGGGGGGGGGGGGTGTAATTGTAGATTGTGCCTTGTTGCACTCAAGTGAAATATTGACTTCAGTTGGACAATCTCATGACATGTGCTCCCAAGATCACTAAATATCTGTTAGAAACGATCGCACCCACATGTAATATTTCACGAAATATACTACCATTAGACATGAGATTTCCAACTCAAGGGCGAAATGGGCCAAGAAAAGGTACCGGGGAATGAACCAAAGGGGCCCAGACGCGGGGAAAATTTGCGAACTAAACAAACGCGGCTTCCTTGCACCCAAGCGATCAATGGCAGTCCACATCGAGGACATTTCGATAGCATTTTGTATCCTCTTCATCGATCATTCGACAAAAATGCTGCTACAGGGAGGACCCATCGGGAAGACCATCGTTCGGCCCAATCGGAGAAAAGTTTGATTTTTGAAATTGAAGGAACCAAGTTTCCTTTCATCAGAGCGATCAGTGACATACTAGACTGCTGGTATGTGGGCTGCCAATAGCTGTCCACACAGAGAACATTTCGATATACCGGCAGTCTATGCAATCATATCCATTTCATCCTTTGGTCATTTTCACGAATTTTCACTTGGTGTTGGACTGCATCAATTTTGTTGCTCCAAGGGAGAACCTAAATGAGGACCATCGGGAATTTTCCCGATGGACCATACGGCCAGTCAGCCTCTGTTCCAACTGTTGGTGGTTTGAGACTTGGAAAAGTTTCTAACTATCGAAACGTTTGGCCGAGATTGGGTGAGACACTCGCCTACATCCTCTCCCTCCTGTCGACACGTCCCTACCATTACCCACCGAGTAAGATCCAAGCCATCTGCTATATTGCAAATGAAAACTGAAAAAGACCAATGGTCGATTCGAATGGATTCGCTCATGCTCGAATGTTCTAAGCTCATCGAATAAATATTCCTTTCAGTCGACACTCGGTTCAAATGACAATTCAGGCGACTCGGAGACCGAGCTGGGCAGTTGAAGATCACTTCAACATAATATTATTTGGACCCACCGCCATCACGGTCCATTGCGACTACCGATTCAGAACCACAATCGAAGGATATTTTTCTGATTACAGTTTAAACATATTTTATTTGCTACACTTAGTGCAAATTGGATTGGAGGACAACAGGTGTTAAACACATAATTTATCCTCCTCTCCTACAAATTTGAAATACATAAATTACATGGCAAACAAAAACATTTAATAACAAAGTAAAATTGTTGTTTTACAAAAATAACAAAAATGAAAAGTGAGAAAAAGAGAGTGAAAGACGAACAGGGGGAGAAAGAAAGAGAAGGAGAAGGAAAGAGGAAGCGGGAAAAGGTGAATTACGATAACACATGAGTAATCTCCCTGTCTGCGAGGAGATACATTTTTTCATCACGGAATAGTTTCTAAAACCAAGTTTTGATATACTTGTTTTCAAGCATAAAGGGTTCATAATGATGTAAGGCCGTGTTGAGTCAGAAGTCTTTTTCGAGCAGTAGGTCATGGGTTCCATGTCCCAAGAAAGAAAAAAAAACATCCGTGGACAAAAGTGATAATCGAAATTTGTACATTCTTCTTTGAGTGACATTTCAATCTAATGTGTTTATACTTTAGTTCAGATCCAGGATAAAGAGAAACGTTGGGTATCTTGAATATATTTTTGCACAGCTTTGAATATCTTTTCATTTTTTTATTTGACAACAATGTTATTCCAAAAAGCATCTGAGCATGAAATTGTATCTCATTCAGTTCTACTTGAAATTCTACCACCAATACTAGTTGATGTGTAGTAACTCCCATTTCTACCGGATTATTAGTATAAATAATAATGCAACTACTAACACCAGGGACATGACTGTAGGGTCTTAGTTCGGGAGTCCGGAGGTGTGCCTTCTTTGAATTTCCAACTGTACCCTCTCCAGGGTTGAGCTAGTAAAGAGGAAAGAGAGTCGGAAAAGATATTCGAATTCCTTTCCTGTGCATTTTCGATGTGGTCAGGTACTAGGTGCGAAGCTTTAACCCTTTACCCAACGTAACGGCCAAAACCGGCCAGCGCTATTCTCAAAAATCGCCTATTAATTTTAATTATTTTTTTCATTTTTTTGTCTCAAAAACATAGGTTATGACCCCTCATTGGAACGAGCTCGTTCCAATGAGGGGTCATAACCTATGTTTTTGAGACAAAAAATGAAAAAAAATAGTTATTCAAGAATTTTTTTTGCAAGTGTCGTCTACTTTTCATGTTAGGTAAAGCTTTAACTTCAGCAGTGAAAATAGAACTTTTATTTGGCATTCTGATCGAGATAAACTGATCACCAGTAACATCAGCAGATGATACCTTGTCGCCATCTTTATATCCATCAGTATAGACACTTCTGCAAGCACTATATTTAAACTTTATTTCGGCACATTTTTGTTAGTTTAACTTGACAAAGTCAAGATAAGCTATTGCCATCACGCGTGCGGAAGTCTGAGTCTGGGAGTCTGTGAGTCTGTTCACATTTTCCTTTAGTACAGGCTACACCCCGTAGTTTTTGCCCAATCGTCACGAAATTTCATATGCAGGTTTGAGACCGTGTCTAGAAGAGAAAGTCCCCTTTTGGTCGCTATCGGTCAACCGTGATGGCTGCCTGAGCCCCAAACCCGAAAACCATTAGCACAGTCTACAGGTCGTATTTATGAAGAGATTTCATTGTAACTTGGTAGGATGCCTCTGTATAATATCTAGATGAGAACGTCTCCTTTTGGTCATGATCTATCAACCATGACGGCTGCCCAAGCCCGAAACCGAAATTTCTTTAGCACAGTCTACAGGTCATATTTAATATGGAGGGATTTCATTGTAACTTGGTAGGATGACTCCGTATGATGTCCAGATGAGAACATCCCCATTTGGTCGCGGTCTGTCAACCGTGACGACTGCCCGAGCCCAAAACCCCAAAACCGTTAGCACAGTCTACAGGTCGTATTTATGGAGGGATTTCATGTAACTTGATAGATTGATTCCATATAATGTCTAGATGATCACGTCCCCTTTTGGTCACGATTGGTCAACTGTGACGGCTAAAGTGGCCCGAAGCCCGAAAACATTTAGCACATTCTATAGGTCATATTTATGAAGGGATTTCATTGTAACTTGGTAGGATGACTCCAGATAATGTCTAGATGAGAACGTCCTCTTTTGGTCGCAATCATTCCGCCGTGACAGCTGGCCGAGCCCAAAACCCGAAAACATTTAGCACAGTCTACAGGTCGTATTTATGGAGGCATTTCATTGTAACTTGGTAGGTTGATTCCAGATGATCACGTCCCCGTTTGGTCGCGATTGGTCAACTGTGACGACTACAGGGACCCGAAGCCCGAAAATCTTTAGTACAGTCTACAGGCCGTATTTATGAAGGGATTTCATTGTACCTTGATAGGATGACTCATTTTGGAATAATTTCACTGTAAATTAGTGACTTTCGTTGATATACATTAACTGTGAGAGCCACATACATTAACGGTGAGGGCCACATTAACCCACCCCTCAGTTCTTTAGTACAGTCTACGCCTCATATTATTTTTATTGAAAACATAGCGTACAGGGAATAGAAATTAACATATTCCCAATTATCACAATTCTTGTCTTATTTCATAATCCTTTCATAAACATTGAACATTATCCTTTTCATCAAACATAACACACAGACAAGTTAAGCTACAGTGTCATTGACACTTTCATTTAAATTGCAAAGAGTTTGTCTCCGATTTTTTTGAGGAAACAAGATCCAAAATGACAGTCGGTATCCTTAGCGGCCAATGAGGAATGATTGTGTGCTTCTCTTTTATCGAATCAGATTCAAGCGTGGCGAGCTCCATATGTGGTTCAATCCTAATTCCCAACAGAGGAATTCTACATTTTGAGGATCTGAGACACAATTATGAGCGGGGTTTGATGCATAAGCCAATATTTCTGAAACATATTGGAGTGACAGTTTAATCCTGCGCTTCTCAAAAGAAGGTTTCCCTGCTTCAGCAAGCATTGCATCTATTGGCGAGGTTCTAAATGCGCCCATGCTAATTTTATACCATTATTATGAATTGCATCAAGTGGTTTTAGGTACGACTTTCTCGTACAACTGTAAACCACACAACCGTAATCTAGGTTTGATCTAACAAGTGATCTATACAGATGGAGTAATGATTTTTCGTCAGCACCCAAATCAGTGCTACCAGCTGCCTTCATAAGGTTCAGTGCCCTTTTACATTTAACCTTTAGGTATTTTATGTGAGAAGTAGAATTCAGTTCATTGTCAAACAATAAACCTAAGAATTTCACTTTCTTAACAACTTTCATGGTACTGCCATCTATTTCCAAATTCGGATCAAGGTGGTGCTTCTGGAGCTTGCAGAAATGAACACAATTCGTTTTGGTCTTCGAAAACTCAAAATCGTTTTCTGTAGCCCATTTCTGAATTCTGTTTAAGCACAGCTGGAGTTTGCGCGCGATGTAATTCGTGTTTTTATTGCTAAAGTAAATTAAAAAGTCATCAACATCTTTTGAAGAATTTACCATATCGTGGTACCAGACGGTCTTCAGTAGGCAACCCCAATGTTCTTCAGGCGCCTTGGGAAATGACTTCAATCTCTTTGTTTATTTGGCGCACTCATACTGAGGATCTGAACTATTCACATTGCAATTCGATACTTTTGATTAACCTGCTTTGCAGAGACCTGAATCTTCAGTCTAAGTGACATTATCATGTAGGAAAATCACTACATTTGGCGTGGCCGACAAGATACAATTCCGCGGATATCCTGCATTTCCTGAAATTTATGTTGGAATTCTAGTCACGAAATTTCGCGATAAATCATCGAACTTCGTTCATCACTTTCTTTTCAAATGTTTACAATTTTTCTCAGTTATTTCACCGGTTAGGGCTGGAGAAACAATGTTTTAATACCCCTTTTCTTCAGAAGGTGATGACAGTCGATGAATTATTACTGGATTATGGTACATTTTAATTTTGATATACAAAAATTAATGTTTTTCTCTGTTTATATCGGCCACGTTCAGTGTAACCGGTAAGTGGGGATTAGCAAATTGGAATTCACTTCAATTTGCTCACCATGGACCAATTCACACTGGTTTGACACTGTGAAATAGTAATGCATGTTTTCATTATTTACTGTACACAACGGGTATACTGAGTATTTTTTTTTTTTAAATATAATTTGCCAATATATGTATTTCTGGCAACATTTTGCAACTTTTGAACGTTTAAAACTATTGTAAATTTACATATCAATTTTCAGACTCAGTATTATATACTATTTCCCACTGCTCTTGTTTCATGCATTCTTTCTGTCAAATATTACTTGCACAATAATTTGTAATAATTGTAAATTCATGCACAGCAAGTTATTGCTTAACTTGCCATTGTCTATTCAGGCTATCAGTAGCTTGAGATAAACTCACCTTTTCACTGTTAATTTTTTGCTGGCAGTTACCTTGTACAACAATCACTTTGATTGTCATTGTGCATTAGAATACAGCTACTGCCAAAACACATTTGTGCACTTGCTGAAAAATACACTTCCTTTTATTTTCTCTTTACAAACTTTTTAAATATGGGTCGAATAAATATTAAGACAGCAGAATCAGAGGAATTCCAGAAACTGAGATGTATTAAAGAAAAAAACTGCACACAAATTATTAAAAATCAGAAAACGAAAGGGATTTCTTGAACTTGATGATTTACTGGAGAAAACTAATTTAACTCTTGAGGATTGGTCTGATTTGTTGATTGAGGGTAAAATCACCATGGGAATACCAAGTCATCGGACGTCAGACAAACAATCCGTGTCACACACGGAAAGGGGGACTCAAACTAGGAATCGGGTGGAAAAAACAATCAGCATGGAAAATAATCAATGGTATCAATCAGTAGTACTTCTTCGAGAGGAAGTGAAAGACTTGGAAGCAAAGCTTAACGAAAATTAAAGACTTCGTGGAAGAAATTATTGGATGGCAGTTGAAGATACAAACGGAAAATGGGACATGTTTCTGAGCGCACATTATATTTCAAAAGATCAGCATCTGGACGAAATTCAAAACATACAGAACAGTGTGAGCAGAAGTTTTAAAAGCTAGAAAAAGAATGCAGGTTATACAGGACATTTCTTCGGGAGCAAACTAAACTGAGTGAGAATCTGGCAACAACACACGAGAACGGAAAACTGAAGCCACACTTACATCAATCTTCTGCCTTTGAAGAGCTCACTGTCGAACAAACTCCAACAACAGATTTTCCAAACCAAAATACAGACGGCAATGAGTTTCCCGAGTGTATGTTGGATGTTAATACAAGGGTAGTTAAAGGTAGCAGTATGATCGGAAATCTCACCTTGCATGAAAACGAGATGATCAAAGGGGAATTTGAAAGAATGTGTGGTCTCGCTGAAGCTGCTGAATCATCGGTACCACAAGATGAACTTCAGAGTTTTGACACAAGAGGAGAGTCGTCACTCGAATCAGAAACTCGCCAGCAGAGCACTGAAAATAATGCTATTGCATGCCGCGTATTTACCCGGATAGGACATATTACTCTCCTGACAACACAAGGAATGGTGGTAATCTTTCTTCTGACAAAAAGTTGGTCTCGTTCCGAGTATTAGACAAAGCTTCGGAAACACTCCTCTCCCAGCGAACCAAAGAATCTTCGGAGCAACATGCTCCTTCATTGAATGACAATTTTGGAAATTGCGAAGCGTCTAATTTTAATCACCGAAAAAAGAACTTGCCATTAATGCTTCTAGTGTACGCTGTAATAACGACGATACCTATCACATCCATGAATCTCATACAAGGAAACAGTACAGAAAACCGAGAAGACGAAAACGCACCAAAACAAACGAAACTTCATTTATGGGAGAGAGACTGAAACACGGATCAAAGAAATTCTCCAGTGGGCATCCGAACAGGAATAACTCGTCAAATCATGGCAAAATGCAACATCAGTATGTTCCCATGTATGGGAGACCCAATGCACAACCATATGTGGGGATGTATAATCTAACTAAATATATTCTATCAGCCACCAGCTTCACGATCTCCCGTCAGTATACGCATTGGTGATGCACGACGAAGTCCCAGTGCTCCGATCCAGCCAATCAAGCAGGTACCACATTCAAACTTTATACAGCCAAATACAAGACCTTGTCAAGTTTAAGGAAATCTATATCGCTTCATCCAACCGAATCCACACACATATATGTTTCCAATGGCCACCAGTTTATGAATGGCTCCGTTCATTTGATACCTGCCCTAGTGCCGACGTCTCTAAGTAGACCACAACTTCAAATGGCACCCAGTTCATCTCCATTGTTCATTTTGCTAAACACTCCTGTATTTTAAATAACCATTTCTATTACACATTAACTGCACAGTTTGACCCAAACACACCACTGTACAGTGTAGTGAATCAAAATGTACGTAAGCTGTATACAATCTGCGGGGATATTCTTACAGTTTTTCTAGATTGTACATTTGCACATATTTAAATCATCATTAACTGGAGGTGAGAGCTTTAGGTTGACGGTGGTTTCTTATAAAAAAATCATTCAAGTTGATTTTTCATCAGTGAAAATTGGAGGTAACAGCTTCATATTTTCACTGCTTTCATATGAAGGAGATTTTCTGGCTTCTTAAAAGAAAAACTACACTGTATGATGTACAGCAGCACCTAGTTAGTTGACCATTCAGATATGTATGAATATTTAAAGTGTTCCAGCACCTGGACACAAAAAGTATCTTCTTTTACCTGTATATGTTCCCAAACCTCACAATGCACGTTTTGTTTATGTTTTCACATGCAATACTGCAAATATTTTACCACAGCTGATCTTCATGCTCATAATGGGGTATCTGTGATTAGTAGCATAGGTATGCTTAAAATTAAACTTACATGCACGAGAATCAGATGCAGTAACGATTTCGACGAGTGTATTAAGAACACTCTTAAAGTCCGTGTACTTTTGGAACTTGAGTGTTGTGGTCAAGAAAATATAATCACTTGAAAACCATTTTATACGAACCTCAATTTATGTCAGTGAGTAGACAGTTTATGTGTAATTATCAAAATCTAATAATGTAAAAAGACTTTAAAGTCTCTTAAAAATTTTAATCGTTTGGTCTAAAATTTGTAGACACTTGATCTTAAACATCAGCATACAACGAAATAACACCATCGTGTCCAATGTCCGAATTTTTCAGAGTTCGCAACATAAACAGAGTTTGTAATAACCCAAACATGGCATTCTGATTTTAAAATTACTGCAAGTACATTTGTACATATTTCCATCAGTGAAGATTGGAGATTATGGCTTAAGATCACCATTGATCTCATACCCTTTCGCAATATCAGAATAAAAATGCATCTTATTAAATACAAGTGGTGATTGGATCAACACTTGGGATTTGTTTTTTTTTTTGCCAAAGATGATTTTAGTACATTGAGAATTCGATTCTGATATATGCTGGACACAAAGGCTGGTTTTAGATTACACTTAACTGTTATTTCTTTTTAAACCCTACTTTTTATTCAACAAAATGGGAAGGAATGTGGTACCAGACGGTTTTCAGTAGGCAACCCCAATGTTCTTCAGGCGCTTGGGAAATGACTTCAATCTCTTTGTTCATTTGGCGCACTTATACTGAGGAATCTGAACTATTCACATCGTAATTCGATACTTTTGATTAACCTGCTTTGCAGAGACCTGAATCTTCAGTCTAAGTGACATTATCATGCAGGAAAATCACTACAATATTCTCAGTTGCTTCGATGATGCTATTAATTTTCACCAAAATATGGGTAACAGATATAAAATACTACCCCAAGGACCCCCACTTTATGCTCGTGAGGATCAGATAACATAGATCCAATACGAACCTGAAATTCATGATCCTTTAAAAAATTCTACAAGAAGAGGCATACGCCCCATGTTAAAAATATCTTTTAAAATCCCATACTTCCACGTCGTATCATATGCTTTTTCAATGTAAAAGAAGATGGCGACTACATGTTCTTTCCTAGCAAAGACATTTCTCATAAACGTCTCAAGTCCAACCAAATGATCTACTGTACTTCTCAGGCTTCTGAAACCACACTGAAATTCGCAAGTAGATTGTTCGATTCCAGAAAACAGACAAGTTGATCATTAATCATCCTTTTCATGGTTTTGCACACACAACTTGTAAATGTAGTGGATCGACAATTGCTTGGGCTGTTGTGATCTTTATCAGGCTTTGGAATGGGAATTATTGCAGTTTTTCGCCAAGAAGGTGGAAACTGGCCCTTCACCCATATGTCATTGAAAATTGATCCTAAAAGATCAAGTAAAGATTGAGGCAGATGTTTTAGAAGTTGATTGTGTATTTCATCGGGTCCAATGGCAGTATCTTTTGCTTTATGCAAAGAGTTATTTAATTCTTCGACAGAAAAAGGTTCACTGTTATTCTCTAAATTGTCAGAGGTTAGTTTGATCTTCTGTTTTTCCTTGTTGTTTTTTAATTTTAGCGAATTCTGGATTACAATTTTCAGACAACGAATGCTTTGAAAATGTTGATGGTAATTTATACGGAATTTCTTTTTTCGATGTAATTTGTGTGTCGTTATCTTCATTTCAGGTGTCGTACAGTTGAGGTTTTTCTTTAAATTTAAGTTTAGAGCCAAGAACCTTCCTTTTTTGTTTTATAAGTCGTCTTGTTTTTGTTCGATTTATACGTAGTTTGTCCAAATTATGTGTGTTTGGTGACATTAAATTCCCGTTCTGTATTCTTGCGATTCCTTATAGCGTGTTTGTGATCATTATCAAACCATGGTGTGGTGAAACGTTTTGCATTTGCCGAGGGTTTTAGGAGTTTCTGCGTTTGCAGTGTCAAACAACTCCTTGGTGAAATGTTTTTCAAAAGTTCCACTGGGGCACCCGTTCGTCGCCCGACGGAACCACACTATCCAACACAATTGGAAAGTGGCCACTCCCGCAGAAGTCATCTTCAGCCTTCCAAGAAATGTCGAGGAAGATAGAAGGACATGTAATTGTAAGATCAATTGACGGGATGCAGGTACGTGTCTGACCCATCATTGAACAAACACAGGGCGTATTTTGAAATAAGTTCTTCAGCTCTTTTACCATTCAAGTATTCTTTACGAAGGAATCACCCCATAGAGGACCATGAGCATTAAAGCCACCCAACAAAATGTACGGAGTTGGAAGCTGGTTAACAAGTTGTTCAAGATCATTAAGGAGAAGGGTTTAATTTGGTGAAAGAAACATCGAACATAATGTAACCGTCTTGCCCAAAGTTAGGCGTACCGCGACAGCCTGTAAATTTGTTGGCAAAGACACAGCACTCTGTATAAAGTCGCTTCTAAGACGGACGTTCCACAAACATGAAGATCAGTTTCAACTGCACAGCATGACACGAAGTAAAACGCTTAAAAGCTGAATGATCTGGATTTTCAGGTTTCCTTAAAAGTGTTTCCTGCAGACAAAAAGCAGCAGGGTTATATTTTTGGCTTAAAGACCGAGTTCATTAAAATTCGCTTTAAAACCTCGACAATTCCATTGTATGATAGTGCTTTCGTTTTTATTATCCATATTTAGATGATGAAGATGTTAGGCGTTTGGGAAAAATAGGCCCGGTAGATTTCTTTGATGACTTTTTTCTCCGGGAACTACTCTTGAACGAGTGCGGGCTCAGTTGCCATAACGTTTCGTTGATGCATTCATGGAATGCCATCTCTTCAAAGCCTTCAAACCTATTGCGGGCAACAGGGTCTTGAAGAGCTTTGGGTGTTCTATCTGGTAACTTTTTCTTTTTCTATTTTGTTTTTTTGTTTTGTTTTGATTCCCTCTCTGACTCTGACTCAAATTATGTTGTTGCGGTCGATGTTTCTGATTTGGGTTCTGTTTGTTCGACTCATTTTTCTGTTCTGGTTTAGGTTTTTGATCTTTATGAGATCCCGCTGTAGGTATAACCTTTGCTTGTACTTGTTGTTTCGTTCTTGTAACTGTCTCAGCTATTGTCGGAACAGCTGACCTTGTTTGAGTTGATTTTGGTTTCTTCGGTCGATCTGCCATTTTGTGAATGCCTGCAGTGCATAAGGATTGGAGCCGTTGAGCCATGTCCATGGTGTTTGACATTCCACAGATTGTGTTGGTACCTTCTGTTGTGGAATATTATGGCGTTGTTATAGGTCAACTCATGCGAGACATTGATGACACGATGTCTCTCTGGCCCCTTTAAAGCTTATTTGTTTTTCAGTTCTTACCTTTTGTATATTTTTCTTCTGTTTTCACACAGGGCAATCTTTCGAGGATGACATTTGATTGCCCTGACAATTTACACATTTAAGTAAATCATTATTACATGGCTCATCATGTTTTTGGCCGTATTTGTGGCAGGCAGGCTGACATCTGCACGCATTCTGACTATGGCCGAATCTTTAACATTTGAAACATCGGAGTGGATTTGGGTTAAACCTACCAACTGGGTCTGGTGGATGGGGAGAATTGAAGTTGAAAATATAAGTATTAGTATTTATTTCCATTCCATTCTTCCTGATTTTAACCCTTTTTACTCCCGTCACTCCCTGCATTTTCATTTCATTTATACTTTTTGGTCATCATCACCGACAAGCTCACCAGTTCGTACAACACATCTGCTGTTATTGAGGGTTCTGTGAGCTTCCACTGTCACTTTAACGTCTGAACGTTTTTGAGTTTTTAAAAGATTGAACGATTGTATATTTGAAGTACATTTAATGAAAAAGCCACCTGATCTTAACTTCTGAATATTTTTTGCCGCCTCAAAGATCACTTTTATAGCATTCTCTAATGCGAATGGGGTAGAAAATTATTTTTTTGTTTGTTTTCTTTCTTTCGCTGAATAAAAATGAATTCCGGCCAATGTTTTGATGTATAAGTCTTTGACGGGTCATATTCAGAGTGAGAGTCAGACGAATTTGAATTATTTGACGGCCCAGACGGTCGTTTTGATTGGGTTTTTGATTGCATTATGATTTAAAGAGTTCATTGCCCCGGTTCCCACCCATCACGGAGTCCAGCAGGGGTAGAGTTACTACTATGCAGTGAACCCACCGAACTGCCAATATTCCTACATACTTATACTGGGGCAGTATATTCAGCCAGTGATGATGCCACACCGTGCCACTGACTGATTGGTCCGTGCTTGGGTGGTGCCTGGTAATTTTGTGATATTATGAAATGTAATTTACCACAGAAAAGTAACCCAAAGTGCAATATAACCAAACATGTTTTAAAATGTAATGGATTACGAAAGTTGATATACAACGGTAATTAAAATTGGATTAAAAGAAATGTCTGATTGAATTACCCCTTCAAATGCCCCCCCCCCCCCCCCCCCCGACGAGACACTCTTGCCTGAAGCTCTCAAATCGGTCCGACCATCCGTCTATCCCCGAAGTTGGGCCAAAGAAGTGTACTGGACAGGTATGCCCAAAACCGAGATTTCGCTTACCGGGGAACTTTTTGTCCTCAACTACCAGGATTCCTTCCGCCAGGGCCATCGGAACGCATCTCACGGGAGAACAAGGTGCCTGATAAAACAGGTTCGTATCATTTTGGTCCGGGGCTGCATATCCAGATATTCTATTGAGCAGGCTTTCCACCATCTGCCACCCTAGGACCCGCCTAGAAGGGATGGTCAAAGGAGGTCATGAGGATTCCCTACCCCACTAGGATTTCCACTACTACTACTACTACTACTACTACTACTACTGCCACTACTATTACTACTACTACTGTTTGTTTATTATTATTCTTTCGAATCCAATTGCGATTATCGTCCCTTATCCATCGTTTAGTAGCTCCACTGTTCGTTATTCAGCTCTTTTCAAATTGATCTGCACTTCCCTTGTTTCGGGTTTTTCTGTAACTTTGTTGTCTTTGAATGCAGGCAGATCTGTTTGAACGACTTTCCCTCATCTTTGAATATTTCTCACAGTTCTTTGTGTGTTTGATTTCATTTCCGTCCTGCTTCACACGTAATGTCTTTGATGATATAGCGGTTTATCTGCAAAACTTCAGTCATTGTCCGAGCTTAATTTCTCTATCTGTGAAACGTCATTTTTCCAGGAATGATCGCATCTAGTTTATTCTCGAGTTTTGTTCTCTTGGTTCATTTCACAGTGTGATCAACCTGTTACACCATTTTAGATCCAAGTGTTGAAGTAGTTATTATGACTCGGCATTTATTCCATCTCTGTACAGAAGCATACTCCATGATGGAGGTGGGCATATTTTTGGCAAAGACTTTGGAAGACTCCCTCACAGTTATGCTTTGCATGGGCCCGACGGTAATTCTGTAGGTAGGCTACCTTACACGAACGTCTTTAGCCCCTCCAACAACACAATGGACAGATGAAACTGCTTTCACCGAGGCTTCTTTTTGTCCCGTCTTCTACGTGTGGATCTCTGCAGTTTATCACTTGTAGCATTGGACTAAATTTAATTACTTGTACGACAGCAAGACTCAAATCAAAGACATTATTCTGTGTCTAGATATCATACTTCGCAGGAAAATAGTCAATTATTATTTCATCACATCGCGCCCAACGCTCGCCTCACAACCCATGTGTTTTTCGAAAGGTATTCAGTGAGAACGCCATTTTGGGTGGGTAAACTTGCTCGAGTTTTCCCCCTTATACCAGTGCGACGACAGTGTTCTTTCGGCCTTCCGGTTCACCAGCCTTTCAGTTCACATCTGTGAATCATCTTTCGTACAATATTCGAAGTCAACGCGCGAGAGAAAACATAGCAACGGGAGCAGTCTTTGAATATTTTAAATTTTTTTTGGATATTGAACAGGAATGTTAATACCCATAAGCAAAACATCTACACAAGTACATTGTATAGTTGGAACAGGAATTTTATAACCCACAAACAAAACATCTACGCAAGTACATTATCACTCACGCACATCACGCCTACTCAGACTTACACAAGCACGTGCCCGCAACACACTCCCACATGCAGCATTGAAACACAAGCACGATTCAAGATGCCAAACGCAAATGAGCACGTCTTTACACTACACTCGATATGTATGGGAGTGGTTCACAACTGCGTGAAGACAAAAAACTTATATTTCAGTGGGGTGGCGTATACCTTGGTGGGAGGTTAGGAATATAATTTAAAAAGCTACAGTTGGGACTATGCCTAACGGACCTCCACAGTGAAGACAACTGCATATTTTTAGTTATATATTCAACATAGATTTTCCCTCCGGGACAACCCAATATACTGCTAAAAATATGCAATTTCATCGATTTGGGAGGTTGAAGAATCTTGTTAATGATTAGTCTCTTTTCAACAACAAAAAATACATGTGCATTTACACTTCGCTTAAACTAAAGCTAAGAAACGTTTTAACAATGTATTTTCATCTTTTTGGCGGCTATCCTGCATTTTTTGCCGTCATCTTTAAAAATAGAAAGACAGAAGATGGGCCCATGGCTAATATTGAATGAAATTCTCAAAAAATATACGTGCCAAATTCGGTTGTTTTATCCGCCAAGCAACGTTTTTTCCCGTTAATCCTCCCCAGTAAAAGTCATGTTTCAGGTTACCACATTTGAGTCGTGAGAGCCCACCTGATTCTCTGATGGTGGTGTTGTGGTGTGAAAATACATTGGAAAAGCTACTGTTAGTCTATGCTCTCTCTATTCCAACCATATTATTGGAAAAAAACTTAATTTGGTGCAAGGTGAGACGGGTGCGTCTCCTATCAGTACCACCCGATCCCAACGTCAGTAATAGCCGATGTTGAAACTTGTCAGTTCAGGAAGGTCCCAAGGATAATCTCATATATTTATTTGTTTATTGGTGTTTAAGGTCACATATTTCTGCACAATGGCTAATCATGACCACGACAGTTTTACGGGTGGAGGAAGCCGGAGTACCCGGAGAGAACCACCGAGCAACGGCGAGCAACTGTCAGCTCCTCAACATACTAACTCCACACAAGCAGGGTTAGCATTGGTTGATGGCAGGTGCACCATCGACGTGCAGTACGCCTTAGTGCACAGCGTCACCGTTCCCCCACATGGGCGATGGGGGTGAAGTGTCTTGCCCAAGGTTGCCGCAGGTGGGATTCGAACCGAGGACCTCTCGGCTTGCAGCCTGCACCTTTACCTATTGAGCCACCGCGCCCCCATGGATAATCTCATGGGACACCATAAGTCATATGGCCAGTGACGTCATCTTGGGTTGTAATGGTAGCCCGCGTGAAGTAATTATCATAGTGATATGTGGTGTCCGTGCGCATGTATAACGCTTCTTGTCAGTGTGACAAGTGTTTCCTTCTGTTCACTTGGTTCGGATTCTCAAAGAACCCCCAGTTTTTGCCTGGCCTTATTCATGGCTACATTTGGGTACTTCCGGACTACTCTCACTCTAGCATTCTGTTTAGTCTTAGGTATCTTTGACCCTGTCCAAAACTCCGACCTCGCCCAAGCCTTAGAATATCAAAACAGTTCGCTTGACTGCAACTGACTAACCAGTCAGATGACTCAATTTAATCAACGTCCTACCCACTGTCACTGCATATCGTATCTAGACTTAGACGTGTCAGGTGGTCTTTCACCATATGAGGCCATGATTTGGGGTCAGAGAATTACGATTTTCTACTCGAAGCAAATCTCGGATCGAATCAGGCAACAAACCGAATTAAAAACCTAAATACCCAAATTCATCCAGTTGGCTACTGTGGCTTGGCTTCTGATGCCGACCGAAAACGCTGTCAATCTCTCCGTCTAAATGAAAAAAAATCCCTTGCTACTGATCTGCACAAGCCTCTCAGGCCGACTAACCCGACGAGCGTCCTCATCACGTCGACTACGTGCAAAAAAAAAAAAAGTCCGCCAGAACTTTAGACCCCCACCCCTGAAAAAGAGTTTGCATTGTATTCCGAGAAGTTTCACATCCCAATATTAACTATTACAGATCATATCCATTATCTTTTAAGAATCTCTCTGTTAACCAGAAAGCAGTACTTTAGACACAACCTAATTAAACAAAGCTTCACGTGGCAACCCCAGAAGGTGAAGTAGTGATTGTTTACTGTAAACAAGCCATATTTTACTGGTAAAATAGGACCCGGTAACCAATGCATGGGGGTGGACGTCCTCAAAATGGGCCACATGGGTACAAACGATTGGCTGGCCGTGTTGCGGTGACGATTACTATTGTACAGAACTATGTGACCACACACACAGAGAATTAAATAAATAAATAAATAAATAAATAAATAAATAAATAAATAAATAAATAAATAAATAAATAAATAAATAAAGACTAGTGATGGGTTTTGGTTTTACCAATTATTGATAAATTAAACAAACAGATGGTACAGTACAGTTCAATGATATTTGGTACGCATTGTGCACAAATTACCAACGAACAATAAAAAACAAGTCCACCCTCCAATTGCCCACATTTATAAATCTAGTTGCTGTTCTGACATCAGTTGTAGTTAGGGGTGGGTGGCATTGGGAACCCAAGATCTGAAACTTCTAGACCCAAGAAATTATAGACCCAAGAACTTCTAGACCCAAGAACTTCTAGGGACAAACCTAAATGCACTGATGGCACAGTGCATTCAGGTTGTCCCTATAAGTTCTTGGGTCTAGAAGTTCTTAGGTCTAGAAGTTCTTGGGTCTAGAAGTTCTTGGGTCTAGAAGTTTCAGATCTTTGGTCCCAAATGCCACCGCAGCATGCTTTTATGACCATCTCTTATAGTACATTTTTGGCTTATAAGTTTTCACTGGAGGATAAGGGAACTGTTTTTTGTCTTTTTTATAACAAAGACTTGGTTGTGTATGTGTAAATGACAAGATATATCTCTTTCTAATATTGTGGGTAGCCCTTACAAGGGCTTTCACGAAGGCACATTTTGAAATCACACTCATTTGTGAGAGAAACAAATTATTGATAGGTTAGAATGACAAACAGAGATAATGAGAATTATGATGAATGAGTTTAACTTGTATCCTGATTTTTTGTCAAGCTAAAATTCAATAACTTGTATCTAGATTTTTAGGAATCCTCATGACATTTCACTTAAATCTGGATACAGATTATTGGATTGAACCTCACATTTTTTATACCGTCTTTCTGGCTGCCAATTAAGATCAGGGATACAAGTCAACTTTCTTCACCCGATATTTTTCCAGTTCATATCCGCGGGCAGCTAAGAACTGTCTTATCCTTGCCTTTTGATCCAACTCATCAATTAGCTGCTGGCCCCACTGTCAGGTGCATTTCTGAGGTCTACCACTTCTCCTCATATGACCGAAAATATCTTCAGCTAATTGGCGTCTCTGTGCTTTCTCTTTCTCTACTCTGATAGATTCTTCTTCTAATCGGCGATTCCAATCAGCGTCAGACATTTCCCTGGACCGCCACATTCTGTATTCGTTCATATCTAGAGAGTACTTCATGTTGTCTCAAAAAGAATTGTGTGGAATGCATGTTAGATTTTATAGACAATGTGAGGATCGAAAATGCACTGAAGAACGATTACACGACAATTTGCTCGAGTGCAGGAAAAAATGTTGACATCGGATGGCTGTGATAGTAAACGTCCGTTATCAATATTTTTTTCCCGCACTTGATCAAAATTGTCGCATGAAGGTTCTTCAGTGCATTTTCGATCCTCGCATTGTCTATTAAACACTGCTGGAGATATCATAACGTCATTTTCTTATCATCAATCATGAGAATTGAACTATCCATTGAGGTAAAGCTTCCATCACTAGAGGGCGAATGTGGGGGACGCGAAGTGAAGAAGGAGTGCAATACTATTCCACCACAAGAAGTGAAGATGGAGAGAGAGGAGCGCAATACTATTCCAAGGAGTAATCTGCGAAGATTGGCAAGAAAAGCTGGGGTGGATAATATCTCACCATTTCCACTTGATGAAGCTGAAAAAACCTTACACTGTTTTGTTCAAAAAATGATGAGAGATACCTATCATTATGCAACAATTAGGGGAAGAGGATCACAACATCTCGTTAATCAAAAGGATGTCAAGAGAGCTGCAAAGAGAAATGGAATACATTTGGTGAACTAAACATTTTTTGTTTAGTAAAAACGGCCCTTATAAGGGCCACCGTATTCTTAGAAAGAGATATCACTTTTACACGCTTGAGTGGCACATTTCAGTGCTACCACAATGCAATGAATTGAACTTTTGTTCAATTGTAATTTCATTACTCAATTCGAAAGAGGTTCACCTCATAGCTCCCACACTAGATTTCCCTGTCATGACATATTTTTGTGTTTGAAAATTAATTTTGTTTTTACCTAAATGTTTTTGTGTGAAAACATTTAGGTAAAACAAAATTAATTTGCAAACATAAAAATATTTTTTGTGTTTGCAAATTATTTTTCTGTCTTGCAAGTTTTTTTTATTTTATAAGAAAAATATTTTTTGTGTTTGCAAATTAATGTTATGAAAAAAACTTTAATTTGCATACACAAAAAAAATTTTTTTTTCTGTTTGCAAATTATTTTTCTGTCTTGCAAGTTTTTTATTTTATAAGAAAAATATTTTTGTGTTTGCAAATTAATGTTATGAAAAAAACTTTAATTTGCATACACAAAAAAATATTTTTTTTCTGTTTGCAAATTATTTTTCTGTCTTGCAAGTTTTTTATTTTATAAGAAAAATATTTTTGTGTTTGCAAATTAATGTTATGAAAAAAACTTTATCATAACATTAATTTACAAACACAAAAATATTTTTTGTGTTTGCAAATTATTGTTATGAAAACGTTTTTTTATTTTTATAAATAAAAATCCGGAGTTGGTAAAAATTCTCCCCTGTTTAAATAACAACAAAATATTATTACCTTTTTTCAAATCCGAAAATTTTATTCCATGAATATTTACAGATTTGTAAATGTCTTTTATGAAAATGTCACTTTCAAAAACTGTTTTCAATGTTTCTTAGGAAGTTTTCCTATTTTAGAATTATTGTCTTTAGCTTTTCGTTTTCTTGTAAGTTTCTTGGGTGGTTCCTCTTTCTCTGGAAATAATACTTCTAACTCATTATCAGTTTCCATTTTTGTTTCTTTGTGTATATCCATATTATATAATAATGTATCATCATTATCATCAAACTCTGGTAACACAGTTTCTCCTAAATCAACTTTCTTATTTGTAAAGTTTGTTTGTTGAGGTGGTAGTGATACCATGCTCATCCCCTGTAAAGTGTGGTTGTCAATGTATTTTTCATCAAGTGGTGGGGTAAGTTGAAACCTGTAATTGCTAATCCATCTGTATGCTCTATGTATTCTGACCATGGATAAACTTTAACCGGTTCAGTTTGAACAACAGCTGGTGACCCTCATCTTGGTTGAGACACAGAGTTATTCGATTGCTTTTTCAATCTACATTCATTAATCCAATGTCCTTTCTGATTGCAATAAAAACATGGGCCTTTGTCTGAACATGTATTCACCCAATGTCCTTTCTGATGACAAATGGAACTAATCATCTCTTTAGGTGTTGATATCAACTTATAAAGTTCATTTACAAGTCTTTTTACTTCTCCCCATTTAGATGGTTTATAGTAAATACTGTTAGCATCACTTGCTTTTTCTAATCTTGGATCTGTAACTTTATCCATCTTTAACTTTTGGAGCGTTTCAAAAATATGTCTTGTCTTCTTGAAGTCAAAAGCAAGTGTGCAACATCCTAAGATTCTTCCTCCTTTTATACTTTTTAATGTACATTTAATTGTACATTTAAATGTTCAATAACGTGCATTTACACACATTTGTTTAAATATATATTCATTTGATTACAAACACTTATGCTATCTTTTGCACTCAATAACCTCTGGATACTATACACCAGTTGTTAAATGTGTTTTAGTGATTTTAATGTTGACTGAAAGATACACTAACAAATAAAAGCTATAAAATAGTTACCATAGGAATTTTCCCATAGAGTTAATGGATTACATAGTTAACAATGACTTTTCAAATGTGTATAAGAAACATTTATTAACAGTATAATTCAGTGGGTTTTAAATGTTCATTTACATGCACATTTAAATGTACATTAAAGGAAAGTATAAAAAGTGGGGTAATTTTAGGCTGCTGATTCACACTTGGTTTTTTTTACTTCAAGAAGATAAGACATATTTTAACAGCTTTTCAGTTGATAAGAGACAATAGGAGAAAAGATGAAGAGGGCCATTGAAGATTACAGTGAGACAGAGAGTAAGGTAGATACTAGGAAACAGAGAGTAGAGTAGAATCAGCAAGAGACTTATACACCATCCACCCTCTCCTACAAAAAACATCAAGAAAATTCCATTCCAAATCCCGTGTGTGCAGAATAATCTTTAAACAATTTAATCCGAAGAATCCATTTGACATCCTTGGAAAAGCCTTTGACAGTATGGTAGAAGATATTAAAGAAGAATGTGCCATAGAAGACAATGATCCGATGAGAATATCAGTTAACCACCCAGGATTAGAAATAGGTATATTTATCCCATTTACTAAGGCTTCAGGTATCACTGGTAACACCATATTAAATGAAATAGAAAAAGTTGTACAATCAAATGATAGCTTTACTATCCATGATGGGCAATTATCTTTAGAAATAACACGCACTTCTCTACCACTAGGGTCCAGTGGACGTGCACCAATTTCATTTTCATCTGTTGATAAAATGGTTAAAAGTAAACAGAGTGTTATTGAAATTAAAAATGTTAATGATTCAATGTGTCTTGCATGGGCCATTGTAGTGGGAAAGTGTCATGTTGATAGAGATAATTCAGAACTTTGGCAAAAGAAATGGAAAAATATTAAACGTTCTGATAGACCAACACAAGAGTTGGAAGCTAAGGCAGTGATGGACAAAGCAGGACTTGATTATAATATTCCTTGTGGATATGAAGAATATTATAAAATACAAGACCTGCTTTACCCAGAGTATGTCATCAAAATTCATCCACAGTATGCAAAAAGTGAATTTTTATTCAAACCTCCAATTACCACCACTGATAGTAAAGTTATTCATATTTACCACCATGAACAGCATTTTGATACTATCACTACAATTTCAGGGTTTTTAGGATGCTCCTACTATGGTGAACTTTGCAGTAAAGGGAATAATAACAGAGAATGCCATATGTGCCCTTTTGGTTGCATTTGCTATGCTCCAACAAAATGTATTCCTGAACATCCCATCACCTGTTACAGTTGTAATAGACAATTTAGAAGTTCATTATGCTATAATAACCATATCACTACAAAGGGGAAAGAAGAAAAAATAATTTGTAAATTAGTTAAAAAATGTAAACAGTGCAATTCATTAATATATCCAACAAAAGGAAAACACATTTGTGAAGGATTCACAAAATGTAAATATTGTCAACAATTAGTTAATTCTGATCACCAATGTTTCATTCCAAAATACACTTCACCTGAGGATGAATAATTGCCAAGCATTCCATTTGTACTTTTTGATTTTGAAACCACACAAGACTCAGGAGTTCATATCCCAAATTTCTGTATTGCTTATCGCGCATGTGGGGAATGTATTTGCAAATCTATAGATCAAGAATGTATTTTCTGTGACAAATTTGGACCACGGCAATCAATTTTTAAAGGGGAATCTGCTTTATCAATTTTTTGTGATTGGCTTTTCAGTAAGAAACATAAAGGGACAACAGCTATTGTTCACAATTTAAGAAGTTTTGATGGATAATTTATTTTAAGACACCTCATTGAAACAGGTACAACAACTCCTGATGTAATTATGAATGCGAAAAAAATTCTTTCACTTAAAGCTTATGGTATTAGACTTACAGATTCTTTGAATTTCCTTTCAATGAGATTGGCACAATTTCCTAAAACATTTGGCTTGACAGAATTAGCAAAAGGTTATTTCCCCCATTTGGCAAACACACAAGCTTATCAAAATTATATTGGTCCTTATTTAGATTCAACATTGTATATGTCAGATTCTATGTCTCCATAAGATAGAGAGGATTTTATCAAGTGGTACAATCAAAAATTTACTAGTAATGCCAGATTTGATTTTCAAAAAGAAATGGAACTATACTGCAAATCAGATGTAGATATCTTGCGTAGGGGTGTTAAGGAATTCAGACAAAAATTTATAGATAGTGATGGCATAGACCCTTTGAGAGAAGCATTTACCTTAGCCGATGCATGTACAAAAGCTTGGAGAAACAATGCACCTCCAGAAAACAAAATGGCAATCATTTCAGACATAGGCTACCCTGCTAAAGTCAAATACTCCATTAAAGCCATTAGATTTTTACAGACAGTTGCAGAGGAAGAAAATATACATATTCAACATGCACTTAATGGTGGGGAGGTTAAAATAAGGGGATATTATGTTGATGGGTTTCACAGAGACACAAATACAATCTTTGAATTTTATGGATGTATGTAGCATGGGTGCATGACATGTTACAAAGACAACAGACATGAGAAAAATCCCATCAATTTACTAAATTACCAAACTCCATACAACAACACACAGGAATGCATACACCATTTAGAATCATTAGGGTATAACATGAGAATAACATGGGAACATGAACTTGATCATTTTTGCAAATCAAATCCTGAAGTGCAATTAACATTAAATTCATTTTGTCCAAACATGGATCCTATTAAACCACAGCATTATTTTGGGGGAGAACAAATGCATTAAATTACATCATAAAATACACCAAAACGCAGACAATGAAATAAAATATATAGATATTTGTTCACTCTATCCTTATGTCAATAAACACAGAGAATATCCAGTAAGTCATCCAAATATACTCACAAAAGAAAACATAGACATGAATAATATAAGACAGTACAGGGGACTTATCAAATGTAAAGTTTTACCACCACAAACCCTACACATGCCAGTATTACCAATTCATTGCAACAAGAAAATGTTTTTTGCACTTTGCAACACATGTGCAGAACAAGAAGTAGACAAATGTGAACATACACCAGATCAACACAGTATTACAGGTACATGGACATCTGTTGAACTTTTTAAAGCACTGGGGATGGGGTACACATTACTTGACACTTATCAGATTTGGCAATGGGATGGATGGTCTCAGAAATTTACAAACATTATGTGAACAAATATTTAAAAATGAAACAAGAAGCCAGTGGATATCCAGATTGGGTGAAAACAGAAACAGACAAAGACACATTTAAGAAAGACTATGCACAAACTGAAAACATACGTTTGGAAAATATTGAAAAACATCCAGGACAAAGATCATTTTCTAAAACCATGTTAAACTGTTTATGGGGGAAAAGTGCACAAAACAATGTAAAGCCTAAAACAGAATACATACAAGACCCATCAAAATATTTTGACTTGATACAAGATAAAGATATCATTATTAAACATGTTGAATTGTTTGATCATGATAAATGTATTTTAGTCAATTACACAAAATCTACAGATGTTTATGAACCTCACAAATCAGCTAATGTTGCAGTTGCATCTTTTGTCACAGCTTATGCACGTTTGGAATTATATAAAGTAATAGGACGTTTGGGTAGACGAGTATTATATTTTGACACAGACAGTTGTATTTACATCCATAGCCCCTCACTTTGGAACCCACAAAGTGTAAACAGCAGGTTAGGTCAATGGACAGATGAACATCCAGATGCAAAAAGTATTGAATATGTAGGATTAGGTCCACAAAATTATGGTTAAAAATACATTAAAGATGGTCAAGTACACACTTCATGTAAAGTTAAATGAATCACATTAGATTACAATACATCACAGAAACTCAATTTTGAATCCATGGTGGAATGTGTACAACACAGACACAATTACAAATTGAACATTGAATACACCCACAGAATTAAACGTAACAAGAACATACAAGTCACAAGTAAAAGACAAACCAAAACATTCAGATCTGTGTACACAAAACGTTTTGTAGTGGATAAATATGATACAAGACCTTATGGGTTTAAGGTATAAATTACCCTTCAGATTTCTCATTTCAACTTTGAACACTGAACAGGCAAGATGTCTCTACCACTTAATCCTACTTATCCTATATACTTATCAGAGTTAAGAAGACTTTCGAGTTTTAGTATGACTACAAATCCTATTTTAAAATCCAAGAAAGAAGAATTAGCTAAAGCTGGGTTTTTCTCTGTGGGAGGTGGGAAAGTAAAATGTTTTGTATGTGGACAAGGTTTACATAATTGGGAAGAAAAAGATATTCCTTTACAAGAACATGTTAAGTGGTCACCAAAATGTCCTTATATTCAATTGATAAGAAATTGTCAATTATACAATCCACCAAAATGTATGCAAACACCCCCAGATAAAATATTATCAGTGATGGATTATGGATTCACTTTAAATCAAATATTTTCAACAATGAAAAAATATGACAAGTGTTTAGAGGATTTTCCAGATTTTAATTCTTTATTTGCACTCATGGTACTAAATGATCAAAGTACAGCATTTAGTACCATGATTGCAAGACAAGCTGCACTTTCAAATAATTTCAAAACTAAGTTAGACAAAATGTTTACAGATAATGTAGAAAAAAAATTTTCTGACTGTCCTGATGTACAAAGTGCATGGTGTAATGTGGTATCTGATGCACAAAATACATCAGAACAGACAAAAGAAACATCACTTTGATTTCAACCATGGAACCAGTAAGATGTATCTTAGACAACAAGATTACACATAAAGCATTATTATATGCATTTCAATTGATCACTCCTGGTTATCTAACAATAACAAAAGAGTTTATTCATAATCAATTGGAAAAAGATGAATTGTATGGGGAATTCTGTTATGCATTACAAATCATGAATGCTTTTTACAAAGATAAGGCAGAAAATATCTGGACAAGAGTTGTGTGGGGTAATATAATTTATGATAAAGAAATCATTAATTACTTGTATAGACAATGTGTACCACAAATAGATAGAAGAATAGATTCTTCTGAAACTTTATTTGAGTTAAAAACACCCTTAAAACGAATACCTACTAAAAGACATGAAGAAAGTATGGAAATAGAAAGTATATAAGTTAGTGATAGACAATTTTTTCACAAAAAAACAATTATGGCATCGCGTGAATGTTTATTGTTTCAACACCCTTGTAATATCTTTATTTCGGGACCTAGTGGTTTAAGAAAAACAGAATTTGTCAAAAAGCTTATTGATACGAAACATGACTTATTTCAAATTCCTCCACAAAAAATCATTTGGTGTTATAAAGAATGGCAAAATACATATACTTTACTTAAAGAAAGTGAAGATATTAAATTCATAGAAGGTATCCCCGATGATGAATATGAAATTGTCAGTGATGTCACTATTCCACATCTTGTGGTTTTTGATGATATGTTAGGAGATAAAGGTGAAGAAAACATTAAATTATGGTTCACATGAAAAGGACATCATGGAAATGCAAGTGTGATTTACATCACAAAAAATATGTTTCAACAATCTAAATCTAGTCGTACTATAAGTTTAAATGCACATTATATGATTTTATTTCAAAATACCGGAGATAAAGGACAAATTAAAATACTGGCAAATCAAGGTCAACTACCACATTTAAATGCATGTTATCAAGATGCAACAAATATTGATCATGGTTATTAATTGATTTTCATCCTAGAACTCCTGAATCTTTGAGATTAAGAACTGATATTTTTCATCCTTGGGTAACACAAAATGAACATGGCCCCATCATTGATACAAAACTATAAATTCCCCATGTTCTTATGAGTTGGTGTTAGTTATTCAAAGTTTGTCAATGACTACACATCATGATGGTATCATTCATACATTCTTTGGAACAACTTGGTCAAGACACAAGTCCATTTGCAAGACAAAAATTACTTAAGAAAGGTTTTAAGAAAATTTTACAATGGTTTACATTAGCAAGTAGAATCATACTTAATAAGAAAATTAAATTGCCAAAACAAACTTTAACCTATATGGATAAATATAAACAAGATCTTGAACAACTTGCAAATCCAAGAGATCTGGCAACAAAATGAAACATTATTTTAAAACCAGGTGGTGGTGGATTTTTTGGTGGTGTTATCATTCGTAATTTAATTCAATGGGATGGTCATAAGACAAGTAGATCATTCTATTAACCATTCAAAAAACAAAGAGTAGGAAACAAATGTCACCTAAAAGGAAATGAAAATTCCCCAAGAAAAGATCAAATAATTCATCAAGTTCTAGAGAGATAAAAAATCATAGAAAGGTAGGACCTAAATATATGTACACAAATTTTGAAATTGCACCTCATAATTTTCCATCTACAAAAAGTACAAAAACAAAAGCATTAATTGTCAAAAATCTTCAAAAACAAAGAAAAGTATCACCACTTAAGTTAACACATGTAGTGCCAATAACAAAAGATGGTGTCAAAAATCATGAACCAATGTATTCTCTACAAATTACAGAACATGTACCATTAAAAGAAAAGATTCCCACAATGGCATGTTTTACTGCTTTAAATACATTTAAACCTGTTAAAGGGATAAGGTCTTACTTTAAGTGAAAATGTTTTTTGAATAAAATAAAGTGTACTCTTCGCACATAATTACATTTTTTATATGTTTCATTTAATCATTAGATTCTATAAGAGCAAGATGGTGAGACAAAAGTAAGAAACAAAAAATTAATGTAGTTAAAAAATATGGTGGTATGTTAATAACTTTAAGTCAAACTCCTCCAGCATTTCAAAAACAAATTATGAAAAATGCACCTAAAGAATTAATTAATTGTGTGTCAGAATGCTGGTATAATCTTTTAAAAGGCAACATACATCTAACAAAAAGTCAGAAACAAAAATTACATCCAAAGCGTCAACAACTACAAGCACTCGCTAGTAAATCAATAACTCTTAAAAAGAAAAAAAAAAAAAAATTTTAAATCAAAAAGGTTGTTTTTTTTACCATTACTTGATTTACCTGGACCTGCTATAGGAGTTGCAACAAATCTTGCAAATAAATTAGTCAGTAAAATATGAAAAAGATGGCTATTGTACCTTATCAAATATTAGAAGATATAGAACTTTTTAGAAATGAAAAAGCTCAAAGACCAAGATTACCCCCAAATCCTCAAATTACAAATACAGCACAACTTCAAAATAATTTATCATCTGTGTTAGAAAATTCAGAGTTGTCCGAAAGTGAGAAAGAACAAAAGTATGGGGAAACTTTACAAAAATTTCAAATGTCACACAAGAAAGCATTACAACCAACATTGGTTCCATTGCCTGAGTCAGGAGAAAAATCATTATTTTTATGAGATCGTATTATAGAAAGTGTCCCTGTTGCAATGAGATGTAAAGCAACTTCATTATTATCTGCTTTATCATCTCATCCACACATGAGTTGGGATGATCAGGGTGTATTAAGTTACGATGGAGAAGTCATAAAAGGTTCAAATATCATAGATTTAGTCAATAATGTTCTTAGACACTGAAAAGGTTGTAAACCGAGTGGATGGGAAATGTTTAGTCGTGGATTAAAAGATATAAATATCCCTCAAGATTTTGTTGGAAATCGTGAATGTTGGTTATGGATGAATAGATAACATATACCCAAACCCGGTAAATATCAAAGTTCTCCAGAAGATAGTTGGTTTGAAACTCCTCAATCATCCCCTCCAAAGCATAACATTCATCGAGGTCATAGAGTGCAGTGGAAAGAAGACACACCAAAGTCAGCACTAAAATGTAAATTGACAAAACATAGAATTTCTGAAAAATGGGAGGCTTATTGAATGATTTATTAAATGAAATATATTACAATACAAAACATCCTGCTGGTTATGGAGGAAAACAAGAATTGTACAAAGCAGCTCATAGTGAAGATAATTCCATCACAGTTGATCAAGTGAAAAAATGGTTGAAAGGAGAAAGAACCTATACTTTACATAAACCCATCCGTAAAAAAGTTTTCAAGACGTAAAACCATAGTGGGTGGTATTGATCATCAATGGCAAATTGATTTAGCAGACTTACAAAGTTTACAATCTCACAATGACCAATTTCGTTATTTAGTTTGTGTTATTGATGTATTTTCAAAATATGCATGGGTAATACTCATTCACAATAAATCAGGACAGACATTAACAAAATCTTTTCAGAGTATTTTGAAAACTTCTGGATGTAAACCATTATCAATACAATCTGATAAAGGTTCTGAATTTAAAAATAAATATGTACAAGAATTTTTAAAGAAACAAAACATTCATTTCTTCATAACAGAAAATCCTGAGACAAAAGCTAGTATTGTTGAACGTTTTCAACGCACATTGAAAACACGAATGTGGAAATGTTTTACACACAAACGTAAATTAAGATACACTGATGTGTTGGAAAATTTACTTGAAGGATATAATCATAGTTTTCAAGTATTCAGAGAACTCCTGCTTCAGTATCATTGGAAAATGAAGTTGAAGTATCTCAACATTTGTATGGTAAAAAATCTAAAAAGAAAAAAATACAATTTAAAGTTCGTGATATAGTACGTATTAATAAAACCAAACGTACATTTGAAAAAGAGTATTTACCAAATTGGACAAAAGAGTTATTTAAAATTACTCACGTAAAACATACAATACCACCCACTTGTAAACTTGAAGATATGGGTGGTGAAAATATACAAGGGACATTTTATCCACAAGAAATTCAAAATATAAAAGATGATAAAAAATATATAATTGAATCAATTCTTAATAGACTGTCAAGACGTGTGGGAAAGAAAATTATTAAAGAACTTAAAGTACATTGGGAAGGGTATCCAAAGAAATTTGATAGTTGGATAGCAGAATCAGATTTGGTATAAAAAGAATATGTCATCAAATGAAACTTCATTACCCAATGATACCACAAGTGTTGATGTACAAAGTCAACAAAGTCAACAATTTAAAATTTGTGGAAATCGTGTTGCAAAAAATCAAGTCACTTCTTTCACACAGATTATTATCATTCATGGTATTATGATTACTGCCATTGCACAGTTGAGTTTACAAAGCCCTGATAAAGAATTGTGGTTAGTGTTATTAAGTAGTTCTTTAGGATATATTCTTCCAAGTTCAGGTTTAAAATATTTGAAACAACCACAAGATAAGAAAAATGAATTCATTTTATGTAACACTCCTGAGTGATAGTTCTATGAATATGTTTCCAAATAATACCCAATGTTGTTTTCAAACACAATTATCTAAACCCATTCATCTTGATAAAGAACATAGGGAAGTGGGATTAGTTGAAGTAATTTTACCTTTGGAAGCACAAAATATTACAGATGAAGAATCTGCTTTTAAAATCTTTGTGACAGATAGCAAAATATCAAATCATATTAATAAAACGAATTTGAAACATACATTACACAAAGGTGTTGCTGCTGTTGAATTAAATATTTTATCAGGTGCATATGCGAATGGCGCTCATGTCATAGATGCAATGCAAATAGAAATTCAAGAAAACTTGGAGACATATTTAAAACATTTGATGTATCATTTCATGTTGGATTTTCAAGTCTCCATGGCCATGTAAAAATAGTAGGGAATAGTATTGAGAAAGTGGGTATTAAAATGTCAGAAAGTTTATTACAAAAATTGGGATGTAAAGCTGTTATGTATCCTATCATTTTTCCTAACACATCAAAAGGTGCATTTGAATATAATGTGGACTTAAATGTGGATTTCAAGCAAATCTTTATTTATGCTGACATAGCAGATTATACATTTTAGGTGATATTGAAGCATCTATTTCACATGTAATTCCATTTGAATCACATAAAGAGTCTCTACACACTCATATAGAATTTGATAATGTACATTATGTAGCAGTATCAAAATCTTATTTCGATCAGATCACTATAAATATAAATGGGAACACTGGTAAACTCATTCTGTTTGCAAGTGGCAAGACAGTTGTGAAGTTGCATTTTAGACAGAGATATAAATTAAATTTGTAAAAATGATGCCAGTGTATCAAGGTGTACCACGGCAATATGGATATGGATTAGGGTCTATTTTTTGCACAGCAATAAAAACAGCTGCACAATTTATAAAACCAATTGCAAAAAATGCATTTCAAACATTAAAGAGAGATGGATTAAAACATGGTTTAGAAATAGCAAATGAATTGATAAAAAAAAACGTAAAGCACCTAAAGACATTTTATTAACTCATGGAAAAGATCTTTTGAAATCAGTTGGTGAATTTGCTTTAGGTATAAAAAGACAAAAACAAGAATGACAACGTCAGTCTATGGTTCGTTCTCATAGAGGCAAGCCACGTCAAAGACAAGCTTATTCAAAACGAAAATCAAGACCACTTGATATGTTTGATTAAAGATCACGATGTTACATGGATCTTGCAAACATTTTGGTAGTAGTTTTGATCCAGATAATGTATCACCAACATCAAGTGGTATAGAAAATATTGGTGAAATTGAACAATTTCCTATTGCATCTTTAAATAATTCTTCTCCAATAGAATTTTTAATTCCAAGACAAACAACCAACTGGTTAGATCTTGCAGCATCTAAACTTGAAGTTCAATTTAAAATTACAAAACAAGATGGGAGTGTTTTGTCTGGAGATACACAGATTGCTCCTATCAATAATTTTTTTCATAGCATGTTCAGTAAAATTGATGTTAAACTGAATGGCAATCTTATCACCACCAATACAGATCTTTATCCTTATAGAGGATTTTTTGAGAATTTTCTTGGTTATTCAAGATAATGTGAAAAAAACACATCTAGCTGCTAGTGAAATGTGGTATACAGATACTCCTGGACACCACACAGAAACAAGTAAAGCTTCGTCTAACAAAGGTTTGACTGAACGAACCAAATTAATTTGTGGTAGCAAAAATGTACAACTAAGAGACAAATTACAGTTAGATCTATTTGTGCAAGATAAGTATTTACCAAATGCAGTTGAGATGAGAATTACATTGCATCATACTCCAACTAAATTTTGTTTGATTGGTAGTGAAAATGGAAAAATAGAAATACAAAAAGCCATATTTAGAATACCGGCATTGGATTTATTTCCAAAATTTGTGAATGATCTTAATGCACAAATAGACTGAACAAATTATAAAATGCCCATAAGACGTAGTGAAATTAAAATTTTTACTATTGTAAGTGGTCTTCGTTCAAAAATAGAAGACTATCTGTTTCATAAACAGATGCCAAAACGAATATTCTTGGTTTAGTTAGTAATCGAGATATAAATGGAGATATTGGCACTAATCCATTTAATTTTCAACATTTCGATTTGAATAAGTTGGAGATCACAATAGATGGACATTTCATTAAAGCACGTCCCATTGAACCAAAGTTCGAAGGTGGACTTTATCCAAATTCATATTTATCATTGTACGCAGCTATGGGCTATTTTGGACAAGATCAATCATTTAATTTATCTTTGCAGGATTATGCAAAAGGGTATAGCCTTTGGGGTATTGATTTGACACCTGATCAGAGTAGTAGTGGGCCCTTGGCTCACCCAATAAAGTCTGGCAATCTTAGATTTGAACTTCAGTTTGCTCAAGCTCTTCCAGAGGTGACCAACGTTGTTGTCTATGCAGAATTTGTTAGTGAGATAGAAATCAACAAATTGAGAGAAGTGATATTTGACTATTAAACAAAATGAGTCAGAGTGAACATTGCAAGATGTGTAAAGAAAAAATACAAACATTATTTCAAGAATGTGTAGTGATAGAACTGACAAAATCCATTAAACAGAAAATGAAAAATATCTGTGAAGAATATCGAACAAACACAACAACATTAATAGATATATACATCGCAGAATGTTTACAGAAAGTGTGTCTATATAATCTACACAAGAGAGCAAGAAAAATAAACTTAATAAAATATTGTGATCATATGGACTTTGAAATAGACTGCCAAAAAGACATTCAAAAGTGGGCAGATTTAGTTAAAAGAGACTAGTCATATTATGCAGCATATCTTGATTAACGGCTCCGTGCCAGCCTTGTTCAAAGCCAAGAAGATGGAAACCATACACTTACAAAATATACTTGACAGTTCTCAAAGGTTATCATCCTTAAATGGAACAGTGTGTTCAAAAGACTTGTTACCAAAACGAAAACATAAACACAGACAAGCATATATTGTGAACACAGATTCATCAAAGGAACCAGGAGAACATTGGATAGCAATATATTTTAAAGACCATCATTCTGCTATCTACTTTGATTCATATGGTTTACCACCAATAGATAGAGACATATACAATTTCATAGTGAAAAACTAAGATTCCTGGACAATAAATTCAATGAGACTACAAAGTGAATTTACTGTTGTGTGTGGAATGTACTGTATATTTGCTTTAAATCATCTTGCAAGAGGATATGATTTAGAGACAGTTCTTATTATGAAATTCGATCCACGAAATTTCCAAGAGAATGATAGAGATGTTCGGCGATGGTTTGAGCAAACTTATAGACATTATTAGAAATAACTGTAATAATAATAAATATCAGGTGTTAAAACAATCCCACATAGGTAATTTTTTACATTTATGACTTTTTAGTTTTTTAAGTTTTATTAAAGTCATTCATCTATTATATAATTTTCGCCAGAAATTTGTGTAACAGAGAGATAGGGTTTATTAGTTATTTTTTATATTTGTTTCAAAATCAGATCACTTGAGTGATATCATTTTTTTTTATCTGACACCCAAGATTTTTTTCAAAAAAATCTTGGGTGTCAAATAAAACTAGCATAAACAATCTTGATGTAAATAGGTTTTCTCATGGATAGGCAAACTCAGATCTCGTATATATATGTTCAGTTCATTTCATTATAATGATTCAACTTTAAATATATTTTTGTTTTTTGTTAAAACGTCTGCGATAGTTTAGTCGATTTTGTTAGGTTAGTCCTATAATCCCCTTTTTATCACAGTGTCCCTTTTATCTCCCTGCAGTAAAAAGGAGTTAAGAGTCACTTCTCTTTTTTCACTGTGAGTATTACGTTTAATATTGTATGCATACTTATCAAAAACTTTTATAGTGAAACCTGATATACAGTTCAAACTGTAGAGAAAATTTGATTGCTAAACATACAATGGATACTATTCTTACTATAGAAAAACAACTATCACAGAGAGTTTGACCACAACACGTTTTTTTTATTTTGTATGTGTTCTTGTGTTTTGTTGTAAGCATAATTTCCTTATGCTTACAACAAAAAACAAGAAGACATACAAAATGCCATTTTCCCATTTATAGAAGTTGTATGCACAGATTGGAGAGATGACAACCCAAAACCACATGGATAACCCCTCCCATAAAATGATTTAAATTAATATAGACATCGTGTCACACTCTAGAGAGGGAACTGTGTTTTGTCTTTTTGTAACAAAGACTTGGTTGTGTATGTGTGCATGAGAAGATATCTCTTTCTAATATTGCAGTTGGCCCTGAAAAGGGCCGTTTTTTATCTTCAGTTCCGTAGAGAGCAATTTGGTAAACTCATCTCTGCTTCGGTGAAGAATTCACCTTCCCACACGTCTATGGTTGTTGCTAACATCTCTTCATCTGTAAAGCAATCTTGCTCCCAGGTGTAGCTTTTCCCCACAAGAGCTTCTTCCTGCATATGTACGGGGTGATCAAACCAGTGTTTAGGTCGGTTCTTATACTGGATCTCCCCGAACGGTCGTGTTGCAGCTTTGACAAAAGGGTGGTCTTCAATCTTCTTATGTTGTTCTTTCATAGAAAGTGTTACTAACCACCACTTTCTCAAAGCCAGGGTGAATTCTTCATCAGCCCTCTTCTTCTTGGTTCTCTCATACCTCTACGGAACTGTAAATGATCTTCGTTGGTTCCATGTCGTTTCTCAGTCAAAGATGATTCTTGAGTCAGATGATGAAATGTATCCAAATCCTCAACTCACGTTCTCTTTATAGACAATGCGAGGATCGAAAATGCACTGAAGAATGCTCACGCAACAATTCGATCGAGTGTGGGAAAAAAGTGTTGACATCGGACGGCTGTGATAGTAAACGTCCGTTATCAAAATTTTTTTCCCGTACTCGATCCAATTGTCGCGTGATCGTTCTTCGGTGCATTCTTGATCCTCGCATTGTCTATATAATCTAACACACATCCAAAAAACATTTCATTTGATAAAAAGCAAATCGCCCTTTTCTGCATTCGATCATGGATGAGTACAATATATTAGCTGATTTTAACGATTTAATTCATATTGACAACTCAGTGATGACACAACAGTGAATACCAAACCAAAAGGATACCATACCAAGTGAGAGGGTTAATAATTCTTTTTCATAAGATGAAAAAAAAAGAAACATTATTACAGAAAATCCTGGAGACTCTACAAGACATGAATTTATCTCACCAAAAGATTGTTTTCTCAGCTGATAAGATTACAGTTCCTCTAGAATTCAAAGTGTCGTCTCTTCCTTTAACAGTACCATATGAGTTGGCAGAACCGATGCCTCAACCTACGAGAAAAAGGGGGCGCCAAGCACAAAAACAGTTAGTGACTACATCCTCACAAACAGATGAAGTCGCTCAACAACCTACTCCACACAACGAGAGTGAGGAAGAACCTGATGATATTGTTAAACCCCCCAAAAAAAGAAACGGGTACGATTCGATGGTCATAGGCGACACATGAAAAATATTGCTAACTGCTGAGTGATTACACTACATCAAAAAAAAAACAACAACAAAAAATAGCCCTTGTAAGGGCTACCCACAATATTAGAAAGAGATATATCTTGTCATGTACACATACACAACCAAGTCTTTGTTATAAAAAAGACAAAAAACAGTTCCCTTATCCTCCAGTGAAAACTTGTAAGCCAAAAATGTACTATAAGAGCTAGTCTTAAAAGCATGCTGCGGTGGCATTCGGGACCAAAGATCTGAAACTTCTAGACCCAAGAACTTACAGGGACACATCTGAATGCACTGTGCCATCGGTGCATTCAGGTTTGTCCCTAAAAGTTCTTGGGTCTTGAAGTTCTTGGGTCTAGAAGTTCTTGGGTCTAGAAGTTTCAGATCTTGGGTCCCGAATGCCACCCCTAACTACTGACATCTCAAACAGTCCTGGATCTGTAGTGAGTGCAATTTGCATGTAGATTCCATCCGAATGAATCATAATGAACGGGAGAAGGATTGGGGATTGTATTGCTTATTGGCGCATGTGCGAGGTTGTGACTTACACTCATGACAGGAGGAGCTGATGAGATGGGGGCGGGGGACTTCCGTGGTACGCGACCGCAGTATCACAGTTACGTGTATCGATCACCACCCAAATGTTATCAAGTTATCGCTTGATGAGTAGATAACGTTACCACCGATAGTCCCACAGTCTTACAGTTATCATCAATGATATTATTTTATAGCTGGCAGCGTCATGCACTTTAAAAGTGACACACATCGTTTTGATGATGATTACGATGATTACTGATACAATTACATGTGCGTGGCGTATGACACTACAGCGATATAGCACCGCAAACTAAATGAAAGTTCTCGAGTTTCCGCCGTGCAAAGTTATGAACATACCGAAGCCTCACCTATGACAATACATCAACAGTCTTAGTTTCTTATTACTGTTAAATTTGGCACAGTTTTGAATTCAGCAACCTCGGGCAGTGTTGCTGTTTGACCAGGTAATGTCTTCCTTTATTTTTAAATCCTGTCATCTTGTGATCTTGTGATATTATCATATGTTGTTTTATTATTTTAATTTTAAATACAGAGTTGGTTATACTGTTCAAAGTCGTCAGTTCTGTCAGTTGTCCTCTAAAACTGGTCGAGTGGAATACATGAAACCATAACCTTTTGAACCTTAATGGCGTCCTCCCAGTCAGTTTAATAACAGCAATTGGAAGGATCCATATTCATTACCTGAGGGTAGAATATTCAATATTTTAACGTGCAGCTGTTGAAATTATTGATTTGTCACCCCACACATTCACCGATCCGTCATCCTACTTGGTGCTACTTCGTGAAATTATAATGTACCCCACCCCCACGACACTTGTATGATTTATATCCATTTTCGAGCATAAATCATTCACATAATTTGTCAGTTTATCAAGTCAGACCTTCTAAAGGGTGTATACCCAAACATTATGTCGGCTGGAAGTCTAATGTCGCGATGTGACATCTAGAACTAACACCTTGTACTTCCATTCACATTTGTTCTATTTGCCATAGTGGCTCATAGGTGTATACCCAAACATTATGTTGACCGGAAGTCTAACGTCGCGATGCAACATCTTTTGAGAGCGAACGCCGTATACTTTCGTACACACTTGTTCCATTTGCCACAATGGCTGATGGTGACAATACATCTCAACGTCGCTGATTTTTGGTTTTCGGTTGCTTGAGACAACTATTTCGTTCAGTTTGAAATGGTTGCTGCACTTAATAGATGGGACGATAAACGAAACGTATGTTTCTTGCTGTAAACTCGCGAGGCTCAGCACAGTGTGTTTTAGCAGATGTGGATGAATAGAAACGTGGAGATTTTAGTGTACGCATCTTAGCTTTACTTCAAAGTTATGGAATGATAACTTAACTGAAATGGTTAAATCACAGTTAACCTTTTACTCAACGTAACGGAAAAAACCGGCCAGCGCTATTCTCAAAAATCGCCAATTAATTTTCATTATTTTTCATTTTTTGTCTCAAAAACATAGGTTATGACCACTCATTGGAAAGAGCTTGTCGAGGAGCTCGCTCCAATGGGGGTCATAACCTATGTTTTTGAGACAAAAAATGAAAAAAATTAGTTATTCAAGAATTTTTTTACAAGTGTCCACTGCTTTTCATGTTAGGTAAAGGGCTAAAGAATAGACATCATGGACGCGGTGAAGCACTGCCCATGTTAATTCAAGCAATTAGGCGATTGACCCGAAGAGCTTACCCAAGTACACCATCAGAATTACGAGAACCATTAGTGATAAACTATTTTATTTATTAGATATGATTTTCTTTCCTAGAATTGTCATTCAAACTCGTCTGATATGATGCTGATCTCGGGAGATATATCCATAGACCTGGTGTTGTCCCTTTGTTACTAGGCGCAGCCATTTTGTTTACACATCGAAATCGTTCAGCGTTATTTGGCGAACGCAATAAATCAGTAAAACTGAAGTAACCTGGAAAAGGCGAATATAGGTTTTGAATGGTGGGGAATTGATGATGGCCATGAGTAACGATAAAGTGGATGAATAGAAAAAAAAGAGAGTATCACATAAAATTCAACCCAAACTGAGATTCGGAGTCATAAGCATAGATTCCTCGAAGTGAGAGAAGAGATAGTCCAGTTATCCGAACGTCGCGGCTTCCCCAATGGGAAAGCCAAGAAGTTCGGATAGCTGAACTAGGGAAAGAGCAAACTTCGTATGAAACGCAAACGGTCGTATGAAAAGTATTAGAAACTGTAACACCGTCAGAAAACTGTAACAGATCTGAGAATTTTTTGTAATTATTTGATTTGGTTTAATAAAAAAAAGGTTATTACTTGGTTTGTTTTATATCAGCCGAGATGTCGGCCCGAGGTAAACTCAAAACAGCTGAGACCGAATTATAGATGAGGTGAAGGATCATGACAGGACTGCAACAATTGATACTAATATGCTTGGGTCGATATACAATAATGCTCAGGATTCAATACATATCGCTGTTCACTATGTATCGCGATACGATAAATACAAACAATGTCAGGCAAAAAACACTTCTTGGAGTTTGAAAGCTGGTGAAGTGAAAGTTGTTATTTGCATACCAACTTTAACACTGATAAATATTCGATGAAACGGGTTCTTCAATTAACCCAAATTAGTAAATTCCCTCTATTTTACCAAATATTTATTTGATTCATGTCCTTATATCTTTTTTGACAGAGCTTTCATCTCAGAAGGTCACACCTGACACCCGTTGCCATTAACAGAGTTCACGTTTGTGGATTCTTAATCCCGCAGCTCCCACCATTCTAACACAACCAACTACAATATATCCCCAAGGCAATGTGTTAACAGAGATGAAAGCGCATGTAATGTTAATGTGTTTAATACGGAAAACAAACCAAAAACATGTATACACTGATTGATTCAGTTAATGAATTTACATAGTTTACGTTTACCAGTCTATTGGCTTCAGATACTGACCGAAAACGTGGCTAGTTACTCGTCGAATTCCAAGGAATAAAACGACCCGGACGAGCGTTGCTGTCGCGGTCAAAGACAACGTTGACCGTCACAGCGTATATCTCAGGAATAAACCCAACATGCATAAAGTAATTGCAATAGTGGAACGAAACATACCCTGCTCTACGCAACCCCTGTTACAACCGATAATGTTACAACGCCGCATAATGTTACACCAACGCATAATGTTACAAAAAATGTAGTAAACAACCGATAATGTTATAAACTCCGCATAATGTTATAACTTTTTTCAACCCGTTATGTTATAAAAATCGACGCATAATGTTATAACTTTTTTCAACCCGTTATGTTACAACAAATTAACCGATAATGTTATAACTTCTGTATACTAATTCCAGTTACAGCTTTTGTGGATGAACTTTACCACTTACCATTTATTGCCGCATAAAGGTATGTAATATTTATACTAAAGGTTTCGGCTCTGGTTAAGGCGAGGAGACCCCCCCCCCCCCCCCACCCCAACTCCTGGAGATTTATTATAGAATGAGCTAGTCACGTTACATAGACGCGGATTATCCTGGTAACTCAATCGTGTGACGTCATTACCATGATCATCCAGTGCCTAACATGGTGAAGGCGGGGGTGGTAGAGGAGGGGTGCTATTTTATCCGGTTGGTACGTTTACCAACATGCGTAATATCCGCTTCCAGATATGTAGTGTACCATAGTCCACTGACGCCTTTGGAGATGAGCAAATGCCTCTGTTTCTGCTTGTTTTGGGCATCTAAAACTCATTTGTCGCATATTTCTTAGTCATAAGAATATCTTATTGTTCATTAATTTGACATTTTAACAAATAACAGTGAACAAAAATTAGGTGGAATTAAAAGAGGCCAAAAAGTTGGATGGAACGAGGTACATATGGTGGATGTGGCAGGTTGGTAGTGTCGCACGGAAGCCGAAGAATAAGATGCGAGACTGGTTAGGAAGGGGAATGGGGTTTAGGAGGATTGAAAGGGGTGGACAGGGATTATGCTGAGAAAGAGAGGAGGTCATGGATTAGTACATCAGGGTGATTGTGCAGATAAAGCTATCTGAGAATACTATAAGAGAGTAGTGCTAGACGGTATGATAATATAGATGGTGGAGATGTTGGAAGAAGTGGAAGTGGTGAATTGGGGATTTCAGGTTCTGGAAAAGGCGGAGTCACTAGAACAGGCAGTATAGGGAGAAGGAGGAGATTGTGGAGGAGGAGTTGTGTTGATGTTGGTGTTGTGGCGGTGTTGGTGATGGTGTTGAGTAGTTATGCATGTTGAAAATTAGCCATTTTGTAGGACCCCGGTGCAAGACCCCGGAAATGACGTCATGTCACGTGATTGGGCGGTCATGTTGGGTTGTCATGATGGTGCACGTGGGTGGCCATGTTGTGATGTCATTATCATGATAATAGGTGGTAGAAGTGCGTATGCGCAGCGCGTGTTGTTATGGGGACACGTGCTCCGTCTTACCCCTAACAACCTGACAATAGATATCGGATTAATCCAAACATCCCGACAATCTTCAGAAAATTGACCCAAAACACTCCCGAAAACACTCCCAAATAAAGGTAGGATAGTATCCTTAATGAGGGTATGAGACGTATGAAGAGGTACTCATTGCGTTCATTTTCATAGCTTTCATTTTGAGACGTATGATTTTGCGCGCATCGTGCTCATTTTCATATCTTTCATTGCTTCATACGACGAAAAGGGGGATTCCATGGGTTTAGTATCCTTAAAATATAGGATAGTATCCTTACCTAATGTCCGACCATATAAAGGACGCGTAATGTATCACAGAAATGGGTTTATTACAATAATGGTTGGTTTATTACAATAGTGTTTTTTTAACTGAGAGATAAACTGGAAGGGGGCGGGGTGGCGCCGCCCCTGTCCCCGGAGCCCTACTTCCCCTTGACCCTGGAGCTCCTGAAGTCCCGGTCTCTCGAGTTTCTGGCGAGTTACTAAATCGGTACTGGCAGGATTCGGGAGTGTTTTCGGGAATGTTTTGGACAGTTTCCTGAAGATTGTCGGGTTGTTTGGATTAATTCGATATCTATTGTCGGGTTGTTAGGGATGAGACGGAGCACGTGTCCCTTTAACAACACGCGCTGCGCATACGCACTTCTACCACCTATTATCATGATAATGACATCACAACATGGCCACCCACATGCACCATCATGACAACCCAACATGACCGCCCAATCACGTGACATGACGTCACTTCCGGGGTCTTGTACCGGGGTCCTACAAAATGGCTAATTTTCAACATGCATAACTACTCAACGCCATCACCAACACCGCCACAACACCAACATCAACACAACTCCACCTCCACAATCTCCTCCTTCTCCCTATACTGCCTGTTCTAGTGATTCCGTCTTTTCCAGAACCTGTAATCCCAAATTCATCACTTCCATTTCTTCCAACATCTCCATCATCTGTATTATCATACGTCTAGCACTACTCTCTTGTAGTATTCTCAGATAGCCTTCTCTGCACAATCACCCTGATGTACTAATGCATGACTTCCTTTCTTTCTCAATCTAATCCCTGCCCACCCCTTTCAATCCTCCTGAACCTCATTCGTCTTCTTACCAAGTCTCGCATCTTATTCTTCGGCTTCCGTGCGACACTACCAACCCGCCACATCCACCATATGTGCCTCGCTCCATCCAGTTTTTTGACCTCTTTTAACTCCACCTCATTTGTGTTCACTGTTAGTTGTTAAAATGTCAAATTAATGAACAATAAGATATTCTTATGACTAAGAAATATGCGACAAATGAGTTTTAGATGCCCAAAACAAGCAGAAACAGAGGCATTTGCCCATCCCTAAAGGCGCCAGGGGACTATGGTACACTACATTTCTGGAAGCGGATATTACGCATGTTGGTAAACGTAACAACCGGATAAAGTAGCACCCCTCCTCCACCACCCCCGCCTTCACCATATTGGGCACTGGATGATCATGGTAATGACGTCATACAATTGAGTTACCAGGATAATCCGCGTCTGTGTAATGTGACTAGGTCATTCTATGATAAATCCCCGGGAGTTGAGGGGGGGGGGGGGCGAGGGTGTCTCCTCGCCTCAACCAGAGCAGAAACCTTTAGTATAAATATTACATACCTCTGTGTGGCAATAAATGGTAAGTGGTAAAGTCCATCTACAAAAGCTGTAACTGGAATTAGTATACATTAGTTATAACATTATCGGTTAATTTGTTGTAACATAACGGGTTGAAAAAAGTTATAACATTATGCGTCGATTTTTATAACATAACGGGTTGAAAAAAGTTATAACATTATGCGAAGTTTATAACATTATCGGTTGTTTACTACATTTTTTGTAGCATTATGCGTTGGTGTAACATTATGCGGCGTTGTAACATTATCGGTTGTAACAACCCCCTTTCCACGGGGATTAGTAGGTTCTATATCGATGTTATTAACTTGTGCTATCACGCCCAAAGACGTTCTTGCTTTGACCTATAGTCCTCAATGACTCTCTCTCTCTCTCTCTCTCTCTCTCTCTCTCTCTCCGATCCGAGGAGTTGTTCCAAGCGGTCACACCCCCTCCCCTCCACCTATGTCTGAGACCTTTTGTAACTGGTTGAAGGCTAGATTATCTTTGGTGGTCTGAATTTGTTATTCAAAATTTGCTTTATTACAAAATATTGGAGAGTGACCACAGGCACTTTCCAAAATTTGTAACAGAACACATTTTTATAAACAAAATATTATTTGACTGAACATGAAACATGAGCAAGAAAAACATAGGCGTTTGCTCTGGTATCCTCATTTCATTGAAAGCCCTGATAGCGGCCTCCAGCACTCAACCAGTTAAGTACTTCTTCAGTATCTTGTCCTGTCCATCCCGCCTGAACATTGGGAACCAAATATTCTAAAACGTCATTTTAAAGAACCGTCTGTTAAAGAGAATTTATCACGTATAGTAAAGATATCTTTGAACAAACCCATCGTGCCATTGATCCTCATCCACCCGTGCGCCCTCCTGAATAATGGAACTGGCATGTAGCAGATCGCGAAGGTTGGCTATATTGTGGCGAAAGTCGGACACTGAGCCAACTATTGTTACAATCTGCCCAACACCCACAATCTGCAGTGGTACTGAAGGTCTTCAGACACAGCAATACGAGCATTCAAACGCTCCGATAAAGAAATAAATAACGATTTTTCTTCTCCATTTGCAATTTCGGCACAGAGACTTTTGGTTCTTAATTTTTTTTTACTCTACAATAGACGATAATCACATTCAGGAACTAGAAACAATGACATACATGGAATATGTAATCACTGAATTTAATTTGGATGCAACGATTCGTTGCGTTAAAACTAAGTTCAGTGATTTTCTATTTCCATCAACAAAATGGGAAGAAAAAGAAACGTTGAAATTTGGTTTTTTATCCGAACGCTTGGAACACACGCATGGAATTTAGTATACGAATGCCTTAAAAGCTGATTGACGCTACTGAAAAAATACTGACCTTTACTCTGGTATAATGATGTTTGACCCCGTTTTGCGATGTTTGGAATGTTCGGACGGAGAAGTGGAGTCAAAGATGCAGAGGAGTCCCAATCTTCCGCCCGGTCACCGTTAATGCCATTTTAAATCGCCCCCCCCCCCCCATGATATCTCCATGTGGAGTTTTTCTGACGTTACCGGATTTTGTGTTTGCCCTGAAGTTCAGAAATCTGCTTCTCAAACTCGGCATTCAACTCCTGTGTTCTCTTTCCTGGCCGCTTCTTGCTGGCGAGAAAGGGCGATGACCCTGTTTTAGTTGTTACATATGGTAAAGGGTTAATACAATCCTTCATGTCATAAGGTATAGGCATCATGTTTGGTGCAAACCCAAAAGCTTGTTAACCCTTCGAGTTTCATTTTAATTTTTCAATAATTACCACCTTATATACATACGCCGGGCGCGCGGTGACTCAGTAGGTAGAGACGCAGACTGCAAGCCGAGAGGTCCTCAGTTCGAATCCCACCTGCGGCAACCGCGTTTTGTCCTTGGGCAAGACACATCTCCCCCATTACCCACGTGGGGACACGGTGGCGTTGTGTACTAAGGCGTACTGCACATTGATTTTACACTTGTCTCCAACAAATGTTAACCCTGCTTGTGAGGAGTTGGTGTGTTGGGAGCTGACAGTTGCTTGCTGTTGCTCCTTGGTTCTCTCCGGGTGCTCCGACTTCCTCCTCCCGTAAAACTATCGTGGTCATGAATAGCCATTGTGCAGAAATATGTGACCTTAAACACCAATAAATAAATAAATAAATAAATAAATAAATAAATAAATAAATAAATAAATAAATAAATAAATAAGAACATTGCCAAGATGAATTCAACGCACCAGTTGAGCTTTCAAGGAAAACATACACTTATATACAACTTTTTCAGAGCAATATAAAAGTGGCAGTTTGTGGACTAAATGTTCTAGCATGCTGACTGGAGCAAAAGTCGCCATGACCCTTTCATGTTCAGTTCCCAGGAAATATTTTCAATTCCAACCTCACACATCTTAAACCCTCTTCGTCTTTCTGTTACATTCTACATTTTCCTAACATAACTTTGAACCTTATTTCTGCAAAGTAAGCCACCATATGGCATTTATTCACGACTGTTGATTGGTTGATTGTATGAACAATGTTGATTTGACAAGACGTTTATCAGTTCACATTGATAGAACTCAGACATGTACAAAAAATTCGAAGTATAAATTAGTGCAAATAAATACGCTGCACTTACGTTTTTGATTTACCAAAGGAATAGTGGTACATTGATTGTGTCTGACCTTTATAAGTTTGAGGGAGTGATGGAGATTATATCGCAGAGGAAATCCATTGGTTTTATTGATTATGCAAACAGAACCCAATACTAAAAGAAACTTTATATTCCACAGGTCAGAAGACAAGATAAAATTATGCTTCACACACGAATTATTCTGCGGTCTTCATGCCAGGACTTCAATAAAACAGTAATGTGCCTTTTGAACTATTCTAAAATATGCTTTCAGAAAATACTGGTTTTAATCGCTTGTTGGAATCAAACCTAGTGCGAGAATGCTTCAATGGCGTGAACATAGGAGAGTTGTGTGGTGTCGACGAGGTGGTATTGTCTGCTTCTTTATCAAGAATGATATGGGGAATTTAGCATTTTCCGGGGCTTTAGACCTGGCTGATCGAGCTTTTTGCACCGAATCGAACCTTCTTTCCAATGGTTGCGTCTGTGGTACTGTCTATTGGGAAGTATATCCCCTATATACTAGTGTGTATCAAATATAGGCTATCAAGTTCGCAGACCACTAATGCAGTTCTGTTAGCAATTCGAATTAGGAATTCGATGCTATTATGGGCTATTTGTTTATCCACCTCTCTTGGAACATTTCGAGCAGACGACCTTACACGTGTCTTCACTTACAAGAATGTACAGATGTTCTTTTTTGCTCAAGTTATAGATATTCCAACCAATAAGTATTTAATTCGCATTGAAAACACATTAAGATGTTAACTCATTAGGTGGAACTGTGTTCTGTAATCATAAAACTAGGACTGTGGTGAGTCTTCAATCCTTATAGATATTTCAAAGGTTCGGTCAAATCAAGTCTCGACTGAACAACATTTATAGCGTTGATAACAAAATGAAGGGTTATGGTATTTTTTCAGATTCAGTCGTATGGAATATATCAGTTCGTTTTTCCGACCAACTGATATTTTGCAGACGAGTGACTCTAAACATAGGCGATATTCTGTTTCAGGGCTAGACTGGTTAATCAAGGCCATAACAGCGCCGAATTTCTTTAAAGTATTAGATTGGTAGCTTGAGAGCTTGATAGGGTATGTGACCGTAGCTATTGTGTACCGCTGCGCGAGTATTTCGCGACTCTTTGATAACAATCCATTAAGAAGGAGAAAAGCCACGTCTTCGCCAAGCTTCATTGTATCCCTTACTTCTCCACAAAAGTAATAACTGACGATGTGGTACAATCTCAAATGGGTTACATCCAATCGCAAATAGCTTACTGAAATCGAGGTTCACTGGATGGGCCTGCTTCTTCTGGTCATACAAACACATGATGTCATGCATGGTGATAACGAGTTAGCTTTCGCATGAGTTGTTACTCCGGAGACCACGATGTAGTAGTGTCAACCCTTTACCCAACGAATCGGCCGCATCCGCCCGCGTAATATGCAAATTCAGCAGTTGAAAAAATATTATTTTTCAAAACATTGCAACAAAACCATATCATGTGGCCCCTCGTTGAAACGAGCTCGTCGAGCTCGTTCCAACGAGGGGTCACATGATATGGTTTTGTTGAAATTTTTTGAAAAAATTGAAAAAATGATATTTAAAATAATACATTTTGATATCGTCTGCGTTGGGTAAAGGGTTTTAACAGTTAAGATCTTGCGGTGCTCTAGAGATTTCGTATGTGGCGGCATGTGATGTGTTCTTGGGTCTGGCACTGTCACCTTGTTAAAGATACTGGTTGATAATTGTTTTCAACATGCTTGTTCTCTTTCTTAAGTAACGATATTATATTCGCTGTTCTCCAATCAAATGGTAATGTACCGGAATGAATGACAAGCTGCTACACAATGTAATGACTGGTGCTAGTTCCTTCGTGAATGACTCCAGTACCATTTTGGGTATGTTATCCAACCCTCTGGCGTTTTTCACACTCAGATTATTACTTCTGAGTTTCCCAATTCCCTCCACCGTGAGGTATATTTCGCCAGTTTGCTGGTAACGAAATTCATCTTGGTAGTAGTTTGAATTAAGTTGAGATTTTTTAACCATAAGCCCTACTAGCTAATATTTCAACTGCATCAAAAGGGCATGCCTTCGACGAAGGCATGCAATAATGATGTAGTTGGAGTATTGGTCAGTTGGAACCTGGCTGTCGTATTCGAGGCAGATCAAGTTCAACCTGCGTCCACAACCAACCCCACCAATTTCCCGACACCGCTGTAAATATTGAGCTACCTTAGTAGAGGTTATCTTTGATAAGATTATATTTTGCTAAGTACATGAAGTGGAAAAGGGAACTGGCGGTGTTGGAATGTAAATTCACGAAGGATGACATGTCGACAGCCAGTCTGGCTGTGTTATCCCCTCTGTGGTGTAAGCGAATTGTCTGAGTGGCAACTTGTTTCTTTTGCTCGAAGTAATTGTATTGTCTCTTAGTGGCAACTTCTTTCTTTTGCTCGGTGTATTTGTATGCAATGTTTATATCGTTAAATAAATATCAATCGATCATCCCAATCAGTGTCGCTGTTATTCACTTCCAGAGTTTCATAATTGTCAAATTTTGCTCTTTTGAAATCATGTCGCGAAGACGATCGATTTGGGAGGGAGATGTAAACCGGAATTGTCTGGAACGGGGTTGCTCAAGTCCCGATTGATAAAATATTCCAGTTACATCAAGGCATGCCTTCAACTTGATGATTCAGTTGGAATATTCGTCAGTCGGGATTATAGTTAAATAACTCGAGACTTTTTGAAAATTTAGTAGAGCCACATGGCATGTGCTTGCTATGTAACTGGAAGTTCTCTAACAGGACGGGGGATATGTTTGGAGGATGTGTTCGATTGAACTAAAGATTATTCTAATTACCCAAATAGACCTGAAAATGTTTTATCTAGTTCATCCAGAATCCTCGTTTATCTGATCTCTTCCACCTATTCATAGATACGTTCTGCCTATTACGGACCCTTTTCTGGCTACTCTAATCCTAACAGTCTTTCTAGTCCTAGCTATTCTCGCCTGTCTCTGGTCTCGACTTCAGACCTCAACCAATCAGATCTCTCCATTCAGCCCCGCCACGCCCACTATCACTACACACTGTTTGGATCGAGACGATCGTCTTCCAGTATATAAGACCATAAGAGCAACGAGGAGACCCGTCGGAGAGGCCTTATAACAGATCCCACACATCCTCATCCGGTTATTGGACGCCCACGTTTCCAGCAATCTAGCTGTTTAGAGATCAGTAGAATAAACCCATAGGGACCAAGTGGCGCCCTGGAAAATGTACTATAGGGATTTCCTTCAGGACCAGTTACGTCACAATAATACTTCTGTTATATTGTTTGCTCACACAACACCCGAGTTTTTGTGCTAGGAGTTAACCCTTTACCTAACACGAAAAGCAGACGACACTTGCAAACAAAGTTATGAATAACTAATTTTAAAAAAAAATGCGTCAAAACATAGCTTATAACCCCTCAGAGGGTGGGGTCATAAGCTATGCTTTTGAGGCAAAAATTGAAAAATAATGAAAATTAAATGGTGATTTTTGTGAAAAGCGCTGGTTGGTTTTGGCCGTTACTTTGTTAAAGGGTTAAGTAGATAACCAAGCGCTCAGTTTACCAATCGAATTCTATGAGGAATTCGACGCTGGTATGGACTATTTGTTCACACACTTCTCTTGGAGGTTGCACGCAGACTACCATTGATGTAAAGTCATGTCCTTCAACTCACAGACCATCGCTCATGCTCCAAATATAGATATTCCAATCGATAAGTATTTAATTCGCCTTGAAGACATCAATCTATCAAGAGGATGGGCGGAACTACGAAGCGTAGTCCTAAAACTACATCTGGGGTGGGTCATCATTCATAATTAAATAGTAAACAAACATGTCCGATATTACTGGAATTGTTATTAAAGATTCGGTCAAATCAAGTCTCGACTGAGAAACATTTCTTGTATTGACTCAACGAAAATGAATGTCTGTGGTATTTTTTAGATTCAATCGGCAGGAATATTTCTGTTGATCATAAAAGCAAACCGTAGATTTGCTTTTCTGATTAACTGACATATTCCTGCAGATTGAATATAAAATAGCCGATGAGCTATTTAACCCTTTGAACTCGCAATACCGATTTTTCGGTTCAAGGCATATTTTCGTTCCATTTTTGTCTTATTATAAGATGTCAAAACACGGGACGTTGTTGATAAAATAATAACTGCCGTCTGCAGTCAGGAGGCTGCAGACTGCGGTTATCATTTTATCCTCCTTGTATATTGGTATTGGACTGACCCATCTCACTCTAAGTATACACAAAGGCGATACCATTCCAGGAAACGAGGGTTCAAAGGATTAAGGGTTAGGCTAGCTCCAGGCCATAAAAGAGTCAGATTCGTTTAAGAATTTGATTTGTGGCTTGACAGAAACACGAGTATATATTCCAATCATGCCAAAAACAACTCTGACAAAAAGTATCTTTATTGGATTTTTATTAAAAGGGATTAATGCGATATACACGGCAATAAAATTGTAAAGATAACTTTGCATTCATCTGTAAAAATTAAAATAAGTACCCCGACTATACAAATAACATTATCACATGATTTCGTAAATATAAAACTATACCATCACCAAATATTTGTGAGTACATACAATATCAGTAGAAATACGTTATAGGTTAATTTCAAGAAATATCAACCTTCTTGGTTCCTCATTGATAATATCAGGGCCTGCAATCATTGTTCAAACTCTTTTTCAAAGAGCGTTTTGAAGAAATAAAGTCAGTTATTCAATGAGATGAAACAAGTAACATATTCCGAACGATCAGTCTACATTTTATTTCATCTGGTTTAATACACAAATAACCATTCATGGATTCTTCAGTCCTCTTTGGGAAAGGGTCCTTTTCCATGAAATTGGGAAACTTCGCTCCATGAAGGCCCCAGTTGGGAACTTGTTTGGGAGAAGAAACACACACAGAAAAAAATATTTTACCTTCATATTAATTGAGAACAGTAATACATGCATTGTATTACTGTATTCTCTTAACCCTTTACCTAACATGAAAAGCAGACGACACTTGCAAAAAAAATTCTTGAACAACTAATTTTTTTCATTTTTTGTCACAAAAAACATAAGTTATGACCCCTCAATGGAACGAGCTCGATGAGCTCGTTCCAATGAGGGGTCATAACCTATGTTTTTGAGACAAAAAGTGAAAAAATAATTAAAATTAACTGACGATTTTTGAGAATGGCGCCGGCCGGTTTTGGCCGTTAGTTTGCGTAAAGGGTTAATATCTTAATAAATTGTTCTTATACTATTAAATAATTAAGATATTAAGCATTTTTCGACAGTCTATATACTGTGGCTATGCAGTTGTGTCTAGGCATGTCTTGGCTGCCTGTATAAGCAGCCAGACTTGCTTGGAAAAAACAGGCAATGTTCTTGGAATGTAACTTACAAATGTGTCTGAAAACTGCCTGTTGAGGCACCTGTTTTGTTGCAGTAAAAATGATGAACGCCAAACGTAGGCCTTCAAGAGCTAAAGAAGAATTAAATTTTTATTTGAATGAGAACTGAGATTGGGAAATTTTTGGTTTTGAATTGGGAAAAATCATGCCAAAATGCCATTGGGAAAGTGGCCCATTTTCAGCCCTGTAGACACCTAAAAGAACCCCTGCTATTTTTAACATATTATGGAAATGTATATTTTTTAAAGTTGGCAGGCACGGCGGCAGGGATTTGTAATTGTCCCGACCTGTTTTACCGAATCTTAAATTCGAGTACCAGATATGAAATATCGGTGGCATTGAACGCCTAATCGTAAAGCCATGGCGTCAAAAGTTGAATTCGGTCGGCGTGAAAATGATTACGTTTGCTCAAGAGAGTCTTCCAACAAAACTGGCTTGGGGTAAGTAGTAATTTTATGCTGTAAACTCGGGTGAAAATATAAACATTCCTCTACCTACCAACGTCCTCGGAAAGCCTCAGAGAGAAAGTTGGGAGAGAAGAAAAATTGCATATTTGTAATTTATAATCAAGAAATCCCAACGTGAACTTTGGTGTGCCACAGAAGTTTGATGCTACATTTGAGAGGTGAATCACCCGAAAAATATTTGCCCGACCTAGATCGGACGGATCTGACTTGTTCCATCGCCCAAGTATAGTTCACTACTATCAATATACACTTTCAAATTCATTGCATTAATCACACAAATGTCACCAAAGTTTTATGGTCCAAAAGAGCTGTGAGGCTGATTTTTTACTAATCCTCCACACCGATTCAGTAGAAATAAGTGCAGGGGCGAAGCACGAGGGCAGGCATTAGGAACACGCAATTTTCCACCCAATCTCAGCTGAAGTAACCGGAACTCAAAAAATTATTGCACCCCTATACTTTTATTTTCATAAAAAACACGCTTTTTCTGCAAAACCGAAGCGAACAATAAATGTTTCTGTATTGTCTTTGAACAATACGGATCACGTGCGCGGACTATTTCATTGTTTCTTTTTTAACGTTTTCGCTATTTTTGCCAATAATTTGTGTTTTAAATATTTTTTCGTACACTGGGGGCGTGTAATAAATACAGAACAGCATACGCATTGGAACTGTCATTTTTTACCGCATGAGGTCGATTTCGGCGGAGGGATAATATTGAACAAGAACCCGATTGCTTGGAGTTCAGTATTATCCCTCCGCCAAAATCGTTTAAATTTTTTTTAGTAAACTATAGGCGTGCAATAAATACAGAACAGCATACGCGTTCGAACTGACATTTTTTTGAAGCCTTCAGCTTCTCTTTCAATATTATCCATCCGCCCAAATCGATCTCGTGAGGTAAAAAATGACAGTTCGAACACGAATGCCGTTCTGTCTATATCTTACCCCCTGTGAGTCAATGAGGATTTCATTAGATTAAGATATCGTTGAAGTCTCTTGAGACAAAAGCATGTCTAACAGAGTGGTTATCATCAACTTATGTCGTCCTGAAAATCAACTTTCGATAAAGTTATCTCCCCTGAAATTATTAGAATAACGAGAAAAGTCCAGTTAAGAAGCAAATAATTGTTGAGAAACACCTACGACATCGGTAGGGAATAAAGCCAAGTCTCCTTTTGTTACTTTTAAAAAACGAAAACAACAGACAGGTCTCGGAGCTTGTGTGTCTTTTCGTTTATTGAAAGTTACAAAAAGAAGCTTGGGTTTTTATGGCAAGCTAATGAGAAACAAATAAGAAACTGTTCACTTTGGTTTTTTGTTTCGAATGTGTTTTTACAGTAATTTTAAAGCTTTTATTCTTCCCAGGAAAACAATTAGCAAATCTCATCCCCTAGACTTCTATATTAATGCAAAGGGTAGTGTCTGTATTATATGTTACGATGCGCCCATTGTTGATATAATAAACAGAAAAATGTTACAGAACATAAAAAGATGGTGAAAGCGCCATTTTATTATTTTTAAATGGGTTTAATCCTTTACCCAACGAATCGCCCGCATCCGCCCGCGTAATATGCAATTTCAGCAGTTAAAAAAATATTATTTTTCAAAAAAATGTCAACAAAACCATATCATGTGACCCCTCGTTGGAACGAGCTCGTCGAGCTCGTTCCAATGAGGGGTCACATGATATGGTTTTGTTGAAGTTTTTTGAAAAAATTGAAAAAATAATATTTAAAATAATCAATTTTGATATCGTCTGCGTTGGGTAAAGGGTTAAACGGTGAATAATAGTCAAACTTTCAAACCGATTGAGAAAACATTGTAAAGAACCAGCTCCTGTAATTTTATACTACTCTAGAGGAAAATGTCCCAAATCTGTATAATGATGCACACATAGATAATACAACTTCGCTGATATTTCGAAATTTCAATTTTTATTTGAAATACCAATACCCGTAGTGTTAAATTTACTGACAACTTTAGAAAATTAAGGGTAGCTAACTTTCATGTAAATCTCTTCCAATGGAGAAAACAGTCATCCATGTCGTTCCTTTGTTTATTTATCTAAAAAGTGGTGATAGCATTTAATCGCTACACGTTATACAATTAAGAATTTCGCCATATATTATAATTGCAATTTCTATTTCAGTTTGCAGAAAAAATAGTCGGTAAGATATATTCTTTATATAATTAGACAGTCACCAACTATGGTATATACAGTGTCAATAAATTGTAAATCGGTGGTTCTGTCCGGTTACTCCGGCTTCCCCCACTCCCCCACTGGCTGTCGAAAGTGTCGTTAAACTCCAATAAATAAATAAATAATAAATAAATAAAAAAATTCTATACTTAACTTGGGTCTCGCTCTTGCCTACCATGGAATTTACTGACAGCGAATATACCATATCACGTCACTAACGAGGTGTATAACTAATATTATTTTATTTTCATTCATTTTTCTTTCCTCAAAGCAAATCATATTCCCACTCGTCGAAATAGTATTCCACTCCCAGCACTGTATTCCATTCTCAGCGATGACAGACTATTCTTTATTGTTCACAAATCGGTTGAAATTGAATCAATTATAAAGGATTGTTTGGGGAAAAACAAATAAGGAGAAAATGAAAGAAACACAAAAGTTCACTGCTCGGATTCGAGTTCGATTTTATCCTCTCGAGGGCCGAGCGGATTATTTCTCTCGGCTGACGCCTCATGAAAAAATCCTCTGCGCGACCCACTCGAGGATAAAAAATCATACTCGAATCCGAGCAGTGAACTATTGTCTAGTCATCTTACAATAAATATACAGTGTACCTCAGGGGCCTCAACAAAATATGTATCTTGAAACTGCATAATACAACCGCGTGGTTGGTTACGATTTGTTACTATTTATAGAAGAACATTAAAGCTTTCAAAAAGCATATGCGAGGAACTTCGTACTTTTCTATATACGAAGAGAGAGAGAGAGAGAGAGAGAGAGAGAGAGAGAGAGTGAGAGAGAGAGAGAGAGAGAGAGAGAGAGAGCACTTTACAAAAGTATAATTATTAAATTATGAAACCATATTGCTTTCATGTTTTTGCATCTGAATCGATGGAAGCATAAAAGTACACAGTCTCTTCGGAATGTTAAACATGTACGCGTCCAATAAGTTTATCGTCATCCGATTCGAAAGACTGAAGTGGGGACTTGATATTATTCAAATGAACAAACGGTCCACTGATCGTAAGTACTGATGGATGAATGAACCATCATGGAACGTCCACATTGTTCCAACGCCATAAATTAAAACTTTCTGTTTTCTTAGTTTCGACAGAATGTGCAATAAATAAATAAAAAGAAAAGACAAATAGTACAAAGTAGAAATGACATAAACAATTCCAATAATTCAACAAACCAACAAACAAAATATAGGAGAAAACTCGAATCAAAAAATGAAATGTGCATAGTTATTTTGGGGGTTAACAGTATAGTTCTCCCAAGCTTTATCGTGTTTTCTTTTTGCACTGTCTATTCGTGGCGATTTTCTGATTGAGGTGTGTTTATCAGATATGACAACAAACACATATGTAGTCACGTTAAGAGGGTGTAATGTAACGATGAAGGAAGGACAAAGGGAACTAGTCCACATCAGTGACATATTAGCTTTGCAACATAACGTCGCCTGAGTGCTAGAATGTTCTATGTCCCATAGGGGACATAGAACATTCTAGCACTCAGACGACGATGATGAGACATTCAAGCAAATAAGAAACTTTTTCATTTTCCAAGAAAAGTGAGACCAAACGAAGAGACTGGCAAAATTTTCGGTGCGAATTTATTTGTTTACTTATTGGGGGTTAACGACACTTTTGACAGCCAAGATCACCGTGTGCCAGGCAGTTTTACGTGTGGAGGAAGCCGGGGCACTCAGCGTGAACCACCGAGCAACGGAGAGCAACTGTCAGACTCCCCAACGTACTTATTCCGCAAAAGCAAGGTTAGCATTGGTTGCAGACAATTGTACGCCTTAGTACACAGTGCAACCGTGCCTCCCACGTTGGCAATCGGGATTAAGTACTTTACCGAAGGACACAACGCAGCTGCCCCTGGCAGGGATCGAACCGTGAACCTTTCGGTTCGAAGTCCAATGCCGTAACCACTGGGCCACTGCGCACCCTTTCGAAGAGAATCGTTTTGCTTTGATAAAAATATTGCACTTGTCCCTATTGCCTACGTATGGGCACAATGGCGCTGTGTACTAAAGCGTACTGCACATCGATAGGTACACTGGCCTTCAACCAATGCTAACCTTGCTTGTGTCGAGTTGGTACGTTAAGGAGTCTAACAGTGCTGGCCGCTCCTCGTTTATACTCTACGGGCACTCTGGCTTCCTCCACCCACAAAACTGTCCGACACGAGGTGGCCCTGGATGTCGAAAGTGTCGTTAAACCTTCAATAAAAACCCTTTTACCCAATGTAAAGGCTAACATCAGCCATCATCATTCACAAAGAAAACTGACATTCGAATATTATTATATTTCAATTTTTGTCACAGGATAATAACTTATGGACCCTTATTGAACGAGCGCTTTGAGCTCGTTCCAATGAGGGGTCATAAGCTTTGTTTTTGAGACAAAAAGAAGTTATTCAAGAAATTTGTTTGCTAGTGTCACTGCCATTACTGTTATTAAAAGCATTAACATTTTAAATCCTGATTGTATCGTCCATGCCAGTTCAATTTTCTAGATTAGAAGAGGTCATATTCCGGTTTATAGGGTAGACCAATTAATATCTTTCAACGTGCATCATAGGGGCTGCATGCTGAAAGCATTGATTGGCCAACTGCATAAATGCAGTGAACAGCTTGATACTTTTTACTAATTCAGAACCTCTCATGATCTTTTTTGGGATTCAAAAGGTTTATGAACCGTCATATCTAACACCTGCCCCCCTTGGAAACCCCGGGAAGTGAAGTAGTCCTTGTTTACTGTGGTAAACGGGCTATGGTTTACTGGTAAAATAGGACCCAGTCACCAATGCCTGGGGTAGAAATCTTCTAAAATGGGAAACATGGGTATAAAGGATTGCGTAAACTTGACTTTATATCCATGTAGCGGTCACGATTAGCCATTTCGCAGAAATATGTGACCGTAAACCTTTACCCAACGTAACGGCCAAAACCGGCCAGCGCTATTCTCAAAAATCGCCAGTTAATTTTCATTATTTTTTCATTTTTTTTGTCTCAAAACATAGGCTATGACCCCTCATTGGAACGAGCTCGTCGTTTTTAAGACAAAAAATGAAAAACAAATAGTTGTTCAAAAATTTTTTTTTGTGAGAGGCGTCTGCTTTTCATGTTAGGTAAAGGGTTAATCAGCAATAAATAATATAAATCCCGCGAAACTCGCTTTATCGTTCACAAGGCGAGTGTAAAACAGATATCACAAATAACTATTACATCCTTTTGGGAGTGCCTAAAGGCAGGCTTCAATGATTAGTAACAAAACAAATATATCTTATCGAAAAAGAACTGTTAAGATGATGAAACATGTGAGTAACAACAAACGAATTTACTATGAAATGCAATGGATTAAATTAATTCCACCAAATTCAAATAAATATGCACAAATTATACACCAAAATTAAAGTTGTGATGTGCAAAACACGAAACATTATTTTGACTTACATAGTTGTTGGCAGGCATGAATAGTTCCTAAACGTCTGTTACCGCATTTGTTCCAGAACTGATAATAAAACAACATTTATACAACTCGTGGCAAAATTTGGTTCAGATATCCAAGAACAAAGCTAACATTCAAACTTCTTCAAAATTCAAAATGCAACGACAAGGCTGCACGGAGAAAAATGCTAACACAGTCGCCAATTTGTGGAAGTTTAGGTCAAGTTCGGCAGGGGCAAGAAGTCACGAATATACAATGCTTCTAAAATGGCATTATGAGAACGATCACCTTCACACTACAGGTTATCATCATATTGAAGGCCGCAGTTGGCGTTTTACTCAGAAGGTATCGTGTCACTTGTGTGAATTTTCCTAGAATTCCGAAATCATTTTCTGATCAAATTGGTGTGTTTCACGTGAGAAATACCAATACTATGGCGTGTTGTCATTCTTCAAGAATAGAAAAACGACAGCATTGGCACATTTAACAACGCAACCCAGTCGCTGCACCTTGAAATGTATTGAACCCTTGATTTGTTCTCAGATATCTGAATCAAATTTGGCCACGAGTTGTTCCCTTCAAATATTATTTTATTATCAGTTCTGGTACGAATGCGACAGCAGACGTTTAAGAACCAATCATGTACACCACCAACTATGTGAATCAAACTCATGTATCTTCCTTGTTCTATGCGCCGCAACATTCATTTTTGTATATATAATTTGTGAACATTTATTTGAATTTTTTGGAATTTTATATTAGCTGTCTTAACCCTTTACCTAACTTGGGATTTCCATAGTATATTCGTTTGTCGTTACTTATATAGCACCTTAAAATACAGCATATGAACAGCAAACAGTGGTCGGTCCTGCCACTTTTAGGTTAACAACTATATCTGCCTACTGTTCAATCACCTAAAAAAATAATAACACAGGGGTACTCAGGTCCGATGGAACAAACTACCCTTTTCAAAAGAGAACTCATGAAACCCAACTGCAACAATAGTATCTTCCACCTCGAACGAGGACTGGTCTTGGGAAAGGATGCAGATTAAAAATGTCAATTGGTCTTATCTTTACAACTATACTGCTGGACAGCATTCTGGAAGAATAATGCAAAGTCAACTATTAACCCTTTACCAAACGAATCAGCCACATCTGCCAGCGTAATATGCAAATTCAGCAGCTGAAAAAATATTATTTTTCAAAAAATTACAACAAAGCCATATCATGTGACCCCTCTTTGGAACGAGCTCGTTGAGCTCGTTCCAATGAGGGGTCACATGATATGGTTTTGTTGAAATGTTTTGAAAAAATTTAAAAAATTTAAAATAATAAATTTTGATATCGTCTGCGTTGGGTAAATGGTTAATTTCGTGACTCTTCTCCAGAGCCGGTCTATTTTGAGTATTTTTATCAAAGATACCATGCTACAAGCAAAGGGAGCCTTAGCTTAGCAAAATTTTGTTGATAAATAATATTGTTACAATTTAATAGAGAGTGCATATTGGCCCTTAAAATATTTGTCTTCAAGTAAAAACCTAACTATTCAAACAACAGGCAAAAGTTGAAATGCTATGTAAGATGCTGTAAGTGGTTTGGTGCCGGATAAATATATAAAAAGCGAAGAGAAAATTTAGAATGTAGATAAAAACCTTTACACTAAACTGTGTCCAGTTGTCTTTTATTCATAGTCTGCTCCCAAACTGCCCACTTTTACAGAGCTGTTCCGGTTAAAAATGATAATGCGAGGGCAACTTATTCGAATCATAACTTTCACCTGAAGATCTATCTAAAGGTATGAAGCACAGCAGGTATCAAAGTTGCTGAGCGGGCTGGGAGAGTTCCCCTTACAACAATAGAAATTTGTTCTCAATTTATAAATCTGTAGCATTGCACTCTGGATAAGTAGTTAATGCTCGGCTTATATATATATATATATATATATATAGGATGAAAGACTCTGACGCCGATGGGGATCGAACCACTGCCTTGATGAGAGTACACTTCTGCGGCACCAATCGCCTAGCGAAACTGGACCAGCGCCATAGACCACTCGACTACCGACAAGCCCCAAAAAAGGCATGCTAGCAGATCAAGCGTCCATGGAACTGGCACAGTCCACACGAAATTACTCGGTATCCCCCAGAATTAGTTTTTTACAATGAATTTTACCATGTAATGCAGATGAAATCAGTGAGAATCAATCTCTTTTCCAAATTTCCTGCTTACGGTACAGAATACAGAATTCGGCACTTCTGTTATGCATTTTTTAGGATGAAAGACTCTGACGCCGATGGGGATCGAACCACTGCCTTGATGAGAGTACACTTCTGCGGCACCAATCGCCTAGCGAAACTGGACCAGCGCCATAGACCACTCGACTACCGACAAGCCCCCAAAAAAGGCATGCTAGCAGATCGAGCGTCCATGGAACTGGACGCTCGATAAGCAGGAAATTTGGAAAAGAGATTGATTCTCACTGATTTCATCTGCATTACATGGTAAAATTCATTGTAAAAAACTAATTCTGGGGGATACCGAGTAATTTCGTGTGGACTGTGCCAGTTCCATGGACGCTCGATCTGCTAGCATGCCTTTTTGGGGGCTTGTCGGTAGTCGAGTGGTCTATGGCGCTGGTCCAGTTTCGCTAGGCGATTGGTGCCGCAGAAGTGTACTCTCATCAAGGCAGTGGTTCGATCCCCATCGGCGTCAGAGTCTTTCATCCTAAAAAATGCATAACAGAAGTGCCGAATTCCGTATTCTGTACCGTAAGCAGGAAATTTGGAAAAGAGATTGATTGTCACTGATTTCATCTGCATTACATGGTAAAATTCATTGTAAAAAACTAATTCTGGGGGATACCGAGTAATTTCGTGTGGACTGTGCCAGTTCCATGGACGCTCGATCTGCTAGCATGCCTTTTTTGGGGCTTGTCAGTAGTCGAGTGGTCTATGGCGCTGGTCCAGTTTCGCTAGGCGATTGGTGCCGCAGAAGTGTACTCTCATCAAGGCAGTGGTTCGATCCCCATCGGCGTCAGAGTCTTTCATCCTAAAAAATGCATAACAGAAGTGCCGAATTCTGTATTCTGTACCGTAAGCAGGAAATTTGGAAAAGAGATTGATTCCCACTGATTTCATCTGCATTACATGGTAAAATTCATTATATATATATATATGGCATGCGATCCTAGGGGCCTTTAGTTCCATACCAATGGCGCCTAGGGTCATCATGTTGTATTTTCCACTCTGATGTTTTAATCAATCACTGGATTAGTTGGCTAAAATAAAGAGATACGCAGTGTGTGGTGATGTGAATATGGTGTGGGGATGGGTGTGTAGATGGTGGATGGCGGAATGGGTTGGGATCAAATTCTATGTTTAAAGGCAAATTCTCACCCCACCCCATAGCGCTGCCACTGAAAAATTAGAAAACATTTCGAAAACGCCATTCAAATTAGATTTTTTCATTTTTTTTTTGCCTCCAATAACATCACTTTCGGCCCCTCAATGTAACAAGCACTTCGAGCTCAAAATTATAGTGAGATCACAAAAGATCGGGTCGCGACATACCCATACACCAGTGTGTCTAAATTTCATAAATTAATGGTTTTTGAAATCAAGACCGAGTGACAAAAAACTAAGGGAAATAGCATCTCAGATTCAATGTTCTCACATTTCTTTTCCGACAGCGAGATTCCACAATGCTCTGATGAGAACAGCGGAAAGATAATTACGATCGGATCGCGAAACAGTCGCGATTCAATCGAAATTCTCTACCCACTTTTATGATCACAACACTGCTAAATACCGCCCCTTAGTCATGGTAGATAAATAGTTAACGGTTGAGTTCCGGAAAAAAGCTCTAACGAAATTGTTACTATTATTTATTTTGTTTAATGTCACTTTCATCATTTATGGTTACATCATGTCTACAACACAAGTTTAAAGTCCAATTGATCCAAACCTTTACACTTATTCAGTCCATTTTAGATGTTATCGGGTCTAATGTTACCAGTAAAGCATAACCTGTTTGACACGGTAAACTAACACTGCTCAATTTGTACTAGTTCTCACGGAGCAGAAATAACATTCAACAAAGAAAGGAATAAAACAATCTTCACCTTCCTTGTATATTGTGTTTAATCCTTCACAGAACGCACAAGATATCAAAATTTATTATTTTAATCATTGTTTTTTTCTTCAATTTTTCAAAAATAAAATCGAGGAAACCATATCATGTTACCCCTCATTGGAACGACTTCGTCGAGCTAGCGCGGTCTAATAAGTGGTTACATGATATGGTTTTGTTGAAACGGTTTGAAATATATATTTTTTCGACTGCTTAATCTGAAAATGAACGATGGATGCGGCCGATTCGTTACAAAGGGGTTAAATACATTCTGTTAATTGGTATTTACTTTATAACGGCGACCAATTTACTGATATCTTGGTGGTGATATTAGTAATAGGGCCCCACGTGATATGGGTTTTATATACTCAGTTATAAATATCCAGTTAAAAATCTAAATATTCTGTGTATGGTTCATCATTATACGTCTCCCTCATTTATACGAAAATAGAGGAATTATATTAGCTGTCTTAACCCTTTACCTAACAAGGCTAGACACAACAACAATCGATAACTTTTTCAGAATGACAAAGCATTTTCATTTTTCTCCAAAACATAACTTGGGACCCTCATTAGTCCAAAAGGGGTCACCGCTATGATTTGGACGCAAAAACAAAATATGAATGGCTATTGATTGTGGATAGCGATAGCCTTATATTATAAGTTATGGGGCTTTCATGGGGCGGATATGGTGTGATATAAGGCGAAGTGAGATCAATATTAGGCGAGGCCGAACATTGATCTTGCTGAGCCTTATATCACACAATATCTGCCCACTGAAAGCCCCATAACGTATTTATTTTGCCAGTCATTTGAAATAAGCACAACCATAAGTGTACGTAGATTCCTAGCGCAAATGTTCTGTTATCACTAACAGAAAAAAATTTCCCGGTTTTACGTCATGTGAAGGTCACGCTAGTGGCAGGCGCTGAAACAACGGAGTTTTCTTCTCAATAAACAGGAATTTATATTAACAATTCACAAATTTAATTCAGTGTTAAGTACTAGAAAAATAAAACAACTGGAGCAAACGGATTAACGATTCTTTCAAAAAGGTAAGTGGGAACAGTTTCATTCATCATTCGCCTCAGACAGTGGCAGTTGGCTTCTATACATGCCATTTTAGTGGTTTATTTATTGTATTTATTTACATTTGTTTATTAAAATTTCTCAAAGACTGGAAGAAACGTTTTATAGTTGTACGTTGCTCAACAGACACACACTCGAAATTATTTGTTGTTCGTTGAATACGCGAAATTAGGAAAAACGTCGAAGTGAGAGTTGGATGTCAAACACAAAATGTCCGAACTGACCGTATATAAGTTCTATATACGGTCAGCTCGATAATACACAGTCTCATATACGGTCACTAGATATTGAAGCTGATTGGTCAATAACAATTACTGGCATAATAATATAAGTTATTGTGATGAATTGACGGTGACATGGTCTGAGGCTTGCGTACAGGTGTTTATGTTGAACTGGGATGCAGGACATCTCAAATGAACAGATGTTCCGAGCCGCAAACCTCTGGCCATGTTATCGTCCATTCATCACACTAATGTATAAATTCCGATAAGACCATACGTATCAGATAAAGGCAGAGGTCACTCCATCTCAATTCAAACCGTAAACTGATTTGAAATTAAACAATACTGCATTCAGAAGATCGTTTAGTGCAACCTCCCTTCAAGCTCGCTTGGGGTTTTCTATGCTTACGACTTCAGTAGCATATGCTACCGAAGCCGTAAGCATAGAAAAACCCAAGCAAGCTCTTGTCCAATCAGATGGTGAGGGGGGTAGTTTTATTGGAAAATAACATTATGTTGGCTGTAGGGTTGAATGAGTTTTAATGCCGCATTCTATCTGATTTTGTGGAAGCCTCATTAATATATCTGTCACGTTTCGAAACAAGATTTGATAATATTCACAGGCAGAATAATGGTGTGCGAAAAACTGCATAGCAGTCACCAAGGAATTCTAAACGGCATCGAAATTTAATGACCATTGACGCTATCCATCATGTGAATTATATATTATATTATTTTATTTTCATTTGCTTTTCTTCCTCCAAACCAAATCCTATTCCCACTCCCACTCGCCGAAAATGGTATTATACTTCCAATATCTTATTCCACTCTCCCCGATGACGGACTATTTTTTTATTGTTTACAAATTTGTTGAATTGAATCAATTATAAAGGGTTGTTTTGGGAAAACAAATAAGGAGAAAATAAAAGAATACAAAATAAGTTCATTGCTCGGATTCGAGTATGATTTTATCCCCTCGTAGGCCGCGCAGGCTAACGCCTTGTGAAATAATCCTCCGCGCGCCACACTCGAGGATAAAAATCGTACTCAAATCCGAGCAGTGAACTATTGTCTTTTTATATCATACGAAAGGAATCACACACCATATCCCAAAAATTTTGATGCAAACAGATCATTTCATCTTAAAACAGTTCTTTGAATCTGTTCTCCTTTCATACACGAAACACGTAATTATCTTCCATGTATAGCGACATTAGATTACAGGAGTGAATAGGTTTCAGAATAAAGTTAACGAATGAAACGGGCGAATCAACAATACGGCCGCCGTGGACTGGTCACTTTCCACGGGTGGGCAATATTTCCATTACATTACAAGCTCAAATTATGGGAAAGATTATCAAAATTTTAATTAATGAAGCACCGGGTACAACCCGGTGCTTCATTAATTAAAATTTTGCTGATGATGATTTTTATTACCTGGCAAACGCATGCGTGGACGTCACTGTCCACACGTGAATTACGACCAGTCCACGGCGACTGTACTGCATACTAAATTTGTAGGGAGGTTCAAAGATAGTGTACTCCTACAGCCCAAGAATGTCATAGGATTAATGAAATTCTTACTAATAATCCTAACAACGTATTTTGACGTCTGCTAATTTTGGTTTCACACAAAAATTTATGCATTCCGTCCTTGTTAAATTCCGTACTTTTTAAAATCTGTCCTAATTAAATCCAGTCCTTGTTGAATTTGGTCCTTGTTCCTCTGATGCTTTGAAATTGCATTTGTTTCGATATCGTCCCGATGATTCGATTCGAGAGCCTCTCATTCGAAATTGTCGAAGTCGAATGCTCTCAAAATCATACTGGATGTCTCCACTAAAGTCTTGGTCTTTTCTGTCATTTCTCATGTATAGGACACCTTAAGACAGAAGAAGAGTTCAAGGAGGTCCAACTTCAGAAACTACTTTAATTCATCTTTGGAATATTCCGTTTTATTCATTGACTTCAATACAATTCTGTAGTGGAGATTGACAATATTTGCAAACTTCCACTGTTGTAAGAAGGTATCATATCTACAAATTGAAAAGCGGTGAGATTCGATTTGAGATTCACCTCCATTCGAAATCGTTTGACAGCTCCAATTTGAGGTTCGATTCGACCCGATATTTTAAATTCGCAGGGTCCCCTATTTGTGTTTATAACTTGGTCTACGCTATGGTCGCGTGTGCATGTGCTGCTAGATATGTCTGCGCATGTGATCAAGTGGGCATTTTGTGTATATACATACACATGTATGCATTACCAGTGTTCGTACACGCACGATATTCCACGAAGGATCTCGTCTTTAATGTCTCTTGAAAAAACATGGAATGCTGATTCTTGATAGAATGTGTTTTGTGAATATTTATACATTGTTCTGCATTAAGGCCATGCGGAAGCTGCGAAGTTTCGATTCAGGGTCGACATTGGTAGGCTGATTCGGGATAGACATCGAATCTCCTTCCCGATTCGTATATTTTCGAATCGAGTAAGTGACAAAAAATGTCAGCGGAATGGTGTCACAGAAATGAAAGAATAGTTGCCTGTTGCATTTTCGGCTGATTCGGCTTATCAGTATGCTTGTCTGCCTTACAATTTACTTTGCTTCAACAGTACTTGTAAAGTGGAGCGCGGGAATCCCGCGTTCCACTTTGAAAGTACTATTGAAGCAATGTAACTTATGAGTTCTACACTCGGGTATTCATGCTACCCGCTGCACGTGCAAGCCGCGCAAGGATATGTAACGTTATTAGGTAATTTGGTAAAATAACAAGCGATTTCACGAAAATTGATTCTCTCTATTTTCGACTCGATTCGGACTCGATCTCAGCATCGGACCCTGATTCGATTCGAGATTGGGGATAAAAAGTCCGATTCGCAGAGCCATATACTGCATCTATCTGAGTATGACAGCGTGGAAAACACCTGGTAGATTACTGAAGGAATGAAGGTGCGTGCGTGTGCCACTCTAAGAATTTGTGCTTTTGTGAGTATGAGGGAGTATTTCTTCTGAGTGGATGACGTGTAGAAATATTGTGCTTAGAGCTTTAAAAACATAATAATTAATCATTTGTAATATATTTTTCATAATCTCTCGCTTTCAATTTGATCCTGAATGATAACTTGGGAAGTCTCCAACGAGTCTCCTCCAAGCACTGGACTGTCACAAGACTGTATAAAGGGAATCTGAATCACTCCATTAACCTCTGTGAACTCAGAGCCGAGTGTGGAATCCAAAGGAACACTAACGCTACGCGACTTATCGATAGAAGTCCTATCTTCTTCCGGTTTGTTATCACATGAAATGCTTGGATCAGTAGCCGAAAGTCTCCGCCCGCCTTGCGACGAGTGTAGCGGGGGCCTACATTTGCCGTCCAAAATATCTGAACAGCTCACAGAAGAATGCAAAGTTTTGGAGAGGGGAACATCTTTTTTCGGAGACAACGTTTCCGACTGCAAACCTGAGTTATCCTTAGATTCATTCTCTTGCACCCCATCTGTATTGCTATCACGAGCTAATTGCTGCTTGGAATCAGTTTTATTATTCTGTACATGCATAGAGTTAGCCGATTCTATCTGATCGGGGGATATACTAGTAGCAGATCCATTGCTTTCTGACTTCTCTACAATAATCTCTGGATGAAGTGTCGAAGTCTTGGCACTTCTACTTTTCTCCTCAGATTTCTGCCATTTTAGATCACCATTCTGTACAAACGGGTGGGGATGCTTTTTCTTTATCCTCGGAGAAGGTGACTTGCGCACATTTTCTATCTGAACCAGAGATGCTCTGCGAGGAGTCGATTGTCCATCGACATTAAGAAATGATGTTTTCCTATGTCCTTTGCCATGCCCATTCACAAGCAACACAAAATCGTCATCTATTTTGATTTTGGATTTTCCTTTGGTTTTTACTGAAAAGAGAAATCCGTTTTATATTAAAAACTCTATCGAAATAACAGCAGGGTTCATTATCGTAATGATGATGTTAATCCAAGGCCTTCCAAAGTCTCTTTCAAGCTCTTTGCAATGACCTTTTAAACAGCTCTGGAGACTATTCCAAATCACACGCCTATAACATTGAGTAAGACTTCCAGTTAAAATACAGATATTAGTTATCATCTTCCTAGGTGGTAACTAATATCTGCATTTTAATTAACCCTTTACCCAACGAATTGCCAGTATCCGTCCGCGTAATATTTAAATTCAGCAGTTGAAAAACTATTATTTTTCAAGAAATTTCAACAAAACCATATTATGTGACCCCTCGTTGGAACGAGCTCGTCGATTTGAAAAAATGATATTTAAAATAATAAATTTTGATATCATCTGCGTTGGGTAAAGGGTTAAAAGTCTTAAAGCTTAGCCTACTCACATTTTGGTATTGCAATGCAGGGCAGTTGCAACCCATTCGGATGTTTGATTAATAGTGCACGAGAAACATCATGTAACATGTGTATTCATTTTTAATCAAGTGTCGTCTGACCATTCAATGTTCAATAACTTCCCTCTTACACTTCAGGATTGCATGAGTTAAAATTTAAAGCATGATGAAAATCAAGGCCTTTCAAGACAAATGCTCAAATTCCAAGTACTTTCAAGGCCTTGAAAATCCATTTTTTTAATTTATGGGCTTTCAAGGATCACAATGAACACAGAAAAAATAACATTAATTGTTGCATTTGATTTTGGCGTTAGACATTTCACATTATGGCCATGAAGAGATATGAATGTCGGATATGAAACACATTTATAAACCTTAATCCTTTGCCTAACACGGCTAGAAGATGACACGAGAAAATATTTTTAATAATTAAAATGTTTCGATAATTGCCTTAAGAACATAGTTAAAACTCCCAAATTCTACGAAAAAGCCTAAAAAGCCCATGTAAGGGTTAGCTAATGAATGTCCGAGTTCATTGGCCAAAACAAAACCCAAACTTATTGTGCTACTGGTTGAAAACTCCACTCAGCAAGTGTTGTATAATAATAATAATAATAATAATAATAATAATAATAATAATAATAATAATAATAATAATAGACCTTTGGCAGGCGCAAACCATTTTATTCAAATTTATTATTTTTTTCTTTTTCAGCCTCCAAAACCTAGCTAATTTTATTCAAGGTTATTCAAGAAAATCTTTTGAAAGAGTCGTCCCTGGTCATGTCAGATGAAGGGTTACATTTCTTGCGAGTGTTTAACAATATTATTAATAATAATAATCTTCTGTGCGATATTGAAGTCTGTTAACCCTTTGACAGGCACTAGTCGCAAAACGTTTTATTCAAATTTTCCGACCAACTTTTATATCCCAGACGATTGAATCTAAAAAATACCATGAACATTCATTTTCTTTAACCCTTTACACAACGTAACGGCCAAAACCGGCCAGCGCGATTCTCAAAAATCGCCAATTAATTTTCATTATTTTTAGCTCACCTGAGCGAAGCTCAGCGGGAGCTTTACTGATGGTGATCCGTCCGTCGTCCTTCGTCCGTCGTCCGTCCGGCGTTAACTTTACTTTATCGACTTCTCCTCCTAAACCACTAGCCCAATTTTATTCAAATGTTGGCTAAATGTTTTTTACCTAATGCCAATTCAGATTTGTTCAAATGAAGTTGCCCCTCCTCCTGGGTGGTGCCACGCCCCCAAGGGGCACCAACATCTTTGTAAATCTTCTTCTCATGAACCAGCAGTAGCAGAGACTTGATATATGGTATGCACCTTCCTTTTGAGGCGTAGACTCAGATTTGTTCAAGAGAAGTTTGAGGGATAATATTTGGCGTTGTTATGGGAGGGGCAAAAATTTTGGCCCCGCCCCTAATTTCTATTTTCTGAACCGAGAAGCCGATTTCAACCAAATTTTATGTGAGGGCTTATTGGGTGATGAGTACTTGATTTATGCAAAAAAAAAAAAAAATTCCCGCAGCCCCGTGGGAACCGCAGGAGCTAAAAATAGAAAAAATTTAAAACGCCCATATCTCCAAAACTGCACGGCACCGAGAATTTTTATTTGGTGTGCAGCTTCCTTAGGACCAACAGAAAGGATTGGTAAAAAAAATTGCCATCGGTTTTATCATAGGGCACAGTTTCGGGACTTTGAAAAAGTGCTGAGTCAGCACTTTTTAACACTGTAGGCAATGGGAAAAACATTAAAAAATCTTCTTCTCCAGATCCAGCAGGCAGAATCTTTTGATATTTGGTATGCAACATTGTAGGGTGGATGTGATTCAAGTTTGTTCAAATCGGCCCCCTGGGTTCATATTTGGGCTCAGTATAGGAGCCCGATTTCGAACTTAGTGCATTTCAGGCAAATTTCTTAAAAAATCTTCTTCTCCAGATCCAGCAGGCAGATTCTTTTGACATTTGGTATGCAACATTGTGGGGTGGATCTGATTCAAGTTTGTTCAAATCGGCCCCCTGGGTTTATATTTGGGCTCAGTATAGGAGCCCAAATTTGAACTTACTGCATTTCAGGCAAATTTCTTTGAAAATCTTCTTCTCCAGATCCAGCAGGCAGAATCTTTTGATATTTGGTATGCAACATTGCGGGGTGGATCTGATTCAAGTTTGTTCAAATCGGCCCCTTGGCTTTATACTTGGGCTCAGTATAGAAGCCCAAATTTGAACTTAGTGCATTTCAGGCAAATTTCTTTGAAAATCTTCTTCTCAAGATCCAGCAGGCAGAATCTATTGATATTGGGTATGCAACATTGTGAGGTGGATCTGATTCAAATTTGTTCAACTCGGCTCCCTGGGTTTATATTTGGGCTCAGTATAGGAGCCCAAATTTGAACTTAGTGCTTTTCAGGCAAATTTCTTAAAAAATCTTCTTCTCCAGATCCAGCAGGCAGAATCTTTTGATATTTGGTATGCAACATTGTGAGGTGGATCTGATTCTATTTTGTTCAAATCGGCTCCCTAGATTCATATTTGGGCTCACTATAGAAGCTCGAATTCGAACTTAGTGCATTTCAGGCAAATTTCTTCAAAAATCTTCTTCTCCAGATCCAGCAGGCAGAATCTTTTGATATTTGGTATGCAACATTGTAGGGTGGATGTGATTCAAGTTTGTTCAAATCGGCCCCCTGGGTTCATATTTGGGCTCAGTATAGGAGCCCGATTTCGAACTTAGTGCATTTCAGGCAAATTTCTTAAAAAATCTTCTTCTCCAGATCCAGCAGGCAGATTCTTTTGACATTTGGTATGCAACATTGTGGGGTGGATCTGATTCAAGTTTGTTCAAATCGGCCCCCTGGGTTTATATTTGGGCTCAGTATAGGAGCCCAAATTTGAACTTACTGCATTTCAGGCAAATTTCTTTGAAAATCTTCTTCTCCAGATCCAGCAGGCAGAATCTTTTGATATTTGGTATGCAACATTGCGGGGTGGATCTGATTCAAGTTTGTTCAAATCGGCCCCTTGGCTTTATACTTGGGCTCAGTATAGAAGCCCAAATTTGAACTTAGTGCATTTCAGGCAAATTTCTTTGAAAATCTTCTTCTCAAGATCCAGCAGGCAGAATCTTTTGATATTGGGTATGCAACATTGTGAGGTGGATCTGATTCAAATTTGTTCAACTCGGCTCCCTGGGTTTATATTTGGGCTCAGTATAGGAGCCCAAATTTGAACTTAGTGCTTTTCAGGCAAATTTCTTAAAAAATCTTCTTCTCCAGATCCAGCAGGCAGAATCTTTTGATATTTGGTATGCAACATTGTGAGGTGGATCTGATTCTATTTTGTTCAAATCGGCTCCCTAGATTCATATTTGGGCTCACTATAGAAGCTCGAATTCGAACTTAGTGCATTTCAGGCAAATTTCTTCAAAAATCTTCTTCTCCAGATCCAGCAGGCAGAATCTTTTGATATTTGGTATGCAACATTGTGGGTGGGTCTGATTCAAGTTTGTTCAAATCGGCCACCTGGATTCATATTTGGGCTCACTATAGAAGCCCAAATTCAAACTTAGTGCATTTCAGGCAAATTTCTTCAAAAATCTTCTCCAGATCCATCAGGCAGCATCTTGTGATATTTGGTATGCAACATTGTGGGGTGGATCTGATTCAAGTTTGTTCAAATCGGCACCCTGGGTTTATATTTGGGCTCAGTATAGAAGCCCAAATTTGAACTTAGTGCATTTCAGGCAAATTTCTTTGAAAATCTTCTTCTCAAGATCCAGCAGGCAGAAATCTTGTGATATTTGGTATACAGCATCCTTAGGAGGGTGAGATTCAAGTTTGTTCAAGCCATGTCCCTAGGTCCATATTTGGGCTCACTGTGGGAGCTTGAATTGTAACTTTGTTCGAAATGAGGAATTTTCTTAAAAAAATCTTCTTCTTCAGATCCAGCAGTCGGAATGGTTTGATATGTGGTGAGTAGCATCCTTGGGGGGGGGGGGGGGGGGGGGGATTCAAGTGTGTTAAAGCCAAGTCCATGGGTCCATAACTGGGCTCCTGTGGGAGCCCAAATTATAACTTAGTCAATATGAGGAATTTTTCTTTAAAAATCTTCTTCTTCAAATTCAGCAGTTGGAATGTTTTGATATTTGGCATGGAGCAACCTTAGGGGGCTGAGATTCAAGTTTGTTCAAGCCAAGTCCCTTGGTTCATATTTGGGCTCACTATGGGAGCCTGAATGACAACTTAGTTCAAAATGAGGAATTTTCTTTAAAAATCTTCAGATCCAGCAGATGAATGCTTTTGATATTTTTTATGCAGCATCCTTAGGGGGGTAAGATTCAAGTTTGTTCAAGCCATGTCCCTAGGTCCATATTTGGACTGATTGTGGGAGCTCGAATTGTAACTTGGTTCAAAATGAGGAATTGTCTTTAAAAATCTTCTTCAGATCCAGCAGTCGGAATGTTTTGATATTTGGTGCGCGGAATCCTTAGGGGTGTGAGTTTCAGGTTTGTTAAAGCCAAGTCCCTGGGTTCATATATGGGCTCCCTGTGGGAGCCCGAATTATGACTTAGTTCAATATGAGGAATATTCTTTAAAAATCTTTTTTAAGATCTACTGGTCAGAATATTTGGATATTTGGTTTCAGCTTTTCATAGGAGGAGCAGATGCAACTTGTGGAAATCAATTCTCTGGGTTGATATTTAGGCTACCATGTCAGGTGAGCGCCCTCAGGCCCCCTGGGGCCTCTTGTGTCATTTTTTGTCTCAAAAACATAGTTTATGACCCCTCGTTGGAACGAGCTTGTCGAGCTCGTTCCAATGAGGGTCATAACCTATGTTTTTGAGACAACAAATGAAAAAAAAATAGTTATTGAAGATTTTTTTTTGCAAGTGTCGTCTGCTGTTCATGTTAGGTAAAGGGTTAAATCAATGGAAGAAATGTTGGTCAACCGACACATGATGTGACCGAATCTTTAATGTCATTACCGTTAGGAATCAAGGCTCAATACAGCCGCAGTTTTATGATTACACCGTTAGTTCCACTAATTGTGTTAATATCTTGATATTTTCAAGGTGAATTAAATACTTATTGATTTTAATATGTAGAACCGGAGAACGAAAGAATATCTGTATATCTCTAAGAGTGAAGGATAATCGCATTACATCAACGGTAGTCTGCACGCAAACTCAAAAAGAGTGTAAACAGACAGCACTGAACTCCTTGCAGAATTAGAGTGGTGGTCTGAAAGCTTTCATGTTCATATCGAATTTAATGGGTTTTTTTTATGAAATGAACAACAAAACATTTTAAAACTTACAACATATTACCAGTTTAACTAAAAGATCAATGTAAGTATTTAATAAGGTGTAAAACCCTTAATTAACACTTCTTTATGATCAATTTTTAATTCATTTGAGAGAATTGTTGAAAATGATACAAAAACTCTTGCAAAAGTTTGTACTTTTTCAGTTTCACACACCAAGTTGAAAATTTCCAATCTTACCTTGGTCTAGTCTTGGTCTTGGGATAATCAAAAAGTCATAAAAGTGGCCAATTCTCAGAGGTCAATTTTGAGGAATCTAAGATGGCTGCCACAAGACACACTAAATGTAATTATTTCTGCTTGGCATGCAGACGAAGACGCCAGCGCCCCATTGGCTGCATGCATACCTTTTCACGAAAAAGAAAACAACTGTCTTCCTCGTTTTATAATGGAAACTTACTTTATCAGGTTTCAACCAAAGTGATGCCTTCCAATAACAGTATAGGGTACTCCTACAACCTGTGTGTCATGACTATTTTATCCAAACTTGCGCCATCATGATGGAAACAAACCTGCTACTGTGCTACACACAACCTACGCCCAAACAACTACTTCAACGAATATTATTTCTCATTGGCTGGGGAGAACATGCATCATGTACATGATACCTGCACTCAGGGGCGTATATAACGAGGCGGTTACGCCAGATCCACACACACAAAAAATAAATAAAAAAATAAATAAATAAATAAATAAATAAATAAATAAATAAATAAATAAATAAATAAATAACCTTCTCTCTCGCAGTAGTAGACCAGAGAAGAATTGCGATAACTGACATGTTCAAAAACCTTCGCATTGGCATGGAACTGTCACGGATGTTTGCTAGTTTCGTAATATGTGAGTCGTACCAGCTCCGGCAATCCGTGGGAGACTGCTTTTATCACCACATTGCCGATTGGCGTGGCAAATTGTATTGATTATATACTCTTTGTTTGAATTACTCGCCGAGAAGCAAAGGTATGTCCACGTATACTGTGTACACAGAGACCCTCAAGCAAACTTATATAATATCCGCGTAAACGTGGATTACACCCTCCTCCTAATATCTGAAGATAGCTACAGGCCCGCAAGCTAGACTATAGTTCAGATGCCCCCCCCCCCCTCAATCCCCACCCGCGTAGTTCAAACTGCTTTTCTAACTTCATGATGATTTCATTCACGTTGGTGGGTATTGCTTAAATACCCCCCTCCCCCCAAAAAGAAAAAAAAGAAAGAATCGCATTGCTAAGCAGAACCCCACCATGATGAGTCACGATATAAGCAATATTATAATAATCGATTAAACTGAGTGAATTCTGATAATTTCAGCTCAAGTAATCACATAAATACAAAGGCCGTAAGTACAACTGAATAAAGAAAGGGTAATTACTCCCTCAATTTCTGAGAAATCACCGTGGCTTTCGAATTTGTCAAAGACAAGATAACATAAAATAGTATATCACAATTTATTAACCCGTTGGACAAAATATAGCAAAATTTATTATTTGAACTATTTTTTTCAAAAAATGTCAACAGAACTACAGTTAAAACTAGAAGTCATGTCACGAACTGTGCGCTTATCTAGGCTTTAATTGCGCGTAGGAATTGTGCACAATTGCCGTATGGAATGGTATTCGAAGCACAGCAGCTTCTCCTGGTTACTCATAGCAAATTCAGGCAATGTTTCTGCCAATGGGCCTCCGGGCTACCCGGAGGTCCATTGCCTGCTACATTGCTTGTGCACAGGCCATATGTATAGAATTTGATAGCCTCACTATGGTCATAACGCGTAGATTAACGCGCAGATCGACGTGCTATTTGTGCGCATTTCATGACAGGAATCTAGTTTTAACTGTAGATCTCGATGAGAGCGTACCAACGAGAGGCCACATAATATGGTTTTATTGACTTAGTGAAAAATATATCTTTGGCAACTGCCCAATTTGTACATAATATTATAATATATATTCAATTTGTATATATTATCTATGCAACATTCGTTTCGTGTCTACAACAATACCTTTTCACACCGCGTTTGCGGACATATTTAACGACTCTAACATTGTTGTTTAAAAACATGTATAATAACTTTATTGCAACAAATGTCGTGGCGAATGCATCACAGCTACACCCATCCCAAGTACCTCACATCTCTACCCCAATTAAACTAGTAACTACATAAAAATCAATGTTAGACTAAACATTTGGTGTATACATCTGTAAGATCTTGCTAACAGGTCGTTATGTCATGCATAATCTACTTGCAACAATAATTTAAAGGCTGCGGTACTAAAATTTTGTTTAATCCTTTGAGTGGAATACCTACCTCAAGGAACAGTATAATACACACAAGAATCTATTTTTATTTCAAAGCACACTCGCTCCAGTTTAGGATAAACAGCTTTATTTTGGAATGAAAAATAAAACCCCTGATGAAATGATCAGAGAAAATTACAAATATGAACGTAAGACGTATTTGTTTTTTTGGATGGAGTTTTAAAGTTAATACAAATCTAAACAATGAAATATTAGATAAATAACTAAAATATTGAATATTAGTTGTGTTGTGATCTCATTAGAATTTCGATAAGTTAAATTAACAGTGGCTCATAGTGTACAGTGCTTGTCGATGTGTAGTGTAAAATACAAAACTTACCTGTCTCCTTGATTGATACCATCACCAACAGTTTAGTTACTTAATGACATATCGAAAGCTTAGCGATCAAGACAGGGTTCGTAAACACTTGAGAGAAAAACAATATCGGGACATTCCAGGTCTTTTCGAGGGAATGTTAAGAGATTTCCAGGAATTATGCATTTTCAAACCAATACGTGTGGAAGATACAAGACGTTTTTCCCAGAACATAATCCAATGCCAAACCAAAACACTCCTTTATAAATACGAATGCTCCCATTCTCCACCAACATCATATAGGAAGACATTTCATGACTTGATTGATAGGCAGTGCCATATTCTAAACACACAGAACCACACCTACGATTGAATGGGTTAACTATTACTGGACGAGAGCGAGTGGCGCAAGGATACCGCGAGAGCCGCCCGAATTACAAAACTCTATTGAAATTGTCCCAGTGCCTTGCGCTCTTATCGAAACAAATTGGTCATTTTTGCTGAAGGGTAATTTATTTTTTTCTCAGTTTTCAATAAAGAAAGTAAATGTGGAGTTTCTCTATTCATTTCGTGGCAAAGATTATGTAACTGTGATGATTAGTGATTATTTAGACTAAATTCATTTCTGAATGCCTTGCTGTGTATCAACCATTCTGTAAATAGAATAGTTATCCCGATAGCTAACAATAGATGATTGTTCTCACGGAATACGGCAAATTATAAGAACCAGTCCAACAAGAGAACAGGAGCACGCGCAGGGTACTTTTCATGGAATCGCAAAAGAGCTTTTTAGTGACAATTACCACAAAACCCACGTGATCGTAAGAAATACAATTATGGGTTTATAATAAAAACAAAAACAACGGATATGAATAAGGAAAATTGCAAAAGACATATCTCCTATGTTTTCTTGACGGACAATACCCATATCTGAAACTGATCCTTGGGAAGCTCTCTCTGAGAGCTTTCCAAGGATCACTTTCAGATGCAGGTGTTAAGGGACTGGATATTACACGCCATTTACGTAATAAAAAAACCCCCCAAACACCACAGCATAAAATCATACTTTTTGACCTAAGTATATTTTAGAATTATTTTCGATGACTCTTTCTAGGGAAGCCCAATTTTAGCACTTCGCGTGCCAGAAACTTCCAGTTCCAAGTTTCATCACTTTTAAGCCCCTCTTAGCACTCTCAAGTACCCGTACGAACCCTGCAAGACAGAATTGAGTATGTTGTGTTATAAAACATTAAACCTTTAAACCCTCATTTTATAAAATGGAAACAGTCCATATGAATTCAGTAACTTTGAATAGGGAGATTCCACAGAATATGTGACGTAGATCAATTAATATTTCAACCTCCAGCCTTATAGCAGAAGGTAGGGCATATTAAGTGGTCCGATCGTTTACTGAACTACCATGTAATAATTGGAAATGAAGGTCTTTTGGGTTCAAAGTGTCAATATAATATAAAAAAGGATAAATACTCATTATGACGGACATACACCTTGTATTGAAATTTTCTAAATTAGTTCACAATAAGATGAAAATAGTGATCGAATTGCCAGTTCGATGGATCTGGTCCTATTCCACAAGTAACGTACAAATTGAATGGATTGAAGTTCCTGTTGTGCTGAATCTCAGTAATTTTGTACAATTTCTACAGTACAGTGTGATTATAAAAAGGTGCATAGCATTTCGACCAGGGATCAATACTATAAATCTTTTGCAAGTGTATTTTCCAGAACTGTATTTCCTAAATGAGGCTATTAACCCTTTATCCAACGAATCGACCGCATCCGCCCGCGTAATATGCAAATTCAGCAGTTGAAAAAATATTATTTTTCAAACAATTTCAACAAAACCATATCATGTGGTCCCTCGTTGGAACGAGCTCGTCAAGCTCGTTCCAACGAGGGGTCACATGATATGGCTTTGTTGAAATGTTTTGAAAAATTTCAAAAAATGATATTTAAAATAATAAATTTTGAAATCGTCAGCGTTGGGTAAAGGGTTAATTGCCGAGATGAACCATTAGCGTTTTAAAAGACGTGACAATTTACCAGTCGATAAATTGTCACGTCTTTTGAATCACTAATGGCTTACTTCAGTCACTTATATTCACATGCAGAAAATACAATGGTAAAAGGTTTATAGTATTGGCCCCGGATCGCGATTGGAATTTACCTGTCCACTTTTTGTGGACAGAATAATAATTATAGAATTAAATCTCTACGAGAACGCTTCATTCCAGATAGTATTATAATTTATTTTTCAACATTCCGTCTTCATTTATGAAATCTCGGCTCGCCGATTTAAGGATATTACGATCAGATCGCGATCCGATTGAGAAAGAGATCGCCTTTGCGATCATAGTACAGAACATGAAAAGTCATAATCGATCTGGTCCAGCTGATAAGGACATCCAAAGAAACCTTCAACTTCCAACAAAAGTTATTATCGCGGTACGGATGAAAAAATAGAATACATCTAACATTGGCGATGTGCTCATAATGTAATGCTCGAAAGTGTTTTCAACTTGTCATCGAGAAATCACTTCCGGTAAAAATTTCAATATCGTAATGCATGTCCGTCGAGTTTCTAAACGATATTTACATTTATTTTTCCGTTTCGGATCTGCAAAGGAAAAATATTAATCTTTAAAACACGAAACAAAACAATAACAAAACAAACAAAAAAAAAAAAAAAAAAAAAAAAAAAAAAAAATAGAAAAATAAGAAAACAAAACATACACTCCCCCCGCCCCCGCCCCCGCCCCAAAAAACCCCAAACAAAACAACAAATCAACAGTAAACTACATATCGTTCATTAAGTGCAACAAGGCGTCATCTGCAATGGTACCTTGTTGCACTCAAGGGACGATACAGTTAAAACTAGAAGTCCTGTCACGAACTGTGCTCTTATCTAGGCTTAATTGCGTGTAGGAATCGCGCGCAATTCACATATCGAATGGCACCCAAAGCATGGCAGGTTCTCCTGGTTACTCATAGCAAACACAGACAATGTTTCTGCCAATGAACGTTCGGGTTACCCGGAGGTCCATTGGCTGAAACATTGCTTGTGCACAGGCCATATGTACAGAATTTAATAGCCTTACTATTGTCATAGCGCGTAGATAAACGCACAGATGATCGACGTGCTATTTGTGCGAATTTCATGATCGGGCTTCTAGTTTTAACTGTAAGCTCATTGTAGTTCATGTTTATGTTAGTACCATAAATACGTCATAAAACAATCGGATAATTTTGTTTCACTCTTTGTTAAGAAAATTCCACTCTGCGTAAGGTGGTAATACTTCAGCATTCTTATCACATTTGGATTTTCTGTCCATCCAATACCCAAATTATAAAATGCACAGTAATGTTGCTATTTTAGAATTCCAGACGTTTCTGGCAAAGAGCCAAAAGACTCGTTGTAGATCACACATTAACTTGAACCTAGTTTAACATAACGGGATTTTCCCCCTTAAATACCCTTTCGAACTATCCACACATTTCTGCAAATAAACAAAATGTCAGATATCCATGGGCAGTGGGATTGAGGGAGTTGTGAGGATGCAGGGTTCATCTATCTCCCCCACCTTCCTCCATAACAATGCTCTAGCCGATATAACTGCGGACGGTTCTAATCGTGATGGACATCTGTATTTCCACCTGCCTCCTCCCCTATCCACTCAACAGAGTCTGTGGGGAGTGTAGAACGTGACTAGGCGACGCATATTTAGTGATTCCGTTACAGATAGTGGATTGTAGTTTGGTGTGGTGGTGCGGCAATATTTGGTTTAAGCTTACTATTTTAGAAGAACTGGCGGGAAAGTTATGTAACTAATATTAACACCTCTCCTTGGCTCAATGGCAGAGGTATGTGGGATGACCTCCGGAGAGGCAACTTCGTGACCTCGCTCTTCTCAAATACAACAAAAGGATCTTTAGCCAGCACGGAATGTGTCTCTCTCCGCACAGAGGAAAGCCATTGTACGTCCCCTTCCGATTGGATAGTATGCTGTGACAACATCAATTGGAAAACTGATGCCACTAGAAAGTGTTTTGGGCACATCGAGAACTTTCCCCAACCAGGGATCGATCACGGGACCTCTGGCATGACACACACACAAACTTATCCACTCGGCCAGCACAAACTTAGCCGCTCGGCCAGAGTCCGAAGGAAGTAGAAAAGCGAGATTGTACGACGCGTGGCCAGTAAACGCCTGGAGAAATAGCGGAATGTAGGCGGGTTGGGACTGGTAACCCGCGCGCCAAAATTGGTCAAAGTTTGCACAACACAAAAGAACACTGACAAGTACGATGGAGGGAAAAATCACACTTTCGTCTTCGATTTGTCAGTTGTTTTTCTTTCTTATAATTCAACACGCCCTCCTGATATCATTGTATATCAAATATTTGCAGAATTTGCAGCCTATAAGGGATAATAAGATGGTGGTAAATGGCGATGGAGCTAGGATAGCTGAGGCAATTAATCTACTTTATATACGGGCAAGTAGTTTACCAGAAAGTGATGTCATACCCTGGTGCATCATGAGTATCGCAGTGGTTGTTATGGTTACATTATTTTGTGACATAATTATTGCAATGATACTTGATGTCGGAGGTGACGTGCAGTACGTGTTGCCATATCACCATTTGCTTCTACCACCCATTTCTTAGTGGGACGCCATCCTCTAAGATTTCATTGATGGCATGAGGTTGCCATGGGAACTAAAATGTGCAAGAAGAGTAAGAGTATAATCTGACTGATTATTCAATCCTCACAAAGCTAGAGCGACTCCTCGATTGGTCAATTCAGTCAGTTAGGTTTAGAAGAGAGTTTGGGACAGAGTCATATAATTGTCCAGTAGAGACAGGAGAAGACAGATTAGAATCAGCAGGAGACAAAATGACGGAAGAATAATTCTGAAGGTAGGCAGAATATGGTCTGGAGGCAATAAAAACATAAGGAATACACAAATGAAGGCCGGGGTAGGAAGAAATCAAGCGTGAGAAAGGCTGCTTCCGGATTACTCTCCAGAGGAATCAAATTACAGGTAAAAATAACTCCAAACTGGCAGAGTGTGCATGCATCATTATAAGGCTTAAGGTGCTCGAATAGTACCAACAGGCGTTCCCAAAGTTAGATACAAAAAGATAAACAGACCAAAATGAGTAGAGATCGTCGCTACTACGCAGTCAGAGTATTACTGTTCAATTGAACACACCCATAAACACATCACCAACTTTGTGGAATGTCATCCGTTCCCATATCAACATGTACCACCATAGAAACTAACATAGCGGCCACCACTGATAGTAATTGTTGGTGGAAACAAGCATGCGCACGAACACTACTCATTACCATTACCACAACATGCCCACTCATAAGTCGTGTGATACTCCGTCTTAATCCGAAGTTTCACGTCACCTCCGGTCAATGGTGGCGTCCACAAGATGTAACCGACACTTGATATACTCATGACACCCAAGTACCAAATCAACCTTACAGACATCCTATTACTTTAACATGGGGCGTTTGGGATGTATGGGAGCGCGCTGGCTAAGTGGATGGAGTATTAAAGTAAAAGGTAAAGTAAAGGTCATCAAATTACAGGTCCATGGGCAAGGTATTTAACCCTTTACCCAACGTAACGGCCAAAACCGACCAGCGCTATTCACAAAAATAGCCAATTAATTTTCATTATTTTTTTCATTTTTTGTCTCAAAAACATAGGTTATGACCCCTCTTTGGAACGAGCTAGTTCCAATGAGAGGTCATAACCTATGCTTTTGAGACAAAAAATGAAACAAATTAGTTATTCAAGAATTTTATTTGCAAGTGTCGTCTGCTTTTCATGTTAGGTAAAGGGTTAATCACAATTGTTCACGTGTGGCAACTGAGGCGCTGTGTGCTAGGGCGCTCTACACGTTGATAGTGCACTTGCCTTCTTCAACCGCTGCTAACTCTTCTCTTGCAGAGCTTGAACATTGGGGAGTCTGATATTTGCTCGCGCTGTTCGGTTGTACGAGTACTCCGGCTTCCTCCACCAGTAAACTACTCGAAAGAATTTGAACCTGGCTGTTAAAGTGTCGTGAAACCCCAGTGATGTATAATCAGCTTGATAACATATTCCGAGGACACCCCAGTTACAGGCAAAATTTAGCACTGTGACTACAAATGTGGACATAGAATTTCGACAGGATCGCAACTGGGTTCTTGTCTGGTCGAAATTTCCTGGCCGCTTTTTACAAACCTGTAGAATGCCATTTGCAGAAAACGAAATTGGAACACTGAATCTCAAATGCTATTGTTTGTTTTTGCGTCTTGATTTCGTAATGTTTTATTCAGGAAATCAAGACCACAGTAGTGTGAGTGCATTGCCACCTGGTCGCGATCTCACCTAGCAGGAGCGGCGGGACGATTTTCAAAATGGAGGGGGCTGGACTGGGCGATGGATGGTCGTCGGTATGAAAATTTTAAATTCCTGGGTCCCAAACCCCCCATTTCCATGCATCTGAGCAGATATTTTGAGATTTTTTAGGAGATGTATTTGAAAGATTTCACACTTGAAGAGTCGTTAAAAAACGTTGGTAAAGCATACAGGTGAGGTCTATTTATCAGCTTTCGTCCTAACGACTAAAGCTGATAAATAGACCTCACTGGTATGCTTTACCAGACGTTAACAGCAATTATACTGTCTGTGGATTATCTTGTCTGGGGGTGCATTTGGTACTTGTATGTCTGTATGATTACGACCTATTTCAGTTAACCGATTTTGTAACAGACTGTATACATTTTAGCGTTAGCTGCCACTTACTGCAAAAAAAATGATCCAAAATCCATCGAAATTGAACCAGTACGAGAGAAACATAGCTGGCGAAAATAGGGGTGGGGGGGCTCTGGATCCGCCCCTTGTTTCACCAGTCATTGGTTGTGTTAAAATATATGCATTACAAAAAACATGGCTCGGCAAAAAAGTGTGTGTGTGTGGGGGGGGGGGGGGGGGTGTTCCGCCTCCCCTGCCTAGAAACAGACAACTTTTGCAATCACATATTGTAAAAGGCTGGTCCGACCAAAGTGATAATGCTACCCCCATTTTGCATTTCCACAATCCCCGGGGTCATATTAATCGCAAATTCATTGCTCCAATCTTCCGAGTGGTCTCTAAATGAAACATATCATCCATCTACTGGAAGATCGTATGGGAGTATCTTAACATGTCACGTGTCTATTTTCAAGAAACGACTTTGAGAGTGGGACAAGCAATCACAAAACCACTACTAAAATTACGTTGCTGAATTTTACAAACGGAGTGCCTGAAGTTGATACACACTTAATGAGAAAAAGCAACCGAGTGGGAACTTGAATTTCTAAAATGTTCACAGTCAAACTAGGATTTTTATAAATGAGTTCTGTGCAAACAATTTTCAGATTGAATCGTATTATGACAAAGCTATAATATGTTAAAGAGCGCGCAGTTGATATGTACGGGGCCGCGGCAACCGTTACTTATCTCCATTTCCTTATTCGACTCTCGTTATCAACCGATAAATCGGTTGATAACGAATGTCGAATGATGAACTGGGAATAAGTAACGGCTGGTACGTCCATGATATGTACAGAGTGCATTTTTGCACTACAGGTGACGGACTGTTTTCTGGAAAGGTGGTTAAATGTCGATTTGTCATCTTCGATTTTATTACTGAAATTGAGATGGTCAACAAAACACATCAGACCAAATATCGCCTTTAGCGATAAAAAGCCTTTTGTTCCGCCACCAAATATCACTATTTAATGTTGGATAATTTTCCTCGTCATACATATATATATCTTGACAGCCTTTGTCTTTGAGTGTTTGAAAAAAGGGTGATGGGTTAATCAAAAATATTCAGAACATTTGTACTTTTGCTGGAACAAAAACAAGTCACAGAGTCAGTATTAGCCAAGATATTCAAGGTTCGCCAGAAAAAGTTAGTTAAAGTAAAACAGGCACAGAACTCCAGAGCAACTCGAACGAAAAAACGAAAGCAGAAGCAATGTTTTGGCAACAGATGATAACGTTTACAATGGCTGACAACAGTTGATCATGCATCATCACAAACATATATTGTATCTTAACCACTCTAGTGTGTTTAGCGATTTCAGCCTTACACAATTTGGCATCCTTTCATTGCAGCTTTGCCCACAAAGAAGACTAAATGTTGTTATGTGGTACACGATTGGAAGGGTTCAGTGAGCCCTTTCCAATCTTGTGTCCCATCACAACGCTTCTGTTGCAAAGAAAAGAGTTCGTGGAGCTCCCATCCTCACACAGGCCAGACGACAGCATTGAAATGGTTAATGTTTAAACCTGTCAGTAGACTAAACGATAACATCATCGTTCACCAAGTCCTTTAGTAAAGTGATAAAACAGAGTTACAGAAATAAGTCATGTTTTGTCTACAGCAGTGCGTTCTTACTTTACTTCTCACTTTATATACAAAATTTCTGGCCATTAGCGATATAATGGCAAACGAATGATACTTGATAAAAAAAAGGAAAGATGAAGTAAAGAAAGATATGTGTATGTATGAGAAAAAGAATGCGAAGAATTCTCCCCCCGCACCGCTCGATAAAGAAGTGCAAACAAAAGAATAGATCTTGAAGGAATCAGCCCTGCGTGTTATCATAACGATGTATTAAAATTGGAGGGGAGGCGGTTATCAGTCGAAATTTATGTTCATAATCACCCTTTAAACTTAACTTCTACCTAACGAATCGGTCGCATCCAAAAGATGAAAAAAATATATTTTTCAAAAAACTTCAACAAAACCATATCACGTGACCTCTCATTTGAACGAGCTCATCGAGCTCGTTCCAATGATGGGTCACATGATAAAGTTTCGTTGAAATGTTTGAAAAAAATTAGAAAACAATAATTAAAATAATAAATTTTGATATAATGTGTGTTGGGTAATGGTTAACTATCTATTTACAAACCCCATCAAAGTTACTATAATAGTGTACACAACGACATACGTGTGAATGGGTTAATCAATATGGCACGAGTGCCAGCGCGGAAGGAAAAAACGAGAGGCTGCAGGCCTCGAGTTTTATCCTTCCACGAAAGCACAAGTGGCATATCGATTAACCCATTCACACGCGTGGGTAGTTCTGTGTTCATTACACCCCTTCACGTCTATAAAAGCAATTATTAGAAGGACACTCAGCAATCCATTTAACAACTCGTCCCCTGAGTTTCAATGTGTTCTGTGTGAACAGTAGGCACATAGAACAGATTGGAACTCAGTGGACGAACTATCAACAAAAGGAATACATTTTATCGTTAACTAATTTGCGAGGAAAACCCGTGTTACTACTTTTAGCTATCGTTAACGAATCAAATTGTTAGTGCGGAGCACGATTTGTAGAAAATTCCAGTAAAATTCTACTATTTAAAAATAGTCCGTCAACGATTTCCGTTCTGCACATGTGTGCGGAACAGCTTCTCATTTTCCGCATGGTTTTGTGTTGCTGTAGATAGGGATTTCATAGAACAGGCTTGTAATAAATATAAATATATGGGAATCTGACTCTAAGCGTCACTCTTCATTACATATATCTATTCTATTGATTTTTTTCAGAGAAGACTCTCTTCTCATCTTCAAACACAAAGCTTATTCTCACTCGTGACAACTGACTTGTCGAGCTTGTTTTTCTCAATTATCGAACGAATAGGCAAATAAGAAGTGTGATCTACTAAAACTAACAAATCAACGATCAAATTGTGTTAGGTTTTGACATCTCAGTGGAACGAGTTACGCGAACTTGCTTCAGTCAAGGACTACCAACTGTGTATTGAATGCCATATGTAATTTTAAAAAATCTTCAGTTATTCAGCAAAAAATATTGCTAGAGTTTTCAGCATGATTCGTTAAATGCAAGGTTTGTTTATTTATTTATTTATTTATTTTTTATTGGGGTTTCTCAACACTTTCGACAGCCAGAGTCACCTCGTGTCTGACAGTTTTACGGGTGGAGGAAGCCCGTGTACCCGGAGAGAACCACAACGGATTAACTCCATACAAGCAGTGTTATTACTGGTTGAAGACAAGTGCACCATCAACATGCGGCACGCCTTAGTACACAGCGCCACCGTGTCCCCCGCGACAAGGTTAATGCGGGAGCCATAAGTCTTGGTTTTGAGAAACAAAGTGTGTGTGATTTATATACTGTTGAGGAAAGTTTGCCAGATTGTTTGGTAAATGGATTACCATCTATGTTAGTCAGCGTTACCCATCAAGCTGTCTGACCTGCTGCGTTCAGATTTCGATTTAGTGTCAGTTGAATTTATTCAGCAGTACAAAATAAATACACGGAAAAACTGATAGAAACTGACGTACACTGGAAGATTGCAAATCCACTGGAACTGCCCTCCTGCCATTTGTTACAAAGTAACCTCGAGCAAGAACTAACTGGGAAATTAAGAAACTTTCATTACAACAGCACCAACTGTGTATAGATTTATCACCATGGATATAGACACGAACTTTCAGTTAGTTCGACATCTTATTGATGAGCACTTCGTGATTTGTGATCTAATTCACAGACGCGAGTAGAAGTAGTTTGGGCGTCTGCGATTGCTTATTTATGACTAATTGTTCTGTGGGGTGTTCAATTTTTGATGAGATGTCGAATGAAAAACGGCTACAAGTTCACCATTTTCTTCAGCACCAACTCTTTTCTATTGGTAGTAGTGTGGGAATTAACTCTCTGCCCTCCGATGGCAAAATAACAAAACTGCAATCCCACAACTAAGAACGTATCAAATTCAGTCTTGTTTGACAGAGCTCATTGAGCTCTGGCAAACAAGGGTGAATTGGGTATACTCTTCGCAACATTATAGGAAATATTTGTTCTTCGAAATTTTTCGAATATTTCGACATCAGTGTGCAAAGAGATGAATTTATCCTATCAGGCACCTTTTCCTCTGTTTGTTAGGTATATACCAAAATGTTGGTTCGTCAAATCAGCGGTAGCACCTGGCCCATTACATCGAGGAATCTTATGAATCGGACTTAATCTTGTATTCAAGGGGGGTTGTGCTCCCCGAAACGGATCAAGGGTATCCCCGAAAGGCCCACAATAAAGGAGGGAGTTTCCCCGACAGAGGGTTAGACCTTGAAATAAAAGGCACCAAGTTAAGGGAATGAAATAGGAAAATGTCCAACTGGGACTTTTGAAACAGATGTTTTTTTTAAAAAAACCACGGCTATGTTATTACACTTGAACGATCTTTTCGAGTTCATTCCACTGAGGGATGGTAAGCTATGTTTTGAGAGAAAACAACGAATGTTGTGTACATTTAGGTTATTACCACTGTTTGGGTTTTTGCGATGGTGTATTTAAATCAAGACCTCCTCGCTGGGCATATATCAACGAGTCCATCAGGACAAGTCAATAAATAATTCAGAGAAACCCACATGGTAGTAATAACGAATTTAACTTTCAGTCTTCCTTCCTTTCTTGACATGTTTGCGTAATAATGGTATTGGATACAGTCTTTAAGGGCATCTGCTTTGCCAATCATTCATCATCTATGAGTTGATTGTTTTATGAATGAAAATCATGACGTCATTGTATTGCGTTCTTGCGCTGTGCATGACGTAATCCCCATCAATTGTTCTACTTGTAGTACAACTGCCGAAGTTTATAGTAAGGTTTCAGCTGTGTCTCTTTCATTTTTGTCATGTCTTACACATGGTAGGCCGATATAAAAATATCATCATAGCCGAAAATAATCTTGTCCAATTTATTTCGTTTAGCCCGTGGATTATTTATCTTCTGATTACTGTTACCAAAAACGCTGAACTCGACATGTGCAATAACTTAAAGCCAATTGAGTGAAGGTAAACAACGTTCTCTTTCTGAATCAAATGATCGCACGTGTGGTTGCTACCCTTAATACAGACTTGTATTTTGTCTAGACGTGTTTACTTGTATTGTGGGGAAATAAGTTCTTGTTGGAAGATAAAAATATTTACTCTCACTGCAGACTGGATATTGTTTCCTCTAATGTGTTAACAAATGTTCAATAAAACATTTCCGTTTTTTTGGCTATACTTGCCTGTAAATAATTCATCTGTTTTCATGCTGTCAAGAATTTTAAATTCATCAATTCCCTCTGCAAGACAAAGCTTTTTAAGAGAATTGCACTGGTGCTGAAATGTAATGAAAAAATTATATTAGTTGTTTAACGCCATGAACACGACTTAGAAATTATTATAACAATTTTGATGTGGACCGTGTAATGTTTGACTTGTTCTCAAATTCAGTTTCCATCTCTGGATCGTCTATAATATTCTGACGGAAAAAAGAAACGCACGTTCAGTTTTGGTACTATAATTTTTTATCCGTAAACCAAATGTAGTAATACTTGATACATAGTTTTTGGTTAAAATTCAGTCAACCATGACCACATGTATTTTTTCGACAAGGCGTACATCCGGAGCACCCCCAAGTGCTATGGGCTTGAAAACCAAACTAAATCGAAGTTTTGAACAGTACACATCCATTGCACAACTATTCATTTCAACCCGACAGAAAAAGCAAAATGCCGCGAATGTCCGAAATTGATGGGGATTGGGCTACTGCACTAATTATGCAGGGCCAATCGCAACGTCTCGTCGCACAGCATTTTGAGGTTCATTAGTCAACGATAGCTCATTTAGTTGGGTGTCTCAGAGCCACAGGAAGATTAGCTGACTATCCCAGGAGCGAATGGCCGCGCATTTCGTCGCCACGTAAAGATAGAGGCGTACGTATCTAACACCCTCGTAACCGATTTCAGACGTTGACGAGTCTGGCTGTAGGCACTCATGGTCGCCGCGTGTGTCCAGAAGCAGTTAAGAACGGTTGCGGGAGTTCGATTTAAGGTCACGACTTCTCTACGTTGGTCCGCAACTTACACCCAGGCGACGTCAACGTCGATTGCAATGGCTGCGGACACAACAAATCGGTTTCACTTGGCACACTCGAGACGTGTGTGCTTTTCACTGACGAGTCTCGGTTCACGCTTTACAGGTAAGATGGACGACAACTTTGCTATCAACGTCGGGGTGAACGATATTCTGACGCGTTAAGGAAAACGACAGATTCAGGGGAGGTTCTGTTACGGTTTGGAGGAGGGGGGGGGGGTGTTCTCATTGCGTGAAAACACCTCTCGTGGTCATCCAGGGTAATCTTACAGCCGTAAGATATCGGGATCAGGTCATCAAGCCTCACTACCTTCCATTTAACCTTACGTTGTAGCAGGATAATGCGAGGCCGCACGTTGTTAGGTTTTGTCGTGACTTCATCAACCAAAACAATGCCCATGTACTCGATTAGCCACCCTAGAGTCCAGATTTGTCCCCGATCGAGCATTTGTGGGACGAGCTGGACAGGAGGGCCGGGAAGCGAGTCAACGTCCCAAAGATCATCGCACAGCTCACGCAGGCCCTTCTTCAGGAGTGGAATAACATCCCTCAAAGGACCATAAACAACTTGATGGGGTCAACGGTAAGGAGAGTTAGAGCAGTGACTGAAGCCCGGGGTGGGCACACGCGCTATTAATTTTGATCAGGAGATGCCATAGGGAACCCACGTTTGAACGTTATCCATACAAACGCCGTCTGTGTTAATAGAACAGAACTCGTCAACATTTAATCAGTAATGAAGAAATAACATCAAAATCCAAACAATGAAATAATCATCCATAACGCATTTGAAATATTTATCACAGAAAAAAAACTTGCGTTTCTTTTTTCCGTTAGTATACTATATTAATAGGTTGTCTCCAATGTTTATATCTATTTGGGCTAAATGATTATTGTACTATTAGAAGCTAACAGTTCCCACTTATCATTAGCACTGTGTACACAAACACTGCTCTAGTTACCATAGTCGACACAAGGGGGTGGGGACAGATTTATAAGACTGGTGGCCATAGGAGTATTTTAGACATTTTCTTCGCGAAGTTAAAGCACGCAAATATGTGCCTGTCTGATTAAAATGAAAAGGTTGTAATACTGATTTGAATAATTTGTGCATAAGGTGAAAGTTGTGCGTCGATCACAAGTCAACACAATAACGACCTAAGTGAGAAGACGTGTCAGTGATAATTTAATCCCACAGCCCCTTGGGGCTGTAGTATTAAATTATTACTGAGCCTCGCCACAAATACAATATGAATACTCCCATTTTGCCATTGACAGTAGTGTCAAGGCGATGGGGTCCTATAAACCTGATTTTTCTGACTGTGATGTCTCAATTCCCGACTCCCGACTGATAAAATTTTCCAAGTACATCATCAAGGCAAGCTTTCGTAAAAGGCATGACATGATGATGTAGATGGAATATTATCCAGTAAGCAGCAATGTCCACGCATGCGTTTACCAGGTAATAAAATTCATCTTCAGCGAACTTTTAATTAATGAAGGTGCTTTATTTTGTTAAATTTTTGATGATTATACCTATAATTAGTCTTTGGAACTTAATATTATTCCACGATGATCGGACTGTTTATCGGCATTTCAAAACTAGTTTAGTGTAGTGTCACCGTAATCTTCTTTTAAGTCAGAAGGTCAGCATATGGTTGAAAATATGTTTACTGTAATATAATGGTGATTTTTAGCAATGTTAAGATACCGTACTGCCAGGGCTTCTAGCGTACTTACTTTATAAACTTGCAGTTTAGCTTCTGTTTCTCGTAAGCTATTCTGTATCTTTTTCTTCCTGCTGTACAAAAGCTTGAGACGGAAATGTTCATGATCTTTAACAGAAACTACCAAACCTGTAAAGATATTATACACGTTAAGTTGTTGAAAGTTAAATGCTTCTGTGAGCGGGAATGTCCTGCTGTCATCCTATGTCAACACGTGGGGCCATTAGAAAGTTAGGGGCGATTCAGAAGTAAACACAAATGTGGCTCGTGGAATCCAGCTATCACTGATTAGAAAGTTGTGAAGATATGCTTAGGCAGGTAGCCCGCGCCATAGAAAAAGATAGGGGGGGGGGGGGGCATTACTATGAATTTTCACGGGAGTTTGGAGCTGAATATGGCATTTAGAACTTACAAGACGGTCTGGACACCATTTCCTTTTGTCAGAAGTTTCGCCTTGTGGACATCCATCACTAAAAATATTTTGACGTTAAGCCGGAAGACATTCTTTCTTAACATGGAGAGAAATTTGCAATGTAATATGTTATCAACTGTCATTTTTTCTTAACGCCACAAACAGCGGACTGAGGTGGTTAAAAGATCATGTCTTTCATAATTTCAGAATCTGAATTCAAGAACCTCTCTGAGTTGCATTAACAAATATTCATATATTTGAGACACAATTGCAAGAAGCGAAGGTGAAAAGAGAAAAGCAATATTTTTACACACAAGGACTCTGGTGGTCCCAATAAGCTCAGTCAAATAAGATATATTTTGTTGCAATTCTTTCTCGCAAGATGAAAAAAGCTGACTGCTGGAATCGGTTGCCGATACAACTATAAAGTTCCCTCACAAGAGTATCCGTAACCCGTTACATTGTCTACAAGTACTTTCCGAGACATATGGGAGTTCAGAATCCTTTTTGGACGAAAGCAGGCGACAAAACCTTTAGTTGTAGTTGTTGCTACGGCGTGTTATCACAATTTCAAACTGGGTGTTCCTAATCTGCTTCGTCATTACTGTTAATCTAGCACAAACGCAATGCATGTTGGACAACTAACATTGAATTAACGCATTTATACAGCGACCAAGATGTTAAAAACCTTGATTAATTGAAGGTCTGTGGATTAGGAGAACAGTTTTTAGCGCGAGATGGAAGAAGAGGACACATTTCCCGCCCAGCCTCGTTTTTGAGTTTGTAGTATCGCCTGTGTTTTGCAAGTACCAGCAGTATCACATTCCACTTGATACTACCGGAGAGATTTGAAAACCGGAATAGTGCCCATATCAATGATAGGTATATTATAAATTGGAACATTTGCCTTCAGATTCATGACATGGACTGGAAGTATTGGTATCTTGTAAGTAATGTAGGTCAAATAATTCTTTGAAGTTACAGCGATGTGATTTATTCTTCCCGTGCCTGCAGGCAAACGTATCCCGGGAACGATTTCATAGAAACGACGTATTTAATCTAGTTGAACCGATTTCACTGATAATCCATACTACTGGATTGCTGGAGCGTCCATCGGTTACATACGGTGAAGTGTCACAACTCTCGCCATCTTACGTGGGGTGGGGCAGTTGTTGCTATAAATAAACAAAGTTCAACACACACAAAATTCACGACGGTTTTCAATGTTCCGAAGCTTCGCAATAGCTTTTTGAAGAATATACTTTGATGTGAGGAATGAATATGTTGATGATGTGCACATTTCTCGCGGCAGTACAAATGGAATTTAACCACGATTACCTATTCTACTGTATATGAAAAGTCTATGACATAAATTTTAGTTTTACACACCAACTGTGGTGGACACGACAGCAATGGGATTTCAGTAGTTAAAATTTACACTTACATTGGAACTACATCCAAGTTGACCTTTGATGACATCGACCTGAATGCGAACTTGTCTAAATTTATCGCACGTCGCCTCGCGAAGAGTGACATGAAAGTGGCAATTATGTATTACGTTTTTAAATGAATTTACCCCATAATACACCACAAATTAACAAACATGCATTGTTTCATGTTAATAAAGCATCCATAACTCGAAATAGTATGTTATTAAAATGAAAAAAGTCCCGTTTTTCCATTTCGTTTCGGTGATAAAATTGACAGCGGAAGTACAGCCCACCGGTGCTCATGTAAACAAAAACAGATTCGCACGTATGAACGTCTGCTGCTCAGTAAAATCGAGACAAAACAATAGCGACTCTTAATAATCTGACGATAATGGTATAAATAAAATATACCCATAGTAGCTTGGTGTACCAAATATTCACCACTCGTGGTGAAGTGGTGTTAACCGCGCGTCGAAGGCTTGCATTTAACACAACTTCACCACTCGTGGTGAACATTTGGTATACAAGGCTACTATGGGTATATTTTATATATCTACATCATATTTGAGTTATTACTGACAAAAAACAAGTGCCGAGATTTGACGGTAGACATAGTTTTACTAGTTTTCGTGCTATACTTTCGTTTGATGATATGAAAGGTGCTACGCTGTGACTGTAGTCACTGCTTTCATGTCATCCAATGTCATTGATAGAAGGAGCCACCGCATTAATTGGCTTGACGCCATCTTGAGGGGCCCAGATAGAGTTGTGAATTGCGGCGTTTTTCGCTAACGTTCCAGCAATACAGATGTATAGAGATCTCTGACCTGCAATACAATACAATACAATATTTTATTCACAATATACATGTTCATATAGTGTAGTTACAAATATAAATGTATTTAGATGTTTTTCAAAAAAAAAAAAAAAGAAATATTGTGTAACTAGAACAGTGACAAGTTGTAAAAAAACATGCATACTGTAAGGAGACGGCATAGCCCAATGGCTGTCTTCCTGCCTTCTCCTATTTGGAAGTGCGAGGATGGGGCAGTACAGGTGGTAAATAAGTTTCAATTTCTTTTCAAAAGATGCAGTACATGACAAAGACCGGTATTCTTTATTGAATGTTTGGGGGAGATTCAGACAAGGAAAGCATTACAGATTTGGTCACACCTTAAAGGAGGTCTACACAGTGTTCTTATCTTACTATCTTTATCTGAGCTGCTGTTAGTAATGGCCTAGTCACGCAAGTCACAATCAGGACACTGTGGATTGAAACATGTCGGGGTGTATTATAAGTTCCCAACTCAAAGGTAGTAACCAGGGTATTTATCTCAAAAGGTACTTACTGTTGACAACACGAATCACTCTCCAAGGCAGCAGGAAGGCCAGTATAAAAACAAAATCCTGAATTTTATATCTTGGAAGGCCAAAGATTAAGAAGAGATCAACCGCAAATGATGTAACAACAATAATTGCATCAAACACCTGAAAAGAAACACACACAAATCAGCCGAAGAAATCCCGTGTTTTGCAGTAATCAGCAATAGAGAACACGAGCAAATACTATAAAACTTTTACAACTGTATTTTCGAAATTTGTATTTTCTACCTATTAATATAACTGACCAAAATGAATCATTAGCGTTTTAAAAGATGTGGCAATTTAATAGCAATTCTCGAGTGAGTTAAAATTGTTTGAAGTTAGAGAAAAACATAGATGAGTCAGTATCAGATTTGGCCGAATTTGAGTTGACAAATACGAAACAAAGTGCATAATGCGTATGTTTTAATGAACATTTCGGTAAAATGCACATAAATTAAAATAAAAACACAATGGTTGAAGCTTAGTGAGCCTTTCCTCGGCTCCATATATCATCTTGAAGTTTACTTCTCGCACCGAATGTCCATACTGTAACGTACCTGTTTATAGATTTTTTTACAGTGTAGTCGCCCTGAATAGGTCGTAAACCACGTGTGAGCAATGATGTCCACGCATGCGTTTACCAGGTAATAAAAATCATCATCAGCAAAAATTTAATAAATGAAACACCGGGATGTACTGATTCTTGTAATTAGTGTTTTGAATCTAATATAATTGCGTCCGTGGAAATATTGCTCACCCATGCAGAGTGGCCAGTCCACGGCGGCCATACTGTACCCTTCGTATCGACCAAATAAGACTGTAAATATTAAGAGTTTGGTCTTCATCTACTATTTGAACACAAATATATGGGCAAACCTGATGTTTCTCAGCGATACGTCGCATTTACACGCTTTTCTCGTCGGGACATCGTATTTGCACCCACTTTTATCCATGAAGGAAATATTTCAGCAATAAAATAATGGTCAGTTCGATAAGATCAACAGATTGCAGTGTGTTGAACTTTGGGACAATATATCACGCGTGTAGCGTTATAAATATAACGTAAAATGCTAGGTATATTCATTAACGGGCTATTCCAAAAAGTCAAAGCACCACCCGTTACACTAAAGAAATGGCTGTTACATGATGAACACCACTTGGTTACGGGTTAGAAATTTTCAACATCTCGACCAATATTGATATACTGATGCAGAACGTCTCGTGGACGAAAAGTAGAGCGCTGTGACTCAATGCTTACTGTATTGAACTCTAACCCGAAAGGCCGACAGCTTGATCCTGACCATCGATTACTGTGTTTTGTCCTTTGGACAAGACCCTTAACCCCGATTGCCCATGTGGGTGCACGGTGGCATTGTGTACCAAAGAGTACTGCACGTGGATGGTGCATTGCCTTCAACCGCTGGTAATTTGCCGTGATCAGAATCAGTAAGCTGATCATCTTCCACAGCTTGATCTCTCTCATGACGTATGCATATCTCCTGAAACAAAATCTCATTTCCAAATGGTATCTAAATAAAGCAAGCCGGAATGTTATTGTTTCTAACCGAGCAAGCAACACCATTATTGTTTCTAACCGTTTAATTCAAAGGGGACTGTTATCGGAAATGCATCGTTATGCATCAGATTGACATAACGATTTTTCGACACAAAACTGCATCATGAAAGTAAACAACCCGCCAAAGACAATATTTTTCTTTCAACACACCAGTTTCATTCACTCAAGTTAAGTTTAACCTTTTACCTAACATGAAAAGCAGACGACACTTGCAAAAAAATTGTTGAATAACTAATTGTTTTCATTTTTTGTCTCAAAAACATAGGTTATGACCCCTCATTGGAACGAGCTCGTCGAGGGGAAAAAAATATGTTTTGGGGACAAAAAATGAAAAAAATAATGAAAATTAATTGCCGATTGTTGAATATAGAGCTGCCCGGTTTTTGCCGTTACGTTGGGTAAAGGGTTAATTGTGGTATATACACAGAACGACACGCACGAGTGAATGGGTTAGTCGATAAGGCACGAGTGCCAGCACGGAAAGATAAAAACGAGAGGCCGCGGGCCTCGAGTTGAATCCTTTCGCGATGGTACAAGTGCCATATCGATTAACCCACATTCATTCACACGGGGTATCGTTCGAGTTTATTACACGCCTTCACGTCTATAAAAGCAATTATTAGAAGGACATTCAGCAATTCATTTGACAACGGCGGCTTTACTGTACATACTTTATTAGACCACTTTATACGGGCGTTTTTTTACCAGAAGGTCGAATGAACGCTAATTCTGCAGCCGACACAAATAAAAAAAAGTGTTTAGTAATTCAAGAATTGTTTTACGAAGGTCGTCTTCTAATCGTGTTAAGTAACGAGTAATGAAGACACACGGCAAGGTTTTATATCACATTCATAGTCATTCCAGTGGAGTGTCTATTCCATGGTTGATAATGGGAGCACCCTAGTCATTAAATCTTATTCAGAACCGGAGGCGGCGAAAGCGCAATGGAAATGTGGTGTGGTGCGCAAAGGCAGGGGATACATACATATCGGAGACGCAACAAGGCGATCCCAGGGTTCGACCCACAATAGGGAATTAAAATTGTTTTCGTTCCCATGCCACTGTCTGGTCAAGGTTCGTTCCATTCAATTTCTTCTACCTCACCCATCGTCCAACGCGGATATGGTTGGAGTAAGCGGATTAGACCAAATATATGTGACTGAAAGGTGAACTTTTTCAAAGCTGGGGCGGGCGATCCCCTCGCGTGTTTTCTCAGAACTTTTAAAAATTATGAGACATGTGGCGAGTTCTTTTTCCTGAAAAAAAAAACTACGAAAGATCGAAAAATAAAAGCTGTTCATCAAAATGTTCAGACGTGTAAGGGTCATGGAAAATTTGCAAGAAACTCGGGAAGCTTTTATTGCCAATTCTTCTTCAGATGTCATGCAGTAACTGCGGTAAATCGACCGCAACCCTTTATTCCAGTAAGTATATCAAATTACCACAACTGATTACCCTTCTTAATTCTTGACATTTCACTGTCACCTAACGTTAGCCTCCACGGTAATAACTTATCGATAAATGCCAAAGAATATACGAAGTTTTAAATTGATAGCCTATTCAGATAAATGCATCCGTGCTTTCTGATTATACAACGTCCGTTTCAATTGTGCTTCTGATAATTATATCCGTTCAGACACGCACAGTTATGATATAAAACAAAACTCGTCCCTTTTCGCAGGAAGCGCAAGACCTTCCAACAATCTGTCCCCATGTCCACCTTACCCAAATTACATGAGGAAAGGCAGCACCGTACGGACATTCAGTTAATAGGGGTAAGACCCATGCTTTTACCAACTATGACGTGAATTTTCCAGACGGTTTTTACGTATACATATCTGCGATTCTCGGTGAGCTATTCGGGCGAGAAGTCTACGTTAACCTTTTACCTAACATGAAAATCAGACGACACTTGCAAACAAATTTCTTGAATATATATTTTTTTCCATTTTTTGGCTCAAAAACATAGGCTATGATCCCTCAATGGAACGAGCTCGACGAGCTCGTTCCAACGCCGAGCTCGTTCCAAAGAGGGGTCATACCTTTGTTTTTGAAACAAAAAAATGAAAAAATAATAAAAATTAATTGGCGATTTTTGTGCATAACGCTGGCCGGTTTTGGTCGTTACGTTGGGTAGAGGGTTAACCGTAATTAATCACAACAATCGCCAATGTCGAAGTAAATGTCATGGCATTCATTGTGTGGCCTGGTCCAACGACTCACATATCACGTAACTAGCAATCACATGCGGCAGTGTAACATGCCCATTATTGAGTAATAGTACACACTCTACTACGGCCTGACGAGACAAAAACGTTTTGGATGTGACACGTCCTTCACTTACTCAGGATTTACGCCCCTTACATAGCAATGATGACGAGACATTTTTGTAATCTCTGGTGATCAAATTCGAAATTTGGCATTTTGACACTCAAACCTTGGACAAAGGTCTATTTTTACGTAAAAAAATATACCCGGGTGGCAAACTGTCTAGGCCACGACTTTTATTACACATCTGTTCTATGAACTCCCCATCTGCAGCAACACTAAACCATGCGGAAAATGAAAATCCGTTCCTCACACAATGTCATGTGTGGAACGGAAATCGTTGACGGACTATTTTTAAATACAAGCGCCATTTCACTGGAATTTTCTACAAATCGTGCATCGCAATTACAATTTGAATCGCTAGCGATAGCTGAAAATAGTAACACGGGTTCCCCTCACAAAATTAGTTGACAATAACATGTGTTCTTTTTGTTGATAGTTCATCCACTGAGTCCCAATGTGTTCTATGTGCCTACTGGCACATAGAACACATTGGAAGTCAGGGGACGAGTTGTCAAATGAATTGTTGAGTGTCCTTCTAATAATTGCTTTTATAAACATGAAGGCGTGTAATAAACACAGAACGACACATGCTCGTGAATGGGTTAATCGATATGGCACGAGTACCAGCGCATGTATCGTTCTGTGTATTTAGTCTGCTGTCTTGAAAAGAAGCCAACCCCACGTCGCGTGTCATCTCGCTTGAGAACATATCCTCAGTTCTTGCGTGCTTGAAGTTTCAGATGAGTATTTTCCTTCGCGATTCTACCAAAAGCAGATGAACAAATTGTTTTGGCTCTTGAGGGCGACTGGAATCGTAATGTAACAACTGAACCATTTACCCAATACGAATACAAAACAAAGCATCCGCAATCAATTTTTGAATACCCTAAAATTTTCGGTTTTTTGCTAACAAACATAGTTAATGAATGACTCCTCGTTGGATCTCGTTCCAATGTGAAGTCAAAAGTTATGTTTTTTGAGATAAATTAAAAAAGGAAAAATAATAAAATTCGAAAAATTAAAAAAAAGAGACATCCTCGCTGATTTCCAGTATGCAGAATTAAGTGATGCTATCTTCTGATATTAACAATAATTAAGAAATCCAAAGAAGTTGGCGACTTATCTTGATCGTTAGCCCATTTTTTATTTTTACTTTTTTTTGTCAAACTTTTTTTCTTGCACTTCCCATTGACCTACGCTCATGAAATTTGGCACACTTCTTCACATTACAATGAATGGAGAGTTTCCATTTTTCACTTTCAACATGCAACCTCTATCATAATAACGTCGATTTTAACGTTTTTTCTCCATCTTTTAACCCTTTGAACTCATAAGATCGATTTTTCGGTCCAAAGCATAATTTCGTCCCATTTTTGTCTCATTATAATAGGTCTATAACAGTGTATTGATGAAAAAATAATAACTGCAGTCTGCAGCCATATGGCTGCAGACTGCGGTTATAATTTTACCATCCCTGTATGTTGGTATTGGACTGACCCATCTCATTGTAAGTGTACACAAAGGCAATACCATTTCAGGAAACGAGTTTCAAAGGGTTAATATCAACGCGTGTATCAAGCCTCCCACTTTCAAACTTTGCATATATCATCTCCAATAAAACATATCTAAACAATTTGTACGATCTGAAAATTCCCAATTGTTACGGCCGAATCGAAGGATGGCGTTACTCACGTAAACGTCATTAAAATGAAATGAGTTCGGATTCTTATGAAAGTTTAGTATGTTGTCGAGAGCGCGAATTATAGGAGATATCTGATTTTGGTTTTTCGGTTTATCCCAATTTCTGAACTTTTTACGCCAATTAAAGTTTTAGCACATTTAACTTTCGAAACGCCAAAACACCAAAGCGGCAACACGGAGAACTTCCTCATTACTTTACCTACAGCAATGGAATCTCGTAACCTTATTCATGCTTGGAAGATCTAGTGCACGTCGTTTTAATATTAACAAATTTCAACATTTGTGCAAAACAAATTCGGCTTAAACGTTTTTTCTTACTCTTTTAGTATCAACGTCTGTATCAAACCATCAAACCTCCTTCTTTCAAATTGTGGAAATATCATCTCCAACAAAATCATATCTAAAATTTTGGTACCGACCTGGGTATATTCCCAATAGTTATTAACGTTAGTGACGCCAGCGCCATTAAAATTAAATGACGTCAGATTCGCCTGAAATTTTAGTATGTTGTAGAGCTAAAACAAATAGTAGACAGCCGTTTTTTTAGAGTTTCGATTTATTCCCACATTTGACGTTTTACGTCAATAGAAATTTTAGCACTTTTAGCTTTTATAACCTGAAGGGTCAAAACGGTCTAACACGCATAACTCCCTCGTTACAATATGTACAGCTTTTTCAGGTGTTCAGAATGATATAACAATATTCGACAGAATTCCTACAAATAACAATGAAAATAATAAGAAGCTACTTCCAGAAGTTTGGCCAGTGTTTACTGTCAGTGGTACTGTTATTCCGATGGAAGATATGCTCGGTCGTCAACCAACAGGGAGCGCCGTGGGACGCGTTATCCAGCGGTTTAGGATGTTACAATGCAACAGACACCTTCTTGTTGGGAGGTTCACTGATGGCTGTGTTGGGAGGTTCACTGATGGCTGTGTTGGGTGACTTCTGGAAATTCGCTCTGCGATTTTAAAATAAACTAGTTGAGATTGCGTTTGTTTTGTAATGGCCTTCTTTACCTTTCGTTGACTAGCATTCCCCTATCGGATCACTCAGTGGTTGAGTGGTTTGCGAGGTTTAGTATAGCTTTGGTAGGTGGTTGGTGCCAAAGGAAACTCTCTTGGCACGGATACGAATCTCCGCTGTGTCCGTTGCAATACAACCATTCTATGGCACTCGAAAGGACGATGGTAATATTACAAATGGCATAGTGGTGGTTCGAACTTACGCCAAGAGAGTTTCAACTTCTTTCTTCATTCTACGGCACTTGGGAAATCAGAAACAGAAGCGCTCTCACCGATTTTCAGTGAATTGTAGTATGTCCAATCAAGCTACGCAATCTGATACTAATAAATATGAATGGCGAGTTTTTTTTTAAATAAAGAGGGTTCTTTTTTCATTTCGTTGAGTGAGTATATTTGGGATTGAAGTATAACTCGTCCGTCTACCAATTGGCGAAATCTAGCATAAAGTACAATGAAGGTTAAATAGTTTTAATTAATATATGCTAGCCTGTGAATTATTTAAAATATGTTCCTCGATATCCATCGATTCGATGGACATCGAGATATATTCCTCAGTAGCTTCCTAAATAACGCCAACCTTCGGCGAATGACGTCGCCTTGAAGGAACGATCAGCAGATCTTTGTTATTGTCTTGAAACTGTTTGTAGTCGAATATAGGGCTGAATATTACGCAATAAAATGTCACACAGCATATAATAAAAACAAAAACTACGCAAGCGCTCGTGAAAAATAAAACTTTCAAGTCCAATAATTCCCAATATTCCCTAAAATAATGTAGATATCCTCTACATATTCTTTGGTATATGTTTACAGGGGATTAAAATCATTTCCCATCCAATGAGCGCCTCACCATTGAATGTCTGTATTCTAGAACCCAACGAAGCTTCGAAGATTCGATTCGGTGGCGACATCGATGCGTAATCGACATCGAATCGGCTTCCCGATTCCTATATTTTCGAATCGGTTACGGTTACTCAAGTATTTTTTTTACGATTGGACGATGGCAAATAAATGTCTTCTATTGGCGGAATTATGACTCAAAAAATAAAAGAATAATTGCCTGTCGCGTTTTCAGTTCAGTCAGCTTATCAGCATGCTTGTCTGCCTAACAAGTTACATTGATTTGATCGTATTTGTAAAGTGGTACTTCCGCCTTCCACTTTATAGGTTCTGTTGAGGCAATGTAACTTCTGACCTCTGCACTTGGTTACTCATGCGGCCTGCGGCACATGCAAGCCGCAAGGAGATGGATAGTTTTAGACAATTTTGGAAAATAATAAAACTGATTTCACGAAAATTGTTTTGCGTTGTTTCCGATTCGATAAGGATTCGATATTGATGTCGACATCGGACCCCTGATTCGATTCGAGGATAGAAATTCTGATTCAGAAGGTACCACTCGATTCTTTCACTCTTTACTTAGAACAACCAGCAGACGACACATGCACACACACTGATGGTGTCTTCCATATTAGTTCAATGGCAGAAATTGGAGGAGTCCATATTTATTATTTGGAGATAGAGCGATTGGGGTTGCATGTTGCTTGGTCTAACCGACATGTTCAATTAAGAGCAATCCCACTTTACAAAATTATGACGTATCATGTTCCTGAACCGGAAAGGCGGGATTTTGGGTTGAAAAGACTAAGAAGCTGCATTTTGCCCCGAGCACGAAACGTATGACCTCTCATTGCAACGAGTTCGTCGAAATAATAAATAAAATAACAAAATAGGGAATGCATGGTGGTGACTATTAGTGAAAAATGTAACGGTCTGAATGGAAAAAGATAGAGAACTTTTAACTAAATAACTCACCTCCAATTTGCGTTTCATAAATGACGCACCAGATGAAAGCGCTTTTAACAATGTCTGAAATAGTACAATTAAATATATATATATATATAACAGAAGTAATTGCCAGGCACTGAAATTCCAGTCACTGATAAACATTCCAATAGGAAACAAACCTCATACACATTTGAAACACAAACTCCATGTTGGAGAAAAAACTGAAATAGAGAATTTTAGCGAAACGTGCATCTCATACAATGTCGCGTGAGCTGTTCCGGTTTTACCTAGGAGCAAGTGGGCTCAGCTACGCCAGGCCTCCTACGTGGAATGGGCCTCTCACATATTTTTCAAACACGTTTAATAACTTGCACTCTGCCACAAATCTGTCAACTTCGTGCAGACTTGATTTGATTTGGAGTCAGAAAGCAGTATTTCCAAAGTTTCGAAAATGTCATGGGCGGGCCCATTGTTTGGGGACGTTGGACCTTAGAGCAGTGAATTGTTGAGTTATTGGACTAAGTTCAATTTCACGCCGTCTTTTAATAAAGCATTTTATAGACTCACAGGAATTCCCGAGTTCGTTGCGAGCCCGAGTCATATAATAAAAACCCTAAGTTTTGAAAACGTGACGTCCTGCTTTTTTCATCCGATATGGCGCTTTGTTAGATTGCGTGTTTTTTATTGTTGTTCATCTTTTTAACAATAACATCATGCATATGGCTGTGTTGTTCAGTCCTTGGGTCGCTACCATATGCTTGTACTGTATATGTACGCAAGGTTCTTGAGTAGAACCAGTGGTAACGACGGCACTTCATGACGCTCAAGAAACTTTTGAAGTGTCGTCGTAAACATTACTTCAGTCATCGAACTATTGATAACGACACCACTTCAGAACAGTGGTGTTTCAACGGAAGGATGTCTGGAAGGGCTTGACCCCTAAATGTTTCACACAAAATTGGCCCAATGAAAATGTCAGACAACATAGAGCCAAGCCAACAAATGGTATCCATTACACATGCTACAAATGACAAAGATTCTGCAAAATTTGCAAATTTTCCCCGGGGTAGGCCTAGTCCTAACTAGGTTTCTTCTGTCGTTACCCCTCCTCCCACTTCCCTTCAGATAAGTAGGAGGAGGGGTAACGACCGGAGAGTCCTCGTTAGGACTAGGGGAGGTCTTACCAAATATCATTATGTCCAGCTTTCTGTCCGGTAGGGGAGTTAACTCGAAATACTGGGGTGAACGAATGCAGAAAACATCAACGAGCGAGAGAATTAACCAAATGGTTTGTGATTGCCGTAAAAACAATCAGATGTACAAGCGGATCTTCATTATTACTTAGATCATATATGACAATATTAGTAACACCTTAGTCCGTCTCTAATCTGTAGCTGTTAACAGAAGATCTGCTTTATATATTTTATCCATTGTTCTTGGAGGCTTCATGTCTTAGGATTATAATTACTTGGATTAATCCATTGCAAGTGCAAAGAAAGATAGCATGAGAGAAATCCAGTGTAATTTTCTGAACTGTGATTGTATTCTTTATCATCACCTTAATAAAAATATACTCAACGGGAGATTTTTAGAATGTAGGAAAAAAAGTAACAGGAAAAAAAGTAACAGGAAAAAAAGAAACGGAAAAAAAGAAACATGAAAAAAAGTAACAATTATAATAATACAACAGGAAAAAAAGTAACAGTGTTTTTTCATTATTTCATTTTTCATTATAATAATTATAATAATAATTTTATTTTTTATTTTTTTAATTATTTTGTAATTGGAGATCATGTGTGCTATGACAATGTTTTTACAAGGATATCCATCATGCTTTCTTTGATGTACAACAATGTTCTTGAAACAAATGAACACACATTGTAATAAACACACAGCAAGTGTGGTTACTTTCAAGTATTCTCTGTTGTGACTGATTTTGAAGATGGTGTGTTACGAGCTGTGAATGCTGTGTTTGGTAGACATGTACAGAGTAGAGGTTGTTTCTACCATCTGACACAAAGCACTTGGCGCAGAGTGCAGAGTTTAGGTTTAGTGCAGTTGTATCGGGATGATGCAGACTTCAGACTGTTTTGTGGGAAACTGGATGCACTTGCATTCTTGCCAGTTTCAGATGTGCGTGATGGTATGAATCACCTCAAAGACATTGTTCCAGAAGAAGCCGAGGAACTGTTGAGGTATTTTGATGAAAATTATGTCACTGGTAGATACAGGCAACCTCGCGCCGCACCTTCAGATGTGTTGGCACCATTACGACTTAGATTAACTCCTCCAGCCTATCCTCCAGCTACATGGAATGTTAATAGTGCTACGCTGGATGACGAATCTCGTACAAATAATGCATGTGAAGGCTGGAACAACAAGTTCTACAATCTTGTTGGCCACCAGCACCCATCAGTCTGGAAAACTATCCAATGGTTTCAAAAAGAGCAAGCTCTGACCAATACAATTATTCAGTGTCAGTTGGTTTGCTGCCTGTTATCCGCAAACAGAAGTCAGCTGAATCCCTGAATAGAAAACTGAAAAATCTGTGTGGTTTATATTCCCAAGGTTCACTTACTATTTCAGCTTTTCTTACTGGCATTGGGCAGAATATTAGATTACACAAGGTGTGATATGTAATAATCTAACTAAATCATAATTAAGTTTGTTAAATTATTTTATAACTATGTACTATGTAGTACTTATACTGATATGTAATAATCTAACTAGTTTCAATAATATAACTAAATCATAATTAAGTAATCTATCACTTTTATGAAATAAAAATAAGAAAGTGTGACTCTTTTTCCTGTTTTTTTTTTCCTACCCAAATCTGTTACTTTTTTTCCTGTTACTTTTTTACCTTATAAAAATAAGAAAGTGTTACTTTTTTCCTGTTTCTTTTTTTCCTACCCAAATCTGTTACTTTTTTTCCTGTTACTTTTTTTCCTGTTACTTTTTTTCCGATTACCGATTTTTAACCTTTCTTTATGCCAATAAGGAGAAATTTCATTTTTTTTTTAAAACTAATCCTAGCAGTAGTGTCCTTTGATAGATTTCTTTCTCTCCTTTCATATTTATTTCAATTGTATTTCAAGAAAAAAATCACCAATGCTCACGTGCCTTTAATTTCAGATTCATTATACATAAGAGAAGCAGAGATGACGAGTGAAAAAAAAAATTAAAAATTATGAAAATTATAATCACCTTAATGTAAAATTGTGAACAAAAAACACATAGCACATGAATATTCCACTTTATCCGAAGTAAAGAGAAATACTCTGCCTCTTAAAAGACGAGTCTCAGTTCACGCGTAATCTGACGCTCACTTGAAATATTCTGAAAAATGCTCCTTTTCAGCCAAAAAAGGAAGCAAAAACAAAATATCGTACACTCATTTATATTACTGTTTTCTGTATTTATTGCAGATTACTAAAATAACGCGTAAAAATTTCACCTAACATATTCAAAGGTCAAAAAATACATTTAAACACACTTGGGGTCGGCTTTTTTCGTAAAATTTACTAAGGTTCTACACGATGTTCAGGACCAATTTTCAAATTAAAAAGGAAGTAAAAAATAATTGCGCTATAATCAACATGAACATATTTTTAGATTTATACCTCTTGAAAGCCGTCGTTATGGTTTGCGCCAACCCTCCCACAAAATTCACATTGGTAAATCTGACACTGGACAAATACTATAAACCTTTGGCAATTGTGTTTTCTAAATTGTATTTTTACCTATTAATATAACTAACTAAAACTGATCATTACCATTTTAAAAGATATGGCAATTTGCCACTTGGCCAATTGCAATATCTTTGAAAATTCTAACGGTTTATTTCAACCCATTGAAAATCCTAACTAGAAAATTTAAAAAAATACAATTGTAAAAGTTTCATAGTATGGGCTCACTGTCTAAAAGAACACTGTATTCTGATATGAATCATCCATCAAATCAGGGAATTGACAGGGTCAGTATCTCTTTTTATTCTCGACAATGTGTCGGTTACTGAACAGCCACACAGTTAATTCAGACCGGACGAAAATCACAGAATGTGGATTTGGGCGGTCACGCTACATCGCACCAAAGAAGATAAATGCACACACCTCTGTTACAGCTTAGCGTTTCATTCAGACATCATACCCAGAGCTAAAGAAAAAAAAACATAAATGTTTCACAGTTCTCACAGACACTTAAAACGTACCATTGATTCCGCCACGACTGTATTTTATTTTACAAAAAAGATGCAAGAAAATATTCAGAAAGTGAAACGTGAATTTTTATAGAGAAGCACACTTATGTTTGAATGGGTTAACGATTACTGGTCGAGAGCGAGTGGCGCTGGGATACCACGAGAGCCGTTATCCCAGCGCCACTCTCTCGAGTCCAGTAATCGTTAACCCATTCACACATAAGTGTGTGGTTCTGCATTTATTACACACCCAGTCCAGAAAAAGAGTTCACTGAAATAAATCGCCAATTAAATAAAATAGTCGATGATTTGAACGGTTCAAATGATTTTATTGGGAAACGGGCAATTTTGTCAGAGAACCTTTCTTGAGTCTTTGACCTTGCCACCTGTAGAATCGATGTTGTTTCATTTTATTCCCGAAAAACTATCCGAACAGCCAAAACCCAAACGCTCACACTTCACATCAGACATCGGAAAGTATAAGCTCTGAAATTTGTTCTTAAAAGTGTGTGTGTGTACAGGCATCATTATATCTGGAGGATGGAAAATATTCAGGGATTTTAATTCAAATACGATGCGAATTGGTAGTTCTATTTAAATTTCGTGCTTTTTGAACTGAAACTGAAATTGGACTCGGATTGGCTGTGCTGTGTGTGTGCATTTGGTTATTGTTTGTAGACATAGTTAATTTCTGCTCTGTTCCGCAACGAATGTACAGACTGGAAAACCGTAATTAACCTTCCAGGGCATTCATTCGATCGTTTAGTTTAACTCGGACTGTTTGTGATTCCAGTTTCCATTCTGGGTGAATTCTTGATAAGTTTTATTTTTCACTGTAATTTAAAGTTTCTGATTTAAAATTTTGCCTTCATTTTTGGACTGCACTAACAATATAGACATTAGGTAGGCCACATTTACAACATCCAAAGCGAGAAACAAATTTCAGGATAACTGCACGAAAATGTCAGATCCACCAGTTTTACACAATTACACTCCCCCCCCCCCCCCCCCACCACATCGTTTACCAAACAGAGTTTTCTCAAAAGCTCTAGAAAATAGTACGACCGAAGCCTTTGTCAAAGGTTGAAAGAAAATTAAAGGGGGTGGGGTTGTTCTCACCAGTTAGCTCCAACTTATTTCTATTGATAATATATTTAAAAATTGATGTATATTTTCATTATTTGACACTGTCAGGGCAAAGCCAGCCTAAATATAGGGGCAAGGGGCCTCATATTTAAAGATATTGTAAGTTCAAAATATATTCCGCATCAAGGCGAAAAACCCACGTGAATTTCACTTCTCTGTAAAGCTGGACATAGAAAAAACACACGTGGTGTATATCCAGCTTTAGCGCAGGGACCCAGGGGAGAAACGGTATGTTAGATAAGGTCTAATCATCTCGTTTAATTTATACAGTAGTCGGAGTCTTACGAGACGTAATCGGTTGATGTCAAGATGTCGTCACGGTAAATTGAGAAACGAGATTCTAAAAGATAGAAATGTCGTGTCATCATAAGTTATAACAATCATGGCAAGAACGAATCGGTTTTCTAGACAAGTGAAGTCAGCGTTAAGTCACGCGTGAGATAACTTGTATTGATTCTGCCTCGATACACGTCATCTCCCACCGTTTTGACAGGTGGACAGATGAGCGTCGGTCCACCTGACAGTTTAGGGTAAAAAGTATATATACCTGGAAGAGCAGAGCATTAGACACACACTTGGGGTCACACACGCGTTGGTGAAGTCCAGGACAGGCGGACTCTGTTTCCTGGCATAAGGGTACCCTCGATCACAGGACCCTGAAACGGCTGGAATCGCCAGAGAGGGCATTCCATGATTGATTTAGCTTAAAGTTGATAGGCGGCTACGGGGCCGAATTCGTGAGAAGGAACACCCCAGGTGGAACGTTAAAGTTTAGATTGTCGAGTAGCAGGTATCGTCCTGCAATAGTCAGAAGTGTAGGTTAATTGTATTGTGCGTATTAACCCTTTGAAGCGTCAGCCTGATTGCGTTCTGAGTAGTTTATTTTGCTGTCGGAACATCGTAATACCGACTGGAGATCGGTGTGAGTGACAATTTCGCCCTAGCACAAAAAGGGGCATCTGTGAATCGTGAATTCAACCAGGAACGGTGGATATTTCAATAGGACTTTCACGGAGGACTTTCAAAAGGCACATAAGGTATGTGTAGACAATATCTGAGCCAAATCAGAAGTACGGTGGTTTATAGATGACGAACATTGCTGGTCGGAACCCTCCGACAGCCAGAGGTACAGTTACGCGCAGACGTTGACATTTGAGCCTAAGCGGGTGAAGCTCTTATGGCGAGCTCACAGTAATAACATTTCAGATTTGTGAAGCTCTTATGGCGAGCTCACGGTAGTAACATTTCCAGTGTGTAGACTATAGTGCCAGTACAGGGCTATAGAATGACTATATGATTTTTTAGAATTATTTAACCGTAGTGACCCATTTTCTGTGAAAAGAATTGAATTGTTGATTGTTGAAATATTGAAACGGATTTATTTTTATGTGTAAATAAAAGAATCGTTGTTACTTTAAATCATTCTTTCCATTATACAGCCTGAAGTGATTAGGAATCACACCTAACGGAAATCGAACCTATTTCAGGACAATTTGGCAGAGAAGGAATCACGGCGTCGGTCTAACTCAGCTCTCTGCGCCGAGTTCGCGACACTTGGATTCCGACCCTCCACGTTGGTCTAATTTTCCCGCAACTTCATCAGCGGGACTAAATAACCCCACGTCAGCCCAGGCCTTACGGGGCCTTAGGTGTTCCCTGACATTGATTGGCGAGCGCTAACCAGGATATTTCTAAAAAGGTAAAAAATGGCTATATGGAAATTTTGTTTTATTTTAACGGCGGTTCTGTTTAGGGTTTGACGCGTTCGGTCAGTCGATGCCGTTCGAGGGTTTAATATCGCAATACAGTAGTCCCCAAAAGGATACTTAATAGCCACTATAACTGCGGTAGGTTTCAGAATATTTGGTGCGTTTAATTACGTTAAATTACAGAGGTAAATTAGGATCAATTGCCATATTTTTTTTTTCTTTCTTTCTTTTCCTTCTTCATTCTTTCTGACGAGTGTTGAAGATAGAAAGAAAAAATCAAAATGGATGTTGTTACACCCCTCGCCCAACTGGTATCATTAGGCAAGGAAATGGGCCTTGAGGGAGCTGAACTTCAGAAGTTCGTTAAAGATGAGCAGAAACGTGAGGCCAAGGAGATTGCCTTACGTAATGAGGCAAAAGAGCGGGAGATTCAGTTAGAAAGGGAGAGAGAGAATGAGACGAGAGAGAGGGAAGCCCAATTAGCAAGGGAGGCAAGGGAGGCAGAACGGGAGCTCGAACAACAGAGGCACGAGAGAGAATTAGAGCTCCTCAGAGCAAGGGCCGATGTGGAGAATGAAAGTCGGCGCTCAGGGGATGGGAGTGCAGGGGTAGCAATTCATGCCCCACGCCCCCATCTCGCTCATTTCAATGAAAACATAGATGACTTGGACTCGTACTTGGAGAGGTTCGAGCGTTTTGCCTCCAGTCAAATGTGGCCAGAAGACACATGGGCTATGTGCTTGAGCCCTTTGTTGTCAGGTAAAGCCCTCGAGGCTTATACCAGTATGCCTCCTGCACTTCTTAACGACTACAGTGAGCTGAAGAATGCCATCCTTCGGAGATACCAGCTCACTGAAGAAGGATTCCGGACCAAGTTCCGAGAGATTAAGCAGGAGAAGGGAGAAACAGTACCTCAGTATTTTGCCCGAGCTAGGCGGTACTTTGACCGCTGGACTGATCTCGCAGAAGTGAATGAGTCATATGGAGCCCTGCGAGATCTATTTCTCCGGGAGCAGTTTTTAACTACATGCTCCAAGGAGTTGGGCCTGTTCATCAAGGAAAGGGGTCCGCCCACCTATGATGAGATGGCAACTGTGGCAGAACGCTACATCGAGGCCCACGGTGGGAGTGTAAACGCACCCAAATCGGCTAGGGGTGGGGCAAACGGGTTGGCAATGGCACCCGTAAGGCAACACCACCCCGATCCTCCTGCGTCGCAGACCAGCCGGAAGGGGGGCGCTCCCAAGGACACCACTTGTTTTATCTGCAACAAGCGGGGTCATATTGCCAGGGACTGCTGGCAGAAGCAGGTAAGGACCACTGGGAACATTAGACCACCTCAGCAGGGGGTCGGGAACGCAGCACCAAGGGGTTGGAAGCAAGGTAACCGCGTAGATCCAGGGCCCAGTAGACAGACGGCAGCGTTCTGTCAAACTATCGGTCCAGAACACAGTCCCCTCCGGGAATGTATACAAGAGGGAGAATTAAGGCTGGAAGGCGGGGAGGTTGTCCCGATAATAAGTGGCATGTGTGAGAGGCTCACAACTTCGCAGGAGAAGGTTGATATGCCAGTGTACCCAGGGTATGTGGGACAAAGGGAGATCCGTCTGCTCCGGGATTCTGGGTGCTCCTCTGCAGCGGTTAGAAAGCAACTGGTTGACGACAAGCAATTGTTGGGTCGTGACCATTTGTGTATTTTGATAGATGGGACCGTTAGAAGGTTCCCCATCGCGAGGATAACGGTGGATACCCCATTTTATTGTGGCGAAGTGGAAGCCATGTGCATTGAATCACCTGTGTATGACCTGGTCATAGGTAATATCCCAGGGGTGAGGGCAAACCCTGATGAGTTATGGTCCAGGGATAGTGGGCCAAGTGAAGGCCCAACGAGTAAGGAAGGGAAGGTTCCCAGGGGGAACCAATCCGATGGTCCGGGGGATGGCCCCTACACGACGAAATGTCGGGAAGTTTCAGGAGGGACGACTCCTGTCCAATTAGGGAGAAGGGGCCGCAGGCGGTCCAGGCGAAACGCCAAACAGCGAGGGAACCCAAGGGGATCATTGGGGAAAGACCCTCAAGCAAATTTATGTGGGGGAGTTGAGCGCCCCAAGAAGTCGGTGTCACCCGTGTGGAGAGGGGAGGCCAGACCCACGCAAATGGCTGGGCAAACTTCCCCAGAATTGAGAGGGCACGGGTCAACACAAGTTGAGTACGTTAAAGTGGATGGGACCGCTAAGGTGGGCGTCCAGGGGACCGAGAAAAGGGTCCACAAACCAAAGGAGAAGCATCCTAGGTGGCGGAGACCACGTAGAGAGTGCCGGGGGCGCACAGCGCCCAATGGGCGCAAGAAGTCGTCGCAATGGACCGGGGGGTCGACGGCACAAGGGCCAAGGACGGCCAGTGTCGTTCGAACGACGGTAATCGCCGGGACGAGTGAGCCTGGGGGATATAGCGCCAAGGAAAGCTCTTGGGAATGCGACAACGACAGGGTATGGGGACCCTGGTGGAATACCCGTAGAAATGACGGGGCGAGAAGTAGAGGTGTGTCAAGGGTTACCCAAGGGGATACTGGGAACCGGGCCCCTACCAATGGTCGGTGGTTATGAAGAAGCAATAGTTGGGTGGCTGTGGGCCTGGTGTCTGGGACGGGGGCTCCAGTCGCAAATATTTTTGTTGGTGAGGTGATGGGCTTCGTAAACCCGGTGTTAAGGCCCGGAGGAACTTTCTTATTTTAGTATTATTATTGCTCTGACTGCTGTCTAGAGTTGGTTGTGAGTGCGAATGTGAGATACACTGCCCTGTCTGTCGCGTGTGCGTGGATGGGGAGCATGTGTGTCGAGTTTTGTAAGTGTGGGATACACTAACCCCGTCTGTCGCAAAGGCGCGGTCGGGAAATCTGTGTGCTGAATGTGTGAGTGTGTGAGGCACAATTTTAATCCCCTGGTTGAGCTTTGCGAGGGTGAGGCTCAACATAATGCAGGGGTCGTTTGCCCCTTCACAAGACATAGGGGAATGGGAGACGAAGTTACACTCCGTTGGAATTAACCCATCTGACGCAAAGGCGCGGACGGTGTTGCTCGTCGGAGTGAGTGCCAAGTGAACTGTTTGCAAAATGGGCGAACGTGTATAAAAATGTGTATGTTTAGGTGTAAATATATAGTATTACAGAGAGAGAGAGTGCTGCAAATCTGAGGGTAAGGCTACTCCCCATATCATATGTAAACCCGCAAGACGGGAGCATGTGGTAGCGTGTGTGTCGTGGGAATCGACATGGCCGACGCATGAGCCCGGTCATGACCCCCCACGACCACTAGGGTACAGTTTTGTAGTCTTGAACATGATGGTAGATTGTAAAAGGGTGTGAGAGGCGAGCGTGCGTGGCTTTGCCCCTTGCGTTTTAAGAGATACACAGGGTGTTTCTCTCGGGAAGGGAGTTGTCAGGGCAAAGCCAGCCTAAATATAGGGGCAAGGGGCCTCATATTTAAAGATATTGTAAGTTCAAAATATATTCCGCATCAAGGCGAAAAACCCACGTGAATTTCACTTCTCTGTAAAGCTGGACATAGAAAAAACACACGTGGTGTATATCCAGCTTTAGCGCAGGGACCCAGGGAAGAAACGGTATGTTAGATAAGGTCTAATCATCTCGTTTAATTTATACAGTAGTCGGAGTCTTACGAGACGTAATCGGTTGATGTCAAGATGTCGTCACGGTAAATTGAGAAACGAGATTCTAAAAGATAGAAATGTCGTGTCATCATAAGTTATAACAATCATGGCAAGAACGAATCGGTTTTCTAGACAAGTGAAGTCAGCGTTAAGTCACGCGTGAGATAACTTGTATTGATTCTGCCTCGATACACGTCATCTCCCACCGTTTTGACAGGTGGACAGATGAGCGTCGGTCCACCTGACAGTTTAGGGTAAAAAGTATATATACCTGGAAGAGCAGAGCATTAGACACACACTTGGGGTCACACACGCGTTGGTGAAGTCCAGGACAGGCGGACTCTGTTTCCTGGCATAAGGGTACCTTCGATCACAGGACCCTGAAACGGCTGGAATCGCCAGAGAGGGCATTCCATGATTGATTTAGCTTAAAGTTGATAGGCGGCTACGGGGCCGAATTCGTGAGAAGGAACACCCCAGGTGGAACGTTAAAGTTTAGATTGTCGAGTAGCAGGTATCGTCCTGCAATAGTCAGAAGTGTAGGTTAATTGTATTGTGCGTATTAACCCTTTGAAGCGTCAGCCTGATTGCGTTCTGAGTAGTTTATTTTGCTGTCGGAACATCGTAATACCGACTGGAGATCGGTGTGAGTGACAATTTCGCCCTAGCACAAAAAGGGGCATCTGTGAATCGTGAATTCAACCAGGAACGGTGGATATTTCAATAGGACTTTCACGGAGGACTTTCAAAAGGCACATAAGGTATGAGTAGACAATATCTGAGCCAAATCAGAAGTACGGTGGTTTATAGATGACGAACATTGCTGGTCGGAACCCTCCGACAGCCAGAGGTACAGTTACGCGCAGACGTTGACATTTGAGCCTAAGCGGGTGAAGCTCTTATGGCGAGCTCACAGTAATAACATTTCAGATTTGTGAAGCTCTTATGGCGAGCTCACGGTAGTAACATTTCCAGTGTGTAGACTATAGTGCCAGTACAGGGCTATAGAATGACTATATGATTTTTTAGAATTATTTAACCGTAGTGACCCATTTTCTGTGAAAAGAAATGAATTGTTGATTGTTGAAATATTGAAACGGATTTATTTTTATGTGTAAATAAAAGAATCGTTGTTACTTTAAATCATTCTTTCCATTATACAGCCTGAAGTGATTAGGAATCACACCTAACGGAAATCGAACCTATTTCAGGACAATTTGGCAGAGAAGGAATCACGGCGTCGGTCTAACTCAGCTCTCTGCGCCGAGTTCGCGACACTTGGATTCCGACCCTCCACGTTGGTCTAATTTTCCCGCAACTTCATCAGCGGGACTAAATAACCCCACGTCAGCCCAGGCCTTACGGGGCCTTAGGTGTTCCCTGACAGACACATCTATACTTGACCAAGTCACCAACTTGTTACCTGGATTGTTCTATCAATATTGTTTTTCTTGGTATCGGGTTCAAAACAAAAATAATTGTTTAGGTGTTACCGTGTATGGTCCTATATCTTCTCAATTTTAAATTTGGAATTATTTTGAATTTGCATTTAGTAAGTACTCTAGTGTTCCAAATAATCATACCCATACTATTATTATATGTTTCAAATTTGTCCACCCCCTATGAACCTTATTTGGTCCAGTCTTTTTTCTCACTGCCAGACAGGAGTGAGCAAAAATGAATTTTTTTTGGAAGTTATGCCTCTTAATTGGTTCAGTGGATTCAGCCAACTGAAGTTTTCTGAACACCCTGGGCTAATATATTCAGTGTATGGCTGATTTCATGGGTGGATATTCATAAATATCACTCATTGTAAGTTGAAATACAATGCTCTACACCCTCCTGTTATTTATGTTGGCAATACTGTCCAACTCTACTATTATTCAGCACCCTACCATTATTAGGAACACAAGAGTAGTTTTAAAGAGTACTTGTAGAATAATATGACAAATGAGAGGCTTTTGCAGGGCTTTTTGTTGGGGGTGGGGGCTGGCCAATTAATCTGCTCCTACCTTCGATTTGCCATGTAGCCCTGAAAATTCTCTGCCCATTGCCCTGAAATTTGCCAAAATTAAATAAACAGCTGCGCCATGAGTGCATGATACGCCAGTTATTAATTACAGGAGGGAAGCACACAATATGAGTATACACGTGTACTTGTCAGGTTTTTTTTTATGTTCTTGTACAATAATCATAACCAACAACATACTGTGTTCAATAATTTGGAAATAAAATTATTTGAATTTCATGTATATATCTTATGTCTATAGAGATCATAACTTCAAGAAAAAATCAACGATTTTCTAAGTAATAAAGTCCCATAACTCTGGAATGACTAATCGAACGGCGACACCATCCGAAAGGGGGCTTCCTTCCATCAACATAAACCGCTTACCAAAAAAGTCGTGAAAATCTCTCGAAGCGTTCTCGAGTTATCGTACGACGTGTAAAAAATCAACAATTTTTTAAGTAATAAAGTCCCATAACTCTGGAATGACTAATCGAGCGACGACACTTAACGAAAGGGAGCTTTCCTCCATCGATATACACCACCTACCCAAAAATCAGGAAAATCTCTCAAAGCGTTCTCGAGTTATCGTTCGACGTGTAAAAAATCAACAATTTTCTAAGTAATAAAGTCCCATAACTCTGGAATGACTAATCGAACGGCGACACTAAACGAAAGGGAGCTTCTCTCCTTCCCTCCATCGATATACACCACCTACCCAAAAATCACGAAAATCTCTCAAAGCGTTCTTGAGTTATCGTACGACGCGTGGCCGGACGGACAGACGGACAGACGTTCAGCGGTATACCATACTACGACCCGTTTTTTTCAAAACGGGCGTATAAAAAAGAATACACTTTCCTCTGTATAATTTGTAATGAAAATATCACACCCTTGCCATGAAAACCTCTAAATTAGCTGGCCGTTGGGAGGGGGGGGGGGGGTGGCACTGCAGGCTGCCTACAATGTCCCCCATCTCCACCTCATATACCTATGTAACTATTACATGTAGATGGCATTCGATTTAAGTTTTGGTGCTGGGAGTTTAATCAAAATAATAATAAATATTGAGAATTATATTCTTGTACCAAACAGAAATATCAGGAAAAATTATTTAATTTTAGTCATTTAAAAATTCACATCAATCTATGTTTGGAAAATATTGCAAAACTGTCCATGTTTTAAACATCTTAATAATTGTTTTCATGGGAGACGTCTCATAAAATTGACACTGTGATGCACCAGGCCCCTTGTATTGACCGTCCCTCCCCTCTTCATGGTCTCACTTTCACCTTAATCAAGACTTTCGACAATGGGTGGGTGGTAATTTGATACCCCCCGCCCCCCCCCCCCCAAAAAAAAAAAAAAAATTATTGGTTTCACAAATATAATGTTGATGTTTTTTTCTTAAATAGGTCTTATCATTTCTCCACATTATTTTCTTTCTTCAACTAATGGGGGGGGGGGGGGGGGGGGGGGGTGTAACCTAGTAATTGTGGAATCGGGGAATCCGGTGATAGTTAATCAGTACACTAGCTGTCGGTCATCTGCAAGCACTATCGCCAGTGTCTCCGTCTGTCATTCCGCTTCGCGATAACCAGTTTTCACGTTTGATTTAATCCTATAACCAATTCAACTTGGGTTGGAAAACGTGCTGAAGTGTGAATCGAATAGAATTACACAGTAGGCCTAGTATCAGCGCTGAGTGAGGGTAACACTGTTACAAAATTCCAATTTCCATTGTAACAGAACCAGTGTCAGGCGCCATTATCGAAACCAATTGAGCATTTGTTGCTTAAAAATAATTACAAAGGTGGCGTTTTAGTGTTCTTTTTACTGGCAGAGATCATGTATCTGTGAATGTCATGACTATCGATACTAGTTTTTAGCATTGCTGTGCATCAAACATTTTGTGATGAGAAACGGTAATTCCGACAGATATATATACCTCAAGGTTCTCATTGGTTATTTTCCACTCAAGGCTGCAAACTGAAGAACCATTCTAACAAGAGAACTCGAGCACGCGAAGGGTACTTTTTATCGGTTCGCACTAGAGCTTTCTAGTTAAAATTACCGCATGCCCCTAAAACCCATGTAGTCGTGAGAAATACAGTTACGGGCGTGTAATAATGAGTTTTATTATATACCTATCAATAATACGCCGTCCTGATCGCCGGATCACACTGACTGGTTTTCCGATTCCGTATCAGATGGTTGGTCTCAGAACGAGGATGGCAGTGGGGAATGTTAATCGAGCTCGCCCAGGTTATCAACCGTTTCTATGTACGCTTCATATGTGTAAATAAACACTATCGAATAACGTGAATTTCTAATATTGTTCTTAACCATTCTTTTTATTGATTTCTCGTGTGAAAGGCGAATTTTCATAACGGAATATAATAAACAGATCAGTATGACAGTAAAGTGGTCTGGTTTGTCGCATTCCGTCTCAATGAGGAGGTCAGATCTCGTCAACTTGACGGAATACTGCAAGCCAGATCACTTTTCTGTCATAATAATCTCCATGGATTGCTAATCAGAGAACAGCCAAACATTCTGGTTATTATGGAGACATATCAAGGATTATACAACCATACTACTCTTTGCACATAAGCTCTCAACATGGAAGGCTACATGGTGAAGGCGTAATTTGTAACATTTTTGGGGAAAATTGACAAGCGATTTTCAGGGAAAAGTTATTTGAAGACACCACAGATGACGACGAATGACGACGCACGTAGAGTTATTGGTTAGGCTCTCCTTTCAGCCGAACTAAAAAGTATACAACTGACTCTTGGTGCACACATCCGAAGCCAACTTGAATGCCATCAAGGGCGTAACACGCTTGAATTGCATGTATCCACCTTCGGAGATATCATTGGCAACTTTAAATGAAACTCCATGTCAAATTTGATCAAATGGAAATGAGACGACAACCTCCAGTGCCAAAAATATACTACTCAAAGTTTGCGTAGCAACAAGTATATCCAACTACCTGTTTTACGTTTTAGTTGAAATATTGTGATGAAAAGTCTATATATTTTTTATTTAATTATATCTTTAATGATTTAAGAATAGAAATTAAGATTTTATTTGTGTTTGACATTATTTTTTAGCTATTGAATACCATGGAAAATGGATATTATTGGAAAAAGAGGAAATTTTTCAAATTTGCCAAAAAGTTGACGGAACAAACTGGTATGGGTTCATTATCGAGGATGAGACCCATTATTGTTAATTACAGCTTAACAAAGCCTTCTCACGCTCCCAATCAGGTTTCTAGTGGTCCTTTGTGGGATGTTGTTGCATTCTTTGACCAGCATGGCCTCAGGCTCCTGGACACTTCTTGGCTGGACTGGACGGGCTGAAATTGCAAGATGCAACTCATTCCAGACATGTTCGATTGGATTGAGGTCAGGGGATCTTGCTGGCCAGTCCATATGCTCGATCCCCTCCCTCTGTTGGTACTCCCCGACAGCTTGGGCAACATGAGGACCGGCATTATCGTCCATCAGAATGAATCTATCACCAACTGCACCTACATACAATCTGACGTGGACATCCACGATCTCATCAATATATCGCTGAGCAGGCAATGTACTACGTTCAAGGACACAGAGGTCTGTACGTCCATCCCTGCTGATTCCGCCCTAGAGCATGATTGACCCTCCACCATAGCGGTCATGCTCAGCAATGTTGGCTACATGGAATCGCTCTCCTGGTCTTCTCCATACCCTGGAATGCCTATCTGTGTGGTCTAGGCAGTACCTTGACTCATCTGTAAAAAGGACAGGTCGCCAATCTTCTTTGGTCCATCCAACATGGTCCAACATGGTCCATGGCCCATTCATATCGTGCCTGCGGTGGTTCTGGGACAGCGGAATGCGAATAAATGGTCTTCTCGATCGGAGACCACCTTCGTGCAATCTTGCCCGGATAGTCTGCGTCGAAACATTTTCCCCGGATGCATTCTGAAGGTCACTGCGAAGCTGGGTTGCTGTGGCAAAGCGGTTCCTACTGGCCTGAATGATCAAAAACCGGTCTTCAGCTGCAGATGTTGCCCTGTCTCTGCCACCACCTTACTGGTATGCCATTCTGCTGAAATCTTGCCCAGGCTCTGGTGATCACCGTAAGGTGCACACCAAGAGCTTCACCAACTTGACGATGGGTAGCCCCTTGCTCCACCATCCCTACAGCCCGCCACATTTCTGCTTCAGACAAATGTCTTCTTACATTTGAATTTGCCATATTCAGTCATTAAATCACAAGGGTTTGTGTTGAAATGAAGACTGAATACCCTACACATGTCATGTACATGTAGACAGTACACGAAAACATCATACAAATCAAGGGATACATGCTTTTCATGACTGTCACGAAAAGTCTGCCTGTCAAGAGAGCTAATGTAAACACTGGAGACCATCTCAATACATTCCTCAATCATATCCACCAAAATTACCCAAATATGTCACAAGCAAGTTTCACAATGATGTGTCAAATATTTGGTGCTTAGCAAACTTTGAGTAGTATATTGTAATTTAATTTCCCCGTTAGGAATATAAAACTACAAAAATCGGTTGACAAATAATAAATAAATTATTACAACTGTCAATTGATCCGGGTTGTAATATTCCATCTCGTTGACAAGACCAGATCTGCCAGATCAAACAAGACGCCTAGTCATCTTGTTTGATCTATCTAATCTGATCTTGTCAACTCGGCGGAAACCGACGACCTGGATCAACTGGCTGTTGTATATACTTTTTTATTTACTTCGTATAACTTCAGCCGACAAGCTTATACATATTGTTTGTTTGTTTTATTGGGGTTGAACTATACTTTCAACAGCCAGGGTCACATCGTTTCGTGCAGTTTTACGGGTGGGGGTGCCGATGTGCCCAGAGAGAACCACCGAACAGCGGCGAGCAACTAACAGACTTCCCAATGTACTAAGGCTGCACAAATAGGGTTCGCAGTGGTTGAATGCAAGCAAGTACGCCATCAACATGCAGTACGCCATAGTACACAACGTCACAGTGCCCCCCCCCCCCCCCCCCCCGCCCGCGTGGGAAATCGGTATGAAGTGGACAAAACGCAGTTACGCTGGTCGGGATCGAACCAACGGCGACTTAACCCTTTACCCAACGTAACGGCCAAAACCGGCCAGCGCTAGTCTTAAAAATCGTTAGTTACTTTTCATTATTTTTTCATTTTTTGTCTCAAAAACATAGGTTATGACCCCTCATTGGAACGAGCTCGTCGAGCTCGTTCCAATGAGGGGCCATAACCTATGTTTTTGAGACAAAAAATGAAAAAAATTAATTATTCAAGAATTTTTTTGGCAAGTGTTGTCTGCTTTTCATGTTAGGTAAAGGGTTAATGGTCAATGCTCTGACCACTAACCATGAGGTTATGCATAGTAATAAGGTAAACATACTACTAGAAAACATCTACAGAATTTTATTACTCACCTCTACGACCAACAGTGCTAAAATTGATATGCTTACTAGATGGAATGCATGCGCTATAGCGTCCAAAGTGTCAGTTTCGTTGAAAACAACTGATATTGTTCCATTAATGCCTGAAGTAGAATCCATTGCATACGACGAGTTTTCCTGATTTAAACTTTTGCTATAGTTAGACGAGTTAGATGAACTTCCGCTATAGTTCTCTGAGCTGCCCTTGATCAATAAAGTTCCACTCAGTATTTTCTGATAAACTTCATCCATTTTCATTTCAAGTCCGACGAAATCGTTAGGGTAGAGTTTCTGTAGCTGAGTTACGAAATTCGTTGAGGTTTGATCGATTTTCTCCAAGGTACCTGAAAAATAATTAGATATATTTTAATAACCTGAATAAGTTGAAAAATAAGTGTTTAGGAGGGGTGTCGAGGAGAGGACGTCCATCCGGATATTAGTTCATGATTTTCAGGAGGTATCGATAGTTGTGGATGGGTGTGTGTGTGTCTGTGTGTCTGTGTGTGTGTGTGTGTACTGAAGGATATCGAAGGAGAATAAATGAATATGCGTGAATGGATGAATTGTAGTTTTTGTACACCTGGAAATTAATTAAGCACCCCCCTGAAATGTTTCATGGCTGCGAAGTTGCTGTCACTGATTATTATGTTTTAATGATTGTTATGTCTTGTAGTACATTACATTTCATCTAGTGATGTTTCTGGTTGTTAGCGTACCCCAAACACATCCCCTCGTCCAGGTGAGGTATGCTTCTCATGAATGTCACAAAAACACTATCAACCACATGCAGTATCTGAGTATAAAACATACAAAAACTTGTCACTTCTTTTATCAATAAATGTTGACTTGACAAGGAGAAGACTGTCAGAGGCACTAAAATGGCAAATCGTTGGCATGCATGCAACAGGCATGTCGTTCAAAGCTATTGAAAGGCAACTTGGCTATAGTTATTCTGTCATCACAGACTTATCCGAAAACAACAACAAAAGAACGATGTTAAGGGTCGACCAAGGCCTGGACAACCCCAAAAGACCTCTCCTCTGGAAGATCGGAGTCTGACACAGCTCGTTAGGCGTGACCCTTTTGCTTCAAGTGGGGTTTTGAAACGCTTTTTGCTCCCCAACAGGCGTTTGTGCAACGGAACTGTCCGAAACCGTTTCAAAGCACTAGTATGAGGTCCAGAAGGGTCATCAAGCGCCCAGCTCTGTCCGATCGGCATGAAAGACGACGTTTAGAGTGGTGTATGTCACGACAACATTGGAATCTCAGGACGTGGAGGAGAGTCCATTGGTCAGACGAGAGTATGTTCCTGCTTCACGTCACAGATGGTCGCATGGAAGTGTGGAGGCATAGACATACCGCTTACATGCCCAAGAACACCAGACCTACTGTTCCATGTGGTGGAGGATCAGTATTGATCTGGGAATGCCTCTCGCATGACTGTAAACTTGATAAGGTAACTGTACGTGGGAATCTCAATGGTCATTAGTACATCCGGGATATTCTCAATCCGGTTGTCGTGCGTCATTTTGACAAGCACTCGTTGGATACTCGCCCTGTCTTCATGGACGACAATGCAACGCCACGTCGTCCGCATGCTGTGAAAGCATTCCTTCAGAACAACGTTATTATAATACTACCTTGGCCTGCAATGAGTCCCAATTTGCATCCTTTAGAACACAACTCGGACTTTCCTGGACGCCGTGTGGAAGCAACGGATCCACCTGTACAGAATTTGTCCGACTTGGCAGCTGCATTGCATGAGGAGTGGCAGCAGTTGCCCCTGGACGGTATCAGAAGGCTCACTGGTAGCATTAGGAGGAGGGTTTAGGCTGTCATTAGGGCACGTGGTGGATACGCTCTCTACTGACGTTAGACACTGCTATTGTGTTCAGGAGATCACAAGTTACATTTTTTGTCAGTAATTACCGGCATTGTTTCACCGTGGACCATTCCAACACCATACTTGTCGAGAGAACATTTTCCATCAAAAACATTAGTGACAGATATGTGTAATTAGCGCCATAAAGATACTGCACATTTTCATCATTGTGTTGTCTTTCATTTGCAATAGACCATTCTTTCCGGAAACAATCACTTTTGGCTATTAGAAATATTTCTAGTTTCTATTAACACCACTGCGAAAAAACAGGGGTGCTTGATAAAGTTCCAGGTGTATAGTATAAATGTGATAAAGACAACCACACTACGGGAAATGGTACAGCCCAGTCGGCTGTCTTCCTGCCACTCCCCAGAAACATGAATTTTCAAGACAGCAGATGTTACGGAAGGGTTGGCGAGTCTTTTAACTCTGAATACAGCGAAATAAGCGTTGTTATTGCTCTCTAATGGTTTCTGTTTCGCACAAAACATTCCACAGTTCGCTAGGTATTATGGTTGAGGATTCAACTTCAAACTGGGGACAAAATGGCAGAATTAAACACACGAAAAAGTCAACAACGATTAAATCACAGGTTTTAACCATTTTTATGATACCACTAAGCTGCTGTCAGGAAAGTCTGAAAAAAATATATATAAAGGACTACTGGTGATGGAAATGAGCTCAGGGTGGGGATGATGAGATATCAGGTTATTTAAAATAATTTTGTATTAAACAAACACTACATTTACTAAGTAGAACAGGCGAAAATAAAAGCTGCCTGGAATCAAATCGTCCCTTATGTGTCAGAAGGCACCATCTGCAATGTTTAGCATTGCAGATGGTGTCTTATTGTGCTCATTCGACGAAAAGTAAACCTTGCCAATACTCCACGAGAGTCTCCTGTGAGCGAATCGCCTTGCCCCATGTTTCAACGTTTGCCAAAAAGGGCCATCATGATCATCACTTATGAATGAATGAAACTGAACAAAAAAAATTCTAGTGACATAATTCGTCCCCTGAGTTCCAATGTGTTCTAATAGCCTGCTGGCACATAGAACACATTGGAACTCAGGGGACGATATGGTAATCAGTCTGACGCCACTGCAATTTTCTTTTCATTTTCATCCTTCTGTTTAGTGGATTCGCGTGTAATATCGATTATTCTACAATAATCAGCAATATTTTGGGCGTTTTCGCTATTTTTTCTAAAGCATTCTTCCACTTCATTGTCCGTTATTGTCCGATAAATCTATCAAAAGCACATTGAGTTGTGGCCTGTTTGCTGGTGAGTACGATATCGACTAAAGCCCATCTCCACCCCATTCACAAATTAGATTCAGTCATATCCAGATGAACGGTGCATTTTTAACCCTTTACCCAACGAATCGACCGCATCCCCCCCCGCGTAATATGCAAATTCAGCAGTTGAAAAAATCTTATATTTCAAAAATGTCTACAAAACCATATCATGTGACCCCTCGTTGGAACGAGCTCGTCGAGCTTGTTCCAACGAGGGGTCACATGATGTGGTTTTGTTGAAAGGTTTTGAAAAATTAAAAAAAATGATTTTTAAAATAATAAATTTTGATATCGTCTGCGTTGGGTAAAGGGTTTTAAACAAAATAATATCAGGTTCCATAAGAAAAAAAAAACTATTCACATAACCAATGCTTTATTCAGCGAATTGTTGTACTGTCCTTAAAAACCGAACGACGAGTTTCGAACAGATCATGACGTGATCGCGATCTGGTCGAAGTGTTTTATCTGTTTTTCAGCTCCCTCAAGACTATAGATTCACACCTGTGAAAAATGAATTGCGACAATACGCATCTTATATATTTTTTAAACAATATTTTTATTTTATTCATTTGAAACTGGGTTTCGCGAACAGACTAAGCCTATCTTAACGCCGCACCCTTTCATAGTAAAATTACATTGTATGGTGTTTGGCTTGTGCGGCTGTGCAAAAGTGATCGAATATCAGGTACCAAAACATATTTCTACATTAATGGAAGACTTAATTTCCAATACATATAAGGCACAGTAAATTACAAAGCATTTCCCGAGACGTCATTCAGTCCGTCATGACATGTACATTGTCAACATTATAAATACTCTACTTTGTCAACTGTGTCGTGTGAAAACTTTCTCAACCACCTAACTGCATTACCTTCTCAGTCATAATTGGTTCAAAACCAATGGTGTTGAGAAGCTAGCATATCTTTATATATTTGCCCTTGTCTCGCCGTAGACAAGCAAGTGGAAAGAGCAGAAGCCATGCTGCGTGCAACAAGCCACTCTAAAGTGCTCTCTTGGTCGTTTGCAGTAGTAAGTTACACAACAGCATAGCATAACAAAAAACCGTTCTCAGAATAAAATGTTGTTTGTCGGCGTCACAGATTATATGCTATTTAAGCTTGTTTTCTTGAGTAAGGCTTGAATTTTCATATTTTATTGACGAAACTCGGTCCACGGGTGAACATATCTCGCGACCGCGATTCGATCGAGAAAGTCATCCTTATTGAAAGATAAATGCCGTTTTTACTTAACGAATCGGCTCCGTCCGTGTTCAGTGCTGTACACGGAAGGTACCGTGTCTAATGTTACGCACCAGCCCAGTATAACCAGTTTGGGAAACCGAAATGGTGCGTGTTAATTAAGTAAAAAGGTTACGTCATGATTACTGCATAAGCATTTTAGGTATTTATAAATAAATTTCCAAGAGGTCTTTAATTTGCGTAATTATATAATTCCTACTGACTGATATTCAAACCACATAACCAAGGCATGCCTTTGACAAAGGCATGCCTTGATAATGTGGTTGGAATATTGGTCATTCGAGACTTCGGCGATCACAGTCGGGACAAATTAGGTTAACGTCCCCAACGGACATCTTCACGAAGTGCAGACTTTTGGTAGGCGGTATAGAAATAAAATGGAAGCGCGGTGGCTCAGTAGTTACGGCATTTGATTTTAAACCGAAACGTCCTCGGTTCGATCCCCGTCATGGGTAACTGCGTTGTGTCATTGGACAAGGCCCTTAATCTCGATTGTCCACGTATGGGCACGGTGGTGGTGTCTACACGGTTCGATCCCCGTCAGAGTTAACTGCGTTGTGTCATTGGACAAGGCCCTTAATCTCGATTGTGCACGTGTTGGCACGATGGTGGTGTGTACGTGTGGGCACGGTGGTGGTGTGTACTAAGACGTACTGCACGTCGATGCGTACTTGTATCCAACCACTGCGATCCCTGCTTGTGCGGTGTTAGTACGTTGTGAGTCTGGCAGCTGCTTGCCGTTGCACGGTGGTTCTCTCTGGGAATGCCGGCATCCTCTACCTCTAAAAGTGTCCGACACGAGGTGACACTAGCTGTCAAAAGCGTCATGAAACCCAATAAATAAATAAATAAATAAATAAATAAATAAATAAATAAATAAATAAATAGCGTGAAAACATGAAATTGAGCAATAAAAATTAGGTAATATATCAGTGAAACAAATACTGTCTTCCCTAGTTTCGTAACATATTCCCAGGTAAATGAAATAAGCTACTTCCGTAACTGTTTTTTGGTTCACATTAATTTATTTCTATTTTATTATTTAACACCGTTTTCGCGATGCCATTTTAACGATTTTCAACAACGCAGGCACGTAGCTTGGTATCTATATCAGGGTGATGGGAGAATAGGGATCATCGAATAGGGATCCTCCCTACAACATCACTGTTACAAAGTTAAACTGGAAAAATACAATGCTGCATTTAATTGTTTCGTACACCGACCATTTAGCTATTTTTAGCATTTGACCAACTGTAAAGGTCGTTAGACGGCCAACGCTGTTCAAAGGAATCGTCATTCAAATCTAATTATATTTTTTCAGTCTTTGCCCCCAAAACAGCTTGTGAGCCCTCCTGGCTCGTTTCAGTGACGGGTTATAAGCTACTCGTAAAAGAAGGAGGGAAGGGAGAAGGGAGGGAGGGAGGGAAGGAAGGACGGGACACAATTTTGAGAGGACACGTTTGGAAGAATAACTGGGTGGTATGCAACGCAACATATTCCCATTCGGGTGGGTATGGGGGGGGGGGGGGGGGGGGAGGGGGCATTACTTGACACTATCCTTGGGTCCTACATCATTTTCACGGTAGATGGGTTATGGCTCGGTTGGATACTGTACTCGGCATTTTATTGCTAGTTCTTCTTCAAGAATTGAAATTCAATGGTTGTGTTGGCAATGTTGTGAAGTCTTTACAAGTTTAAGCGAGCGCCTGAGAGCTCTCCAAGAAGTAAACATAGACAAGAATGAGCCATGCGCAAATAACTGCGCACCTCTTACGGACTGGTGTCCAGAGTTTTTACCCAAAACGCCGTGGGAATCAGCAAATACCATACGCATATTACTACAAATAGATCGAAATGTGGAATAGGTAGAGAAATAATTTCACTCGTGGCTGCTCGTGGGGGAAAAATAACATTTTTCCACGCGTGGCTTTGCCATCCGTGTTCGAAATATGTGTTTCCTCATCCGCATGCGTGAAATAATTTCCATATAAAAACACAATGTAAACTTTTTGACTGCAAGAAACGTCTTCATCTTCCCCCTACATGTAGATGACAATGGTTAGCGGGACAATGTTCAGAGAATTGTATTCTACTGCGCTAAAAAAAACAATCTCGGTCTGCTAACGGTTAACTGGTAGAGTGCTGGAAGCCCATATTTGGGCTTTATTCTGAAGTGCAGGTACCACGACTTGAATGCTCATATTCAGTGCATGTGCTTTTATTATCTTTGAAGTGATATTATTTAATCTGTAAAGGTTTGCCTTGTTTAGATTTATGGGAGAGTGCCTAACAAGGCAAAGACATGTATACAAGATTTGATGGTGAAACATAATTTAGCACTCTACCAGTTAAACTGGAAACACAAACCAGACAAATTTACGAAAAAAGGTTATGCATTAATTCCGATGAAACTATAACTGACAGTAATTCAATTTATTTCCTTGCTGCTGTATAGAATGAATGTCTAATGGCAGAGTTTTTGATATAACTTTCATACTTCAAGTGACTTAATCATCCAGGCTTTCAATTTTAGGTCCCCTGAGGTCGGGGATAAATTACATAATTGGTGAAGAAAGCGCGACGCACTGGGTTGCATAACTGTGTGATTTGGAAAAGAACAATTATTAAGTACTACTGTATACTTAGGATTATACAAGCGAAAATAAATTTATGTTCACCTTTATACAGATAGAAATTGATTAAACGTTTCTTTATGTTCCAATGAGAGTAAAATCCTCGCCCTCTGATTGGATGAGAGCTGGTGCAGTTTCTTTTAGATTCCGCTCCACAATTTACCAGGCATTTACAAAAATGACATGCCACACACACCCTTCAAATGCAAATATTCTGTAACTTAGTTATCTAACCCATCACATGCATTACATTTCCCAAATCCACAAAAAAACATATAACACTATCTGACAAAGCAGAAATAAACTGAATGTGGGTGAAATATTTTATTGTCAAAGGCAAGACTTCAACCTATAAAATTGCATGAACAAATGCAGAAACTAGTCATTTTCAGCCATCCAGCAGCCTCAAAAGCAGAATTTTCCCACCACCTCTACCAATCTACCCCTGGAGTATAGCATCCTCTGTTTCTAAAATGCAAAAAATTGTATGTTCCCATTTCATCTTTTAGTTACGTGTCTGGTAACAAACCCGTGTAAAAATGACATTTTAAAAAACAGCCAATTTTTCGAAGTCACTGTTTCCCATAATACATCTGGTAATTTACCCCTATGCATCAGACTCCAGCTTTGGGACCAGAACTTCAAATTCTCTTGTCCAACAAATAGCCTAATGTAATCATATATCTGATACTAGAATTTTTTCTCCAATTTACATGGCATTAGTTTCAACATAAGCCCCATGTTTAGAATTTCACCCTGTGCAATAGTGCGAAACTGTATAACGGAACTTTATGTTTACGGCTCCAGTAGCAAATGTTACCGTCTGACGTCACCACGCGCAATATTTGAAATGACATCGCCCGCTTCGTAATTGCTTTATCAACGACCAGCAAGCCGCTTCATTTTCTGGATTTTTCACACATGCAGCAGACGGTGTTTCGGATAAAGTGTTGTTTAAATTACAAACCGATTTCTGATTTGAGCTAAGATGGAATGAGTTTATCTGGTTTATTGATGATTTATCCAGTGCCGTCGTGGGTACACGAGAGGTTTATTTACTAAACTTGTGATCGTTAAAAGTTGCCTTTAACAAGGCAACTATTAACGATCACAAGTTTAGTAAATAAGCCTCTCGCGTTTCACGATGTAGGTTTTGGGCTATGATAATGGGTAGTGTCCTATTGGAAAATATACGTTATTGTGATGAGTGGACGGTAACATGGTCTGAGGTTTGCGGCTCGTAGTGTATGTTGAACATAAACTCCAAGCCACAAACCTCAGACCATGTTATCGTTAATTCATCACAATAATTTATAATGTTACTTTTGCCACATTTACTCCGAGTTTGTGGGTCGATAGAATCGGAAGGGTCAACGCTAATCTTTCACCCATTTATTTACTTATGGTGTTTTTAAGATTGTGCTACAGTTTTGTCGACGCTGACTAGTCGTAATCCATGTGTGGGCATTTATGCATGCATGCGTTTACTAGGTTGCAAAACAACCCAACATCATCAAAATTATAATTAATTAATAAATTTTAATTACTGAAGCACCGGGTTATACCTGCGGAAAATGACCAGACCACGGTACCCAAACTGTTGCACGCAGTGTGTAGAAGTGTGTTTTTTCAAATGACACAATAATGTTTTAGAGGAATCTTGAATGTTGGTTTCTGATCCCCACCGGGATTCGAACCCTCGGCAACACCGCCTGGCAATCAGGAGTCCAGCGTCTAAACCACTAGACCATTGCACACCGTCAAAAACGATGGCTGGAATCTAGCTTTTTAGATGCAGTCCTCATGATTGCTTGGTTCATCTTCCTTTCGGCAGCAGCATGAATGTGTGGAACGCGCTGGCTACAGTACGACGAAAGTGCTGTGATGGCCTCAGACGAAGACTGGCACAGGCTTGTGTGTGTTTTTTCAAATGACACAATCATGTTTTAGAGGAATTTTGAATGCTGGTTTCTGATCCCCCGCCGGAATTCGAACCCTCGGCAACACCGCCTGGCAATCAGGAGTCCAGCGTCTAAACCACTAGACCATTCCACACCGTCAAAAACGACGGCTGGAATCTAGCTTTTTAGATGAAGTCCTCAAGATTACTTGGTTCATCTTCCTTTCGGCAGCAGCATGAATGTGTGGAACGCGCTGGCTACAGTACGACGAAAGTGCTGTGGATGGCCTCAGACGAAGACTGGCACGGACTTGTGCGTGTTTTTTCAAATGACACAATCATGTTTTAGAGGAATTTTGAATGTTGGTTTCTGATCCTCCGCCGGGATTCAACCCTCGGCAACACCGCCTGGCAATCAGTAGTCCAGCGTCTAAACCACTAGACCATTGCACACCGTCAAAAAACGATGGCTGGAATCTAGCTTTTTAGATGAAGTCCTCATGATTACTTGGTTCATCTTCCTTTCGGCAGCAGCATGAATGTGTGGAACGCGCTGGCTACAATACGACGACAGTGCTGTGGATGGCCTCAGACGAAGACTGGCACGGGCTTGTGTGTGTTTTTTCAAATGACACAATAATGTTTTAGAGGAATTTTGAATGTTGGTTTCTGATCCCCCACCGGGATTCGAACCCTCGGCAACACCGCCTGGCAATCAGGAGTCCAGCGTCTAAACCACTAGACCATTGCACACCGTCAAAAACGATGGCTGGAATCTAGCTTTTTAGATGCAGTCCTCATGATTGCTTGGTTCATCTTCCTTTCGGCAGCAGCATGAATGTGTGGAACGCGCTGGCTACAGTACGACGAAAGTGCTGTGATGGCCTCAGACGAAGACTGGCACAGGCTTGTGTGTGTTTTTTCAAATGACACAATCATGTTTTAGAGGAATTTTGAATGCTGGTTTCTGATCCCCCGCCGGAATTCGAACCCTCGGCAACACCGCCTGGCAATCAGGAGTCCAGCGTCTAAACCACTAGACCATTGCACACCGTCAAAAACGACGGCTGGAATCTAGCTTTTTAGATGAAGTCCTCAAGATTACTTGGTTCATCTTCCTTTCGGCAGCAGCATGAATGTGTGGAACGCGCTGGCTACAGTACGACGAAAGTGCTGTGGATGGCCTCAGACGAAGACTGGCACGGACTTGTGCGTGTTTTTTCAAATGACACAATCATGTTTTAGAGGAATTTTGAATGTTGGTTTCTGATCCTCCGCCGGGATTCAACTCTCGGCAACACCGCCTGGCAATCAGTAGTCCAGCGTCTAAACCACTAGACCATTGCACACCGTCAAAAAACGATGGCTGGAATCTAGCTTTTTAGATGAAGTCCTCATGATTACTTGGTTCATCTTCCTTTCGGCAGCAGCATGAATGTGTGGAACGCGCTGGCTACAATACGACGACAGTGCTGTGGATGGCCTCAGACGAAGACTGGCACGGGCTTGTGTGTGTTTTTTCAAATGACACAATCATGTTTTAGAGGAATTTTGAATGTTGGTTTCTGATCCCCCGCCGGGATTCGAACCCAAGACAACACCGCCTGGCAATCAGGAGTCCAGCGTCTAAACCACTAGCCCATTGCACACCGTCAAAAACGATGGCTGGAATCTAGCTTTTTAGATGCAGTCCTCATGATTACTTGGTTCATCTTCCTTTCGGCAGCAGCATGAATGTGTGGAACGCGCTGGCTACAGTACAACGAAAGTGCTGTGGATGGCCTCAGACGAAGACTGGCACGGGCTTGTGTGTGTTTTTTCAAATGACACAATCATGTTTTAGAGGAATTTTGAATGTTGGTTTCTGATCCCCCGCCGGGATTCGAACCCTCGGCAACACCGCCTGGCAATCAGGAGACCAGCGTCTAAACCACTAGCCCATTGCACACCGTCAAAAACGATGGCTGGAATCTAGCTTTTTAGATGAAGTCCTCATGATTACTTGGTTCATCTTCCTTTCGGCAGCAGCATGAATGTGTGGAACGCGCCGGCTACAGTACGACGAAAGTGCTGTGGATGGCCTCAGACGAAGACTGGCATGGGCTTGTGTATGTTTTTTCAAATGACACAATCATGTTTTAGAGAAATTTTCAATGTTGGTTTCTGATCCCCCCGCCGGGATTCGAACCCTCGGCAACACCGCCTGGCAATCAGGAGTCCAGCGTCTAAACCACTAGACCATTGCACACCGTCAAAAACGATGGCTGGAATCTAGCATTTTAGATGAAGTCCTCATGATTACTTGGTTCATCTTCCTTTCGGCAGCAGCATGAATGTGTGGAACGCGATGGCTACAGTACGACTAAAGTGCTGTGGATGGCCTCAGATGAAGACTGGCACGGGTTTGTGTGTGTTTTTTCAAATGACACAGCATGTTTTAGAGGAATTTTGAATGTCGGTTTCTGATCCCCTGCCGGGATTCGAACCCTCGGCAACACCGCCTGGCAATCAGGAGTCCAGCGTCTAAACCACTAGACCAATGCACACCGTCAAAAACGATGGCTGGAATTTAGCTTTTTAGATGAAGTCCTCAAGATTACTTGGCTCATCTTCCTTTCGGCAGCAGCATGAATGTGTGGAACGCGCTGGCTACAATACGACGAAAGTGCTGTGGATGGCCTCAGACGAAGACTGGCACGGGCTTGTGCGTGTTTTTTCAAATGACACAATCATGTTTTAGAGGAATGGTTTCTGATCCCCGGCCGGGATTCAACCCTCGGCAACACCGCCTGGCAATCAGTAGTCCAGCGTCTAAACCACTAGACCATTGCACACCGTCAAAAACGATGGCTGGAATCTAGCTTTTTAGATGAAGTCCTCATGATTACTTGGTTCATCTTCCTTTCAGCAGCAGCATGAATGTGTGGAACGCGCTGGCTACAATACGACGAAAGTGCTGTGGATGGCCTCAGACGAAGACTGGCACGGGCTTGTGTGTGTTTTTTCAAATGACACAATCATGTTTTAGAGGAATTTTGAATGTTGGTTTCTGATCCCCCGCCGGGATTCGAACCCTCGACAACACCGCCTGGCAATCAGGAGTCCAGCGTCTAAACCACTAGCCCATTGCACACCGTCAAAAACGATGGCTGGAATCTAGCTTTTTAGATGAAATCCTCATGATTACTTGGTTCATCTTCCTTTCGGCAGCAGCATGAATGTGTGGAACGCGCTGGCTACAGTACAACGAAAGTGCTCTGGATGGCCTCAGACGAAGACTGGCACGGGCTTGTGTGTGTTTTTTCAAATGACACAATCATGTTTTAGAGGAATTTTCAATGTTGGTTTCTGATCCCCCCGCCGGGATTCGAACCCTCGGCAACACCGCCTGGCAATCAGGAGTCCAGCGTCTAAACCACTAGACCATTGCACACCGTCAAAAACGATGGCTGGAATCTAGCTTTTTAGATGAAGTCCTCATGATTACTTGGTTCATCTTCCTTTCGGCAGCAGCATGAATGTGTGGAACGCGATGGCTACAGTACGACTAAAGTGCTGTGGATGGCCTCAGATGAAGACTGGCACGGGTTTGTGTGTGTTTTTTCAAATGACACAGCATGTTTTAGAGGAATTTTGAATGTCGGTTTCTGATCCCCTGCCGGGATTCGAACCCTCGACAACACCGCCTGGTAATCAGGAGTCCAGCGTCTAAACCACTAGACCATTGCACACCGTCAAAAACAATGGCTGGAATTTAGCTTTTTAGATGAAGTCCTCAAGATTACTTGGCTCATCTTCCTTTCGGCAGCAGCATGAATGGGTGGAACGCGCTGGCTACAATACGACGAAAGTGCTGTGGATGGCCTCAGACGAAGACTGGCACGGGCTTGTGCGTGTTTTTTCAAATGACACAATCATGTTTTAGAGGAATGGTTTCTGATCCCCAGCCGGGATTCAACCCTCGGCAACACCGCCTGGCAATCAGTAGTCCAGCGTCTAAACCACTAGACCATTGCACACCGTCAAAAACGATGGCTGGAATCTAGCTTTTTAGATGAAGTCCTCATGATTACTTGGTTCATCTTCCTTTCAGCAGCAGCATGAATGTGTGGAACGCGCTGGCTACAATACGACGAAAGTGCTGTGGATGGCATCAGACGAAGACTGGCACGGGCTTGTGTGTGTTTTTTCAAATGACACAATCATGTTTTAGAGGAATTTTCAATGTTGGTTTCTGATCCCCCCGCCGGGATTCGAACCCTCGGCAACACCGCCTGGCAATCAGGAGTCCAGCGTCTAAACCACTAGACCATTGCACACCGTCAAAAACGATGGCTGGAATCTAGCTTTTTAGATGAAGTCCTCATGATTACTTGGTTCATCTTCCTTTCAGCAGCAGCATGAATGTGTGGAACGTGCTGGCTACAGTACGACGAAAGTGCTGTGGATGGCCTCAGACGAAGACTGGCACGGGCTTGTGTGTGTTTTTTCAAATGACACAATCATGTTTTAGAGGAATTTTGAATGTTGGTTTCTGATCCCCCGCCGGGATTCGAACCCTCGACAACACCGCCTGGCAATCAGGAGTCCAGCGTCTAAACCACTAGCCCATTGCACACCGTCAAAAACGATGGCTGGAATCTAGCTTTTTAGATGAAATCCTCACGATTACTTGGTTCATCTTCCTTTCGGCAGCAGCATGAATGTGTGGAACGCGCTGGCTACAGTACAACGAAAGTGCTGTGGATGGCCTCAGACGAAGACTGGCACGGGCTTGTGTGTGTTTTTTCAAATGACACAATCATGTTTTAGAGGAATTTTGAATGTTGGTTTCTGATCCCCTGCCGGGATTCGAACCCTCGGCAACACCGCCTGGCAATCAGGAGCCCAGCATAGAGAGAGTGTGTGTGAGAGAGAGAGAGAGAGAGACAGAGAGACAGAGAGACAGAGAGACAGAGACAGAGAGGAGAGAGAGAGAGAGAGAGAGAGAGAGAGAGAGAGAGAGAGAGAGAGAGAGAGAGAGAGAGAGAGAGAGCGAGCGAGACAGAAAGAGAGAGAGAGAGAGAGAGAGAGAGAGAGAGAGAGAGAGCGAGACACAGAGAGAGAGAGAGAGAGAGAGAGAGAGAGAGAGAGAGAGAGAGAGAGAGAGAGAGAGAGAGAGAGAGAGAGAGAGAAAACAAACAAAAATTACAACAATTGCCTGTTTGTTTGATGCAGATGAGTAACACAGAACGCTCAACGCAGTGCAAATATAAAATATAAAACAAGGTTGCAAATCTCACATTACATCAAGACTAGTCTTCGGATATCATAAGTTGAATATACCCATTCCACAACTGCTTAACTTACCCCAGTACGAAAAGTAGCCAACAATTGTTAAGATGGTTTAGTGTATATAGTTTATGTTATTTGCGTCTTGACCAATGGACCCCGCATTGGAACGCGTCTGAGAGCAACTTGAACTTCGTTTGAGACAGGCATGATATTGATTTGGAAAAGTTAAGATCCTACGCTTAGTGAAAAACTCCCATTGCGAAATGAACTAGGCAACTTTGATCCATAACAAACTTAATAAATAAACCTCCCGTGTACCCCACGACGTCACTGGGCAAAAGTGCTGGCAAATAATCAATAAAACAGATAAAGGTCGAGGCCAGTCCATCTTATTTCAAATCGTGAACTAATTTATAATTTAAACAGTACTTCATTCGGACATCGTCTGCTGAACGTGTAAAAATCTAGAAAAATGAAGCGGTTTGGAAGTCACTCCACTGACAGAATAATTGCGAAATGGGCAGCCTCATTTCAAATATTTTTGTGACGTCAGACTGTAAAACATGGTACTGGAGCCGTTAACCCCCCAAAATAAGCGAGCACATGTTCAATCAGATGGCGAGGATTTCATTCTTGTTGGGACATTTTCTGATATTGTGATTGTACATCCTTGAATAATTTTCGGAGGACGCCTGCGACAGGAGTTGTTTCGTAACAAAATCCTGTGATGTTTCTTCCTAATGTTATTGCATTGGCACTCATTAAGTTTTTAATGGTCGAGGATGGAAGTTTTGTTTCTTCTGGTAGAATTGAAGTTACGTCTGCTAAAATCTGATTTCAGATTCTAATAATAGTTGGAAGACCTCCAATTTCCATTAACAGAATTTCCTATTCTACTGGATTTCGTAAAACTGAGATTAATGTAATCCATCATGACCTTACGTGTGAGATGGAAAAATCTCACTCAAGGGGGCAGATTTTTGGTCCGGACACCAGGCTTGCTGAGTGTCCGGCGCCGAAATCTGGCCCTGAGGTTGAGAATTTTCCATCTCACACATCAGGTCATGAGGAATAATTTTTTCTCCTACTCCCAAGGCCTCGTTTTCATCTTCAAATCAAGCAATGCTATATATGATAATTTTATAGGTTCTAAACCTGATCTGAAACATAATCCGCTAATCCATTTGTTTCAGGTAATGTTTCTGTTGTACTCTAAGTACACATCACAAAAACCAAAAACATGGACCGGACTCGTAGGGCTAATGTGTTTATCGCTGTCGAAAACTTTGACATCTTTGATCAAAAGTGCAATCGCCACGGATTGTGAGGACTTTCAACAGTACATGTCGTACTTATGACATGTACTGTTGAAAACTTTTAGACATACTGTTTCTCTCAGTGTTATATTTGCTTCGATGAATTCGGTCGCATCTATAGATACGAAACGAGGAGTGGCAGCCATTGTTTTCGTTTACAACTGCAGACGATTTTACATAATTCCGTAAACAAGTATGTAAAATTGCCAAATGGGGTATATGAGATAGTAATCACCTGAGCTATATGAGATTGGGAAATCTTCCAAGATTTTCTTACAAAGGCTGGTGTACAAAGTGGAGCAGGGCCAGAGAAAAATCTGTCTGTTCAAACAGAGGTTGAATAACATAAATGGAAATCCCTGTCTCTTTTGGAATTTGAGATTATAGCAGCAAAATCTTATATTTTAACACATTTCCGCTATTAAAATAGGGTATTCAAAAGTCAAAAAAGTTCTCCAATCGCAAAAAAAAAAACAGAGTTTTCAAAACAAACTTATCATGAAATGAAATTGAGTTAAATACTGCCAACGTTTATTTTCAACCAACTTTAATGAAACAAGCTGGATAATGCAACGTGGAAGATAAAAATTATTAGAAAAATCAAAAACAACTCTAAACGTCACGCCAACTGATCCATATTCAACGTTATGTTTAGTTTAAACAATATTTATTTCCAGATATGATATATAAACATAATTACATAAATACTATTTGTGGATCTGACTGTAAGCTTATTTAATGTCAACGTTATGTTTCCTGTCGAAACCCATATTATCAAAATTTACCTGTTTAATTCCTTACATTCGTAAGTCTATTGTCTCGGAACATGCAAATAACTTGAAATACCCGAAAGAAAATAGACTGGGCGATCAAGTGACTCCACTTGAATACCTCTGGTAAATTGGGTGTACTTGAGTCAGTGCGTTTTGTTGATTGGCCAAAGGGAAAGGTGTAAGTTTGTTACCAATCTCGCAGTCGGTATTTGTAATAGTTACCAACCATTCATGGATTTGAACAACATGGCAACGTCTGGTGAGTGACGCTGAGCCGTCTAGCGGAGAGGTGCTATAGCACGCTAGCAGGTTGTTCAAATTCACGAATACCGACAGCAAGGCTGGTAACTGACTTACACCCTGTCTCGCACGGACTCGAGTTTTCCCAGTAAACGAGAGGTATTCAAGCGACGTCACTTGCACACTCGGTCTATTGTTCTATCAGGCATTTCAAACTGGTTACTAACCCCGAAAAGACAAAAGAGCCAGGATAACATGAAGTTGAGCAACCTGTCCCGTGCTGTAATACCTCGCCGCTAAGCGGCTCGGAGTCACTCGGTGCCACCCAATGGACGGAACAGGATGTTCAGATTCATGTACATGTAATATCTCCAGCTTAATTAGTAACTGTTACTTCACTAACACACAGACCAGCTGATAATTGAGAAAATGGCCCAATGAAGCCTCAAAGACTCGGTCCGATGTCGGCATCGATGGTTTGATTTGGAATGGATATATAATCGGCTTGATGATTCATTTACTCATTGTTTACAGATTAATGATGGGAAAAAAATGTGGTGAATCGGCGGAATCATTCCGCAGAAATGAAAGAACATTGTCTGTTGCGTTTTCGGCTCAATCGGCTTATCGGCAGGTTTGTCTAACTTACAAGTTGAATTGTTACAACAGTACTCATAAAGTGTAGTGCGTGATTTCACGAAAATGCTTCACTTTATTTCCAATTCGATTTGGATTCGATGTCGACGTCAAAGGATGGACAAGGCAGGCCAGGGAGCTAATGGAGAATTACTCCACTGAGTCTGAAGTTCTAGAAAGGGGACTGAAACAGAGAAGCAGCTGCGCGTGGAGAATGGTGCTTGTTGATTCGTTGATTGATTCGCGTCTCGGTTGAACATAAGCTCCAAGCCGCAAACCTCAGACCATGTTACCGTCATTTCGTCACAATAATTTATAATGTTACTTTTCTGTATTTAGTCGATATGAACGGAATCTGTCCTACATCCTGAGATGGTAAATAGATAGCAACTTTCGCTCAGCCAAGCACTGTAATACTACAGTACGGCCGTCGTGGACTGTGGGCAATATATCCACGGACGCAATAATATTAGATTCCAAACACAAATTATAGGAATAATCATCAAAAATTTAATTAATGAAGCACCGGGTACAACCCGGTGCTTCATTAATTAAAATTTTGCTGACGATGATTTTTATTCACTGCCCACACGTGGATTACGACCAATCCACGGCGACTGTACTATAGTACTGCAATATCAGATCGTCATGCTCTTTGTAACACGTAAACAGAACGATTAAAAACAGCTGTCCACATAGATTTATTTAGTTAGAATTTATTGGATAATGCCCATAGGAACTATTCAATAAATAGTTACAAAGCAGTTTTTTGAAGAAATTCTCTACCGAACACACTAACAGTGCCAAGCTAATGGTAGTCCCCCGCCGTAAATACAGATCACGCTTGGAAATGAAATAATTATTTAAATTGAACATTATAGGTTATTATGATGAATTGACAGTAACATGGTCAGAGGTTTGCGGATCGGAGTTTATCGCGAACCGAGACGGGGATCACAGTAACATATATGTTCCAATAAGACAGTACCCATAGCGGAAAACTCAGCATCGTGAAAAGAAGAGGGCTAATTATAATGATAACAATTTTAGTAAATAAAGCTCTCGTGTACCTCCCGACGTCACTGGACAAATAATCAATAAGTAATAAATGTCGAGGTCACTCAGAAGTCGAGGTCACTCCAGCTTATTATAAATCGTAAACTGATTGTCTTTTTAAACAACACGTCATTTGGAACATCGTCCGCTGCACGTGTGAACAAACCTAGAAGAAGAATACGGTTTGTAAGTCACTCGGTAGGGGGCGCGGTGGCTCAGTTGGTAGAGGTGCAGACTGCAAGCCGAGAGGTCCTCGGTTCGAATCCCACCTGCGGCAACCGCGTTGTGTCCTTGGGCAAGACACTTCACCCCCATTGCCCACGTGGGGGCACGGTGACGCTGTGTACTAAGGCGTTCTGCACGTCGATGGTGCACCTGTCTTCAACCAATGCTAACCCTGCTTGTGTGGAGTTGGTATGTTGGGGAGCTGACAGTTGCTCGCCGTTGCTCGGTGGTTCTCTCCGGGTACTCCGGCTTCCTCCACCCGTAAAACTGTCAAGGTCATGGTTAGCCATTGTGCATAAATATGTGACCTTAAACACCAATAAATAAATAAATAAATAGTCACTCGGTTAATGAAATAATTACGGCGTGGGCACCGTCGTTTCAAATATTGCATGTGGTGACATATGCTACTGGAGCCGTAAACACAGAAGAAACTACGCACGGTCTCGTCCAATCCTAGGGCGGGGATTTTAGTCTTATTGAAACATAATACTATCTATGGGAAAAGTCTGGACTTGAAAATGTTGTGGATGAAAAGCTCCAACTCTCTCGCGTGTCCACGCGACACTCATTCAGTTATGGCACAAATATGATTTTAAAAGAGAGAGACTGCAACATAAATTACGTTACTGCTTGGCCAATGCACCATAGCTGATGACGAGATGTCAGACAAACATCGGATGTTGAAAAGCCTATCAGAAGATCGTGCTATATTATCTCAATCCCCTCGTAATACCACTCACGTTTCATACTGAATGACACATAAGCGTCGAAATATATAGGGTACGAAAAGATCATGCGATACAACCCCGGTACCTTTTTATTACCACTCGCGTTCGATAAAAATTACTGGCAAAATATTCATAGACGTTTCTTATTTGAGTAAACTGTAATTTTCTGCATAGATGCAGTCACGCAAACACTGTCAGGCTTAATTATCTATTATGTAAATTATAAATAACGCATATCCAAATAAATCAAGAACTGACGAATGGGACAAAACACGCAAATGTTCAAGCGTCTTTACTGCCAAATTCAATTTCATCTCTGTGGGAGATTTTTGGTTAAACGCGCAGCTGTCTGGTATATTCGGGAACAACAGTACTGGAAAAAGAAGAGACGTCTGCGAAACAAACTCAATAAGAAAGACGCACAATTCATAGTTTCGATGTTTCTTGTAATTGCACGACTGTTGTGTGTGTGTGTGTGTGTGTGTGTGTGCGCGCGTGTGTGTGTGTGTGTGTGTGTGTGTGTGTGTGAATGTAAGGGTAAGGATGTACCCGGTGGTTCATTAATTCAATTTTTGATGATTATTCATATAATCAGTGTTTGAAATTTAATATTATTGCGTTCGTGGATATTACCCACCTGTGGAGAGTGACCAGTCCACATCGGCAGTACTGTAGATAGGGAGGTCCGATGGCGAATAACAGTATACTTTTCATCCGCAAAAGCATATCCCCCGAATGCCTTACATAATATATCATAAAATATCCTACAAAAGGTTAAATAAACAAGGGGTTCAGGGCTTCTGTGGATGTTGACTGAAAACTATTAAATGTGGCCATTTTCTGCATCTCGGATTTTATATCAACGTTTTTCTTTCTTGCTTCTTTTTTTAAACTTTCGGTCCGACCTACAAGTCAACTACATTAATAAAATTACAAAAATATCAATACACGCAAGGTATCTAAAAGAAACAAGAAAGGACACACCCCGTACCCACTCACCCTCACTTATTACACCATGTTCTTCAACAAAAATAGACCCTGCTAGCAGGAATAGCCATCCTTAAACACATTCTGCAAGATACAGATTTTCGATGCAAAGGACAGAACACACACAAAAAACTTAGAAACCTATGTTGAGGTATAACTGAGTGCAGACATTTGTTCTCAAGTAAAAACAATGTCTGAAGGCCACACAGTTGGGGTAGAATCTCAGGGTGAGTTCCTTTTCAAGTTTTGCATTAATTGAGCAGGAAGAAAGTAGTAAGTGATGTCATTTACATCTAAAGTAAAGTTATGTTCCAGCTTATTTCTTACTTTTCGGGAACGGGCTGGGCAGTCATGTGTTACTTGTAGGCTGGGTTTGGGATCAAGGATACAAAGCCTCGTACAGAATTGAGCCATGCGAAGTTTCAACATTCAATTCGATTAGAACGGGTTCCTATGATTCTATTAGAGTCGCGTAATTCGGGAATATTCGAATAGCCGAGATGTTCTCTTAATGTTATCAACTATCATTCTTTTCTATCTGATTTGTTCCGCAGAAGCTTTCGGTGTTGGTACAGTGCAATTGCATTTTCCTCACTAAACAATCAGCATTATCGCCATTATGTTTATGAACAAAATGTTGCATCAGAGTCTCGTTATTGTTTCTTAGTCCATATCTGGACAAGTCGAGACATGGCCTTAGAAATAAGAGCTCTACTTTGATATAACATTTTGTACATAAATATAATGGTGATGATAGGTGTATCGTACAATTCTCAAATGCAATAACTTGATAACAGTAGCTTTTTAATTCTAAAATTCATTTTCAGGCACACAAAAATAGTTGTCGCTTCGGTCGAGACTGTAGGCGTCTGCCTTGGATTTTTGCGATCCTCGTATAAATTTATTGAGGGTTTACATGTTCAACATTCCGAAAACTGTGTGCGCTGTAATAGAACTACGTGTTATTTCAGCTTGAATGTTTCCAATCACTCAGATTCGAAAGCATAAATGCAATATAAACTTAACATACAAGGTCGGTGGCTCAGTAGGTAGAGATGCAGGCTGCAAGCCGAGAGGTTCTCGATTCGAATCGCACTTGCAGCAACCACATTGTGTCAGTGGGCAAGGCACTTAATCTCAATTGCCCACGTGGGTGCACGGTGGTGTTGTGTACTAAGGCGTACTTCACGTCAATGGTGCACGTGTCTTTAACTAATGCTAACCCTGCTTGTGTGGAGTTAGTGCGTTTGGGAGTCTGACAGTTGCTCGCCGTTGCTCGGTGGTTCTCTCCGGGTACTCCGGCTTCCTCCGCCTGTAAAACTGTCCGACACGAGGTGACCTGGATGTCGAAAGTGTCGTTAAACCCAATAAATAACATACAAGCTTCCACGTAAACGCGTATCGAAAGCTTGTAAAGTTCTGTGAATAGTAACGAAAACAAGTCGTATCTTAACACGCCCTTGTATCTTGCAGTTGCAACATACAAATTTTGTATCGGGGTTCCAGAGACACACTCTATTCTGGTAATTACAGACCCAGTACATGCTTGTCTATTATATACATGGGGAACCTAGGGACGGCCGGACCGCTAGGTGTTAGATAAAACCACATTTTGAAGTTGAAAAAGTATTTCCCCTTGAATTCTTCTTCTATCGTTATGTCTATCAGACAGGGAACCCGATCACAGGGAAGTTCAAAGAAACTATACTGGTTTCGTAACAATATTGATCCTGTGTCTGGGAGATTCCACATTTTTGATTAACTCGTCCAAACAGAAAAAAAGGCAATACAATCAAAACTTTATGTATTGAGTCGATAACTGAAATTACAGTTTATGAATGGAGACTAATAACATCTGCCGTATTCCACAGTTGTAAGACGATACATTTACTACATGTTTGACTCCTTAAAACTAGCAAGATTCGATATGAAATCTTCTGCCTGATTTGATTCGATTCGTTATTCGATTCAACCCGAAATTTAAGATCAGCAAAACATAGAATGCCTAAAAATCCGGCAAAAATCATTGGTTTCCTAACTTATACATAAACACTCGACTGACTCTTATGTTCATTATTCTTTTATAAATCCAGGTCCATTTGGACCGAGCTTATCGACATCCAAGGGTGTATATTTTGAACATCATTGTCTACAACTGGCATGATTACCTTCTTAAGGTAGAAAACAGTCGCTTTATATTTTTAAACAGTTTTCCACATTGAAATCAAACAGTCGAACATTCCTTCGCTACTGTGAATGAAAAAGCCTCCTCAGAGATGTTGAGCGGTGCGCTCATCATCTTTTAGGAGGTTTCTTCTTTCTTGCTGGATGAGTGTCTGTATAACTAAAAGCTGCGACCAAACTCGAGAGTCAGTATGACCAGCAGCTACGGCCAAATTCCCCCTCTCTCCGCAATCGACGGCAAGACATGTAGAACATAAGACAGATAAAGTTTCGTCAAGGTCAATTATACGTCCATGTGTGGCTTCGGGCGCAGCAACCTTTCGCAATGTAGCTAAGTGAGTTTCGCTAACCTCGTGATGCCTCACTAGAGTTCAAAGAACATCTCTATAAAAAGCCTTTCTTAACAACTGCAACACGTCAAATGATGGAGCAATCACAGAAAGGTGGGTGATGCACCAAGGTACCTAATAATTATAGCATTAGATTCCCGTATTAAACGAAATAAAACAGGAAAAACCCCCATGCAATATCGATTCGCGACTGCCACATGCCATTACAAGTGCTCTAAATCATCTGCGATAGTTTAACTCAAATTATGGAAATGACGTTGTTAACAATCCGCCTGATATCATATCCCACAGGATTTTTGCAACATGTTAGTATAGATTAACACAGATCGCCTGTCTGGCCATAAAAGCATAAACGTATCTGCCTTTCCCTTGCGGTCTCAAATGCACTGAACTCCTACACAACTGGATTGCTGGAACACTACTGGAAAACATCACACCTCATGATGCTGTCACTTTAATCCACAAGTTTAACTACTCCCAACGTTGATGTTTGATGACGTGAACACTGTTACGCTGTGACTGCAGTCACAGCGTAACAGCTTTCACATCATCAAACGCGCCAAAAACCTAGCACGAAAACTAATAACGGCTATCAAGTTTCCAACATGTGCGCTTGTTTTGTGTCAATATGATCTACAATATCTTGTTGATACACTACATAAAAAAGTTTAGGACCACCCCAAACACCTCGGTGTAAATGGGAACATTTTGAGTAGTATAGATCGATATGACCCAATCGGCTCACGATTTGCGCACGCAGCATTTCGTGTACATGATTTAGGTTTTGTGGGCTTAATTGGTCTGAGTGCGGAATCGACCTCGTGCGCCCTCGTGGGCAATCGGGATGAAATGTCTTCCCAGAGTCACAGCGCTGATGACTCGAGTTTAAAATCCGATGTTCTTACCAATGAGCCACCTCCCTCCCAAATGTCAGGCATTTATGAAAGGGGTCCATGAAATAAAAACAAAAGTGAATGCAACGCAGCCTATATTTTTATTTTTTAGAATCACGTTCACCTAAGTGTTTGTTTACTATTAAACGATTGTCCCCTTGGACTCATCGGTAGCGTAATCCACGAGAGAACTGTTTCCCAAAAATCAATAACTGTAGGACACTCAGCATATACGCTCATCCTTGCCGATGGTGTACCCAACTCTGAGCTGTCGTGTGTAAATTCGTAAATCCGGTGGCCAAAGCTTCGGCACTGGCCTGCACGCAGGACAAATTTGAAGTTTGACCGTGCTATCCGTATGACTTTGAGCCCTGAACTTTAGACTTACGCACAGAGAAGCAGAAAAAAAAAGAAAAAAAAAAAAGAACCCCGATGCATAGATGCAGATGCTACTGAAATCTCCCCTACACCGGACTTTTGATGAATTGACGGATGAATCAAGAAACCATATGCAATCCGGACCACAGACATAAACCACACGATAGCTGCCAGGATCTGCATATAAACTAACTTGAAGTTGTCGAAGATACTCGATTCACATGTTTACAAGACAAAAGAAATCTTTTGACGACCGGTTTGGGGAGTCCTGCCGATCGACTTCATCAAAACAAAAGGCCCGCTGCCGAGATATGTTCGTCAATGGGTGAAACAACTTATTCGTTATCTCATCAGTGTTGTGAATTCATCAACTGTCATGATTTATCTGCCTTTCACACCAACCATTCATCTACAACGAATGCACTTGCGATGATTGGAATCTCGTCAATAGTGCCATAAAAAATGTAGAAACTAATTTTTCACAAGCTATAAAACGATAGAACGCATCATAATCACATGAGTGCATTTCCATGTTTCTGTACTGTCGTAATGGACAACTGAACACCCAATAACCCTTTGAATACTGATAGTATCGTCCATGTCAGTTCAATGGCAGCAGTTGGAAGAGTGCATATTCATAATTTGGAGGAAGACTAATTCTTATCTTAAACGTGCAGCCTCAGAGCTGCACGTTGAAACTATTGATTGGTCCACCCATAAATTCAATTAACAGCCATTCTCCTTAATGAAATTGTGACGTATCAGGCTCCTGGGCCGGAAAAGCAGGCTCACGGGTCCAAAGGGTTATCCCCTTAATAGTTATTACCCTATAGATAAAAACTGGATTCCGACAATATACAGTACGTGGAGAGTGGATTGTAACTAAAACACCCGCGGAGTGGAGTATCACCCAAAGTATCACTTTCAAATTCTGTACATATGGACAAAAAACACAAGCAAAGTTTCAGCCAATGGACCTCTGGGTTTAACCCGGAGGTCCATTGGCTGGAATTTTGCTTGTTATGGTTATGCTTCGCAACAAATTTGCAATTATTGCTCGGGTGGAATCTCCACTCTGCGGGTGATTTAATGATAATACACTCTCCACGTACTGTATGTGCCAGCCAAGCAATGTCGGACTTTATATTCTCGACACGACGATCATAGGACTCTATGAATCTCAAATTTCGCATCGAACCGAATAGAATCAGACAGAGGGTGGATAATCGAATCGATTCTCGAATCAAATCTCACTAGTCTTCAGACTGTAAATGTTGCTCATCTCATTCTGACAGCTGTAAACATTGTAATTCTCCACACAAGTGCTGTATTGAATGGCGGCTCGTCTGTTTGTACAAGTCAGTCAAGAAATTGGAATCTCTGAGGACGGAATCAAAGTAGTTTCAGAAGCGATACTTCCTTGAACTCGTTTTCTGTCATCAGGTCTCCGATTCTAAAATTTTCAAATCAACCTGACTCGATTTGAATCATCATTAGGACAATTTAGAATCGAATCAAATCGCATTCAAAAACTTCGATGGTCTCCAGATGATCAGTTGAGGCTGAAAACAGATATGAAGTGACAAAGTCCAGAATATTACGCTGTTGGTAAACACATTTTTGCATTTTACCTAAAATGAACATACAATAATACTGTTTTGGAGTAATTAAAAATGTTCAGTTTTTGCCTCCAAAACATACCTGAAAAACACTCCACTGAAACGAGCTAGTTCCAATTGTTTTATTTGTTTTATTGGAGATTAGGAACACTTTCAACATCCATGGTCACATAGTGCCGGACTGTTTTACGGGTTGGGGGCAAGGGAATATCCGAAGAGAGTCTGGAGAAAAATACTGAACAACGACAAGTAACTACTACTGGACTTTTAATTGGAAGTCATCTTGAACAATACAACGCCAAGTCACTTGAGTAGAGCTTTTCCATTGATAAAAGAAATACATTGCAATTTGCACTATTGTGATTTCTTGCGACGAATTTTATTCTGTTGACAAAATTGTAAACAAAAAAATGTAATACAACTGTCGTATAATTTTGAAGACCACCCCCCCCCCCCCTCTCCCCCATACATGTTCTTAAGTTATGCTTGGTATCCAGTGACCAACGTACTTGCTGTAAAATGATCACTTAGTCAAGCACACAGTCTATATGGGACTCTTCGTATCAACAGGTACAGCTCAGGGATGATGGATTACTACAAATACAGTGGCTGTTTTCCTCGCGACAACAAATTGCAATTTTAGATTGGAAAATACAATAAACAGTGAACACCATTTGGTCCAGGGTACCACCGAGTGCAACGTTTGCTGTTCTTTCTTTTCTTGTGCGTTTTCTCAGAAAATGCAAATATCCATTTAGCCTGTGTATAGTACTGTACTGTCACCATAGAAGTGTTCTATTCCTCGATCTGATCACCATCTCGTTGCCACACACACCGTTGGGTCGAAATGACATAAATAAAATCAGATAATCAGGTCTGAGACATGCAAGTTTGTTCAGGGGTCGTTTACTTGTTTTTGTTTTAGGTCAAATCTGTTGACAACGACGTAGTTCCATTATTTCAAACAGTGATAGGGATGTATACATAACGCCACGATGCGTGAATGCGTTCGTTAATAGGGCGCAAATTCCAGTGCGGAAGGATAGAACGAAAAGGTTGAGTGCCGTATTGACAAAGGCATTCACACACCTTGGCGTTCTGTGTATATTACACGCCCCTGTGACACAGAATCCATTACTTTGACAATTCGGTCTCATTTGTAGAATTTGACAGTTCTGACGTCTGCTTGAAATAAAAACAAAACAAAACTCAAGTGTGATTGGCAAACACGTGCGACAGATCGGTACGTAAACAGAAAAAATATAAATGAAAAATATGTTTAAATATGTTATTTATTTGTATTTTTAAGAAATTAGCTATCGTTATCTGAGAGATATTCGCTTCATAATCAGAACTTGAGAGTTATAAAATCACTCCCCATTTATAGAATAAGTTTACTTTCGGTAATTTTGGTGGATTTGAACAAACATATTTTTAATTGACACTCGATTTATCGGCTAGCAGCTTCCGAAATGATCAGGTCAGATTGCGACGTTTCGATTGTCTGATTAAGAAATGGGCGGAGTTTAGTTCTTTTGATAGATCCATAACGTCAGGTGGAAAAATAGTCTGTCAGAGAAATCCGTATTGAACATATGTTCCGTGCGGATTTGCAAATATGAGACTGGAGGAAAAGTAATCGTCATGTTATAAAAAAAAATCTGAAACGTTTAAAAAGAACAACAACGCAAAATACTATGAAATCGCGAAACATGCGCTATGGCGTGAACGTGAAGATTTTTATTTTCAATCATTTTCAACATTTTTATTTACATCGTGACCTCCACACAAGTATGAAGTCAAGTACTGTCAATCTTCTAGACCCGAGCTGCCACTTTAAAGGATCTGTACGCCATATGTTGGTACCGAGTCCTATTTTACCAGATGAACAAAATTTGTTTCCTATAGTAAACTAGCACTGCTCCCATTGAGGAGGTCCTCATGGGGAGTGATTGTGAATAGAATAGAAGTCACGCAGGCGGAAGGCATTGTGTATCATTTACGAGCTGTGCGCCTTAGTAACTGATCTTCCGTGCGTCATCTTGTGATGATTGCGTTCCTAAAAATATTACTGCACTTGTGGTTTTCAAACTTACATTACAACACCAAAACCCCTTGCATCATTTATTGAATAATATAAAAATTAAATCAATGAAAGTTACAATTTTAGTTATTTATCCTCTACAGGGATACAAAAATAATTCTTCCTCGAAGAAATGACATGGAATTGTTCCCGATATACGACAAAACACAAGAAAGCAATCCAATGTGATTATTTTGAGTCAATACAACTTCCATAGAATTCTCATTCTGTTTTTAACCGTTTGAAGCCTGATGGTATATTGCATGCCAGTTCAACGGCAGCAATTGGAAGAGTCCATGGTCATCATTTGTGGATATACCAATTAATATTTTCAACGTGCAGCATTGGGGCTGCACGTTGAAAACATTTATTGGTTTACTCCTTAATGAAATTGTAACGTATCATTTTCCTGTTCCGGAAAAATGGCTTCTCGGCCCTTTACCTAACATGAAAAGCAGACGACAGTTGCAAAAATAATTCTTGAATAACTAATTTTTTTCATTTTTTGTCTCAAAAACATAGGTTATGACCCCTCGTTGGAACGAGCTCGACAAGCTCGTTCCAACGAGGGGTCATAACCTATGTTTTTGAGACAAAAAATGAAAAAAATAATGAAAATTAATTGGCGATTTTTGAGAATAGCGCTGGCCCTTTTTGTCCGTTACGTTAGGTAAAGGGTTAAAGGGTTGAGTTTCTTTTCTGGTAAAGTCGAAACAGTCATAACGGTCTTGTAGAAACGTTCTCAACGTTCTCAAAATGAACTCTCAACCACAATATTTAGAAAAAATGCAGCCGAGAATAAAAATCGAGTGTAGTCCGGACATAAAAACTGAAACGATTGGTTAATACTTCAGATGGACATATGGCATAATTTCTGTCACAGCATGCATAGAGAATAAAAAAGCATATCAAGTGTTAAGGCAAATACGTGGTGGAAACCTTTATGTTGTCCTGTGTTGACAGAACCCTTCACCGAATGTGAGGGCCATGTCTTGACAGAGACATTGACACAAATCACCATTCAAATTTTATATGTTGTAAGTTTTTGCCTCGAAACATTTCTGATGATCCCCTCCTTAGAACAAGCTCTTCGAGCTCGTTCCTATGAGGTGCCACAAGCTCTGTTTTAAAGCAAATATGATAATTTCCAGTTATTCAAACAGTTTCTGTTACAAGTGTCGTCTGCTAATCGTGATCGATAAAGAGTTAAAGCAGATACACAACAATGGCTGATGGCAATTATACCCACACAACAAACGATTTAAAAACAAAATAAGGACCAAAAAAATCATGAAAATTGAAAAAGTAAGATCCGTAACTCTGGTGAAAAATAAGCGGGCTACTTTTTATAACATGGCCAGGAGTGGTTGTCACAAGGATTCCTTGTAGCAAATTTTATTGAAATCCACCCATCCGCTGCTGAGATATCACCGCGGACGGGAAAATTACGACAAATTGACAAAGTAAAGACAGAAACTCTGGTGCAAAATATGCGGGCAACTTTTCATAACATGCACAAAGGGGCTTGTCACAAGGATCCTTCATACCAAATTTTATCCACTCACTGCTGCGATATCGCCGCGGAAGGACGATTGGACGTGTGCATGCGCGGACAGACGGACGGAGGGACGCATGTAATCCAGTATACCCTCCATTCTCTTCGAGACTTGGGATATAATAATAGAATAGATACATTAAAAGACTTGTGATATCGAAATTTGAACTTGTGGCGCAGTTTGTACAGGTATGTTAACATTATGACTTAAGCAGTAACAGAATAGAACTTGGATCATGAACTCATAGACATATCCACATGGAAATAATAATTTATGTTGCCCTATGTTGACAGAACCCTTCACCGAATGTGACGGCCCTAACCTGACAAGGACATTCTCACAATTCCCCATACAAATTTTATATGCTTTCAATTTTTGCCGCTAAAATATATCATGTGAACACTCATTGGAACGAGATCGTCGCGCTCGTTCCAATGAGGTGCCATAAGCTATGTTTTGAGGCAAATATGATAATTTCTAGTTAGTCAAAAATCTTTTGTTGTAAGTGTCGTCTGCTAGTCGTGGTCGATAAAGAGTAAAGGCAGATACATAATAATAAAATAGAAACTGTAAAAGACTAGTGTTTTATGGAAATTTAAATATTTGGAGAATTTTGAACAGACAATATCAACATTATGATTTACGCAGTGACTGAATAGAATATGGATAACGAACTTACAGACATATCTACATGTGTGCTGATTTTTTATACAACACTGAGGATTGGAGTTTTTTTCTAAAACACCGTGGATGGCAATTTCCGCCAGGTAACTAAATATTAAATAACCATTCAGATGTTGTACCAACAGTTTGTTAGATGTCGGAAAGCGTGCATGTGTCGTGCTCTTTCCTCTTTGTAAATATTTGAAGCGTTAAAAACACACACCATGGCAGCTGCCCCGCTGGCGTCTCTTGGACTTGGATATTATCAAGTCCACTAACCTAACTCTGACATACCTACAGTACAGTCGCTGTGGACTGGTCGTAATCCACATTTGGGCAGTAAAGTCCACGCATGCGTTTATCAGGCAATAAAGATCATCATCAGCAGGAAAATTTTAATTAATGAAGCACCGGCTTGTATCAGATTCTTCATTAATTAAATGTTTGACGATTATTCCAATAATTAGTGTTTGGAATCTAATATAACTGCGTCCGTAGAAATATTGCGTACTTGTGGAAAATGACCAGCCCAAAGCAGCCGTACTGTATTCGTGAGGTAACTCATGGAATAATTATGAACATACAAGGTGGTTATTTTGCTTCTGAAGAAATCGTGATCTGCGTGCTTCCCCCAAGACAGGCAAAGCTGTAGTAGTAATATTCGATATCACAGAATTAGGTGATCGATTCATTAAATCTGGTACAGAACCCCCGCCCCCTCCCCCCCCCCCCCCCCTTAAAATGTCTCCATTTGTATCTTAGGAAACCTGGAATAGAGGGATATTTTCAAAACCTTTAAAACATATACACTCAAGTTTCCAACATTCCGAGATGGTTGGCCCCTAGACTCAATTCGTAAAAAAACATTCCTTCAAATGCAACAGGCAACTTTTCTTTCATTTGCTAATTTTGATTACTTTTCTTTCATTTGCTAATTTTGATTCGGCCGACAGGAGATAGATAGATATTTTATTTGTACAATTTTCTTACATTCAAGCTAAATACAATAATAACAAATGCATTAGATATATTATACAAGGGCGGCATGGACAAGATTTACCGTCTTCCTGCCGCACCTAAAGTAAATTATTCTCAGATTTGAGGCTGAAAGGCGACATGAAATGGCTACACAGGTGTCACACGAAAAGCATGGTGTAGCAAATTGGCTTGGGTTCTAAGTATATAAGGGCAATACCCACGTGTATAAATATCATTTATTTTAGAGGTTGAGACTACTGGTAGAAAAGTACTGCTATTGTTAGTTCTGACTGGGATATGTTGTCTGGCTATCGAGTATTAGAAAGGGGATTGGGGCTCAATTTGTAATGTTGTTTGGTCGGTTTGTTTCATTGCATTTTCCAGCCTAAACGGGCGGTGAACTACCAAATTTCTATTCCTACATAGAGTAAGATATAATCAGAGGGAGCTAGTTGTATTATTAACAACTACAAGTGTGGTGAGGAGAATGCAGAATAACGAGAGGACTTCCATATTGTATGGGTTTCTTCAACTGGTCTACAGTCTGGTCAGAATTGGTTCTTACATTTTAAGACATTAGAATTATTTGATAAGTAACTTTTGATTAATTCTTTTTTAAAACAACTTTTAAATTTGAGATTTCTGACTGCCTGATCTAATGAATTCCAGATGGTTGGAAAAGAGTGTTTTGGAAGGACAGAGAAAAACTTCGTTATTGGTGTAGATGTGTTCAGGTTTCCAGCTTGTCGGGAATTCATTGCAGCTGTGTCGTCAAATATTGTTTTAAATGATTCGGGCAGGTTTCTGCTCTTCCATTCAAATATGAACGATGCCGCTTGGAATCTATACTGGTCCTGGGGTTTCATTCAGTATCTTTTCATTTTGGAAGATGGGTTCTGTGTGACTCTTGTAGCTTTTGTTTGATATAATTCTTATGACTTGTTTCTGGCTTTGAAAATAGCATTTCCATGGTCGGCATGCTCCCAGACTAGCAGCCCATATGATAGATGATAAAAGTGAGCAATTTTGCGTTCTTAAACAATTTTTTGGTAGTATTCTCTTCACCTTATTGACCATATATATTGTGTTCGACAATTTTCGACATATTATTGATGTGTGATATTTGAACGTGAGATTTTCGTCTATAACGATACCTAGAAACTTTAAAGATTTTTTGGACATACTGTTGCCTACGTGCGTTAGGCGTTTGTCATCTAATGAAACTTTCAGATTATTCCATTTGAGGTCATTGTTTTTTTGGGTGAAATAACATATATTTAGTTTTTGTTATATTAATTGCCAGTTGTTGCAACAGCACCAGTGATAAATTTTTGTCAGCTCAGAGTTCACCTTTTCCTCGACTTCATCTTATGACCGGATATATGAAGGGTTGTATCATTTGCAAATCAGAGTAAGATTATAGCCGTATCATTTGGCATATCATTCACGTAAATGAGAAAGAGTGTAGGTCCTGAGATGGACCCCCCGAGGAAGACCACAATTGATATTACACAAGCCAGATTTCCTTCCCTCGAATTCGATATATTGTTGCCTTCCTGTTAAGTAACTGTTGAACCATTCTTTGGTTATTCCCCTAATACCATAGTGATCATCGCACAGTGAAGTAATGGGTCGTGAGTTATATTGTCGAACGCCTTTGATAGGTCAATAAATATGCCTACAGTGGAGTCTCTTGTCTTTCTATCGTTATTTTCAGCAATGTGGTCTAATAAATGCAGTAAAGGGTGTGTACTAGAGTTGTTTTCTCTGAAGCCAAATTGATTTTTATGAAGGCTGTCGAACCTAGCTAGAAATGATGGCAGTCGTTTATACATAAGTTTTTCCATAATTTTTGAGAATGATGATACAATACTTACTGGCCTATAGTTTTCAATGTTTTCTTGGGCTCCGCTTTTGTAAATGGGTACAACTCTGGATATTTTTATTTCAGTGGATACAATACCTTGCTTGAAGAATAAATTTATGATATATGACAGTACATGTGCTGTTTCGTCAATAGTTTTTCATTAGTTTCATGGATATTTTAGGGAAGTCGACGCAGTTTGTGTTAGAAGGTTTTGAGCAAATGGATAATATTTCAACTGGGAATGTTTCTAATAAGAAAAAAACGTTTCTGATTTTTTGGTCCATGTAATAAAGTGTATCTATGCCTTCAACTGGTTTTACCCCGTTAGCAGTGTTTGAGAAAAGTAATTGTTAAATGATTCTGAAATTTGATCTGGAATGGATAGTGTATTATTTTTATATATAATCTTCTCAGGTAGATTTTGTGAAGGTCTGGGCATTTTTAGTGTATCCTTCAGAATAGCCCACGTGTGCTTCAAATTATTTTTATTTTCTGCAAGTATTGTTCTGTAGTAAGTATTTTTGCTTTTCCTCTTTATTTTATTGAATATTTTACAATAAGCTTTATATTTATCTATGTTGGAGGTAATTGGATGCGATAATTTTTAGCGAGGAGTGCATTTGTAGTCACTGATGACTCAAGTAAGCCAAGACACTTGACATCCAGGCATCTCTTTTGATATATTTCGTTTTTCGTGTAGGGAATATGAGCGGGAAGGTTTGTTCAAATGCTTGTAAATACTCATCCAAGAATTTATTGTACGCTTGATCCGCAGAGAGACAACCATACACTGCGCCAAACGAAAGATTATTCAAAGTTTCCTTAAACTCTGTAATATTTCTGTCACTAAAAATCCGAACGGTTCTCCTGGTATTGTTGGACCGAGGTTGATCTTTTTGAGATTGTTCTACATAGAATGTGACAAAGTGATCAGATACATATGTAATTATAATGCCACAGTCGAAATGTACTTTTGAATTAGTGTGAATGTGATCAATTAGGGTTGCTGAGTGTTCAGTAACTCTAGTAGGTTTAGTAATCACTGGGAGATAACCAGGTTCGAACACCTTATCTGTAAACTCAGCAGTTTTTGGGTGCGTTTCCGAATTGAATAAATCAATATTGAAGTCACCTATTAAAAAGGTCTTGGTATGGGATTCATTCAAGTTTGTCATTACGGCTTCAATCTGATCTATGAATTCATTAATGTCGGACCTGGGAGCTATATATAACTCCAACAACATACGAGTGTTTTTGTTAGGATTAATATATATGAATAGTGTTTCAATTACGCGCGGAATAAAGATAGATAATTCAGGTCTGGGTTGATATCCCAAGGTGTCATTAATAAATAAACCTACCCCCTATTAAGACCTAGCAGGGATATGCCCTTTCGCGAATCGGATAACTTTTGTGAGACTTTCGACGGCAAGTAGTATCCGCATGAATGCTTCATGATTTATTGGTTATTGGTATTTGAAGGTCGCATACTTATGCACAATGGCTAATCATGACCGTGAGAGTTTTACGGATGGAGGAAGCCGGAGTACCCGGAGAGAACCACCGAACAACGACGAGCAGCTGCAAGCTCCCCAACATCGTAACTCTGCACTGCAGCACATGCAGGGTTAGATTGGTTGAAGACATGCGCACCATCGACGTGCAGTACGCCTTAGTACACGGCGCCATCGTGCCCCCATGTGGACAATCGGGGTTAAGTGCCTTGCCCAAGGACACAACGCGGGAGTCCGAATCGATCGCTCAGATGGTCACCCATCCGAGGACTAACCGGACTCGACGTTGCTTAACTTCGGTGATCTGGCGAGAACCGGTTACCACAACGCCACCGTGCCCCCAATGATTCATGATCGAATATGGATTCATAAGAGTGCCACAGTCATCTCCCTTTGTTCTGCTTGCAAAGTCGTATTTTTCATGTGTCTTTAGTTCACCAAGATTTATCTCATCTGTTGTGGTATCCATTTGGGTTATTTCCTTTTAAATTGTACCTTTTTTCTATAAGTCTCAACACATAATAAATGGTTTGTGGGAACCTACATTCTGAGACATAACCAGTCACCATGCTTTCACGTGAATTCAAATTAAATATTGTACAAAACAACATGAATACAAGACAAGCAATTAAATTAATGAAGTTGGGAGTATTGTGCGGGATTTTGTCGGTGGGATTATTCACTTGGTCGTCCTCTGATAAGATTGAGATGACTTTTATTCAAAGAATAAAAAAAAAGAAAAAAAAAAAAGAGAGACATTTATCTGCATCGTCCTTTCGTGAATAAACATGAGTTACCCGATTCAAAAATATACGAATCTGGACGTCAATTCGATGTCGATCCTGGGGAGCACCGTGCCTCAGTGGTTACAGCATTGGACTTCAAACCGAAAGGTCCATGGTTTGATCCCCACCAGGGGTAACTTCGTTGTGTCCTTGATCAAGACACTTAATTCCGACTGTCCAAGGTGGCGCCATGTACTAATGCGTACTGCACGTCTAACTTTTCTTCAACCAATGCTAACTCTGCATTTGCGGAGTTAGTATGTTGGGGAACCAAGGTGATACTGCTGTCAAAAGTGTCGTTAAAGCCCAATAAAAAATGTCGATGCCGAATCAGGTCATCAGTGTCGACATCGAAGCGAATCTTCGATGCTTCGCAGGACCCTTGACTGAATCTCATAACCTTTTAATGACATTTCGGAGACACTATTCATTGTTTCAATTATGCCCCTTTTCCACTGACTTTCTACGATGGAGACCCCAGGACGTTCATCAATGGGGGAACACCCTCTCCATTCAGTCCAATGCGATCTATAGTATATATAGGTTTTGCCAACCGAATAATGCATCTCTTTCCATATTAGAGGTATATTGTCCCATGATAACGTTACTGAGATATTCAACTTTTTTCAGCAACAAACAAGCTCGCTCCAGCGGGATGGAATGGGAGGGCGAATGCTTGCATGTTATGCTTTACAAGAAATATTGGGCAGCACAGGTCTGAAATGTAAATGTATCTTCACTTTGCTGCATAAACTAGATATTAAAAATAACGTCACCGAAAATGAAATGCTAGCACCACCTGTTGGAATTTATCTCGTCTCGAGGACACATTCAAGTGAAGCTATAAGACAGGGAAAACAAAATAAAGTGTGCGGAAAATGGTTTCATCTTTGGGTCTATAATTGCCAACACTCCTCATAGGTTCGATAGAACCTGCAGAAACATTGACATTACTATAATATTATGCTTATCTGTGTTATCGATTCGCTTGCTAAAATGTAGAAACACGCGTGGTCTGAAATGCTCAAACTTCTATTACTCCTACGCAGGATATATAAAACGGTACCTAGGAACACTGAAAACAAATATTCCAAGTTAACAGGGACACAAATTTCTGACAAAGCCGATGGACTATCAGCGGCCCTTGTCAAAAGGGATGCTCCTCACAGCTTGAAATATTTTTTATTGCTTGTTTGATGTGGAAAATGTTATGGTCTCGAACCCCCAGTGAGGGCCAGAAATTACCAATTGAAAGACTCGTCGCTTGGATAGCAGGAATATCTTCATCGCCAGTTTCTGTTGGAAATATTTTGGTCAGCAGTCAACAGCAAACCAAATAGCTCTATCTGCGTCACAACTTATTCCAGGAGTTTTTCACTGAAGTAATTAAATGTTGTATTTAGTCATCCAGCAGCATTCTGCAAGTGAAAGCGAGGGCGTGTTTATCCTAAGCGTAAAATAAACTAGTTTTACCAATGTGGGGATGATTAACACTCCACATATAGTAGATTCTGGAGAAGAAGGCGTGAATTTTATACATGGACCTGTCCATTTTAAACCGAAGTAAAAATATACATAATTTCAAAGGGAGATAATTCAGTTAAATCGGTCGCAACATGAAAATTGGCAAGAATGTGTATGTCCACAGATTAGTGATCATGTAAAAGAAGTCTGATCAAAATCAGTTAACCTTTTATCCAACGTAACGGAAAAACGGTCAGCGCTATTCACAAAATTTTTCATTCAATTTTCATTATTTTTGCCTCAAAAACATAGTTTATTCGTTCAGCTCGTTCCAATGAGGAATCATAAGCTCTGATTTTGACGCAAAAATTGAAAAAAAATAATTAGTCAAAAAATTAGTTAAAAATGTAGACGTTGAGCAAATGTGAAGCTCATATGGAAATAGTTAAAGAAATTCATCATTCACCTAACATATCGACCGCATCCGTTCGCGTAATTTACAAATTCAGCTCGTACCCGGAGAGAACCACCAATAAGCGACGAATAATGTTAGATTCCTCAACGTACCAGCTCCGCACAAGCAGGGCTAGCATTGGTTGAAGGCAAGTGCACCATCGACGTGCAGTGCACATTAGTACACATCGCCACCATGCACCCACGTGGGCAATCAGGATTAACTATATATATCTTGCCCAAGTACACAACGCAGTTTCCCCTGGCGGAGATCAAACCATGAACTTTTTGGTTTTATGTCCAATGCCGTAACTACTCATTCTCCCTGGTAGAAAGTTCAGCTGAAGAGGAGATAACTCTGATAACCCTCTACCTAACATGAAAAGCAGATGACACTTGGAAACAAAATTCTTGAATGACTAATTTTTTTCATTTTTTGTCTCAAAAACATAGGTTATGATCCCCTCTGTGGAACGAGCTCGACGAGCTCGTTTCAAAGAGGGGTCATAACCTATGTTTTTGAGATAAAAATGAAAAAATAATGAAAATTAATTGGTGATTTTTGTGAATAGCGCTGGCCGGTTTTGACTGTTACATTGGGTAAAGGGTTAAAAGTTGCCGCAACTGCACATGTCTACCCACTGGTGGTAACTTCGGAGAACTTTAATTTAAATTGATTTATGAACCTTAGAGAAGTTATGCAAATAATAATTTCCTTTTTTAATCAATTTGTCCCTTGAGTACAACAACGCGCCATTTTTTTCAATGTTTTAATTTTGCAGTTGGCGCATTGTTGCACCCAAGAGACAAATAATAAACCAAAGTTTAAGAGGAATAATTCGGTCAAAATTGTATTTACCTGAGAATCGAGTAGTATGAGTATGTGAACTGTCTAATAATCATGCCTGGGGCATGCCTGGGGCAAGATCAAATCACATCAGAACTAGTCAAGCACTTGGAAAAGGGAAACGATAAGCGATGTGGCATGGGGAACCCATCGGAGTGCCCGAATCAGGTCGAGGAAAATCTGTCGAACTTCGTGTGCAGCGAAATTAAAACCGAGAAGGTGCGAAAGGTGGTCTCAAAATTAAGGAATGGAAAAGCGAGAGGGGTGGACGAAATTCCTAACGGGTTTCTAAAAAAGAGGGAGAGGAAGACTGTGCAAGCCTAACTGCCCTATTCAATTTAGTCATAGAAAAACAAGACGTCCCAAAAGAAAGGAGAGAAAGCAAAGTGACATTTATTTATTCACAAAAAGGGACAAAAGGACGTTTTGGATAATTATCTAGGAATCTGTCAGTAGCAACATTGGAAATGTTTTCTGTAAAGTCCTGTATGGGAGATTAGAGGAAGTGATTGAGGCGAAGGGTTGTTTGGGAGAGATTCAGAATGGCTTCAGGAAGGGAAGGAGAGTCACGGACCATCTTTTTACGCCATCCCAAAAGACAGAATCCGCGAAGGCAAAAATGAAAAAGATGTTTATGGCCTTTTTGGATGTTAAAAAGGCACAGATAGAGTATGGAGGGAGGGTATGTGGCGAAAGCTTGAGGCTCTGCGCTTGGGAGATGAGTCTGTTGGAATTCTGAAAGCATTATATACAGATGTACATAATGAACTTAGTCTGAGTAACATAACAACAAAACGTGTGCCTATGTAGCCTAAAACATGGGTGTATCCTTTCGCCAATTCGTTTTGGAATGTACATCAAAGGTTTAGGAGATGACCTCCTGCGTAACGACCAGGGGGTAGCAGTTGGGGACTTTAACATCCCAGGGCTATATTTTGCAGACGATATGGTGCTAGTGTCAGAAAGCGAAGAGGGGTTAGCGAAAATGCTGGAAATTGTTGGGAAATATGGGAACAAATGGAGACTCGAACTAAATGAAAGCAATGTTATGCCTATGGACCGTAAAGTGGATCCTACTCAAAGGTGGACAGTGGGGGAGTTCTGTATTCAAGAAGGTAGCATCAAACTTCTTAGTGTAGGATGAGGCAGGTTAGGCAGGTGACTACGAGTATCTGGAGGTAAACATAAACATTACAGGAAGAGGCATCTACCGAAACCACGCGAATAAATTGATTCTGAAGGGGATGCGAATCCTTAACCAAATGAAACTTATGGGAGAAACACTTTCAATAAAGGTTTTCGTGGGGATAACTATTTGGGAAATGGTGGGTCTACCAAGTATAACATATGGTACGGAAGTGGCACCCCAAAACCAAACGACTGTAAAGAGCTTGGAAACACTACAGGACGACGCAGGCCGATGGATATCAGGGTCGAGTAATGACGTAGCAATCGGTGGGAGTTGGGGTGGACGAGGATCAAGGACAGGATAGACCTATTGAAGTTCTGTTATCTTAATTATCTGGTAAATCTCCCGAAGATGATGTAAAGTAATGTTCCAGAGTATTTTCAGTTCAACTACCAAGACAGTGTGGACGGTCCAAGTGAGGGAATTAGTAGAGAACTACTCATCGTCAGAGAAAGTGTCATGGAGGATGGGAACCTTATTTGGCGAGAGGGGGTCAAATAAAAGAGATCTTTAGGTGACTTGCGTGATAAAGAGAAGCCTGGTTTTGAAGAGTACCTTGATGGCATCTTGGAGGGGTGGGGTCACTGTTGTTCAAGCTGAGGTTGCGGTCCCTCGAGCTGAGGGAAAAAATTGGGAAAAACAATGAAAAGGAGCGCCACATGTGTAATTACCGTGTGGTGGAGACCCTGGAACACTTCCTACTAGAATGCCCAAATACCAGTCTAAAAGAACAAGATTCACTGGGAGTGTAATGGGGAAATGGGAAGGGAGAATGAAGGGCATGTGGTTAGTGAGTGATTCAAAGGAGAGGGTTAATATGCTAATCGAGGAGATTGGGAAGAATGGGGCAAGGGATGTCATCAAGCATTTCGTCTCCGAGTGTTGGGGGGAGAGAAAAAGAGTGGGAATCGGGAGGCATTTGGGAGCACAGGATAACCAAGGCCTTCTTACCCGAGAACCGCGACAAAACAGCGGCCGGCCAAAGTGTTATTATTATTAATAACTGATTCATAAACCCAGTAGGGTTGCGCATACAGGAATTTTAGATAGAAATCAATAAAATTGAAGTCCAGGGTAGATAATTCAGTTCAAAATTGTCATAAATTGAAAATTTGGAAAAGTGGGTGTATTAAAATTGCTGTGAAAAAAAAATCTTCGATCGCAGGACAGTTATAAGTGACTTTAAAAATGCGACTGCTGAACGATTGCTTTTTATTAAAGTTGACATAGAATGCATGCTGTCAAACAATCTCATCAAGTTTTCGAAATTGAACAGAACAGGCACAAAATTGTACGCAGATGAATTGAAATTGATAGATCTGAGAGACAGAGGTAGGAAGGAATATTGAGAAAAGTTTCATCAATATATGAGAGTGGTTATTACACGGGCATTTGTTTCTCCGGGAGAAACCTGCTAGGATACCGTTTAATGACGTGTGTAACACCCTTTAATATCGAGTAACGACTCCAGCGATTATGTATAACTTTAGGTATGCCCGTCAAAAATGACCCTCAATTTTGAAAACATCGTACTCCTCTTCATACCTGTCATCCTCGCCACCCACCCTCTCCACCCCCCCCCCCCCCTCTCTCTCTCTCTCTCTCATACAGATACGTTACTAGTTCTGACACTGGTGGCTCGAACTTCCATTAATAAAATACTACAATATCGAAACCGAATAAAAAAGACGAAAAATATAGTGTTGTGTGGAGTAAAGCGGGACGGGAATTTCGATCTAAAATATATGCTCGTTTGTTGTCCCTGTTACATGCAGACTTAAGATTGCGACGATCCATATTTGACCACTAATGCGATTGAAAAAGCGGATAAGGAATTTCGATCGTTTACCGACTGGATTGCATACGAATGATCGCGATGTTGTCGAAATTCTCTAACAATTTGTCAACTCCCCAATGACGTAGAATTCCACCTGTCGAAAAAGAAATGTGAGCACATTGAATGTCAGATGTTCTTCAACGTTACGAACTTTGCGACATTGTGCAATTATCAAGTAATATTTTAGAAATAAAATATGGTGTAAACTGGATGATCTTTTCGTTTGTTTTTCTTTATTCGGTATTGGTTTTGCAGGTTTTTTTTATTTATGGCATCTCGAGCCACCAGTGTAAGTGTAACGCAACCAGATCGCGATCTTATCCAGAAAGATACCACTTTTGTGATCATAGTACTGAACGTTTACGAGAGTGTTTGAGCGATTGAAGAGTTGACAAATGTTTTCCTCTGTTCTAATAGTACAATCGTTATGATGAGAACGGAAGTGTGCATCTTGCTGCTAAACAGAGAACAAATTCGTCCCTTGAGAGGAACTAGGTGCCATCCCACTGCTAAAGCATTGAGATGGCACCTTGTTCCACCCAAGAGACGGATTTTTCCTATCATTAGGTATTTTTTCTAAAGCATGTGGTAGAAATACAGCGATCAAAATAACTGACCACTGAATGAGAGACCACTCATAATCATATTATACGAAATCTCGAGCACGTTGCATTCTCCGCTGTGAAATAATATGAATTAGGTTAAACCAAGAAGAGAACGCAGACGCAAAGGACTCTATTATTATTTCGTAAAATTGAAAAAAAAAAGATTCTTGCTCCGCCGGTAGTTTTGTAAACTTTTGTTACTGACACTGGCAGTAAACCTAAAGAGAAAAGATTCGTGATCAAAAGTAGGATTTTAAAATTTTCAAGTAACAAAAATCAATTCAATACTGAATTCTAGGAAGTCAGTGTTCAAGTTAAAAGAAATAATAACGTCATTTATTCTGAAAGATTGACGCGACCAACACACGGTACATTCTCTTGTTTTTGTTGCTATTTTTATTTTCAGCCATCTCAGAATGCAATATTGGACGATAAAATTGCCGCCTCCGATGGGCAAACCGGAAGACACAATTTTCAGTTTGTCAGATATACTGTTTCATTGGAAATTGCGTATTTCTCAACGTACGCACGTGTGTTACCTATAAAGCTCACTTCGTGAGCCGCACTTCGCGCGGCTCTGACTGCGCTCTCTATTATGGCAGCAGCACGGTGTTAAATCTGAACAACCAAGGGCTGTAAAGATGAACAGGCGACCAAATCGGAAAACGCAATAACCTTTGGGCTCGAGATAAATTATTAATGGCACGAATTATCTTGAATTCACCCGAATTATATCAGAACAAAATGACGTGCATATTTTCCTCGGGGAAATCCGCCACCAATGATGCGATTACAAAACTCTGTTTATAAAAGCAGTTTGTGTATTAACTTTGCCTTGTTACAATTTATGGGCGAGAACCTGTACATACAGACAAAATAATTTCACTTCCAAGACAATATGGAGCAGATCACCAAAATAAGAAGGCTTTATGTACGGAGAATATCGCGACAATACTCTTGTAAAAAGGTGTCTTGTGTTTATTTGCTTGGGTGAGAATACTATGATAGTATACTGGAGGCGGTCTACTTCCACGATGGCCCATTATTAGCACCGAGAATCACGAATTTGTACCACTGTATTATACCACACGCGGGAGTGATGCTATAGTTTGGTTACCTGCCAGTGTGTTCTGTTCTGTACAAGTGTACTTTGATAGAGGAGAAGAACTTTCAACTTGGAATAGGATCTTTCTTTTACTTCTGTTTCTAGTCTTTTATGGATGTTCCGTTTACTATAGTGTCCTCTCATACTTCCTTCCTTGGCTTAGAAGCACTCCCGCAGAGCGAACAAACCACTAACTAGCAACAACTATATTTGCCAACCTTGTCTAGCTCTGTTGTTGGGTTTTGCTGCCATTACTGAAGCCCCCCTTAGAGCGAGGTGATAAATTAGCAGTGCTAATTTGTTATCAACTTCACGGCATCGACTCCCAACAGAAAACAAGAAATCTGTATCACTGATAGCTTGGAATAAAATAGGTACAATTCACCCCGGAGCAGATGCTTGTTTTAGTTCTTTTTAGTCATTCTCTATTACAAAAGCTATTGATCGTGCATGCGGGTTGGTGATTGTTTCAGGATACCCATTCCTCATTCGCTACTCCACTGCAAGTATTGATCAACTACATATATTCTTCGACAATCATGTTTATAATTATTCTCTTCCATTGATGCCACATGTCTCTATAGACTGTGACATACTTCCTATTGTTATTGCTCAAGGTCTCCTTCGGCATCACAAGAGAATAAAGTGTTCACCTTTGGCGATAAACAACTGGATCAAAAGATGCCATTGTGTCGAAATAGGTCCGGCGGAAGATTGGGAATAAAGGACAAAGGAACACAATCTTGTAAATTTCACCGCATTAATATAACAACAAGCGGAAGGAGTAGATTGTTTAAAATGTTTTGTCACCGAGTCCTTGATGTATTATAATACAAGTTATCTCCGCCAACATGTATGGTATAACATACATGTTGGCGGAGATAACGTTTTTGTCCCTTTTGAAACACAATACAAACATAGTGGAAATAAATTGGTGGACACATTTCTCGTTTCACAAACACTTGGACCAAATTCGTGATAATTATTTTGTTTTTATAATCGCAGAAGACAACAGACAGAGTTGCATCCCTTGGGTCGTTAAGGAAACGAGTAAACAGTATTTTGTTGACATATCGTCCCCTGACTTCCAATGTGTTCTATGTGCCCACTGGCACATAGAACACATTGGTACTCAGGGGACGAATTATTTGCTCTTATTTTATTTTTATGATTGTATTGTCGGAAATCTGATGATATTTGTGACTATTTTCGGGTTTTTTGGTTCGAGGTTTATAATGAGGCGAGCGGAAGCGAAAAGCTTTCATTGAAACCATATACCCCCGATGTTTCGCGTGCGCTTATACCCTGGATGTTGCACGTTCTCATATACCTTGGATGTTGGGCGCACCCTTTGCCATGGCTATTTGTCCAAGGCATTCCGACCAATCAAAAGACAGAATTTATCGGGATATAGGGACAAGTTGTTTTGTCCAAGGACACAACTGGTCCGGATCGAACCGTCGACATTTCGGTTTGAAGTTCAATACTCTAACCACTGAACCACCGCGCTCCAAGTTTTGTAATGTAAATGTTTGGGTATCATATTAGTGTGGCAGACCAAGCGATATTCACAACGCGCAGCCCGCAAGTCTGCTCGTTGTAGACATTAATTGGCCTACCACCAAATAACAAGTCTAAGTGATGGAACTGAACTGTCATGGAATATACCATCGACTTCCAGAGGTTAACTCATCACCTTACACGGGTAGAAAATGACAGTTGCTGCACACGGAAAAAAAAATTAAATAAGCAAACAAACTGTTCATCTTGAAGACTTCTCCTCGTTCCAGTGAGGAGTGAAAACTTAGAAAATTTATAAAAATAATAAAACAATTTTGTAAATAGCGCTGGAAGAATACAGATTTTACATTAAAACAGGAGTTAACTGAGTCCTTCAATCGCGAGTTGATTTCTTGCAAATCTAATTTAAGAGCTAGTTAAAGGTCACGAAGCCATCAGAGTGCATCCTTTTAGTTTAGACCAAAATTAAAACTGCTAAATGGTATTGCAACTATAATGGTATTGCAACTATAATGTTACTGCACCTATATTGTCGCATGGAAGCCGATATATTTTCTCATAAGAGCCGATTCGGCTTCTTGGATAATTTTGTTACCAAAGTTATGCTGCATTCCGTCCTATTCACATTGCAGGTGCCATTTCCCCACTGGTCTCTTAACACTGCGTATAAATATTCTACTGCTAATCTTATGCTTATTATTTCTTAGCCAACGTGCAAACAATTCCAATATTTAAAACCTGTCGAGTAGCACGAATAATGATGCACTCCAAACGGAAACGTAAGAAATGGGTTCACGTATCCGATGGACGCCTCTTATCCATCCATTTTGGAGTAATACTTTGAAATTAAATAAACGAAAGACCTTTCAAATATCAGCTTGTAACTACATTTATTTCCTGACAGCAAGCTTGTGATTGGTTTGACCGACAGGAACGTTTTGAATAATGCCCTCATACTCTTGAAATATTTACATCTAGTTCAAACAATATTTAATTCACAACATATTAAAGAACAATATTAAATAGTAACAAGATAATATACGAACTGAAGCGGATTCAGCAGTTAGTTTGAAGCTTATATGAGACTATCTCCAAAACATTTTTAACTTGGCAAATCTTCAACTGATATCGGAGTATTGTTCAATGTTCTTTACCAGGTTGCTTATTTGATATATGCTATTTATAATAATATATTATATCTCACGTGACCTTATAGGCTCCTGATTGGACGAATGCTGCATCCCTATTTCGTGTAGTTTGCATCCACAGAACTGACCAGGCACTACACCCAGGCACTACACGTTTTCTGTTTTTTACAGAGGCACAACATCCACAAAACGGCCCGGAAAGAAATCATTATGGAAAAATGTATCGCTATTCCATTGTTGAAGTCACATTTTCCGAGGCGTTCATTTTATTCCTTGAGAAAATGATCCATATCTCGTTTCGAAGAGAATGATCCATACCTGGGTACAACTTTCATGAGAACGCGTCGGATGTGAAAAATCGTTTGTTTCGCTGCTCATATTATTTCGCTATTTAATTGTATGTTTTGCGAAGTAAACGAATAAATAATAGAATTCATTTGAATCTTCGGAGTTTTGTATCCCGTACTGACCCATTCGGTAATGTATATGTGTGATAAATGTGTGGAAATTATCAAACTGCGTTGTCAAATTTCGAAAATTTTAGCTTCCATTCGCGAGTTGCGCGATTCTAGAATACACAGTTCCGTTTGGGGGAAATGTTCTGTTTACCCTTGCCGACCTATTCAAAATTTGTGTTCTGCTCATATCAATAATCCAAGTTAGCGTTTCGAACCGAGAATGACAGCTTCAAATTGTGATTTAAACTACAATCGATTTGGCGATGATGAGCAGGAGGAGTTTATTGAGCAAAATTTGCGAAGAGGCGACCCTTTAATTATTGATGAATATGTATATAATATTTTATAGTGGTAAATGTTAGCAGATATTGAGGTACGGTCGTCACCAAGAGGTATGGGTGCAGTTGACGTAAAAACGTAAAAACTGACGTTAAATGAAAAAATCCAAAACAGCTACCTTTTTATTTTTTCAGCTCTATAACCTACTAAAATTTCAGCCAAATCGGAAGAACTTTCATTTTTGCGACTTTGACGTAATATTGTAACCGCAACGGCTGGCTCAAACTAAATTTTTGTGGGCTGAAAACCAATTGCATTTTTAGGCTTTTCCCTCTGGAAAAGACTATTGTTTTTCTACGGATTATTATTATTTTTTTTTTTTTTTTTTTTTTTTTTTTTTTTTTTTTTTTTTTTCCACACATTTTGTCCGTACGATTCAGAAGCCATTTTCGAACCGTTCTTCACGAAATTTTGCACACGCATAGAGGGGCACAAAATCTAAAAATGTACCCAAGCGGAATTTCCGATTTAACCCTTATTTTCTCAGAATTGGCAAAAAACTGCCAAAATTGGGGTTTATCGGCACTTTCTCGAAACACGTCTTGTAGATTTTTTTTATACATTCGTCATTGCTAGACCTGTCTGTGACACGCCTTTGATACACACGACATATCAGGCGATGCATATGGTAACCCTCCACAGGCTGCCAAACATCGAAATTTTGATGAAATAGGCCAGTTTCAGGCCCCCACCGCACCCAAACAATACACGAGAGATAAATATAACTTTCTTTTCTGGGAGTGGAATTCACCGAGGATCATTTTTGTCAGTAATAAGGGTGTTCAAAAAACCAAGCGTTAACCCGTTTTGGGCTGGTTAAACAGCAATACCCCCATAAAGCTCAAAAATTTGTATTTTCCATGGATTTCTCTAAACGAGTCTTGTAGATTTTCAAGAAAAATCTGTCACTCCCAGGCCTTGGTGTGACAATAGAAGCTGCATGGACAAAATACTGCGGTGAGCATTTGTTAACCCTCCACGGGCTGCTAAAAGTCAAAATTGTGATAAAATGGGCTGTTTTTGGACGCCAACAGCACCCAATGGGTACGCCTCAAAGAAACGTGCTTTCTTTTATCGAGCGCACAATCTATACGCAAACATTTTTGTAAGTAGTAAGGGTATTCAAAAGTCGAAGTCTTAACCCATTTTGGACAGGCTAAAGAGAGAGACCCCTTAAAATCTTAAAATTCCCATTTTCTGTGGATTTCTCTAAAAACATCCTGTAGGTTTTCAAGAAAAATTGACTACTCGCAGGTCTTTGTGTGATATTTCAAGTTGCATGGACAAAATATTCCGGTGAGCGTTTATTAACCCTCTAGAGGCTGCCAAGCATCGTAATTTTGTTGAAATGGGATGTTTTCAGGCACGCACATCACCCAACGTGTACCTGAGAAATAAACATAATCTCCTTTGTTGGAAGTGGAATTCACCAAAGACCATTTTTGTACGTAATAAGGGTATTCAAAAAATCAATCGTTAACCCATTTTGTGGTTGTTAATAGTGATACCCATCAAAGGCTTAAAAATTTATGTTTTCCCTGGATTTCTTTACAAACATCTGGTAGGGTTTTCAAGAGAAAATGGCCATTGATAGGTCATGGTGTCACATTACCAATTGATTGGATAAATTATTCCGGTAAACATTTGTTAACCCTCCATGGGCTGCTAAATGTCAAAATTTTGAAAAAATAGTCTGTTTTTGAACAACAACAACATCAAATGGGAATACAACAGAGAAACGTAACTTCTTTTACCGGGTGCAAAACTGACAGTGAAACATTTTTGTAAGTAGTAAATGTATTCAAAAATCGAGGTCTTAACCCATTTTTAACTGGTTAAGGAGATATACCCCTTAAAAGCTTAAAATTCCAGTTTTCTGTGGATTTCTCAAAAAAAAAAAATTCAAGAGCAATTAACCATTCGCAGGTCTTCGAGTGACATTACAAGTTGCATGAACAAAATGTTCCGGTAACCATTTGTTAACCCCCCAGAGGCTGCCAAGCATTGACATTTGGAGAAATGGGCTGTTCTTGGGCAACCATAACACCAAATGTGTACCTACGAGATAAACATAACCTCCTTCATTGGAAGTGGAATTCACCGTCGATCATTTTTGTAAGTAATGAAGATATTCACAAAACCAAGCATTAACCCTTTAGAGCTGGTTAAAGAGAGACACCCCTCAAAAGGTTAAAAATTCATGTTATCTGAGGATTTCTTTAAAAACATCCCGTAGATTTTCAGGAAAAAATGGCCATTCTCATATCTTAGTGTAACATTACAAGTTGCATGTACAGAATATTCCTGTAAACATTTGTTAACCCTATGCAGGTTCTCAAACATCAAAATGTTGATAAAATAGGCTGTGTTTGCGTACCCACAGCACCTGAAGTTGGGAGGAGAGATCAAAATAAGTGGAAGTAGAATTCACTGAGAATTATTTTTGGAAGTAATAAGAGTATTCCAAAAACAACACTTATCCCGTTTTGGGCTGGAAAAACAATGATACCCATCAAAAGCTTAAAATTCCTGTTCTCCCTGGATTTCTCTGAAAACATCTTGTAGATTTTAAAGAAAAAATAGCCATTCACAGTTCTTGGTGTGACATTACAAGTTGCATGAATAAATATTCCTGTTGGCACTTGTTAACCCTATACAAGCTGCCAGACATCAATATTTTGGATACATTTGAGATAAAATGGACCATTTTTAAATTGACACAGCACTCAGTGAGTATGTGTCAAACAAACATAACTCCTTTTGTCGGTCATTGACTTGTTGGACGACGATATTGACCTTAACTCACTCCACCGTTAATGGTGGTTTTTACCTAAACAATTTTTTATCAAACTGTGTCATTTGAGACTACTATCTTCACTTTTCTCATAACATCAATGAAGGAACTTCAGTGAGGCAGTTAAAAACAATTCATCAGACACTGTGGGGTCATGAAAAATCATGGAATCTCATCGGGAAAAGCCATGATTCTCCAGAATCATAAAGTCTTCACTTTTCTCATAACATCAATGAAGGAACTTCAGTGAGGCAGTTAAAAACAATTCATCAGACACTGTGGGGTCATGAAAAATCATGGAATCTCATCGGGAAAAGCCATGATTCTCCAGAATCATAAAGTCTAGTTGGATTTGGTTTTTGTCGGAGAATAAATTTCTAAAATTTAAATGGTGTGCGATCAATAAGTTGGCAGATATCATATGTTTGTTAAAAAGGTGTAAATTTGACGTTGTTTTGGATAAGGGTTGAATTGTGAAACTATGACAGGCGCATTTAATAGAGCAAACATCAAACTTACAGTGTATGTAATTTCATAGTTGCATGTATTATTAATACGCAGCTGCGTGTTTTAGCAAATGAGCGTTGGATATTTGCTGTATTTGTGCCTGTTATTTTTTCGCACTGCAAACATCGTTAAATATTCGATAAACAATAGGTAGTGAATGACAAGTACTGCTAATATATAAAGTGTAGGATGGCTTGCCTGGGAAATCGACGTTCCTGAGGTAGATCAATTATTATTTTTACCCTGCAGCTTAAGGCTGCAGGGTAGAAATATTAATTGGTCTACATTTGATGACTAAATTTAAAACTAGACATCCATATCAATAAAATATGTCAAAACTGCTACTGGCAGCTTCGTAATGTTGGAAGTCTACGAACTTATATTAACCAGTCAACACTTGAAATACTTTGCACTCCTTCATCACCTCACATCTAGACTATTGTAATTCAGTGTTAAATGGGCTGTCCCAGTACCTGATTAAGAAGCTTCAAAAAGTTGAGAATGCTGCTAGGATAATTACTGGCACGAAACGCTCTGAACACTTAACACCTGTTTTAAGACAACTACATTGGCTTCCAGTTAAACAGAGAATTGATTTCAAAATATTGATCTTAGTATCCAAATGTATCCATAAAGTAGCTCCAGTTTACCCGCAAGAGCTTCTCACTGTATATACACCATCTCACAGTCTCAGATCTAAAAACCAAATTCAACTAGTTGTACCTGTTAGCAGATCTAATTTGGCTAATGATCGTGTGTTCTCCATCGTTCTCAGATTGTGGAATTCCCTGCATATTAGTGTCAGAAATTCAGAAACTCTCGATATGTTCAAAAGAAATCTTAAAACTTTCCTATTTACTAAAGCATTCTCCTGAACCTCTCGAAGAGGCAACCGAAACAGATGTGACTCGTTACTTCAGAAAAGTGTATTTATTTCTTCAAGTGTTTTAGAGCACTATTTGTGGTTTTACGCTCTAGAAAATCAATTATTCTGGTATAATGAATCCTAACCAAAAATCCTACCCTTCGTTCTATTTCTTCAATGAACAAAAATGTCGTCAATGAAAAACATGGGTTTTTATTTTCATATATTACGATATAAGTACCTGCAGCTTTTGCTCATATTTTACCATATTGTTAAAGTGTTGTTTGTCCTTCATTTAATTCAAGATAATTCTTTTGCTTTAATTGCTTTTTAGATGTATCATCAGTACTAGGGATGTGCTGATCTTGCCCATTCTCCCGCCGGTGTATTCGGTGGATTTGAATTTTAATGAGAGTGACGTCATTTTAATTGTTTTAATTTTTTTAATGGAGGGAATTTCGCATCTGATAATGATTTTTCGTTTGTACGGAGGACAATTCCTCTTTCTGATCAGGCATAAACGTGGATGGAACAGGTGACGACTAGAGAAAGCTCCAGAAGATATTTATATTGTGGTATTGTGAAAAGAACTGTAATATGTTGTAGCCGAAATAAAATGTCAAAAAAAAAAAAACATGTAATATTTTTTATAGCTGATATAAAATTCATATCGTTCATTGTATTTCATTTGTTGTTTATGGCTTAATCTCCTTAGTTAACAGAAGGGGCGCTCCATTTTCTGCTGCATTCAAGCAATCAGCGACGGCGTTGTACACCGGTTTAACCAGATTCAGCCGTGGTCGGGAAAAAACACGTCGATTGAAAAATCCCGAAGAAACCCATGTGAGGATGTCAAAATATACATCGGAGTGAGTGGAAAAAAAGGTTTCAGTGACTTAGAAATATCTGTGAGGGTTTTGAGAAAATTTCCTCGTTTCCAGGTATAACTCGCGCGAAAATGGCATATTATTTTGGCTTGAGCTGTAGTCACGATACAGCTGTGGCTGTTGAAAGTGATACCACCAGAGATATAAGGGGTTGGGTTAAGGTGGGTCAAAGTGCGGATGGGGGTTAGGTCGACCACGTGTGAAGTAGTTTAGTTTAAACATGTTTTATTTTCCACTAATTACAGCAAAAAGGATTGGAGAACAAGTTATAACAACTTACGAGACTCCTCTCCTCGAAAACTAAATTCACAATTTGCGGAACCTATACATCAATAAAAATAAAGAAATGTTATTTCATAAACAAAAAATGAAAGTTGAGTGTAAGTGAATGAAAGGTTGCCGTTACCTATGCTAACCTGCTGATAATGGCGTATTTTCTCTCACCGCCATCATTGCACCAAAGAACACTCCTCACTCCCCGTCTTTTACGAATATGGATTTGAGTATGGACTTACAAAGGATAGGGTTGGTGTTGGAGTTACTCAAATCGACCAGACGACAAGATAAATGACTGGACTTTCCAAAATATAATTTCGTTCTGCTTTATGGTTAAGCCGAGTTTGCCATAAAGTAGTTCATCAACATTTGTGATGCCGTACCTAACGAGAGTATTCAGCAGAATCGATCGGATGTGGGTGTTAAGATAGTGTGGGAATTGAAAATAGAAATGGCGTGTATCTTCATGGGAATGGCCACAACTACAATATGGGGTGGGAGAAATATAATTATTGAATTTGTCGTCGTTTAAATCACTGCAACAATTTTGCATTTTACAATGGAGAACATTTCCTTTCCTATTCCCTACGTAGAAATATGACGGGGGTTTTACCAGTGGGTTAGTTTTAGCAAGGTTGCTTATAAATACCGTAAGTGATTGGGTCGTTTTGATATTGTTCTGTAGTTCTTTCCAGATTCTGGCGGTTGAAGGGAAGAAAGTATTAGAGAATCGTTCCGTCCTTGTTTGGTACCTTGATAAGTTGTCAGGATTACGCAAATGTTAAGTTGTTACTTCGCTTACTGTAGGCGGTAACAATTCTACAAGCTATTCAAGAGCATCTTTGTTTACTACTCGAAAAAAATGAACCGAATGTGTGAGACAGGATACTATTCTAGCGCCCTCATGGTGTAATCGATCTAGTTTCTTTAATAAGTGCATTGGTGCGCAATCCCAAACAATATCGCCGTAATCCATTAGTGGTACAATGAATGAGAAATATATTTTTTCCAGGGTGTTTTTGGAGTATATACTTGAGTTTCCTGAGTTTAGATAAACGGACATTGACTTTTTTTTTTGCAAATTTCCGCTATATGGCAATCCCATTTTAGATTTGATTGTAAGATCAAACCAAGATGTTTATGTGAATCTGAGAAACTTATAGGAGTGACATTATAAGTCAAATCTGGGGGATTGGTATTGGAAATTCCGGAAATGAGTAAGACCTTTGTTTTGGATGGGCTGAAGGACACCAACATCTTAAGCGACCAAGAATTATTTTGGCCAGATCGTGATTTAGCATGCTTGTCAGCTGATACATCGAACGTTCCCCGTTGGTTAGGCATGTGCCGTTCGCGAATAATCTTGCAAGGGATTCTAAGGTGTCTGCGATATCATTTATGTAGACTAGAAACAGGAAAAGTCCCATAACAGATCCTTGGGGAACTCCGGCCTGTATTTCCAGATAAGGAGAATAAATGTTATTCACCAAAACTCTTTGCTTGCGATTTTTTAGATAGCTCTTAAACCATTTCAGCAGGCGGCCAGATATGCTATAATTCTCTAATTTATGGAGGAGACCTTTGTGCCATACCCTCTCAACCGCTTTGGAAATGTCCAAGAATATGGCACAAGTCACTAATCGATCGTCGAGTGATTGACACAGCGAATGATAGAGTTCTAAAAGTTGAACCGTGGTTCTGTGGCCAGGGATAAACCCAGACTGATATTAATAGAGGAGATTCTCCTGAATAAAATAGGCAAAACCCGATTTGAGTAGCGTAGCACTATTTCACAAATTTTTCCCAATATTGGTAAAAGCGAAATCGGGCTAACTTGTTTTTATCAGCGGGATCTACTTCTTAAAAATAGATATTACATTGGCTTTCTTCCAATGATTCCCCAAACAGTATCATGGCAATTATATATCGTCTCACTCATTATGCGGAGTAACTTGAATATTTCCACAACATTAACCCTTTGAACTCCAGGGGCCGTTTTTCTGGCGGGGTCACAAGCTACGTCATAATGTCATTAAGGGGGGGGGGTGACTGCAAGGTAAATGTGTGGTGTAGACCAATCAATATTTTCAACGTGCAGCCCTAAGGCTGCACGTTGAAAATATTAATTGGTCTACCCCCAAATAATAAATATGGACTCTTCCTATTGCTACCATGGAACTGACATGGAAGATACCACCAGTGTTCAAAGGGTTAAGAAACTTAACGGCTACCATTGTGTGATGTCAAACCAACAACTGGTAAAATCATTGCCTTAACTACTATTCATGAATGAGTATTATTATCAAATGAATTTAACGAGAATTAATGAATGATGTCTGTTGAAAATAATGCATATTGTATTGTCCTCTTTCATGATGTTAAACACCGTCACTGTCATTCTAGGAAAGAAATATAGGAGAGTAATGGATGACCACCTTTCAATTTACTCGACGAGAGTCCCGATGTAACGGGTAAATCAACTGGGCAATCAAGAAGTGTTTGAGGAATTGACTACAAATTTAAGATCTAACTAAACGGATAGAAAGCGGTTAGAGGAATTTAAAAAATACCCTGTCCCTATCTAGAGTAATTCGGTGGCACTAAACAGTGAATATGAACGGAGTTTTCGTTACATTTTTTCATAGCTTCTTAAATCCAGCGAAACATTGTGTGGAATATCGATAGATACTGCCATCAAATTATCTTTCTACTGGAAGTAGTTTAGGAATTCTATCGACCCCACCCGGCGCAACTAACGCTTCTGTACCTCCACAAAGTACTGCGGTGGCAGAAGTGGTATTTTTCCAGATCAGATTCCGATCTGGTGGTGACAAATGGGTCGAGGGTTGCTGAATAAATATGGCGAAATCAATTCCGAATAACAAACATAAGGAGAGGTCTGATATTCAACGTCCTAGAATTTCGTATTAAACAGAGAAAACGGACAGAGAATTGTTTCGACCGGTTCGCGACCCAGTCGCGATCTGGTCAAAATACCCTGCCGATTTTGCAATCACACTTGTTTATTCAGAATCTGGATGGTGGATAAGGACTAAACTTACTACCGAGGGCAGCGTTCGCACAAGCTTCAACGCAAGAAAAAACTCAAGGTACAAGCAAACTTCCAACAAATGAATCTCAAGAGTGAAACTGTTTTTGTAAGTAATGTCTGTTAGTCGTGTTTCGTTTATTATTTATTGGTGCTTTAACAACACAATCAACAGCCAGGGTCACATCGTGTCGGATAGTTTCATGGGTGTGGAAAATCGGAGAACCCAAAGGGAACCACCGTGCAGCCGCGAGCAACAGCAAGACTCATCAACTTACTAACTCTCCGCAAACAAAGTTAGAAGCGGTTGAAGGCAAGTGCACCATCGTTGTGCAATACGCCTTAGAACACAGCGCCACCGTGCACCCACGTGGGCAGTCTGGATTAAGCGTCTTGCCCAAGGACACAATCCAATAACGGTTGGTCACGATCGAACCGTTGACTTGTCAGTTTAAAGTCGAATGCTCTAACCACTGGGCTACCCTGCTCCCTAATTGTGTTAGGTGAAAGGTTAAAAGAACGTATCAAACAATAGCATATTAAGTATAGTTAATTCGGACCATTTTCCAAGTGAAGTACGAAACAACCAATGCGATGGGCTAACGACTCAAAGAGACATTCAGCTGACTTTTTTATGATGTTCCTCTCTTTATGAAATATAAATATTTTTAGAATTCGTCGAATCTGTTAACCGACAGAGTGATGGAAGCCCATATTTGGGCTTTATTCTGAAGTGCAGGTACAGCAACTTGAAGTAAAATTAATTTGTGCATATGGATTTTGCTTGTTAAAATTTATGGGAGAGTATAGGCACTCTCCCATAACTTGCAACAAGCAAAAAACATGTGAACAAACTGTGACGAATAAAAATAATTTTGCACTCTACCAGTTAAATAATCTTCTCTTTTGATGGAAGTTTGTGAACCTGCGTTTGAAACAACAGCAACAAAACCTTCAAAGCGCAAGCGAACTGAATAAACCACGTTAGATTATGGACGCGTGTGACAGGTGAAGAATAGAAAGTAATTATAAGCGGATAATTGCGCAAACAGCTTACTAGCGTGTTGTAATTACAAAGATTTATTCTCAACGTCTGTGCTAACAAATCGCCCAAACTCATCAAAAGTAAGATCATTTCTTCAGCGAAAATGCACTTCATTCGTCTTAGTTTGGACATTTTATTGCGTCGACATTTACAAAGAGACATTTATTACCATTCTCATAGACAGATTACTATCACATTCATGGTATGAGAAAGGAATAATACAAATTCTTATTATGCCATATATCAAGGCTGTCCATTGAAATGACAAACAGTACGATACACCACGTTTGTGATTATGAACGCAGGCTGATTGTGGCCTCGGATCTATTTCGTCTGCAAAATGTGTGTAACTTTGGTCCAAACAATATATAGGAAACGATAAATATTGTCAAAATGCGTGACACGATAAAGGAATATTAGTATCAAAAGATAGCACCACTTAACAGTGTTCATATTATCAGTTGCCAATTTAGCCAACTGCACTAAAAAATTTGATTTGGCACCAAAAAATCTTCGTTGGCTAAAATTTTGTCACCATAAAAGTATTTTTCACTTGTGAAGGAAATCCAATGCGGCAGTGAAAAGCATGATCTAACGCTTGTGACTCATGCCACCGATTATCGCATCCGTTTAACGCATCCGGTAACCGCATCCATCAAAACGGTGTTGAACAATGTGGTTAACAATTACACATGGCACATACCTTTGACAACGATTATCGGTTAAGTTCACTGGGTTCTTTTATCACAGTTTCCGAACACATTTTTGCGATCGACGCATCCGGTAAACGCGGGGGGAATTTCATTTTATGACGTAAAATCGGGGAAGCCCTCACAACAACCATGCCGCGTGCTTGCACAAACTCGTGAATGGAACAGGTGGGGGGGGGGGGGGGGGGGGGGGGCGGCTCATTTAGGAGGTAAGGATGCGGCCCAATGTGTACAACACACCACAAATATCCTATCCCGATACGGACAAGTGTCTGAATGCATGGGAATCAAACAAAGTTCTGAAGACGGAACTGAGAGGTAAGTTAGAATGTTAGTGATTGTTCATATGTAGGACATAACAACTGCATACTAACATAGGCGAAGTGGACCTATGATAAGGTATTTTTTATTGAATTCAGTAATGCAGCTGATTTAGTATGTGACTTTAATATCTCAATTAGACCGATTCAGTTAGATAAATTTGATGACGTTGCCGCAACGAAGTACGATGGGATGGTCCCAGTATTTTCTTCTCTTCCTGTTTTTTACCATATTGTAAGCGAAAAGGGGAATAAGTAAGTCACCTTCACTCGGTGAGCTCACGACGGCAAAATGACGTTTCAGCGGTTTTTGACGCTTGTATCACTCGATGAACTCATGACGACTAAGAAACGTTCCAGCCGTATTTGACGCATGTATGTGTCACGTGTTGCCGCATAGTTGCCGTCCGTTCAGCGCATCTGATTAACGGATGCGACAAACACAGTGCGATAAATGGTGGTATGTGTCACTGGCTTATGGCGAAACAAACAAAATATAGTTATTACTTATTTTGTCAATAAGAGTTTGGAAATTGTGTTTGGACGGACTTCCAACGTTGTCAGTGAGAGGTAATGAGGAACTGTTTTTTTCTTAACACATTGTGGATTATCAATTATCAATTTTACAAAAGGCTTCATTTGGGTAGATAAATACTTCTTATTTCCAAATGAAACAAAATACTGCGTTTTGATTGGCTGAGAGGTACGGTGTAACTTGCAATCCACAGTGGGTTGTGTTTACACCGTGTAAAAACAAGAATATACAATAGCAGGCTATATGGCTAAAAAAAGTACCAATTTTTAATTATTAATTGATACCTTCTGCTCGGTTATGTTAGAACACAAATAAAAATACAGGAAATTTAATATTTATGTGCAATAAGATATTGCAAATATGGATGACATTGGAACTGGCTCATTGAGCCAGTTCCAATGATATCCATATTTGTCTGGTTTTATTTATTAAGAAACTTACAAAGTAAAAATTTTCTGTCAGTTTTTGCCCAGAATGTAGGTTAAAGTATTAAGTACACCAAAATTCAGAGGCTTTGCCTCAGGGTGTATGAGTTCCCAAACTGGTGTAAATTCCCATACGCCCTGGAAAACACAAGGATAACTAACAATACCGCCGCAAGTTACTCACGACGATATGAAGTATTCAAATAATTATGTATTGCCTTTTATAAAGACGCGTGACCCAGAAGATTAACAGTCATTAGTCGATTAATCTGTTATTATCTGAATGCAACAACAGGTTTATGTACCGACATCATACACCCTGACCATTAACTGAATCAGAGGCATAGAAATAACTTAGGTGACTGTCCTTTTCGCGTACCGAAGATTGCGTCAGAACTTTCGTGTTCTGTCGGATCTTTTCCCAAGAACAATTGTCTGTTCACTCTCGAAATAACTGTCAGTTCATTTTTTCAAAACCCGATTGATTTATTTGGACCAAACAGAGAATTACACACCTCCCTCCCATTTACGTTCTGGAAACAAAACACTTTGTTTGGCAATAAAATATCTGGTATGGCTAAAAATGTGGTACCAGACAGTTCCGATTCAGCGTGAATACTGAAATTAAATTTCACAAACTACACTTCTCTGGAAATCAGTGAGAATTTAAAAAAAAATTGAGTGCCATAGAATCAACAAACTGAAGAAAGGATGCTGATTTTTATAGTAAATTGCATAGCGAGGGTTCGAACCCACGCCGATGGAATTTCTTTCGGTACCAAACTATATTAACCACGCACACCAGTCGGCGCGGGTTCGACTCCCTCTGCCAGTTACGATAAAGGAATAGTAATTCGACATTTCAGTAAAAACATCTTGAATACTTAGGCTGATAAGAAGTTACCGCAGACTGATATCCCGGCCGATATGAAACTAACCACGTATATGTAATAACCTCTTTATTTATTAAGGTAAAAACATTATCTCAAAATGTTCTCAGATCTGTTACAGTTTTCTGACAATGTTATTGTTTCTCATTCTTTTCTTAACCCTTTACCCAACGCAGAAGATATCAAAATTTATTATTTTAAATAACATTTTTTCAAATTTTTCAAAATATTTCAACAAAACCATATCATGTAACCCCTCGTTGGAACGATCTCGACGAGCTCGTTCCAACGACGGGTCACATGATATGGTTTTGTTGAAATATTTTAAAAATAATATTTTTCAACTGCTGAATTTGCATATTACGCGGGCGGATGCGGCCGATTGTTGGGTAAAGGGTTAAAGTCCGAAGTTTCCTCAGTTTCTACGCCAGCTATTCGAACGTCTCGGCTTCCCCAAATGATTATACATGTTAACTGTAGATTACATAACTGGCATGAGATCTTTCTCCCACCACTAAGGTACTGAGACATATATAAAGTCGTGTGACACAGCTGGGAGAGATATGCCTGCCTCATCTCACCCACGTGGCTGCTTTCTCACCCCCACCCATGTGACCAACCTATATTGGTTTATTAGCATATTTAATGAGCGCTGGACTATTCAATCATCGCACGTTCTTCTGTAAAAAACAACATGGTGTCACGTTTCGGAAATATTAGCAGACGAAGGTTTGTTGAAGAAAATAGAAATAAAAACACAGATCGCAAAACCAAAGGACACTCGACTCCTTTATATGAATTTTTGGATGAATGCCATTATGTGCGGAGCGATTTGCTCGCAATTCCCGTCGAAAAGTTATGCGAATACATTTCAGAATTCATAAGATGACGTCATCGGAATCTGTCAATGTTCATTTCGCTACAAATCTTTAACCTCCGTCTTGCCGGCGTTTAGATTTAATTTTGTGGTATATACCTGTGGTATATACAGAACGTTTGTGCACTCTTTCCGATAAGCAAATTAGTTTTTTTTCAGAAATGGACAACAAAATTGTTCAATATAGCTGCACGCGCCCCTGAATTACTTTTGATGACGTCAGGCTGTTTTGGTGGTGGAGAAAAATTATCCCTGACAGGGGCAGGTGTATGATGGGGAAATCTCACCCGAGGGCGAGATATTTGGGCCAGACACGTGGCTTGCCGAATGTCTGGACCAAATATCTTGTCCCGAGGGTGAGATTTCCCCATCTGACATCCTCACCCACCAAGGATAATAATAGTTTTACCAGTGTTATCAGACAGCGATTTTATCGAAAACGTCGCACTAAAATATTAAACCACAAAGACTTTGAAACCAACCAAAACTATTTTTTTGTTGCCACGTTTTAATACCAAATGTTGATTTTTAGGCGCCAAACGAATCTTTAATTAGAACTGGCTCCATTAGCACCTGACAGCGTGGACACTATTGGAGATACAATAGATACGTTGGCATAGCTTGGGTTTGGTGGATATTACTGGTATGGAGATGTAATCAGAGTAGGATTTGCGGACGTAACTGGCATGAGGAGACAATCGGCGCAAGTGACCTTCACTTAAAAGACCCATGGGCAAGTCAGCTCACGTGTTTGTGGACATAGTTGGTTCGCCTATCCAATCTGCGTAGATTTTACAATACGTAATAATCACAAACTCTGCCGATCCTGCATACATGATCGGTATGAACATACATTCAAAATGTCAAAACTCATCTATTATTTAACTTATGTATGGCCTGACCTATCGTCTTGATTTTTGTTTGAGGGAAACTCTCATCTCGCATCTAGTGTTCAACCTTTCCAACACTGATTTCCTGGATGGGACTGTTCAACAGAATCTCTTATTCACAAGAGATGAGATTGTGCGAATGTATTTTGTTTTTGCGGGTAATCTGTGAGCTCTGTCAAACAAAATATTATAGATTATATGCCCACATTGTCTCTGGAATATAGTCAAGTGACAGGTCCCTGTTACTTGAATACTCCTGTTAATTATTCAATTAACGGGGTTCTATACTACAGTCAAGCCAATTCTAAATAAATAATTGTAACAACAATGCATGCACTTTCCTTTGTACTGATGAGATGTATTTGAACCTCAGCAAAATATGTTTAATTAGTAGAAACATGTTGTAGACGAACCTAAAAAGTCGTTATTCGGTTTGCTGTGAGCATTACACCAGACCATGATGTGATGTATTAAACATTCTCTCCATTAACCTTCAGCGATATCATGCCAAGAGAGGACCAATCAGTATCGAAAGGGTAAATGGAGTGAAAAACTTCAATTTTTTCTACACCTTTTCTTTCAATTTGACTACTCTCAAAGGAGTGCAGGTTTTTAACCCTTTACCTAACATGAAAAGCAGACGACACTTGCAAAAAAAATTCTTGAATAACTTATTTTTTCATTTTTTGTCTCAAAAACATAGGTTATGACCCCTCATTGGAACGAGCTCGACGAGCTCGTTCCAATGAGGGGTCATAACCTATGTTTTTGAGACAAAAAATGAAAAAAATAATGAAAATTAATTGGCGATTTTTGAGAATAGCGCTGGCCGGTTTTGGCCGTTATGTTGGGTAAAGGGTTAAGAGAAAATAAGTATTTAAACTTGAAATAAAAAGTGATTCCTACAGGAAAATCGATCAAAATTCACAACCTAATCCAGCTTCTCCATGCAAACTCAACCGTCCCGCCTCATCACGGTCGCAAAAGACGAGCACAATATATAAAAGCCATTACCCAAAACTACCTTTTATACGACATTTGCGATATTGTTAACCATTTCTTCAATATGAATAACAGAACACACTTGCAAAGGAAGTGTTATTCAACTAAAACAATTAAGGTTTTGCCTCAAAATTATAGCTTATGATATCTCATTGGAAGGAGCTCATCGAGGTCGTTCCAATGAAGTGTCATAAGTTATATTTTTGAGATAAAAAGTGAATGAATAAATTTTGAATGACGATTTCTGTCAATGGTATATACCATCAATTTGGGTCAAAGATAGGTATAGGGTTAAACGGTGGGTGTGTTCTTTTGATAATGTTTATCACAACCGTTCAGAAAGAAAACGACACAACAACAACGAAAAGATAGATAATGAGCTTAATAAATTATTTGTTTTCGAAAGTGTCTACAAAATCATGAACATAAACTGAAATCTATACATGCATATAAGTAAAGAAAGAATAATGAGAGGGTTGCGTTGTACATAGCAAACTAAAGATGGCAATGAATTGGCTTGGTTTCAAAATAGTACTCAGGGAAGCTGTAATCTGTCTTAATGTAACCTTGTAAACAACCTCCTATCATGATTAACGAGTTTCTTCTGCCGTCTTTTATCCATATTTCTTTTGTTTCACTCCTTATTCATGCTTTTTCCGCATACGATATTTATCACTTTGAAACCATGTATATTTTGTCGTTCACAAAATATATTATATAACTAGGATTGATGCGGACACGATTTCGGTCATCAAATTTCTCAGATCAGATGTGATATTGGCAAAACACCACAGTGTGATATTGCAAAATTGAAAACGAGACTGGGTGGGAACTGTCTTCTCTTCTTTCACCTTGAGCTATAAAATGTTCACTAAGTCCACAACCCATCAATCAATTAAGATTTCTTACATCTTCAATGAATCAACATTAGATTTGCGCTAGATACAGAGAGTTGATGTAGATCAAATCCCTCCGATCTGGAATTGAGATTAAGAGCACGCCATAGCAACAAATACAACAAAATGTTTGTCACCTGCTTTCATCCAAAATTTAATTGAGAAAGTCCGAAATGGAGACGCTAGTTTAGTATTTAATTATTACCTGTAGGCATATAATGAAAAGATCACCAGTACAGCGGCATTTTTGTTGAGGAACTTCACAAATCAGTATAGAACGAGTTGGAATAATCGACTCGTCCCATACTGCCTGGTTGAACGCCCTCAACTCGATAAAGTACATCAGAAAACCTCACTGTGCTAATAATCTTTATAGTACGGCTGCCGTGGACTGTTGACTTTCCACGGGTGGGCAATATTTCCGCGGACGCAATAATATTAGATTCCAGACTCTAATGATAGGAACAATCATAAAAATTAATTAATGAAGTACCGGGTACAACCCCATGCTTCATTAATTAAAATTTTCCTGATGTTGATTTTTATTATCTGGTAAACGCATGCGTGGACATCACAGCCCAACCGTGGATTACAACCAGTTCATGATGACTGTACTGTATATACAGCATTTAACCCTTTACCCAACGAATCGCACGCATCCGCCATCGTAATATGCAAACTCAGCAGTTGAAAAAATATTACTTTTCAAATATTTAAACAAAACCATATCATGTGACCCCTCGTTGGAACGAGCTAGTTCCAACGAGGGGTCACATGATATGGTTTTGTTGAAATCTTTTGAAAAATTAAAAAAAATGATATTTAAAATAATAAATTTAGATATCGTCTGCGTTGGGTAAATGGTTAAGAATTGGCAATACTTGCATATTGGACACTGAATGCCACCCCAAACCCTAGCCCAGTTAATTCCAACTCTTTACGGCGTGTGAGCGCACTTGTTACCTGAAACATTTAGTACAATGCAATGAGTACCGTTGTCGTGGATTCGATTCCGATCGAAAAAGGCTCTAGAAAACTTTCGAATTTTCTGCACAAACCTGGTGGGATAATTGTTTGATGCAGACGATATACAACTAAACATGATCAAGTGCATCATCAAGGTTTTCCCATTAGCTGAAAATTCTGTGTTAAAGACTGAAACCACAGACCATTAAACAGTAATCTGTTACAGCTGCATTAACTATTGATAAAACATACAATCCAAAGAATATCTCAAATCAAACAGACGCTCTCACATTTACCTCAAGACAACATTCATGATTTGTTAACTCTCACATATCGGGCTTCGGTGCGTTCTGAATGCGAATCAAACTACTGCATGAGTTAGTTAATTCAAAACTGTTTGTAGGTTAGCAGACTTAGTATGACAGCATAAACCTTCAGGCGATAACTGCAGTCAGAGACAACGGATAGCCAATGAAAGTGGAGGGACACAAGTTTCCTTGGCTCGGCCCTGTGGTAGAAAAGTTACGATCGTATATCGGCAAGTGTATGATTACTCGCTAATTTCTCGTTTAGATGAGCAAGCCGCGTTGTGGTCACGCTCTAATTTGTTTCTTCCACTCAAGCATCTTCCAACCAGAAAGCTAGCCTTCCAGTTGGAAGAAGGTTGAAGGAGAAGAGATGGACCGAAGCGATCGAATGTAGAATTCTTGCAACTTAACTTGATTTGCAGATAATATACTTTATCTATTGACTAAAGTGAATTTTTTGATTTGATTGGTTGATAGATACATGGTAGGAGACCATATTCATTGAAACCCACGATACGTCCGCCCAGCCACTGACAAATTTCCCATACCCAGTGGAAGCCTCGTTTCGAAATCTACAAATTGTCCATACCCCGTAGAAGACGCGTCATTCCAGTTTTACAGTGTACATATATTATATTTTAATTTTTTATCTCCAAAATATAGCTCATGACCCCTTATTGGAATGAGCTTGTCGAGTACCCTCCAATGTGGGGTTCATAAGCTATGATTTTGAGACAAAAAATAAAAAAAAGAAATTCAATAATTTTTTTATACTAGTCATATCGGCATATTTTCACAAAAACTCTTTTGCACAAAAATTCTACAGAAACCTGTATGGCTCAACAATGGAAGATAAAAGATCTCATGCTGTGTGTGTTCACACATGAAATAGATTGTACTTCTAAAACGGAAAGTCAATAGTGTCTGATAACGTGGTACGGGTTTTTACCTACCCGAAGCCAGGCGTATCCCATGAGGCCGAATAGTATAGCCGCCGTGGACTGGTCATTTTTCACTGGTGAACAATATTTCCACGAGCGCAATAATATTAGATTCCAAACTACTTATAGGAATAATCATCAAAAATTTAATTAATGAAGCAAGGGACACAACCCGGGACTTCATTAATTAAAATTGTGCTGATGATGATTTTTATTACCTAGTAAAAGCATGCGTGGACATCACTGCCCACCCGTAAATTACGACCAGTCCACGGCGACTGTACTGCATTATAAAATGACACGTTTGCAGGCAACCATTTTGAACCCGTGGTGTAACCGCGTAAAATATTTGTGGAAACATTGGGGGGATACGTGTTCCCTGCTTCCCTTCTCTGGTTCCGCCTTGGAATGCAGTCGTTCCGAGTTTGAACACCATCGATGATGGCCCTATAAAACCCTTCGAATTTTCTGGCAGTTTCGTTAAAGGCACCAACTGGTGGGATAATTGCTTGATTTATTTTCGTGATGTACATTTTGTCGTTCACGTGTATTGTATGAGAATTCCATCGACAAACATCGACAAACATACATTTGCAGAGAGTGTGTTGCCCAGAAGGCCCAAAGTGTCTGAGACAGGGAACAACCAGGGACTTTACTTGAAACTCCATTTCTGGAATTTTGTGGGTGCTTTTTATATTTTGTCGTGTACTTCTATGGCTGTGGTTTGGTTTGAAAGACAGCGGGGTTACTGTATAGCGGCATGAAAGGAAACGTGAGTATTTATTTAATGGTGTTTAAACCTTAATCCAACCTAACAGCCATACCCGCGCAGCTCCATCCACAGCATTGGCCATTCAACATTTCAGTTTTATGATCATTTCAATTTTGGACTAAAAATATAGTATATTTATTAACCTTCGTATGATCGAGTTCGTTGCAATGAGGGACAATAAGCTATGTTTTTTCTAAAGACAACATGAAAACTTAAAGGACCGAAGAAAAATGTCTGCAGGTGGTGCCTCCTTGTCGTGTAAGGTGAAATGTAAAGCTCACTGCCAGCATCTCTGGCTTTACCTTGCCCGTTATTTTGCTGCTCATTATTAGGGTCTCAAGCCACTGACCTCTATACAAAAGGATTGCTGGAACGCTCATTGATCAGGTATAGAAAAGTGCCTCCTCCGTCGCAACATTAACCCTTTACCTAACATGAAAAGCAGACGACACTTGCAAAAATAATTCTTGAATAACTAATTTTTTTCATTTTTTGTCTCAAAAACATAGGTTATGACCCCTCGTTGGAACGAGCTCGACGAGCTCGTTCCAACGAGGGGTCATAACCTATGTTTTTGAGACAAAAAATGAAAAAAATAATGAAAATTAATAGGCGTTTTTTGAGAATAGCGCTGGCCGGTTTTGGCCGTTACGTTAGGTAAAAGGGTTAAGGGGTGGAGTGACGTTCCAAAAGCCACAACAATACTATTTCTCTGACGTTTTCAAGTTCGGAATTTGAAGTGTATACTTTGATATCTGTGAAAACTGTCTGTGAAAAATGAATATGATGACGATGTGCACATTTTCGAGGCAATCCAAAATGAATGTTTACAATATATTTTAATTATTTGTGACAAAAAAGTGGCGAGATTGCAAAATCGATACAGTGTTATTAATTTTCGTTCAAGGTAAAAACAATTTTATATCATGATTACCTATTCTACTACATGAAAAGCCTATAACATAAATTTTAGTTTTACACACCAACCGTGGTAAACTCGCCAGCAATGGGATTTCAATGGTTAAAATTTACATATACAGTGAAGCTACATCCCAATTGACCTTTGGTGAACTCGCCTTGAATGCAAACTTGTCTAAATTTATCACTCGTCGAATCGTGAAGAGTGAAATGAAACCGGTAATTATTTATTACGTGTTTGAATAAGTTTACCTCATAAGATAACAAAAATTAACAAACATACGTTGTCTCATGTTAATAAAGAATCCATAACTCGAAATAGTATGTTACTATGTTATTAAAATGAAAAAGACCCCGTAATTTGCGCGTTTCGTTTTCTATTTCGTTTCGGCAAAAAATTGCCAGCGGAAGTACCGCCAACGGGTGCTCATGTAAACAAAAACAGATTTGCACGTGTGAATATTGACTTATTTAACATTTAAACTCATATTAATCTGACGATCATGGTATAAACAAAATATACCCAAAGTAGCTTGGTGTACCAGTTGTTCACCACTCGTAGTGAACATTTGGTACACCAAGCTACTATGGGAATATTCTATTTTTATTTGATGACGCGAAAGCTGCTACGCTGTAACTACAGTCACAACGTAAGAGTTTTCACGTAATTGACTGTTATGGATTGGGAGAAGTTATCACGTTGATTGATTTGACGCCTTCGAAGTGGAGGTGGGTTGGAGCAATTTGAATGGCGACGTTTTTCACATATGCTTCAGAGGTCCTGTTGTACAGAGATCAGCGATTCAAACCAAAGCGTTGTTCACCAGGTTCTGTTATGGCATGGCAGAACGAAAGTTGTTTACTACAGAAATCAAGCTGCGCCTCCCATGGCTCCTACGGGGAGAGAATAAGCGTGATGAAATGTATTTAATGTCTGCGGAGGTATACACAGATAGCAGATAATAAGCGTAACGTATCGAAATATACATTTTGGAAACTCTCTGGGTGGTATAATTTCCACTTTAGAGAATGTCTGGGTGGTATAATTTGAACTATACCCTTTTATTGAGATGGATTTAGAATGCGATTTGTAACTAATTCCATATTCTTTCAGCAATTACTCAACCTTCAGAAACAGGTTGGGTACGAAAAGATGAAATAACTGTGGTTGGCGTCGGGGGAAAAGGACATTCGCAATAACGTTGTGTATGAATTACACGATTAAACCACAGAGAAAGTGACAGTGTGGGTTCAGTTTCTCCATCGGAGATCGGTAACATCGTATAACAGTCGAGAGTAGCGAGCTGTTAAAAAGATGAGGCAAAGTCATAAATTTCTCGTATCAAGTTGTTCACTTGTATCCGCACTACATATACACAGACACGAAGCAATAAATTATATATATATATACATATATATTTAGGCTTTTCTCAAGGAACTGTGTGTGGCACAGACGCATAAAACACGGATCTGTCAATCCAAATTAAGCGACTGAACCTCCGACCAGTGTTGTGTGCAATGGATTGTCGAGTTGGTTCACACATTCTTCAGAAACAGAGCTAGTACTGTTGTGGGGATTTGTAATGCCCCCAAAAAGCATCAGAGCGGGCTAGTGCTGCTGCGTATTGTCTACAGTAGTGTCATCTCAACACCGGTCTCTTTCGTGATCAAATCGTCATCTCAGCACACTTAACAAAACATTTTGAATTCAGGTCAGGTTCAAGATAAACACATGGAAATAGCGCTCTTTGCTTTTCCGACAGGTAAAATTCAACAAGTCTACCGCGTTGGAAGGAAAGCGGACAGAGAATTGTGACAGGATCGCGACCAGTCTCAATCCGGTCGAAATTCTCTATACGCTTTTGTTGTAATCACGAAATTATATAACTCACCAATTCCGGAAAAGGAGAAATATGCATTTATACCGTTGATTTCATTCAATCAGATTTGATAACGACCTTTTGGTTTTGAAAATAAGTTCCTGCTATATTAACCCTTTACCTAACCCGAAAAGCAGACGACACTTGCAAAAATAATTCTTGAATAACTAATTTTTTTCATTTTTTGTCTCAAAAACATAGGTTATGACCCCTCGTTGGAACGAGCTCGACGAGCTCGTTCCAACGAGGGGTCATAACCTATGTTTTTGAGACAAAAAATGAAAAAAATAATGAAAATTAATTGGCGATTTTTGAGAATTGCGCTGGCCGGTTTTGGCCGTTGCGTTAGGTAAAGGGTTAACACTACTTTTCAACCTCACCCGCCATTTTCACAAGTATAGCCTGCTTCAACAAATTTAGCTGCTTTTGTTGTACGCTGACAAAAATGTGTTAAAACTCTTCAAAACATCCGGTTTTTATCTCATGTTTTGTAAGTATATAAATGTCTTAGATCAAATATTTAAATCTACTTGATCGATATTGAGAGAGAGAGAGAGAGAGAGAGAGAGAGAGAGAGAGAGAGAGAGAGAGAGAGAGAGAGAGAGAGAGAGAGAGAAGAGAGAGAGAGAGCCGGGCAGGCAGTCTGACACACAGACAGGGAGACAGAGATAAAGAAGTTGAGAAGACATGCAGGATGGGCAGCAAAATAGGATCTCACATGCCTTTTTCAGTTCAAAAACTGCAATCATATGTTCTTCTGTTGCCCTGAAGGTTTAAATGTTGATGACAGACAATTTGAAAGAGTACTTCATAGCCATTACGATATAAGAAGATAAAACAGATGGGAATGAGAAGTATTGAATAACACTGATGACAGTTACAAATACTAACCCAGAGAATGAAGAGTTCAGACATCATACAACAAGTAATATCGCCCGAAAGAGGAAGATTTTGAGTGACAATATTGTTAAATAACGGACAACAAATACTACAGTACCAAAGAAAGTGATATTTCACGGAGAGACGAAAGCAGCAAAACGCGTCCCCCTGTGCTTCAAGTGAAATCGTTGAGGATGCCATTGCAATTATATGTGTTCTGTTTCTCCACTGGTTGTATGACTATACATACATCCATACTAAGCATCAGGCAAACACGCCCAACTGCCACGTTTTATTGACTACCGTATAATTATTTCTTACAAATCGAGAACGGACCATACAACTGATGTCCGACCACTTACCTTTCGTATGGATAACTCGACCTTGAAGAATTAAAAAATGAAACAACTGTAATAACACGGAATTTAAGCATCAAATGGTATATAAAAATCAGATTCTTTCTTTCTCTCTTTATCTTGCAGGAGACAATACTTTAAAACTTTTACAGTTGTATTTTATAGAACTGTATTTTCTACCGATTAATATAACTAACTAAGATGAATCATTAACATTTTAAAATATATGGCAATTTGAGACCTGGCTAATTGCCAAATCTTTGAAAATGCTAATGGTTCATTTCAACCCATTTGATGTCAAAACTAGAAAATTCAATTCAAGAAAATACAATTGTAAAAGTTTTATAGTACTGTCTCCTGCTCAGACTAGAATTCGCAATATTTTATTGATAAGTCTTGACTCACTAATGTAAGTGTGTCACGATCGGATCGAGGGAAGTAGATTTATTTTTATCATTGTTGTGAAATATGCTTATCAGAATGATTCAGAATTTGCAACAATTCGAATTGCCTCTACAATAGATGTAGAATAAGTTAGTTTGTTTGCCTGTCTATTGAGGATCAACGGAACTTTCAACAGCCAGGATCACATCTTGTTGGGCAGTTTTACAGGTAGAGGCAGTCGGAGTACTCTGAGAGAACCAACCAGCAGGTGCGAGCAACTCTCGGGCTCTCCCGCGTACTAACTCTGCACGAGCAGAATTAGCAGCGGTTGAAGACAAGTGCAACATCCATGTGCAGTATATCTTAGAATACAGCGCCACCGTGTCCACACATGGACAATCAGGATTACGTGGCTTGACCATGGACACAACGCACCTACCGCTAGCCAAGTTCGAACAGTTTGTCTTTCGGTTTAAAATCGAATGCTCTATCAACTGAGCCACCGCACTCCCGGAATAAGTTAGTTGCAACATTGGTAATCGTGTTTAATGATGTAGCTTGGTCACACTTTTTCCAGTTATTTGAACGGGAAAAAAGTTTTAATAAGTTACAAAGCAAAGCCAAGTGTTTTATGAGGATCTCGGCGTAATTCCGATTCCTTAAAACAGATATATTACAAAAAAATAACTGCCCGTAGATTGCGTTTGGTAGACCATCACCTCACGCCAATTATGAAGGTGCAACCGCTATCAGCCTGCCCGAATGTGTCCAAATGAACTCTGTACAACGATACTACATAGATTCTAGTTTCATATCTTCTCCAGTTCGACAAGAAGTTCCAGTCTTTTATTAAAAAAAACTAGATGTTAGCCATTAACAATTAAGCTTTGACTTCTTCGCGCTACTGCAAACAAAAATGTGTTTTAAGTGGTAAACACGAATAATGTGAAAAGCCAACATTCACAGAAAAAGGAAGAACGAAGTCCGTTGCTGTAATGTAACAGTTTGCACCGCACACTTGGGGTAACACCGAGGATCTTAAGAGAGAACTAACATTAAACAACCACAATGTTAATTAAAAAGCACAACTTTGAAAAGTGATAATTTCTAATTGGTTTTATCAATACACATAAAACCTCCAACATAGCAGAGTGCATCCTATCCAAATGGAAAAGGTGGTTATTTGCATACAAAAAGCTACACACCCGTGTGCCATACAAGTAAATTGAACTGATCCTGAGTAGCAACCGACCCCCCCCCCCCCTCCCCCCCTAAAAAAAAGATAAATAAGATAAATGAAAATAAAAAACACAATGTTCTCCCGATCCTGTCACGCAAAATTCTAATCATAATTCAGTAAGTTTTCCTTGGTAGCGCGGGTGAAAGGGTAAAGCTTGAAAGGTTTAATTTCCTCTTTCTTTCCCCAGTTGCGACAAAATGCATTGTTGCTATTCTCCCAGACGGCAGGCATTGTGCAAGTGAAAATAGGACCTTAAGCGCCGGTCGCTCCAATTTGAAAGGTACACGAGTCACGCCACTGTTTTGTGGAAAAAAGGCTCACCCGATTTAATTGCTCTGGACAAATTCATCTTTCAAAAATTACAAACAAAAACATAGATTCAATAAAAATGTTTCGGCGTGAGAAAGTTAAGCGCTAAATGAATCTGATATTTTGGTGGCTTACTTAGATGACCCTTGAAATCGATGATGTATCTAAAGAAAATGGTGGGCTACACTTTTTACCTCAAGGGACCAACATGTTTTGGTTTGTACAGGATGAGATATTGACGTGTCGATCTTGCCAAGACACTTTATTAAAAATCGGTGAATACGACAACTACGATTGATTTGTCGCTGCCGTTCTCCGAATCCCACAGGATTACGCTAACTACAAATATACGAAGTGGGACATCCATTAAACATGGTGATCTGCGTCAGGCAATGTTCAACATTACATCCAAGAGAATGTTGCAAAGTAATTCGAATATACAGCAAAGATTGGTTTATTTGTTAAAAAATTATCCGATGACTCGTCATTCGCAAGAGCTTTACAGGTTGATTCCAAATGAGCGCCATGAACTATGATTTGTCGAATATCAAACACAAAGCATAATTAACTCTTAAAATCCGGAAAGGGAAATTTCTTGCCTGCGATGTAATACGGCAATCTGGCTGTGACGGTTCGGCTTTCTTTGGGCAGGGGGGGGGGGGATTAAACACTGAGCAGGTGCTTCTAGTCAAGTGTCGTCTGCCTGAATAGGCAGCCGACACTTGACTAGAAGCACCTGCTTTATTGTAAGTCTTTCGCGGTATGTCATGTTCAATAAATTCATTCTAATTCTTCGGTTTCTAAGAGTTAACCGTGTTTAATCGCCTTTCCACCAAGGACTTTAAACTGTTTTCGTAGTCGGAATGGGATGAGGCAACAATTAACAAGCTCCATTGCTTCCGACCAACAATCAATGATAAATATCCTTTTAGTGACCTTTGTAGAAAAGATCATGTAATTCTGGCACGGTGTCATGTTGCCCATTACACGTTCCTTTTTGTTAGTGGGTACTGTGCGACCAGAATGTGTCCTTTGCAAATGCTTGTCAATAGGGCACATTCTCTTGGATTGTGCTGATTTTTATGATATCTGACGACAACAATTTATTGTGCCGTCTCTGAGAGAACTCATTTGCAGGAACATTCTCATCGGATTCTCTCATTCCTCAAGGACATTAACCCTTTTAATCAATTATAATTGTTTTTATTCTTTCAACTCAATCTGAACTTCAAATGTCTTTCTGATTAACAGGTTGATTAACAGAGTATCTATTGCTCAAGATGTATCAATACTCATTACTGTCCTTCCTACTTGTTTCACTGTCAGTAACATGTAACTTTTTCATGATTTTAATCGATTTTACCCCATAGAAGATTAATGTTTTTTTACCTTACATAACTTTTCTCGCCATGATATAGCCTTTGCTGTTGACGTGGCATTAAATAAATAAATAAATAAATAAATACATAAATAAATAAATAAATAAATGTTTCCTACAAAGACGTTTTGATTGCACATCATGTACGGGATATTGCCTCTTAAGCTTACATCATCACTAGCGCCGAGAGAGGGAAGTAAGGATGGCAACTGCCCCGGAAGTTTTGGTGTTTTAAAAAGCTGAAAGTCGTGGGAAGGCTTTTGCTATGGACTCCGCCACTTGAGGAGGTGGAAAGAGTACGTAGTTGCATTACCGACCTGGTTCCAATTATATAAAAAAAAACACTTGTTCCAGTTTGTTGGTTTTACATCGGTCCTTCTTGCATCGTGGTGGTCACGATTATCTTCGGAGAAAAAACTGCACCCGACACACAGTAATACATGTAATAAATTTCGCCAATTGTAGGGAAATAAGAGAGAAGATACTGTCAAGAAAATGCAAGAGAATGCTTCTAGGACTAATTTAAAAAAAAACTTTTCGGTGGAAGGACCCCCAGCTTCTCGCTTCGCACCTTCGTAACGCCCGTTCTACACATTGTCCCCGGGCCCGTACCCTCTCTCTCGGCGGCCCTATATGCTATCCGTAATGTTTTACATTGTTGGAAATGGCTCTTAGAACCATTTCCAACAGTGTACAACATAATGCCTTTCGGTTAACAAAGGAAGAAAGAGCACAATAATCTTGCTTAAATTCACGCACAGTGAGCGATACAAAAATACTGATCTGGATCCCGTTAAAGGGAGATTATTCGTGTTCTGTCACTTACCTTTCACTTTATGTAAGTCTAGGATAAGTTCTCCAAGTACTAAAGCACAATCAAGTATACAGGATATCACCACAGCTATGAGCATGTGTTTGCTAAAGAATATTTTCTCACCCTTCTGTCTTAATCTGTAAAAGAAACAAAAGAATCGTTTTAAGACTCAACTTTTAGAAGAGGACCGAATTTACTAAGCATAATATATTTTCTCAAACAAGATTAGCCATATAGTTCGGTCGCCAAATGCCAACTTTCTGCCCAGCCTCAAAGTCGCGTCCAATTTTTTTTTCTCCGTGGTGTCTGAAAGAGGGACTGCTCCTGATTCAGAAAGATTACTGGATGCCTGACAGCATTGAGCAATTTGAGATATTCGTCGAAGAAAAAGGGTACCCAATTTCAATTCGCAAAGTTAGCCAAGGTTCTGAAATTCCCATATATAATCGTAATTTACTCGAAAAAATCTAGAAGTTTATACTCATATAGACACAAATGACATTATTCGATACATAAATAAGTGCACATTCGCCAAAAACTGCTATTTTGTTTTGAAAACACGCGTTTTATGAACGGCGTTTGGTGGCAATGCCTGCCTTATTCTTTTGTCATTTCATTTTTCTTTAGTCAGGCATTGTTTAATTTTTTTCTGTGCAGAATCTGCCATAGCCGTTCGTTGCTTTTTCTCACTGAAATACGGATGTGAAGTTGTTAAGATAAGTGACCTGATAAACGTGACATCGAAGCGAACCGAGAACATAATCAGATGCAGCAAACTGTATAATGATGGTCTGCATGTACATTTACAATTAAAAACACGGCAAGGTGGATAGAGGCTTATATTTTATCACTCGGTCTGCAGAGCTACATTTATGAGTCCAAGATCTGTAGCGTTCGCGACAAAACAGTTCATTGACACTACCCGTAAGAAATGCAAACACCGATGCCGAAGCTTTGAAATCGATGGTTGGTTTCATGAGAAATGACCAATCACGTCCTTGAAATTTAGCCGACGTGTTCAATTTGTATGGTTAGTGAGGGGGCTCTTGTATTTTCCGTCAAGTTTTTGTTGCTAAGCTTGCTGAGAAGTACGACAACGACATTTTAGTCCTTTCCTCGCCAGGGATAGCCACAAGTTTAGAGGACGGCTCGAGAGCTAGATTGGTTCTGCGTATTACACAGGATCCAGATGAGTCTGACGCTGGAAGCGCAACGAAAGTTTTGAAGAAAAGTATATGCGCCGCCGAAATAAAGGATAGGAATATAGATCGAAATACTTATGATCTCGACCTCAACTTTGACTACATATCAGTTTTCAAGCGGGACGTTGATGGCTTTCTGGGTAGCCTGTCACCGAAATTAGATCACACCCTAACCGGGATGCTGATTAGCAACATCACTGGTACGCGGGATACCAACAACAATGCAAATTGGTCTTGCTGCTATGATCAGAGATTCTAAAGACCTCATACAACGAATCGTTGTGTTTCAAGAAATCAACAGCAAATACGGCAGCTCGCAATATTGACTTCACACCAATATCTAGTTCTGACGGTGGGCTAATACAGGTTGTGGTAGATAATTTCGACGCTGACATTGCATCGCAGAATGGAAAACTTAGTACTCATTATCTAGCTGTTTTGTTACCTCAAACAAATAACACGGCCCAATCGCAACACAGTCGGCCCCCGCAACTTAAAAAGTCTAAAATGTCATCAGAGGCTATTGGCTATCAGTTGGACGTTGTTTGTTATGACGTGCCGAAACGCTCGGCTATGCCTATTTCGCACGCAAAATGATGCACCCCGTCGCTTCAAATTCTTTTCCACATTCTGCTCTTGCAACGCCATACTAGAGTGTTGCAATGACAAAACAAGTTTAGAAGATATATCACCTAGGAATAGCACTGATGAATAGAATCACCAAACATCCAAAACATCCCCTGAAAATGTATTTTGGCTCAGATGCAACCTCCAATGTAGTATTAGCCGCAGTCAAAAAATTGCAATCCGCGAAATGACGATGTCGCCCTAAATGTGGATATTTCAAATTGCTCAGGCTGCCAGACGTCCAGAAAACTTTTTCGTAGTCAGGAGATGTTACTTTTACACATCCCATCGAGAAAAAAAACTTTGGACGCCTCTTTGAAGTTCAGTGCCTTGGCGGCCGGACTAATATGCTAGTTATATGTACGTATCTGGCATCTTACAAACTTGTGAAACTAGAAAAGTGAACAGACGTTATAAGCTTCAATATTTGACTAAATGGATGAATGACCATATATTATTTGAAATTTCCTCCTCCGACTGGATAACGGTACTATTTTTAATTTAACTCTTCCAAATAGAACGCCAGAATTTTATTGTTCTATATAATACTATCTACCAAAAATCTGCTAAATATTATTCTCTTCTGACGTGGCTTGAAAATTAAATTTTCAGCATGGTCAACTAAAAAGCAAACAAAGGCGATAGAGACGAAAACAATAAAAGGGAAACAGACAAGCGCGGGACGGAAACATTCATCCCGCTTAAAACAGAGTCTTTAAATGGACCTATTGTTTTTTTCCTCGACGATTAACCCTATAAAAACCATTACCCAACGCAGACGATATCAAATTTTTTATTATTATTAATTTTTGTTTTTCATTTTTTTTCAAAAACATCCAACAATATCTTATCATGTGACCCATCATTGGAAGGGCTCGGTGAGCTTGTTCCACTGGGGATCACATGATATGGTTTTGTTTGTTTTTGAAAAACAAAATCTTGTTTCAATTGCGCAATTTGTAAATTACATGGGCGGATGCCGCTGATTCTTTAGGTAAAAAGTTAAACAATGAAAACTCGGGGTTTTGCGTGAAAGAAAACTCGATGGTGGATGAGCAAACAATATTTATTTATTTATTTATTTATTTATTTATTACTTATTTATTATTTATTTATTTATTTTTATTTATTTATTTAATTTTTTATTTAATTATTTATTTAAAAAACTCTGGTTATATCATGACCGCAACATAGATTTAACCCTTTACCCAACGTAACGGCCAAAACCGGCCAGCGCTATTCTCAAAAATCGCCAATTAATTTTCATTATTTTTTCATTTTTTGTCTCAAAAACATAGGTTATGACCCCTCGTTGGAACGAGATCGCCGAGCTCGTTCCAACGAGGGGTCATAACCTATGTTTTTGAGACAAAAAATGAAAAAAAATTAGTTATTCAAGAAATTTTTTGCAAGTGTCGTCTGCTTTTCATGTTTGGTAAAGGGTTAAAATCAAGTTTAGCCAATAGTTTATACTTCTGCTGCCCACTTCAGAAGACTTCCATCCCAGGCGTTGGTTCCTGGTTCTATTTCAAGTAAGCAAGCTCTGCTCCAATTCCCAGAATCCCACCTGGTGGAGGGGGGGGGGGGTCAGAAAACGATATAAACAATATAATGAACAACATCAGTAATAATCTTAATGGACTGTAGTATTAAATTGAAACTGAACCACCCTAGAAATACAAAGCGTATTTGACAAGTTGAAATGATGTCACTGGAAGGGTTTTTTTTATTTCGAATTTAAACAGACGACCAGAGGTCATAATTCAAGTTTCGCGCAGGAACACACCTGCAAATAAAGGGTGCTACTTCTGGAATATTATTGAATGATCCTACTCAACCACTTTGGAAGTAGAAGTTTACTGGTCGAAAAACAGCTAAAGATCGTGTGGTAAATGTCGTTATGAAACCGTACAAAATACAGTTGACTTGCACTGTCCGAACAGAAACACACCAATTAAAGCATCCGGTTAGATCCGAAATATGAGCTTTGTATAAAATTCTGCCATCAGGAAATTGTGTTTTACATTTGTGAGGACGCACATCAATAATGTGAGCAATAGTGTAAGCGAACAGCCCAATAAGGCCTAAGGATTAAACTGTCGATCATCCGCTCATTGATTTCGTGGACTTTTATCTTATACTCATCAAGCGCCACGTGTCCACTCCCGAAGAAACGTTCACAAAAATCGCCTTTCAAATTTCTTATTTTTTAATATTCTGGACACAAAGATAGCATTTGTTTCCAAACTAGAGCGATCTATGTTGTTAGGGAAATAATCCGAAGGTGTCCCACTGACCATGTTTCGGTGACCCTGACCAAATCAAAGTCCACCCCTCCCACCACCCGAACACTAATGTCAATTAACAACATTTCAAGGAGAGGACTGTTCCTATAATGCAATTTGGAATTTAACGAATTAATCATGTTTAACAGAGCCGACTGAACTGTTTCGAACAAGACTGATTTGGTTAAATTCCTAGTCGCATTATGGGAAATGTTTGCTGCTTGAAATTTCGATATTTAGACATCAGCGGGCACCTGGTTAAAAAACTGTTTCTAGTGACGTCAGGTAATCCAATGGAATTAAGAATAATTCGTCAATTCCATCCTTAATTTTAGAGAACTGAGGTGTGATAATGAGGTATCGATCATGAGTAGGAACTCTTTATACGACCTCTGCTTGTTGCAATATCTTGGCGACGGGGTGTGGGGGGGGTGGGGGTGGGGGGGGGCGTTGGGGGGTGTTGCGGCTGTGTAAGATGATAGTTTGTCAAGTTATGTAATAATAATCAATTTAAACAGCACAAACATATCTCAATGATAATAACACTTAATAATAGTATTAAATTTATTTATAGCCATAAATTCACACATTTTGCTCTGTGGCTGCACACAATTCAAATGCCTTAAAGAAAAGGTACGTTTTAAGCCTTTAATTAACACACACGATGTCATGCTTTATTATTGCAAACATTATTTTTTAATTTAAGAAATAAATTCAACAAAACCATATCATGTGACCCCTTCATTGAAACGAGCTCTACGAGCTCGTTCCAATGAGGGGGTCAAATGATTTGATTTTGTTGAACTTTGTTGAAAAATAACTGTTTTTCAACGACCCATTTTGTAAATTTTGCGGTCGATTCGTTAGGTAAAGGGTTGACACCCGAATGATTTCAGAGAAACCATTTCTTTTACAGTTCGCAGATGGATTAGGTGAAGATTACAGTTTGTGTGTAGCTGTCATTGTAAACCTCCTCTTAAAAGGCGATTGGGGCAGGGCCGAGCTACGAGTGGAACCTACAGTAGCCAGGCTACCATCTTTTCTGGGCTGGGGGCGGTGAACAGAATCTATGCTGCTCATCGCCATTGCCTACCCGTATCCACTCTGGCATGGGTGAAAGTGTGTGTTTAAAGCTGTTCTGGCGTCGATGTGATAATATGATAGACGCTCCAAGGCGCTGATCAACATCAGAGAAACGTTACTAGATGTAAATATTTACAGCATTTAAGTATTTGAAACATGGATTAATCAATATCGAGATAATATAGATAATATAAGATTTTTACTTTGATTTGAAAACCAGAAGGAATGAGACCACTCTCGCAGATCCGGGCAACTTATTAAAAAAGTCTTGGGGCATTGCAACTGTAGGAACTCCCCCATATGAGGCCGTATGAGGTCTGTTCCAATAAGCTGTGACATGAGGAGCAAATGGTGCGTTTCGGCACATACGTTTAGATGAAATCAAAAATTTAAGTAGGAGTTTGGTTTGATTGTATCTTGTAATTAAACAGAATAATCTGAATTCTATTCCAGCTGCAATAGAAATTAGTTGAGAAGTAATATGTTAGTTTTTCTTAGTGCGAGCCACAATGCAAACAGTAGTATTTTGTATAATCTACATGCTATGTATCTGGTTGTTGGGGAGACCATACAGAAGGCAATTGCAGAAATCAAGTCCAGACGAGATAAATTCACGCATCAGACATTCTGCAGCACTTTTCGTTAAGATTTGTTTGGCTCGACCGATATTCCGAATATGAAAGTTGGCAGACTGCTAGATGTTTGAAATATGAGAAGTCATGGTCAAATGTGTGTCTCCTCCTTCTCGCAGTGTGTAGATTGCTTAACCATACCCGTTTCTATATCCGAATCATTGGAAGCATTCAGATTGAAACAAAACGCCTTTTACAGCACACAATCGTTTCGGAATATTGACCAAACGTGCTCATTAACCCTTTGAACACGATAGACCGCTTGTTCTGGTCCAGGCACATGTTACACCGTAATTTCATTAAATAGGATAGTTGCTGAGTGAACGTGTGAGGTAGACCAATCAATAATTTCAACTTGCAGTCCCAAGGCTGCACGTTGAAAATATTAATTGATCTACTCCTAAATATTGAACAAGGACTCTTCCAGTTGCTGTCATTGAACTAATATGGATGATACCACTAGGGTTCAAAGGGTTAAACTCCAATAAAGTAACAATACTGATTGGTCTACCCGACGTAATGAATATGGACTCTTTCTGATTGCTGCATTTGAACTGACAAGGAAGATACTACCAGGGTTCAAAGGGTTACGCTTATCCGAGGATCGGGAAAGTTCCAACGAAACAGCCCGCATTTTATGGTTGTGAAAATGACATTTGCAACTAAAAGAGCAATTAACCCTTTACCCAACGCAGACGATATCAAAATGTATTATTTTAAATATCATTCTTTGAAATTTTTCAAAAAAATTCAACAAAACCATATCATGTGACCCCTCGTTGGAACGAGCTCGACGAGCCGGTTCCAACGAGAGGTCACATGATATAGATTTCTTAAAATTTTTTGAAAAATAATATTTTTTTTCAACTGCTGAATTTGCATATTACGCGGGCGGATGCGGCCGATTCGTTGGGTAAAGGATTTATCAAGTTATTGGCACTGCAGTAGAAAATTGTAGGATAGTTCTATCTTCACGTTTATGTTTATGTACAAAACGTTGCATCAGAGTGTCGCTCTTGTTTCTAAGGCTATGTCTCGACTCCTCTTCGACTCGTGGTCGACTCGTCAAGATACAACTTTAAAAACAAAGCTCAACTCTGAAACAACATTCTGTACATAAACACAATGGTGATAATATGTAAAATAAAAGATTCTGATTCAGATAGGTTTTCGTAATAAAATTGATAAATATCTGATACACACCTGGCGATTGTCTGCTTCGGTGGCGCTCGAGATTCTTTCAATAGCTCTTTTTCTAGCTCACTTTCTATTTTCTCAACATAACCATGGGTTTTTGCAAGGACCAATGTTTCGGCAACCAGCGTCTAAAATAAAATGAAAAAAACATCAACGTATATATAATGTCCAAAACAAGTTAAGCACCCCCACCCTATAATACCTGTGGGTATACGAATAGCTCATATTGTGACATTCTGCATTCCTCTATCGGATCGGGCATACCTCCTTAAAACAGGTGAATATTTGCTGGCTATCGACCACTTCACTGCCGTGTGCTTATAGAGAAATGATACATCACAGTGAGAGAAATTCTGAAGGTCATGGACAGCATGCCACGTCGATTAACCCTTTACCCAACGTAACGACCAAAACTGGCCAGCGCAATTCTAAAAAATCTCCAATAAATTTTCATTATTCTTTTATTTTTTTTTTTGTCTCAAAAACATAGGTTATGATCCCTCGTTGGAACGAGTTCGTCGAGCTCGTTCCAACGAGGGGTCATAACCTATGTTTTTGAGACAAAAAATGAAAAAAAAATAGTTATTCAAGAATTTTGTTTGCACGTGTCGTCTGCTTTTCATGCTAGGTAAAGGGTTAAGGCGTGTTAGATATGATCGAGGCTGTTCCATCAGGTACTGAACAAGGTGACCTTTTTTAACGTTGTGATGACGTCGGCGGTGCCTAATATTCATTCAATAAAAAAGAAAGCTCTAGAAACCCTTGCTTCACTAAGAAGGCATATTCTCCCTTCTGCAAATAGCAGGTTTTCTCAGGAGGATTTACCCATTTACTGCATACCCACTGGTATTATTGGGAGGTGGCGGGGGGGGGGGGGTGCTTAACTTTTTTTGGACAGTATATATAGGCGGTATAGAAAAGCAACATATTTTGTAATTAGTATATTTATTTATCTAGTACCAATTTGCCGTGGAAAAAATGGATAAAAATTTCGAAAAACGACTTTGAATACCAAAATCTCAAATCCCAACAAAAAGCATTTTCGTTTGAAATAATAATCCGTTTTCTGGAAAACAGTTGATGAAACAACTGTGCCGTCGACAGGTCTGGAAATAACACTCTAATAATCGTCTAGGTTACGTGGGGGTTATGTCAAATGTAAAATACACGAACGCAGCACAGGTTACTATAAAATAAGACAACATAAATTAACTTCAAATCACGCATATTTTCCCAATCATATATGACAATATTTCGGAACAAACTCGACTCAAAGGTTGCGCATTCCATCCAAATATGACTGGAGTGGCATGCCGTTTACATGTTAACATAATTTCCGTCAAACCTGATAGCAACAACTAACGTGCACTCTCGCCAAAGCGAGATCTCGCGTTAGTTGTTGCTATTTATTTGGGCGGAAATTCTATCAAGTCGTAAAGAACATGACTTGCGCAGTAAAAACAGAGACAACGGAAAAGAATTTTTTCTATAGGTTACTACCATGTTATATAGCGTAACCTGCTAACACGTTGCGATGGGAGTTTTTTATTTCCAGGCCTGCGTCGAAATGTGTCATTTACCGAATTTTGGAACTCGACTAAAATGGCGATTCTTATTTTTTCACGCGTGAGTAAGTTGAAAAAATGATTGATTAGCACTGTACACAAAAAATACATGAAAGCTCTGTAAAAGAGGGTGGTGAAAGAAATGATCACTCTGAGTGTATCACCTCAGTTGTATCCAACGTAATGTAAGCATAACGAACAGAAAGTCGACAACAATGGTGCATATTATTTTTCTCCGGCGAGAGGGAGTTGAAAAAGTTTATTTTCATTGGAAACAAGAAATTTCAACAAAGCTCTGGAAAAAAGCGATGATAAAATGTTAACCACGAGTCTGGATTTCAATGCCCCCTTGAGTTATATCCATCGCATTTTAACCACAACAAATAAAAATCATATTAGCCAATGTTCTTCATTTGATCCCCTATTGGATTATGGCTCGCCATGTAAAATCCAATCAGAACTGTTCGAACAATTGACATGACAGTGCTCTGGATCTCGTAGTTTGGTTTCACAGTGATTGGTGGATTATCATACAACCTTACATATAAATTATTTTCATCGAGATCTAATTTAAAACGTTCCTCTAGTTGCTAGTAACCTTCAGGTTTCTTAGCTGACTAGTGGATCCCACTTCATCTTACATTCAAATCAGTCGAATGCTTTGCCTATTGCTGAAAAAGCATGTTGGTTTTAGGGACATTACTTATCATTGTTGTTGTGTTGTTAGTTTGGAGTAGTTATTGTATCAAACTTGGTCTTCTTGCTCTTTGGTGAGGAAACAGTGGTTGATAGGGACTCCGCTTTACAATGAACTTGAACTGTCAATTCGGCTTCTCAGTGTTCTCTATCCGTACAATACCATGATTACAAAAGTGGATAGAACTGTTCGACCGGATGTCGACTGGGTCGAGAACCAGTCGAAATTCTCTGTCCACTCTCTCCCCCACATCACGGTGGAATCACAGCTGGAAGTAGCGAACTGCGAGAACATTGAATCTAAAATGATTTATACAATCGAGTCTCTTGATTCAGTCTTGATTTCGCAATCTTTTATTTTTGAAATCTCCGCCCACTGATGCTAGTGTGCCTCGATCGGATCGCCATCTAATCGAAAACGAGACCGCGTTTGTGATGACTTTACTGTACATTTAAAATTACATCGAATCCGTGCCCATTTATCTCATTCCCTCAAAAGCCTACAATGTTGCTGAACACTTCTTCGTTTTTGGTTCTCAACAGATTGAGGATGTCCGTGTAACATCATATCAATCTGGCTCACTGATGTGCTCTTCACTGAGGCAGTGCCATGGTTACCGGGCGCAGTCTCAAGACATTGTAATTGAGTTCTGCGTTTGTTTTTTCAATAGAATGAGTGTTTACATATGGAAGTGGATGGCACTTGACCGAGATGCACACACAGGCCTCTGTGTGAAGCCGATGAAAATGATTTAACAATGTGTTAAACAATAATACACTGATTTAAAGTGGTGAATCATTTCAAAGATTGTCTCGGCATTGATTGACATATGCCAAATATCGGTTAAGGTCAATGGTGAACTTTAATGTATTTTAATAAATTTTTTAACTGTGCGAATTTGTTTTTTTCCTTTGTGCTCCAAAACAATAGGTGCTTAGATCGCCTCAATTATCATTCCTGTACAAAGGGCAGGAGGGTCGTTTTTGTCTAGAGTGCGCAAACACAAACAAACTCAGGGACCGACCAAGGTGAAAAATTCTGAGAGAGAGCTCAATAGCTTATATTGGAAATTTAGAGCCAGAATTTGCTTCTGGGAGCCAAAGTTTAACTCTTTATCTAGCCTGATTTAAAAAAAAAACTGACGTCATCTTCTCCAAAATAGCCTAATTTTCAATATTTGTTTTCTGAACCATACATTATGATCTCTTATTGGAACGAGTTCGCTGAGCTAGTTCAGACGAGAGATCAAAAGTTATGATTTGGAAGGAAACATTTGAAGACTTCAGCGAAAATATAGTCAGTTTGTCTTCCAAGCTGACGGGTTCTGGTCGTTACATTGGGAAAAGCGTTAATCAGAATCCTCAACACAAAGCAACAGAGAAACAGACAATATAACAGACTAGTCTCTGTAAACTAAGTAGAACATAATTATGGTAACGGGGAACTTGTCCTGAATCCAGTTTATTGTATCCACAAGACATTTCATTACAAACTCTCACCAAAAATCATCGATAGTTATCTCCACGGTTAAAATTTCCTCTTGGCATAAAGAAAATTTTCATAATCAACAAAATTCATTCTCTGAAATAATCTGTTTCTGTCTTGTACAATAAATAGTCACTTAAATTTTCAATTCCATGGCAATCATTGTTTTAAGCATTATTTTATTTCCATAGTTTTCCAAATACATTATTTAATGAAATTTAAACTATAACGAGAACAATATTATAACTAGAGTAAAAGGATTCAGAAGCAAGCATAAAACTTATGGAAGCTGCACCCATTTAACAGTTTATAGTTTTCAGGTTGCTGCGAAAGCACGCAGGTTACCAGGGAGAACGCGAGACATTGTGATTGGATTCTTAGTTTGGTTTTCCTAATAAATCAGGGGTCCAAATGTTAAGTTACAACGCCACTGGGCCTTCAATTTGCCAGTTAACACAGAAGCACTCATGTTGCTGAAGTGTTCGAGGTGAGTAAAAATGGAACTTGGGGTCACTTTTTTTAATATGAGACCATGGCTTCCTATTTTGTCAATCAGACCTTAATGCAAACTTATTGTTAGGGTAATCTGACTAATGGCTGAAATACGTCATGATACTGAAGCCTTTACAAGTATCTTATTAAACTCCACATGCGGCCCATTCGTCATTCGTCGTAATGTGTGTTAAATGAGCATGATACGCCAACATTATCTCTGTGTGACAGTGATCATACAGTATCACAAATTACACCAAAATACAATGTTAAACTCCGGTGACCACGCCTATAGTTTTTTCATTTCAAACACTCATATCAACACATACATTTTACACAAACTATTCTGTCTAAAGAAATCGAATCTTGCCCTTGGCCGGTTATCCGAGTCTGTCGTACCACTTAAAATAATTGTTTACACAAAATGAACTGAAACCTCGGTTAGCAGCAATGCGAAACCGAATTCAGATTTTATCACACAGACACTAAAACATGAGCAGAAAGCACAAATATACTGAAAATATATACACCCACAAAAAAAAAACTAAGACATTTTTTTTAATTGTATGTTTTGATGAGAGTGTGGACCAGAACGAGACCACGCTTTTCTGATTACAATGCAATAAAAAATTGGCGTCGCCACTTGCGATCACTCATAACTGAAACACAAGTTCAGGCTACCAAATAAATCTCCGCAACCTCGTACTGTGTAAATACAGGTAAACTTAGCATCTCGTGATTGTCAGTTATAAATTGTCCCTTGTGGGTATCAAGGCGCCATCCGTAAAGCTAAAGTATTGCAGGTGGTGGTTTGATGCACCAACAGGACGAAATACAAGACGTTCAACGTGTAGATGGTTTCGTATTACTAAGTAACTTTTGAAATATACCATACTTCTTTGTCTTTGTTAACCCTTTATCTAACATGAAAAGCAGACGGCACTTGCAAACACAAATCGTGAATAACTAATTTTTTTTCTCAGAAACATCGGTTATGACCCCTCTTTGGAACGAGCCTGACGAGCTCGTTCCAACGAGGGGTCATAACTTATGTTTTTGAGAGAAAAAATGAAAAAAATACTGAAAATTAATTGGCGATTTTTGTGAATAGCGCTGGTCGGTTTTGTACGTTACGTTGGGTAAAGGGTTGAAAGACTAATAATTCCTTTTATAGGTACTGCACAATTCGACAGCAAACGCAAAAGTGCATGTCTTCTAAAGTTAACAATAAATAAAAAAATAAATAAATAAATAAATAAATAAATAAATAAATAAATAAATAAATAAATAAATACGACAATCATTTTTTTGTGCAAGTACTAATATATTTATCGAAAGGGTATTTTATTGTTTACTCTATAATGGAGTTAGAAATTGTTCACTGTGATGTGTTTGATTGTGTTTAGATTTGACGCATTTGGAATTTGGGTGTGAGAAAAAAACGGTATTTTAGAAATTGTTACACAAATAGTAGATGGCGTTGTTTTTTATTACTGTGTTTGTCAGTGATTCAGAAAGATCACATTCGGTTGGATATGCTGGGGAGAAATAAATCTTTTTGAAAGTAACATTCCTACCAATTTTTGATGATATGTGTACTTCAGCTCATTTCAAGCGTGTAGCGTCATATTGATAATAACTAACAACAAATATTGAAATTACAGGTGAATTTATCGAATACTAAAAATTATCAAGACTTGTCGCATAACAGCTGTCCCAGGTCAAGTGTCGATAGGCAGACGATGACATTTGACTAGAAAAGGCTGCTTTGATTATAAACTTGTCTCTCTTCTCCATTATCAGTGTAGTCAGTCTCAGTACCCTTGTTGTAAACATCGTTTGCAAGTGGAGTCGATTTTAATCGAACTCATCACGTAGAGTCAGACTCTATTTACAGAACAAACTTCTAACTCGGTAAGTCGATTGACGACATCGGTTTGGTGTTTTGATGGAATTTCTAAACCATCATTGATCAATGTGACAACGAATGAGGTACGTGTCACCTTATTTACGGTGGCAGTGCGATAATTGATCTTAAAGCACTTAAAAGTCCACTGTCTTGTCGGATTATGACGCATGCTTATGCAATTTGTTGTTGATTTAATGTAAGCTGAAGCAATAACATAAGGTGGGGGTTGATCTTGAAGTCTAGAATAAATACTGCAGATTACACGTCCGATGTTTACAATATATAACGTATGACCCCGAGGAGACGAGTTCGACAAACACGTCCAAATGCAGAGTCACAAGCCATGTTTTAGGAAAATTAGATGAAGTGAGGGAAATCTGGACTTGGTTAATATACTACACAAAAAGGGTTTTGAACCACGCCAAACATATCGGCGTGAATGGCAAAAAATTGAAACAACAATGAAAAGCAATATACCACTTGAAAGCTAATTCATTTATTGACAAATAAATAATCGTTTTGGACAAATTCTTTTAAGAATGTCCATGGTATAACCCGCCACGTGCATGAGAGGCCGGTACCCAAAAACACATTTTTACTAGTCAGTGTAGGGACTATTGTGAATGAGAGTACGAACTTGATTCTGACCAATTTGATCCCAAGATGTTACTACAAAATGTCTAGCCACCCATCTATATATAATATATATACTATTTTATCAGCAGCGTTGTACAGACTTGTTTGAGGTGTATACAAGTCGTACATCAACACATATCAACGATAAAATGCACAGAGATCTCGAGCAATACATGTTGCTAATCAGTTTGTAAACTTCAAAACACTACGCCTGGCCTACTTGTTGACGCTCTGGTAGTAAGGGTGCTTGTAGACCAACTTCACTTCACTGAAGTCCTGCGTTGAGCCTCAAATTCGGAAGCAATCGGTATTATTGGATTGACAGGAACAACGCGCATATTCCACCAAGAAGCGAGAAGACAAAATAGGCCGGTGTCCTATGTCGATATTCTCATCCTTCAGTGCAGAAAATTGGAGAATGAATTTTTTTCTCCTGAATTTCTCCTGAATTCATATTTTCCCTCCATAAAATCAGTTTAATTCAACACACATTGAGACGGCCATGAAACGACGAACCAAAAACAAACGCTTTCACGCCATTCACGGAACTGAAAATAAATTGAGTCTATTTATGGAACTAGGCCACACGCCCTCAGATGAAGTTTGTTAATTACGCGAATTTGATATGTTGGTATGTTCAGCGTTCCAATGTCTGCCGTATAATTTTTATTTCCATGGAATAAACTTTGCAGCATTTTAGACGTGTTGGACTGTACGCTGTGTGCCATATTCATGTATGTAGGGTATATTATTGTTACTGAAAACGATGCTGTCAAACTTAAAACCTGTGTTGGAGGACAAAGGAGGGGTGACATTCTGACATTGCAATTTGGGTATCACTTGAGTGATTTTGCAGTCCAGGCTCGGATTTGCAGCCGAAGGGTTAACCGGCGCTTGTGGAATTTAGAAGAGGCAGGTGCACTTAAAAATAGTGAACATTTTAAATGTTAACCATCAGAAACCCCCAAATATTTATCAGGCATTGAAATTGTTGACACCTCTTTACAGACTGACAAATATCAGACAATGCCTGTGGTGTGTGGGCCAGTGTGGTGAAACTAGAAATTATGGAATAGCCTTTTCGCGTAATTTCTGTCCCAGCAATTTTCGAGCACTTGCAGGTGTTTGTAATTTCTTATTAGTAATATTAACTGCTGTACGAATATTAGTCGAGATATCGTAACAATTCTAATAAGTTTAGCCAGTCGATGCGAGCTAATCAAGGTCAAATGTTAGATAGACAGATAGATAGATCTTTATTTTGCAGTATACTAGTACACTGATTACAAAATAACATAACTACAAACAGGAACATAAGCTAGTATACCACATGGAAATGGCATAACCATTTCCCGTAAAAAAGAAAGATATCAAGTCTCTTTGGCATTAGTGTGTCGAAGTGCTTTCCCCAAAACGGGGTTGTCAGATCTTTTATTTGTGATTCAAGGGGGCTAGAATGTATTTGAGGATTAAGAGGTGGAAAGACGAGGGTGAGATACCAGAGGATATGGATGGCGGATGGCACAGTCGGGGCACGTTGTTTGTCACATTTGGAGATGGGACGGGAATAATTATTCAAGGCTTTATCAATTAAGGACTTTTTAAATTTGGGTCTGTTTAAAACCTTGCTGAATTTGTGGGTCTATACTATTCCATGTTCTTGGGAAGGAGTGTAAAGGCAGATCAGCAGAGAACTGTGTTCTTGGTTTGCGGGTATCTAATTTACCAATTTGCATTGTATTCATTCCTAAAGGGTTTCTATATACTTGAAAGGTGTCATCAAATGGCATGGGGAGTTTTTTGTTCGTCTAGTCGTGCGTAAAGAGGGGGGCGTGAAGGCTGTAGAGATCACTGAATTTCAGAATGGCACAATCACTGAAAATGTGATCTCTGTGGAAGAGATATGATTTTTTTTTCTTATGACCCGAACAGCCCTTTTTGTAGTTTAATAATTCCACTGGTGTAGGCCGAATGGCCCCAGACCTGGATATCATATATAAGATGACTATGAATCAGTGAGAAGTATAACGTTTGCATTACCTTCGTGGGCAAGACTTTCTTTTGTCCTATTTAGTACAAAAATTACACTTGCTATTCTTGGGCACACCACAGAAATATGCTCTTCAAATTTCATATTTTCATCCATATGAACGCCAAGGAATTTTATAGTTGTTTGTTCTTGCTCGTTACCAACTGGCTCAATATTTGTATTGTTTAGGAATAGTTTAACATCGTTTACCTTATACGAATCGTTTTGTGGATGAAGTTGCATCTATTTGGTTTTAGCAGGGTTGAGGGCTAGTTTGTTGGCAGAACACCAATGGTTTATTTTGGCTAGTTCGGAATTTATACTTTCTGTAAGGGTGTCAAGATTGTTACCTGACTTAAAGGCCGTTGTGTCATCAGCAAAGAAAAGTAAACTGAGTTCTGTAGATTCGTTAATATCGTTGATGTACAATAGAAACAAAAGTAGGCCAAGAATGGACCCCTGTGGGACACCCGTATTTATGGATAACGTTTCCGAAACAGTATTCAAGAACGAGTCGAATTGGTTTCGTTCAGTTAAATAACTTTGAAACCACTGATGGGCAATATCTGTAATACCGTAGTATCCCAGTTTCTGGAGTAGAATCGAGTGGTCAATTGTGTCAAATGCTTTGGAGAAGTATAGGGATATAGAAAAGGTGCAGTTCTTTGTTGGTTTGTCATTTTCCGTTACCACGGTATTCAGTAGGCGCAATATAGGGTGAACAGTTGAGTGTTTTGTTCTGAACCCAAACTGGTACTGATATAAGATCTTATTTTTGCCTGACATCCACTAGCCTTTTATACATTAATTTTTCAAGTATTTTTGAGAATGTCGGGAGAATACTGATGGGGCGATACTTATTCAACATTTGAGGGTTACCAGACTTGAAGATTGGTATGATTTTGGCTATCTTCATTTTGGTTGGCACATGACCGGATGAAAATGAAATGTTGATGATGTGTGTTAAGGGGCTGGCGACTTCACAAGCGACGGCTTTCAAAAGTTTTGTAGACAATTCACCTTGATCTCTTGTTGGTTTTGAGGACAATTTGGAAATACAAAAGACAACCTCCTGTGTATTCGTTGGCGTTACAAATAATGAGTTTCCATTATTATGCTTCATATCATGTGAAAAGTGAATATTTGTGTACTTGGTCACCTACTGATTTGCCAATATTGGCAAAGAAGGCATTGAACTTGTTGGCAATTTGTTTGGTGTCGTTTAAAGTGGTATTGTTATCGACAAAGGTATTTGGGGGCTCAGTTTTTCGATCCGATTTATTAATGGCTTCACGTAATATTTGCCATGTTTTTTTGAGGCTGTGTTTATTATCTAGCAAGATATTATGATAGTAGTCTGACTTGCTTGATCGTTTGACACGATTGAAGATGTGACAGAATTGTTTGTAGTCCACGATATATTGAGTTGTCAGAAATTTCATTTTTTTTCCTGTACTGCTTTTGTTTGCGTAGGGAAGACTCTAATAGTCCGGCCGTCACATCCAGGCCTCGCGTCTAATGTATTTAGAAGGTATTGATGTTACTTCCAATGGGAAAGCTTCATTAAATGCTTTGTAAATGGCATTGATAAACAGATCATATGCTAGGATGACATCAGATGTGTCGAAGACGTTTGAAAAATCACTGCCCAATAGAAGCCTCTTGAAGTGGTCAATGTTCTCTTTCTTGAAGGAGCGTTTATGACTTTGTGTTGGGCGTGCATTTTGTTTTTCCAAGTCACCAATGCAGAACGTTGTAAAGTGATCACTGATATCAGAAATGACAATCCCTGATACGTGCGTAGAGGAATCATTACTACGAATATGATCTATAAGAGTTGCCAAAGTTTCGGTAACTCTCGGCGGCTTAGTGAAGAGGGGCAAGAAGCCTGAGCTGAATACAAAGTCGATAGAAAGTTCAGTTTTGTTGTGATCAGCGAAGTTGAGTAGGTCAATGTTGAAATCAAACATAAGGTAGGCTTTATTATTCTCCAGGTTGATTTTATTCAATAGTTCGGAAATTGTGGACAAGAAAAGGCCAAGGTCAGCTTTTGGTGCGGTGTTGGGTCTATAAATGATTCCAGTAATGCATTTCTTTGGAGAGATTGTTTCGATGAAAAGGGAGTCAAATATGTGAGGTATAAAGATTGACAAATCACTTCGTTGTTTGCAGCTAATGTTGTCAATAAATAATCCAACACCTCATCTGCCATCATCATCTGTTCGTCGTATTTGATAATTAAAGGTGATAGTCTTCGAGTTCAAAACATAGATTTTTTTTACATCAAATATTTCAGTAAGTTCCACGAAGTGAAATATATTTTCCTAGGGTACATGTCATATAACATTTTTGAATATTCTCAAAGTTAGCATTCAAACTTCGGCAGTTCAAATTGAAAAGAGAGAATAACTTACTTTTTTCTGGTATTTGGTTGCTAAAATTCTCTGGTATATAGTATTTACAGCTTGTTATTCTTAGCACCTGGATGTTTTAAATGCAACAAACAGGTAACAACAGCGCGAGCTCTTATTATCTGTATGTTTTAGAATGCCCGGCGTCATTGCTATTTGTTTGGGCGACTTTAACCGTCAGAAGACGCGTTCAGTGCTGATAGAGCGACAGGATGTGTTAACGTCAACATAACAATTTATATAATGGTGGATCTCAGCATTTCTCGTATTGCGTCAATGCCTTATCTATTAACCCTTTATCCAACGCAGAAAACATCAAAATTTATTATTTTAAATATTATTTTTTCAAATTTTTCAAAAAATTTCAACAAAACCATATCATGTGACTCCTCGTTGGAACGAGCTCGACGAGCTCGTTCCAACGAGGGGTCACATGATATGGTTTTGTTGAAATTTTTTGAAAAATAATATTTTGTCAACTGCTGAATTTGCATATTACGTATGCGGATGCGGGCTATTCGTTGGGTAAAGGGTTAATCCTATCCTCATGAATGTCGCTCGCTTTCCGAGTACACAGCTTCCGCGTGTAATTAACTTTTTGGCACACTTTCAGAATATTTAATTAGATTAAGTGCGGTCCCGATTAGCCATTGTGCAGAAATATGTGACTTTAAACACCAATAAATAAATAAATTACATTTTGTCAACGACTAACACGCCTTTAGGTAGACTGGGTGTGGCACATGGCCAGTTTTCGAACCCAAATGAAGTCATTGTGGCATATGTGCGGGAGAATATAGTTAACGGTGAGTTTTGTACCTTTTGAAGTGAAGTTTCCAGGACACGAAATCAAAATTAAAAGGAAAGATAATATTGCAACAATTTTGGAAAATATTTAACTTGGACAAATCAAAGTGATAATGTTCCTAAGGTGTTTGCATTGCAGTGTTGGAGTCTATGTAAGCACCCAGCACGCCACCAGAATGTACTGATCAGACCTCAGCTCTTCAATAGAAAATTACAACAATTCCTGTGTACAATAGCCGTATCACAAAATTGAGATTTTTCTCGATCAGATCAGACTTTCGCTCCAGCCCCAGTCATAAACAAAATGATGTGAAATTAAAACTGAATCAAGAAAAACAAACAAGAACAGCACCTCTGATCCAATGTTCTCATATTTTTTCCAGCGGGTGAAATTTTACAATGGTGTAGAAAGACTAGCGGAAATATAATTTTGACTGAATCACGGCTGTGTCGCGATTCAGTCGAAATTATTTGTCTGCTCTTTTAATCACAGTATTGTAAACGAATATAATTAAGTGAAGTTTGCATATAATTAAGTCTGGATTGAATGTAATAAGGTCAGGTTTGGTATTAATAGAAACTGTCATTACTTTCATGCTATCTTTCAAATGGCCAAAAGTGATTGTGTCTATTGACAAACGAAACAGTTCATTGGACGTTTCTTTAGCGAGCTAAATATTACAAAATGTGCATGTTGGAAGAAGCCAGAGTACCTGAGGAGAAGACAGAGTACCTGGAGATAACCATCGGGCAGCGGCAAGCAATTATCAGAATCTCCAACTTACTAACTCTGCAAAAGCACAGTTACAGTTCCAAGGACACAGCGCAATTACCGTTGCTCGTGGTCGAATCGTCGACCTTTCGGTTTAAAGTCAATACTTTAACCATTGAGTCACCGCATCGCGCTTCCCGCCGTAAAAGTAACCGTTTTGCTAAGAAGCGGAATGAAGCTGGTATGTTTTTCGATTTTCTGACAATAGAAGTTTTACTGGTAAAAAGAGTTTATTTGTTTGATTATTGGGGCTTAACAATACTTTCAAGAGCCAGGGTCACATCAAGTCGGGCAATTTTACGCGAGAAGGAAGCCGGAGTACGGTATCGCGGAACGAAATATTGAAATTAGAGTTAACCTCCTTAAAATGTTGCACTCAGAAATGATGCAATCTCAAAAAATAAACAGTCTTGGGAAAATATATTGTTTCAATAAACGTTTGAAACATTCTATTGACATCTTGCATTATTGTTGAATATTCCTGAAAAATGAGGGTGATTTGATGACTTTTGGACGTAAAAAATACAATTTACTTTTTGTGTGTTTCTGTGGGGAATTCCCTGAAAAATATGTGTACGTGACCGATACTTCCCTTTCTCTCTTATTTGTTGCATGGCCCCCTGTTTTCGGATCAGAAAAAGTTGTCTGAAGGGCTATACTTGACAGAGATATTTGAATGCCAAAATTAAAGTGATGCGATCATATTTTTCCGCCTAAACGTTATAATGGTCGCCTATGGAAAAATATTTAGTTCCGTGATACCCGGAGGCAACTACTGAACAGCGACGAACAGCAGTCAGACTCTCCAACGTACTAAATATGCACAACGAGAGTTAGCAGCGGTTATTTAGTTCATCACGTAACCGCAGCTCTACGCCTTCTACATTGAGAGATGACCATATTCCAGCGATTGTCGGCTATATGGTCGATTAAGACGCCATGATGACCCACTCTTGAGCCTGTGTATTATATCAAACTTGAGATGACTGTTGATGGGCGACTGTCTATTATTGAAGTCGAATTACCCACATTAGAAAATATAACTTCATTCAGCGACGTATCTCATTATATATGTAAACGAAAATGGTGGCTGTTGTGCAAAATCGGAGTCTTCAGCGATCTGCCCTGGATTGATGATGCTTTTTGTACCAACTCCTATATCTCATCAACCTGGGTGTGAAATTAACCCTTTACCTAACATGAAAAGCAGACGACACATGCAAATAAAATTCTTGAATAACTATTTTTTAAATTTTTGTCTCAAAAACATAGGTTATGACCCCTCAATGGAACGAGCTCTAAGAGCTCGTTCCAAAGAGGGATCATAACCTATATTTTTAAGACAAAAAATAATAAAAATAATAGAAATTAATTGGCGACTTTTATGAATAGAGTTGGCCGGTTTTGTTCGTTACGTTGGGTAAAGGGTTAAGCGAAGTTTACGTTTTCACTTGACCCTTTCAACACTAAATGGGGGCGCGGTGGCTCAGTAGGTAGAGATGCAGGCTGCAAGCCGAGAGGTCCTCGGTTCGAATCCCACCCGCGGCAACCGCGTTGTGTCCTTGGGCAAGACACTTCACCCCCATTGCCCACGTGGGGGCACGGTGGCGTTGTGTACTAAGGCGTACTGCACGTCGATGGTGCACCTGTTTTCAACCAATGCTAACCCTGATTTGTGGAGTTGGTATGTTGGGAAGCTGACAGTTGCTCGTCGTTGCTCGGTGGTTTTCTTCGGGTACTCCGGCTTCCTCCACCCGTAAAACTGTCATGGTCATGATTAGCCATTGTGAAGAAATATGTGACCTTAAGCACCAATAAATAAATAAATAAATAATTCAACACTGAATTTCTGAATGGGGTTATTCTTCAAAATAATATTTACAACAGGACTAGAGAATATTTTGTATTTGTGGAGAGAATCATTTGCCAATAGGGAAATTGGATTAAATTATTACTGAATTTCCTCAAGAATTCTCGTTTATCTCGTCGTCTTAGCAATGAAGGACATATTTTACGGAAAAAATTCACACCTGGTTGAAAATGTCGCTAATGTTCTTTGGGAGCTTGAGGGTCCTGCATGCTCCATACAGAGAAGCTGCTCGGTATACCACAGTATTGCCTCAAACTACCATGGTGTATAGAGATTATAACAAATGGCATTGTATCTGGGAGGGAGCAGGGGAGCTCAGTGGTTACGGCATTGGTCGAAAGGTCCACGGTTCGATCCCAGCCAGGAGTAACAGCTCTGTGTCCTTGAGCAAGGCACTTAATCCAGATTGAGTATTTGGCGGCACGGTGGCGCCGTGTACTTAGGCGTACTGTACGTCGATGGTGCACTTGTCTTCAGTCGATGCTAACCTTCTTGTGTGGAGTTTGTACGTTGGGGAGTCTGACAGTTGCTCGCCTCTGTTCGGTGGTTCTCTCCGGATTACTCCACCCGTAAAACTGTCTGATATCAGGAGACCTGGCTGTTGAAAGTGTCGTTAAACCGCAATAAATAAATAAATAATTAAAAAATAAATAAATAAATAAATAAATAAATTGTATCTGGGTCTTCGTTTCCGCGGAGTTGACAAGACCAGATTAGTCAGATCAAACAAGACGCCGTTGGCGTCGTGTTTGATCTGGCTGAGCTGGTCTCGTCAACGAGACGGAATTATAAAAACCCAGCTTAATTGACTACGACTCCTGGAGTGATCACAAAAATGAAATGTTTGTCCAGAATGTTCAGCGCAAAAACCTCTCGGAGGTTTTACTCCGCGCTTTTAAAATTGTCGCCTCTAAAAACGTTCGCACTTCAGTGACGTCATTTCAACCTCGTTTGGGAACAGGTATGATATGGATTTGAATGACCTGAGACTCTCTTAAGTAAGTAAATTCATTCAACAGAATACAAGAGTACAATCTACTCAGGCATTACGTAACAAGTAAACAATGGTATTTTGTTCGGAGACAGCATGTCCAGATTGGCCGTCTTCCTGTTGACTCCAACACTGTAACGTATGGAAGTAGGTGTGACAGAAGAAATTATGTTTGTTTTCAGGAAAATATGTAAAATCAGACCTGTATCAATTCTTTGTCTTGAAACTTTGTCCATAGGCTAAGCAGCTACACACCAATCAATACAGTCGGAATGAGTTTCGAACATGTTCCCAATGAAATGATGACAACATGGAGACCAATATAAGAAGATCAAACATGGAAATGGAAATGAGGCTAGATAATGTTTCTGATCTTAGCAGGTATAGGAAAAACGTTTAGAGGTTGCTTTACTGCTTGAATGGTTATCGAGTTTAACTCTACACTCAATCTGCAATGAAATTAAAAATGTGCACCCTTTCGCCATATAAACGCGGCGACAAAATGAGAATATGATGAAATTTAAATGATGATTTATGTGGATGACGCTTGTCGATTTTGGTTGGCACGTTAGACAGAGGGTTAACCATAAAAAAATCTTATAGGTATCCCCATTCCCTCAGCACAATATCATGGACGACTTCATCTTCAGTCTATCATCACTCGACCAGGAACTTGCTCATAAGGGAATGAGGAAACGAAAGAGGATGAAGATGTGTTGGGAAGGTGGAGGAGGGGGTGGGGAGGGTGGGGGGGGGGGGTCTCGATTTGCCGGCTTCTATTGTTTTCTAAGTAGGCGTCAGTGATGCATGTTGAGTGTTAAAACAACATTTGTTGTGAAAGTTTAAGACAGATTACTGTAAAAGTCTAGTTCTAATAAGAATAATAAATTTTACGAAGAAACTTCATTGATAAAGCTATCATTAAAATATAGAGACATAAGGCTATAAAAAATCAATACTTATATTATCATCGGAATTTATTTTAAATTGGGACGGAAGGGAGGATTTTATTTTTTATTATTTATTTGTTTTTGCCATGTTTCAATATATTGAAGAGTGCCTGTGTCCATAAATTGTAACAAGCCAAATCCATACCGACAAAATACATAGATAATATGAAGCACATGGATAGAATGGGAATCCTTTAAGTTTTGTTACTTGAACTCCAGATTATAATGCAAACTAACTTCACGTGGTAATGAACTAATAGTATTAATAAATAGTAATTATTGGCAGCAGAATTTTGTTCACTTATTTAGAACAAACTATAGTTACACTTTATATGAGCTACGGTCAAACCGAGAAAATATTTAATTAGCTATCGGAAAGTTCGTGAATTTTTAAAAGTCGGGCAGCCGTCAAATCGAGACATAACCGTTGGGAAAGAGGGATAAATGGGGTGAAATGAGATAAATAACCTTTGTAGTGAGGCCAATCGTTACTTGGGCTTAAACACCTTTTGGCCGCTACGTTTCCTTTTCGGCCAAGCTAGAATTGTTCGGCAAATTACAGCGGTACTGAAGCCCTATTTAAGGTAGACATATAAAATGAGTATTATCATGGTATGCCAGGGTATTCTGGAAAATACAAGGTGTACTAGAGAAACTGAATTTACTGCGACTAGTAAATACGAATCTGTTTGAAATGGTGAAAGCATCAGAGCTAGATAATATAGAAAGAGAAGGCTTATTTTCGGTTTAAAGAAATCAGAAGTGGGTTTTCGTAAACTGCGTTTGAAGGTTTCATACAGAAAACAAATAATATTTTTCAAGAAACCAGAAATAACTTCTGTGCACAGTATTCAGCGTGTTCTATAAGGGATTCAGAAATGGATATTTTTTTGCACCGCCCACCTTTTGAGTATAAAAATACATTTTCAAACTTCTGCAATGCATTGGGGGGGGGGGGGGGGGGGGGGGATAAGATGTGATTTCCAGCAATTCTGAAAATGACCTCAATGACAACTGGGTGACCTCATCACCTTGACTCATATTTACAACCTCCATTGAATTTCGACTCAATTGGTGTTGACCCCAGGTCCATAGGTCATACCACACCTTAAGGTATGAGCGCTGACCCACTTTCAAAATATTTGGTCCCACCCACTATATTGAATGTGAAAATTCAAGTATGAACTTGGCCTGTTCGGGCAAGTCTATAAAAAGGAATATTTCAAACACGGAATCAATGTTGTTTCGGAAGCAGAGCCTCCTGAATTCCTCTTCTATCGTCAGGTCTTCTGTACAGGACAACCCCCCCCCCCCACCTCCTGTACAGGACACTCCCCCTCCCCCACCTCCTCCTGTAAAGGAGACTTGATAGAATAAGAGTTCAAGAGGCGGAGACACTTGGTGGGATATTGAAAACATACCGACGATTCGAATCAGCTCGAATAACCGGGACAGTTTCGATTTGAATCGAATTGTGAAGCTTCGCAGGACCCACGTACATCGGGTCAGTTACCGTTTGAATCGGGCCCCTACATCCAGCATCACTGAGTATATGATGGCCACAAAACAGGAATTAAGTCCAGTCTAGACAATCGTTTATACCCATGCTTCCCACTTTAGATGTTTTAGACTGACTGGCTCGTTTATTGCTTTTGCCACCAAATTGAATTGTACTGGTTTACGTTTTGCTTGTATGTTATTGGCCGTGTGAGACTGCAAATATATTATCGTGTATTGGGGCCGAGACATTTTATATACCAAACAACGCAATTGAGAAGCGGTACTTCTTAATGGAAGAGGTCTGCAGCAGTATATTTCACTTTCGTTCCTGAGAATATGTAGCAAATCTTGTATAAATTTGCCATCCCCCCCCCCAGGCTAAGATTGTAATAACAAGTATCCCTATATCAAATTCCGGATTTTGAGTGAAGGAAAAATCTTATTGCTCATGGGTATTTTCTAACTACGTGTGCAGTGTAATTAACTTCTTACAGCTGCAAAAAAAAATGAAGCTATAATATACCAGAAAAAAGTGAGGAAGACAAATACAAAATGTTCACATTTAGCTCATATCCAGAAGACATTAATGGAACAACAATTGGTTGTCGGGGCTAACGATCGTTTAAATATTATACACACCTTTGGCTTCAAGACGTTTAAAAAGCCATACCTTTTAGGCAATATATAAAGCCCAACAATTATTCACCAATACACATGTTCACCACTTTTACTATGGCTCCATCGCAACCACAACACAATTATACCCCTTGGGAGCCAATACAATAAAACTTTTACTATTGTATTTTGTAGAATTGTATATTCTACCTATTAACCCTTTACCTAACATGAAAAGCAGACGACACATGCAAAAAAAATTCTTGAGTAACTAATTTTTTTCATTTTTTGTCTCAAAAACATAGGTTATGACCCCTCGTTGGAACGAGCTCGACGAGCTCGTTCCAACGAGGTGTCATAACCTATGTTTTTGAGACAAAAAATGAAAAAAATAATGAAAATTAATTGGCGATTTTTGAGAATAGCGCTGGCCGGTTTTGGCCGTTACGTTAGGTAAAGGGTTAATTAATATCACTGACTAAAATGAACCATTAGCATTTTTAAAGATGCGGCAATTGCTCCATCTTCGAAAATGATGATGGTTCATTTCAAGCCATTTAAAGCCATACCTAGAAAATAAAATTCCAGAAAATACAATTGTAAAAGTTCTAGAGTATTGGCTCCAGGTTAGCAAATTGTTTATAACTAAGTAGCCATTTCTCGAAAGTTCTCCCCAACGCCGACTACATGGTCGAATCAAATGGTCTATCACAGACATCTTCCCGTTGGTAAATATTTGGTACGTCACGTGAGTAAAAATATGGTTTGTTCCTGTATCTGTACGACAATTTCGGTTTGAAACCTGAAGGCGAAAGGAAAGGTATGTTGACCGGCTACTGTAATGACACAAACAGTACTGAGGAGGTACCAAAATTATCTCGTGAGTGACTGTGAGGATATGTTAATTTTAACGAGCGGCTAACTGGTGTTAGGCCAAAAGTCAATGAGTGGCGTTAAATTTATATTTCCTTGCAGTCAAGAATGAGATAAAATTCCGGTACCTACTTAAAAATAGTAGCGTATTCTTTTCAGTATATCCGTTGCGATGTTTCAATTACAATTAATGTGTATTTTAATTGCAATTGAAACACCGAAACGTCAACATGGCAGGCAAACAATACACAAAGCTATATTTTGGGACTAATGCATCCTTATGTTTGGGACCAGTGCGCCCTCTACATTAAGAAAACTGCACACATTTTTGGTTCCATATTTACCAAATCCCCTCCCCTCAACGGACCGTCCCACTGCTTTGACAGACGGTAATTGCAAAATGTCCATGAATCTCTTAGCACCTGGAAACCTAATGCTGAGTCTATTCGCTCGAGACGGAATACAACAGAATGCATGCGCTTAGACCGCCAGTCTAATTCTGTTCGGAATTCGACACTGTATTGCCTGTTCATTTCACCCACTTTTCGTGGAGTTTGCGTGCAGACTACCGTTGATACATTGTGATGTTCGTTTACTCATAATGATATATATATATTTATATATATCCTTTCATGCACCAGTTATAGATAGACCAATCAATAAAGATTTAATTCGCCTTGAAAACATCAAGATATTAAAACGGTTACAATCATAAAACTACATTCATTAAATATCGTGCTTGACCACTGAAGCAAGACATTCCTTCGGTTTCGGGCACCTGCGAAATTGTTGCACACGATATGACGCGGGTGGCTCCTAACAGTATCTTTAACTCTTACCCTGCTGGTTATTTGTAAAAATATTTTTCATTAAATCTAGTTATGGCTGCTCCAGAGCTGGAGCAGCCATGATTAGATTTGATGAAAAATTAATAAATAAAACTTTAACTCAAGAAATCAATAGTCATGGCACTGATTCAATTTACAGAGGACAATTTGGTTACAGGTGTCCAAATTATGTTTATTTAATGGATCCCCTGTCCCGGCAGGAATATCCGCCAGCAGTATGCAAGGTCTCAAACCCAAAGCGGCAAACTCGAAGAGAAGTGTTAATGTCTAACAGGTGGCATACCGTGCTTGATGACAGGACAGATTTTACATCGTTGTCAAGATGTAGTCAAGAGACTGTAAAACGCCTCAAATAGCCCGTCTCAGAAGCATGAAGAGATTATCAGTACAGAGAAATTCTCCGGTGAGCTAAATCGCATCAAGTTGAGACCTTCAACCAGGCAGTATCACACGAGTCGGTCGCACCGACAAAAGGCAATGATAAATAGATTATTGCACTTGTACGACGCCGCAGATGTAATAAAGTCTTAATTAATCGATGGTCTATGGATTCAGAGCATGTTTTACAGCCCGAGATGGACGAAGAGAACACCATTTTCATCCAGTCTCGTTTTCAATTTATTGGTATCCTACTGCGTGCTAGAGAGATTTTGTGACCGAAGTCGTACCCGTATCAGCGATAGGTATATGATAAATACTGTCACGTAACACGTCAACTTCCTAAAACATGCAGTTATAATTCTATCTCCAAGAAATATGATTTACAATATGAGAGAATCAGCATTAATTCGACGACACTACGACCGTGTACGTTAACTGATCATTTTTCATTTACGTTTATGATAATAGTATATCGCTTTGTATGATCAATACAGATGACGAGATCTTTGCTACAGATTAAGATTAATCAAACTGCAGTCTCCATAGTATGATTCATCATTAGGGATAAATGGATTTTCAGCAATCTGACAGTTCACCGTGACATTGGTGATGCAAATAGAGAGTCTATTGTATTGATTGAGTAACTCGACAATATATTGGTACGTGATGTAGTAGATAAGCGGAGTAACCTACCCAGGGAATTAACCTCCAAGCATTGATTGATCTTCGCGATTAATCCCAACGAGAATTATTAGTGACCGCTCTGTCGACCGAGTCTCACCTTGTCAGATCACTGGCGTCATGGCATTGACAAACCGACCCCACTTTCCTCATCTTTTAATCTTTTTTCTCCAGCTCTTTAATCAGTTTGAAAATGCATGTACCTCTGCTGTGTTACTTAAAACATAAATTACTATGTTGTAACTTTTACACTTTTAGGAGACGACTTATATAAGCCCTTGGCTTGATGTCGAATCCCGTTATTACAGATAACGATACAAAAGTACAATACCTTCTATTGTTCATGCACATTTTATAAATTATATTTGTTACATGTAATTACCAATCATTTTTCAATAAAAATTGTTTAACTGGTTGAATGCCGGAAGTCCCTAAAGGCCCGAACAGGGTACTACAGACCTCCAGCATGACCGATTATGTGTCTGACATTAGTCCAAGTATTAACACTTTGACCCCGAAAGACCATTTTTCCAGTCCAGGAACATGATACATCATAATTTCATTAAGTGGGGTGGGTGCTAAGTGTATGTGTGGGATTGACCAATCAATATTTTCAACGTGCAGCCTTAGGGCTGCACGTTGAAAATATTCATTGGTCTACCCCTAAATAAAGAACATGGGTTCTTCCAACTGCTGGCATTGAACTGACGTGGAAGATACCACCAAGGTTCAAAGGGTAATCTATTGTGGTAAGAAAGTAAATGATAACTAGCTAAAGATAATCGATATACAAGACTCCAATGTGGACGAAAATGAATGCCCCAACTGGAAAACAATTTGGGAGCCGCGGGCTCCCTAACACCCTTTTAGCAACGTCCATGAAGAAAATGTTTCAAGGGTGAGAACAAAAAATAGCATTGTCGAGCTCGTTCCAATATGGGGTCATCAGACGTGTAATTCAAGTAAAAAAGTGAAAATGTTTAGTTATTCAACACGTATTTTTCCTAATGTTGAATGTAGTTCTTGCTTGTGTCAGATACGAGCTTAGGGGACAAACTGTTGGAAAAGTATCCTGGAACCTTTTCGAACAATCTGCTGGATAAGAGCATACCCCTCGAGCAATAGAGGAATTACAGGAGTGCTCCGGAGTGATGTTTGCTAATCATATCGGCATTGGTCCCAATTTGTCCTGAATTAGTTGAAGATTATTAGAAAAACAAAACGTTCATTGTCGTTTCAAGACATCTAATTGCTCGTAATTCAGCATAGCTGTTCATCAAGTTCAGTTAATTTCTTTCTGATATTCCGAGAGTGCAGAGCTAATTTCCATAAGCTCCTTCATAAGTCTGAAAACGTGAATAATCTGAAATTGGTTTGACACTCGATCCATGTTAACAAGAAAATAGAGCTGTATGAATTCTCCACAGAATGGTAATAAAATACATTTTCTGTCTAACTTTATATTTATTGTTACTTGCAGCCCCAGCTTTTGGAGAATATTTTAAGGATGCAATTAGCCCAAGTGGAGTGTTAACCCGTTGACACTATTCCATCCTGACCTGCGGTAACTGCATTGTTTCCTCGTGCATGGCACTTAATCCCCATTGCCCACCTTGGGACATGGTGTCGCTGTGTACTGAGTCATACTACACGCCGATGGTGCAATTGCTTTCGACAATGCAAACCCATGCATGTGAAGAGTTAGTACGTTGGAAAGTCTGACAGTTGCTAGATGCTGCTTGGTGGTTCTCTTCGGGTACTCTGCCTTCCTACACCCTTTGATCCAGTCTGTCAAACGTGTTGTTAAACCCCAGTAATAAAAACAAAAATCATAGAAAAGAGAGTTATCTGTTATCGAACAGAACGTCTGCCAGTCCAACTTTACGTACAGACGCTAACTAATGACTCAAGGTGTAAGTTTGTATTATAGGTTTCCTCACAAATACCACAATATTTCATAAATTACTAATGAGGTAAAATTTTATTTTTTGACAAACTGAAATCTTGTCATTTGACTGGCTGAATGGAACGATGAAACTAATGCAATCGTGTTTATGGAACATTTGGATTTGCCCTGTACAAAAACATATGCCGACAATGGGTTATTTTTCTTCAATAAAAATGAAATTGATATCTTTTATTTTATATTATTCATGACAAAAAATTACGTCAGTAAGTGAACTATAGTTTGGTGTAGAAATTTTATTTTTTATTTTCTTCAAAATGTCTTTTTGACAGCATTTGTAAGCTTTCATCTGTTGTTTTATCACAGAGTTAAAATACCCTGCGTATCCACTTTACCCCGTCCGTGTATCGGTTTACAGCCTATTTCTGTGCAAATACACTGCTGGAAAGTCAGCGGAAAGCGTCACAGATCAGTCACAGATCAATCTCCCCCAACCCCCAAAATGGCGTCAATTCAATCAACGCTCTGACTCCACCGGTCGATGGCGTTTAATGATGTGAAAGATTGTCGCAGCGCAGTCACAGCGTAGTCAAAGCATAGTCACAGCGTTAGTCACAGCGTTACAACTTTCACATCGTCAAACATCAAACGAAAGCCTAGCAAGAACGCTAGTAACACGATGTCAAGTTTCCAATATCAGCGCTTGTTTTTTTGTCAGTAATAACTAAAATATGTTGTAAATATCGTTTTGAATTGCCTCGAAAAAAGTACACGTCATCAACATATTCATTTTTCACACTCATCAGAGTATAGTCTTTATAAAGAGCTCGGTAATTGCAAGGCATCAGAAAAAACTATCGAGAAACGTCTATTTTTTGAACATTGCTAATTTACAGCAATAATTGCCCAAACCTTTTAAGATGGAGGCTGCTTAAGCACTTTTCAGTTTCAGCAATATAGATGTTTTGAAATTAGTGGCGTAACAGTGGTATTCGTTGCTTATTCCAAGATCTTACAATCGCCCGTGGAGTGGAGTTATCACCCAAAGTACCACTTTCAAATTCTGTACATATGGACAAAAACAAAATCAACGTTTTAGCCAATGGACTTACGAGTTCAACCCAGATGTCCATTGGCTGGATCTTTGCTTGTGTGTGTTATGCTTTGCAACCAATGCACAATTATTACTTGGGTAGAATCTAAACTCTATGGGTGATTTAGTGATAATACACTCTCCACGTACTGTATTACAAACCGATTCATTTATCACTGAAACAACTTGAAAATAAATATACAGCACATGTTTGGAAGATTATTTTCACAAACATTCTCATGCATTAATCCTTCAGGCCTGTTATAGACAATACGTGGAGAGTGTATTGTAACTAAAACACCGAATTCTGTACATATGGACAAAAAACCCAAGCAATGTTTCAGCCAATGGACCTCCGGGTTTAACCCGGAGGTCCATTGGCTTGAACTTTGCTTGTGATGTTTATGCTTTGCAACAAATTTGCAATTATTGCTCGGGTGGAATCTCCACTTTGTGGGTGATTTAATGATAATACACTCTCCACGTACTGTACGTCGCTCTACCGTCGACTCGAATTAATTCGACGCAACTGTAATGCAGCGTATAAACAGGCCTAACACAACGCACAAGATATCAAAATTTATTATTTTAATTATTGGTTTTTCAAAGTTGTCAAAATATTTCTACAATACCATATTATATGACCTCTCATTTGAATGAGTTCAGGGAATTGTTGACATTTTAAAAATATATTTTTTTTTTCAACTGTTAAATTTCCAAATTACGTGGAAGGATGCGGCCGATTTGCTAGCTAAAGGGTTAAATAATTTTCAATAAATGTGGATAAACATCTGCAATGGGCGTTAGACCAGTAAATAAACACAATCAAACTATACTAGAACGGTAATACCAAGATAGAGAATTTATACTGACAAATAGACGATTGTCCCTATAAATTCCGCCTTTTGATTGGTCAGAATGCCTTGGACAAATAGCCAAGACAAAGGGTGCGCCCAACATCCAAGGTATATGAGAGCGTGAAACATCCAGGCTACAAGCGCACGAAAGTTTTCCGATTTTGCTCGCCTCGAAATAAAAATCGAACCAAAAAACCCGAAAATAGTCACAAATATCATCAGATTTCCGACAATTCAATCATAAAAAATAAAATAAGAGCAAATAATTCGTCCCCTGAGTACCAATGTATTCTATGTGCCAGTAGGCACATTGGAACTCAGGGGACGATATGTCAACAAAATACTGTTTACTCGTTTTCTTAACGACCCAAGGGATGTAACTCTGTCTGTTGTCTTCTGCGATTATAAAAACAAAATAATTATCACGAATTTGGTCCAAGTGATTGTGGAACTGAGACATGTGTCCACCAATTTATTTCCACTATGTTTGTATTGTGTTTCAAAGGAAATAAAAACGTTATCTCCACCAACATGTATTGTATATGGAGATTTAATACCTGAATGTCTCATTTGAACACCTCGCCTGCGGCTCGGTGTTTAAAACCGATACCCAGGTATTAAATCTCCATATACCATACATGTTGGCGGAGATAACTTATATTAAGAATTTAGAACTAAAAAATATGTTTTTTGAACCAAAACCCGAGATTTTGAAATCTTGAAACAAACATAAACACAAGTGCATGTGCTGGAAAGCACTGCTAACTTTTATGAAGGAATAATTCACAGCATCATATCAAAATCGAACTGCTGTACTTTCCATCATATGATTTAAAAGTTCGATGGACTGGCTGAGAGTTTTATCTGATTTTCCTTATTTTTAATAAACGCAGAGTTTATAAAATATAATTGGTATTTGTAATGTTTGGTTGTGAAAAAGTCAATAGCTTCCGGGTTGCTAAGAAATAGAGAAACTTTTAAATGCAGAAGGCCAAGATTTTCTCTTCATGATCAGTTTAAAAATATACCTTTAAAAATTCTGAAACAATATGGTAAAACATATAACAGAAAATGAAAGAACTATGGAATATTCCGTGTACACTGTGATGAATAGTTAAAAGAGGTACCGAAGAATGGAAAATTTCTTGACTCGAGATAGAAAAGTTGGAAACCAAAACAAAAACTTCTGGCACAACATTAAAGACGTTTTCCTCAAAGTGTGTCAGGAATAAGATTTTCTCACCTAAGAAATAAATGCGGTCGAAACAATTATTTCAGTAAGTGATGTTTAAGATATATTTTCCCGCTGAAAATTTTGAAACAAATCGTCCCCTGAGTTCCACTGTGTGTTCGGTGTGCCAACTGGCACATTGATCACACTGGAACTCAGAGGACGAAATGCCGTACTAAATTATTTTCAGGCTTTTTATGTTTCTCATTTTTTATCAAAATAAAAATGTGTCCTTAATTTCGGAAAAATACAATGTACTATTATTTTTGTCATTAAAATATAACATTTGTATTTTGTTTGAAAGAGCACGAAGAATTCAATATATTTTAAATAAAATACTATCGGTTATATTCTTATTCCAACAAAAGTCTTTATTGTTATATGGCTTAAAACTGATACACCACGAGGCGCAGCCAAAGCGTGTATAAACCTTCAAACACTTGCATGACATTTTTCGTCATTTTTAGGGATTTACATGAAGGTTAGCTCCCCTTTAGTTTCCAAAGTTGTCAGTAAATTTAACATTAAGGGTATGGGAATTTCATATAAATATTAAATTTCGAAATGATATCGAATTTGTATCATCGATGTAGAGTACGCGGAGAGTGGATTGAAACTAAAACACCCGGAAGTGGAGTTTTCACCCAAAGAATCGCTTTCAAATTCTGTACATATGGACAAAAACCACAAGCAATGTTTCAGCCAATGGACCACCGGGTTTAAACCGGAGGTCCATTGGCTGGAACTTTGTTTGTGATGGTTATGCTTTGCAACAAATTTGCAATTATTACTCGGGTGGAATCTCCACTCTGCGGGTGATTTGATGATAATACACTCTCCACGTACTGCATGCATCATTTCACAAACTTTTAGCTTGTTGCTGTGGGGTAGCATAAAAACGGAGAAGCAGGCTTTTTACAGTTTCCTCCAATCCGTTTGAACGTTTGACTGTCATTCTTTGTTGAAACCCATTTAGAAATAAGAGAACGGCATTTTCCAAATCCTTTGATACTCAGTAAGGGGGCGCGGTGGCTCAGTAGGTAGAGGTGCAGGCTGCAAGCCGAGAGGTCCTCGGTTCGAATCCCACCTGCAGCAACCGCGTTGTGTCCTTGGGCAAGACACGTCACCCCCATTGCCCACGTGGGGGCACGGTGACGTTGTGTACTAAGGCGTACTGCACGTCGATGGAGCACCTGTCTTCAACCAATGCTAAACCTGCTTGTGTGGAGTTGGTATGTTGGGGAGCTGACAGCTGCTCGCCGTTGCTAGGTGGTTCTCTCCGGGTACTCCGGCTTCCTCCACCCGTAAAACTGTCATGGTCATGATTAGCCATTCTGCAGAAATATGTGACCTTAAACACCAATAAATAAATAAATAAATAAATAAATAAATAAATAGATACTCAGTAACTTTTTTCTGTTCATAATATCAACATTGCACGCATTGTGACACATAATACTGACACTATTATTTCCATTAACCCTTTACCCAACGTAACGGCCAAAACCGGCCAGCGCTATTCTCAAAAATCGCCAATTAATTTTTATTATTTTTTCATTTTTTGTCTCAAAAACATAGGTTATGACCCCTCGTTGGAACGAGCTCGTCGAGCTCGTTCCAACGAGGGGTCATAACCTATGTTTTTGAGACAAAAAATGAAAAAAAATAGTTATTCAAGAATTTTTTTTGCAAGTGTCGTCTGCTTTTCACGTTAGGTAAAGGGTTAATATAAAAGTCTAGGAGATAAGATTTGCCTTTTTCCCGGGAAGAATAAAAACTTGCCAATTACTGTAAAAACATATTCCCTTAACAGAGAGTCAAAGAGGACGGCTACTTAGATGCTTCTATTTAGCTTGCCATAAAAAGCCAAGTTTCTGTAACTTTTAATAAACGAAAACCACAGACAACTCCGAGTGCTGTATCTTGTTTTAGTTTATTAAAAGTAGCAAAAAGAAACTTAGCTTTATCTTCTATTCATGTCAAAGGTGTTTTCTCAATTTTATTCTTAATTGGACATTCCCCGCCGCCCGTCTAATAATTTCAGAGGTGATAACTTTATCAAAAGTCGATTTTCATGACGAAATATGTCAGGGATGAATATGAATGGTCAGACAACGGCAGTACACACGGATTTGGAATTTATTTCTCCACAAACTCCCTTCACTCTGAAGGCATGTTTCATTTCAGTGGGATACCAATATCGTCTCATGAGTGCAACAGGACGCAATTTGCAATGCTTGGGCATTGCAGATGGTGCCTTTTTGCACTCATGGGACGAAATAATCTTCCGCATCTTAACAGGTGAAAATAAATACTAATTGAAAAAATATACAGTACATGTTTACTCACGAACTCTGGTGAGTATTATTTATTGGTGTTTAAGGTCACTTTTAACATTCACGATCCTAGTGATTGGTTTAATAACTGCTACGAGTGTTATAACAAATTTATTTCGACAGACTATATATTAATCTCATAGCTTTTTTTTCAATTAGCTGTGGGTAAAAGGAATCTCCATGGACAATGAAAGACTAATATCTTTCTACTAAAGACTGTAAATTAATTTGTTTATTTGGCATTATACCAAAAACATCTTTATGGACATACACAAATAAATTAAGTATATAAAACTTAAAGGCTATATGTTGGGGAGAGCACGATCAGGCAGGCATCCTTCCTGTCATCTTCGTCACTTTTGTGGAATCATTGCAGCGTTAAGTCTTTCCGACCGTGTAATGACGTTTGAGCTACTATGGGTACACACTTGTATAAAGTTAACCCTAATGGGGAAAATGTATTTGTTACCTTGCAACGAAGATAAAGGAAAATGTTATCTCAGACGTGTTACCCATAGAGTATGCTCCTAATTTTACAATAATGCACAAATAATGCTGGTTGAACACGATAGTTACTGTAAGAATATATAGAGTCATCGTACATAAACATGTTGCCTATTATCAGATAACGACGTATTCAACCATATCGGCATCTTTTAGTATTGTATAGAACGAAAGCTAGAGAAAACGTTGGGATGTCATCTGTTCGATGTAAAAAGTGATACGCATACACTGCAAAAAAATAGGTTCTCTTTAGAACCAAAACTGGTTTTAATCTTGTCCCTGAGATGGAACCAGTTCTGTATAAACAGTATTTATTTCAAATCAAATAAGTTTATAAAGATTAACATTAAATATTAACAGAATTAAACAAATTGAGGGGATTTCAGTCGTAAGTTTAGAGCTTATACGAGGTTGTCTGAAATCATTATTAAGTAAAGGAGATATGAAAAGTTGGCATATCGAACCAGTTTTGGATCTATACAGAACTAAAACTGGTTCGATATGCCAACTGTTCATATCTCCTTTGTTTCAAAATGTTTGGCGACTGCGTTGAATAAGTACCAAGTTTACTGCTGAATCTACTTCAGTTCATGTAACATTCTGTTAAAATTGAATGCTAATCTTGGTAAATTTATTTGATTTGAAATAAATACTGTTTAAACAAAACTGGTTCCATCTCAGGGACAAGATTAGAACCAGTTTTGATTCTAAAGAGAGCCCATATTTTTTGCAGTGTATGGTTTGTTTGTTTGAAAAGTCTGTGTGTTATTTTTTGCAAAACAGCAACGACGATACACTTATTCGTGTACTCAGTTCCTTCAATAAACGCTCTGTGACTAGTAGGTTTTCAGACGGCAAGATTGACTTTTGGAGTAGGTTTTATCCAGATGCAGTCACAAAAAGCAACGTTAAACCAATATCATGAAAAACTATACTTTTGGTTGGATTGCGAAATCATGTCGCGATTAAAGGCAAAAATGAAATATTTTCAAGGGGTGCATCGCGTAAAAATATTTGATTTTGGTCCTCACTCGTGAAGAAAATGTTCGTAACCACATAAAAGATGTCAATATCCTCCCTATTCCAAGAAAATAAAATACACCACCCACCATATAAATGATAACAACCCACAATGCAAATTTCTAAACGGCTCCGTGGAAAACTTCACAAAGAATGCTGGATGGACACGATAGTAACATTGAAGATAAACAGTTGGCTTATATTCGGGAACTAAAACATTGGAATTTATTATTACCCTTCCATGCATCTATCTCAAATCCATTAACTGGAATGAAAGAATAATTTTGATAAATAGTTTAGTATCAATTTCAAACGCGAACTTCTGTGACTTCGCGTCGAGATTAAACATACGCTCCGAACCGAAAACCTCATGTTACCGTCAGTTTATCACAATGACGTAAATGTTCCAATAAAACCCTCGTCAAAGCCCCAAACACACATCTTGAAACGAACAAAGCAACTTCAATAAACAAGGCAAGTTGAACGATAACAATTTTAGTAAATAAACCTCTTGTATACCCCGATGTAACTGGACAACAATAAATCAATAACTTGGAAAAAGATCGAGGTTACTCCATCTCAGTTCAAATCATGAAGAAGTTCGATTTGAACTGTAATGGAGTAAACTCGACCCTTTTATAAGTGGAATGTGAAAATATGATGATCACTGACCTCAGAGAATACGATTTTACAGGCAGTATGCACATTGAATTTCCTCCCATTGTTATCATCTTTTCAAATATTTCATGAGTTGGTGTCAGAAGATAACATATGCCACTGCAGCCGTAAACATGGAAAAAAAATCAGAGGACTAGGATTTTAGTCTTATTGGAACATATTAGACATTCGTCTTAAAACTTGCTTTTATCAAGACAACTTATAACATACTCTACACACGCGCTCCTGAACATCAGTACGAAATGCTTATTGAAACAACATCAAAAATGAAGATAAAAGATTTCACATCACCACGACGGTGACTCTTTGCTCCAACATGGTTGACAATATTTGTCATTAGAAGATATTTAGAGGACAGTTAGCTCCCCTTAATTTTCTAAAACTAACAGTCACTTTTTCAAGAAGGATATGGGAATTTCAAATAAAAATAGAAATTTCGATATGTTAGCGAATTTATATCATCGATCATTTCACAAATTTCAGACATTTTCCTGTGGAGAAGTATAAAAAAACACAAAAGCTTTTTTAGAATTTGTTTCCCAATCAGTTTGAACGTTTGACAATTATTCTCCGTTGAAACACAATTTAAAATAGGAAACGGCGTTTTTACCCTCTTTTGATATTCTGTAGCTTTTTCCTGTTAATTAAATCAACCATGTGCGCATCGTGACACATTCTGCAGAAACTGCCCTTTCCATTCTTGATGAGATTTTCTCATTTTCCCGGAAGATTAAAAATTGCAAATTACTGTAAAGCACATTCACAAAACAAAGAGCCAAAGTGTACACTTAGTGTTGGTAGTTGCAATACTGATAGATATTCTTTTTGATGCATTATCTCTGAACAAATTGCTTCTAATTTGCTTGCTATAAAAATACAAATTTTCTTGTTAAAAACCAGACAGCTCCACTAGCTGACGGTTGATTTCGTTTCCTAAAGGTAACAAAAGGAAATCTGGCTTTATTTTCTTTTGATCTCATAGGTGTTTTCTCAACAATTATTTGCTTCCAAAATGGACCTTCCTCGCGAGCAAAATAATTCCAAGGGGGTAACTTTATCAAAAGTCGATTTTCATGACGATATAAGGCAGAGATGATTGTAAGATTTTATCACCAAAATAGTATATCCAACACATTCACGTGCATAAAAACAGTTTTGAGTGTGTGAGCTACTTTTTCAGAAGAACACTCCATATTCCTTTAAGTTTCTTTGAAGAGCTGAAAAGAAAGTCAGCCCTTTCCCTCTTCGTATCGATAAAAGAGATTCTATGGTAACTGAGCACACCCTGCACAAACCTACACAAAACATTCTGATAAACTATGAGATTTTATATCAAAATTTTAATCTCCCGCTGTTCCTCTCCCTGTCCCTAGAGTGTTTCCATATATCCATGAGCTTAACCTCGTGAACACTGATGTCAAAATACCAAAATTCCAAGCATCGATTTTCCCATAATGCAATTAGAAATCTAATCGATTCAATTTTGTTAATTTCCTAGTAACAATACGGGACAAATGCACTGATCTCCATTCAATTAAATTGCTGGAACGTTATGAAAAACGACTAACTCTACTGCACCAGCTCCTCCCCCAAGAGGGCGTCAAGTCAATCAACTTATATCCTCCCAAGCCATGACGTTCGGTGTCGGTGTCGTGAAAGCTGTTACGCTGCAGCAGTACAGCTTTCATTTCATCAAATGCTATGGTGTTTATCTTGTATGAAAACTAATAACACTGTATCAAGTTTTCAATCTCGACACTTGTTTTTTATCCGTAATAACTAAAATATGTTGTAAATATTCAATTTGCATTGCCACGAAAAAATGTGCACATCATCAACATATACACAGAACGACACACGCGTGTGAATGGGTTAATCGATTTGGCACGAGTGCCAGCGCGGATGGATAAAACTACAGGCCACAGACACAAGTGCCATATCGATTACCCCATTCACACGCGCGCGTCATCTGTGTTTATTACACGCCTTCACGTCTATAAAAACAATTATTAGAAGGACTCTCTGCAATGCATTTGACAACTATCAACAGAAAAACCCACATTTTATAGCCAACCAAATTTGCGAGAGGAACCCGTCTTACCTTTTCGTCCCCAGAGTTCCAATGTGTTCTATGTGCCTACTGGCACAAAGAACACACCGGAACTCAGGGGACGATTTTTAGTTATCGTTAGTGATTCAGATTGTAACTGCGGTGCACGATTTGTTGAATAATTCAGTGAAATTTCGCTTCTTTATAAAAAATACTCCGGCAACCATCTCCGTTCCGCACATGTGTGCGGAACAGATTTTCATTTTCCGCATGATTTAGTGTTGCTGTAGATGGAGATTTCGTAGAACAGGTGTGTAATAAACTCAATTTCCGCATACATCAAAATGTATTCTTTAAAACAAAACGATCGGATATTGCGACGCGTCGATATACTAAAAAACTCCTAGAATGTTTGTTGTTGTTGCTGGGCATTGTTCATTTATAGCACCTTTCAACTCAACACTTTTCAGTTTGAGACCAATGGGCATTCTAGTAATTCACTTGTACAGAGATCAATGGAAAAATGTAATGCTTGGAATTTTGATATTTTGTCACCAGTATTCAGGGTGTTATTTTGATATTCTATCCTCCTCAGTCCGAATAAGGTTTAAAAAGCATTGAAATTATAGCACTTAATAAACATAAGTCGTTTTGTAAGAGTATCGGATGAATGACGGATCAATATATATCATCAGATAACTTAACACGCAATAAAACACCAAGAGTGATAAGAATGGGCCCCATGAATTGGCTGCTTGATATATTATTCTCGTTCGATAAAACCAACATGGTTTTAATCCAAGTAAACCCGCGGTGTCAGCCGGGTAATCGATATCTCACAAAGAAACAGAACAGGACAAAGTGGCATTTTAGCACTCTACTTCAGCACTTGATTGAACTTATATATGTTAGCGTTTAAGTTTTAGATAACAGATATAAAAAAAATATTGGCTTTGTTTTTACCTGATACAGGATGGATCAACCCTCAAAAGTGATATTCATCCCTAGAGAGGTGAATGCCGCTTGTAAGGATTGATAAAGGTTCATATTAACGTAATAAGCGGTCAACAACTGTTATGCGAACGAACAATAAGAACGGATCTGGCACACCGCTATGTTTAATCATAATCAGTAGATATGCCGTACTGCGATCATAAATGCGTTTTTTCTCAGTCGATCGGATCGAGATATGATTGCAATCTCAAGCCAATACTGTAAAACGTTTACAATTGCATTTTCTAGAATTATTTTTTCTGCCTATTTATGAAAGTAACTAAAATGAAACATTAGCATTTTAAAAGATATGGCAATTTTCCAACCGGCCTATTGCCAGATCTTTGAAAATGTTAATGTTCATTTCAACCCCTTTAAAGTCATAACTAGAAAATACAATTCTAGAAACTACAGTTGTAACAGTTTTATAGTATTGGCCCCTGGTCGATACATGTGTACAATGAATGACACATTGAACTGCATGAACAAAGTCTCGAAAGATTAAGACTGAATCTCAAAAAACAAACAAAAATAGTATTTAACGTGCATTGTTTTGTCACTTGTTTTCCCACACAGGTAATATCATACATTGTTGGGGCCAGAAAAACGACTCAGGCGCGATTCCGACGAAATTGGCTATCCGCTTATGCAATCACAGTACTGTTCCAAACATACAGGTGCCCAGGTATATCTTAATATCTGACTGAAGGCTGGCAGATGTGACGTCGAGGTTTATTGGATTTTATTTATAGCATGTGATATGTCTGGTATGAACGTAAAGCCCGTTCTATTTTTAACCAGTTCGTTGTTATGATTTGTTCATCGAACCCGATTGCTGCTATTAACAGCACAGTGCCTTACTTAGACTGTCATATCTCAAACCACGATTAATGATAAACTGTCAGCGTTTTTTTAGCCAAACGAAGAAGAATTATTTCTGCAGTCTTATAAGGAATGATCGTTTGTTTCTGTCTATTTCTTGAGTCATGAACCCCCAAATACAAAGTCCAAACTGTGTAAATTGGCGTACTATGTTTGGCCTTTGTGTTTGGAGTTCATAACTCAAGAAATAGACAGAGACAGACTGTAATTCCTTTTAATGAAACATGCGGAGTATTTTTCAAGATATTTTTCATCAAATCTAGTCATGGCTGCTGTAAAGACTAAATTTGATGAATAATTCAACTAAATTTAACTCGAAGAAGTCATTGGTTAAATAATCTATGCCATTTGTAGGCTAGAAATTTGATGAAAAACATGTGGCCAAATTAAACTTATTTCAGTGACAAAAGAAATCATATCCCGAACAGGTGTGTCCTCCAGCAGCATGCAAGCAGTTAAACTCCGACTTTGCAAATCAAATTCAAATCTGTGTTTTTATAGATGTTTTGTTTGGCGCAGAAATAGTATCATATCATCATTCAAATCATCATTAGCAAAACATGTTGTAACAGACTTTGCGAGAGGAGATTTGCTTTACGCGCGAAAATCTTACCGTAAGTATTGTTTTCAGTATATATTATCTATCCTCCACATTCCTGAGTAAAATAGTTACAACGTCTCAAAACCTTTAGATCCTGTATCCTGTCAATCTAAACCAGGAAAGCGAATGACGTCAGTAAAACCGGAAGTTGTTCAACATTCCAATAAGTTTCGAACCTGTATGCGGAATGAAATTCTGCCTCCCGAAAGCTTTCAAAAGTGGTGATGCTCTCCGTTTCCACCTATTACCGGCAAGGCGATTGTGGGCCAAACACACCATATTTATTTTCATGTTCTCGCCGACAATTCTCTATACAATGGATTATTTCATGAAGAAAGCTGCTTATTTTAGTCTCTGTCTGTCTGTCTGTCTGTCTGTCTGTCTGTCTGTCTGTCTGTCTGTCTGTCTGTCTGTCTGTCTGTCTGTATGTCTGTCTCTGTCTCTGTCTCTGTCTATGTCTCTCTCTCTCTCTCTCTCTCTCTCTTTCAACGTTACTGGTGGAAATTGCAAAGATAATGCGAAACCGCATATTTGCCAAAAATCATAAATATCCAAATTTAAACTGATTTGGCCAATTTTGCGGTTTAGTGTCATTGAATTAACTGAAGAGTACAATACGGCATTTTTCGTTCTGTGGGTTCCCCGTTTGATTTTATATAGGGACATGTGGTCATATTGTCTCTCGCTTCAGATTCGAAATGACTTTTCACGGTCTAATGCTAGTAATTGGGACGTAATGCAGTTTTAACCGTTTCAATCCAGTATGTAGAAATGTTTGCATTAGATAAAGTTTGTTAATCCAGTAGGATGAGACACAGAGTCAACAAAGGGAAGGAAGGATCAGAAATAATGAAATCAAATATGATACGTAACGATCTCATTCGATCAGCACTGTTCACAAAAATCCCCATTCAGATTTTATTATCTTATTTTAGGCCTCCAAAACATTGTATTACACCTAATTGGAACGAGCACATTGCGGGTAATAAAATATGTTTTGGAGGAAAAAAAAATATTTATTTATTTGCAGCATCTTTTTCAAAGTCGTGAAAGGCAAAGAATAAATCAAGTACGTGCACAGAGTTGTAAGACAGAAGTTTCACTGGACGTTTATAAAATGTAAAAGGAACACGCCCATTTGCATTTGACAGGACTTTGGCGAACATGTCAATAAGAAAATGCAGCAGGGAACTGGTTAAAGATTAATTACTGCACTCAAAGACTATTTCACGCGGCGTCATTCGTATTATTATCATAAGAAAACGCATTCGGGAAATGGTTAAAGATTAATCATTTATTGTACCCAGAGACCATTTCACACGGTGTCATTCATATCAAAGGAATGAACAAGATAAGGTTCCGTCATAATCTGTTCCTCTTTGAACACCTGAAAAAATATACCGAGAAAATAGCATCGTAACCAGACTATTACTAAAACGAAACGAACTCAGTTATGTTCAAGAGCTGAAAAATCGCTACCCCACTGACCCCAATGTAAATTATACTGCTGCGATATATCCCACGTACTACACGAGTAAATACACAAGCTTGCTACACAATCTGTGTTACCTGATTATAGAGAACTCGGAGAAGATTCATTGCTCTATGGGTAAAATGACTTCATCTGAGATCTTGTGATGAAAGTTTTAAATGAAAGGGAAAAATCTATTTTGCATAAATACATAAAGGTCATCTCTTTATGAAGCCAATTTTGTGCTGAGTTTTTTTTCAGTGTGGTTCACTGACCTTTTCTGCTGACGATATTTGTCAGGAACTGTACTTTTATGAACTACAAATGTAACCCAACATAATTTCCAAGAGATATCACAAATGGTTCATAAAAGCAAAAGAAGTCCCATTTCTCCTTAACCCTTTACCCAACGTAACGAGCAAAATCCTGCCAGCGCTATTCCCCAAAATCGCCAATTAATTTTCATTATTTTATCATTTTTTGTCTCAAAAACATAGGTTATGACCCCTCATTGGAACGAGCTCCATGAGCTCGTTCCAATGAGGGGTCATAACCTATGTTTTTGAGACAAAAAATGAAAAAATGCAGTTATTCAAGAGTTTTATTTGTAAGTGTCGTCTGCTTTTCATGTTAGGTAAAAGGTTAATACAATATGTTAAACGAGTATAACGACCATATTCGTTGACCTAATAATATTCTATTGCTATTTGTAACAAATCCGCGGGTCTTCAGCATCAAAATAATGTATGTTCGTTTGTATTTATATTGTGGAATGATTATATTGTGATGATAAAATACATTTTTGCTTTGAGCCTATTTAAAAAGCATTAGCGCAAACTTAAGAGGGGTACAACATGTGTGAAATGTAAAAAAGTAAAACGTCCGTCCGTACAAGACCTAGGGCGGGACGTCAAGTAGCGGTGTGTGATGCTATCACGTGAATTATTACGGTTGTGAACGGAAGTAGCCATGTAACTTACATGATATGCTTTTACCAGAATGGCCCGCGATGTTCGCGTGCATGCGCGGCGCATGAGGTCACTCTGATACGTGTTTCCAACATCCATTTGAAGGATGGGAAAACGTTGTTAAATTTCGGAACCGACGGTAACACGGTTTTCTATGAGAAAACCATCAACAGAATGGAGGTGGGGTTTTGGGCTTGCTAGGAGGTTCTTTTCATGTCGAGGTAAAGTCTTGTACTTTGAGACTGTCATTTTGGATTTTCTGGTTGTTTTGAGTGGCAATAAAGATATGAAGGTATTCCAGGGTGTGCCTAATTCAACATATTCTCTTTTGAATCATCGTTTCTCCCTATTCTGCCCACTCGTGTATGTTTTTTCTCGCGATTTGGACTTTATCTCCCTATTCTGTGCACTCTTGTATGTTTTCCTCGCGATTTGGACTTTATGAGTACAATAGATAAGTCATATTGGAGAGGGGCCTCTGTGCGACAAATACGACATCATTTGGGTGTTCGATTCACGGGAATGCCCTCCCCACCATACTAAACAAGGCACCAGGCGAATAACAGTTTTTCCCCCAGAAAGAGATGCCATAAACTGCTCACGTTATGTTTTTATTATTAAACCCCACTGCCGGCAACTCCCTTTTCACCTTCGCTGTTATCCGAAATAATAACCATCAGGAACAATAAATGTACATTATTTTTAGGAATGATCCGGTATTCTTAGAAGATTGACCGGCCATTCGTTTTAAATAATACGCATTTATTGTTCTAATACAAATATTCAACTAATCTGCACGAGCTTTGATCTCGTGTTTCTTCTGAAACAATCGTGCTCTGCGGGCCATTAGAGACATCTCGCAAAACGAACGACGACTGATAAAAATTACGAATGGGATACTACGTCACTGGAGTATATGTTCTTCCTTTCAGCTGTAGTTTTCTTTTATCCGTAGTTACGATTACGGCTTCTCATCAGCACTCGCAGATATATCATATGGCAAAATGTTTGAGAGCGTTTCGGAGCCCCTTAATGTGGAAGATCACTCTAAGATTGAGTCCTCACCGTGTAGTGTCCTTAAAGCCATAGTGGTACCAAGTTTGAACGATATGATTTTCGGACTCGTAGTCGTCAATTCTGCGAAAAACTCTTTTGGCCGCCCGGCAAATTTACGACTACTATTGGATTTTGTAAGTTTTATCAGTGGTCGTTTGTTTTGCGAAAGGTCTCTTCGATGAGTTATCCAGAACTTTACACCCATGCTCTATTGGCGTTTCGAGGTAAGCAAGCAGCTTTGAACTACGTGATCGAACAATAGACTAGGTGTTCAAATGACGTCACTTGAATACCTCTGGTTCACAGAGTATACCCGAGTTCGTGAGTTTTATTGACTGATTGAACAAAGGCCAGTGTGTAAGTCAGTTACCAACCTCTCTGTCGGTGCTTCATGAATTTGAACAACCTGTCCTGTGCTGTAATATTTCACCGATTCGCGACTCGGAGTCAAGGGAGGTAATACAAATTGATGAAATACCTCCAGCTCGATTGTAACTATTGCATAATTCACCAATCAAAATCTGTTCACATTTTCAAACTTTACTCGTCACAATGCGACACAATGATTTCATTTTTCGCTTTAAACCAAGAATTTAAGGCTACAGTACAAACGTTGTGGGCTGGTCGTATTCCCCGCGTGGGTAGTGATGTCCACTCATGCGTTTACCAGGTAATAAAAATCATCAGCAGCAAAATTTTTCAGTACCCGGTGCTTCATTAATTAAACTTTTCATGATTATTCCTATAATTAGTGTTTGGAATCTAATATTATTGCGACCGTGGAAATATTGCCCACCCGTGAAAGTGACCAGTCCCCGGCGGCCGTTCTGTATATGCACGTAACACTAACATATTTCAGACAAATATTGATTATGAAATTCACCTAATCCCTAAACAACACAACAGTTCTATACACCAAACTGAAGGTTGTGTGCATAGAACACGAATTAATACACAGCTATAACTAAACTTGTAAAATAGGGAGCTAGTGCTTCCTGGAAGTCAGCCATCCCATTTTTGGTGATAACTCTAAACGGAGGAAAATTATATAAAATAAAAACTACATACGGCTGAAGTTGTTTCGGATATCCAAGAACAAGTCCAGGATATCAAAGAAGTCAAGTTGGCAGCAGGTTTCATGTCTGAACAAAGTTTTCAATTTGTTCACGATTCAATTTTTATTCACTCTAAAACCAAAACTTTGGTACAAGAGGTACATAAAATACAAGCATGTTTATATATATACAGTGGTCAGTATGTTACAAAATATTTGTGGACAAAAACTTGACTAAGGTTATCCAGGGACCTGTCCTCATTTCAGATGATACCTTTGGGGTTACGTGTTCTCAATATTCTAAAAAATATGTATTATGTGTTATGCATTATACACACACACATACAAAAATATATATATCACACAAGCTAATACACACATTCCCACAAAAATGTGTGCGAATGCGTGCATGTAAAAATATGAAACGCATACATGCGTAGAACGACAATGTGGGAGTACCCCCTCTGCTTCAGTTTCTTTTCAATAACATTTTCTAATATTAACAAGAAACACTATAGAGCTGCCTTTGGGACGAAATCGAAAGTAAGGCTGCTCAGGAGGGCCCCACAGTTGGGAAATGATGACAGGGCATGGACTGATGAGTAGTTATATAAAATGCATGGATATACACGTTTCGTCACCCGAGCTCCGTATTGTCCCGAGCGACATTCCGAAAGGATGTCGCCTAGAGCAACACGGAACCCAGGTAGCGACTTTGTTCTCGCATACACATACCACGAGAAAGCACACAAACACTGCATGTAGGAGCGTACAATACCAGACGCGAGAGGCAAATTTGAATTAATTGCCTCTCACGCCCGCATTACACACCCCCAGATACACCTGTAGGTATAAGCACACAAACTCAAGGGCATTACTTCATTACTCTGGTGATTATCCTAATGAATTTACAAATTTTTTGGAGAACTACAGTTTCTCTACTTGAGAAAAGTTGTCTATATTTATATGCTGAAGGGCGAACATGAGTGAACATAGGTAAATACTTTTGTCTTTCTTTTCTAAATTTTGGGCATTCCATTATATAATGGTACTCATCTCCAATTCTATTCTGGGTGCATAATCTACAATTACGTTCTTCCCTCGGGGTATTTCTCCATCGGCCCGTCTCAACAGGCAGATGGTGATTAGATGTTATAAATTTTATGAGAGTGACACTATCGGACAATGGTAAATTTGACAAATAGAATTTCATTTCAAAATTGTGTTCAAGCAAACGATAGCTGGTGTAGATAGTCGATAGGTTAACAGTCGACCACCACTCCTGTCTAAACTGATCGATCAGAACACTCCTTACCTTCTCAACTACTAGTACTGGATTGCTACAGTTCTGGTCATTCCAAATATAAGATAAACCACAGCGATTTAATGTATTTTCTACATGATTAAGCCATTGATTACAATGTATTTTTCTTGACTTAAGTACAAGGAGGAAGTTATATAAAGTGAAATTGTTTTTACTGCTGCTCCCGTTTACCATTCTGCACCAATATGCTATCATTAGGCATGCAATTTCAACTTGAATCGGAAGCGTTCCGAGCTCGCCATGCACGAATGTCGAGGAGGTGCATGGCTTCAATTTCATGATAAATTTTAGAAATTTCTGATGAAATCGTTCTACTTGATCGATATTTCGAAAACCCCATATTTCACACCCATACAGAAGAACTGGTTGAACCAATTTCTGGAAAAGGTCTAGTTGGGTAATAAACGGGAGTGAAAAATGTCTTATTTTATGAATCAGAGAGTACATAGCCCTCGTAGCTTTTGCAATTAATTCTTTCTTGGCTTTAAGGAACGATCCTGATTTCGAAATGATAAGACCAAGGTATTTATAGTCGTTGACAAACTCTAGTTTTTCCCCCTGTAACATGAAACACCGGGGAGGACGTCGACCCCTGAACACCATTATTTTAGATTTAAGTGGGTTTATCTTTAATTTCCAATGATTGCAATAATCAGAAAATTGATCTAGCATCATCTGCATATCATTTCTAGATTCTGCCAAAAGCACGGTATCATCTGCGTACAACAGAATCAGTAGTCTTATGAACAACGATGTTTCTTCAACTACATTTGACTCTATATTAGATAGGCCATTAATATTGTTATTAGACAAGAACTTCTCAAGGTCACTTAGATAAATTGAAAAAAGTATAGGAGAAAGATTTTCTCCTTGTCTAACTCCCATTGATGGGTAAAAGTATTCTGAATAGTTATTTTTAATTTTCACAGCGGATTTAATACCTTTATACATATTTACAATGACAGTTAAGATTTTCCCGGAAATTCCAGAATCAATAAGTTTTTTCCATAGCCCTGCCCGCCAAACAGTGTCGAATGCCTGCTTAAAGTCAATAAATGCACAATATAGCCTTATATTTAAGTATTTTGTGATATCATATATAAAATACAAAGAGGTAATATTATCTAAAGTAGAATAACCCTTCCTAAACCCTGTCTGCGTTTCTCCTAACAAATTATTTTGCTCAGCGTAATCGTTTAGCCTAGTGTTAATGACTTTTGTGAATAGTTTTTCCGAGGCAACTAAGAACTGTAATAGGCCTATAATTTTCGGCTAGGTTTGGGTCTCCTTTGTTTTTATATATGGGCGAGATTATACCAGTTAGCCAAACTTCGGGGACAACACCGGTGTCTAAAATACTGTTGAACAATACTTCGTACACAGGAAGCATAATAATTGCCGTTGATTTTATGTGTTCGTTTAGAATGCAATCAGATCCGCCCGATTTGTTTCCCTTTAAACCCTTGATGGCACTTAAAATTTCAGCTTCACTTATTCTCTCGTTTAAAAAGTCATCTATGTCCTTATTTTCTTGCATGGTTGGGTCAATGTCGTGAGGTACAGTGGGTATTTCTTGTGTCTTTTTGAGGAATTCGTACATGTCAGTGAGGCGTACTACGGTATCTTGGTTTTGCGAGAAACGCCATTGCTCCTTGTCGTGTTTTGAGGTCATGAGGTCATGAGTGATAGCGTATATTTGGACAATCAACAAACATGTACGTAGACAAACACACTCAAACAAAAATCCAAACATGACATCGCTGAAGGGCTCATCAAGTAAAATGGTAACTACTACGCGTTTTTAAACAATATTTTGTGGGGATTATATAATTAAAATATATGTTCACAAACATTTTACCCTGTGATCATGGCATAGCGTTGGTCTGACATGTCTTCATCGTATTTTGATGGTGCCACGTTTGCAACTATTTTCAAAATAACTATTTGCAACCTCCGTATGGAAGTGGAGGTGTTTGTAATCGTGTTAAGCGTGAACACGTACTTCGTAAAGAATAGTTGTTATTCCCGTATCTCAATCAAACGATTGTTGCTTTCGAAAATAGTCTACAATGAAATAGGAACATGTTTTTTTTATGTCGGAAAAATTACTCAAATTCAATTGAAAGTTCATTTTAGCCCCCCCCCCCCCCCCTCCACACACACACACCCACACACACACACACACACACACCTCTGCTTACGTTCATTGGACATTTATGACCATTTTGGCATACAATCAACAGGATTGTTGTTTAGGTTGTTTTTTTAACATCATCCAGCGTAAAGGCTGATTTTCTATTGCGTTATTTGGATTTAGACTTGAGGCAGAGTGGGTTTTGTAAGGAATAACACACGAGATCTAGGGTATTCGGTCAGATTATAGTCGAGGGCAAAGCTTCGCCCTCGACCATAATCCGATCGAATACCTGGGCCGAGTGTATTATCGGAGTTAAAACCTCCTTTACATTACATTCTCATTTTCAAGGCCAAAAAATGAAATAATGTAATCACATTGGGGAGAATACAATGTGAAAATGTGAACATTTTGATCGGTGAATTATCTTTCGGGATAACTCACCGAAGACAATAGAAGGTTGAGCACGAATATTATGATTTGATTTGATTTATTTCAGAACATATTCCCATATAATATAGGGTAAAGTAGTAGATACCTTGACATTCATAAAATTAATAACAAGTAAAATTGATACAAGCATGCAGGAGGTGGTGTATCCTCACAAGATAATAATAACATGAACTGTAGCCAAGTTCTCTTTCTTTCTTTCTTTCTTTCTTTCTTTCTTTCTTTCTTTCTTTCTTTCTTTCTTTCTTTCTTTCTTTCTTTCTTTCTTTCTCTCTCTCTCTCTCTCTCTCTCTCTCTCTCTCTCGCTCTCGCTCTCTCTCACACACATTCTCTCTCCATCCTGGGGCGGAGGAAGCTCGATAAGAATGGAGGGGCACACATTTACAATGATGCCATGGTTCGACCCAGCGTGAGAAAGGTTACATTCGTATAACGGTAAGTGTACCATGACTCGCTAAAGTCTCTCGTTTAGATGAACTTGCCAATGTGTGGGCGAGCCTTCGGGTTGGAAGATAGTTGAAGAAGAAGAACCGGACCGAAAGTGGGATTCTTTGGCTAAATATTGTTTGGATTTGCAAATAATGTTACAGGAATGCGTTTAGACTGATACGTTTGCAAACGCCCATTTTAACTCATTCGGTAACTGGTAAACCTATGTGGAAAAAGTGGAGGGGTACGTGCCCCCTGTGCCCCCTGGCTCCGCTGCCTCTGTCTTCATCTAAGAACAATGACCAAGTGCTTGTGATAGAAGTAACAGAACACAATAGTGCATACTCAAGATGTGCACATGATTTGGTATAAAGACATTCATACTGTTAGGATCAGTATGCAGTATGTGTTCTCGAATAAGAACCATTCAGAATTCACCCGAGTTGCTTTTCTCCTTGCAGAGTGCGCATTCGAAAGATGTATTAGGCTAAATAGACCCTACCGCGAAAGGGGCGGAGAAGGGAGCGCTGTTGACTGCAAGGAGAGAACATCGGGAATTGAAATTTTTTTCGAAAGGAATGGTTTCGCGCGCCGAAGGCGCGCAGGGACGGTATAGGGAGCAAACCCCTTTCGACCCTAACATCGGGAATGCTAGACGTTCCAAAATATATGTTGCTTATTTAAGCTATAGTAGAAGCTCGGGTAAAAACTCGTTCAGGTCAGGTTGAATGTTTGTATTTGAACAATAACTTCTTTGTTTTATCTCAAATAATACTCAAGCACTCCCCTAAGAATGCCAGGTCATTCATAACAAATAATAATCATTTATTCTTTCGGATAACAGCTTGGGTGAAACGAAGAGAGATGTCGGTAGTGAATTTTAAAAAGGTGAAACTTTTCAACCAGAAAATGGTCTTAGGGGTCATCCTCGGCCATTACATGGCCAACTACGCCAGGTCTCGTGTCCTTGCCTATCATTTACCTGTTCTAATGCTCCTTCTCTACCTGCTGAGTGACTGATTATGTTCGTGCGCAGCAATACACGTGTCACAGTTTCAAAGAGTTAAAATTTATGGAGTGCTGGGCACCGGAAATTTTATGATGAGAACTGTCAAGTACAAAAACAATAATGGCATAGGTGCCGACGTTCGTATGATAATCTGAACTGACAATCACAAAATTAGGTCAAGATCAGTTGAAGACGCAAACACTCTTGTTAATAGATTATTTTGTTTCAATGACAACCTATTATTACTAATCGGAAACAATTCCATCGCACACAAGTACCAAATTAGACTAATAGAGCGTACACAATTATCAGCTTCACCCATTTATTCAGAATAGATCATTATTAGGTATTTTTGTGCCTTTAATTGAGGAAACGTAATGGGAAGTTTTACCTTGCCATCAACACCAAGTTCACACACCCCAATAATTGTTATATCGCGACCCAGTCGCGATTCGGTGAAATTATCTGTCCGTGTGCCCCTTCCACAACGGTTTCAATCCGTAACGCCTTCAAACATAGCTTAAATCCCCTAAATGGAACGCTCTCGACGAGCCAGTTCCGAAGGGGAAGTCATAAGCTATAGTTTGGAGTAAAAGAGTAAGTCAAGGGTTAGTTCAGAGTTTTTTTTCTACGTTTCCTTTCTTAGTCGTGTTATATAAAAGGTAAAAACGTCACTTACACGTTCATCACGTTGTGTTTGAATAATCCATTTGAAGGTTATCATGGGAGCGCGGTGACTCAGTGGTCAGGACATTGGACTTCAAACCGAAATGCCCACGGTTTGATCCCCACCAGGAGCAACTATGTCGTGTTCTTGGGCAAGGTACTTTTTACCGATTGCCCACGTGGGACACAGTGGCGCTGTGTACCAAGGCGTACTGCACATCGATGGTGCATTTGTCTTCAACAAACAATGCTTACCCTGCTTGTGCAAAGTTAGTATGTTCGGGAGTCTGACATATGCTAGGAGATTCCCTTCGGGTACTTCGGCTTCCTCCACGCGTAAAACTGACCCTGGTTGTCGAAAATGTCATTAAACCCCAATAAATAAATAAAATAATAAATATAAAGGGTCAACCTATTATTTAAAACTAAAAGCAGAACGCGTAGTGATCCTAGAAACTGATGAGTGTTACTTAAATAGTGAATGGTGGGATAAAAAGTGTTAGTTCAGTTTTAAGATTCCTTAGTTCGATCTAAGAAACAGATATTCTTAGAGAATGCAAGTGGCTTGAACCAGGGTGAGTTTGGTGGTCCTTGGTTAACAGAGGACAAGGGGGGTTGCAAACAGCTATTGTTGGAGAGGATGGGCCCCACGCCCCTCCTCCGAAGAATAATGTTTTAAGAGTGCCAAGTGAACGCAGTTTATGATGAATGTTACGTGTATCACAACACAGAGCAGACATTGTTACGCATCATACCACGATGGACAAACGTGGTTCATCTTTTTACGCTAGAGATGTCCATATAGTTCTTGCGAACCTGGTTTCCAACTGGGATGAGTAATAGTTACTAACTGAGCTTGAAGTATTCATGAATTTGAACAACGTGCTTTATGTGACGCCGATCCACGAAGCGGCAGGTGTTACAGCACGTTGACAGGTTGTTCAAATTCATGAGTACCGACACCGAGGTTAGTAAATTACTTTCACGCCAATTCACTGAACGTACGGACCCAGTTATGGTAAGTTAGCTCAGGTGTTACGTCACTTGAACACCCAATCTATTGTTCTATCGGGTGTTTCACGTCTCTTACCAACACGGAGAAGACAAAGGAATTGGTGTGTAATTATAGCCATTGCCAATATGCATAGAAGATGTGGTTTATTAAGCGCATGTTAGACATTGTCTTTCGCCACACAACATGCTGCTTAATTTTCTATATAAAACATATGCAAACCAAACTGGAGTAGTTTTTATCACGCGTATAAAATTATAATGCATTCGGGGTACTGCTCAACAGCCGGTTCCTGTTATGTATTTTTAAAATTTTCTTTATATCTATCTTGTAGACATGTGGTATTTAATTCTCCATGGAGGCGAATCTTTCATGCAATATCGATATCTACATATAATTACATTTTGTAATCAGTACCATCTGAAGCTTCGAAATTCGATACGATTCGAAATCGACCCGATAATTCGTCTATTCGATTCCAATCCCGCTGATTCGTAAGTTGTAATTCGCGGAAAAGTTCTTAACAACCAATCAGCGGCTGGCCAAAGAGTTATTAAGTGTCTCCCCGTAAAATCTTCTTCTACCATCGGGTCTCCTGTTGAGGAGACATGGTGATTGAAGACGAGCATCAGAAGCCAATACTATAAAACGTTTACAATTGTATTTTCTAGAATTGTATTTTCTAGTTATGACTTTAAATGGGTTAGAATGAACCATTCGCATTTTCAAAGATCTGGCAATTTGCCAACTGCCAAATTGCTATATTTTTCAAAATGCTAATGATTCATTTTAGTCAGTTATATTAATGGGTAGACAATACAATTCTAGAAAATACAATTGTAAAAGTTTTATAGTATTGGCGCCAGGATTACGCTTTGAAATATTTTTTTCGATTGACCTGGCCGATCTGCCGTTGAGCGGAGACAGGTAATATTCACGGCTGTAATAATGAACAATATTTACAGCTTTAATTCTAAATCCTCTGCCTGATTAGATTCGGGATACTATCCCACATTTGTTATTCGCAGACCCCTATTTGCAACTTGCATCACATTTCAGGTACTCCCGTGCGAGTTTTAGGAGGAACCGTTTGAGCTGGCAGATAGTTAATGGCTCTTATGGTTTCTTCTTTGAGTGGACCTCTTGAGAGATGAACTGGACATAAACTGGAAAAGTTAGACGAGGTGATCCTATAGCACTGTGAAGCGGACAGAGAATATCGACCGGATCACGACTGGGCCATTAACCGCTAGAAAATGAAGTCACTTTTTTCCTCTCATCAAATTTATACATTTTTTCTGTTTGAATCTATAAAAATATGCTCTTATGTGATTTACGGGTCTTCAGGGTAGTTAGTACATATGTGGCACAGTGGCATGTTGCTAACCGGATGTTGTAACTCACATTCGGTGAGATGTTGACCATAAAACAGTTGGTGGTCAATATGCCCACCCTTAAAACCTGTGTTGCGTCAGGGGGTTGACAGAAAAAACAAAACCAAAAAAAAGTAGAAAGTTAAACTAAACATAAAATCAAGTGATACTGATTAACCCTTTACCCAACGTGACGGCCCAAACCGCCAAAATGGCCAGTTAATTTTCATTATTTTTTCATTTTTGTCTCAAAAACATAGGTTATGACACCTCATTGGAACGAGCTCGTCGAGCTCGTTCCAATGAGGGGTCATAACCTACGTTTTTGAGATAAAAATGAAAACAATTAGTTGTTCAAGAATGTTTTTGCAAGTGTCGTCTACTTTTCATGCTAGGTAAAGGGTTAATGTTTATTGTAAAATGAATGGATGCAGCTGGGTTGTGTGTATTAAGATAGTAAGTGGAGAGAAATCAGGATGAATGAAAATTAGAATAGGAAAATCTGACTGAGGCTGACTGAGGAAATAATAAGATGAATAGATGCATGAATTAAATGAGTTAAACAAAATAATTCACAATATATTTTATACAACAATATGTTTCTCAACAGATATGAGATCTATATGTACAAATAGGCCCAGAATATGAGCCATCCATATTAGGCCTAGCTTGGTTCATACATGTATAATCGCATCCCCACCTCCCTGATTAATCCTATGTACTCTACCCTGGACTCTTGGATTTTGAAGTGATATATCCGGTACTCACGCCCATGACAGCCCATTTTCTTCAAGAAGTGCTTGAATCTAAGTTCGATTCTAATGGTCACTCCAATTGTTCTAAGGATAACTTAATATTGCTAGGTTTTGTTTCATATTGCATGAGGGGCCAAAAAACATATTGACAACATTGTGCCAGGGAGCTACATCCTACACATCTTCTCAAGTTAGTGAATATAATTGAGCACGTCAACTAAATAACCGATGCTAAACACTATAAAATATAATTTGAAACAATTAAGTACCATTAAATTATTGCAGAATGAAGTATTTTTATATTGTTTATCTCTGTTTCTTCTCTCAAAATCTGCTTTAATTTGAAAAATAATGTGAAAAAAATTTTGTGTGAATTATCTCCCGTTTTGTGTTGTTAGAAAAAGTGGAATATGACTAAAAACCGGACAGTTTTATGTTGAGACGTCATTTTAGAGTGGAATAGGGTTGATGGGGGTGGGTGTTGTAGATAAACATTTCCAGTGTTTAAAAAGCATGCATTTATTTCAACTTTTCTACCAGAAATAAATAGCAAGGTCTAATGTCATTTTATTCACTTTACTGTTTTCTGTCTGTGGTCCCCTTTACATCAATATTGGTGTTTATATTTCATCAAGACTCCGATTATAGACACTATATTGCGTCACGATTGCAAGATGAGAGGAAAATTCTAAGATAATTAAAGCATTATCACATCGGTCGTAACGCCCCATTGCGTGTAATTTGTAATAGATCTTAAAACAGATGATGTGCTTCACAACTAACCATCAACATCAAGCATTTTAATTAGCTCTTTGATTGGAACAATGTAACATCTGCAATGCTAAAATATTGCAGATGACATCTTGTAAAACACAAGCCACTCAAAGTACAAATTGTATGATATGAAAAACATCTGGTGTTACAAATAAACTTGGAGCCATGTATGTCCTCAAAACACAAGTTAAGTGAACAGTTCTCTTCAACAACAAACCCATATGCATTGATTGAACAACACATCAGCTGAAGAGAACACGTAACTCACCCAATCTTCATTTGTTCTGAGACCTGTTCAGAATTTAGAAGAAAGCAGTATATTTGTTGACTGTTGTAATTTGGTGGCATGTGGAGGTGTGATTATGTTAGTTTTGTCCTGACTGCTTTGCTTTTCACAATAAGTGAATTACAGATAACAGTCTCTCAATAAGTCACTTCCAACATTGGTATCGATATTCACTGACACTTCATTGTATGATTTGTTGATGGTTTTCATCCTTTCTTGCTATGATGTCATAATGATGTTAAAGTTTTACTTTATACGATCTGTTGACGACACTTTCAAGAAAAAACATTTTTGAATAAGTAAAACATTTCATTGTCGCACCAAAAACATAGCTTACTACTTCTCGCGGAACGACGGGCTCGCTCCAATGCGGCCTTATAAACAATATTTTGGCGGCGAAATTGGAAAAAAGGCAAATCTTAATGACGATTTTTTTTTGTAATATGAGCGTCACGTTAGGGTTAACAATTGTTTTCTGTACGATAAGATTCATTATCTACTAAATTACCCACAGGGTAAAGTTCCCACTCAAACAGTAATTATCATATACCTTGAAAAGACAGAAGAAGGGCTCCTCTGACAAAACTGAGTCTGCACAGTTTATGGATTGTTGCCAATATGTAAATTATATACCGCGACTGTTTCGCGGTAATTCGAGCTCCACGTACTATACGTTATAGGTACAAAATTGGCACACTATACAAATTTTCAAATACTTTGATTCCTTTTAGTCCTTTCATGGAAGAAAGCTGTTGAACTTCACAAATGAGCTCGGTCTGAAGATTCTGAACAGGGACGCGAGGTGCAAGGGGAAATGGACCTGGGAGAGGAACGACAGAAAATCAATAATCGACTATATCCTCTCAGATATTAATTTATGGAGGGAGGTGATAGGGGTAGAAGTGGATGATGAGGGTAAAATGGAGGTGGATAGTGATCACAACTTGATTACAGTGACGATCAGGGCCAAAACTCTAGTAAAAAGCAAAGGAAGCTCTAAGGAGATTTAGGAACTCAAAAAAGATGCTGACTGGGCGAAGTTCAACGAAAAACTGAAACCAAAGCTTGCAACTGTACCCAAGAGGGGCAGTGTCCAGAAGATGGCCGACGTCATAGTTGCGAGTCTGGTGGAGGCAGGAAAGGAAAGTGTAGGAAAGGTCAGGGTGCCAACACGGGAACTTGGGTACAGAGTGAACGAAGAACTGAAAAAGGGCCATAAAGGGAAGAAAAGCTAAATGTGATGCATACAGGAGAAGTAGAAAACTTAAGGGGCGGAAAGCAATGAGGCCACAGTTGCTAAGGAAGAATACCACCAAGCACGAAATAAAGTAAATAAGATTAAAGACGATAATTGGAGAGAACGAACTAGCAGTCTTATTAGGACGTTAAGAACGACAGGGGGGTCGAGTTCGAACGTATTTTGGAAATGGGTGAATAAACGTAACAAAGGAAGTAACCCACAGAGTATTAAAGTCGATGGCAGAGTTACAGACGAGCAAGATCAAGTCGCATCAGAACTAGTAAGCACTGGGAAAAGGTAAACGATAAGCGATGGGGCATGGTGAGCCCACCAGAGTGTCCGAATCAGGTCGAGGAAAACCTATCGAGCTTCGTGTGCAGTGAAATTAAAACGGCGGAGGTGCGAAAGGTGATATCAAAATTAAGGGATGGAAAAGCGGGAGGAGTGGATGAAATTCCTAACGAGTTTATCAAAAAAGGGGGAGAGGAACTCGTGGAAAGCCTAACTGCCCTATTCAATCTAGCCATAGAAAATCAAGAGGTCCCAAAGGAGTGGAGAGAAAGTAAAGTGACATTTATTCACAAAAAAGGGGGAAAAAGACGTTTTGGATAACTATCGAGGGATCTCTGTCAGTAGCAACATTGGAAAGGTTTTCTGTAAAGTCCTGTATGGGAGACTAGAGGAGGTGATTGAGGAGAAGGTTTTTTTGGGAGAAATCCAGAATGGCTTCAGGAAGGGAAGGAGAGTTACTGACCATCTTTTCACACTATCTCAAATGATAGAATCCGCGAAAGCAAAAAAGAAAAAGATGTTTATGGCCTTTTTGGATATCAAAAAGGCATACGATAGAGTATGGAGGGAAGGTATGTGGCGTAAGCTGGAGGCTATGGGCTTAGGAGGCGAGTTTGTTGGAATTATGAAAGCATTATATAAAGATGTACAGAGTGAACTTAGCCTGGGAAACATTACAACGAAACGTGTGCCTATGGAGATAGGCCTAAAACAGGGGTGTATCCTTTCGCCGATCCTGTTTGCATTGTACATCAAAGGTTTAGGAGATGAACTCCTGCGTAGCGAGGAGGGGGTAGCAGTTGGGGACTTGAAGATCCCAGGGCTATTTTTTGCAGACGATATGGTTCTAGTGTCAGAAAGCGAAGAGGGGCTAACGAAAATGCTGGGAATTGTTGGGGAATATGGGAGCAAATGGAGACTCGAACTTAATGAAAGCAAGAGCAAAGTTATACCTGTGGGCCGCAAAGTGGACCGCACTCGAAGGTGGAGAGTGGGTGAGTTCTGCATTCCGGAAGGGAGCAGCAAACTTCTCATTGTGGGAGAGACAGGTGATTACGAGTATTTGGGGGTAAATATAAACATTACAAGAAGAGGCATCTACCGGAACCACACAAATAAATTGATTCTGAAGGGGAAGCGAATCCTTAACCAAATGAAACTTATAGGGAGAAACAGTTTCAATAAGGTTTTCGTGGGGAAAACCATTTGGGAAATGGTGGGGCTGCCAAGTATAACATACGGTACGGAAGTGGTACCCCTAAACCAGACGGCCGTAAAGAGCCTGGAAATCCCACAGAACGATGCAGGCCGATGGATAACGGGGTCGAGTAATGCCGCAGCGCTAGAAGCAATCAGGGGTGAGCTTGGGTGGATGAGGATCAAGGACAGGATAGACCTGTTGAAGCTCGGTTATCTTAATTATTTGGTAAATCTCCCCGACAGCCGATGGTGAAAGTAATGTTCCTGAGAATTTTCAACTCAAATATCAAAACGGGGTGGATGGTCCAAGTGAGGGAGCTAGTAGAGAACTACTCATTGGAGATCTCGGACCTGGACGTTGGGGCAAACCAGGGTAAAAGAATCGTCAGAGAAAGGGTCATGGAGGATTGTGACCGTAATTGGCGAGAGGGGGTCAAATCAAAGAGGTCTTTGGGTGGCCTGCGTGATAAAGAGAAGCCAGGTTTTGAAGAGTACCTTGATGGCACCTTTGGAGGGTCACTGTTGTTCAAGCTGAGGTCGCGATCCCTGGAGCTGAGGGGCAAAATTGAGAAAGACGATGAAAGGGAGTGCCAGATGTGTAACTTGGACATGGTGGAGACCCTGGAACACTTTCTTCTAGAATGCCCAAAGTATCAGTCTAAAAGAATGAGATTCACTGCGAGTATAATGGGAAAGTGGGATGGGAGAATGAAGGACATGTGGTTAGGGGGAGACTCAAAGGAGAGGGTTAATATGCTAATCGGAGAGATTGGGAAGAATGGGACAAGGGATATCATCAAGTAGTTCGTCTCCGAGTGTTGGGAGGAGAGGAGAAGCGTGAGAGAAGGGAGGCAGTTGGGAGTACAGGGGTAACCATGGCCTTCTCTTCCGAGAACCGCGACAAATCAGCGGCTGGCCAAAGTGTTATTATTATTATCAGTACAGAACAGGAAAATATGTTCAATTCAAAGAAAACGGCACGATTTTGTATTTCTCGCTAATGCCCCTTCTTCACTCCTTCCTCTTGAATACACTGTCATGATGTACCGCAGTCAAGTAGTCGGCAAAATAGGACCTATATGCTGGAGGGACATTTATTCTTTCGAAAGGCTATCGGACACGCCCGTTCGGAAAAAAGAAATACAGCTTGGTAGTTTTTGTATGTGTTTGAAAATCTCTAGTTGGGGAATACCCGCTCCACTTGCAAGTACTCTCCCAGAAAAGCTCAGATTCATAATATGGGACATATATTGCATATAGCTCGTATTGCAAATCAGCCAACCCACGATGGCGGTAGGATCAATGAAATCATTACTGATCCTCCTTTCCAAGTTGATGTTTATTTTGAAACCTTCTCATGGACTGCTTTCTTTTTTACATAAAAAAAGGTTGACAGCATTTGAAAGGGTTAAATATCACCTATCATTGCTTTATGGATCTCTTAAAAACATATCAGATCTCTCACATGTTACAAAATAAGGAGAGCAAGTTCCTTTTCTCTTTTTGGTGTATATATCGCATCATCTCTGAGAACTGAGCACACAAATTAAATCAGCATTCACAGTCACTGCACAATGAAGAAATCTGCAACAGCTGGAGCTCTTCATTTTGGACTCCAACACCTACTTGTAACTCCATATGTATTGTTCGGAACTGTATGGATTTGACCCTTGGTGAACTTCATAAAACCAAAGCATAAATATGCAAAATGACATGCAGTTTTTGTTAAACACCGAAGATTAGAGTTAGTCATTTCTGTCCACTTTTTTCATAAATGAAAAAATGATTTATCCGAGTCTGTACTTGAAAGTTTACAAAAGACAACCATTTTAAGATATATCATTAACCCTCTGCACTCTGTTGTCAAAATACCAAAATTTCAAGTTGTCATATTTCCCATAATGCAGCTAGAAATTTAGCCAATTCAATCTTGTTTGACAGAGCTCAGTGAGCTCTGTCAAACAAGATTGAATTTGCTAAATTCCTAGTTGCATTATGGGAAAAATTTGCACCTGAAAATTTAGACATATCGATATCAGCGTGCAGGAGGTTAATCTCTTACCAATTCCATAGCAGTATTTTATGAATATCTTTCTCTCAGGAGTCCAAAAGCAAAATATAGTTTCAACATTATGGACAGTTGAAACTATAAGTCCTGTCATGGACTGTGCGCTTATCTAGTCTTAATTGGGCGTATGAATTGCGCGCAACTGCCGGAGGTTCATTGGCTGAAACATGGCTTATGCACAGGTCATATGTACAGACTTTGATAGCCTTACTATGGTCCTAACGCGTAGATTAACGCACAGATCGGCGTGCTATTTGTGCGCATTTCATGACAGGACTTCTAGTTTTAACTGTATCATTCAAAACAGGTTGGTGTATAATTCATTTCAATTATTCTGCCTTCTCTTTTTGGGCTTTGAACATACTAACCTAACTTTTCACAAATTTTCTTACATGACCCCTTGAAATAATTTACTTCAACTGAAACGTCATTGTTTGACTGTTTACACACACAACTACCAAATACATTAACAGTTGTGGACAACAATTGGTACTAGAGTCCGCCATTCTTCCTTTTCTTCCAAACCCTAATTTGCAGTTTCTTGAAACGAACCAATGAAGGTTAAATACAGTGGTGTGATTACAAAAGAGGTCAGATAATTTCGACCGAACCGCAACTGGGTCGCGATCCGGTCGACATTCAATGTCCACTATCCACCAACAACGCATCATAATCTCTTCTGACAAATAAGAAATGCGAAAACTTTGTATCGTAGGCAGTGTCTCAGTTGCTATTTCTGATATTCTCGTTTCATTATTTGGTTCTGTATTCGCAATTTTCATTTAGCAAATTCCCATACACGGTTGTAAATGTCTTGTTGACTAGATCGTGATACGTTCGAGAAAAAGACAGCTTTTGCGAGCATTGTTCTGTACTTAGTTATTGCCTGCACTGATGTGTATGCTTGTTTGTTTATTGGGAGTTAAACTGGTTGAGGGCTAAATTATTTTTGGTGGTCTGAATTTGAACATCAAAATTTGTATTATTACAAATTATTGGAGAGTGCCTATAGGCACTCTCCAGTAATTTGTAATAAACAATTTATATAAAGAAAATATTATTTGTATTTGACTGAATATGAAACATGAGCAAGGAAACTGTTGGCTTTTGATCTGGTGCCCTCACTTTTTTTAAAGCACTGATAGGGGCTTCTAGCACCACTCAACCAGTTAACGACAGTTTCAACATCCAGGATCACATCGTGTCGGGCAGTTTTACAAGTGGCGGAAACCGGAGTACCTAGAGAGAACCACCGAGCAAAGGCGATGAACTTTCTGTTTCTGCGGTTTACTAATCAGGCACAAGCAGAGTAAGCAGCGGATGAAGACATGTGCATCATCGACGTGCAGTACGCCAAAGCATACAGCACCACCGTGTTCCCGGCGTGGGAAATCGGGACTACGTGTCTTGTGTGTACTAAGGCCCCCAAGGACACAACGCGGATGGCGCAGGTGAGGATTGAATGAACCATCTACCTTTCGGTTTAAACTTCAATGCTCAAACCAATGAGTTACCGCGCTCCCACCAGCTTTGTTACCAGTGTTCCAATTTATCCTTTTGTCAGCCAAACACCACTTGCTAGTGAATTAGTATGGCAGATAAATCATTTACATTACCTTATAGCTGCTTAAACTACGGGAAATTATTCCATTCTTCCAAAGGGACATTTGCTGCTGCAACAATGTAATGAGGTTTCTCTAAGACCAATAATCATTAACCACTCAATTTGTCAATGTCGACAATTTCTTGATTTATTTCCTTTCTACGAGCAACGACTGTTTTCATAACGGCAGTAAATGTATCCCGTTAATACGAAAAAGGAAAAGAAAACAATTTTAGCGATACGTATTTACCACCACAAAAGTAGAAATGCAATAATTATTCCATTACAGCGTTCAACTAACTGGATTCTAATACACAACACTCGAATAGGAAGTCGATAATTTTCTCCGACTCCCATTTCTCTTTCCCAGCTTTACTTACGAAGTTGCAAAACACTCTGATTTTCTAACTGTTGTTTTTTGTCTATTATGGTGTTTGCTAACAAATGGCCGAGGTTTTTGTCATGTAAAAATCGCGCATACCGTGTTAAACCCTTACCTAACACGACAAGCGGACCACACAGGCAAAAACAAATTCTAGAATAACTAAAAAGTTTCTTTTTTTGCTTCAGCAACATAGCTTATGGCCCCTCCCTTACAAAAAAGTACCATGGTAAATCCCAAAATACCCTGGTAATACCAGGGTATTTTGGGATTTACCCTGGTTTACCATGGTACTTTTTTATAAGGGCTCAGTAAAACGTGCTTGCTGCCATAATTCCAATGAGGGGGACCATACCCTATGTTTTGAAAGCAAAATTGAAAAATAAAAGATTTAACTGACGAATTTTAAAACTTTTTTATAGCGAAGAACGGATTTTTCTGTTGCGTTAGATAATGGTTAAACCCTTTACCCAACGAATCGGCCGCACCCGCACGCGTAATATGCAAATTCAGCAGTTGAAAAAAATAGTATTTTTCAAACAATTTCAACAAAACCATATCATGTGACCCTTAGTTGGAACGAGCTCGTTCCAACGAGGGGTCACATGATATGGTTTTGTTGAAATTTTTTGAAAAATTAAAAAAAATGATATTTAAAATAATAAATTTCGATATCGTCTACGTTGGGTAAAGGGTTAAAAGGATTAGAACCCCTTATTTTCAATGCAACATAAAGCGCGAACGATGCAAAAGAGACAAAACCAATAATTTATCATTAAAGACTGCACCTTGTACGCAGTGTGATCTCTGCAATTCAACCATGCTGTAGTAGAAGACAAAAGTTGACCACAATGCACAAGGGGCATGACGAAACATAATCTTTGATAAGAAAAAGTCTTGATGTAACGATTCGTTCCTTCAAAAGTACATTATTCCCGTTTGTACCGTTGATTCTGTAAATTAATTTTTTTCGTTGTTTGCCAGCAAGATAAAATCACTGAAATCGTGTCCAGACAACAGACATGAGCGTAACATTGTTGATAACTCCTGTTGCATCGGATGTGTCGTTGGCAAATGATTTTCATAGTCGGTAACGGTCGAAATACCTTCATAAAGAAGGAAAGTGAGGGAATATCTCAAGTTAATATAAACCGAGTTGATTATAAGCGCTCTATCTGAGAACAGGGCGTTATGCATCAAACTTATTAAGTTTTCGGAATGTACTACACACGAAGTTAAACGGAACACAGAACTTGCGACCGAAACAAATGCGATTTTCTACTTACATAACTAAAAAGAACGTTTTAACGCCTAGAAGACTTACGTTGAGTCCAGTCGCCCGTGGTATGGTGGTAACGACCTGGATAACAGCAAGCAGGAAGAGCAGTCAAACCATAGCAGTTGTTTTATAGTCAAGTGTCGCCTGTCTGAACAGACAGGCGACACTTGACTAGAAACATCTGTAATGCCACAAGGCCCGGGCTATCACAAGTGCTATAATTTAACTCTTATTCCCCAGGTTTGTACAAGCTGATGACAGATTCATCAATCTCGAGTACCAAAGATGGTCAGTCCTCTGATTGTTATATAATAGGGCATGCAGCTTTTCTAGTACTGGTTGAACAGCGGATGCATTTAACAGATGCTGCAAGATCGACCTCGAGAATGGTCGAAAACTGTTATAATATTTAATATGATACCGAATGAACACTGAGAAACAATTACATTGAATAATTCATAACATGAGCCTAAGGACGAAAAATATTAGCCGACCTATTCTAAATGAACTTCATTACATTGCTGGATAAAGATGTGAATTAGCAGTCCTTTACCTTTTGAACCCGAGTGGCCGTTTTTCCGGCCGGGAACATGATACGTCATAACGTCATTAAATGGGATGGCTGTTCAATAAATGTGTGGGGTAGACCAATCAATATTTTCAACGTGCAGCCCTGAGGCTGCACGTTGAAAATATTGATTGATCTACCCCAAATAGTGAATATGGACTCTTCTAATTGCTGCCATTGAACTGGCCTGGTAGATACCACCAGTATTGAAAAGGGTTAAGTCTAGTTTCAAACTAATGCCATGGACATGCGAATTTATTGGGATGCTCTTTTGGAAGGCACTCACGCATGTACAAGTGTAGGAAAGGCATAGAAAGTAACAATCAGTCCTTCATTATCGATGCGAGGAAAGAAGGAAATAACTGACATGACACAAGGCGTTTATTTGATAAATTCAAAACAATTCAATACTGGATTTGATCTTCTTTTTACAAAACACTTCTGACACGCTTTACTACAATATCGCCTCTCCGAATCCATGCGTACGCAGTTCAAGATAGCGTTATGTCTGGTATGAACCACCGATATACAATGCAATCTGAAGTGAACAGAAGTACGCTAATTACATAAATCATACTCTTATGTCAAAAATATCTCAATCAAAGTAATGAGTTTGATGTGAAGAAAGCCTGTTGTTCCACACGAATGAATCGTGAATATCTTATTTTCATCAAACACATTTATCTATATCACTACAAGAGAGCGGTTCCTAACAACGTTTCTTTTACTTGCCGGAAAGCTAAACGAGATGTTTAAATTCATACAGTACATTTGGGGTAACTTACTGAGAAAACATTGCCGTGGTGGAGTTGAAATCACCCAGATACATCGAACAGTGAAAAACGTTGAGAATCACCAGCAATCTCTCAGCGGACGGTTCCGCCGGGTGTAACCCAGAGGTTCGTCACCGGAAATCTGTGCTTTTAAAGATCGTGACTTTTATAGCGGTATCATTTTGTTAGGTACGGGGTTTGAGGTGGTCGAATTAACCCATAGTCATGGTCGATGAAAGCTGTGTTTTATCAAACTTAAAAATTGGATCGTGTTTCATGAAGAGTAATCAAGTAAACAACAATGACAATTCTAATGAACATAGTCTGAGATTAGAGCTCTGCGAACGTTAGACATTCTATGCGATTCGATTGGAAATTACCCAGATGATTATTTATTGGTTTAAATAATCATGACCGTGACAGTTTTACGGGTGAAGGAAGCTGAAGTACCCGGATAGAACCACCGAGCAACGACGAGCAACTGTCAGCTCCGTAACATTCTAACTCTGTTCAGGCAGGGTTACAGCAGTTGAAGCCATGTGCACCATCGACGCGCAGTACGCCTTAGTATAAGGCGTCATCGTGCTCCCATGTAGGCAACCGGGATAAAGTGCCTTGCCCAAGGACACAACGCGGGTCGTCCCGGACGGGGATCGAACTCGGGACCTCTAGCATAGAAGTACAACAGTATACCACTGTGCCACCGCCCCCACCCCCACCCCAGATGATTAAATTCAAGTTGCCAATATTTTCGAATCGAGATGTTCCCAAATTCTCATCATCGTTTCCTACTGAATTCTTCATCTATCATCAGGTCTCGTGTACAGGAGACCTGATGATAGAAGAGGAGTTCAATGAGGTTCCGCTTTCCCTTGCTTCCTTTCTGGCATATTCTGATTTTTTGATTAATTTGCACAAGCCTTCATTGAATACAATATTTGAGTGTGGACTGGCAAAATGTACGTTTGTAAGAAGGCGCAATATTTGCAACTTGAAGAGCCGTGAGATTAGATTCTCGATTAATTCGATTCGAAATCATCCGTCTACTTTGATTCTGGATTAGATTCGACCCGACATTTAAATTCCCAGAGGTATCTATCAATGTAGGCGAGCAACAAAAAATCGGTCGAAGTCTTTCTTTGCAGGCGAACGAGACGATTGTCCATCCAATTTGTGTATGTTCTATATTCTAATGCAGCAGACAATCATGTTTTTGATGGTCAATACTTAATCTAAATCCTTCAATAATATCGAAAATGATCAATGTGGTATATTTGTCTCATAAATGTGCAAACCATGAGTGAACAAACTGTTGTTTCTATTCAGTTCAAAGAATTTTAACAATCGATGCATTTGGTAAAATAGAATCGAGAACGGCACTCATTAAAGCCTTTGACGGGGTGTAGTGAGGTCATTTCCCATTATGAACTTGATATTTCCCTAACCTGACACTCATAGTCTTCGTTTCTGTTTTATTCTCACTGAGATTGGAGTGTGGAAGGGTGAAAGCGAAAATAGTTAGATCTCACATTGTCCGTTTTAAGTCTCATGCATTTTCCGCGTGCCACACACTCTTCTGTTCCAACTCACACTTTCCAAACATCTTTCCAAAGTCTCACAACCAAACAAAAAAATTATTATTGTTTTGGAACGGCCATTTTCATTCTTCAAACAAGATTGTTTTCAATATGAGACATGTCACAATGCAACGGAAATACTCTCAACACATGGCACTGAAAATAAGAGCACATAGGAGAATAAATTTTAAAGTTACCGGACTCCCGTACGCTGTGCTTATTCATCCAAATCTGTTTCCAGCTACTTCGCTCGTGTCCTCACAGCCATACAATGCCTTCGCCCTGTGAACTTACCGGGAACTGCGACTTTTTCTAACTCCTGGGGTAGAGCGGGATGTCAGCTTCGATATAGTTTTAACATTCTACCTAACGTGGCAGGCCCCTTCAGGCAGCGTTATTCACAGTTATTCACAAGAATAGTCGTTCATAGTTTTCATTTTTGCACCCAAAACATAGGTTATGACCCCCTCCCGTTTCATTGAGTGTTCATAAGCTGTGTTTCTGAGATAGCGGTCATGCTTCGGTGCATTTTTTATACCTTAGCAAATTTTCCAATTCGAACGCTCGAGTTGGAATATGGATGATGTAGTAGAAATAGACCGAACAGATCGAACATGAATTCAGTAGCCAAATTCAACCAAGTTTGTTCACAACTGCAGATCGTTCCCTGAGTGGAACAAGGGGCCACCTGCAATGCTTTAGCATTGCAGATGGTGCATTGTTCCACTCAAGATACGAGGTACTGTATTGTAGTAATACCTGTATGTTGGTACATTTGCATACACTTTATTTAAACTCCATATATATCATGTAACATGGGGATCGTGTTTCTGTGCCACCCAGTGTCCTCACATCTGAAAGCTGCAGTAGAACAGTCATAGGTATGTATAATAAACTATATTATTGAACACATGTGCACGGTCGTATATTGTACACGGTGAGCGCTTTATAAAGAAGTCGTCTACAAAATGGGATTCCTCATGATACTAACTGAACTGTTACGCAAAAGCATTAGAAACAAAGCACTCTCCAGACGCCTAAAAGTGAATACTCGATGTTCGCCACAAAATTACTTGTTTCTGTTTGCGAAACTCTTTTACGGCTTATTTTGTTTTTTTCAGTACGAATCAAATATATTTGAGTGCCACTGTCTCTTGGCAATAGTAAATGATATATGTCATTCTCGATAACTATCTTATTGAAAGAGACGTCTCTGCTTTTGCATGTATCATTTATGAAATCAAGTATAGTTTGCCTACCACTGTCTCTTGGCAATAGTAAGTGATATCTGTGAATCTCGATAACTATTTTATTGAAAGATACGCCTCTGTTTTTGCAAGAATCAATTACTCAGTAAATGCAAATGTCCTCTCTCCTCAGTTTACTGGCCGCCATTTACAATCGTTATGGTATTGAAATCTTTGAGTCAAAACGGCTAAAATACGCGAAATTATCTTATACTACTCAAAGTTTGCTAATCACCAAATATTTGACACGACATTGTGAAATTTGAATGTGACATTTTTGCGATATTTTTAGTGGATATGATTGAGGAATGTATTGAGATGGTCCCCAGTGTTACATTAGCTCTCTTGATAGGCAGACTTTTCATGACAGCCATGGAAAGCATGGACCCCTTGATTTTCATGATATTTTCGTGTACTGTCTACACGTACATGACATGGGTATATTCAAACTTCATTTCTACACAATATTAATAATTGAATATGGCAAACGTAAGAAGATATTTGTCTGCCGCTGAAATGTGGCGGGCTGTTGGGATGGTGGAGCAAGGGGCTACCCATCGTCAGGTTGGTGAAGCCCTTGGTGTGCACCATACGGTAATCACCAGAGCCTGGGCAACATTTCAGCAGTATGGCACACCAGTAAGACGGCATGGTGGTGGCAGAGAAAGGGCAACATCTGCAGCTGAAGACCGGTTTTTGATCATTCCGGTCCATAGGAACAGCTTTGCCACAGCAACCCATCTTCGCAGTGACTTTCAGAATGCATCCGGGGTAAATGTTTCGATGCAGACTATCCGGGCAAGGTTGCACGAAGATGGTCTCCGATCGAGATGGCCTTGTATTCACAATCCGCTGTCCCAGAACCACCGCCAGGAACGATATGAATGGGCCATTGACCATGTTGGATGGACCAGAGAAGATTGGCGACCTGTCCTTTTTACAGATGAGTCAAGATACTGCCTAGACCGCACAGATAGGCGTTCGAGGGTATGGAGAAGACCAGGAGAGCGATTCCATGCAGCCAACATTGCTGAGCGTGATCGCTATGGCGGACGGTTAATCATGGTCTGAGCGGCATCAGCAGGGATGGACGCACAGAGTTCAGTGTACCTGAACGTGGTTCATTGACTGCACAGCGGCATATTAATGTGATCCTGGATGTCCACGTCAGATGTATGCAGATGCAGTGGGTGATAGATTCTTTCTGGTGGACGATAATGCCCGTCCTCATGTTGCCCATGCTGTCGGGGAGTACCGACAGAGGGAGGGGATTGAGCGTATGGACAGGCCAGCAAGATCCCCTGACCTCAATCCAATCAAACATGTCTGGAATGAGTTGCAGCTTGCAATTTCAGCCCGTCCACTTCAGCCAGTGTCCAGGAGCTTGGTGCCATGCTGGTCCAAGAATGGAACAGCATCCCACAGAGGACCACCAGGAACCTGACAGGGAGAACGAGAAGGCGTTGTCAAGCTGTAATTAACAGTAATGGGTCTCATACTCGATATTGAATCCATACCAGTTCGCTCAACTTCTTTGTAAATGAAAACTTTCCTCTTTTACCAATAATATCCATTTTCCATGGTTATCGTATTCAAAAGCTAAAAGATAATGTCAAACACAAATAAAATCTTAATTTGTGTACATAAATCATTAAAGATATAATTAAACAAAAAATATATACACTTTTCATTACAATATTTCAACTAAAACGTAAAACAGGTAGTTGGTTATATTTGGTGCTTAGCAAACTTTGAGTAGAAAATATTTTATTTTATTCATTCGTTTAAAGGTTTTATTGGTCAGCCGGACTCCCCAGTTAATATTGTCTTAGCAATAGTGAATGCGTCCATTGAGCACCTTCAAGACAAATGGTCACTTTCACGGAAGAGGGTAGTAAATTATGATTAGATGGAAAAGTTTTCAGTTTAACTCTTTGAATACTGGTTGTATCTTCCATTTCAGTTCAATGACAACAATTAAAAAAGTCTGTATTCATTATTTGGCAGGGGAGGGGGTAATAATTAATAGTTTCAGCGTGCAGCCTTGGAGCTGCACGCTGAAAATATTGATTGATATACCCGACACATGTATTTAATACCCATCCTATCTTATGAAATTATGACGACGAAGCATGTGCCTGGACCAGAAAATGGGCCTCTTGGGTTGAAAGGGTCACAACAAACGACAACACTGACCCTGCAAATTTACTCATTTCTTGTCTTAACCCTTTACCCAACGTAACGGTCAAAACCGGCCAGCGCTATTCTCAAAAATCGCCAATTAATTTTCATTATATTTTTCATTTTTTGTCTCAAAAACATAGGTTATGACCCCTCGTTGGAACGAGCTCGTCGAGCTCGTTCCAACGAGGGGTCATAACCTATGTTTTTGAGACAAAAAATGAAAAAAATTAGTTATTCAAGAATTATTTTTTCAAGTGTCGTCTGCTTTCCACGTTAGGTAAAGGGTTAAAGCTTCATGTAACATGACTAGAATACGACACTTTCAAAATAAAAAATCCTTGAGTAACTAAAACATTTTCATTTAGCCTTAAAATCATAGCTTCCGTCCTTCACAGTAGAACGAGCTCAACCAAGCTCTCAGACTACCAGTTTAATTCTGTTGGGAATCTGACGCTGTAAGGGACTATTTGTGGACTACCATTGATTTACAAATGTAATGTGAAATCCTTTTACTTGCAAATATATACAAATATTATATCATGCTCCTGTTATAGGTATTGTAACCAAAAAGTATTTAATTCGCTTTGAAACCATCCAGATATTAACACAGTTGGTGGAGTACGCCAATTAATCATCAAACTACAGCTGTGGTGAGCCTTCATTCATTACAATTTCGTTAATAATGTCTTACCTTAAAGATTAAGTCACATTTAGTCTCGATTGAGAAGAATTTCTTGCTTTGATTCAAATAAACTGAATGCTTGTGGTATTTTAGGTCAATATGGAGCACGGTGGCTCAGTGGTAGACTGTTGGACTTCTATGCTAGAGGTCCCGAGTTCTATCCCCGTTCGGGACGACCCGCGTTGTGTCCCTGGGCAAGGCAATTTATCCCGGTTGCCTACATGGGGGCACGATGACGCCGTATACTAGGGTGTATTGCACGTCGATGGTGCACGTCTTCAACCGCTGTAACCCTGCTTGAGCGGAGCTTGAACAGTGTTAGAATGTTGAAGAGCTGACAGTTACTCGTCGATGCTCGGTGGTACTCCGGCTTCCTCCACCCGCAAAACTGCCACAGTCATGATTAGCCATTGTGCATAACTATGTGACCTTAAACACCAATAAATAAATAAATGCATTTTAAATCAATCGTCTGGGATATTTCAGCTGGTAGGAAAGCGAACCGTGGGTTCGCTTTTCGACTAACTGAAATATTTCATATGGTTCAATATAAACACAGGCGATGGGCTATTTAAGGGCTAGACTGGTTCCAGACCCGAACCTTCTCCTCCTTCAACACGCCTCGACATGTGAGAACTGACCTTATACAGTCACTGAGGGTCGAAAGGGGCTTGTTCCCCAAACCGTCCCTGCGCGCCTTCGGCGCGTGAAACCATTCCGTCCAGACCATAAAGAATTTTACTGTGTCCTAAAAGCATGGAGCTCAACGCGCTCTGTCCAATCAGAAGCATAATCTGTGACTTGGAGGCAAAAAATGAAGATATAATAAACTTTGAATGGTGATTTTTTCCCGAATATTGATGTATGGTTATTAACGTTACAAGAGGTAATGGATCAATTTGTTGGCATGTGATTCTTCAGCAAATTTAATGTTTTGTTCCAAGATATGTTTAAACTCTTGCTACGATCCCCAAAGGTGATTTTAAATAACACGGAAGCGGAAGAGAGAAGGGATGCAGAGTCGATAATCTTTGACAGACTGAAGGCTATTTTTCTTTTGAAACAAACTAAAACAAACAACCCCAAAAACGTTTTGCTCATATAAAATGAAATTTGAGAACCGAAAATAGCATATATAGTGCAAGAGCAATCACGAAACACAGTCTTGAAACCCCCACAGATTTACGTGTATTATGAATAAGATATGAGATCACACAGGACAGATATGTACATGCATAATAAAACAGCGAAGACCCAGTAACAGATTTTCACCGGAAAGGCAAGTTTTCTGTACAGTTTATCAATAGAGCACAAAGGGGGTGCTAGTTATTAAATAGGACGTCGATTGTCTACCACTATCCTCGGAGGAGTTGCTTTTCTATTAATCTTTTGCATAATATTAAAAGAACACGGCTCTTACAAACAAATTTCTTGATTAACGCGAAGTGTGTATGTGTGTGGGGGTGGGGGTCAACAAAAATAATCCGGCATTAGGCCATTGTAGGTGGATGTGTTGGTGAAAAACGTGCTCTTTGAGTATTTGCAATTTTATTCCTGGAGATTTTTTATCACCTATTATTCCTGAAAAGATGCTCTTTTTGAGATAAGGACACACTGTATATGAGTACAGGAAAAAACATAGTGACAACAATCCAATAGGGAAAAAAACAATGGAAAAAAACATATGAAAGAAAACCCTACCAAAAATCGCATGGCTGGAAATTTGTTTTTCTTGTTAATCCCGAAATAGTTTTAAACAATTTTTATTTACTTATTCAGTTCTTATATCAAAGTTAACATTTGGTTATTTGATTATTACAAGACCTTTTTCTGATTTCCAATACTCTCAGGTTGTAACTAGAAATTTAACCAATTCAATCTTGTCTGACAAAGCTCATGTCATACAAGATTGGTTAAATTCTAAGTTGCATTATGGGAATAATTTGCACCTTGGAATTTGGGTATTTTGAAATCAGTATGCAAAGGGTTAATGTGGCTTTATTATATTGGTAGAACATTTAGTTCGTTTCTTTAATAAAAAGCAAATATGGGAAAGTCATTGTTATTATTAAACAGTACAATTATGGATGCCTTTGGAACAATCTCATTGACATGTAAGATTATTTCTAAGTTTTATGTTATATCATGTACTTGTGTGGTGTATATTTTACTGAAACCACGTGGATTGAGGTTTTGCTATTTTCATTGATTTGATTTAATTTCTTTGAATCGTAAGCAAAGTGAAAAAATAGGGTTTTTTCTTAGCTATACGAATTTTGTTAGTGTTTTTTAACCATAGGGTTTTTCACATAGGTTTTTTATATAGGTTTTGTTTCCGTACACCACTACATATAGGCTCCTGAGACTTGAATACAAGTAGATATCTCAACCCTCCTGTCTTCATCGACCTAAGGGGTGTTAAACAAAACTTTTTACATTTTTCTGAACATTTTAACAATGCTCTAAAACCGATTAAAGTGGTGAATAGCGACATATTATATACCAAAAATAATGCCAAAAGTGCACAAAACTTGAAATGGTAAACTTTTTCCCATTTTTTTTTGTGTTTGATGACAAAGAGATTATCAGCCGCATAAGTAACCAACAAGAATAATAAGGAACAAATCGGCAATTCTTTTGTCTGAGTTGTAAATAAAAGACTCCGTACTCGGAGAAAGCATATTCACCATTTCATTAACGACGTGTGGAAAACTCTCAGAGGAAAATGAACCACCACGAAATATAGATTGTGCTGGGAAGACAATACTTGTTTTGATTACGTGATTCTTGGGCCAATTTGGGAAACGATTCAATTTTCAAAGATCCGAAATCTGCAAACATTTCATTGCTATTTTCGAATCTTCGAGGTGATGTAATATATACATTCATAGGAAAATATTCAACTGACAATGTAATAATTGCTAAATAGAATCCTTAGCAGAAATGATGAATCCGGAAACTCTATAAAGTTACGCAAGTTTCAGCCACCGATTCGAACTACTATTATTTGTTTGTTATCGATGAGCAAAACATAAAACTGGAAAATTATGGTTGAAAACAAAAATATATTTACATCAACGTACATTGCTGTCCTCAGAATTGTAAGTTTACGAAAACATAATTTGATTGTAACCGAACTATATTTGTGACGTAAAGAAGTCTTGGTGAGATCTGCTAATCGAATAAGACCAAAGTTTCAAAAGGTTCTTTTCTGTTCATCCTATTGTGTGTAAGATGGATCCACGTCGATTTTGGTCGCTATTGGCACCAAAATTGGCAAAAATCTATGTGTATTGTACAATCCGCTGACAGAAATAGCATAAAGCCACCTGGTGGACAAAATCACACGAATTACCGAAATGAGACAACAACGTTTCATAAGATTTTAGATGAATGAATTTAATAACCAACATAACTGTGATATTGTTCAGGTCTGTAATTCATTGCCATTAAAATTAGTATTTGTAAGCAGATCAGTTATTAACGTTCTTAAATCTCACGAGTAAGCAACAGTCAAGCCTCCCCCAAAACAACTATAGAAGTGCAATAGTTTCAAAACAAATGAAGTATATCAAACCATGTACACAAATGAATTAAAATCCATGTTTCTAACTTAACGAAGCCGATTGATGTCAGTATTCTGCATGCAAAGCAGGTAATTTTTGCTGTTTTGGCCATATTTGAGCACTCACATGTCAATGTCGGCAGCTGTCATTGCTCATGCTACACCAGAAATGGTCACAAATAATACCAAATGAGGACGTTTGGTAGTTTTCCTTTTTTGGTTTATCAGTGTCATCTTCTGTTACCAATTTGCCACAAACCACATGCAAAATGGCAGAATTGTGTGTGTGTGTGGGGGGGGGGGGAGGGGGTTTATGACCACTGCAGACTGACAAAAGCCACATCGAACATTCTTCATTTACACTGATGCACTCTCTCATACTCCATACTTGTTCTTGTGAACTGTGTGGGTTTGACCCTTGGTGAACTTCATAAAAGGTAAACATACACATGAAAAATGGCATCCCTTGTAATATTTGACACCCTAAATTACAATTACAATCTTACTGTTCGTTCCTTGCAAGAATGAGAAAAAAGATTTCTCCGAGTTTGTACTAGAAGGATTGCAAAATTTAACTATTTAGTAAATTTAAGGTATTTTATTGTTAAAAATCTGGTCTCTTACTGATGCCATAGCAGACTTTCAGGTCGTGCTTTCTATCACATGGTAACAGTTCCGTGGCAAATATTAGATTCCACATGATCTATGTTTCATTAAAAAAATTGATATATAATTCATTGGAGTTATTCCTTTCTGGACTTTTGGTGCTTTGCAGAAAATTACCTGAAAGTTGACCAAAATTAGGTTGGACGCCCCTTAAGGTTTCGCGCATTTCATCTGAGCAACTTCAGGGAAGGACATCTAGGATATTTGAGAAATTTCAACAGTACAATCGGTTCTGTATTTAAAACTAAAATTAATTACCAAACGAAATAAAATGTCGTACTATAACAGGATTTAAAACTAAATGAAGATCATTCCTGATCACACCCGATCAAAATGAGCAATACAACCAAAGGTTATTGAATACAAAACTATGTCAAACTTAACAGTAACAAGAACTAGAAAATGATAAGCTCCATTTCGATGGATGAGTTGGCGATGCCCATGCATTTTTACTTTCAATTTTCATTATTTTGGCAGTGATTAAAGCAGGTTCCTGAGATGCAACTGACACGTGCCACCCCATCGGATTAACTACCGCGATCGTGAGTGCACGTCACAGTCTCGCATATATTCGAATATACACTCCAGAAGAACAACCTTTCTCCCATTGTTCTACTCTTTTGGGGGATTATACATGAGCGTTGTACCCAATCTCGATCGAGAACAGAGTACCAAGTCAGAGAAGAAAAGGAACTAAATTCACAAATGTAGACAGGAGATTGTTTGCACTTGAGAGTGGACTTGTATTATTTTTTATTGTTTATAAGTAATCTGTGAACACTGAGCACCAAATATATTTATACCATGCTTACCTATTCGACTATATATGAAAAGCCTATGACATAACTTTCAGCTTTACACACCAACCGTGATGAACACGCTATCAATAGGATTTTAATAGTAAAAATTTACACCTTCAGTAGAACTACATCCCCGTTTACCGTTGGTGACGTCGACCTGAATGCAAACTTGTCTAAATTTATCGCACGTCTCTTCGTGAAGAGTGAAATGTAAGTGGCAGTTATTTATTATGTTCTTAAATGGGTTTACCTCATAAGATGCCAAGAATTAACAAACATGCATTGTTTCATGTTAATAAAGCATGCACAACTCGGAATAGTATGTTATTATGTTATTAAAACGAAAAAGGCTCAGTTTCTTTTTTTCATTTCGTTTCGGCGATAAAATTGACAGCGGAAGTACCACCCATCGATGCCCGTGTGAACAAAAACAGATTCGCTCGTATGTACGTCTACTGCTCAGTAAAATCGAGAAAAAATAATAGCGACTCTTAATAATCTGACGATCATGGTATAAATAAAATATACCCAAAGTAGCTTGGTGTACCAAATGTTCGCCACTCGTGGTGAACATTTGGTACACCAAGCTACTATGGGTATATTCTATATGTACAATTATACTTAATACGACCAAAGGTTTATCTCCCTTGATAATCCACCTTAACTGAGCACCAAATATTATGTATCATCGGCCTGTATTGTATTTTGTATTTGTTGTCTTCTGCAACATCCAGAAAAACCAAACGTGCAAGTTGTGCTTTATCTAGTTCGCTAAAGCCTAAAAGTGCTAATTTCTAGTTAACAGTTGGTACTATTCAAAGATAGTGAATTTGGTTCTGAAATAGTGGGTGAAACTTCTCGAATTACAATGCAAACTCTGTCAAAATCACTTTTGGGACGTTGATGTCCAAAGTCTTGAAGGAAATTGTCTTTGTTCTGCGTAGGGGTGGGGGAAGGGTGGCGCGCGGTGGGTGTTTGGAATGCTGCAAAAACATTTTCAACCAAGTATCTGCAATTTTTTCATGATTGCCCCACCTCCCGGAATGACAAACTATTTCATTTTTTGTATTAGAAACATAGGTTATGATCTTTCATTTGAACGGCTCAACAAGCTCACCCAAATGAGGGATCATACGCTTTGCTTTTGAGGCAAAAGAAAATCAAAATTTAACAGCAATTTTTGCAAAAGGCGGGGGTGTAGCCAGGCAAAATGAAATGGGATGGGGGCAAAATATTTTTCAGCGGCCTCGTTTCATTCCACCTCGTGCTTGATTAAGAGTGTGTACCCCCCTACTATAGGTGAAGGCCCAACGTCTCCCTCAATTCAAACAAAATGGATCGCCTGAGTACTCTCTTTTAAGGCGGATGTAGCCAATAAGTGGAGGTACACGAGAACAGTTCAGGGATTTCCGGCATGAATATATGTAAACTTCACATTTTTAAACAGAATTGTGTGCGTGTGTGGGGGGGGGGGGGGGGGGGGCCCTTGTCATTGGCTCATACATCGTGTAAGCAAAAACAGATTCGCTCGTATGTACGTCTGGTATTTTGGAGGTAGCTGTCGATTTTCTGCTTTAACCCTTTACCCAACGTAGCGGCCAAAACTGGCCAGCGCTATTCTCAAAAATCGCCAATTAATTTTCACTATTTTTTTCATTTTTTGTCTCAAAAACATAGGTTATGACCCCTCGTTGGAACGAGCTCGTTGAGCTCGTTTCAACGAGGGGTCATAACCTATGTTTTTGAGACAAAAAATAAAAAAAAATAGTTATTCAAGAATTATTTTTGCAGGTGTCGTCTGCTTTTCACGTTAGGTAAAGGGTTAATGAATAATCACTCAAATGCAATATTGAAAGTCATAGAATAAAAGTTAAATTGATTGGTATCTGAATACAATTACCAGATGAAGATGCAATCTCATCTCAAAGTGGACTTTATTATCATATTTTGGGAATATTAGTAAAACTTCAAATACAGCTAAAGAATAAAACCGATCTACACCGAAGTAGATACACTGTATGTTACTCCATGAATGAGGGTTATAGTAGCGTGACGTCATAACAAAAGCAATCTCCTATTTTATGTGTGCATTTACTGGGTAATAAATTCCATCCTTAAATCAATTATGATACATGAATCGTAAAAAAAACATTTCATAAGTGATACTCAACATTTTCCACTTCGATATGGCAGTTAAGTACCCAATTATCTTTTGCATATAAAAATCGAATTGCTGGACACACATTAAAACTACCCATACACCAGTGGAAATGGAACTGCAATGGGACTGTGTGTGTTACAAACAGACGTGAAATAATCAATCAGCTGTGTAATGTTAACCCTTTACCTAACATGAAAAGCAGACGACACTTGCAAACAAAATTCCTGAATAACTAAACAAAAACAAAGGTTATTATGACTCCTCTTTGGAACGAGCTCGTTCTAATGAGGGGTCATAACCTATGGTTTTGAAACAAAAAATGAAAAAAATAGTTATTCAAGAATTTTGTCTCCGAGTAACGTCAGCTTTTCATGTTAGGTAAAGGGTTAAATGGTTAGTTTCAATTATGCCGAGATATCCGCCCGTGGTAACTTCATATCAGCCTGAGACAGAAGGTCTAACCAAGTAATAACCCTTTATTTATTAAACCGGTTTGGTAAAGGGTTAAGCAGTAATGTAATACAAACCAACCAGTAGTAAAACAATCAACCAGCAGCATAATATTAACTAGTTGTTTATTTATTGGTGTTTAACGACACTTTCGACAACCATGGTCACCTCGTGTAGGCCAGCTTTACGGGTGGAGGAAACCGGAGTACCCGGAGAGAACCACCTAGTAAAGGCGAGCAACTGTCATGCTCTCCAACATACTAGTAACTCCAGACAAGTAGGGTTAGAATTGGTTGAAGACAAGTGCACCATCGACGTGCAGTACGCCTTAGCGCCACTGTGCCCCCCACGTGGGCAATGGGGGTGAAGTGTCTTGCCCAATGGCACAACGCGGTTGCCGCAGATGGGATTCGAACCGAGGACCTCTCGGCTTGCAGTCTGTGCCTCTGCCTACTGAACCACCGCGCCCCCTATTAACAAGTTATGTCATACAAATCAACCAGTAGTGTAGTAAGCAACTAGTAATGTTATATTGACCATTTATGTAACATGAATCAACCAGTTGTGCAGTCATCAAATAGTAATGTAATATTAACCAGTTGTGTAATATCAATCAACCAGTAGTGTAAACAATCAGCCAGTTGTGTAACATTAATCAGTAATGTAATACAAATCAACCAGTAGTGTATAAATCAACCAGTAGTGTAATATTAACAAATTATATAATACAAATTAACCAGAAGTGTAATAATCAATCAGTAGTGTAATAATGAAGTAGTGTAATATTAACCAGTAATGTAATACAAATCAACCAGTAGTGTAATATTAACCAGTTATGTAATACAAACCAATCAGTAGTGAAATATTCAACCAGTAGTGTAATGTTAACCAGTAATGTAATACAAACCAACCAGTAGTGTAATAATCAACCAGTAGTGCAATATTAACCAGTTATGTTATACAACTTAACCAGTTATGTAATACAAATTAACCAGTAGTGTAATAATCAATCAGTAGTGTCATATTAACCAGTAATGTAATACAAATCAACCAGTAGTGTAATAATCAACAACCAGTAGTGAAATATTAACTAGTTATCTAATACAAATCAGCCAGTAGTGTAATAATCAACCAGTAGTGTAATATTAACCAGTTATGCAATACAAATTAACCAGTAGTGTAAAAATCAATCAGTAATGTATCTTCAGCCTTTGAATCCTGGTGGTATCTTCCATGTCAGTTCAATGACAGCAGTTGGAAGAGCTAATATTTCTTATCTGCCTTTAGACCAATTAATATTTTCAACGCGCTGCCTTGTAGCTGCACGTTGAAAATGTTGATTGGTCTTCTCCACACTTTAACTTAGTAGCGATCCTACTTAATGAAAGTCTGGTGTATCATGTTCCTGTCCGGAAAAAGCGGCCTCTCGGGTTGAAAGGGTTAACCCTTTACCCAACGAATCGCCCGCATCCGCCCGCGTAATATGCAAATTCAGCAGTTGAAAAAACATTATTTTTAAAAAAATTTCAACAAAACCATATCATGTGACCCCTCGTTGGAACGAGCTCGTTGAGCTCGTTCCAACGAGGGGTCAGATGATATGGTTTGTTGAAATGTTTTGAAAAATTTGAAAAAATGATATTTAAAATAATAAATTTTGATATCGTCTGCGTTGGGTAAAGTGCTAAACACAAGTATATACGCCCACAAAAAACGATGAAACCACCTGACGTTACCTCGTTGAATCAAATAAACGATAGTTGGCCTGACAAAATTCTGTAGACTTATAAAATAATTAAAAATTGATAAGATGTACTAAAACTATAATGTGAGCCACCCCACAACTACTTGAAATTTCTTCAAATTTCGTTGAAAAAATGTTGATTTTCAAGGGCTTCTAGTACACTGCTGGTTAAGTTAATTACATTACTGGCTGATTGTTATTACATTACTGGTTATTATTACTCTAGTGGTTGATTATTACACTATTGGTTGTTACAGTGTTCACTAATCATAGAGTCCGTTGCAATGAGGGGGCCACATAATATGGTTTTGTTGAAATATTTTGATTTTTTTTAAATAATTAAAACAAAATATTTTGATGTCGTGTCTGATGGTTAGATGATTCACAGACATTATGTGGTTCTTATCTATAAAATTACATCTGGAGCAAAGTATATGATAAGAAAAAGTGAGGGGGCATGGCCCACCCTCGTTTCTGCCGCCACTGCTCGAAAACCACACAGAACCCACCAAACTCCACTATCCAGAAAGTATGAGGAAATTCTGATTATTCTTATTGATAAGTTTATCTTCTTCTGAATTGTTTGTTGTACATTTTGAGAGAATTGGCAAAATATGACCTGTCCAGAAAATCAAACTTTATTTCGGAAATATTTTATATAATTATCGCCATGTTATTATTTTGTAGATGAACAGCACGAATTGTGCAGTCACGCGAAATGATCCATGTTTCAATATGTTATTTATTATTATTTATTGGTGTTTATGATCACATACTTTTGCACAATAGCTAATCATGACCGTGACAGTTTTACGGGTGGAGGAAGCCGGAGTACCCGGAGAGAACCACAACGACGAGCAGCTGCCAGCTCCCCAACATCGTAACTGCACTGCAGCACAGGCAGGGTTAGATTGTTGAAGACATGCACACCATCGACGTGCAGTACGCTTTAGTACACGGCGTCATCGTTCCCATGTGGACAATCGGGGTTAAGTGCCTTGCCCAAGGACACAACGCGGGAGTCCGAATCGATCGCTCAGACGGTCACCCATCTGAGGACTAACCGGGCTCGACGTTGCTTAACTTCGGTGATCTGACGAGAACCGGTTACCGCAATGCCACCGCGCCCCCATGTTTCAATATGGAATGCGGTTTCGAAGAAACTACAATGCTTTATCAGCAGTGATTTTTTTCTGATAAAACGAATCACAAATTTGTCACTATTAAAAACGACACTGATTATCTTCGTGCACTAAATTAAATTTCGGTCGATCCAAAGCTCGGCTCGAATCTAATTTCTTGAAATCGTTTGATAAATTTTATCATGAATTGCGACGCATTTGAAATCCTCTCTTCCATCACGTGACACGCAACTGGAAGGGACTAACTGACTCCCCAGTACAGTACTGTAACCAGAAAGGCGGACAGAGCATTCGAACGGATCACGACCCAGTTGCCATCCGGTCGAAATTCTCCGTCTACTTTCCTCTCAGCTACACTGTCGAAAAAGAAATGCGAATACATTCTATTTTCATTGGCATGGCGGGGGTTCGAACCCACGCCGAGAGAGTTTCCTTCGGCACCAACCGCCTCGCGAAACTATACTGAACTACGCACACCACTCGACAGACCCATGTCGGTGGCCGAGTGGTGTGCGTGGTTCGGTATAGTTTCGCTAGGCGGTTGGTGCCGAAGGAAACTCTCTCGGCGTGGGTTCGAACCCCCGCCATGCCAATGTAAACAAAACCAGCGTCCTTTCTTAATTCTATGGCATCCGAGAAATTTGAAAAAGACAAGTACTGTCGCTGATTTCTTCTGAGGTGCAGTTCGTAGAATTAAGTGCTTAGATGCAACTATCTGATGAGCATTCTATTTTCATTTTTTTTGCCGTCTTTATTTCGTAGTATTTTACTAATGACCTCTCGATCCCACGGGTTTAGGTGTGTCGCGATCCAGTCGCAATCTGATCACAAAAGACCACTACTGTGATCACTACTATAGCTGTGTGTTACAGAACAAAATTCCATGGGTTTTGGAAAGGCATATTAAGTTTCCAATATCACTCCGCAAAGATCACAACATTGAAAAAGTTAACTAGCGTGTTTATGCATGTTCTGCTTTTAACTGACAATTATATCTTTTCTCGGCAACTCCGACTTATGCCAGCAGCACATCCTGCGAAATATATCTCCCAGAACAACCCACTGAACTATCGATAATGCAGTCAAGAATTATTTCCAACAATGTACTTTGTGCAATGGTGCAGATCACAAAGAGTACATTCGAAAATCAATTTCCCAATGTCTGATGAGGAAGTTATATTGCAATCAGCTTACTGAAGTCATAATGAGATTCTTTGGAGATTTAGAATACTATCACTGGGGCGGGGCTCAATTGATAATTGGTTAACTCCCCACTCCTCGCATGGACAAGTCGTGAGGTCGACCTGGACTCTTCACGTTTGCAGTGCGAAGTTAACCCTTTAAACCCTGGGGGTCTCTTCCATGTCAGGTCAATGGAAGCAATTGGAAGAGTCCATATTCATTATTTATGGGTAGACCGATTAATACAGTCTACACGTTGAAAATATGGGCTACCGAACACATTCACTTAGCACCCAAACTACTTTGTGAAATTATGCTGTATCATATTTTTGGGTCGGAAAAGTGGTCTTTCGGGTTCAAGGGGTTAAGAAAGAGAGTTCACATACTTATTTTAGTGTGTGCGAAGTGGCGCATTAGCTTTTTGTAATAAGTGCCTAGCACTTCCTACAATAGTACAAGTCCTTTAATCAATTCCATTCCCTTACTGATCCGAAATATTTGTTCCACCTCAAACCAACAAGTAGATTGGAAAGTCTAGCAGTCTCTTGCTACCACTTGCAAAATTGTTCAATACGACTTACACTCTGGCTGTATTGTCTTTTCGGGGTATATAAACAACTTGAAATACCTTATAGAGCAATGGTCTAGGTGTTCAAGTTACGTCACTTGAATACCCCTGATTCACAGAGTATACCAGTGTCCTTGCGTTTTGTCGAATGAACTAAGGACAGGGTGTAGATATGCTACCAACCTAACTGTCTGTATTTCATGAATTTGGATAACCTGTCCCGTGCTGTAACACCCCGCCTGTACACGGCTCGGTGTCAGTCAACGCCGGCCAAGTTGTTCAAATTCATGAAATATAATAATGGATTGGTAACTATTAATAACTTTGATTGTTGAAAGTGTGTTGACAACCAACCGTTCAATATCTTCTTCCCCAATCGTACAGTAATTATGTCCTAGATGTTTGGCTCTTAAAACAAAGGAAATGAAACAGTCACAGCAAGATCATCTTAGCACCTGATACGCATCTTGTAAATGTTCTGCGTCCGTGCGCCAGAGTGGAATTGTAGCAGCAAAAGAACTTCTGTTATGTTGTGTTTTCTCAATGACTTTATGGTTACATATTTTCAGTTCCAATAGTAACGCCTCATGGATAGACCATTGGACATTACAAAAAGTACACAAGTACTGTGATCGCTAACGAGGACTCTTTCCCGATCGGATCGCGATCTAGTCGCGACACACTTAAATCCATGGGTCGAGATTTTGATATGTGACATTTGCGAAATCAGGCAGAACTTGTTAATCAAAGTAAACGAGCACCGCTTCGCATCCAAGGGCTCTCATGGAGGCACAGTGGTATTAACAAAGTCAATATTTTTGTTTGTTTTACAGCAAGGCTTATGTGTGAGGTATTACCAATTGGGAATAAAATTGTAGATCATCACAAAGTGCATCGTATGCAATGCACGCATTTTCTTTTCCGCCACGTCCACTTTTTACCTTATATGAAAGACCTGCCTATAAGCTACATATATGAAAGCATATGAGAAGGTAACCTGACCAAGTATTGGAAAGACGTCTCTGAGATCTCCCCAAACAATTAATCAGATGATGGCGATGATCAGAGCACGTCAGAACGTCAAAATTAAATTTTTGACTACACGCGCGATCGTCAAGATAAGGTTAATCAAATACAAAGCCATCTCTTTTATAAAAAGAATTTCCGCAAATGCAAGGGGCAAAATCAAATTATAACGACACATTTTATAGCAAAGACATTTATATCATCGTTCGACTTGACAAGTATGACTCATGGGGGTGATAATTTCTCAGCTATCCATAACCATTATTGTATTCGAACTGATAAATGAACTACTTTGTCATAAATGATATATTTTCTTAAGATATGTACTTTAAAATATTTTGCTCCCTCTGGACTGATGTGGCGTCAGTAAGCAGCTTTTACAAATGGAGGATCTCTAATGGGCCACGATTTGATACGCATTTCGGAACCGAGTTCATTAAAATCGATCTGAGCTGAGGTTTACCTCAGCTCAGATCGATTTTAGTGAACTGGGATAAAAACTTACAAATTAAATTGCGACGTATTTGATACCCTTTTAATCACATAATTTAAGGATCTCGGTGGCTAAGAGCTACAGCATTGGATTTCAAATCGAACGATCCACGGTTCGATCGCCGCCATGGGTAACTGCTTTGTGTCTTTGGGCAAGGAACTTCATCCTGATTGCCCACGCGGGGGCACGGAGACCCCATGTACTAAGGCGTACTACACGCCGATGGTGCACTTGTCTTCAACCAATGCTAACCCTGCTTTAGAGGAGTTAGTAGGTTGGGGGAGTCTGACAGGTGCTCGCTGTTGCTCGGTGGTTCTCTCCGTGTACTCCGGCTTCCTCCACCTGTAAAACTGTCCGAGACGAGGTGACCCAGGCTGTCGAAAGTGTTGTTAAACCAAAATAAATAAATAAATAACTAACATAATGTATAATTATCACATCGAAGATTATTTCAATTCTTTTTATGAATCATCAAACTCATGGTGTTACTACGTCATATTGACTTCTAACGCCAAGTTTTATTGACGATATTTTTGCTGTGGGCAATTTTATGGTGCATCATATTTGCTGTACTTTAGTTAAATGTGATCGGATGTGAGGAAAGGGCGAGTCTAAAATGGTGGCTCTATTCATTCCCTTAGTTGCTGCAAGGTAGAAAATTGATGATTCGACAAGAAACGCTGCAGCTTAGAGACACCTACTTCGTCTTCTGTGAATCAGGATGTGAATGAGTTATCAGCTTCGCTGTCGGTATCCATGATTTTGAGCGATGCTTTAAATGTTACCCCGCTTTAGACGTTTAATAATTTTTAAAAAAATTTGATGTAACAACTATTATTTCTAAAGGTTAAAGGTCAAAAACGTCGATGTTAAATCTCAAGAATCCTTTCGAAGCATTTGTCTTTTAGGTACATTTCAAAGCTTTGATGTTCTGAACTTTTGAACCGTCGGTGTAATAATCAAGACCGGCCGTCCGTTGCGAAGTTCGCAACGGACGACCGGTCTTAATTATTACACCGACGGTTCAAAAGTCCAGAACATCAAAGCTTTGAATGCACCTAAAAGAGGATCGTTTTCGTTGTTTACTTGAGGTAGGTAATCTGTCTTTAATTTCATTTTTAACGACTTCAAAGAGAGGGAGGGGGGGGGGGGGTCATCTTGGTACGATTATTATGCGACGATTAATCGATTCCTACATTAAAAAATCGTGACAGCCTTACTCAACACAGGCTCATTGAAAACTATTACTTACTCGAGCAGTAAATATGTGAGGACCCAAAAAGCCCATTCGCAGCTTAACGATCATCGGATAGACTCAAATCTAGATTAAAAATATTGTGGGCCATGAGCTGTAAATGTGTTTGTTGGGTCCTCAGATTACTGTTGGTCGACTAAGTAAAAGCGATCAAACATACAAAAGACTGCATGGCTAAGTTTGGTTTGAATTTTATATTTTATCATAATCAATTGTCTATATTAGATTTAATTAGGACCAATACTCCCTTCGTTTTAGCCTTCGGGGTGGGCCCTATCGGCTACTCTAGGGATCCTGTCAGTGCTATGAGTGGCAGCAGTAGAGGCAGACAGGGAAATGCTATATGATTAATCGCAATACTATGATAATACTTCGATACTTCGAGACAACAAGTGTCACTACCGATAAAATTACAGATGGAGATTTTCGAGTTGACAACAGTTAAAATTGATTCTGATTGGTTATCTCGAATTATCGACTTCTTTAGCTCCCTAGATTGCAAAAGTGAACATCCTAAAACCGGAATGGTGTGGATTCTAAATTTTCATATCAAATCATGTAGTTTAATTACGAACACATAAACGCACAGCTTGCCTCACATAACCACTCTGAATTTACCAGAACTTGAAATATGCAATTCACATCTGACGTTTAAGCTGTTCTAGATATCGGAAATGGAGAAATTAACTAGCCGACTCGAGTGATCCACTGCGAAATCCCGTTGATCAAATGGAATAATTCAAATGGTTGTAATTTAACGGTATTCGCAATCGATCGCTGCAGGAATGTTAGTATTACGGAATCCTGTTCGGTAATATTCTACATAACATGTATGCTGTACCACACTGACCTCGTAATTATATCTAATTTAACTAACGTCATTTTGATTCACCCTCCACCTAACGCACGCGATATCAAAATTTGTTATTTAAAATTATTTTTTCCAGTTTTTTTCAAAATTTTCAACAAAAACATATCATGTGACCCCGCATTGGAACGAGCTCTAGGAACTCGTTCCAATGAGGCGTCACATGATATGCTTTTGATGATTTTTTATTTAAAATATTTTTTTTCAACTGCCCAATTTCAAAACTACGCGGGCAGATATTGCAGATGCGTTGCTTAAAGTGTTAACCCTCTCAACAAAACATCCTCCAATATTCTTCTGTTACTGCAAAAGATATAGGAAAACGTGGGGTCAGATAACAGGAGAGCAATAGATAAACCCAAACTCCGCAAAACGCAAAGAAAACTTTCAACTCAGTGAATGTTGGGAGGATTGTAGGAATAGCGAGTAAGGACGTGCAAATCCATCATAAGTCGTTGAGGGTACCGGTGAGCAAATTAACTACTGAGCTGGAGGGTCCTAAGAACCCCTCGCGATCATAGTACACGATGATTTTGTTCAAACAAACTCCGGTAATTAAGATTTCTAGTCTGGTATACCAGGATATTTTGAGACAATACATGGTCTCAAAACAATACATGGCGATAGCCCAAGGTACCAGAGTATTTGACGATAGCCTGGTATATCAGATTATTTTGGGACATTAGATGATAATATCCTAGTGTATACGAACCAGCGTATTTGGGGGAGGGGGGGGGGGGTACAAATGCTGATAGCCTGGTGTACCAGGGTATTTAGGGACAATAAATGATAATACCCTGGTGTGCCAGGATAATTTGAGAAATTACATTGTGATTGCCTGCATACCGTGTTATTTTGGGGCAATACATGGCAATAGCCTGGTGAACCGAGGTGTGGTGGGACAATACGTGATGATGGCCTGGCGTATCAGGTTATTTTGGGACAATAAATGATAATACTCTGGTGTACCATGATATTTTGGGAAAATACATTGTGATTGCTTGGTGTACCGTTCTATTTTGTGATAATACATGGTGATAGACTGGTGAACTAAGATGATTTGAGACAATATTAGATGATACGGTACCAGGGTATTTTGGGAATACATGGTGATAGCCTGTATTACCAGAGTATGTTGGGTCACTGCATTAAAATACCCTGGTGACCAAGGTGTGGTGGGACAATACGTAGTGACAACCTGGCGTATCAGGGTATTTTGTGACAATACATGGTGAAAGACTGGTTGACGTAGATAATTTGAGACAATACAAGATGACAGGGTACCAGGGTATTTCGCGACAATCCATGGTGATATCCTGGTGTACCAGGGTACTTGGGCACAATACTTGGTGATAACCTGATGAACCAGGGAATTTGGGGACAGTACATGACGATAGCCTGGCGCAATAAGGTATTTTGGTACAATACGTGGTAGCAGCTTGGCGTATCAGAGTATTTTTGAGAGTACTGTGGTGTTAGGCACATAATATATACACAGAACATCAAGATGTGTGAATGCGATCGCCAATACGACACGAGTACCAGCGCGGAAGGATAAAATGAGAGGCGCAGTGCCGTATTTTCGAACGCATTCACACATCGTGGCGTTCTGTGTTTATTACACACTTCTATGACATTATTCGTATCCATTATTTTAAAACGTTCTGACGTCTGCTTAAAAGAAAACTAAAAACAAAACTCAGGTGTGATTGGCAAACACGCGATCGATACGTAAACAGAAAAATATCGGTACAAATTCTGTCCAGATAGGTTATTTGTTCGTATGTTTAAGAAATTAGCCGCCGCTCCCTAAGAGATAGTCGCTTCAAAGTCAAAACTGGCACCCTGGATGATATCCTCTCATACAATATTGTCTACAGAGAAATGGGCGAATGCATTCTACTTTTAGAGGGAGGTTCAGCAGTAATTTAAATCTGCTGCTGTGTGGAGCTGTTGCATTTATCATTACTGATTGTAACTACCGATTTATTGTTGGTGGTGTAGTTTGCTGTACCACTGCATGCCAAATTTTCCCTTCGCAGAAAATTTTGCTAGGGTCAGGCGAATCACGATTTTTTGCTCGAAGCGAATCAGGCGAAAGGTTCGAAACGAAATCGAATCTCGAATCCAATCTACTTTTCGCTTGTTACTATACTATAGCTGTCTTACTAGTGTTGTCTGTATCTCATGCGTACACAGTATCAATACGCGTACTGGTATCCTAAGTACAAAAGATGGACCTTCCACTTGTTTCTGAAAAGTTGGTTAATTTAATCATATGACAACCAAAGGTAATCCGTGTAGACATATAGAATATACCCATAGGAGCTTGGTGTACCAAATGTTCATCACGAGTGGTGAACATTTGGTACACCAAGCTACTTTGGGTTTATTTTATTTATACTATGATCGTCAGATTGTATAGAGAGTAATCGCTTTACTGGACTGGTTACGTGAAATAATTCATGAGTAAAGAGGGACGTTGTACAAACACGAGTGCGCGAATGCGCACGAGTGTTTTACAATATAGTCCCTCGCCCCGAATGAATTATTTCACGTAACCAGTCCAGTCAAGCGATTACTTTGTTTATTACTTTTCATTATTAACGACAATTATATTATTTAACCATTTACCTAGGTAACGGCCCAAAACGGCCATCGCTGTTCTCAAAAACTGCCAATTAATTTTCATTATTTTTTCATTTTTTGTCTCTAAAACATAGGTTATGACCCCTCATTGGAACGACCTCGTCGAGCTCCTTCCAATGAGGGGGTCATAACCTATGTTTTTGAGGCAAAAAATGAAAATAATAGTTATTCAGAGGTTTGTTTTGCAAGTGTCGTCTGCTTTTCATGTTAAGTAAAGGGTTAAAAAAAAACAAAAAAACAATGAAGGCCCCATTACACCCACAGCAAAGCGTCTTCGTTTGCTCGCACGGATACATGACACAATTGTTGATTGCATAATTCACTTGTGAAGTTATCGTTTATAATCAAACCCAAAAAGCCCCGTAAATCACACTTTGGAAAGTAATAATACGAGTTTACATGTTAAATGATACAATATTCAATATTAACACGTGCGAATCTGTTTTTGTTTACATGAGCACCAGTGGGCTGTATTTCTGCTGTCAATTTTATTGTCGAAACGACATGGAAAAAGGAACGCGTAAATCATGGGGCCCTTTTCACATTAATAACATAATAACATACTATTTCGGGTTATGGATGCTTTGTTAATATAAATAATTGCCGCTTTCATTTCACTCTTCGCGAGGCGACGAGCGATAAATTTAGACAAGTTTGCATTCAGATCGAGGTCACCAAGGGTCAACTTGCATGTAGTTCCACTGTAGGAGTAAATTTTAATTATTGAAATCGCATTCCTTGGTGGCGTGTTCACAACGGTTGGTGTATAAAGCTAAAATTTATGTCATAGGCATATATACAGTAGAATAGGTAATCATGGTATAAATAACTAATAAATAGATATTGTTTGACGTAAAACACTTATTATTTGTTGGAAACATGATATGGAATGAAAATAAAGACAGAAAAATGGACGAGATCAGGTATTTTTAACATAAAGTGCAGAGTCCCCTATTCTTCAGCTTTTTCGGAGCATGAGTCACCTGGTTGTCTACACCGGTGGTCCCTAAACTGCACATCTGCTTGCTTACCCCTTAAGCTTCCACTGAATTAGTAAGATAAAAACATATTATTTATGGATTCTTGTCGCTGATCTGACTAAAGTGCGAACGTTAACACCACAACCGTTGCTAACAGTGATATTTTTGGGGTATCACTTCAATTTAGTGCTATGAACAAGTACCCGTGATGGGCGTTACCAGTTTTTCAGTTTATGTTGAACTCCATTTGCCTTTGAATACAGATTGTCTTGACTGTCTGCAGGTATTGGATATGAAATCGGTGTATTTATTGCACGTGCTTTTATTTTCATAAAATACACGCTTTTTCTGCAAAAACCGAAGCGAATAATATTTTTTTTTTGTATAGGTAATCATGGTATAAATCTCGGCATGGACCAGTGCATGGACCAGATGTGCTGCGCACTTTCATTAATAATAGAACCGTTTAGCACTGGGCTCTGACGCATTGGCATTCCAATTACCCGAAGCGATCACTTTGAATGTATTTTCACAGGAAGAGAGAGAAGTGCGGGAGCCAGGGTTCGAACCGTCGATCTCTAGCACACAAAGCGACCGATTTACCACGAGACCAAGAGATCCGGACCAACCAGGCTGGTTGGTAAATGGCCTTTATACCTCGACCTCTACACTACTCTCCTCTTCTTTTGTGATTCACCACATGTGAATCTCACCCAGGTTTCTCCCTCAGAGCGGTCGAAACACCCGCAATGTCACCTACTGCCGAGGATCGGACGAGCCCCGTAATGTAACAGGAGGAGAGATAAGTGCGGGAGCCGGGGTTCGAACATTCGACCTCTGGCACACAAAGCGACCGATTTACCACGAGACTAAGAGATCCGGACCAACCAGGCTGGTTGGTAAATGGCTTTTACGCACCAATTCCTTTGTTTTCTCCGAGTTGGTAAGAGACGTGAAATACCCGATAGAACAATAGACTAGGTGTTCAAGTGACTTGAGCACCTGTACTCACTTACCATACCTGGGGCCGTGCGTTCTGTGAATTGGCGTGTAAGTAAGTTACTAACCTCGCTGTCGGTACTCATAAACTTGAACAACCTGCCAACGTGTTGTAACACATACCGCACGTTGGCAGGTTGTTCAAATTCATGAATACCTCCAGCTCAGTTAGTAACTATTACTTATACCTCGACCTCTACAGTATCAACACAAAGGGGTTTTTTTCATTTTTTTTTTGTTTTTAATTTCTAGTAGTGACAACTCACCCTGCTGTTATCTTAGCAACTGGGTTAGATTTAAACGAGAATTAGCCAGATATCACTAAGGTGGGCGCAGAAAAAGCCAGATATCGTCATTGAGAGGAACAAGGCGCTATCTACAATGCTTTAGCAATGTAGATAGCGCCTTGTTTTTAATCAAGAGCCGAAATATGTACACACAGGGTGTGAAGCGATCTCTGTTCTCACTTCAAATGACATTTTAGGAACACTTCTACTAAATTTGTGTTATTTAGTTGAACTGCGTACTGTCAATCTCGTTCCTCAGAAAACCGCAGGGTGACTTGCTATCTTCACAACGTCAGCAATAAAGAAATGTATGAAATCCAAAACAAGGGGATTATTTTTTTTTCGAATAACCGAAGTGAATCAGTGAAAAGATTCGAAACTGAATTGAATCTAGAACGTTTGCCGGTCCTAATTTATTGCATACCATTTTGAAAGGGTTTAGTAAAACTTTACCTTTTATCATGGCAGATATCCAACGCTCTCACGTTATTAACAAACAGCAAGTAAAAGGAAAATTTCATCCGATGGGAAGGTTTTAATATTCACCTTAAACGTCTTCAGCAATTATCTTTTATGTGTTATGAGTCTGTGGCATGCAGCTTAATATTCCAACCCAATTACCATACGAGAAGGAAAAAATTAAATATTACGCCATCAAACGAATTTAGATTACGCCACATCATAAAGTCCATTTATTATACAACGTCAAAGCACATTGTATTAGTGCTCTTTTTTCATGCATAGCTCCGCGGAGTTCGTTCTGTGTGTCGCAATCACGATACGCTTATTTCAATTGAGAAAGTCCAGTCTAACTCACCAATAGCAGTTCAAGAAAGTTCCATGATTACCTACCAACCGAGAAAAGCAGTTACTTTGCGAAAATAACTACCATTTGTCTATTAGAGACGAGAATTCTTCAACGTTATAGGCATCAATTTTTTAAAAAAAACCCAATCTTACTCAATATAACACATGTGTCAAAGAGCTGCATTTCGATACAACTATGCAAAGTAACGCGGCTGTATACCTTTTTTTCTTCGTACTTTTTTAAACCTCTCAAGCCACCTGTTACATTTTGTAAGGAAATCGAAAATCGAGCGAGGCTGTTTTTCCCTAGAAACAGTCTAGCCCTCAAATAGTCCATCGCCTGTGTTATAGATGTAATGGTCTGGAATATTTTATTTGGTCGAAAAAGCGAACCGAAGGTTCGCTTTTCCGACCAATTAAAATATTCCAGACCATTGAATCTGAAAGTATACATATTTCAGACCATTGAATCTAAAAGTATACATATTCATTTCTTTGAATCTACGCAAGAAATGTTTTTTCCATCGAAAAATGATTTGACCGAATTAATTATAATGCTGTTAGACATGTTTGTATACTGAATGCGTATGAATAAAGACTCACCACTGCTGTAGTTTTATGACTACGCCGAATAGTTCAACAACTTATGTTAGCATTCTGATGTTTTCAAGGAGGAAATAAATACACTATTGAAAAAAGTAGGGGATATTGATAAAAGTGAGATATATGAAGAAATATATTTATATTTTCATCTAAAAGACAGTTGATGTATTGCACTGTGACATTTGGTGAATGATTTCAGCGATAGTTGGGCGTCTGACAAGTACACGTTCCACGCGCTGTGCTGTAGGAGATATGGAAGGTCAGTCAGATAATTTACCACATTCAGTCGAAGAGCTCAATACCTTGTAAGTCCTCCTCGGTTCGCGAGACAAGCGCTGATCCGACGTGGCATACGCCTCACCCTACGTCCAATATCAGCTTGACTGATGTTATTCCATTCTTCCTGTAGTGCAGCGGCGAGTTCCTGGACATTGGTAAGGGGCTGTTGGCGTTGTCGTAGGCACCTGCCAGGCATATCCCAGACGTGCTCGATTGGTGAAAGGTCTGTACTTAGTGCTGGCCAAGGCAGTGTAGTGACGTTCTGCTCCTAGGGGAACTCTGTAGTGGCACAGGTCCTGTGAGCTATTGCATTGTCATCTTAGTAATGAATCGACGACCGTGCTGTCGCGCAAATGGCACCACATGAGCTGCTAACAAGTTGTCACGATAGTACTGCCCTGTGATACGCCCTTAATGACATGTAATGCTGTTCTGCTTGTCATGGCTATGCCTCCCCACACCAGAACCGATCCACCACCAAAATGATCATGCTGCCTAACGGTTACGTCGTGGTATCGTTCGTTCCGCCTCCCCCACACTGTTTCGCCTGTCGTGGAAGTCGAGAGTGAACCTCGATTCATCGGAAAACATGACGTTGCTCCACCGACGCTTGTCCTAGCGCTGTCGTGTTCCACACCAATTACGCTTTGCTGCGCTGTGACCTTCAGTCAAACGTGGAATTATTCGAGGTCATCGAGCGTACAAATACTAGCTGTGTAGGCGACTTCGGATAGTCTGACCACTGACTCAAACAGGTGCAGCTGCTGTCCAATTTCTGAGGCATTTTGATGGCGATTGCTGTGGTTCGGATGAAACAATCCTGGTTAACAGTTGTCGCCCTTGTCCCGACGTCGGTCATCAACATTGCCTGTCTGACGGTAGCTTGACCAAAACCTGCTAATCGCCGATTGAGTAACGATGAGAATGTGAACTACTGCAGTCTGCCTGTTGCCAGCTTCCAACATGCCAACGGCACGTAAACGTTCGTCACGTGTCAGTTTTCACATACCTCAAAAGTTACGTTTCGAGCAGCAACTATTGATGAACGAGTTTGTACCAAGAAAAGAACGATGAGACCTCCGAAAAAGCTCGTCTAGTGCAAATGAAAATTTCAAAACGTACCCCATAGATATTAACGCGGCGCTCGTGCGAAAGACCTGCACGAAGTTTCGTGGACCGGTGACATTCATGATCCCAACTAAACCTGGTAACATGCTGATGTGTCCAATCAGGCGTATCCAATACCATTTTCCGAAAATATCAACATCAGTTTGGATATCCCCAACTTTTTTGAATAGTATATTTAATCTATAACTGGAGCCCTGAAGAATATTTAGAAACCTTTCTGAATAAAGAAACATCACATTAAATCAGTGGTAGTTTGTGCGCAAACTTCACGAACAGTTGGTAAACAAACAGCCAATAACAGCGTCGGTTCCTCGCAGAATTATACCGGTGTCCTGAGGCCTTGCATTTTTTGTGGAGATTTTTCTTCCTCAACCTCCCGATAGGCGTTTACACCACTGATTGGTTCATGAGATGTGCCACATATCTTAACCCAAGGAGCCACAATACTTCTTTTGAATCAACAGAGGTAAAATTATTACTTTCCAAAGTGTGATTTACTGGGATTTCTGGGTTTGATTATAAACGATAACTTCACAAGTGAATTAATTATGCAATCAACAATTGGGTCATGTATCCGTGCGCGCAAACGAAGACGCTTTGACGCTGGTGTAATGGAGACTTCATTGTTTTTTTGTTTTTTTTTAACCCTTTACCTAACATGAAAAGCAGACGACACTTGCAAAAAAAATTCTTGAATAATTATTATTTTCATTTTTTGTCTCAAAAACATAGGTTATGACCTCTCATTGAACGAGCTAGACGAGCTCGTTTCAATGAGGGGTCATAACCTATGTTTTAGAGACAAAAAATGAAAAAATAATGAAAATTAATTGGCGATTTTTGAGAATAGCGCTGACCGGTTTTGCCGTTACGTTAGGTAAAGGGTTAAATAATATAATTATCGTTAATAATGAAAAGTAATAAACAGAATAATCGCTTGACTGGACTGGTTACGTGAAATAATTCATTCGAGGCGAGGGACTATATTGTAAAACACTCGTGCGCATTCGCGCACTCGTGTTTGTACAACGTCCCTCACCTCTCATGAATTATTTCACATTACCAGTCCAGTCAAGCGTACATGCCATCTTTGCAATGCGTCTTTATTTACTGCAAACTATAACCCAATCGCGGACTTGCGGAAAATTTCTTGCTTTAGAATTATCGTAAACAATACTTCACATGGAATTTGCGCCTTGAACCTAGTCACCGATCAACAAAACGTGTTTTAACCATTTAACCCTTTTACGATATTTATCACATAATCATCATCAAAAAACTCATCACGGAATCATAATTAACAACACGTCTAATAAATGCGTCACATCAGAATTCAACGTCGTAACATTGTTCGTAGGATTCGAAAGTAGAATTGAATTTATCTTTTCTTATATTTCATTAACCCTTTACCAAACGAATCGCCCGCATCCGCCCGCGTAATATGCAAATTCAGTAGTTGAAAAAATATTATTTTTCAAAAAAATTCAACAAAACCATATCATGTGACCCCTCGTTGGAACGAGCTCGTTCCAACGAGGGGTCACATGATATGGTTTTGTTGAATTTTTTTGAAAAATTTAAAAGAATTATATTTACAATAATAAATTTTGATATCGTCTGCGTTGGGTAAAGGGATAACTATTCATACATATCTTATACGAACAGCAGACGACGTTTGCAGAAGACATTTCTCGAATAATAAAAGAAAATATTTTGTCTCGAAAACATAGTTATGATCCCCCAATGGAACGAGCTCGTTGAGCTCGACCAGCTATTTCAAATGATGAATCATAAGTTATGTTTTCGAGGCAATAATTGAAAAGAAAATTGGTTAGCGATTTTTGAGTAGAGCGCTGGCCAACTTGGGCCGTTAAGTTTGGTAAAGGTTGAATTACACATTATGTAATGAAAAGAATCACAAATCCGTCACGGTTTGACATGAAATTCCCGAATTTTGTTTACAAAAATATCTGAGTCTCGGTAAAACTCGGCTGAGGTCAATTTTAGTGAACCCAGTTTAGAAATTTAGCATCAAATGTGAGATCACACTCACAACAAAAATTCTTTAAAGACTAAAAATGTTAATTTGTGTATCAGAAGGCTAAAATCTGATGTTCTGAAACAATGCGTTGCTTCACATACTTTCAGAATAACGGATTTATAAATTAATGAATAGGTGGATTAACTCATTAAGATGTTTTTCACTCATACAATCCATTACAATGCCCACTTGATTAATACAAGAGTCTACATGTTATTTTCACGGCTACCAATGTTCATTGTTTTATTTTAATAGTGTTACTTGGATTTTGTGCATATAAAGGCATGTTGCCATCTGTAAATTTGGTAATTCGGAATACCGGTTGAAAGAACGTTGGGCGGAGAGTTTGGTAACACTTTGTATTACATGTACGCTGTATTCCAGTTAATAAATTTGTTACATAGTGTAAAGACTTTTAGTCTCAATAGTTTGGCAAGTGAGATCGGGTAGGAAATATCTTCGCGACTAGTTCCCTCGGTCATATTTGCCTCAAAAACATAGCTTATGATCGCTCTCCAATGTCGAGTCATAAGCTATGATTTTAGACAAAATTTGAACAATAATAAAATCTGAACGGATAGAGCGTTGGCTGAGCATGATCTTTGGATTATGTTAGGTAATGAGTTACAAGGCAAACTATCCATCTTGTCGTGCGAACCGTATGACGCGGTTTGAACACCCCGATTTCAGATTTCTAGTGATAAGCATCACTGTTGTTATGGTCCGTGAAATTCAATGCATCTACACAATTGAGTGAACTATCCAATAGTACCTGACTGTTAACCCTTTACCCAACGTAACGGCCAAAACCGGCCAGCGCTATTCTCAAAAATCGCCAATTAATTTTCAAAATATTTTCATTTTTTGTCTCAAAAACATAGGTTATGACCCCTCGTTGGAACGAGCTCGTCGAGCTCGTTCCAACGAGGGGTCATAACCTATGTTTTTGAGACAAAAAATGAAAAAATTTAGTTATTCAAGAATTTTTTTTGCAAGTGTCGTCTGCTTTTCATGTTAGGTAAAGGGTTAACAAAACCATCACAAACAGTTTTGAAACATATTTCCGTTCGGCGGATCTGCAGACATTCTAGTGGGAAAGGGGAGGCACGACCAAATATGAAGAGACAAATATGATCTTGAGCAAATATCTGTTTGGGGCAGATGCTTTCAGTGAACATGTGCGAAAACGTGAAGTGGTTAACTATGGCGGGGCAACGCCGAATGCATTATTCTAAAGGTGTTGTTGATTTTTTGTTGGACGAATCATGTGTTACTCCGACTTCAGAAACTGCACTACCCTGGTGTTTTAAGCGCAAATCACACCACTCCTTGTCCTAAAACACGAGAACGTGAGAACTAAAAATAAGATAGACTTTCCGTTATTGATGTGTTAATAGGAAGTGAGAAGAAATAATTCCTTGGCTCGCATACTATGATAATTAGGTATTTTTCAAACATACCATGCACTTAATGCCTTCAGATAAAATAGACTGATTCACGCAATCGAGGGAACGATAACATAGAGATGATAGAGATAGCATGCAAAGCATAACTTTTCTTTCAGATATCTTTATACTCCATAATAGCATATCGCACTTCCAAAGTAGTAGAAGAGGTAGCTGAACAATGATTGGAGGTCGTCAAGACTGCAGAGGAGCCTTTTTGGGGGAGAAGACGCGGTTCAGTGGCACTCTGGACCTTTTTAAAAAATGATACTCAAACTGCTTCTCCCAGAGCAAGGACATCGTGAAGACGACCAATTGGGTGGGGCACCTATTTTTTGGCTACTGTGATGGCTCAAGTCCCTAATGATAGAATATTTCAACTACACCATAAAGGCACGCCTTCATCGAAGGTATGTTTTGATGACGTAGTTGGAATGTTAATCAGTCGAATTATAGTTTAAAAAATCAAGATTTCTTGAGAATGTATTTGCGAAAATATAAAATTCCCACATTGTTGTCGGAGTGTTTCACCAAAATTGGTAATGGTGAGCCTCTGACGGCCAGAATCGGGTAATATAGACCTCCATATGTGTGATCGACAGTGCGTGTGGCATAAGCGCAAGTGCCAAATCAAGTCTTTTATGGAAGCAAATATTTACCAGCAAGAGAATATCGATATATAAGACTCGAATCCAGAGGGATTGGCTTGGCTGGAAAGAAATATGGGATGTACTACACCTCTAAACTCCCATTAGTGACGCCCCAGCTCAAGATCAGGTTTCAAGAATCGCGAAGAGTAGAATTTCGGGCAGGACTATATGTTCGGCCATATTATTGTAAACAATATACTGTGGATCGATGCCATTCGGCATCCCGGTGTTGAAAGGATTAAATTATTTTAGCCAACTGAAAAATCAAAATATGTCATGAAGAGAACAGCAAATTAATCTCCTCTTCAGCTTGCTTTATTCTGTTTCCTTAAAACATTTCTTTGGCTGTAATATCTGTACATGGAAAAGAACGACAAGGGTGTAAATTCTCCGATTTTAATGTCCTCAGCGTCACGGCGCCTCGGTCATTAAGACACTTTACCCAACACACACGATATGAAAATGCTTTATTTCAATTATTTTTTCTTCACATTTTCTATATAATTTCAACAAAATCATATTATGTAACCCGTCACTGAGGGGTCACATGACATAATTTTGCTGAAATTTTTAAACAATAATTTATTTTCAACTGATCACTTTGTAAATAATGCGGGAGGATACGGCCAGTTTGTTTAGGAACGGGTTAAAATCGACGAGTCTTCCTCTTCCATTATTAATGCATCGCGATAGCCCGTGATGACATGGTTTCATTATTACGGGCACTAAAATGCTTTAAACGCATCAGTTCGACGGCGTCCACGCCATGGAAGCACTAGTTGCAAGAAAAGTTGATCCACACCCCTCTCATGTTCATTGTTTTTTTTTCTCAGTATCGTTAGAAGTATACTTATCAATTGAAGATCAAGGTCAAGTGATGTTGATCTGTCTGAGAAACCTTAAAGCAGGAATAAACGTTTCTGGTCGATAATCTTAAAATAAAAAAAAACGACTTAAGGCACTGGCAATACAGAAAAAAACAACAGTCTAGGAGTCGATAAAAAGCACGCAATCAGCTGGATACTTGGTTAATAATGCATCATTACCTTTATCCGATCAATAACCCCAAATAGAACGCAACGATAGACTCGAGGCCTGAGCAGTATTGTTTTTTTATGAATATGACTTTGATGTGTTGAGAATATTCGCTTACAGTTACGATTTCCAAACAGGGAAAATCAAAGACAGAAGATTACTTTTAACCGACACAGGGTGAAATGTGCATTTATACAAATTCACGCCGACGCGAAGGAAGCATACGATACAAAAACGGAAACTGGTGGAGTTCCCATTAGGAGTACTACACTCACAAATCATTACACAATTATTTATTTATTTATTGGTGTTTAAGGTCACATATTTCTGCACAATGGCTAACCATGACCGTGACAGTTTTACGGGTGGAGGAAGCCGGAGTACCCGGAGAGAACCACCCAGCAACGGCGAGCAACTGTCAGCTCCCCAACATACCAACTCCACACGAGCAGAGTTAGCATTGGTTGAAGACAGGTGCACCGTCGACATGCAGTACGGCTTAGTACACAATGTCACCGTGCCCCCACGTGGACAATGGGGGTGAAGTGCCTTGCCCAAGGACACAACGTGGTTGCCGCTGGTGGGATTCGAACCGAGGACCTCTCGGCTTGCAGCCTGCACCTCTACCAACTGAGCCACCGCACCCCATTACACAATTAGAAAGCTCTTTGGCGATAAACAGAAAAGTGTTTCACTTCCCGCCATCTTGGGTGGACATTTATTCCTATAAACAGACAACACGCGACATTTTTTTTTAGTAATCTTATTGCTTTTAGAAGAATATAGTTTAATGTCCACGAATATCGAATGCCATCGTGTGAGGAGTTACATGTGTCGAATGACATGATGTCATATTGGGGTAGGAATGAGGGGTCATAACCTATTTTTTTGAATCAAAAAATGAAAAAAAAAGTTATTCAAGAATTTTGTTTCCGAATGACGTCTGCTTTTCATGTTAGGTAAAGGGTTAAATGGTTAGTTTCAAATAGGCCGAGATATCCGCCCGAGGTAACTTCATATCAGCCTGAGACAGAAGGTCTAACCAAGTAATAACCCTTTATTTATTAAACCAAAGCAAATAATTCCAAAATGTTCTCTGACCTTTAAGAGTTTTCTGACAGTGTAATGTTTCTCATTCTTTCCACCAAGTCCAAAGTTTCCACTTCCAGTTCAACTATCCGTCTCGGCTTCCCCATTTGACTATCGCTTCTCCCACTTCGACGAATCCCCGTTAACGAGTCTGAATCTTAGTTTGCGTTGAATTTTCTGAACAATTCTCTTCTTTCTTATTCCCATCCCCCTAATCCTTACTTATTGCCCTCTTTAATTCCTCATCATACAAAACCGCAGCTTCAAGTAACTCCATTATGCCTGATCACACAAATTTTCCTGATTGCATTCGGCGAAAACGATGAAAGATTTCTATGTAAACAAACTGTGTGTCTAGTAATGCATCAAGGGGGCCAACTCTAGCATGGTTCATATAAACCAGGATCGGCATCATATCAGCCGAGTTTGAACTCATATCAACCGAGTCTGATAATGGGCAATTGTGGGAAAGAAAATCATATTTAATAAATAATCGTAATTGTGCGACGTCTACCGGTGCACTAGTTCATTAACGGACTTCCATCAGCTGTTCAAATGACTGCATTACTGCTTATCTCTGATGCCGGCCCGATAATGAAATTCAACGCTCCCACACAACACGGTATATTATTGTTAGGTAAAACATATTTTTAAAGATATGTCATTTAGATGAAGACTTCTTGGTTTTGAGGCTGGTCCATGGGGACAATCGGGATTTGAAAAAAAAACAAATATCTTTTTTGCATGACATGCAAAGAAAAGTTTCTGCTTTATCAGTCCGAAGTAATATTTATTGGCAACATGAGCTTACTTTTTGTGGGGATGGATTACGAACGTATAAGGAAAAAAAACTGCCTGACTTTACAACGATCACCTCTTTTATATCTCCGAGATCAAAAACGCGAAAAAATTATCAATGAAAATAAAACGGTGATTGGTAAACGTTATCAAACAAAATATGGCCCGGATAAAATACTTCCAAGGTTTACGCTGATCGCGATAATTATTTCTATTGCTGCTGCTTAACTCGTGTCGTTTGTAACATCAACAAATCTACATCTAAGCGGAGGAAGGCTGTGAAAAACCTCGTTATGGACTTGTTATATCGATGTTACTTTCAGGTACATCCTGGTTGAGGAAAACGTTGACAAGAGAAATGGAGCCGTTAGGGAACCTTCAGTCTCCTTAGAGGAAACCCTAATCATCACTGACTTATCTCGTCATAAAAATCGACTATCGATAATGTTATCTCCCCTGGAATTATTAGATCTTCGAGGGAGGGCCAGTTAAGAAGCATGTAGTTGTTGAGAAAACATCTATGGCATCAGAAAAAAAATAAAGCGAAGTTTCTTTTTGTTACTTTTAATAAACGAAAACATCAGACAGCTCTCGTAGCTGTCTGATGTTTATGTTTATTAAAAGTTAAAAAAAGAAACTTGGCTTTTTTGCAGCAAGCCAATTAGAAGCAACTAAGTGACTGTCCACTTTGGCTCTTTGTATTTCGAATGTGTTTTCTATTAATGGAAAGGGTAACGTCTGTATTGCATATCACGATGCATATACTGCTGATATAATTAACCGATGCTGGGTGGAGGGACGATATATTTGAGCATTATCTTTTCATCCATTATCAATAGCACAAGTGTGAAACGATAATGGATGAAGGGATGATATATGAATGTATCGTCCATTCTACCTCGCCACGACCTCATCATCAATGTGCATATAAGTCGTTCATCAATACTAATTTCTTATATTTACTTGTATCCATTCATGCAATCCACAAACACACCACATGGAATGACAGGAAGACAGCCAATCTGGCTAGGCCATTCCCAACAGAACATGTATGCTGAATATGTTATAATTTATACATATTTCATAAAATGATTAGTACATTTGTGTAGAACTTAGTCTTATGTAAATACATGTGCTGCAAATAAAGCTCTACTACTACAGAAAAAAGTTACATAACACCAAAAGATGGTGAAAAGCGCCTTTTTCCTATTTTTAAATTGGTTTAAGAGAACAGTCAAACATTCCAACTGACTGGGGAAAATTGTGAAAAGCCAGCTTCTGTATTTCTATACTACCGAACAAGTAAATACCTGAAGTTTTTGACATGATGCGCACATTGATGAAACAACTTCGCTAGTATTTCGAAATGTCAATTTTTATTTGAGATTCCAATACCTTTAGTGTTAAACTTACTGACAACTTTACCAACTTAAGGGGAGCGAACTTTCTCGTAACTCTCTTCTAATGACGAACATTGTCTACCATGGAAGCACACATCGTCTTCTGATTTCCAATGTGTCCTATGTGCCCATTGGCACTGGCATGAATTGAGAATGCCCTGAAATATGCGTTGAGACCAGCGAAAAGTACAACCGCAAAGAAGATGTATATCTTCTTCAAAATCAAACCCCTTTTGCCAGATATGTGCATGTATTAACTCGATCTGTTCATGTGTCCTCCCCTCGCACGTTGGTGAACCTCCTTTCCCCAATACACAGACGTAGGTAAATCAAATTTCGCAATAGGAGTAATAATGGTGCTTTCACGAAAAAGATCATGATCCGAACTTGAAAAGTCTTGTTATCGAGCAAGTTAGCATTCGAGTTCTCTCGCCCATGAGATGAGAATGGGGTTGTACTTCTACGATTCTACGAAGTCACAATGAAATAATTGTAGGCCAGTTTCAGAACTCACATATGCAATCATTAAATCACAAGAGTTTGTGTTGAAATGAAGATTAAATACCCTCCACATGTCATGTACATGAAGACAGTACACGAAACGATCATGAAAATCGAGAGATACATGCTTTCCATGAATGTCACGAGAAGTCTGCCTGTCAAGAGCGCTAATGTAAACACTGTGGACCATCTCAATACATTCCTCAATCAGATCCACCAAAAATATCGCAAATATGTTACAAGCAACTTTCACAATGATGTGTCAAATATTTGGTGCTTAGCAAACTTTCAGTAGTATATTTAGTTAATCAAGAATTTGTTTTATTTTTGAGTCTCTTATTTATGTTAAGTAAAGGGATAACCTGCTGAGGTAAACAATTTATTTTATCAATAGTCATCTTCAGAGCCATTTTTATAGTGTCTATCCATGTTTCGGTTCCAAGTAAGAACTTTGTAAATGAATGCGCCCGCTTCAGGAAGCCAAATGGCAGGACGGTGGCTCATTGTTTCGAACATGTTGGCCATAGGTTTGATCATTTTCCACGTCATTCAAGTTTATTGCTTATTGTACATCACTTCTGGGTCGATATTTTCTTTTATTATATGCTAGTCTGTGAATTATTGCAAATTATCTAAAAGATATTTCTCGACATCCATCGACTCAATAGATATCGAGAAATATCTCCCAGTAGCTTCCTAAATGACGTCACGCTTCAGCGCACTGGGTCGCCTTGAAGGAACGACCAGCAGACCTTTGTTATTGTCTTTAAACTGTTTGCAGTCTAACTGGGCTGAATATTGCACAGTAAAATGTCGAACAGCATATAACAAAAAGAAAATCTACGCAATTTTAGTAAAGTCGGGAATTGCCTCATTCGTGTGGACGTGAAAGTATTATTTTTCACTCGAGCAAGCGCTCGTGAAAAATAAAACTTTCAGATCCACACTGATCAGATAATTCCCGATATTCGCTAAAATAGCGTAGATATCCTCTATATGTTTACAGTGACGATATGGAGAGGTATTGTTAGACATCCCCTGCTGTCTTATAAGGTACCATATAATAAATACATTTTTCAACTAAAAAATCATGTTTAACATGGCTGACAATTTTCGTCACTGGAAAAGATTTACAGGAAAGTTAACTCCTCTTACCTAAACCTTTCAGTTTATTTAACACTAAGTGTATGGGAATTTCAGATAAAAATTGAAATTTCGAAATGTTAATGACGTTGTATCATCGACGTGCGCATCATTTCACAAACTCCAGGCATATTCCCGTAGAGCAGTATAAATATACAGAAGCTGGATTTCTAACAATTTGTTTTTCCCAATCAGTTTGAACGTTTGACTATTATTCTCTATTGAACCACATTTAATAATACAAAAAACGGCGTTTTCACCATCCTTTGGTGTCCTGTAACTTATTTTCTGTTAATTATAGCAACAGTGTGCGCATCGTGACATATAACAAATACACTATCCTATTCATTAATATAAAAGTTAAGGAGTGAGATTTGCTCATTGTTTTTAGGCGGAATAAAAACTTGCAAATTACTGTAAAAATCCATTCATCAACAAAGAGCCAAAGTGTGCTTTAGTGGCGGTAGGTGTGCTGCTGATGAATATTCTTAATGAGGGATTATCTGTAAACTAGTCGCTTGTAACTGGCTAGTCATACAAACACTGAACGACACGCGTGTGTGAATGGGTTATTCGATATGACACGAGTGCCAGCGCGAAAAGATAGAACGAGAGGCCACAGGCCTCAAGTTTTTATCCTTCCGCGATGACACAAGTGCCATATCGATTAACCCATTCACACACGCGTTTCATTCGGTGTTTATTACACGCCTTCACGTCTGTAAAAACAATTATTAGAATAACACTCTGAAATTCATTTGACAACAGTTACTATCAACAAAAAGAAGACATTTTATAGCCAACCACATTTTCGAGGGGAACTTGTGTTACTATTTCGTTCCCAGAGGTCCAATGTGTTGTATGTGCCAACTGGCACATAAAACATATTGGACCCCAGGGGACGATTTTCAGCTATCGTTATCTATTCAAATTGTCCACGATTTGTAGAAAAGTCCAGTGAAGTTTCGCTTCTTTATAAAAATAGTCCGTCAACGATTTCCGTTCAGATTTCCGAACATACTTTTATTTTTCGCATGGTCTAGTGTTGCTTTTGATGGGAATTTCATAGGACAGGCGTGTAATAAAAACATTTGCTTTTGTTACTTTCAAAAAAATAAAACAACATACAGATCAGATAGCTGTCTGTCGTTTTCGTTTTTAAATGTAAGAAAAGAAAACTTGGCTTTATTTCATACTGATGTCTTAGGTATTTTATCAACAATTACTTGCTTCTAAATTGGATCTTCCTCACGCGTCTAACAATTTCAAAAAACTTTATCGTAAGTCGATTTTCTTGATGATATAAGTCAGGGATGTATATGTTAACAGTTGTAGATTTAACTTTTCATTCTCGCAACCACCGATATATATATATTGCTCACTTACTCAAAATATCCCACATATAGTATACAGAGAAATCATTGTCACCGGATCATCCCTTTCGTTGTCGTAACCTAGTCTTTCAAACGACCCGGTGTGGTCCAAGTCCAAACTTGGCCGGTCAGGCCGCAGCTTAATTTTCATACCACACCAAATATTAATTTCAAGAAGTGGAATGTATGAAGATGGTGTCCCTCCTGTGTTGGCCTGACCGGGGAGGGATGTTGTCATAAAAACATTCTTCAAAAAAGACATTTTGAAGCTCAAAAGAACTCCCAATCTTCATCAAACATGGAATGTCATCTTTAAATTTCATGAGTTGACGTCACATGTAGATCGCGGAAATTAGAATTTTTAAGCAGATGTAGGGATTTTTTGGTGGCAATGCCCCCCCCCCCCCCTCCCGAGACAAAAGCACACACATCACATGGCTACGCCACTGGGTTATTCTGGACTAGTGTTCTTGAGTTGGAGCGAGAGCTCGCTGTCATGGACTTAGCCGTTAAACTATTGGTTTGAAGTGTTGTTTCTGGGCCTTGAACTTTGACTCGCATTCTCGAATTTTAACGAAGAGTGTCACAGTCAGGAGTGTTATTCACGGGCAGTAAACATCCATTTAACTTGATGCAGCCGGAGTAGCGATAGAACCTCAGTCGATTTTACAAATTCTATAATCAAATCTAACAGTCAAATTGTTGGAAAATATATTATGAAAACTAACGAACCGGGCAAATTGAAAAAATCGATTTCAGTTGTCCTGAACTAAAATAATTCCAAGTCATAGAGCACATATTTGACCTGCTAACAAGTGTAGTCAAATTAAATTTGTTTGACTCTAAACCTCGTTTCTCATCTCGACGCTGAGTAAACATCCACTTTCAGCGGTACCAGGGTTAATGAATGTTCGTCTAATTGGGGATTCTTTGCGCAATATTCACCAAAGCAATATCAACTGCTGCATTCTTTAATACAAAAGAGTTCAGGAGCAGGAAAGTCCCCGAGCACTATAAAGTAATGTAAGTGCTTGGTAATCCAAGTTTGCAGTACAGTGGTCACAAAAGCGGGCAGGAAATTTCGGTCGTATCGCGACTTGGTCGTAATCCGGTCGAAATTCTCTGTCAGCTTTTCTCCACATCACACTTTCGAGATGAAAATATGAGGATGAAGTATTTCGGAGGCAAGTTTCGTTTGTTTTTCTTGATTCAGTCTTAATTTTGCAGGATTTTATTAATGACATCTCGACGCCAGCGAATGTGTGTAGCAATCTCACCACAAAAGAGGCCGATTTTGTAATAATTCAAACCGAGAGGTCCAAGGTTCGATCCCGGCCATCATTAGTAACTGTGTTGAATCCTTGGGCAAAACACTTAATCCTGATTGCCCATGTGAGTTGTATGGTGGCGCTGTGTATTAAGGCATACTGCACGTCGATGGTGCGTCTGCCTTCAACCAATGTTAACCATGGTTGTGTGGAGTTAGTACGTTGGGGGGGGGGGGGGGGGCTGACAGCTGCTCGTCTTGCTTAGTGGTTTTCTCCGGGTACTTCGGCTTCCTCCGCATGTAAAACTGTCCGACAGGAGGTGACCCTGGCTGTCGAAGTGTTGTTAAACTCCAATAAATAAATAACACACATTTCTATGTTGTAATTCTAGCCATAATCCGTAATGTTTTGAATGGAGACAGACTACACACGCATTATGTTTGCTTCTGAATCCAATTTCATGTCTTGAATATGCGAAATGTGTATTTCTTTTGTTCAATGTGCGTATCTATTCATGATGAACTGATGAACTGAAATAAAACGTTGCTTAAACTGAAAACAGAGATGGACAATGGTACCAAATTCGGATACTGGTACCAAACTTGGCACACGGAAAAGATTGTACCAAAAAGATAGTGTTGTGTAGAACTCAACGTGACATTCAGTTATTTTAGATATATGTCGATGGCCTTGACATACCACTTGTGCACTTACCACAAAAGTGACAATTTTAGAAACCATTTCCCGTTAACATCAAGAAGCCTGAAGTCTAGTCTACTTGCTCCCGGTGTTGTACAACACGTGGTCTGACCATGACGTTTCAGATAATAATGGGTACGAAATTTTTATAACGTAAACAGTTGTTTCTAATCACGTGCCGTCTGTCTGAATAGGCAGACGATACTTGACTAGAAATAATATGCAACGTCACTGGTCTTCATAATCTTATGTTCGAGAATTCACTCTTATTTTCCAGGCTTGTGCGAGATAAACTTTAGGTGAGATTTGTGTTTGCTTGTTTGTTTATTGGGGTTTATCGATACTTTCAACAACCAAGGTCAAATCAAGTCGGACAGTTTTACGGGCGAAGGAAGCCCGAGTACCGGGAGAGAACCGCCGAACAGCAGCGAGCAACTGCCAGACTTTCCAGCTTACCAACTCTGCACAGGCAGTGCTATCCGTGGACGCGTGCGCCATCGACGTGCAGTACGCCTTAGTACATAGCGTCACCGTGAGATCTTTACGAAAAATGGTATCGGGATAGGACCACATCAATGGTTGAAAATTACAATAGAAATGTTTTTTACGATTCTCCAATATCTTTTTAACAACCAGCTCTTCAGTATGATTGGAATGCATATAATAATAATAATAACTCTTTGGCCAGCCGCTGATTTGTCGCGGTCCTCACAAGAGAAGGCAATCATTCCCCCTGCACCCCACCCACTCTTCCTCTCCTCTCCTCCCAGCATTCAGATATAAACTGCTTAATAGTGTCCCTCACTTCCTCTTTTTCAATTTCTTCAATAAGCATTCCTACCCTCTCCCTCGTGTCCCCCTTCAGCCATCTATCCTTTGTTTCTTCACCCCACTTCTGCATTATTCTTCCAGTAAATTTTATTCTATGAGGTATATACTGTGGGCATTCCAAGAGAAAATGTTCCAGGGTCTCCACTACTCCAGAGTGGCACATTTGGCATCCCTTTTCCCCATCTCTCCCAATTTTTCCCCGAAGCTCCAGTGATCTTGATCTCAGTTTGAACAGCAGTGACCCTCCAAAGGTGCCATCTAGGTACTTCTCAAAAGCTGGCTTTTCTTTATATTGTAACCCCTGCAGTGATCTGTTCACGCTAACCCCTGCTCGCCAGTTTCGATTGCAATCTTCCATGACTCTCTCTTTGACAAACCTTTTGCCTTCTTTCATTCCTACTTCTATGTTTGTGACCTCTATAGAGTAAATTGTCCATTAGTTCCCTCACATGTTTTGACCACCCCGTTTCTATATTAGAATTCCAAATGGTATCGAGCATCAATTTGCACCACCGGTTGTCAGGCAGGTTTCTCAAGTAGTTAAAGTAACACAGTTTTCCCAAATCTACCCTGTCCTTGATTTTCATCCACCCAAGCTCCCCCCTTACTGCTTCCAAAGCTGCAGCATTACTCGACCCTGTTATCCATCTGCCGGCATCATTCTGAGTACTTTCCAACTTCTTAATAACGGTTTGGTTTAATGGAATCACGTCCGTGCCATACGTTATACTTGGTAAACCCACCCTCTCCCACAGTGTTTTCCCCACAAAGACCTTGTTGAAACTATTTTTCCCTAAAAGTTTTAGTTGGTTCAGAATTCTTTTCCCCTTCAGAATCAGTCTGGCTGAGTAATTTCTGTACACCCCTCTTCCCGTTATATTTATGCTTACCCGTAGATACTCATACTCTCCCGTTTCTCCTACAGTGATTTGTTTGCTTTCCCCTTCGGGGATTGAGAACTCCCCCACTCTCCATCTCTTCGTCATATCTACCTTGCGTCCAACGGGTATTACCTTGCTTTTATTTTCATTTAGTTCGAGCCGCCAAGTGTTCCCATATCTACCAACAATTTCCAGCAATTTCTCTAGCCCCTGTTCAGTTCTAGACATTAACACCATGTCGTCCGCAAAGAATAAGCCTGGTATCTTTATGTCTCCAACATTTACCCCCTCCGCACTCTGAATTAGTTCGTCCCCTAAATCTTTAACATACAATGCAAACAAAATCGGTGAAAAGATACACCCCTGCTTGAGGGCTATATCCATAGGGACTCGTTTTGTAGTGATACTCCCTAGACTGAGTTGGCTTTGCACATCTGTATACAGTGCTTTCATGATTCCCACAAAGTCACCCCCCAGTCCGATGCCCTCGAGCTTTCGCCACATACCTTCCCTCCACATTCGGTCGTACGCTTTTTTCACATCTAGAAATGCCAGAAACATCTTTTTCTTTTCAGCCTTTGTTGATTCTATCAGTTGGGTGAGTGTAAATAGGTGATCAGTGACTCTTCGCCCTTTCCTGAAACCATTTTGAATTTCTCCTAAAAAACCTTTCTCTTCAATAACTTCCTCTAGTCTACCGTATATGACCTTACAGAATACTTTTCCGATGTTACTACTAACTGATATCCCCCTATAGTTATCTAGAACTTCCTTATCCCCCTTTTTGTGTATGAACGACACCTTACTTTCCCTCCACTCTCTGGGGACCTCTTGCTTTCGCAGAGCCAGGTTGAAAAGGTTTGTCAGGACTTCAATAAGTGCCTCCCCTCCATTTTTGAGGAATTCGTTCGGAATTTCATCAGTCCCTCCTGCTTTACCATTTTTTAATTTCGAGACCACGTTACGCACTTCTGCCGTTATTTCGCTACATACACGATTGGATAGGTTCTCCTCCACCAGTGTATTTCTTTTTGGTGGGGACCCACTGCCCCATCGCCTATCGTTTATCTTTTCCCAGTGCTTGACTAACTCTGAAGCGATACGGCCTTTATCTTCTGTACTTTCCCCATCCACTTTGATACTCTGCACACTACTTTTCCCCCGTTTATTTACCCAGTTCCAAAATACGTTTGAGCTCGAACCCCCCGTTTTCTTTATTGTTCTGGCAAGACTGCAATTGCGCTCCTTCCTATTATTATTCTTTATCTCATTCACCTTTTTCCGTGCCAGTTCATATTCTCCTTTCATTAGTCTCGTGTCATTGTTATCCACCCCTTTAAGCTTCCTACTTCTTCTGTAAGCAGCGCATTTTACCTTCCTTTCTTTTATAGCCTTTTTCAGTCCCTCGTTAACCCTGTATCCAAGCTCTCTCGTTGGGACCCTCACCCTTCCTATACAATCCTTCCCTGCCTCTGTTAGGCTATTTACTATGCCATCTGAAATACTCTGGACATTTGCATCCCTAGGTATACATTCAAGATTTGGTTTTAGTTTTTCCCGAAACTGTTTCCAGTCGGCTCCTTGTTTTAGTCCCCAAACTTCCTTGAAGGTATTTCTGTCTCTATTCGTCTTTTTGCCCATAATCTTAACTGTTATCAGGTTGTGATCACTACCCAAGTCATTTTTCCCTCGTCATCTATTTCTACATCTATAACCTCCCTCCATACGCTAATGTCAGTGAGTATATAATCAATTATTGTTTTCTTATCGTTCCTCTCCCAGGTCCATTTACCCTTACATTTCGCATCCCTGTTCAGGATCTTTAAACCAAGCTCTTTTGATAGGTCCAACATCTTCCTCCCATTCGTGTTAATTTTCCTATCACCTCCCTGTATGCCGTCCTCCTTATCCCCGATGTGCCCATTGAAGTCCCCCATTAGGACAATACTGAACCCTCTGCTTTCAAGCTCTGTGATATTCGATCTAAGAGTTGTATATATTGAATCATTCCACTCGGGCTTACTTCCCTCCACTGCTAAGTATACAACACCAACGGCAACACTCCTGCTTCCTAACTTGATTTTTGCCCAGACTATTTCGTTGGATACTGGAATCTGAGTCCTTGCTTCTGTGAGATCTGTAATCAATGAGGGCTGTAATTCATCTTTAGCGTAGATGCCAACACCTCCACCCCGTTTCTGACCCTCAGTTCGCCCAGCTCCTATCCATACGCAACCCTCCATCTAATCAACCCGCTCATCCCGTCGTATCCACGTCTCACTTAGAGCCATTATATCGAAGTCTCCTTCGTCCATCATTGTTGATATTTCGCTTACTTTCTTGTGCAGACCCTGGATGTTGCAGTACCCAAACTTAATGAATCTTTGTTTTTTTGTCATCACTGGCACAGTATTATAACCCTGGTATGTCCCTGTTTTGTGCATGTTTGTTGTTCTTCCTATGTTCCCAGCATTTGAGCCCCTCTGGGTTATCGGCTGTGGTCCCCTATCCCCCTCCCCTCTACCTGCTTCTCTGGCCCCCCTTTCCTACCACTTTTGATAGTCCACGCCAAACGCTTTACAGCATTGCTCCGGCCTGGGCCCCCCTCATCTGTCCTACGTACTTTTCTAGCAGCCCCCACCTCATCACCTACCTCATTCACATCAAAGGTTCTACCCCCATGTTTCCTCTTGGAACCACCGACAACCACCCACTTTTCTCGGAAAGCTACTTTCAAAGGTGTAACTCCAGACAGCCCCGCCCTACCAAGTTTTCCCTTCAGCTCAGCAATCTCCCCCTCAAACTTAACAATTGTCTCAAGTAGGCGGAGGATTTCCTGACAGTTTGCACATACCTCTCCATATCCCATCGAACGACAGTCCCCATACATCATAGAACACTGTTTACAAACTTCAAGCCCAATATCGCCATCGGTGGCCCCACCAACCCGGCTCTGACCGACACCCCCAGTGTCCTCTGTCTGCACACCAATACTTACCCCGTTGGCACCATTGACCTGGACCGCGATATTACACGTATTTACCTCCATACTTACCTCCGTCTGAACATACTTGCTCGCCATCATCAAGACAAAATTACGCGATCGGACAGGGAAAACTGTAAACACGCGACAAAAGGCAACACGACGAACCGTTCGACAACTTAGCGCTCACAGTTTTATTTAAGACCTCCTAACTTTGTCCCAGTTACTATACTAAACTACCTCCCCACAAAGTTGAATAAAATAACCTGAAAATGAAATATATATGATTAGTAAACAATAAAAATACTTAATTTCGATTCGTAACCAAGGAGACTTCTTCTGTATACTTCATATAAGGAACCTAATTATTAGCAAACTTAAGACCATTAACAAAACGGGAATAACAGAGATCGATTTCCACCAACCTAATTAATGAATATGTGCCGAATACATTCTTTATCTGACTCGATGTGCTGTGAGGGCATATACAATTTATTCTTTAAGAGGCTGTGGGGCATTTGGTTTGCTATTCATAAATCAGATAATAGGAGAGATGAGGTTTAACTTAAACGCGTAACTAACAATGTTCGGGTTAAGTCTGTAGGTACATTGCACACTGACAAGCAATTGTTACGAAAATGTCCGTTTGAGTGCAAAGGAAACAAAACTCATTGGTTATATTTGTTCGCTGACGCATGTTAATGACATGCGCGTTTGCTCAACGTGTTTACACAGATCAGTTTGCAGTTAATGCATTTTTATAGTGCAAACATTTTTACCACGGCGGCACTTTTCTGTTTTTTCCTTTCTACCACGACTATCCATTCACACCTTTCTTGTGGCGTAAATGGCTAGAAAATGTATTGTCACAAACGCCAAATTAGAAAGGGTATCGTCACGCTTGATTTGGAAATTTTGGAGAAAATGGGTGTCTAAAAACGCACTCTCCTTCACCTAAACTATCAATTCACAATTATTTTAGTGAAAATGGACCATGGTGTGAGAAACAATGAGACAAAACTTCCAACAAGATCTATTCTCTAAGGGGGGTGTTCAATTCTCCAGTCACTCCGCAAGCATGTGATCAGCTCAACTTCTTTTCTATTCCATACGACCAAACATCTCATCACAAAATAAGCCGTTAATTGTATGAACATCTGATGATATTATCATACCATATCAAATAAATGACATCAAATAAATGGCAAAATTGTTAAAAACTTAGCATTTTGACAAGGTTATTTCTTTGCAGTATAAAAGTACCCATTGCGACAGAAAGCCTGAGGATTAGTTTAACCCTTTACCAAACCTGAAAAGCAGACGACACTTGCAAAAATAATTCTTGAATAACTAATTTTTTTCATTTTTTGTCTCAAAAACATAGGTTATGACCCCTCGTTGGAACGAGCTCGACGAGCTCGTTCGAACGAGGGGTCATAACCTATGTTTTTGAGAGAAAAAATGAAAAAAATAATAAAAATTAATTGGCGAGTTTTGAGAATAGCGCTGGCCGGTTTTGACTGTTACGTTAGGTAAAGGGTTAAACAATATTTATTTGTGAAAAGAAGTATGAATACAAAAACAATGGGGCAACGAGTAACATAACAATAATGTCATGCAGACTAGACATAAAATGGGATTCGACAACAAACATTTTTGCTTTTGTAAGCCGTCTCCGGATCACAATTTGCAAACTCTGATAGTTATGACGAGGGAGTTGATTTATGGGGTTTTTTTTATAATTATAATTTATAGTTTCACCCTGCAATAGATTCCCACTATTTCAAGTTCCGATGTGTTGTTGGCGAAAGGAGATTAAATAAACAGAAGGACTGTTAATTGGAGGAATTGATGGAAGGGGTGCCCAAGGGGAATTGATAGCAACTCAGTCACATGTGAAGTGAATATTTTACTTACCACCAACAGAGCCGTTGTGAATTTAAATTGAGTATGCACCACATACTAGGTGGAGGAGTGTGACAGACCTGGCAGATAATGCAGTGCTCGTTTCAATGCAACGAGTGGGCTTATGCATTACAGTTCTCTCATTACAAAGGTGGGTGGAGAATTTCGACCGGATCGCGACTTAATCACGATTCAGTCGAAATTCTCTGTCCCTGTTTCTGAAGACAAGACTTCAGAATATCACCTGTCAAGAAACATTCCATCTCAGAGAGACAGTTTGTGTTTCTTTTTCTTGCTTCAATAGCGATTCTGCAATATTTAATTTACGAAATTTTGATCCACGAGTCATAACTAGATTACAATTCTATCGCGATCTGATCGATAAGAGGCAGTTTTTGAGATCACAGTACTGCATATAATTAGCTGCAGTCAGGAAAATTATGCACTCTATGAAAATCGTATTCTTGATTTCGTTAGATGTCATAGAATAAGCTGAATTCTGAAGCAGAATATTCACTGCAGTAATGTTTCATGTGATCTGAATAGAAAACGGCAATACAAACACAGAACGACGTATGCGTGTCGTTCTGTGTTTAATTATTAGAAAGACACTCAGCAATTAATTTGACAACTATCAACAAAAAGAATACATTTTATTGCCAACCCAATCTGCGAGGGGAACCCGTGTTACTATTTCGTCTCCTGAGTTCCAATGTGTTCTATGTGCCTACTGGCACATAGAACACATTGGAACTCGGGGACGATCTTCAGCTATCGCTAGCGATTCAAATTGTAATTGCGTTGCACGATTTGTAGAAAATTTCAGTGGAATTTCGCTTCTATTTAAAAGTAGGCCGTCAACGATATCCGTTTTCATCTTCATTTTCATTTTTCGCACGGTTTAGTGTTGCAGTAGATGGGGATTACACAGAACAGGAGGGTAATAAAGGTACTAATACTACACATGGCACAATATAACTATAAAACGTCACAAAATGATATGTTGATGCTTATGTTTGTAATGCGTATTAGCTATAATGAAGAACGTAAGGAGGAACATGGTGAAGTTCAGCACTTCTACCAAGAACGTTTAGCAATAGAGTTTCAATTGTTTCAAGAATATTACATTTTCGATTTTGAAACAGAATAGCTATTGGAAGTACAAAATCCAATTTGCATGTCGTGGAATTAATGCGGTTTGAAATTGCATTGAATTCATGACTGACAATTGTCGTCAATCAAGAGATTTGCAGGGAAGTTTGCGTGCCGTAATTTTCTAAAATTGTCAGTAAATTTATCACTGACAGTACAGAAATGTCATATAAAAATTTAAATTTCGAAATGTTAGCGATCTTGTTTCATCAATGTGCGCATCATTTCATAAAAACCTGTTACTTTCTTGCAGAGTAGTATTAAAATACAGAAGCTGGCTTTTTACAAATTTTCCCAATCAGATTCAACGTTTGACTATTTAAAAATCAGAAAACGGCGCTTTCGCCATCTTTTGATATTCTGTACCCTTTTCCAGTTCATTTTATCAATAGTCTGCCCATCATGACATAAAATGCAGAAGAGATTTTGCTTTCCATTATTACAAAAAGATTTGCTAATTATTTTTCCTGGAGAGAGCCCTGTGGCTCTGGAGGTGCAGATGCGGTTCGAATCCCACCTGCGACACTTCATCCCAATTGCCCACGTGGTGGCACGATGGCTTTGTGTACTAAGGCGTACTGCTCGTCGATGGTGCACATGTCTTCAACCAATGCTAACCCTGCTTGTATGAAGGTTTGTATGTTCGGGAGTTCACGAGATGACCCTGGCTGTTGAAAGTGTCGTTAAACCCCAATAAATACATTTTTTCCTGGAAAGAATAAACACTTGCAAACTACTGTAAAACATATTCGCAAAACATATTCTTAATGACGAACTATGCATGAAGTAGTCGCTTCTAATGTGCTTCTAATGTGCTTGCCATAAAAAGACAAGTTTCCGTTTGTTATCTTAACAAACGAAAACAACAGGCAGCTCTGAAAGTTGTCTGTTGTTTTCGTTTATTAAAGGCAACAAAAGGAAACTTGGATTCATCTTCCACTAATACCATAGGTGTTAGGTGTTTTCTCACCAATTTCTTGCGTCGTTATTGGTCCTGTATATCCTGCCTAATGATTTCAAGAGAAATAACTTTTTGAAAGTCGATTTCCACACCGATATAAGTCAGAGATGTAAAATGAATTGAGTTCTTTATTGAACAACATACATGTTACAGAGCTAGTAAGATAATATAGCACAAGCATATTGCATACTTGTATTTTTATAATATAGTTGATAACATCGATACTGCATGGGGATAACGCAATCAGTTTGGTTGTCTTCCTGTTATCACCTGGAGCAAAAAGTTTGAAAACAAAGAATCATTTATGAGAGGCAATTTAAGAGGAAAAAACAGAAACAGTGCATAAGTATATAGACGAATGTGAACAGGTATCACTGTACGAACTATTTTCCCATAGGCGACCATTACAACAATTATGTGAAAAATATGACCGCATCACTTAAAATTTGAGATTTAAATACCTACACAATGTCCAGACCTTCACACAACTTATTCTGGCCAGAAAACTGGGAGGCATTCAACAAAAAGAGAAACATTTCATCAAGAACTGAGGTACCGTCCTTGAACCCAATTTTATTTGGTAATTTCCAACCAAAATACATAAATAGTTAACTGCATTTTTTAGGACCAGAAAATATTCAGAGCATCTCCTTTTTCTTGCGGGGGATTATTCAGCAGTCGATGTAAAAACCTAACAAAATGATTTAAGAGTTTTTTCAAGCAATATTTTTTAGGAGCCTTATTTTCGAATATTGCATCATATCCGAGTGCAACATTTCAGGGCAGATAAAACTCAACTAAATATTTCGTCCAGTTACACTTGTATACACAGGAACACCGTAACATGCTTGTGCGACTAATGGTCTTAAAGCTTTCAAGCAGTTTGTTGAGAAACAACAGTTTTGTCACTGTTGTGTTACGTAACATGTGTTGACTACAATAATAATGATGTGGAATCCAACCAAATATACTATGAATATAATAAAACTCGCTTATTTCGAAGTCAGATATAAGGAATAGTATTTTATTACGATTTCATTTAAATCCTCGGTAAGCGCCCCTTTAAATCATGCTTACTTTCAATGCTTATAGTGAACTCAGTTACAGTACGTGGAGAGTGTATTATCATTAAATCACCCGCAGAGTGGAGAACCCACCCGAGCAATAATTGCAAATTTGTTGCAAAGCATAACCATCACAAGCAAAGTTCCAGCCAATGGACCTCCGGGTTAAACCCGGAGGTCCATTGGCTGAAACTTTGCTTTTATTTTTTGTCCATATGTATAGAATTTGAAAGTGATACTTTGGGTGATACTCCACTCCGCGAGTGTTTTAGTTACAATCCACTCTCCACGTACTGTATAGCGAACTATCGCATCCCTAACTTATCTCGTCATAAAATTCGACTTTCTATAAAGTTATCTCCCCTAAGATTATTAGGCGTGCGAGGAAGGTCCAATTAGGAAGCATGTAATTGTAAATCACCTTTGAAAAATAATAGAAAATGAAGCAAAGTTTCCTTTTGTTACCTTTAATAAACGTAAACAACTGACAGCTTTCAGAGGTGTCTGTTGTATTCGTTTATTAAAAGTTATAAAAGGAAACCTGTTTTTTTTATGGCAAGCTAATTAGAAGCAACTAAGTAACCATTCACTTTGGCTCTTTGTTTGGCTTAGTTTTATAACAATTGCATCCCTGGATAAGGAAGCAGAAAAACTGTCCTGCAATTTCGACTTCATTTCGCATTAATGACATTGTCAATACAACTTTCTCCTGTGAATGATTTGAGCGTTTTCAACTCACTCGTCTTGAAGTTTTGAGAAGAGTGTGAACGTATCTTAAGTTCTAAGATCGTTGAAACCAATAGTTTGCCCAAGTTCACGATTTGACTTATATGGTTTCAAACCATCATGTGACTGATTTCCTTCATGGTATTTTCAAATGGAAGTTTATTTTTTTCGGTGTATTTTATTCGCGGCGGTTGAGCACATCACGGATGAAATGGAAAAATGTGCTTTCTCCGAACGTGGAGTTCGAAGTATTTTATTTGAAACCCTGCCATTGGAATTACCGATCTATTCGCGATCTTTTGCAATTCGTTACATTGCCATTGGAAGCTTGTCTGTCGTTAAACACATAAAAATATTTCTTTTTGGTGAAAAAATAATATATTCCATTCCCTTGTACTCTGGTCATTATTTTGATATATAATATGCTTTTATTTACTTCTTCTATCAGTATTTTGGGCAATGGCGAAAATTTAAAAAAACATTCCAAAATTTTTGTTGGACGACCCATAAAAAAACTATGTTACCCCAAATCTGTCTAAAAAGAGAGATCCATTGAAAGCGAAGAAAGTAATTGTAATTAAGGACTCTGATTACCCAGTTTTTACGGAATTTCACAGATTCCATCATCAGCACACAAATGCAAACAGAAGGTCCGACATTGAACCCCACGTGGTCTTCATACCTTTAATACGACATTGATAGCAGTACCTCACCCTGAATTCCAAATTATATATTTTTAATAGGAAATCAAATTATCACAGATCGTCTTCCTCGTCATGTTACATGGTCATCGACGACTGTTGGTTATACCACTCAGAAATGATCCCTTTTCAATGGCGTAGTGACGTACACTTCAGCTTTTCACCCACACTACTACAAAGTCTGCAGCTACGGGATCATGCCAACTCACGACTACAAACTGTGACATGAATCACTTGGTTAGGTGCTACATCCAAAAATGGTCAGCTTGACGAAAGTCACTCAGTGGTGCTGTACACCAGAAAAGTGTTTGGAAATTTGCTCCATTCGTGAATTCTGAAGACTAATCGCGTGTTGGTGGGTGACTTTCCAGTTGCCGGGCTTCTGTTTGTACCATGGTCATTTTGTTTGGCTAGGCTCTGAATCGGGCATCGGACATATCAGTTGATTGATAGCCATGGTATATGATTACCAGAACAGTGGTCTGTATACGCACCCATTCATAATGTGCCTTGTTTTCTGCCTAAGCATGAAAGTATTTCCGATGCCACACGCTAAGCAACATTGTCGCAGAAAAGATTATGTTGCCTCCATAGGTTTACAATACGTTGAGGGTGGATTGTCCTCAAATCGCCCATGGAATGGAGGTAACACCTAAGGTACTACTCTTAAATTTTGTACCGAAACACAAGAATCACAAGCAAAGTTTCAACCAATAGACCTCCGGGTTTAACCCGTATGTCCATTGTCTGAAACTTTGCTTTTGCTAACTACGCTTTGCAACAAATTCGCATTAGTAGTATGTCATGTACCCGGACAGGGATAGGTTGGGGGATCTCATCGGGGGATCTCATGTGACGTCATAGTCACGTGACCCAGTGGCGCCATGTTGTGTTGTCATGGTAACCCGCGTGAGCGGCCATGTTGCGACGTTATCTCCATAGTGATACGTGGTGTTAGTGCGCATGCGCAGCGCGTGTTGTTAGGGTGATACGTGTTTCCGTCGTCCATTTTGTATACTGGAGGCCACCATCTTGGTTTCTATGGTAGCACGTGATTGCTATGTTACCCAATTTTTCTGCAATAAGACGGGGTATGTTCGGAGGGTGTGTTCGATTGTAGAAGAGTAAATCTAATTACCACAAACAACACGACAATCCCTCCAAAACACCAAAATCCACCAAAAATCACCGAAATTGACTTTATTTACCCAATTTATTGACTTGGCACGTAGTGCTGTAGTACTAAGGGGGTATAAGGGTATAAGGGGTGCGTTCGATTGAACAGGAGTAATGTTCTGGCTTTGAAATCTCCCAGAATCCCTTTTTGGATCCCTATCCCATGACGTTTTTCCCATTAAAAGACACGTGCCTTTGGTCATTACCCAGAATTCTCTGCTTCTATCTATATATGCAATAGTTTTCGTCTATCTGGCCATGTTCCTTTGTTCTAGAGTATACACCAGTAGCGTAGAAGAGCCTATTAGTTGGAACAACTTTGCTTATTATTACTAAATTTAGCAGTTTCTGGGCTATTTTTGTTAGTTCTGACCCTATTCCAAGTACTCTTGTTGTTTCATTTATCTAGATCATTTATATAAATTATAACTAACCAATCAGATTGCTTGATTTCCCATAACCTGTATGCAGAGTTATCTCCCTTCTATACAACAAAAGCCAATATCATTCCCAAAGCCAATACCATTCCCAAAGCTCGAACGGCTCGAAGCTCATCGAGCAAATGAGCCTTAGAGCAACTGCTCGATCGAGTGAGTCGGCATATTGCTCGAATGACTCGAAGTCCACCGAGCAAATGAGCTATCGAGCAATTGCTTGTTCGAGTGACTCCTCGAACGACTCTTCGGCTCATTTCAGTATTTGAGGATACCTATGGCCCGGCATTGTATTATTTGAGGATACCTATCGAGGATACCTTTTATAGGATACTTATCTGAGGATGCTATTACCTATATCACAAGGCATACCTATCCCAAATATCCCTTATAAGCTAAAGAGCAAGAGAGTAATTGCTCCATGAGCAATTGCTCGAACGACTCGAAGCTCATCGAGCAAATGAGCCTAAGAGCAATTGCTCGATCGAGTGACTCGGCATATTGCTCGAACGACTCGAAGCTCATCGAGCAAATGAGCTATCGAGTAATTGCTCGTTCGAGTGACTCCTCGAACGACTCTTAAACTCATTTTAGAAAAAAGGGGTGCCGAAGGCCATATGTTTTCCAAAAAGGGGTGCCGAAATTGGGGTGCCTTCTGGAGAATCCCTTTTTTGTCAAATGAGCTATCGAGTAATTGCTCGATCGAGTGACTCGACATACTGCTCGAACGACTCGAATCCCATCGAGCAAATGAGCTAACGAGCAATTGCTCGTTCGAGTGACTCCTCGAACGACTCTTAGACTCATTTCAGAAAAAGGGATTCCATAGCCACAGCCGTTATCGAAAAAGGGATTCTTAAAAAGGGATTCTGTAAAATGGGATTCCTATTCGAGTCCGTAAAATCTGGATTCCGTGTTTTAACATCGTCCACTCGGGGGTATTCCCCTTCCCTATTGGAAGAATTCAGTTTAATGGGTTGTATTCTCGAGTTAAAATTCAGATCACCTTCGTTATATTTTCATTAATTTTAAAATTTATTAAGTTAAACTTTGTTCAGTTCAAAGGTGTTAACATTGGGATATAGTTAGGGGTTATACTTCATTCAGTTCAAGGGTGTTAATACCTTCATTCAGGTTATAGTTAAAACCTTTCTGGACTTCAAAGGGGTTTTAATTACATAAAGTTCATTCAGTTGAAAACTTTGTTCAGTTCAAAGGGTTCATTCAGGTTTGTTCAATTTAAGGGGGTTAACATTGGGTTATATTTAAGGGTTATAGTTCATTCAGTTGAAAACTTTGTTATGGTCAATTCACTTCGATACCTTCATTGGGTGTTTGTTCACTTTGTTCTGTTCACTGCGATCTTGGTTGTATTGGATCTTTGTTCACTACGGCTTCATTCGAACAGGTGTCTTGTATCTGTTCATAATTCAGATCTGTTTAGTCTGTCCAACTAGTTCGATCAATCCGACTAGTTTGACATTCCTTCACTTTCTTTTGTTTACTTCGTTGTTTTGTAGTGACTGGTTGTATCTGTTCAGAGCCTTGTAGTCATTGTTGAATTGGTTGTTAACAATCCCTTTCCATACCCTCGAGTGGACGATGTTAAAACACGGAATCCAAATTTTACGGACTCGAATAGGAATCCCATTTTACAGAATCCCTTTTTAAGACTCCCTTTTTCGAAAACGGCTGTGGCTATGGAATCCCTTTTTCTGAAATGAGTCTAAGAGTCGTTCGAGGAGTCACTCGAACGAGCAATTGCTCGTTAGCTCATTTGCTCGATGGGATTCGAGTCGTTCGAGCAGTATGTCGAGTCACTCGATCGAGCAATTACTCGATAGCTCATTTGACAAAAAAGGGATTCTCCAGAAGGCACCCCAATTTCGGCACCCCTTTTTGGAAAACATATGGCCTTCGGCACCCCTTTTTTCTAAAATGAGTTTAAGAGTCGTTCGAGGAGTCACTCGAACGAGCAATTACTCGATAGCTCATTTGCTCGATGAGCTTCGAGTCGTTCGAGCAATATGCCGAGTCACTCGATCGAGCAATTGCTCTTAGGCTCATTTGCTCGATGAGCTTCGAGTCGTTCGAGCAATGACTTATCAGTAACTGCTCGATAGCTTATTGGCTTTGGGAATGGTATTGGCTTTGGGAATGATATTGGCTTTTGTTGTGTAGAAGGGAGATAACTCTGCATACAGGTTATGGGAAATCAAGCAATCTGATTGGTTAGTTATAATTTATATAAATGATCTAGATAAATGAAACAACAAGAGTACTTGGAATAGGGTCAGAACTAACAAGAATAGCCCAGAAACTGCTAAATATAGTAATAATAAGCAAAGCTGTTTCAACAAATAGGCTCTTCTACGCTACTGGAGTATACTCTAGAGCAAAGGAACATGGCCAGATAGACGAAAACTATTGCATATATAGATAGAAGCAGAGAATTCTGGGTAATGACCAAAGGAACGTGTCTTTTAATGGGAAAAACGTCATGGGATAGGGATCCGAAAAGGGATTCTCGGAGATTTCAAAGCCAGAACATTACTCCTGTTCAATCGAACGCACCCCTTATACCCCCTTAGTACTATAGCACTACGCGCTAAGTCAATAAATTGGGGAAATAAAGTCAATTTCGGTGATTTTTGGTGGATTTTGGTGTTTTGGAGGGATTGTCGTGTTGTTTGTGGTAATTAGATTTACTCTTCTACAATCGAACACACCCTCCGAACATACCCCGTCTTATTGCAGAAAAATTGGGTAACATAGCAATCACGTGCTACCATAGAAACCAAGATGGTGGCCTCCAGTATACAAAATGGACGACGAAAACACGTATCACCCTAACAACACGCGCTGCGCATGCGCACTAACACCACGTATCACTATGGAGATGACGTCACAACATGGCCGCTCACGCGGGTTACCATGACAACACAACATGGCGCCACTGGGTCACGTGACTATGACGTCACATGAGATCCCCCGATGAGATCCCCCAACCTATCCCTGTCCGGGTACATGACATACTACTCGCATTTATTGCTTGAGAGAAATCATCACTTCACGGATGATTTATTTGTTATACACTCCCCATGTACTGTATATGTTTTTCAGAGAATTCCTCATAAAATGCTGGATTCAGTTCAATCCCCAGAATTCGCACATTCCCCGTAGGTAGGTCTGAAAGTGCTCAAATATCCTGACACACCATAGTTGACAGTGATGTATCAGCCAACTACGGAATCAGTTCACTTGGAAACCTTAATCGGAAGCTTTTCTGTCCGCTCCAGCTGGGACCCAAGAAGCAACTAACTACAAAATGTAGGGATGTTCATGTTTATTCTCTCCCAACTTCCTGATATTTTGCCACCTAAATGACAGCCATTTTGCATTATCAAGACAAGAGTATATGGGACACGCAAAGAGGTGTCATGTGTATATAAAAATGTACAATTCTGCTACTAATATAGTCCATATGAGACTATCAGCGTACAGTACGCGGGGAGTGTATTATCACTAAATCACCCGCAGAGAGGAGATTCCACCCAAGCAATAATTGCAAATTTGTTGCAAAGCATAACCAGCACAAGCAGAGTTTCAGCCGGAGGTGCATTGGGTGAAACATTGCTTGCGTTTTTTGTAGATATGTACAAAATTTGAAAGTTATAGCTTGGGTGATAATTCCATTCCGCGGGTGATTTAGTTACAATCCACTCTTCACATACTGTAATTAGAAAAAAACTAGTTTCATTAATTGGATTCATTGGAAAAAATCATTTAGGAACGGCAATAAATAGAGGATATCTAGTGTTTTTGAGTGAACACCGAAAATTATCTGATGTGTGACCGAGCGAAAATAACCATTTATTACGGTCACGACTGAGATAATTTTCGGTATCCACTCAAAAACACTAGGTTTTCTTTTTATTATACGTTATTTATAAGAATCGGATCATTCCTATCGATAATTCCACTCGTTTCAACCTTGAATTGACACATGAAAGTAAACAGCTGATGCGCAGTGATACGTGGAAGTGATATGATCGATACTCAGTACAGGTAGCGTCTGGCGATCTGATTCAGCTGGCGGGTTTCATGCATCAATTCAAGGTGAATACGTGTTGAATTATTGCTGAAAATGACCGGTATCCACTCAAAAATACTAGATGTCCTTTTCATTATATGCTTTTAGAACAAATTGATCGTGCCTGGTGATTCACCTTGAAGTGATGCTTTGAAAGCCGCCCATTTGATTGATCCCGTGAAAGGGAAAATTTCTATATTTTTACAGTGGGGGATATGATTTCTAAATTGTAGGTACAGTCATATTTATTTTCTTTTAAATGTCTTAAAGTTTTGACGAATGCATTCAAGCAAATATCAGGACGAAATGGTCATGGATCTGTTTTGTCTTTACTCTACTAGATGGCGCAGCATCAGAGTATTAAAACGTTGAACAATGTCTATTTATAGCAACAATCACCCAAACATGAGATGGCGGTAGGTCAGACATGTTTCCACGCGTGACCAATAAGCCTTCCAGTAATCCAGTTGGATAGAGGAGATCAGTTTATCGCTGCTCCTGGCCACTAACCAAAGTGCAAAATGAATTCTGATCTCCTGTACACACATTGTTTTGTTCGCACTGAATCATCCATGATGCAGCCAGCCGTAACATTCCATTTTTTGATTCGTACCATATATACAGCCCTTTATAAATTGTTTTTTCAGTATTTGCCACAGACAAGTATTTTACTGATGAAACAAACGCCTGATTGAATAGGAAGTAAAGATGCAAATATCATATGGAATGCAATAATGAATCTATTAACCCTCAGGCCATGCAGCCACAAAATGCCCCTTTTATATTGCTCTGAAAAGTTTGCAAGAGTGTATTCTTCCTTAAGGACTTGACTGATAGGATGCATTTATCTCAACAATTTTTTTACATCATTCTTGGCAGCCCACACAGGCAGCCATCAATAATGTAAAAACACTGTTAATCATCTGCAGTTGTATACATGTATATACGATAGTTAATAACGTAAAATTAATCTGGGGTCTTCAGGGTTAATGACGCAATGTAACGTAACATATAATCAAGGCTGTGTCATTGAGATGGTTAGTTACATAGCAAAATAGGTGAATAAGGGCTGTAAACCTTAAAACGTTTTAGATAACTGCGGAAGTTATGTTAAGCAGGAGTATAAACATAGCTTTACAAGAAAGCCGTTGATCTATCACACGTAATGAAACAGCGTGTGAGCCTTGGAGGAAAATAAACAGAACTGAGGAACACAGTTGAAGTAAAAACAAGTTATAAGCTAATTCCTATGAAAAAATTCTGTATTCGAGAGAAAAAAACTGAACATTCAAGTTTCAAATTTTTATTTTTACTTTTGAATGGTGCAGGGCTACTTGAGACAATAGTTAAGTACGGCAGTGCAACGTTTGTTTCACTGCATAAGATACAGGTATATACATCACACATTACGCCCACCTTCGATCCAAAGTCCACGCCTTGTGTTGATTCCACAAGTAACCATTGGTAGGGAGGCCAAGAAAGGCTTTTCCATAAAAAAATACAAGTATAAATTCAACTTCCGGAATCGACCATCCATGCATTGTTTATAGGGTTCTATTTTACCAATTAAGCAGAACTTATTTACTGTAGTGAGCACACACGTTTCCACTTTCAGAGGTTCTCAAAAGCATCTCACAACATAGCTACCCAGTTGTAGTGGTGTATTAAATGTGTCAGAATCAGACGCCCCTTTTAGGCTTTATTAAAATATAGATGCATTTAAAATGTTTTCGTACTCTTTGTAATTTCTTTATCTTAATCCAGGTACAAATATGGTTTGTTAAGTCACAGTATATTGAAAGTGAATCCGGGCTCTCTCCAATGAGTTATAGCAAAACAATACACTGAGCAGCTTCTGGAACACCGAGGATACTTTGGCCTTCTTACAGTTAATATCTTCTAATATCCAAAGTCTGGCCTTCCTGTAGCAAAGATAGTGGACACCATTTCTTGTAGAACTTTCGGAAGCCACTGTTCGACCAATGTCGTCAAATGGGAGGGCGCGTATCGTAGGTTAGAGTATTGAACTTTAAGCCGAATCCCGACTCGCGATACCTGCGCCGTGGCCTTGTCCAAGACACTAAATGCCGATTGCCCACGAGGACGCTTAATCCTTTACCCAACGTAACGGTAAAAACCGACCAGCGCTATTCTCAAAAATCGTCAATTAATTTTCATTATGTTTTTTTTCATTTTGGGTCTCAACAACATAAGGTATGACCTCTCATTGGAACGAGCTCATCGATCTCGTTCCAATGAGGGGTCTTAACCTATGTTTTTGAGACAAAAAAAAAATAAAAAAAATTAGTTATTCGAGAATTTGTTTGCAAGTGTTGTCTGCTTTTCATGTTAGGTAAAGGGTTAACCCTTTACCCAACGTAACGGCCAAAACCGGCCAGCGCTATTCTCAAAAATCGCCAATTAATTTTCAAAATATTTTCATTTTTTGTCTCAAAAACATAGGTTATGACCCCTCGTTGGAACGAGCTCGTCGAGCTCGTTCCAACGAGGGGTCATAACCTATGTTTTTGAGACAAAAAATGAAAAAAATTAATTATTCAAGAAATTTTTTGCAAGTGTCGTCTGCTTTTCATGTTAGGTAAAGGGTTAAAGTACTCAGGTGAATTGCATGTTGATGATGCAGTTGTATTTAACCGCTAACTCTGCTTGTGTCAAGTTAGTAAAATGTCATGTCTGATAATTGCTCGCCGCTTCATGGCTTTTCTCTCCAGGTTCTCCTGCCCGCTCTACCCGAAAAACTGTCCTCTACCCGGAAAACACGATATCACCATGTCGTAAAATCTAAATAAAAAGCAAATAAACCATGATAGCAGATGGTGGCGATATCAATAGTGAATAACTACATTGAATTTATCTAACGATTCTTCGATGTCTTATTAAAATCGTCTCTTTAACAACGATGAACATGAAAACTCTCGTATCTCTCTCACTAAAATACCGACAATTAAAAAAGGATGAACAAAAATCCATCAGCCCAATTAATGAAAGTGTTGCATGCACTTTGTCAGACTCGATCGCCATTGAGGGTTTTATTCCGTCAGAGATGGGACTCTACTTTTTTACTATTCAGGAATCAGATAATGAGAAATTCGTTAACTAACTTAACTCTTTCTCGTAAAACACATTTTATACCATGTTCGCCTATGTTATTACCTCTGAAAAGCCTGTATATTAAATTTGAGCTCTTAACCCCACTACCGGTGTAAAACGTCTACTGGGGTTATAAAAATTTAGACCTGTAGTCGGAAGTTCATCTATGACGTGATATGACGTAATTTGCCAACTTCGATACATTCATACTTCGTGAGGTTTCGTTCAAACATATGACATTTTGCGGTACTGTCTACTACGTGCAATCACTTATTAAGTTTAAAATACCTACAATTAAATATTTAAAATAAAATTTATGAATTGTTAATAATAATTTGACTGAAAAAGCAAGGTAAATTCGATCTACTTTGACGGTGTGTCAAGCTGTCAATCAAGCATTCGCGTGCAGGCGGGGTAGTAATGCCCACCGGCGCAGATGTAATCAAAACCAACCCGTGTGTTTGCGACAGAAAGTATCACTTTTTTTCCATTTTAAGCGACAAAGTCGATTATTTATTAACAGCATGGTATAAATAAAACAAATAGTTACTAGGGCCGGTAATCAGATGTAATCGCTGAATAAGAGTTTTATTAAATCTGATTACCACCCCTAGTACCTATTTATTCTATATTTTTCTCGTTTTTATATTTACGCACGATTTACGAAGAAATTATTTTAACGTTGAAAAAGTATATCTCTATATAAGGATCGTAGGGGAGCGCCGTGGCGCAGTGGTCACGGCAATGATCTTCAAAAGGTGCACGGTTCGACCCTCGCAAGGGATAACTGCCTTGTGTCCTTGGCAAGGCGTTTCATCTCGATTGCCCACGTGGAGAACGGTGGCGCTGTGTGCTGAGGCATACTGCACGTCGATGGTGCACTTGTCTTCAACCAATGCTGATCCTGTCTGCGCTGAGTTAGTACGTTGGGGAGTCTGACAGTTGCTCGCCGTTGCTCGCCGGTTCTCTCCTGATACTCCGGTTTCCTCTACCCGTAAAACTGTCCGGCATGAGGTGACCCTGGCTGTCGAAAATGTCATTAAACCACAATAAATAAATACATAAATAAATAAATAAATTAATTAATTAATTAATTAATTTACAACATATTTAGTTATTAATAAAGAAACGAGTGCCGAGATTGGCAAGTTGAGTGTTATCAATTTTAACGCAAGTTTAACGGGGGCGCGGTGACTCAGTGGTAGGCTGTTGGACTTTTATGCTAGAGGTCCCGAGTTCGATCCCCGTCCGGGACGACCCGCGTTGTGTCCTTGGACAAGGCAGTTTATCCGGGTTGCCTAAATAGGAGCACGATGACGCCGTGTACTAAGGTGTACTGCGCGTCGATGATGCATATGTCTTCAACCGCTGTAACCCTACTTGAGCGGAGCTTGAACAAAGTTCGAATGTTGAGGAGCTGATAGTTGTGCGTCGTTGCTCGGTGGTTCTCTCCGGCTACTCCGGCTTCCTCCACCCGTAAAACTGTCACGGTCACGATTAGCCACTGTGCATAAGTATGTGACCTTAAACCCCAATCAATAAATAAAATAAATAAATGCAAGGTAAACGCCATGACGTTTGATGAAGTGAAAGCTGTTACCCTGCAGCGTGACAGTTTTCACATCATCAAAAGTCATGGACTGGGAGAAGATAGAGTTCTGACTGACCTGATGGCAAGTTGATATAGCTGATTAGCTGATATAGTATTGTCATTTTAACCCTCTGTACTCTGATGTCAAATTACCTAAATTTCAAATTGCAAATTTTTCCCAAATGCAACTAGGAATTTAACCAATTCAATCTTGTTTGACAGAGCTCAATGAGCTCTGTCAAACAAAGCTGAATTGGTTAAATTCCTAGTTGCATTATGGGAAAAAATTGCGGTTTGAAGTTTTTAAATTTAGACATCAGAGTGCAGAGGGTTAATGCAAGATAAACGCCGTGACGTTTGTTAAGTGAAAGCTGTTACGCCGTGTCACTTCATCAAACGTGATGGATTGGGAGGAGTTATAGCTCTGAATGACTTGATACTATGTTGGGGGAGGGGGGTGCGTGTCGACGTTTCGCGATGGCGTTCCGTGATCCAGTTGTATAGAGATCAGTGGTATAAGTATATTACTTCATTACCAGATACAACAGAGCACAACGAATTTGAAATTGTAGGTCGAATCGACTTAAGCAGAGGAACTTCGAATCGAATCGAATCTCGAATCAAATTTCACGGCTCTCCAAGTTGTAGATATTGCACCTTCTTACAACCGGACATATTGCTAGTCTCAACTCAAGTATTGTATTCAACGGAGACCCGTCTGTTTTGGCAAGTAACTCCAAAAAGCGGAATATTCCAGAACGGAATAAAAATAGTAATTCCTGGAGCGGAACCTCCTTGACTCTTCATCTGTCATCAGGTCTCCTTTACAGTGTACTTCGTGCTGTCGACCTACTAGAAAGCTGTGAGCTCTTATTCAACTTAATATTTTGTACTGGTTTGTGAATCACAAAACATTAACCTTCTCCACAATGTGTCCCAGGAATATTAATATCCTGAGACAACGGAAACGGGATTCCCGAGGTTGACGTGCAAACCCCCCCTCCTCCCCACCACCCCCCCCCCCCCCCGCCCACCCACACGAACACATTTTTCCACATACATGCTACATAGTCACATACTATGTGGAATGAAAACAAATTTAGTCGCAGTAGTCATTGCAATTCCACCTTCTGATTAGATAGCGATGTCTTATTCATTTGCTGCATCTATCTTCCAGCTAATCTAAAGCTAGTCTTCAGATTGAAGGATTGTTGAAGAAGAGAAACAGACCCAATGATGACCAAACCCAAGCTCCCAAGCCCTCATACCACCAAGCAAATTTTGTAACAAATTCATTTGACACTGGTATGAGCTTCTTTTTGTTTACCCGATTTTAATGGCATCTGCGAACAGACCACCGTTTTTCTCACAGCATTTACAGATGTACTTTCGAATTTCAGTTATAGGTATTCCAATAAATATTTAATTCACCCTAAAAAGCAAGATGTTAACACAATTAGTGGAACAACGTGACTAATCACAAAACTGTAGCTGTGGTATGTCGTCATTCATAATATTTAGAAAACCAACTGTCATCAAAGGTTCAAGGGTCAGTTCAAGTCTCGACCGAGAAACATTTCTTGCGTTGATTAAAACTTACCCTTTTTGTTGTCTTTTTAAATCCAATCAAATGAAATAGTTCGGTTGATCGATTTTCCGACTTGATGAATATATACAGTCCCAGGTTGGTTTAAACCCGGTGGCTCGAGGGCTTGGCACATGAAAACAGTATGGTTGAGGAGGGGATGTTATTTGCATATTCGCTGACATAAGGTAAGATACTGTTACGTTACAGGAAAGGACACTGTTTCAAACGTATAGTATCCAAATCACATTTCCGATACTCACACATTTTTCTACACACAATGAAATTCTTTTACCACCAGACTGAACCAGTTCGTCTTGGCCATTTGCATTCCCTCTTCCACCCCCCCCCCCTCCGCACACCAATTTCAGTGAACGTCCGTCGCCTCTGATATCAATTGCATACGGGTGAACCTATTGGTATCTTTTAAAAGAAACAGTTACTGATTTAGTCAGCCAAGTGTCGTCTGCCTGAATAGATAGTTCAGACTTATCTACAAACGCTAGAGGATCCATGTGGCCGAGTTTGGGAGGAGGCACACGCTTCACCATGCGAAGGGTCATCTAACACGCGTAACTACGAGTTGGAGGAGAGAACAACGCACCCTTGTCGGCGGGGCCTGATGGCCACACTTGAGAATGTTTTGGAAAAACGATCAGAGTGACCCTCTGCTGAGCTTTTGGCACATGGCCACAGTGTTTTCTGCCAAAATATTCCTGCAATTTTGTATATTAAAATTTTGAAAAAGGATAGCCAGTTTACAAAAGAGTTTACACGAGGGACACACGAATACTCACTATATCGTCGCCTGAGTGCTAGAATGTTCTATGTCCCCTATGGGACATAGAACATTCTAGCACTGAGGCGACGATATATTGAGAGACAGAACACAACGAAGGTGGAGTACGGTGGACTGATTCAGGGATCCGAGTCGGATTTTTTTTCTGTATTTCACGGGTGCCGAAGGCGCGAGTGAAATATGGGAAAACGCCAACAAGGGTCGTTGGTTCCTGCCCAGTGTACTCCACCAAAGTTATTTTCTGTATTTATACTTCAATTGAACTTATATTAAGTGAACGAAGTTGATATTTTCAAAGAATAATTCACCTTCCGCTGTGGATATACTTTCTTGCTTTCCACTGTTTTTGTTGTAGGATTTCATCACGTCATAAGGCTACTCAGACGCGTAACGTCCAGTTATCTGACGTTCTTATATGCTTAATCCATATTCCAGGCGTGGTGTATCTAACACATTCCCAAGTTCTGTAGTGTATCTCATAACGTCGAATACTCACAGAAATCGTTGTATAAAGTAGATGTCCACTGGTTATCAAGGAGAACACCGCGTCCCCTTGTCTCGGTCCTTGTGAAAAAATGGAGAGGCTGTGCTGAGTACGCCCCCTCTGCATCGACAGATGATTAACAACAGAGCGCATCATGTCTCGATAATTCCTGATGTTCATGGATTTGAGAATTATTTCTTTGTGTTTTTTACCACTATTTGAAATTGTTCCCAAGAGTTTTGAAACAAAACATTTCGTCACTGAATGTTTTTGTTCTGTTTGGGTTTTGGTATTGCCAGGATGAGCTCTTCTGATTCAGTCATCTTTTCAAAATTGAATAATTTAATCATTTGCCCCGCCTCTGCGTTTGAAAGCATACAGCGTGAAAGTCGTCAAAATCGTATAAACCAAATCACGTAATGATTTGGAATGTCTACACGTTCGCAAGACTCTGGAAGCCCAGCCCACTCAATCCAATTGTCATCGCGAGGGCGTGACGGCAGACTGATGGATGGATAACAAGATTGTAAACAATGATCGATTTTTCATCGCCTCCAGTCAACGAGGATATAATGATAATTTCTCGGGAACAATTGAATTTAATAAAATATACCGAATTGGGAGAGGAATAAAAGATCATACATCCAAACATGATTTTGGGGGAACTTAAAAAAAATGTTTTTAATGATATTGTTACGTGACTTACTAAATATCTGTCGTCTGCGATCGAAAATCAAAACAACAAACAATTTGACAATGATTGACGTGACCTGTTTGTGGCACACTTTCCTGAGTTTGACTGTTGTCTTTTGCGAAATTAAAAGTTTTTCGTTCACGTACACATAGTTTTTATATTTTAATATTACAGCCGGATTAAATTATAAGAAATAACTGTCGTTTTCCTTCGGTTTATGCGATGTAAACCGAAAATGTTCAGCACAAGCTTAATCATAACTCGCTACGCGAGTTATGAAGCTTGTGCTGAAAATTTTCGGTTTATATCGCATAAACCGAAGGAAAACAACATTTATTTCTTAATTATTCCATACGGATTTCTCTGTATGACGTTGCCTGTACTTAGATAAGCTCTATCAAGCGAAAATCACATTGGAAGCAATCATGAAACACATTCGTTTTAAGTTCGGCAGCTAACCATAACCAAGATTTTGAAAATGTAATACCTAATTGATATTCTCGGTTTTTCATCATCATTGAAATTCCCAGACAGTACTCGTGTTTAATCTGTTATTGATGACTATTTTTTTAACTAACAGTACCAGTCTGAAAGAACACAGCAAGGTACATTAGAGTCAATACGTCATGTCTGAAATACCTATTTCTATATCAGTTGACCCGTGCCTGGTTTTACTGTTTGAAACGACAATAAAAGAATCCTTATTGTATGATTTCAAACTGACCCTTTTGAGTTCACTTTAATGGAAACCTCTTTCTGAACCAAGGACTTCAACAGTCTATCGTTGATTTGAAGGTAATATTAATGTTTTGAATACCGATAATGCTCCCAACCTGCCACCACGGCATCTCTTGCGGCCACAAAATAGGTCAAAATACGTCAATAAAGCCATGATATCCAGATATTCAGTATTTACTACACTCTCAAATCAGGTAGGTTGAAAACCAATCCAAATCAGAAAAGGTTGAGTGAATATGAACCCAATTGGGTTCATATTCACATAATCCTCTTGATTTGGGCGTATTTAAACCCAACTGATTTTAGAGTTTTATACTACACTAGATGTCATTTTGAAACCCGTCTCCAGACGATACTTAACGATGTATGGGGATAGAGCGTCAATTGGTAGTCTCCGGGCGATAATATATGCTTTGCTTGCCCGTCACTATACCCTCCATATCACGTCAATTTTCAATTCTTGTCGGTGCATCGCTTCACATTTTCAAAGAACAGCCTTGGGAAGGTAGGTTGCAAGTTGAAAATATTGATTGGTCCATCCCACAAATTCACTGAGCAGGTTTTCACTTACTGTGGAATCACGCGCGACACATCTTGATTCTGGTCCAAAACAGGTGACTTTCAAGAAGTCTTGGAAAAAACGCAGACAGGTCTTTCTACCGATCCCAATGCAACTGAATTGCTGGAACGATCATTGATCACATGTAGAAAAGTGTCTCAATGTCAGCCATCTTACGGGGAAAATTGTTACTATAAATAAACAATGCTCAACAACCCCAAAAATCACGAAGGATTAGATTTTTCCGAAGCCCCACAATCGTCTATCACTTTTTAAAGAATATACTTTGATGTCTTTGAAAAATAAATACGTTGATGATATGCACATTTTAGCGGCAATACATAAACAGACCGACACACGCGTGTGTCGTTCTGTGTTTATTACACGCCTTCACGTCTATAAAAGCAATTTATAAAAAGGTCACTAAGAAATTCATCTGACAACTCCTCCACTGGGTCCAATGTGAGCTATGTGCCAGTGGGCACGTAGATCACATTGGAACTCAAGCGACGAAATATCAAGAAAAAGAACACATTTTATCTCCAACCAAATTCACGATGGGACCTGTGTTACTATTTTTGACTATTGCTAGCAATTCAAATTGTAATTGCGGTGCATGATTTGCAGTAAATTCCAGTGACATTTCGCTTCTATTTAAAATACGCCCTCAACGATTTCCGATCTGCACATATGTGCGGACCGGATTTTTATTTTCCGCATGGTTTATTGTTTTTGTAGACGGGGCTGTCATAGAACAAGCGTGTAATAAAAATGGAATACTTGCAACATATTTTAGTTATTATTTACAAGAAATAAGTACCGAAAGTGTGATGTTAATACCGTGTTACGCCGGGAGCGCGGTGGCTCAGCGGTGGACTGTTGGACTTCTATGCTAGAGGTCCCGAGTTCGATCCCCGTCCTTGATGACCAGCGCTGTGTCCTTGGGCATGGCACTTTATCCCGGTTGCCTACACGGGAGGACGATGAAGCCATGTACCAAGGTGTACTGCACGTCGACGGTGCACATGTCTCCAACCGCTGTAGCCCTGCTTGAGTGGAGCTCGAACAGAGTTAGAATGTTGAGGAGCTGACAGTTGCTCGTCGATGCTCGGTGGTTCTCTCCGGTTACTCCGGCTTCCTCCACCCGTAAAACTGTCAAGGTAACGATTAGCCATTGTGCATAAGTATGTGACCTTAAACGCCAATAAATAAATAAATAGAACCGGGTATTTTATGCTGATCTGGAAATAAAGCTTAAAAGGGTATTTGAATTTAAACTAATCTCAAAAGGGTTCATCAGCGAACATTATCGGGGCAGTAAATACCCGGATGATGCCATTTAAAACTCGTTACGCACTGTATAACAATGGACGATACGCACGCATACAATACACAATTATAATCGATAAGTATTGCATGTAAATTCAATTGTCAACAGAATGGCGCAGCCAGAGTGGACAAAAAGTAATTTGATACGTGACCAGTCAGAACCAATAGATTTGTACCGATATGTATTAGCATGTTGTTCACATTTATTTTTTATAGTCGGTCAAAGAAATACGAAGAAATAATTCCCCGTCTTAATAAGTGCAGTGACACAAACTAAATTTTTAATAGTTCGAACACAAAGTTCAAGACATTCAAACTTCAAACAAAACATCTGGATGACTTCACCCATTTCAATCTCGCGTACCTGGATGGCTTCGTTCTATACAAATGTCCTTCAGAAAATAGATGGAGTTATTTTGTATTTCTTAGAAGCTTCAGTAATAATTTAATCCAACAGCCCTGCGGGCCTGTAAGTTAAATTATTACTGGTCCTGCTTTCGAACTGGTATATTTATGCTGTCGTCACCTGCACGTCGATGGTGCGCATGCCTTCAATCAATCTACCCCTGCCTGTGCTGCAGTGCGGAGTTAAAACGTTGGGGAGCTGGCAGCTGCTCGTCGATGCTCGGTGGTTCTCTCGGGTACTCCGGCTTCCTTCACCCGTAAAACTGTCACGGTCACGATTAGCCATTGTGCATTAGTGTGTGACCTTAAAACACAAATAAATAAATAACAATAAATACTGTGTTACTGTTTTCGTGCTAGGCTTCCGTTTGATGTATGATGATGTGAAAGCTGATACGCTATGACTGCAGCCTTACGGGAACAGTGGCACGTCATAAAACGCCATTATTGGGAGGCGGTACAGCGTTGATTGACATGATACCATTTTGAGAGGGGGAGACTGAGTTGCGAGTTTCTTTCTCTGACGTTCCAGCGATCAAACTGCATATATACCAGTGGGTCTTTCCAACAAGTTAACAGATGGCAGTGTCACAATTGTAATATTTATTTTTTTAAACGTTCTCACACACAAGAGTACATGTTGGTCCTCCGTCGCAGGAGGTGTGGTCTGATAAGGTTCAAATATGCCAAAGACATGTCTATTTGAAGGGCATGTCTCAAATGTAAGAGTGCTCGATAGGAATTGTTTCTTTATTTCATGACATGCATGCTATCTTGTGCTCTTCTCGGATGCTTGCCTTTGTCAATCTTCTCAAGTGGATTGCTATATCATTCTTCTGGTGCATCCCTGACCTTCGCTGCGTAATTTGTCCATACCATTTAGAACTATTTATTTCACTCTAAAGTAAGTTGGACGAGCTTGTTCCAATGAGGGGTCATAACCTATGTTTTTGAGACAAAAAAAAAAGAAGAAAATTTACTGGCGATTTTTTAGAAAAGCGCTGGCCGGTTTTGGACGATACGTTGGGTAAAGGGTTAAACCCATTTAATAATGAGAAAACGGCGCTTTCACCATTTTTGATATTTTGTAACTTAATTATTTTCATTATGCCAAAAGTGTGCGCATCGTGGCATGTGACACAGACACTATCCTGTCCATTAACCCTTTACCTAACATGAAAAGCAGACGACACTTGGCAAAAAAATTCTTGAATAACTATTTTTTTTTCATTTTTTGTCTCAAAAACATAGGTTATGACCCCTCGTTGGAACGAGCTCGACGAGCTCGTTCCAACGAGGGGTCATAACCTATGTTTTTGAGACAAAAAATGAAAAAATAATGAAAATTAATTGGCGATTTTTGAGAGTAGCGCTGGCCGGTTTTGGCCGTTACGTTGGGTAAAGGGTTAATGTAATAGTCTAGGAGGTAAGATTTTCTAATTTTGTTCATAGCAAGAATAAAAACTTGCAAATTACTGTAAAAACACATTCGCTAAATATCAAAGTTGACGGTTACTTAGTTGCTTCTAATTAGCTTTCTATAAAAACCCAAGTTTCCTTTTGAGACTTTAATAAAACAAAACAACAGGCAGCTCTAGAAGCTGTCTGTTGTTTTCGATTATTAAAAGTGACAAACAGAAACTTCGCTTTATTTTCTGCGGATGTCATAGATGCTTTCTCAACAATTATGTGTTCTTAATTGGACCTTCCCCGCCCATTCAGTACTTACAGTGGGTGACTTTATCGGAAGTCGATATTCATGACGCAATAAGACAGGGATGATGAAAACTTCCATTTAAGCCTTGTTGTAAAACAAATATAGTTATTAACTGCACTGAGACCAATATGCAAATTGAATCATAAAATCACTAATTATAAATTTGCCGTAATGAATAGTTGCGTCAAAATGTTATTATGTGATTGCATATTTTCAGATGAACATTGAACTGTGTTTGATTCCTTGTTGGCTTCCCACGATAGACAGGTTGGAATTAAGAGGTTTCTCTCCAAATTCGAAATTGAGAAAAATCTTCACATTATGGTATCTTGGGCAAGGCTCTTATCTTGTCAAGTTTGTGACAGCTTCATTCCTCGCAGTTTTTACGTGATCAAGTATTTCCATTTTCCGCACTGACAATCAGAAGGATGTCGCCTATATTAAAGTAGCTAAATATTCCAATTAATAAACCGGTATAGGAACTTCACATATATTTTGAAAGCCCATTATGTTGAAATGTATCAACACTGCTGTACGCGTCGTGGAGTAAAACAGAGACATTACCTGCTTCGTTAGCATGATTGAATCAAAATATCATTTCCTCTTGGTTTGTCCAAAATACAGATATATAAGAATGAGCTATCACATTTATTCAGTAGGTCAACAATGAATTAATTCAAGGCGCAATTAGATACAAACCCACAAACATCGATAAGTAAGGGGTCGTCCAACAAAACTTTCGGGAAAGTTGTGATATTTTCACCATGGCTCAAAATACTGATAAACGAAGTGAATAAACATGCATAGTTTTTATCAAAATAATGTGTAGAGTACAAGAAAAAAATGGAATATATCCACTTTTTCGAGAAAAAATATTTCATGAGTTTGATGAGAGACAAGCTTTCAATGGCATAAGTAAAACCAACCGCAACAACCACGACTCACGGAAAGCATATTTTACCATTCCGTCTCCGTTGTGTTAAAAACACCTCGAAGGAAAAGTGCGAAAAGAAATAAGCTGAGATCAGAAAACAGCATACCAGTTTCGATCACATGACGTGGCAAATCGCTTAACTTTGGCATATTGTTTTCCAAGATCTTCTCAAATCTGCAAAGTGATGGAAGTGAAGACGCTCAATATATTCACAGGGAAAGTAGTATTGCCAATGCCATTTCTGCGAGAAACGACCGAGTTTGTGCGACAACTTTTAATTTTCCAAATTCAGGGATGCTATTTTCGAAACTGATCACTACCCCTCTGTTTCGTAATATTATTTATTACAAGCCTTTTCTGTGAAATCCCCATCTACAGCAACAGTAAACCATGCGAAAAATGAAAATCCGTTCAGCACATAAGTGCGGAACGGAAATCGTTGACGGACTATTTTTAAATAGAAGCGAAGTTTTACTAGAATTTTCTACAAATCGTGGAACGCAATTACAATCTGAATAGCTAGTGATAGCTGAAAATCGTCCCTGTGTTTCAATGTGTTCTATGTGCCAGTAGGCACATAGAACACATTGCAACTCGGGAGACGAAATAGTAAAACGGGTTCCCCTCGCAAGTTTGTTTGGCGATAAAATGTGTCGTTTTTAATGATAGTTGTCAAATGAATTGCTGAGTGTCCTTCTGATAATTGTTTGTTTTTTTTTGACGTGAAGGCGTTCAATAAACACAAAACGACCCACGCGTGTGAATGGGCTAATCGATATGGTACATGTGCCATCATGGAAGGATAAAACTTGAGGCCTGCGGCCTCTCGTTTTATCCTTCCGCGCTGGCACTCGTGCCATATTGATTAACCCATTCGCACGCGTGTGTTGTTCAGCGTATAACATTTTAGTTGTAGATACACAAAATATAAATGAGATAATTAGCCATCGGTAATTGTCGTAATTGTGTTTGTACAAAAATATCATTTGATTGAAGGCCGAACTATATTTTTCACAGAAGTTCCGGTATTCCATCTCCATGTTTTGTATGCTACGCGATAAGTTCAAAATAGGCGAACACCACCCCTACTAAGCTATCAATGTGCATGGTTTCTGTAACATCGTACATTTAACTTTCTTTGCCATGCAATCACACTGAGTGTTCAGTTGATCAATACCTATTTTTATCGTTACGGTATTGGTATAACCTGAAAGCTCATTTCAAAAATAAACAAATCTCCGTGAGGCCCATGTGGTTAAATTACCGGCATAAGGCCCAGACTCTTCAGAAATTACAGATAAATAAACTCGCTAACTGAAGTAATCTTGATTTTCTACACGCCTTTCATGGACTATCAATCTAATTAGTCAACATATAATATTGTAGCGAAATTTACTGGTTCTGGTAACATTCTAGCCTCTGCAGAAACTTTCTACACGAGGATGATGCAAAGAAAAACATGGGATGAAAATTCACACTCTTTAAATTAGACGAGATGATTGATGAAAATTTTCTTCATGTGGGGCTGTTCGTTTTGTTGATTTTTCGTATCTTTATTGTTATAGTTGTATGACCAGGCTAAAATCTGGAGTTTGGAAACAATGGGTTAACTCAGATACTTCGAGAAAAGTAGATTTATAAATTAATGATTTGATGGATTAACGCATTAAGATGTTTTCAACTCTTACAATCCATCACAATGCCTACTTGATTAATACAAGAGTCTACATGTTATTTTAACAGCTACTATAGTTGAATGTTTTATTTTAATAATGCTACTTGGAAATTGTACATATAAAAGCATGTTAACTCTGTAAATCTGGTAATTCGGATATCCGATTGCAAGAAAGTTGGACGGAGAGTTTGGTAACCGCTCCTGTCAACATTTTGTATTACATGTCCGTTGCAGTCCAGTTAATAAATTTGTTACATTGTGTAAAGACTTTTAGTCTCAGTAGTTTGTGGAGTGGGGATTCCCGGTACGAAATAACTTCGCGACCAGTTCCTCCGGTCATAATTGAATATTTAAATAGCAGTTGTCATTGCTGAACATCAGAAATGAAACACATAACACATTAGGGTACCAGTAGTTTTTGTCTCCTTAGTCTATAAGTGAAACATGTTTTGTTATTGTACATTTAACAAGATTGTTAATCCACTTTCAACAGACGTGTGTGGAATAATTACTGCAAAATGAAACAGAATGTTCTCTTTGCACATTCTTCGTTTTTCGTTGTATTTACTTGCTCCTCTGTATACATGCCGCTCTGAACTGTATAGACGCGATCCCCGCTGAAGTTTCTTTATTAAAACAAAACAAGACAAAATGGTCGCATTTGGGAAGTGTAGATACATTGGAATGGAATTGGTCTTACTGCCAATTCCTCCAGCGAATGGCAAAAAGATTTCTTAGGGTCTGTACTAGAAGGATTGCAAAATACAACTATTCAGCCAATGTAAGGTATTTTGTTGTCAAAACTTTGTTCTCTTACTGATGACAAAGGGACTTTCAGGCAGTGCTCCCTACATCATGACAGCAGTTCGATGGCGAATTTCTGATTCTACATGTTTTATGGTTTTTTTTCAAACAGTTTGGTACATAATGTATTTCTTATTTTTATTTCTTTCTGTCCGTTTTTGGACTTTGGTGAAAATTTCCTAACATTCGACCAAAGTTTTGTCAGACGACCCCTTAATTCAGCAAAATACATTTTTTGCAAATACAACGAGGACCTCCTGATTAGCGGAGACAACAATATGATCTGATAGACCAAAAATAATCTCATCGATAACACTTTACACAACGCAACGACAAAAACAAAAACCGGCCAGCGTTATTCACAAAAATCTCCATTCAATTTTCATAATTTTCTTTTCATTTTTTGTCTCAAAAACATAGCTTATGACCCCTCATTGGAACGAGCTCGTTCCAATGAGTGGTCATAAGCTTTGTTTTTGCGCAAAACAAAATTACAAAAGATGTGTTACTCAGGAATTTTGTTTGCAAAGTATCGTATGTCTTTTGAGCAAGGTAAAGGGATAACAAAGTACCCCGTGTCTCATCATAGGAGCAGACCTAAACAGTTTCTACTATGAACCGACATGGAACACATCCAGAATAATCCCGATTCTATACTCATGATGAGATGTAGTAATAGGTTTCATGTAGTGAATATGTCACAAGGCATCTTTCGGCAGATTGGTTTATATGTAACTGGCAATTACCTGGGGTTTTTTTTGTTTAGACTCCAGAATTTGTAACTTCACATTTCATAGTATCAGTCTAAAAGAATGAGATTCACTGGGAGTATGATGGGGAAGTGGGATGGGAGAATGAAGGATATGTGGGTAGGGGGAGACTCAAAGGAGAGGGTTAATATGCTAATCGGAGAGATTGGGAAGAATGGGGCAAGGGATGTAATCAAGCAGTTCGTCTCCGAGTGTTCAGAGGAGAGGAGAAGCGTGGAAATAGGGAGGCAACTGGGAGTACAGGGGTAACCAGGGCCTTCTCGTCCGAGAACCGCGACAAATCAACGGCCGGCCAAAGTGTTATTATTATTATAGATTTGATGATAATTATCACTTGTTATTCCGTGTCACAAACTGTAGTTATAAGTTACTCTAAATATGTAACATGCATTATGCAATAAAATAGTTTAGTACACAGTAATATAAAAATGCATTAGAGTTTTTTTTAATACTGTCAACCCACACGGCCATAGTCGAAGCGGAGCAGCGATTCCAACAAACTCTCACGCCACCAGTCCAGTTCTGTTCGGAATTCGACGCTGTTATTGGCTGTTTGTTTACCCATGTTTCATGATATTTGCGCGCTGATCACCGTTGTGGTATCACAAATATATACAGCTATTCTTCAATGCTTCTCTTATAGATATTCCAATCAATAAGTATTTAATTAGCATTATATATTATATATATTAACATAATTAGTGAAACAACGCGACGTAATCATAGAACTACGACTGTGGTGGATCTTCATTTCTAACAAAGGCGATGGGTTATTTATTTATTTATTTATTTATTTATTTATTTATTTATTTATTTATTTATTTATTTATTTATTTATTTATTGGGTGTGACAGTTTGCACCCTGGACAAAAAGAAGATTCATTTTTTCTCACCGATTTTTGCATAGGTATGATACATTATAAGATCTGGAGCCAATACTATAAAACTCTTACAATTGTATTTTCGAGAATTGTATTTTCTAGCTATTAATATAATTCACTAAAATGAATCATTAGCATTTTAAAAGACTTGGCAATTCGCCAACTGGCAAATTGCCAGATCTTTGAAAATGCTAATACTTCGTTTTTTATCGGGAATTTACTGAAAGGATTCAAAAGAAACAAAAACGCTGAGCTTCCATCACTGCAAGTTTTAAAATTTTAATGTTGCTTATATTCTTGGCCCATTCATCCTTTATTGTCATAGGGAAATATCACGTGGGACACTCTTTGTGTTGATGGATACCCCAATAAATCTTGCTGACAAGCAATTACCTCATAGACTGCCAGAACGTTGGTTGACCTGAACATCTTTGTGGGTTACTTTATAATTCGATTTTGTAGAATTGTTGACAAGTTTGTTTTAACAGAATTTATAGCTTGTTTAACGAAGTCATTTACTATCAAATTAATTGAACCCTTTAACGCAACGACCATGTCCGTGCATCTCTACACTACTATACACACAGATTTGCATTTAAATTGTATTACATTTTTCACTCATTGCCTTCAAAGCACAGCTCATGACGCCACATTGGAACGACCTCGTCGAGCTCGTTCCAATGGCGGTATCATTAGCTACGTGTTTGGGGCAAATAGGAATCTTTTTGATTATTCTAAAAACAGTTTGCAATTTCCCCTTTCGTCGTATTAGGTAAACACTGAAATGTGTACAGTATCTACCGCGACCCTGCCAAAACGGTTCGTTGCATCCTGATAAATACATGGGGCTCATTCACTACAAATGGGGAACGTATTTTGACTTTTTGGTCAGATCAGTAATATTTAGGTCGATGGGATGTAATATATAATATTATCTAAGTGTTTCTCTTCACCAATTTCTGCACATCGACTTTCATTCATACATTTATTGGTGTTTAAGGCCACTTTCAGCACCTTTGGCCACAGTATAAAGTTAAGTTAAATGAATCGTTTTTTCCAATGCTGCCCACTTTAGGGGACTTCCACCTCAGCTTTTGGTTAAGGAGCCCTATTTTACCGGCAAAACTTAACTTGTTTACCATAATACAAGTTCCGTGGTTCCCACAGTGGCTACCAAAATATGTGTATGCCGTACTGAAAGGTTAAAATTCATTATGATTATATGATGATCAAGAACAATTCTTTTCAAAATGGTCAAATTGACCTTTACTAACAAGTCAAAGAGCACACCAAGCTACACTAGAAGTTTGTTGCCATTGAAAATAAATTATAAGCTTGCAATGTCAACAGGAACGAATATCATTTTCTTTTGTTTGCGCATGCCAGAGCAGACGGATTTAAGTTTTTCAAACTTGTATAAAGTTTGCGTAAAGAAGTAAAGCAGAACTTGGGACCAATACTAATAAAACTTTTACAGTTGTATTTTTCAGAATTATATTTTCTATTTAAAGAAATAACAAATTGAAATAAACCATCAACATTTCAAAGATGTGGCAATTTGCCAGGTGGCAAATTGCCATATCTTTTGAAATGCTAATTGTCCATTTCCGTCATTTATTTCAGTTGTAGAAAATACAAGTCGGGAAAATACAATTGCAAAGGTTTTATAGTATTGGTCCCTGTTTAGAACATTAAACTAACGCTGCTCGATTCTGCGGGAGTGCCCGCGGGGTATCTTGTTTACTGCGGAAACAAAACCACTGATCCACGCCGTGGTGTTCCCATAGCGGATGATCGGTAAAAAATAATTCTGCAAAGCCCTAGAGTACCGGGTGAAATGAGCTATATGGTTAACCATTGGAAACTTTGTCAAATACATTCCCTTTATTGACAATCCCAGTTTTTGACATCATTTCTTGGGAAGCCAAGGTTTAGAATTATCGACAGAAGTAAAAAAGTAAAATGGGATAAATTACTGTGGTTATCCCACAACTTACTTCCACAGGTATTGTACAGGGCTGTGGGATACATTTACTACCGAACTCTTCTCGTATGGAAACACGGATTCGCCCATCCTTGAGACAGTGTTCAACACGGCACTACCCTTTCGAAACACGGTGTTGAAAAGGGTTAACATTTTTTCAGGGCCTGAGCATATTCCTGCCATATGAAAATATTTGTTCCTAACAGCGACTCTTGTTAGAACACTAGACACACTGCAGCCTTTCAAAGTGAAGAACTGAAAGTGTAAAAAATGATACTGAAAACTAACTTCGTATAACCTTGTAACTACGTACACAATGAACAGGCGTACCTTTCCTCAACAATGTTACTGGTTTTCCCGAAATTCATGACCAAGTCAAGCATTTTCAGACTCTCCCGACTTGCATTGTGCCTTGCAATAAAACACGTCATCTAAATCAGTCTGCTTGAAAAGCGGCCGCTTTATGTGCTGAGACTAAAGACATACGAACAGTAAACTTAAGCGGTGTGAATGCAAACGTTGATTGTGAACAGTTGTGAAGTCTAAAATGTGATTATTACTTACTGCTGCTCGGTATTCCCACCAATTTCAGTAACATTGCACCATACCACACAGAGCCAGTGAGGGGAATGTAAGGTCCCACTCATGGGCTAGGCTAGAGGATGTTTATTCGGGGGGTGTGCCCCCTCTGAATTTCCAACTCTACACCCCCTGTCTACCGAATTGAGAAAATCATTTGCATCCCCCACCACTATGAATGAAGATTTTCCAACTGCTACCTATGGCTTTCCGATTGATGAAGAAATCCGAATGCACCTTCACCCCTTGTGTTCCAGATATATGACCTATGCTGAAAATCGTCTCTGGAGTACAAGGCGCAATCTGCGATGCTAAGGCATCGCAGATTGCGCCTTGTTACTCTCATTGGACGAAATATTGAATACTGTTACAAAAATTCCATGAAATGTGGTTCAAACTTCACTAAATGTCTGTTAGTTTAAGCAATATTTATTTCAATGAAAAAGAATCATGTTATATGTACACATCACGTTCGAAAAGAAAGATGAAACAAAGCAAAATCAAATATAATCGTACATAAAATAACAAAGAGAACAAATGTCTGTTAAAACCTGTGACAGCCACAGTTAAAATGCCATAACATCTACTACCTTAAGGCATGAAGTTTCCAATAGCTGGGGGTTTGAGGCTGAAAATGTCTACCTACTGGAAGTTTTGTCCGAAATTGGGCGTGAGACATACCCCAGCCCAGCCCCTGGTCACACTGTGTATTCTGTTAAGGAACTGGAGAACATTGAAAGTCATTAACCCATGATGTCGAGTGTACGGCCTGAAGTCTCAAAGCGACGAGAGGAAGAGCACGAAAATGGACAACCGGAGACATGAAGGATATCCTCGACTTACTCAGTACAAATACGGAAAAACTTCCCGAACTGCAAAAAAATCGCCATTTAATCAAATTTCTGTACGAATGAAATCGAATTACATTGGAAATATTGTGAGAGTGGAACCTTCATATTATGACTGTAAATAACTGGGGATTATATTACAATCAGCGACATTTCCAGGCCAAATGAATTGGGGGCCACAATATTTTTTCCGCATAAAAATATTTTATCCCCTTCACTTTATTTCGCCTTGTGCTGGGTCAAGATTGTGTATACCCCGAAGGTGAAGGTCCTGGGTCTTCACTGGGGAAAATATTAATTTCTCATACGAATTGGTCCGCCTTGGGTACTTTATAAAAGCTCAAGTACCCCGAAGATGGAGGAATAACAATAGCAAAACGACCCAAGAAATATCAGTGTAAGAGTACATGAAGCTGGTTCGTTGATTTCAGCCTTGAATGTATATAAGGTTGACATTTGTCAGGAAAAGTGGGGGTAGGGACGAATTCTCCCTCCCCTAGTAACAACGCCGCCTATTATAATTCAATGGGCAACATGTGATGTTACTCCGGGACTGTGTCCAGCTGGCCCTGGGATTACTACACTCTTAAATCAGTGAGGTTACAAATCACCCAAACCAACAGGGTTGAGTGGATATGAACCTAATTTGGTTCATATTCACTCAATCCAATCGATTTGTGTTGATTTTTAACTGGTATTAGCATGTATATCGGATCCACCGCTCTCTCATCGGCCTGGCATCATATAATTGAGAAGCAAAGCATCGAAAGTGTTTTGCAGTTGAGAGGTTGAGGAGTATTTTGAATTGACAATGGCTGATATTTCACTGGTCGATAATAATATTTGAATATTGCTGTTGGATTTCAGCAAATGATTTAGAAAATAAATAATTGCTCTCATAATTTTTGATGTAATTTAATATATCCGGTAAACGCCATAGAAAATCAGTCTTCAAGCCTTCAAGTTGAAAGATGCCGAAAAACGAACTAAAAAAGAACCCAGAATATTGATTTTGATGCATGCCATCTCTGGGGAGACTTCTATTCCGTAATCGTAATATCATAAAATATCTGTTTCCCGTTGTCATATAAAATTAGTATATAACAGATGACGGAACTTTTATAGATTTTTTTCAGAAAAATAGTAAAAAGTTATGTGGATTACCGGTTTGACAGTTCGTCCCCTGAGTTCCAATGTGTTCTATGTGCCTACTGGCACATAGAACACATTGGAACTCAGGGGACGAGTTGTTACGTCACACTTCAATAGAACTAAAATGCAGTTGGCGTGTATGTATAATAATAAACCTATCGACATTTCTTTTTTTTTACGCTTTTCATGATCACATATTCCACGAATAGACCCTTATCCAAGCTGCAACTTATAATGTCGAAGTTTGTCTAATAAGACGATGGTTTACTCATGTTAAAATTAATTGCCTACAGTCGGTTATAATTAAAAGATGTTCGTCCTTTAGGAATCCACCTAATAATATAAATAATAATAATGTCATTTTAACGCCTAGAATCCACCGCAATGCTCTCTGACTTCCATTATTACCCTGTATCGTTGGTATACACACTCTTAGTTTAGTTTAGTTTAAACATATTTTATTGTCATTAGATTTAGATTGAAAACTGACAAAAGGATTGGAACACAAGTTATTAAACTTATATAAGTTCCGCTCCTAAAACATTCAATGGCAGCTAACAAAAATATACAAAAACAAACCAAACAAAACAATTAAAAAAAACCAAAACAATTTATATCTACAAAACAATAAACATGCTTCAAATAAGATAACAGGAAACCAATTCATAGTGACTGGAGAGAAGTGAAAGACGCGACATGCAGGTATAGGATAAGATGGTAAAGCAAAAGAAAACAGAGGAGAGTTGGGTGTTGTGTCCTTATCGTACGGCTGCGGCCATCGCAAGTCACCACCAAGCCTTATCTCGATGTTAGAGAGAAGGCACACCAAAAAGGGGAGGGGTGAGAGTTAACTAAAACGATTGCTACCTGAAATAAAGGACTGTACTGACATAAAAATCAGATTGTTTTCATTTTGTGATAAATTAGGTTTTCCGAGAAGAACATCGTCCGTGGAGGTTATGTTAAAATGAGAAAGTCGGCTAAAGAGGATTTCACGCTGGACAACGTAGTGAGGACTTTCGAAGAAGTAATGAAAACTGTTTTCAAGTATGGGTCCACAACTACACCTGGACGTATCAGATATATAATTTGCTTATCACCGTTCAGTTCGCTACAACCATTCCTTAACCTTCACACTCTTTGTTCATTCCATGACATTCTCAGCCCAAATAAACGGAGCATACTATCGGGGCTCCACAGACGGTCACGCAAAGCAATCTCCTCAACAGGTCTCCTTTTCACACTCAGGTTCAGTGAGGATTGCGTAGTACTGGTGAGCATTCCCAACGTTCACAACTGGCAGGAATTTCATCGTCGCTGAGTCAGACATTCACGCTTCGCTGATCGCTCACCACCCACTACAACGGAAGCACCAGAGTCAATCGCCCAGTGGTCGCCTATCCGAGGATTAACCGGGGTCAACTTGGCTTAACTTCTGTGCTCTAACGAAAAACGGTCTCGACTCGCCAGTGCTCTCAAGAGTAATTCCCGAGTCCAAAAGAGAAAACACCCCCACCTTAACTGGTAGAGAACTGAGTTATTTTCCAAAGATGATTTGTAACATGGGTATTTTTTTTCAAAGCTCCCATACTACCAGCAAGAAGTGCTGTAGCTCAGCAATAATTTGTCGATAAATAATTGTTTTGTTACAATTTATTGGAGAGTACCTATAGGCACTTTCCAATAAATTGCAGGAAAGCAATATTATTTGAACATTTTTTTTTCTTCTGATTAGCAAACAGCAAGCTAATGCATTCAGTGTAAAGCCACTAAAGTGGCTTTCAGCATTTTACAATAGAGCCATGATAGTGGCTTCTAGCACTCAACCGGTTAATTGGCAATTGACAATAGCTTCTACAACTGCCAATGTCTTACTTATTTAAAACCTTACTGCACTGTGATCACAAAAAAGGACAGATAACTTCGATCGGAGCGCGACTAAGTCGCGATTCGATCGAATTTATCTTTCCGTTTTTCTGCTTACAGCTCAGTAGAATCTCACCCGCTGGAAAAGGTAGTCCAGAACATTGAGCCCTAGATTCTTCATATGTTCATGACCCATCTTCGCAATAGTTCATTGACGAAATCTCTTCCCATTGACGGATAAGTGTGTCGCGACGCAAACGTGATTTGATCGAGAAAAATACCATTTTTGCGAACACCGTACTGTATAAATACGAAAATTATCTCCGCCTATCTGTATGTCTGTCACTATTTGGCACATAGGAATCCTGGCAATGTTGGCGATGAGGTGCTCAACTTTGGCACCTGGGTGTAATTATTGTTCGGAGGTAACGTGCGATGTTCTCCGTAGTCTTCCGTTAACCTTGGAGTCGGTGGCTTTCTTGATAGGCTGCAACTTGGATATTGACGGAATGTAAGAGAACACAGAACTGAAGCGCTACGTTTGTCTCTACCGATGATATCCACGTACATTAACCATGTGTTGTTCTATGTAACCCTCCCCATCGATAATGTCCACAATCGATGGTCTTGCACATCAAGAGCCAAAACATTGTTATATCTAGATATGGTTCCTCACCCAAATGTCTCCGTTTTACAAACGTTTTCCCCAAAATAAATTCACACCCAACTTCTCATGTAACACAGAGTACTGAGCGCGGTGGCCCAGTGGTAGACTGTTGGACTTCTATGCAAGACGTCTCGAATTCGATGCCCGTCCGGAACGACCTGCGTTATGTCCTTGGGCAAGGCACTTTGTCTCGGTTAGCTACATGGGGGGGGGGGGGGGGGGGGGGCACGATGACGCCGTGTACTAAGGCGTACTGCACGTCGATGATGCACATTGTCTTCAACCGCTGTAACCCTGCTTGAGCGGAGCATGAAAGAGTTAGAATGTTGAGGAGCTGATAGTTGTTCGTCGATGCTCGGTGGTTCTCTCCGGTTACTCCGGCTTCCTCTACCCGTAAAACTGTCCAGATAACGATTAGCCATTGAGCATAAGTATGTGACCTTAAACACCAATAAATAAATAAATAGAACCGGGTATTTTATGCTGATCTGGAAATGAAGCTTAAAAGGGTATTTGAATTTAAACTAATCTCAAAAGGGTTCATCAGCGAACATTATCGGGGCAGTAAATACCTGGATGATGCCATTTAAAACTCGTTACACACTGTATAACAATGGGCGATACTCACGTATACAATACACAATTATAATCAATAAGTATTGCATGTAAATTCAATTGTCAACAGAATGGCGCAGCCAGAGTGGACAAAAAGTAATTTGATACGTGACCAGTCAGAACCAATAGATTTGTACCGATAAGTATTAGCACGTTGTTAACATTTATTTTTTATAGTGGGTCAAAGAAATACGAAGAAATAATTCCCCGTCTTAATAAGTGCAGTGACACAAACTAAATTTTTTATAGTTCGAACACAAAGTTCAAGACATTCAAACTTCAAACAAAACATCTGGCTGACTTCACCCATTCCAATCTTGCGTACCTGGATGGCTTCGTTCTACACAAATGTCCTTCAGAAAATAGATGGAGTTATTTTGTATTTCTCAGAAGCTTCATTAATAATTTAATCCAACAGCCCTGCAGGCCTATAAGTTAATTTATTACTGGTCCTGCTTTCGAACTGGTATATTTATATTGTCGTCACCACTTAGATTACCATTACTCATAAGTCTATCCAATCCGTTTTTAAAGAGTCAACAAAGACATATATAGGTTAGTTTTACATAGCCAATAATCGACCGGGCATATTTATCAACTCAGCCTGGAAGCATGGTGGCCCGGTGGTTAGAGCAATGGATTTTAAATCGAAAGGCCGATGGTTCGATCCTGGCCACCGATAACTCCGTCGTGTCCTTGGCCAAGACACTTAACTGGGATAGCCCATTTATGGTGTGCTACAGCGGACTGTACGTCAATGGTACACTTGAGCCAATCGTGCTAATTCTGTCTTTCGTTCGCTGCTGTTCGGTGGTTCTCTCGGGGTACTTTCTCCAACTGTAAACGCGCCTGGCGCGATGTGACAATGACTGTTCAAAGTGCCATTAACACCATGAAACAAACAAACAAACAATTTATCAACTCGACCTAGCTTGAACATTTCACGAATGTGTTATAACAAAGTATGCTGAGGCTTCAACCCTGGCGCCGTTTCCTTACAAGCTAACATATACTCCCACGTGATGATACATTTAATGGAATCTGAAAAATATGGAGAAGGTAAGCCAAATTTGTGGCCACATGCTTACACCTGATAACCCACATTCTGAATAAAAATGCTTATGTAGTAGTTGTGACATGGAGTCAAGGGACTTGTTTTAGTGGCCAGTGTCTGTTCTGACTCTCTGGAAATCAACGGAAAGGGAAGGAAGTGTAGGGACTGGAATTGCAGTAGGGACTCGAGTCTGGCTGTAGAAATATTTGGGAAAGAGAACGGAAAGAGAGAGAGAGGCAGAGAGAGAGAGAGAGAGAGAGAGAGAGAGAGAGAGAGAGAGAGAGAGAGCGGGGACGGGGTTAGAGTTTAGACCTACATTATCTTTAACCATCCATCATTTCAATCTCAATGGGAATTAGCAGGGAGGGGGTGCACAGTATCTTTAAACATTTTGTTAAATATGAAGCAAGAAATGTATATTTTCATCAATATGAAGACGTTTGAGTCCCGAACATTGCTTTGCATATTGTATTGAAACAAACTGAGTTTTCCCACAGGGCGGGGCTTATTATGTCAAAGTTTCTTTCAATCTCCGGTCAGTCTCCAATCCCTATACTCCCTACCCGTGTGTGCTTATAGGATTAACACTAAAACTAACAACTAAACCCAGTTCTTATACCCACTGCCTCTACTACTATTATTATTTGTTTTGGAAAGTGTGTTATGAATTTCATGCGTGGGGGACAGAAATTGCTCTTCCAACAGAGTAACACGCCGATTTGACGATTAATTGGTCTCTATTTTTATGTGCATATTGAATTTATTTCTGTGTACTTCTCTGCCCGTGCTCTTAACTTTGGTCTATTCGTTAGGTAGGCGATGTTAAATATTTTTATGTGCAAAAATATGTTTTGTGAATGTGGTTTCTTCAAACATTAACCCTTTAAACTCTGGTGGTATCTCCCATGCCAGTTTAATGGCAGCAATTAGAAGAGTCCAAATTCATCATTTGGGGGAGATCAATCAATATTTTCAACGTGCAGCCTCGTGGGCTGCACGTTGAAAATATTGATTGGTCTACCACACACATTTACTGTATTTATTTATTTATTTATTGGTGTTTAAGGTCACTTACTTATGCACAAAGGCTAATCGTGACCGTGACAGTATTACGGGTGGAGGAAGCCGGAGTACCCGGAGAGAACCACCGAGCAACGACGAGCAGCTGTCAGCTGTCAGCTCTCCAACATCGTAACTGTGAACTCTGCACCGCAGCACAGGCAGGGTTAGATTGGTTGAAGACATGCGCACCATCGACGTGCAGTACGCCTCAGTGCACAGCGTCATCGTGCCCCCATGTAGGCAATCGGGGTGAAGTGTCTTGCCCAAGGACACAACACGGTTGCCGCAGGTGGGATTCGAACCGTGGACCTCTCGGCCTACAGCCTGTACCTCTACCAACTGAGCCACCGCGCCCCCACACATTTACTGAACAGTCATCATATTTAATGACCTTATGACGTACTATGTTCCTGTTCGGAAAAGTGGCCGCTAGTGTTCAAAGGGTTAACCAAGACATTAACAAATCAGTCCACTCAACAAACAGTACAGTGAAACTGTATAACCTCCCAAGTGTCCGAAGACTGATTTAAGAATTCTTATTCCAATGGATGTTTACGGTTTCCAACTATAGTTGAGATTACGATTATCCAATTCTCGTGGATTCTAATATAATGTTATCTGATTATTTAACTGTCTTTCCTCGAATTCAAGGACCAATCCCCTCAATGTGACTACAATTTACCCTGGCTGTTTACCTGTGAAAGGACACAACATAACTCGGTTCCCAAACGAAGACACGGTTATGTTTTGGGGCATGAAACTAACATCAAACATAATATTATATTTACTGCACTGGCTGCGTCAAACCTGAAAATATATTCGACACAGAGCTAACGAAAACATGTCTTCGTCAACAATAGAAATCTTACTGGGTTGCAAGCCCGTTAAAAATCTTGATTTTACGTGCGCATCACAGGTCAGTGACCTTCATCTATAGCAGCGAGCCCTCTATTATTAGAGAAAGCATATTAAAACTTCAGTCCCAAAACATTAGTATTCATCGAGACTTATTGCTCCCCAAAGGATCTTAGCAGCGAAACCTTGGTTCTGAAGTCATTTGATATATTTACCAGTTTGATGAGACCCCCCAGATCAAAGATTAAGATTTGCGAGCTTTTTATCTGAGTTCCATTTATTCCCAGCCCAATTATTCATTTAATTACTTTAAATTTACATGAAAATGGTCTTTAAGACCATTTTCATGTAAATTCAAAGAAATAAAATGTCAACAACAATAGCATTTGTTCTGGATATTAATCATTTGGGAAAATGAAGCTTTCTTTAAAAACATTTCTTTTCATGCAAACACGGTTTCAGCTAATTTCAGTTTATTTTACGAGATCATAATCTCATGCCTGTTGGATATATAATAATAAATAATAATAAGGAAATTTTATAAAGCGTAAAATCACAAAGTGCTCTAAAACGCTGTACAGTTAAATAAACAATGAGCTCATGACTATCAAGGCAATATACAGACTGAGAAAGATGTGAAGGTCAGCACGTTACATACTGTTAAAAGCCTCTCTGAAAAGATGCGATTTTAAATTTTAAATATTTTATATATATATATATTTTTTTAAAATAGACTCTGCTAAATTGTACTTGATTTCAAAAGTTGACATAATAATAATAATAACACTTTGGCCGACAGCGGTTCTCGGGTGAGAAGGCCTTGGTTACCCCTGTATTCCCAACTGCCTCCCTATTCCCACGCCTCTTCTCTCCTCCCAACACTCGGAGACGAACTGCTTGATGACACCCCTTGCCCCATTCTTCCCAATCTCTCCGATTAGCATATTAACCCTCTCCCTTAAGTCTCTCACCAACCACATGTCCTTCATTCTCCCATCCCACTTCCCCATTATACTCCCAGTGAATTTTATTCTTTTAGACTGGTATTTTGGGCATTCTAGAAGAAAGTGTTTCAGGGTCTCCACCACGCCTAAATTATACATCTGTCATAACACATAAACAGGGTCGAATGTGAATCTGTACGACGCGAGAGTCCGATCGCTTCGTTGGCCTTAAAATAAACTGGATGGTCGATTTTGCGTTCGGCAATATTACAAGGCCCAAGACGAATATTGCGAAAGTTTGCTTGATTTGTTTACTCATTCAGAACCAGGATACCTACATCTGCAACTTAATTAAGCACCCCTGGCTTTTTCGCATTGGTGTTAATAGAAACTGTCAATACTTTCATGCTATCTTTCAGATGGCCAAAAGTGAATGTTTGCGGAAAGAACGGTCTCTTCACAAATGAATACAGGGCGAGTAGCCAACGGGTGGTTGTCAAAATGAGGCACAGCCAGATTAAGAATGCCGGATGTACTGATGACCATTGAGATTCCCACGTACAGTCACTATATCAAGTGTACAATCATGAGAGAGGCATCCCCAGATCATTACTGATCCTCCACCATAAGGAAGAGTAGGTCTGATGTTCCTGGCCACGTAAGCGGTATTTCTATGCCTCCACGCTTTCATGCGACCGTCTGCGACGTGAAAATGGAACCTACCCTCGTCTGACCAATGGACTCTCCACGTCCTGAGATTTCAATGTTGTCGTGCCATACACCACACCAAACGTCGTCTTTGATGCTGATCGGGCAGAGCTGGACGCTCGATGACCCTTCTGGACCTCATACCCAGTGCTTTGAGACGGTTTCGGACAGTTCTGTTGCATAAACACCTGTTGGGGAGCTAAAGGGGCTTCAAAACCCCACTTGAAGCAAAGGGTTCACGCCTAACGAGGCGTACCAGACTCCAGTCTTCCCGAGGAGAGGTCTTTTTGGGTTGTCCAGGTCTTGGTCAGTCCTTAAAATGGTTGCTTTGTTGATGGACAGGTCTGCTGACAGAATGACTATAGCCAAATTGCCTTCCAATAGCTTTGAAATACGTGCATGCAGGCCAACGATTGCTACATTGGGACCTCTGACAGGCTCCTCCTTGCCATGCCAACATTTATTGATAACAGAAGTGACAATTTGTTTTGTTTTATATCCAGATATTGCATGTGGATGATAGTGTTTTTTGTGACATTCGTGGGAAGCATGCTTCACGTGGACGAGGGGATGTGTTTGGGGGTACGCTATCAACCAGAAACATCATGTTTCACTGATGAAATGTACTGCAAGACATTGCTATAATTAAAACATAATAATCAGTAACAGCAACTACACTGTCATGAAACATTTCAGGGGGTGCTTAATTAAGGTCCAGGTGAACACTATAAACGTAGTGATTGATGGAGAGCGCGCGGTGACTCAGTGGTTAGCGCATTAAACTGTAAACCGAAAGGTTGGCGGTTCGATCCTGACCAGAGGTAGCGTCCTTGTGTCCTTGGACAAGGTACTTCACCCCGACTGCCCACTAGAAGCACGGCTGTACGTTTGGGAAAGTGACAGTTGCTCGAGGCTGCTCGGTGGTTCTCTCCGGGTACATCGGATTCCGCCGCCCGTAAAACTGTCCGACACGAGGTTACTCTCGCTCCCGAAAGTGCCGTTAAAACCCCAATAAATGAATAAAAAAATAAACACATTGTAAATTTAAAAAAAAATAAATAAATAAATAAATAAATAAATAAGAGAATAATAAATAAATAAATAAATAAATAAATAAATAAATAAATAAATAAATATTACGTTACAATACTAGATCGGTTTATTGACAGAAACTCATGCAACAGAATTTGGGGTTTCTCATGCATTTATAGTTGTAAAATTATCAATATCCTTTTATCTTTCTCTTGCTTAAATAATCTGAAAAGGTCCACGATTCGATCCTGACCAGTGGTAACTGCGTTGTGTCTTGGGCAAAGCACTTAATCCCGATTGCCACACACGGGCGCGGTGGTGCTCAGCACGTCGACGGTGCACTTGCCTTCAACCACTGCTAACCCCATTTGTACGAGAATCTAAGCTAAATGGATTACCCGAAACGGTTAACTTAATCCATGTTCTAGTTTCACATGCCAGGAAAACGCCAGCTAATCAGCCACTAATCGTGGAAAAATGGACATAACTACCACACAAAAACAAGCAAATTGTCACTAGATGAAATACCGTCACTGCAGGAAATACCTCCTCGCGGTAGTATCATGCCAGATGCAGCGTTAAACGAACGATATCTGTATTTTTCTGTAGATTGTATCACCCGTGTGCGCATCTTGAAATATAATCCACTCATTGTTCTTTTGATTAATATAAAAGTCAATCAAGGGGGTAAGATTTGTTAATTATTTTCTCGCAATGAATAAAAACTTGCAGATTACTGTAAAAACACATTCTCCAAACAAAGAGCCAAAGTGGACACTTACTTGGTATTGTCTGTTGTTTTCGCTTATTAGAAGTAACAAAAGGAAACTTGGGTTTATTTTCTAATGTCATAGGTGTTTTCTCCACTGGTACTTTTTTCTTAATTGGACCTTCTTTAATTTCAAGAGCGATCACTTTATCGAAAGTCGATTTTCAAGGCGATATAAATCAGAGATACATTTGTAGTCAAGTATGAAAGCAAGGAAATACAAGTGGATTATTGAACATCACATACTGCTCTAGACATATGGTATGGCTGGTGTTTCTGTTTAAGCGTAAAATCTGTGCAGTTGTCTGTAGTTAAGTGTCGTCTGCCTAAATAGGCAGACGACACTTGACTACAGACAACAGCTCAAATTTTATGACGCCCTCTGCTCACTATTATCCGGACCGTCCCCCAGAACACTCTGTCTATTACATTACGGGTGCGCAGTCTCCATTTAAGATTTCAGAGTGTTAAGTAGTCTATAGAAATAGGTTTCGTCTGATCAACACGTTTATCTTATTGTAATCAACTGAAGTAATCAATAATTGACCAGTTTTGAACTTCCGTACTCTCAGTTGGATGGATCGGTTCTGCGTCCACAAACAACTTTCCAGATTATCCGAGTATAATTGAGAATGAAAGAAATATACATTATATAAGAGGCGACAGTATTGTCAAAGCGATGTGCTGGCACGGCGGTGGAGTGTTCTAGAAGCGTGAATTGAACACTTAATTCTAACCACTGCGTTGAGAAGTTGGATCTCCCCTTTTGATCGGTTGTTATTTAAGTTGGAAAGTGTGATGTGGTAGTCAAAGTTTCTACACGTGTAAAACTCCACAGAACTATATGGTCCTCCTTTTGGGTTAGTGTTGGTAAATACCAAAAACACGAAATTATTAAATCGTTGCTGACAGCAGTAACCGAATGTTTATTTGCTTGTTCAGTTGTGTTCAGGACACAACTACAGTACAGTCGCCATGAACTAGTCGTAATCCACTCGTGGGCAGTGATGTCAACGCATGTGTATACCAGGTGAAACAAATTGTCAGCAGCACAATTTTAATTAATGATGCACCGGGTACATCTTGGTGCTTCATTAATTAATATTTGATGATTATTCCTATAATTAGTATTTGGAATCTAATAAAATTGAGACCGTATAAATATTGCCCACCCGTGGAAAGTGACCAGTCCACGGCAACCGTACTGTATAAAGTCAAGTTGTGTTGTCGGTCTTTAAGCCTTTACCCAATGAATCGCCCGCGTAATGTGCAAATTCAGCAGTTGAAAAAATATTATTTTTCAAAAAATTTCAACAAAAGCATATCATGTGACCCCTCGTTGGAACGAGCTCGTCGAGCTCGTTCCATCGAGGGGTCACGTAACATGGTTTTGTTGAAATTTTTTGAAAAATTAAAAAAAATGATATTTAAAATAAGAAATTTTGATATCGTCTGCGTTGGGTAAAGAGTTAATGATCTTGTTTCCCAATATTTATGACTCTTGCCCATGAATTGGTTATGAAGTTCTCATATAACAGTATTTACAGTAAAACAGATCTACCAGCCCCCAGTAAGTAAGTACGTCTAAAGTTTGTATGGTTCCTACACAGGTTGCAAATGTATATTCATTATGTGTTTCGAATATTATATAAAAAACAAAATAAACAACGATATTAAGTTTTCTAGTTGCGTTTTGATTACTTTCATTTGACTCAGAAACAAAATATTTAATTCCGATTTTTTTTGTGACAGAGCTCGGAGGATCATTGTCAAACCAAATGTTATAATTCGTTAAATTTCGGTTAATTGGAGAACTGCAGTGGAAGAATATGAAACTTACGTCATAAATTTCATGCATGGTTGTTTCTACACCATCCCATGCCGCCAATATGTTGTTGATTCATATTTAACGTAACATCCATATCCATCCAGTGCTATTCAAAGGGAATCGTCGTTCAAATTATATTATCTTTTTTCAATTTTTGCCTTCAAAACATAACTCACGACACCATCATTGGAACAAGCTCGTCGAGCTTCTTCCGGTGATGGATCATAAGCAATTGCTGTTAATACAAACGAATGGAATCTATTCATTATTTTATACAATCGGTGTCGTATTCCAGTGATGTGAGGCAAAGTGGTTTGTAAAATAAATGATGTGTAAGGAGAGGGAGGTTGAAGAAGTACAAATGTGTTCTACAGTAGAGTAGCCATGGGGGCTGTTGTTGACTCATGGTCCCAAGATTCTAAAGCCCCCTAAAATCCTGTATTCTACGATGTGAATGGGACATTCATTTATGAAATTACAGTTGACACTCCACGCATTAGAAAGCCGGGGTCCTCCCAAAGATCCCCGTCCCCTGTCCCAGGCCCACATTACAGATACGAGTCTCCGCACCGATGTACTGTTCATTAAGAAGTTATCAATTACACACTGTATACTATAAAATATTAATAGGTAATAACACATCAATATATTGATTCCTTTAGCTATTTCGCTCGGTTTCTAATTTTCGGTCAACATTGTTCTTTTCTGTGATGTTCTTAAACATTCCTCATACTTCCTGTCTGACCAAACAAAACCGGAAAAGGACCCCAAAATACCGCATGGGCTACTTCATCTTTCACAGTCATATAAGACTATTAACCCTTTACCCAACGAATCGGCCGCATCCGCCCACGTAATATGCAAATTCAGCAGTTGAAAAAATATCATTTTTCAAAAAAATTTCAACAAAACCATATCATGTGACCCCTCGTTGGAACGAGCTCGTTCCAACGAGGGGTCACATGATAAGGTTTTGTTGAAATTTTTGAAACAAATTAAAAAATGATATTTAAAATAATAAATTTTGAAATCGTCTGCGTTGGGTAAAGGGTTAAACTTATCATTCGTATTACTACTATCACGTATTTTCTTAAAACTTCCCGAGAACTTCCTGATGTGCATACTCACAAACGCAAGACTGTCTGAACATGTTTTGAGTACACTCTACAATCAGTTGGTTTAAAAGCCAACCCAAATCAACTGGGTTGAGTTAATATGAACCTAACTGGGTTCATATTCACTGACGTCAGTTCATTTGGGTTTATTTTTAACCCGAATGATTCTAGAGAGTAGTCTAACGGGGATCTATCGCCCTAGAACTGCACTGCTACAAGCTGACGATACTTTCGCCATCGTTACAAATCTTCCCAACCGGCCCTTTAAGAAAACAACTGTGTCTGAAAATGGACTTGAAATATATTCACGAACTGCAATTTACTTTTAATCGTGAAATAACAACCTTCAAATCTTTTGAGGGGATCTGAGAGGCATTTCTCTCGACTTCCAAAGAAACACGTTGTCCGGAAATTTCCCAATCATTTAAAATCGTTCCATTCAGCTTGGTTAGAAAAGAAATGAGCACCAAGAGACATTTCTACCCAAACACTTCCGCTCACGGTTCCTAAAACAGTACTCGAGAGATCTGTTTTCGTTCTGATTCGTCAAAATGCAGGCAACAGCTACCGAATTGTTATCATTTAATGTGCTTGTCTGTGCTTTATTCATCCAACAGGAGCCGCAGTTTTCGATAAATATCTTGAAAATATTGATAGCTGAGAAAATCATCGTGTCAATAATAAGTCGTGGAGAGTGGATTGTAACTAAATCACATGCGGAGTGGAGTTATCACCCAAACTACAGCTTTCAAATTTTGCACATACCGACAAAAAACACAATCTGTGTTTCAGCCAATGGACATTCGGGTTTGTCCATTGGCTGAAACTTTGCTTGTGCTTGTTATGCTTTGCAACAAATTTGCAATTATTGCTTGGGTAGAATCTCCACTCTGCAGGTGATTTAGTGATAATACACTCTCCACATACTGTAAAATAAAGGTTCAGTTTAGCCAATAACGCCTTCCAATGAGTGGTTTTGGTACTACATCGCAGGGGAGAGACGTTTTTAACGTTTTATCTGATATTATTTGCAAACATTAATTTAAATTAATTGGCGATTTTTGTGAATAACGCTGGCCGGTTTTGGCCGTTACGTTCGGTAAAGTTTTTATTTAAAATAATGTAAAAATTCTGATTTAGTACTTCCAAATTATCATAGCTTATTACCCCCAATGGAACGAGCTCAACAGCTCGTTCCATCGAGGGGCAATAAGCTATAGTTGGACAGCAGAAAAGGAATAAATTAATAAAATTTGAATGACACTTTCTTTTGCATGGTGCGATTGAACTCTCCCGAATTGTTAACAGAGGTCAAAACGATCATTGACAACATTCACCCTTTTAAGGGCGAGTGAATATTATTCTTGATGGCAACAACAGCGATATTTTGTACTTATTTAAAAACGTTTCTTCGTGTACTTTACCCGACACCTCACTACACTTTTAACTAGCAAAATAGAGCAAGGACAATTTATTTATTGTCTTTAATGATTTAAGTACAGAAATTAAGATTTTATTTGTGTTTGACATTATTTTTTAGCTTTTGAATACGATAACCATGGAAAATGGATATTATTGGTAAAAGAGAATATTTTTCAATTTGCCAAAAAAGTTGTCGGAGCGAACTGGTATGCGTTCAATATCGAGTATGAGACCCATTACTGTTAATTACAGCTTGACAACGCTTCTCCTGTTCCCAATCAGGTTCCTGGTGGTCCTTTCTGGGATGTTGTTTCATTCTTGGACCAGCATGGTACCAAGCTCCTGGACACTTCTTGGCTGGACTGGACGGGCTGAAATGGCAAGCTGCAACTCATTCCAGACATGTTCGATTGGATTGAGGTTAGGGGATCTTGCTGCCCAGTCCATACGCCCAATCCCCTCCCTCTGTCGGTACTCCCCGACAGCAAGGGCAACATGAGGACGGGCATTATCGTCCATCAGAATGAATCTATCACCCACTGCACCTGCATACACTCTGACGTGGACATCCAGGATCTTATCAATATACCGCTGTGTGGTCAATGTACCACGTTCAAGGTCACAGAGCTCTGTACGTCCATCCCTGCTGATGCCGCCCAGACCATGATTGACCCTCCACCATAGCGGTCATGCTCAGCAATGTTGGTTGCATGGAATCGCTCTCCTGGTCTTCTCCATACCCTAGAACGCCTATCTATGTGGTCTAGGCAGTACCTTGACTCATCTGTAAAAAGGACAGGTCGCCAATCTTCTCTGGTCCATCCAACGTGACCCATGACCCATTCGTATCGTGCCTGGCGGTGGTTCGGCGACAGCGGAATGAGATAACATGGCCTTCTCGATCGGAGACCACATTCATGCAACCTTACCACGGATGCATTTTGAAGGTCACTGCGAAGCTGGGTTGCTGTGGAAAAACGGTTCCTACGGGCCTGAATGATCAAAAACTGGTCTTCAGCTGCAGATGTTGTCCTGTCTCTGCCACCACCATGCCGTCTTACTGCTGTGCCATACTGCTGAAATCTTGCTCAGGCTCTGGTGATTACCGTATGGTGCACACCAAGGGCTTCACCAACCTGACGATGGGTAGACCCTTGCTCCACCATCCCTACAGCCCGCCACATTTCTGCTTCAGACAAATGTCTTCTTACATTTGCATTTGTCATATTCAATCATTAAATCAAAATTGTTTGTGTTGAAATGAAGACTGAATACCCTACACATGTCATGTACATGTAGACAGTGCACGAAAACATCATGAAAATCAAGGGGTGCATGCTTTCCATGACTGTCACGAAAAGTCTGCCTGTCAAGAGAGCTAATGAAAACACTGGGGACCATCTCAATACATTCCTCAATCATATCCACCAAAATATCGCAAATATGTCACAAGCAAATTTGACAATGATGTGTCAAATATTTGGTGCTTAGAAAACTTTGAGTAGTATATAATAATTAATGTCGTTTCTCGTTGATCATCCTTGAACGAAATGTCAGATAAAATGCACCAAACCAAAAGTTAAAGATTTTAAAGTCATTCATCGCGATAACAAATACAAATAGATGCTGTACCAGCAAATGTTTCACAGGTGAAATAAAGCCGAAAATGGTGATGTGTACAAAAATTCCACAGTTGTTTACTGACTAACCTGTGGCAACTCGTTTAGGTTGGTGTGAGTAAACAGGCCACTCGTTTAGGTTGGTGTGAGTAAATTGGAATTACGACGACCCTAAGAAAGGCTACCATAAGTTTTTTCAGGCAATCAATTTTATTCAGGTAACTCCCTTATTTATTTATTTATTTATTTATTTATTTATTTATTTATTTATTTATTTATGTTTAACGATTTATTTATTTATTTATTTATTTATTTATTTATTTATTTATTTATTTATTTATGTTTAACGACACTTTCAACAGCTAGGGTTACATCGTGCCGGGCAGTTTTACGAGTTAAGAAAGCAGGAGTATCCATGGAGAAAAACCGAGCAGCGGCGAATGACTATCGGAGTCTCCACCTTACTAATCCACCACTAGCAGCAGTGGCATTGGTTGAAGGCATATGCACCATCGAAGAGCAGTACGCCATTGCACTGCCGCTACACGGTTAAATCCTAATAAAAAAAAACACACAAACGCCTTAGTATGCTGTGTCGTCGTGCTCTCATTCCCCAGGGTCACAGCGGAGATGACGCGAGAGAGGATCAAGCCTACATGGCTGTTTCCATCTGGAGTCCAATGTTCTAACCAATGCGTCAGAGTAATACGTAGAGGATATCTACGCTATTTTAGTGAATATCTGGAATTATCTCATGAGTGCAAGCGCTCGTGAAAAATAAAACTATTAGGTCGATACGAATGAGATAGTGCCCATTATCCACTAAAATAGCGTAGATTTTCTTTTTGTTATATGCTTGGTGACATTTTACTGCGTAATATTCAGTCCAAATCGACTGCAAACAGTTTCAACACAATAACAAAGATCTGCTGATCGTTCCTTCAAAAGCGACGTTCAAGGCGACGTCTTGCGTCGAAGCGTCACGTCATTTATGAAGATACTGATGGATACTTTTCGATATCCATCGAGTCGATGGATATCAAGAAATATCTTTTAGATAATTTGCGATAATTCACAGGCTAGCATATAATGATGATTATGTCAGGGCAAAGCCAGCCTAAATATAGGGGCAAGGGGCCTCATATTTAAAGATATTGTAAGTTCAAAATATATTCCTCATCAAGGCGAAAAACCTACATGAATTTCACTTCTCTGTAAAGCTGGAAAAAAACACACGTGGTGTATATCCAGCTTTAGCGCAGGGACCCAGGGGAGAAACGGTATGTTAGATAAGGTCTAATCTCATTTAATTTATACAGTAGTCGCAAGTCTTACGAGACGTAATCGGTTGGTGTCAAGATATCGTCACGGTCAATTGAGAAACGAGATTCTGAAACGATAGAAATGTCTATCGTATCGTCACCTGATCATTAGGTAACAATCATGGCAAGAACAAATCGGTTTTCTCGACAAGTGAAATCACCGTTAAGTCACGCGCGAGATGACTTGTATTGATTCTGTCTCCAAATACGCCATCTCCCACCGTTTTGACAGATGGATGGATGAGCGTCCGTCCACCTGACAGTTTAGGGTAAAAAGTATATATACCTGGAAGAGCAGAGCATTAGACACACACTTGGGGTCACACACACGTTGGTGAAGTCCAGGACAGGCGGACTCTGTTTCCTGGCATAGGGGTACCTTCGATCACAGGACCCTGAAACGGCTGGAATCGCCAGAGAGGGCATTCCATGATTGATTTAGCTTAAGGCGGATAGGCGGCCACAAGAGCCGAATTTCGTTGAGAAGGAACACCCAGGTGAAACGTTAAAGTTTAGATTGTCGAGTAGCAGGTATCAGCCTGCAATAGTCAGAAGTGTAGGTTAATTGTATTGTGCGTATTAACCCTTTGAAGCGTCAGACTGATTGCGTTCTGAGTAGTTTGTTTTGCTGTCGAAGCGTTGTAATACCGACTGGAGATCGGTGTGAGTGACAATTTCGCCCTAGCACAAAAAGGGGCATTTGTGAATCGTGAATTCAACCAGGAACGGTGAATATTTCAATAGGACTTTCACGGAGGACTTTCAAAAGGCACATAAGGTATGAGTAGACAATATCTGACCCAAATCAGAAGTACGGTGGCTTTATAGATGACGAACATTGCTGGTCGGAACCCTCCGACAGCTAGAGGTACAGTTACGCGCAGACGTTGACATTTGAGCCTAAGCGGGTGAAGCTCTTATGGCGAGCTCACAGTAATAACATTTCAGATTTGTGAAGCTCTTATGGCGAGCTCACGGTAGTAACATTTCCAGTGTGTAGACTATAGTGCCAGTACAGGGCAATAGAATGACTATATGATTGTTTAGAATTATTTAACCGTAGCGACACATTTTCTGTGAAAAGAATCGAATTGTTGAAATATTGAAACGGATTTATTTTTATGTGTAAATAAAAGAATCGTTGTTACTTTAAATCATTCTTTCCATTATACAGCCTGAAGTGATTAGGAATCACACCTAGCGGAAATCGAACCTATTTCAGGCCAATTTGGCAGAGAAGGAATCACGGCGTCGGTCTAACTCAGCTCTCTGCGCCGAGTTCGCGACACTTGGATTCCGACCCTCCACGTTGGTCTAATTTTCCCGCAACTTCATCAGCGGGACTAAATAACCCCACGTCAGCCCAGGCCTTACGGGGCCTCAGGTTCCCTGACATTGATTGGCGAGCGCTAACCAGGATATTTCTAAAAGGTAAAAAATGGCTATATGGAAATTTTGTTTTATTTTAACGGCGGTTCTGTTTAGTTTTTGACGCGTTCGGTCAGTTGATGCCGTTCAAGGGTTTAATATCGCAATACAGTAGTCCCCAAAAGGATACTTAATAGCCACTATAACTGCGGTAGGTTTCAGAATATTTGGTGCGTTTAATTACGTTAAATTACAGAGGTAAATTGGGATCAATTGCCATATTTTTTTTCTTTCTTTCTTTTCCTTCATCATTCTTTCTGACGAGTGTTGAAGATAGAAAGAAAAAAATCAAAATGGATGTTGTTACACCCCTCGCCCAACTGGTATCATTAGGCAAGGAAATGGGCCTTGAGGGAGCTGAACTTCAGAAGTTCGTTAAAGATGAGCAGAAACGTGAGGCCAAGGAGATTGCCTTACGTAATGACGCAAGGGAGAGAGAGGCCCAAGCAGTAAGGGAGGCAAAAGAGCGAGAGATTCAATAAGAACGAGAGCGTGAGAAAGACGCAAGAGAGGCGAAAGAGAGAGAGAGATTCAATTAGCAAATGAGGCGAGAGAGAGGGAAGCCCAATTAGCAAGGGAGGCAAGGGAGGCAGAGCGAGAGCTCGAACAACAGAGGCACGAGAGAGAATTAGAGCTCCTCAGAGCAAGAGCCGATGTGGAGAATGAAAGTCGGCGCTCAGGGGATGGGAGTGCAGGGGTAGCAATGCATGCCCCACGCCCCCATCTCGCTCATTTCAATGAAAACACAGATGACTTGGACTCGTACTTGGAGAGGTTCGAGCGTTTTGCCTCCAGTCAAATGTGGCCAGAAGACACATGGGCTATGTGCTTGAGCCCTTTGTTGTCAGGTAAAGCCCTCGAGGCTTATACCAGTATGCCTCCTGCACTTCTTAACGACTACGGTGAGCTGAAGAATGCCATCCTTCGGAGATACCAGCTCACTGAAGAAGGATTCCGGACCAAGTTCCGAGTAATTAAGCAGGAGAAGGGAGAAACAGTACCTCTGTATTTTTCCCGAGCTAGGCGGTACTTTGACCGCTGGACTGATCTCGCAGAAGTGAATGAGTCATATGGAGCCCTGCGAGATCTATTTCTCCGGGAGCAGTTTTTAACTACATGCTCCAAGGAGTTGGGCCTGTTCATCAAGGAAAGGGGTCCGCCCACCTATGATGAGATGGCAACTGTGGCAGAACGCTACATCGAGGCCCACGGTGGGAGTGTAAACGCACCCAAATCGGCTAGGGGTGGGGCAAACGGATTGGCAATGGCACCCGTAAGGCAACACCACCCCGATCCTCCTGCGTCGCAGACCAGCCGGAAGGGGAGCGCTCCCAAGGACACCACTTGTTTTATCTGCAACAAGCGGGGTCATATTGCCAGGGACTGCTGGCAGAAGCAGGTAAGGACCACTGGGAACATTAGACCACCTCAGCAGGGGGCCGGGAACGCAGCGCCAAGGGGTTGGAAGCAAGGTGACCGCGTAGATCCAGGGCCCAGTAGCAGACGGCAGCGTTCTGTCAAACTATCGGTCCAGAACACAGTCCCCTCCGGGAATGTATACAAGAGGGAGAATTAAGGCTGGAGGGCGGGAAGGTTGTCCCGATAATAAGTGGCATGTGTGAGAGGCTCACAACTTCGCAGGAGAAGGTTGATATGCCAGTGTACCCAGGGTATGTGGGACAAAGAAAGATTCGTCTGCTCCGGGATTCTGGGTGCTCCTCTGCAGCGGTTAGAAAGCAACTGGTTGACGACAAGCAATTGTTGGGGCGCGACTATTTGTGTATTTTGATAGATGGGACCGTTAGAAGGTTCCCCATCGCGAGGATAACTGTGGATACCCCATTTTATTGTGGCGAAGTGGAAGCCATGTGCATTGAATCACCTGTATATGACCTGGTCATAGGTAATATCCCAGGGGTGAGGGCAAGCCCTGATGAGTTATGGTCCAGGGGTAGGGGGCCAAGTGAGGGCCCAACGAGTAAGGAAGGGAAGGTTCCCAGGGGGAACCAATCCGACGGTCCAGGGGATGGCCCCTACACGACGAAATGTCGGAAAGTTTCGGGAGGGACGACTCCTGTCCAATTAAGGAGAAGGGGCCGCAGGCGGTCCAGGCTAAACGCAAAACAGCAAGGGAACACAATGGGGTCATTGGGGAAAGACCCTCAAGCAAATTTATGTGGGGGAGTTGAGCGCCCCAAGAAGTCGGTGTCACTCGTGTGGAGAGGGGAGGCCAGACCCACGCAAATGGCTGGGCAAACTCCCCCAGAATTGAGAGGGCACGGGTCAACACAAGTTGAGGGTGTTGAAGTGGATGGGACCGCTAAGGTGGGCGCCCAGGGGACCGAGAAAAGGGTCCACAAATCAAAGGAGAAGCATCCTAGGTGGCGGAGACCACGTAGAGAGTGCCGGGGGCGCACAGCGCCCAATGTGCGCAAGAAGTCGTCACAATGGACCGGGGAGTCGACGGCACAAGGGCCAAGGGCGGCCGGTGTCGTTCGAACGAAGGTAATCGCCGGGACGAGTGAGCCTGGGGTATATAGCGCCAAGGGAAGCTCTTGGGAATGCGAAAATGACAGGGTATGGGGACCCTGGTGGAATACCCGTAGAAATAACGGGGCGAGAAGTAGGGGTGAGTCGAGGGTTACCCAAGGGGATTCTGGGAACCGGGCCCCTACCAATGGTCGGTGGTTATAAAGAAGCAATAGTTGGGTGGCTGCGGGCCTGGTGTCTGGGACGGGGGCTCCAGTCGCAAATATTTTTGTTGGTGAGGTGATGGGTTTCGTAAACTCGGTGTTAAGGCCCGGAGGAATTTTCTTATTTTAGTATTGTTATTGCTCTGACTGCTGACTAGAGTTGGTTGTGAGTGCGAATGTGAGATACACTGCCCCGTCTGTCGCGTGTGCGTGGACGGGGAGCCTGTGTGTCGAGTTTTGAAAGTGTGGGATGCACAAACCCGGTGTTAAGGCCCGGGGAACTGTGTTTGCTTTTATTGACGGGAGTTTGTTGTGAGTGTGGGATACACTAACCCCGTCTGTCGCAAAGGCGCGGTCGGGAAATCTGTGTGTTGAATGTGTGAGTGTGTGCGTCACAATTTTAATCCCCTGGTTGAGCTTTGCGAGGGTGAGGCTCAACATAATGCAGGGGTCGTTTGCCCCTTCACAAGTCATAGGGCAATGGGAGGCGAAGTTACACTCCGTTGGAATTAACCCATCTGACGCAAAGGCGCGGACGGTGTTACTCGTCGGAGTGAGTGCCAAGTGAACTGTTTGCAAAATGGGCGAACGTGTATAAAAATGTGTATGTTTAGGTGTAAATATATAGTATTACAGAGAGAGAGAGAGAGTGCTGCAAATCTAAGAATAAGGCTACTCTCCATATGTAAGCCCGCAAGACGGGAGCATGTGGTAGCGTGTGTGTCGTGGGAATCGGTATGGCCGACGCATGAGCCCGGTCATGAACCCCACGACCACTAGGGTACAGTTTTGTAGTCTTGAACATGATGGTAGATCGTAAAAAGGTGTGAGAGGCGAGCGTGCGTGGCTTTGCCCCTTGCGTTTTAAGAGATACACAGGGTGTTTCTCTCGGGAAGGGAGTTGTCAGGGCAAAGCCAGCCTAAATATAGGGGCAAGGGGCCTCATATTTAAAGATATTGTAAGTTCAAAATATATTCCGCATCAAGGCGAAAAACCTACATGAATTTCACTTCTCTGTAAAGCTGGAAAAAAACACACGTGGTGTATATCCAGCTTTAGCGCAGGGACCCAGGGGAGAAACGGTATGTTAGATAAGGTCTAATCTCATTTAATTTATACAGTAGTCGCAAGTCTTACGAGACGTAATCGGTTGGTGTCAAGATATCGTCATGGTCAATTGAGAAACGAGATTCTGAAACGATAGAAATGTCTATCGTATCGTCACCTGATCATTAGGTAACAATCATGGCAAGAACGAATCGGTTTTCTCGACAAGTGAAATCACCGTTAAGTCACGCGCGAGATGACTTGTATTGATTCTGTCTCGATATACGCCATCTCCCACCGTTTTGACAGATGGATGGATGAGCGTCCGTCCACCTGACAGTTTAGGGTAAAAAGTATATATACCTGGAAGAGCAGAGCATTAGACACACACTTGGGGTCACACACACGTTGGTGAAGTCCAGGACAGGCGGACTCTGTTTCCTGGCATAGGGGTACCTTCGATCACAGGACCCTGAAACGGCTGGAATCGCCAGAGAGGGCATTCCATGATTGATTTAGCTTAAGGCGGATAGGCGGCCACAAGAGCCGAATTTCGTTGAGAAGGAACACCCAGGTGAAACGTTAAAGTTTAGATTGTCGAGTAGCAGGTATCAGCCTGCAATAGTCAGAAGTGTAGGTTAATTGTATTGTGCGTATTAACCCTTTGGAGCGTCAGACTGATTGCGTTCTGAGTAGTTTGTTTTGCTGTCGAAGCATCGTAATACCGACTGGAGATCGGTGTGAGTGACAATTTCGCCCTAGCACAAAAAGGGGCATTTGTGAATCGTGAATTCAACCAGGAACGGTGAATATTTCAATAGGACTTTCACGGAGGACTTTCAAAAGGCACATTAGGTATGAGTGGACAATATCTGACCCAAATCAGAAGTACGGTGGCTTTATAGATGACGAACATTGCTGGTCGGAACCCTCCGACAGCCAGAGGTACAGTTACACGCAGACGTTGACATTTGAGCCTAAGCGGGTGAAGCTCTTATGGCGAGCTCACAGTAATAACATTTCAGATTTGTGAAGCTCTTATGGCGAGCTCACGGTAGTAACATTTCCAGTGTGTAGACTATAGTGCCAGTACAGGGCTATAGAATGACTATATGATTGTTTAGAATTATTTAACCGTAGCGACACATTTTCTGTGAAAAGAATCGAATTGTTGATTGTTGAAATATTGAAACGGATTTATTTTTATGTGTAAATAAAAGAATCGTTGTTACTTTAAATCATTCTTTCCATTATACAGCCTGAAGTGATTAGGAATCACACCTAACGGAAATCGAACCTATTTCAGGCCAATTTGGCAGAGAAGGAATCACGGCGTCGGTCTAACTCAGCTCTCTGCGCCGAGTTCGCGACACTTGGATTCCGACCCTCCACGTTGGTCTAATTTTCCCGCAACTTCATCAGCGGGACTAAATAACCCTACGTCAGCCCAGGCCTTACGGGGCCTCAGGTTCCCTGACAGATTAATAATTATAATAATAATAACACTTTGGCCGGCCGCTGATTTGTCGCGGTTCTCAGGTGAGAAGGCCTTAATTAGCCCTGTGTTCCCAAATGCCTCCTTATCCCCACGCCTCTCCTCGGCTCCTGACACTCAGAGCTCAAACTGCTTGATGACATCCCGCACCTCATTCTTCCCAACCACCCCGATAAGTACACTAACCATCTCCTTTGCGCCACCTACACTTCAAAAAATATAGGTTCGCTTTAGAACCAAAACTGGTTCTAATCTTGTCCCTGAGATGGAACCAGCTCTGTTTAATACAGTATTTATTTCAAATCAAATCAATTTACCAAGATTAGCATTCCATTTTATCAGAATATTACATGAACTGAAGTAGATTCATCACTAAACGCGGAGCTTATTCAACGCAGTCGCCAAACATTTTGAAACAAAGGAGATATGAACAGTTGGCATATCGAACCAGTTTTGGTTCTGATAAGAACCAAAACTGGTTCGATATGCCAACTGTTCATATCTCCTTTGCTTAATAATGATTTGAGACAAACTCGTATAAGCTCTAAACTTACGGCTGAAACCCCCTCAATTTGTCTTTAATTCTATTAATATTTAATGTTAATTCTTATAAATGTATTTGATTTGAAACAAATACTGTTTAAACAGAACTAGTTCCATCTCAGGGACAAGATTAGAACCAGTTTTGATTTTAAAGAGAACCTATATATTTTGCAGTGCACCAACCACATATCCTTCATTCTCCCCTGCCTCTTACCCATCATCATCCCGGTTAATCTTATTCTGTTAGGCTGGTATTTTGGACATTCTAATAGAAAATGTTCCAGGGTCTCCACTACGCCTAAATTACACATTCATACTGTTATTAGAGAAAAAGATTGATAAAACAAAACCAAAATTGAACCGCTGAAGTGCTGGGCAGTAATACCCTGCTGAAAATCACAACCTTTCTTCGCAAATCCTTACGAAGTAGATCCTAGTTCTCGAAGAATAAACAACGGAATAGCAAGGTAAAATCTCAGAATATTCGGTTGCGGTCTTGTAATGTAAGCGAACGAAAAATCGGTCGCCCTATTTCATTCGAGGTGAACCATAGGGGAAAGAAACGATAGTTCGCCCATACTGCTCGCGTCTGTTGTAGATCAGCTAAGTTGTCTAAGCGTTGTGTAAAGACGTTTCAAATTTTGTGTAAATTCCTGGATCATTTGTTCTTTCTGATAGACATCTATGAAGCGTTTAGACTACAATAGGGAATTCTACGTATTAATAAATCAGATATACGAATATTGCAAAGTCTTTCATGTTTGTGTTCGAGTCTGCGATAAGGTTTCATAAAATTGAATAAGATCCCAGGGGCAAGCATTATGACTTATCAATAATAAAAATACGAGGGCGTTGTTCAAAATTAGACGCGTGTACATGTGCTTCTGCGATTGCTCTAGGGCACTTAGTAGTGAAAACAACCGTATGGTCATGCATCATACATGGACATTCCATCAGAAGAAAGCGCGAACAGTTCGAAAAACAAAAGGATTTTTAACTCTTTTTTACCCAAAGTAATGACAACTACAGGTAAGAGATGTGTCTGTCCCTGGATGGAGCTTCAATACCCCCCCCCCCCCCCCAAGCAACCCCCCCCCCCCCAAACACACACACCTCCGCCGCAACGATTGTCATACCGCTAAATGGTCGTAAAAAGGGCACTTGGACACTGAAATGTTTATCCAGATTAAAATTGCAGATGTGCACTTTCCCCATTTTCTCACCATGGTGAGAGAGAGACCTAGCTGTCTTTCGTCTCTCAACCTCTCTAATAATTAGCATCATATTATCCACTGAGGACGGCAATTTCTTAAAGCGTTTGAATAAGATAATGTACATTAAAATATCACAATGTTCGGTTTTCTTAAAAAACTCACTTTACAGTAAACCTCTTTCAGAGAAACTGTACACGTCTCATGTTTTAACCCTTTACCCAACGCAGATGATTTCAAAATTTATTATTTTAAATATCATTTTTTAATTTTTTTCAAAACATTTCAACAAAACCATATCATGTGGCCCTTCTTTGGAACGAGCTCGACGAGCTCGTTCCAAAGAGGGGTCACATGATATGGTTTTGTTGACATTTTTCAAAAATAATATTTTTCCAGCTGCTGAATTTGCATATTACGGGGGCGGATGCGGGCGATTCGTTGGGTAAAGGGTTAAAGTTTTAATTAAACAAAAGATTTCGTACGTAATAACACGTACAAAAGTATCAAAGGGTTAAATTAAACAAAAGATTTCGTACGTAATAACATGTACAAAAGTATCAAAGGGTTAAATTAAACAAAAGATTTCGTACGTAATAACACGTACAAAAGTATCAAAGGGTTAAATTAAACAAAAGATTTCGTACGTAATAACACGTACAAAAGTATCAAAGGGTTAAATTAACGACTTCAAATAATGCCAAGGAAAAATCTTTCGTCCGGTAAAAATTAAGTTTTGCGAGTGGTTTCATGACAATCGATCGCCCACCGGATACCAATTAAAAAAAAACACACGTTAGAGAATGCTATACGCAATATGCTTGAAACAATCAGTATGCCTTACCATGGTTACAAGTTTGTAAAAAAATATCCTAATTTTTCATTAAAATCACTTTCAAATGCTCCCTTATATTATTTTAACGACGGTATCTTTCAAACGGTATAGTGTGCTCCTAGACCATATGTTGACGGTAAGACCATCAGTTAAATTTGGATGGGGTACGTCCTCAAGACGTACCACGCCCAAATGTACCTAAGGTTTTACCATCCAAGTTTGAACTAGATACGCCAATGTTTACTTTTAAAGGCATCCTTAAATTTTTGGAAAACAATTGTGTATTCATTATACATTTAACAGCCAAGACCAAATCAGGTCGGGGCGTTTTTCGGTTGGAGAAAACCGGAGTATTAGGTGCGAATCACCAAACAGCGGTATATAACTGTAGGAGTCTTCAACTTGTTAACCCGACACAAACAGGATTGTCATTTGTTGGAGGTTTTGTGCTATCGACGTGAAGTAAGCCTAAGCGAATTGCACCACCGTGCTCCGACTTGTACGATTGCAGGGATTAACCCTCTCTTTGTCACCGTGGTCACTTCGAACTGTCTTTGTCTGTTTCTGTCTGTCTGTCTGTCCCGTTCATGAGTTCAACGGTCATATTTCTTCTTTTTTTGCTGTCTACAGGTGAAATAACTTAGATTTGTTTGGAATTACCCATGCAAGCCAGAAAATAAGCAGGCAGTCATCTGCAAAATGAGGTCCCCAGAGGGTGAATTTAGTGATGCTACCCTGCACAGCAGGGTAGCATCACTAAATTTACCCCCTGTGAACCTCACTGTGAATCAGGGTCTCAAAACTAAACAGAAAGAGGTATCCAGAGGATAAATTGGCCCACTGTATGGGATAGCATTATCAAATTCACTCTCTGGGGACCTCATTCTGCAAATGTCAGAATGCTGCTTTTCTGGCCTGTCTGCATGTACAATCATAGAATTTCACAAAGACATTAAGGACAATAAGAAATTATGTTGGCCATTCCATTATTACTGGCCTGCATCTTCACGGTCAAGGTTACACAGGGAGGTTATCTATTGAATCCATCTTAAATAATTCTTAGCTACAACTTTGAAACTGATCAAGGTAAAATGATCAAACTTTACACAAATACTGGGAACCGTAGGGTGTGTGTCACATACATGTTGTCTCTCTATCTCTCACTCTTTATATATATATATATATATATATATATATATAGGATGAAAGACTCTGAGGCCGATGGGGATCGAACCACTGCCTTGATGAGAGTTGACTTCTGCGGCACCAATCGCCTAGCGAAACTGGACCAGCGCCATAGACCACTCGACTACCGACAAGCCCCAATAAAGGCATGCTAGCAGATCGAGCGTCCATTGAACTGGGACAGTCCACACGAAATTACTCGGTATCCCCCAGAATTAGTTTTTTTTACAATGATTTATACCATGTAATGCAGATGAAATCAGTGAGAATCAATCTCTTTTCCAAATTTCCTGCTTACGGTACAGAGTACAGAATTCGGCACTTCTGTTATGCATTTTTAGGATGAAAGACTCTGACGCCGATGGGGATCGAACCACTGCCTTGATGAGAGTTGATTTCTGCGGCACCAATCGCCTAGCGAAACTGGACCAGCGCCATAGACCACTCGACTACCGACAAACCCCAATAAATGCATGCTAGCAGATCGAGCGTCCATGGAACTGGGACAGTCCACACGAAATTACTCGGTATCCCCCAGAATTAGTTTTTTTTACAATGATTTATACCATGTAATGCAGATGAAATCAGTGAGAATCAATCTCTTTTCCAAATTTCCTGCTTACGGTACAGAATACAGAATTCGGCACTTCTGTTATGCATTTTTTAGGATGAAAGACTCTGACGCCGATGGGGATCGAACCACTGCCTTGATGAGAGTTGACTTCTGCGGCACCAATCGCCTAGCGAAACTGGACCACCACCATAGACCACTCGACTACCGACAAGCCCCAATAAAGGCATGCTAGCAGATCGAGCGTCCATGGAACTGGGACAGTCCACACGAAATTACTCGGTATCCCCCAGAATTAGTTTTTTTCCAATGAATTATACCATGTAATGCAGATGAAATCAGTGAGAATCAATCTCATTTCCAAATTTCCTGCTTACGGTACAGAATACAGAATTCGGCACTTCTGTTGTGCATTTTTTAGGATGAAAGACTCTGACGCCGATGGGGATCGAACCACTGCCTTGATGAGAGTTGACTTCTGCGGCACCATTCGCCTAGCGAAACTGGACCAGCGCCATAGACCACTCGACTACCGACAAGCCCCAATAAAGGCATGCTAGCAGATCGAGCGTCCATGGAACTGGGACAGTCCACACGAAATTACTCGGTATCCCCCAGAATTAGTTTTTTTACAATGATTTATACCATGTAATGCAGATGAAATCAGTGAGAATCAATCTCTTTTCCAAATTTCCTGCTTACGGTACAGAATACAGAATTCGGCACTTCTGTTATGCATTTTTTAGGATGAAAGACTCTGACGCCGATGGGGATCGAACCACTGCCTTGATGAGAGTTGACTTCTGCGGCACCAATCGCCTAGCGAAACTGGACCAGCGCCATAGACCACTCGACTACCGACAAGCCCCAATAAAGGCATGCTAGCAGATCGAGCGTCCATGGAACTGGGACAGTCCACACGAAATTACTCGGTATCCCCCAGAATTAGTTTTTTTCCAATGAATTATACCATGTAATGCAGATGAAATCAGTGAGAATCAATCTCTTTTCCAAATTTCTTGCTTACGGTACAGAATACAGAATTCGGCACTTCTGTTATGCATTTTTTAGGATGAAAGACTCTGACGCCGATGGGGATCGAACCACTGCCTTGATGAGAGTTGACTTCTGCGGCACCAATCGCCTAGCGAAACTGGACCAGCGCCATAGACCACTCGACTACCGACAAGCCCCAATAAAGGCATGCTAGCAGATCGAGCGTCCATGGAACTGGGACAGTCCACACGAAATTACTCGGTATCCCCCAGAATTAGTTTTTTTCCAATGAATTATACCATGTAATGCAGATGAAATCAGTGAGAATCAATCTCTTTTCCAAATTTCCTGCTTACGGTACAGAATACAGAATTCGGCACTTCTGTTGTGCATTTTTTAGGATGAAAGACTCTGACGCCGATGGGGATCGAACCACTGCCTTGATGAGAGTTGACTTCTGCGGCACCAATCGCCTAGCGAAACTGGACCAGCGCCATAGACCACTCGACTACCGACAAGCCCCAATAAAGGCATGCTAGCAGATCGAGCGTCCATGGAACTGGGACAGTCCACACGAAATTACTCGGTATCCCCCAGAATTAGTTTTTTTCCAATGAATTATACCATGTAATGCAGATGAAATCAGTGAGAATCAATTTCTTTTCCAAATTTCCTGCTTACGGTACAGAATACAGAATTCGGCACTTCTGTTATGCATTTTTTAGGATGAAAGACTCTGACGCCGATGGGGATCGAACCACTGCTTTGATGAGAGTTGACTTCTGCGGCACCAATCGCCTAGCGAAACTGGACCAGCGCCATAGACCACTCGATACCGAGTAATTTCGTGTGGACTGTCCCAGTTCCATGGACGCTCGATCTGCTAGCATGCCTTTATTGGGGCTTGTCGGTAGTCGAGTGGTCTATGGCGCTGGTCCAGTTTCGCCAGGCGATTGGTGCCGCAGAAGTCAACTCTCATCAAGGCAGTGGTTCGATCCCCATCGGCGTCAGAGTCTTTCATCCTAAAAAATGCATAACAGAAGTGCCGAATTCTGTATTCTGTACCGTAAGCAGGAAATTTGGAAAAGAGATTGATTCTCACTGATTTCATCTGCATTACATGGTATAATTCATTGTAAAAAAACTAATTCTGGGGGATACCGAGTAATTTCGTGTGGACTGTCCCGGTTCCATGGACGCTCGATCTGCTAGCATGCCTTTATTGGGGGCTTGTCGGTTTCCATGGACGCTCGATCTGCTAGCATGCCTTTATTGGGGCTTGTCGGTAGTCGAGTGGTCTATGGCGCTGGTCCAGTTTCGCTAGGCGATTGGTGCCGCAGAAGTCAACTCTCATCAAGGCAGTGGTTCGATCGCCATCGGCGTCAGAGTCTTTCATCCTAAAAAATGCATAACAGAAGTGCCGAATTCTGTATTCTGTACCGTAAGCAGGAAATTTGGAAAAGAGATGATTCTCACTGATTTCATCTGCATCACATGGTATAATTCATTGTAAAAAAACTAATTCTGGGGGATACCGAGTAATTTCGTGTGGACTGTCCCAGTTCCATGGACGCTCGATCTGCTAGCATGCCTTTATTGGGGCTTGTCGGTAGTCGAATGGTCTATGGCGCTGGTCCAGTTTCGCTAGGCGATTGATATATATATAAATCTCCCGTTCACGAGTTCATAGGTCATATTTCTTGTTTTGCTGTTCACAGGTGGAAGAACTTTGATTTGTTTGGAATTACCTCTCTCTCTCCAGACAGAGAAGATCAACTATTTAACTAATGTACCACCGTACTCCCGATTCCTAAAATCTCTTTCATTTTTCGTTATTTTTCAGCGTATAAAAAACAGATTCATAGTTTCAATTTATCTGGATGAGTTTTTTTTAAGTTTTCAATAATATTTTTGTCGTAAACATGCGCGCTGTATTATGGATTAAAAAGACCCCCCACCCCCGCGAGCCCCATTTTGAATGGAGTTTTCGCGTGAAGGATAATACCTATAACGATATGGAGTTATATTATTAATGAACCTTTCCCCATAAAAGAAAATTAAATTCTCTAATTTCACTCCAAATGATATTCTATGTCGGAGAGTGCGTTGTCGTTCTTGGGCTAATCAGTTCGTATTTGCGATGTTGCAAACAGAACGACTCAATTTGATAGAGCATCGTTTCACATTTTTCGGGGTGGAACGTAGCTAGGAGGTTTTCAGTGGGGGTTGTAGATCTATCAAAATTCCAACTGGGGATGGATACTTGAAGGGGTTCCCCTCCCTCACCCATTATCCCCCAACTACCACCATTCACCCTCCTATCTTGCCCCCCCCCCCCCACCCCCCTTTCAAGGGGAAATTTTTCAAAATGTTAACTCAGAGTGACTGTACTGGTAGGTTTTAGGGCATTCTGAGAATATTTCCAAGCAGTTTCAATGACTGCAGCTAAATATCTATGTACATAATTTGAAGTTTTAAGACAGCACAAAATGCTAATTTCTTCTGGTAGTGTAGTTTGTAATTAGGCCCTATCTGCCTTCATTAGGTATTGTGTCAATTACATGACTGCACATGTAGGGAGAATACTCAAAAACTCAGTATTCAACCAATAATTTATTAATTAATCATCTCAAATATGAGGTCATGCTGAGCAATGAGCACACCAATCTTGAAATGAACTCATTGACTAACAACAATTTATTATGCTTATAAAGTATGAGTTAATGAGTTAGCTAACAAACTCAGCCTATATGTCACAATATGTGTGAGATATTAATTCAACAATACCAAACACAAATCAAAATTTTCAGTCTGGGTATATCTGTCTTTCATGAGAGTACAGAGCCAAAGAAAACTGGCACAATTTTGGGAGTAACTTAAACAATTCCAGCACACAGCCTCACAGGGGGCACATTTTGAGTCCTAATACAAACTGCAGTCTGTGAGTGCATTGCATACATAAGAGAACAAAATACGTAACACGACCACGGTTGTAGAATTAACCTCGGAGCCACTGAGTAGTCGGAAAATCTAGCGTTGTTCGATCAGAATTCTGTCTGTGGGCGTCGGTGGTTGGAATTTTCATGAAAATATTATACCACATGTTGGACCTTGGTTACAACAATGCTTCGAATTTCCAACAGTTGGAATTTTTGCCTGCAACATTTCCAACTATCTTGATTTTTGGACAAATATTGGGTGGGGGTGAGACACCGCCCCACCCCCTCCCTCTAACTACGTCCGTGAATGGAAGGTGGCCCCGGACTATTCTCCCCAAAGAAAAATGTGCGTTACAATTAATATGACAACATCGGCTTGTACACTGTACATCACACAAAGCGACAACATGATCCTTGACAACTTTGTCGGTGTAATTATGACAGGAAAGTGGGGGCTTTTAAAATAGTTTGATAGCAGTTTTGACAACGCTATCCAATGGCATCACAATATAAACCAACTCAGAGGCGGACTGGCCATATGGTCCCTAGGGAAAATTCCCGGGGACACCTATTCGGTTTCCCCTCGGAACCCAAAAATTGATGCAGACCAACATCCGTTGATGCGTGAAATTTCGTGAAAATGGCCGAGAGCTGAAATCGATCTGATTGCATAGATTGCCGGTATATCGAAATGTCCTCTATGTGGACTGCCAATGGCAGTCCACACAGAGGACATTTCGATATACAAGAAGTCTTGTCTGCCATTGATCAGAGGAAAGGAAACAGCTTTCCTTCAATTTCAAAAATCAATTTTTTTCCGATTGGGCCGAACCACGTCTTCCCGATGCCCACCCCCCCCCTCCCCACCCTCGTAGAACCATTTTTGCCGGATAATCCATAAAAATGATACAAAATGCTATCGAAAAGTTCTCTATGTGGACAGTCATCGATCGCTCAGATGCAAGGAAGCCGCGTTTGTTCAGTTCTAAAAATCGAAATTTTCTCCGAGTGGTAACTTTTCTTGCCCCAGTCCGTCCGTGAACCAACACACGCTCTGACACAATACCTCAAACCAACCGGAAGTAATTCATATTAGTTTTCATGGCGCAGAAAACTTCGTTGAATCAGGTGGAGATAATCTGTTTGTCAACGTAAACCATGAGTGGAGGCCATTCAGCAGACTGGGGTTGAAAGGGTTGCGAAAATAGAAAATAAATTTTGTTTAATGCAACATTCCCATTTACTGATCATTTTTGAACAGCATGAATGACATATCCGCTCACGGACATTCGATGTACTTTTATGCGAAAGGGATCTACACTTCTTTGTCGATGATTTTGCATCGCACAAACAATATTTTTCTTAATGGAATATAATTATGTAATCAATTTTAAAATCTCTCTGGACATCAAATAGATAGTCTTGTGAGATTGGCAAAGGGATAATTGATCACTCCGCGTTAGTGCTGCATTAAGCAGCATGCATTATGGATATTCTCACCGAAATCAAAATTAATGGAGAAATAACTGTTAACCTTGTACCATCTATCAAAATGTTTTTCTGAAATCATTTTCCTATCAAAATTAGGGGTGTGGGTGTAGGGGGTTATCGCGTGCCTTCTTCCACACAGATAACAGATAGTGTTAACTTTTTTTTTCTTCCAACTAGCCCTGTCGGTGCATTTTGAAGTGATTTGAATGATGATAGTGTTGACTTTTTCTTCCATCCAGGGTTCAATACAATAAAACTGTTACATTGTATTTTCTGGAATTGTATTTTCTAGTTATGACTTTAAATGGGTTGAAATGAACCATTAGCATTTTCAAAGATGTGGCAATTTGGCAGTTGATTCATTTTAGGCAGTTATATTAATAGGTAGAAGAATACAATTCTAGAAAATACAATTGTAAAGGTTTTATAGTATTGGTTGTAACCCCGTGGCTACATTTTGAAGTGATCTGAATTACCACTTTATTCATTCCTGTCTGAAGCAAATTTGGTTACGAGTTGTTCTCGTTTATTATTATTTCATTATCAGTTCTGGTTCCAATTCGGTAGCAGGTTTTCAGGAACCATAACTACCCGAGCAAAAAGTGTATATTGTTTCGTGTTCTTTACACCACAGCCTCGAATTTGAAGTATAATTTGTGTCCATTTATTTGAATTTTATGGACTTCCGGATCTCGGATTTTCAAAGTAAATTCGTTTGTCGTTGTTTATTTTGCACTTTAGAGGATTATATGGAAGATTTCTATTCTATGCGTACCTTCAGCTTACTCTCGAAAAATGGGCGAAGACTTTATCTTTTCAGTTAAGCCTTTACCTGACATGAAAAGCAGACGACACTTGCGAACAAAATTCTTTAATAATTATTTTTTTTCATTTTTTGTCTCAAATCAAAGGTTATGATCCTTCTTTGGAACGAGCTCGTTCCTACGAGGGGTCATAACCTATGTTTTTGAGAAAAAAAATGAAAAAAATAATGAAAATTAATTGGCGATTTTTGTGAATAGCGCTGGCCGGTGTTGGCCGTTACGTTGGGTAAAGGGTTAACAGGGCTTTGACGTCGTTTTCAGCAGTGAGAGCGTCATATCGTGTTGGGCCGTGTTACGGGATGTGCACCATGAACGTACCAAGCGTGTTAGCGTAATGTCCCCACACACTTTGAAGCTGGGATAAATATCTTACATAAGTACACAATAAAAAAAAACTCTTGACAAATCGACCTAGCGAACTCTCGACCACAAATGGACGAAAAGCGACGATGTATTTAATGCTCCCACACACTGAAGCTGGGATTAGTGTCTTAAAGGACACAGAGCGAAGGAATCTTGATAAATCAACCCCGCGATGGATGAACTACGACGAAGTATTTAATTTCACGAGACTCTGATCGCAAATATTATTTATTTATTTATTTATTTATTTACTTATTTATTTATTTATTTATTAGCATTAATTATTTTCTTTTGGGGGATAGTTGTCGATAAAGGGTAAGGGGGCTGATTTGTTTCATCTTTATAGTGTTATTTAAGTTTTCCCCTTCTCCGGTATTGTTTACTCAGTGTTAGGACTCCCCGATCTTGTATTTGCTTCTTCTTTTTTTTATTTGTAGATTACGTTACGTTACGTCTCCGCTGCGTCCTACGTCTTTGTTTATTTCCGTAACAGTTTCACGTGAAAAGTATATAGTGACAAGATGGAGTTTACATAGTAGTGATTATTAAAATTTTCTTCCATTTGATTAAGGTCCTCCGGTCGAAAATTTGTGAATTCTATATGAATGACTTTTTATTCTTAATATTACACAATTATGGACCAATTATGGACTTTTGTGGTGGTGAATATGATGTGATATGAACCTAAAAAACGTATTTGGACCGAGGCGTTAGTCGAGGGTATCACATCATATTTACCACCACAAAAGTACTCAACTGTTTTATTATTTTCACAATCCTAAAAAAAAAACAATGTTCTATTTGTCAATTAAAAGTTCAATTATATCACCCAGCAATTCTTTTATTTAACAAAAAAAAATACTTATCATCTGCAGAATAGCATAAAAATAAACAATGTTATAGAGATTACGTCGATTGAAGTAGAACTGGAGAGGGGATTTCTAAAACTATATAGAATTGCAAAGCACAAATATATATAGAAAGTTGAATTTCACTGGAAAACTGGTGTATATGGATTTTTGAGTACCAGTCACGTGTATAAGAGCCAGCCAATAGAAATGTGGTTATTTATAAAGTATATAATAATATATAATCGACACTTGTTTGACGTTAATTGTATCCATACATTACGAGTGATGTAGTAGGTAAAGAGAGGATGGTAGGATATTTTTGCAGAAGAAAATCAAGCATGTCATTTGATATGCACAAAACCGCATGGAGTATTTTGAATTCAGTATTATTAACATTTCAGTCAGCAAACTAGGGCCCTGCGAACCCAAAACTTTCGAGTCGATTCGAATCGGGCACCAGCTTTCGAATCGAATCGAATCTCGAATCGAATCTAGCCGCTTTTTAAGTTGTGAATATTGTACATTCTTACAACCGTAAATGTTGTCATTCTCCACTCAAGTATTGTGTGCAATGGCGACTCGTGTAGAAAAGTGGAATATTCCAGAACAGAATCAAAGTACTTTTGGAAGCGGAACCTTCTTGAACGCTTCTTCTATCATCCGGCCTCTCGTATACAGGAGACCTGATGACAGAAGAAGAGTTCAAAAGGAGACACTTTGTAGGATTTTGTAGGATTATGAGAATATCTCGAAGATTTGAAAATTTTCGAATTGGGGCGATTGATATCGAATCGAACCGAATCATTGGGACTATTTCGAACCGAATCGAATTTCGAAGCTTCGCAGAGCCCTACAGCAAAAAACCCTGATACTTTTTAAAAATCCTCCAACTTTCTCAGGTGACCATGTAAAACCATTTGTGGGGTACAGAAACACCGCGTACTGCTGGAAAGTTAACAGACAAAGGCGATGTCCCATTATATATCTTGTACCATATCTCATCCAGAAATCCAAAAAGGTCTACCGTATTTATCCTGCTATGAGTCATTGCTCCATATATTCGTAGTACATTAACTAGAAATGTTTACTGTTCTGCGCTTTTGTTTTCCTCCACATGTCGTCACTTTACTCCCACACTCACGCGGGATCTAAGTAGATGACATACATTTTAAGTGAGTTACATACGTCAGCTAAAAGGCTTCAAAACATTCACAGTTCACATATTTTGTATCATGATTGATGCACTGTTGGATTCCATAACCATTAAAATCAGTCAACGTAATTCTCTCTCCTGGGCCCTTTCCTAACTGATACCGGCAGTAGAACATTCCTTCTTTAAAAGTTCGTACTAAAGGCTTCTGACAAATCAATGTCAAAGAGGCCTGATGGTTTGGTGATTATTTACTTGTAAAAATTTTTTAGAACCTTACTTTTAGAACATGAATAAAAAGTAACGGAAAATAATATCAGTATACTGGGAAACCTCTGTGGTTGGAATTGGCAGAAGTGACAATGAATGGAATCAGACTGCTGTAAAATGACTTCTCACCAACATTTTAAGGCGCAAAAATGATAAAGAGACTTTCTACCGTGAGATAATACTCAATGCAAATATAATTATCCTGTAATTATATTGACGTTTAGCCTTTTGTTCATATACATTTGTCACAAAGATTTACATATATTTGCATGGTGATGTCTGTGTTGGTCATGTCAATAACGATGATAATGGATGAACTGATATTACCTCGATCGAATAGTTTCGTCTATTTTTATAACAGGGCATACTCTATTTTCTCAAATATCGGAGAGTATGTTACTTCAACGGCCAGTGGCGAACACAAGCACTCAAGCCACCGTTTAAATTCCGCAATACTGTCAACGTCGAAATGGACGAAACCATCCTGGTTTGTTGGGAACTTCAGTAGTAATTTAATCCAAGAAGCTCTGTCGAGCTTCTGGATTAAATTATTACCGAGCCTCGCTTCAGATTTTTTGCTCTTTATATCGTCTGATCGCCCACTGCCATTTTTTCTTCACGCAAAAGTTATGCACATCGGATTGAAAGGGTTAAATAGTCACTGCCTTGGGTTAATTTCACTCGCCTGGAATATTCCAAACGATTTAATCTAAAAATAGCCTTCATTGTCTATCAAACAACGCAAGAAATGTTTCTCAATCGAGACTTGATTTGGCCGAAACTTTCATGATCACTGCTATTAGATATATTTGTTTACTAAATAAGTGATTGTGAACAAAGACTCATCACAGCTAGAGTTTTGTGAGTACGCCATCTAGTTCTACAAATTGTCTTAACTGGTGGAGTGGGAGCGCGGTGACTCAGTGGTAAACTGTTGGACTTCTATGCTAGAGGTCCCGAGTTCGATCCCCGTGCGGGACGACCCGCCTTGTGTGTTCTTGGGAAAGGCACTTTATCCCGGTTGCCTACATGGGACACGATGACGCCGTGTACTAAGGCGCACTGCACGTCGATGGTGCATTTGTCTTCAACCGCTATAAGGGGAGCTGACAGTTGCTCGTCGATGCTCGGTGGTTCTCTCCGGCTTCTTCCACCCGTAAAACTGTCACGATCATGATTAGCTATTGTGCATAAGTATGTGACCTTAAACACCAATAAATAAATAAATAAATAAATAAATAAATAAATAAATAAATAAATAAATAAATAAATAAATAAATAATAAACTCGTGGAGTGCTGAAAACCCATATTTGGGCTTTATTCTGAAGTGCAGGTACCACAACTTGAATTCTTCATATTCTGTGGAGGTGCTTCATGCTGCCTTTGAAGTGGAATTATTTTGTATGCATGGTTTTGTCTTGCTACAATTTATGGGAGAGGACCTAGAGGCACTCTCCCATAACATATAACAAGGCAAAGACAAGTAAACAAATTTTGACGACCAAAAATAATTTAGCACTCTACCAAATATATTGATGTTTTCATAGTGAATTTATTTATTTATTTATTTATTTGGGGTAGCAACGAGTAGCAACTGTCAGACTCCTCTACGTACTAACTCCACATAAGCAGGGTTAGCATTGGTTGAAGATAAGTGCACCATCGACGTGCAGTACGCCTTAGAACAAAACTCCACCGTGCCCCCACGTGGGAAATTGGGATTAAGTGTCTTACCCAAGGGCACAACGCGGCTGCTGCAGGTGGTATTCGAACCTAGATATCCTCTATCAATATGATGTTAATTATGCGTGGAATAACCACATCCTTGAATGAAATTCAGTGAGAGATATAATCGCCTAAGATGTGATATTACTATGAATATGCAATCGATCCTATTGTATCGCTAAGGCTTGTTTATTGTTTATTTTGTTTTTAACGACATTTTAAACAGCCAGGAATACATTGTATTGGAATCTCTGAAGTAGTCACCCCCAAACTAACTACAATTCAGAAGGAGACACTTTGTAGGATTTTGTAGGATTATGAGATTATCTCGTAGATTTGAAAAGTTTCGACTTGGCGCGATTGAAATCGAATCGAATCGAATGATTGGGACTATTTTAAATTCGTGGATAAGTAATTCCGTTGACGCTTTTTTGAAATGCAGAGAGGCCCCTCGAAGCTGGGTGAAAGTAAATTGATTCTTGATTAATAGGTGAAAAAAGAAAGAAGAAAACTTGTATACTCTATTGCCAAAGCGATCTGTATCAAACACAATTTAAAGGTTATAGAGACAGGATTCCCGAGCTGCATTTAGCAAGTTGGGTATTTTTTTGCTTCAGTGGTTAATGAGTTAAATTGCATTTCAATCTGCTATTCAGTGAATATTGATTTCTTACAGTGAACTAGACATAAATTCGAAAACATATTGAGACTGGATGAAAAGTATTTGTCTCCAGATCCATACAAATGAAAAACTTAACAGGCAGGAAAATTCCCACATTAAATTCACACACGCAATCCTATCACGAAGACGAACAAAGACCTTAAAGGTGTTGCTGTGGTCTGTGGCCTGGACAATATGAATAGACAGTTTTTGGGCTAACATTTTATCAAGCGAACAAACCCCTTTACTGAGACGTGGAATGCTTCAAATTTGTCACAACCCCATAAATTTTCTAATTAGTTTTCACAAATTTGTGTTGTGACTCTATTGCGGTTGTTTGCAGTTTTCTGTGAATCATATTAGTTATCCTTGTGTTTTCCAGGGTGTATGGGAATTTACACCGGTTTGGGAACTCATGGTGTATTTAATACTTTAACCTACACTGTGGGCAAAAACTGACAGAAAATTTGTACTTTGTAAATTCTTAACAAAACCAGACAAATATGGATGTCATTGGAACTGGCTCAATGAGCCAGTTCCAATGACATCCATATCTGTAATATTTATTGCACATAAATATTAAATTTCCTGTATTTTTGTTTTTGTTCTAACATATCCGAGCAGAAGGTATGAATTAATAATTAAAAATGGGTACTTTTTTAGCCATATAGCTTGCTCTTGTATATTCTTGTTTTCACACCGTGGTTAAACACGGTGTAAAAAGCCATTGTGGATTGCAAGTTACACCGTACCTCTCAGCCAATCAAAATGCAGTATTTTGTTTCATTTGGAAATAATGAATCTTTCACGCAGCAAGTTTGACTACTCGTCATCCTCCAAAAATCATACAATCTGCGGCATATAGGCCATATCAAACTTTGGTCACCAGACCCAGCGATAAAAAAAAATGGACATCCATTTTCGTTTCAAAGGAAGATTATTATTATCCTGATGGGTGAGGGTGTGAGATGGGGGAAATCTCACCCGATGGCAAGATATTTGGGCCAGACACGAGGCTTGCCGAGATTTCCCCATCTCACACTCACCTCCATCAGGGATAATTTTTCTCCACCGACCAAAATACTCTGACGTCATCAAAAATAATCCAGGGTACGTGCAACAATATCGAACAATTTGCTTATCGGAAAGAGCACACACAAGTTATGTATATACCATACTATAGGTATATATCACGAAATTAAATTCCTCGCCGGCAAGATAGGGGTTAAAGATTTGTAGCGAAATAAACATTGACACATTCCGATGACGCCAGTTGGGCGCGGGCATCAATCGATCGATGGAGGCTGTAGTGAGAGGAATTAAGGAATTAAGTTAAGAAATTGAAGAAACTGTATACAATATACTGTTATTATTAACATGAAGTACAACAAACAACAATACTTTGAACACCAAAGAAACATAAGATACAGTAACGTGGGTCATGTGAGATAGATATCTATGTCGCATGGCCTTCTCACATGAGACACGCATATCTTGCATAGGAAGTGGGGGCGGGGAGGGGGGGGGGAGAAAATTCGTTTGTAACAAATGCAAAAAAGAGGGTTGCTGGCCCAAAGGCAACGTTACGAAAAGAACGACGTCGAATTGGTTTGTACAGCACTGTGGTCGGAGAAGTAATATTTTTCTCCATCAAATTACGATTGTAACGCGATACACTTTACACCAGTGGGTCGAGATTTTGCAAATAAAACACCGCGGTGAAATCAAGACGCATCACGAAGAAAAAACGTTTTCGTCTGTTCTTCGTTATGCGTCTCGATTTCGCAGTGTTTATTATCGAGTTCAATATTTTCGCCTTTCTTGTCTATCGGATTAGATTCTTCAATGCTGTGAGAAAAGATAACTTCGATCCGATCGCGAATCAATCAATTGAGATTCGATCGAAAATCTCTATCCGCTTTTGTGATAACAGTATTGCAAGTCTGGGGAATATTTTGACATTATTCAATAAATGGAGGATTTTTAACGAGTCCCCAGCTTTAATGAAATTTACGAAACGAAAAATTCGGTCCAGACCTAATTTTCGGACGAGTTGCGTGTTTATTCACTCTAAACTGAATCAAATTGAAGATTCTATTTTTTGTCCACCATCTAGCTGTTGGGATACTCGTGGCCCGATTCAGGTACTTGGGTGGGGTAGATCTGTCTTACATGACCATCCTCATGTGAATATTTAATGATCGCCGGACTATTCCATTATCGCCTGCTTTTTAAAAATACGGCGTCTCGCTTTGCTTCCATTAATACAGTTACCATTTATACCCGTTATTTATTTATTTATTTATTGATGCAAAAGGTCACATATGTTTGCACATTGAATAATCATGACCACAACATGAGTATCAACTCAAGACCAGGGGTGAGCGTTATTAAGCCATGTTGCCCATTTTAGAGAGGGTTTGCACTTCCCAAGCATTGGTGACTGGGTCCTATTTTACCAGTAAACAGAGCCTGTTTACCGCAGTGAACAGGCATTGCTTCGCTTCCCGGCGTACCCGAGGGGAATTTATACCCATACATCACTCGAGGATGATTGTCTTCCAGCAAACGTCACATGGCGTGACTGACGTCAGCGAATCCATTATTTAAAAAGTGATCTCATCGAAATATCAGCTCTTTCCTCTCGCTTCAATTTGTTAACTGGTAGAGCGGTGGAAGCTCATATTTGGGCGTTAATTTGAATTTCAGTAACCCATCTTAAAGACTTCATATTCAGTGATTGTACTTCATATTATCCTTGAAGTGAAATTATTTGGTCTTTAATTGTTTCCCTTGTTACAATTTATGGGAGAGTGCCCATGGGCACTCGCCCATAAATTATAACAAGGCAAAGATATGTTGACAAATTTTGATGACTAAAAATAACCCATCTCTGCCTTGAGGAAATGCTCGTTTCGTACAGTTAAAACTAGAAGTCCTGTCATGAAATGCGCACAAATAGCACGTCGATCTGCGCGTTAATCTACGCGATTAGACCATAATAAGGCTATCACATTCTGTACATATGGTCTGTGCACAGGCAATGTTTCAGCCAATGGACCTCCGGGTAACCCGATGGTCCACTGGCAGAAACATTGCCTGTGTTTTTATGAGTAACCAGGAGAACCTACCGTGCTTTAGATGCCATTCGATATGGCAATTCCTACGCGCAGTTAAGCCTAGATAAGCCCACAGTTCATGACAGGACGTTTAGTTTTAACTGTAGTATATATCTGTATATATATAACTTGTCGAAGCTCTCTTTCTTCCCGAATATGCAATCCATTTTTCTCTACGATCAAACGGTGGAATGGTAAATGTTCATCGCATGAGTGGAAGTTTTATTTCAATAATGCCATGTGCGAAATGGTGGACGAAAAATCTCCTTCGAGTGGTGTGGGAATGGGATAGGTAAATCTCACTCTCGGGGAAACATACTGGAACCAGATACTTGGTAAGCCTCAAATGTCTTTTTCCTCAGGTGAGATTTCCCAACCCCACGCCTACACCATTCGACGATAACAATAATCCCTTGTTCCATAACTCAATAACGGATGTCTAAATGGATCAAGAATTAAGCAAACTGCGCTTCCTATAGGGGTTGAATTACATTGTTTGACAGCAGCGCATCCACACAAAACAGAGTCCCCCACTGATGTGAATAACTGACGCATTCCACATTCCAACCTAAACGCGTTCAGTGCAAGAAGGTGGATTTGTACTAGAGCTCGGACAAAATGGGTTTTCCATCAAAATATTTTATAAATTTCTCACGTGACATGAAAGCACAAAAAACACTTTCAAACATTCAGGCTATGAGAATTGAGTAAAAGTAAGTATTTATACACTTGATTGAGACCATAAGGAATACTAACTTCTCCGCTCTCGCAGTTTCATTTCTAATGTGTTGCCCTTCACAGCTTCTTGGCCAAGATGGGTCTATCCCTCTCACACAACCAGTCAAATTCTGAAAAGGGTTCGACATTGTTATGGCATGGACCCATCCTTGACCTTTAATATTCCATAGCCTATGTTCAGATTCACTCATCTGGAATATTTCAGTTTGTCGGAAATACGAACCTATGGTTCGCATTTCCGCCCAACTAAAATATTCCAGACGATTGAATCTAAAAGCAACACAAACCTTCATTTTCTTTGAATCAGTGTTAGAGGTGTTTCTCGAGAGAGGCTTGATTTGATTAAAACTTAACGATTTTACCAATACTGTTAGACACGTTTGTTTATGAGATGGTTATTAGTTAGACTCTCCACAGCTATAATGTTATGATTACGTCGCGCAGTTCCACTAATTGTGTTAATCTATTTATGGTTTCAAATGGGTTAAATACTTATTCACTGGAATATCTGCAGCTGGTACACGAACGAATATCTCTAAATATCTGTAAGTGGAAGGTATATACATAAGACCAGCGGTAGACGGGGCGCCTGAACGGAAATGGGTAAAGAAACAACCCATATCAGCGTCAGATTTCTTACAAAATTTGAATGGTGGTTAGGGGTAGATGGTGTCGCAGAGTTACAAGGGGAAATTAATCTGGGGGAACAGTACTCCAGCTACACGTAATTAAACACCAAGAAGAACAATCTCTGGACTATCCATTTTAAACTTAATCCTCGAGTATAAACTGTGCTTTGGTCTGGGGACTGAAGACGGCTGTTTGCGTTCCTTCGATGGAGAGGATTGTCCCGAAAAAAGGTTATTGGGAAACATGGTTCGGGTGGGGGGGGGGGGGGGGGGGGGGTCCCTTTATAGTCTCCGAGTTCTTTCCGGGTTACAATCCCAACATGTTTCACATCGGACTGGCCATGGATCGTTTCGTTGTAAAAACGTTGGATTTCAGTCTCGAGAGACGTAAAACCTTCACATCTTAAATTAAATGGCACGCCTAGAAAGGCACAATAATATGCAGATAGTAGGAATGGAACACATCAAATTTATATAAGAGCTGCTTTTTAACACAGTTCACTTACTAAACAAGTCGGGTCATAAGAAGCTTCGAATCGTCGAAATGAAATGTTCTTAAAATCCAACCAAGTGTCTCCTCTTGAACTCTTCTTCTGGCATCTCCACAGGATACCTGATGTTGGAAGAGGAGTTATAGGAGGTTCCGCTTTTAAAGTACTTGGATTTCGTTCTGGTGTATTCAGCCTTTTTCATTGATTTGCCCAATCACACGAAACGCCATTGCGCTCAGTATTTGGGTGGAGACTGAACATATTTACGGCTTCAAGAAGGTGGTATATCTACAAGTTGAAGAGCCACGTGATTTGAAGCGATTCAAAACCTGTCTGATTCTATTCGAGGTTCGATTCGACTCGACATATCTGATTCACAGGGTCCTATTACTGATCACTTTTCACGGGTGAGCAATATTCCCATGGACGCAATGACTTTAGTTTCCAGACATTAATTATAGGAATAATAGTCCAAAAATTTAATTAATGAAGCACCGGGTACAACCCGTTTCTTCATTAATTAAAAATTTTGCTGATGATGAGTTTTATTACCAGGGTAAACACATGTGTGGACATCACTGTCCACGCGTGGATAACAACCAGTCCACGACAACTTACACTGTATGACCAACTGAACAACTAACTATATAGACAATTCTACATTAGAAACCATCACACGTGGCCTCAAGTTATTATTTTATACAACCCATAGTCAACAACGACGACTGACCTGTCACGATCCTGATGTAATTAGAGTCCGAAAATTTCAAATTGAATCAGGCTAAGGATTTCGAATCGAAATCGAAATGCCAAAACTCTTCATTTTGTGGACTGCACATTCTTAGGAAAACAAATATTACGTCTCCTCTCAAATATTGCATTGAATGACAACTCATCAGTGTAGTCAAGTCAATAAAAAATTGGAATATTCCAGAAACGGAATAAAGTGGTTTCGGAAACGGAATCTCCTTGTACTCTTCTGTTCAGGTGACCTGGTGCTAGAAGAAAACTTCACAGGCGTTCTGTACAGAAGATCTGTTGATAGAGGAAGAGTTCAATTGGAGTGGGCACTTGGTTGCATTTTGCGAACATTGCGACGATTCGAACACTTCCACATCAGTGCGACTCGAATCGAAAGGAACTTCCAACTGGCTACCCGAATCGGAATTAAGCGGAATGATAACTGGAGGCAAAAATTTGTATATATAACTAGAGGCAAAAATTTGTGTTTTGCTACCCAACCCCCATATCTTCGTACGCGATATAACTTTACATGAAAAGTTGGAAATTCACCCCATAATGACCAAAGCTCATTTTTCCTTTTAAACAAATTCTATCCAAAATAGAACTGCATTTTTTACCTTCAGTAATAATTTAATCCTACAGCCCAATGGGCTGTAGAATTAAATTATTACTCAACCTTCATATAAATTAAAATTATTACTGATCCTCCGCCCCAATTTGTATTCACATTGTTGCCAGCTCATAGACAGCAATCCTGTTCGTTACGTAAACATTCATACATATTGGCTTACAAAGGTTAATGTCAACAGCGAAAAGTGAAAAAAAGTTTTGCACTCACCCGAATGGCACTATCCTTCCTTCCGTAATTTTCCCGGCGGAACAAGCGTTTCATATTCAACGCAGTACGTCTTAGATAGAAATACGGGTGTTTTCGTAGCATACAGGAACACCTGAATGACGTTACACTTGAAGGTTTTCATGTGTCGTAAATCCAAAAATTATCCTGGAAACACTTGAATGAACACTCTGTTAAAGAAAGAAAATATTTTAGTTAACACCCTCGTGTCTAGTAAACCATCAACGCGTCTATTGTTAAACATAGTTGAATATCACTTCTCAAAGTTGTTTACGAATTAAAATATATTTTCGTCAATAAGCCAAGCCTTTTTTCCTTTCATTACATTTTAATTTTTTCCGGCGATTGTTAAAAAGATATCGAATGGGTAATACTGTTTAAACATGTGGGTTTATGTCCGTCTGATCGAATTGAACAATTTGGATCTTCTGGAAGAAACACGAACAACGAATATCTACCTTTTCCTTTATCCAGTCTGTTTTATCTACTGCGATTCAATAACAAAACATTACAGTTTCTTCCACTGTCTTTGGGAATGTGCAAATGCATATAATCCATAAAAAACAATCAACCACTCGACAGTTATTACTGCCAACTACCTTCCTACTATTGGAGATGAAGGAGTCGTTTGAACTTGAATTTATGTTTAAGATGATAACATTCTATTTCCAATCGATCGCTTCCACTTCTACACGCTTCCAACGACCCAAAGCGTCCGTGCCGATCAATTACTTCCATGTATGAAGGTACGCAATGTATTGTTAACATCGTGTCTAATTTACCCTTCTTTTTTCCGGGGGTGATGAAGTTTTTACCATTAATTCAAACAAAGTTGTTGTTTTAGTGTGTTTTCCGTGACTCTTAACGTCCTACGGTCATAAGTTCTAAGCGAGATTTTTGAATAGGGATGTTAGGGTTACCCGGGGAGAAAGCGTAGCATCGGTAAGTACCTGTTCTAGTTTAGTACAAGTCACGGTACACACCGACTGGGGTTGCGAAACGTTGAAAAGTTCATCAAAACAGCTGAACTTGTTAATCTTTAGATAAAATATGAAAACATAGGATCGGGGGATTTATCCCCCAAACCAACCTTACCCAACCGCATGCATATTATTCTCGTTCATTAAAGACGACATCCACCTGAATCAATTTCGAAATCTTTCGTGTTGTTGTCATCAGCAGACTGAAAACAAATTTTCATTAGCTGAACGACAATATATGCGTTTCTAGAATCAAACACGTGTGTTGAAATAGGGCTAAGTGAACTTCACATTGGGTTCGATCCCCGCCAAGCGTAAGAGCGTTCTGTCCTTGGACAAAGCACTTAACCCTCTGCACCTGATGTCAAAATTTCCTATTTTTAACATCAATTATCTCCCTTAGTTTAGTCAATAATTCGAATATTTGTGTCTTGCTTGACAAAGCTCTCGGAGCTTTGTCAAGCTAGACACAAATTTTCGACTTCCTTACAACACTGAGGAAGATAACTCATGTCAGCAAATGTAAAATTTTAATACCAGAGTGCAGGGAGTTAATACCGATTGCCAACGTGTGGGCACGGTGTCGTTGTATACTAAGACGGTGCACCCGTCTTTAACCACTAACCCTGCTTCTGTGAAGTTAGTACGTTAAGGAGTCTGACAGCTGATTGCCAATGCTCGGAGGTTCTCTCCGGGTACTCCGGCTTCCTCCACCCGCGAAACTGTCCTGACGTGGCCTTGGCTATCGAAAGTGTCGTTAAACCTCAATAAATAAATATTTACCAGAGTTTCACGAGAGAGGTTTATACTTTGGACCCTGCGAAACTTCAAAATAAGATTCAATTTGGAGTCGTTCAGTTGATTCGATTCGATTCGCGACGATTACGAAATTTTCGAATCCCCAAGATGTTCTCAAACTCCTACCAAATGTCTCCCCTTAACCCTTTACACAACGAAATGGCCATATCCTCCGCGTAATATGCAAATTCACCAGGTGAAAAAATATTATTTTTTAAGATTTCAACAAAACCATATCATATGACCACTCATTGGAACGATCTCGACGAGCTCGTTCTAACGAGGGGCTACATGATATGATTTTGTTGAAATTTTATAAAAAAAAATTAAAAAATTTTAAAAAATGATATTTAAAATAATAAATTTTTATATCGTCTGCGTTGGGTAAAGGGTTAAATCTTCTGCTATCACAAGGTCTCCTATGAAGGAGACTAAATAATAGAAAAGTTCAAGGAAGTTCCGCTTCCGAAACTACTTTGAATTCCGCTAGGATTCCGTTAAAAAATATTACGCACTTTTAATGATTAGCCCAAAAAGATTAGTCGCCGTTGTTTTGAATACCTGACTGACAATATTTACGGTTGCAAGAAGGTGGGATATATACAACCGGAAGAGCGTTGAGATTAGATTCGGGATTTGATTTGATTCAAAATCCTCTACCTAATTCAAATCGGGATTCGATTCGACCTGACATTTGAGATTCACAGGACCAGATTCATAGTTGCTTTGAAGTCGAATGACCCCAGTGAAGTCGAATGTATTCGAGAAGCAGGGTCGATTGTTCACATGGGGGCACGATGAAGCCGTGTACTAAGGCGTACTGCACGTCGATGGTGCGCATGTCTTCAATCAATCTAACCCTGCCTGTGCTGAGTTGCGGAGTTACAACGTTGGGAAGCTGGCAGCTGCTCGTCGTTGCTCGGTGGTTCTCTCCGGGTACTCCGACTTCCTCCACCCGTAAAACTGTCACGGTCATGATTAGCCATTGTGCATAAGTATGTGACCTTAAACACCAAATAATAAATAAATAAATAGATAACAGAATGGAAAAGAGAATATTTTGACCTGGAGCCAATAGTATAAAACTTTTACAATTGTATTTTTTAGAATTTTATTTTCTGCCTATTAATATAACTGACTAAAGTGAAATCATTATCATTTTAAAAGATATGGCAATTTGCCAAATGGCAAATTGCCATATCTTTGAAAATGCTAATGATTCATTTTAACCCACTTAAAGTCATAACTAGAAAATACAATTCTAGAAAATACTATTGTAAAAGTTTTATAGTGTTGGTCCCTGATCGCAACTGAGTCTTCTCTGTCCGTTGGCCTCTGATCGCAACTGAGTCTTCTCTGTCCGTTGGCCCCTGATCGCAACTGAGTCTTTTCGGTCCGTTGGCCCCTGATCGCAACTTGAGTCTTCTCTGTCCGTTGGCCCCTGATCGCAACTGAATCTTCTCTGTCCGTTTTCCTGCACACGGAAATCTAGAATCCCATCTATTGTATTAAGTGCGAAAATGTTCTATCTTCGATGCTATTTCCGTTTGTTTTACGTGGTTCAGTCTTCATTTCTCAATGTTTTGTTGATGAAATCTCATGCCATTGGTGAAAGTGTGTCTCGACAAAGTCGTGATCTGGGGCCAATGCTATAAAACTTTTACATGTGTAGTTTCCAGAATTGTTTTTTTCTAGTTATGACTTCAAATGGGTTCAAATGAACCATTAACATTTTCAAAGATCTGGCAATTTACCAGTTGCAAATTTCCATATCTTTTAAAACGCTAATGACTCATTTTAGTCAGTTATATTAACAGGTACAAAATATAATTCTAGAAAATACAATCGAGAAAGAGGCCGATTTCTTCGGTGACATAACTGAACACGCGTTCAGACGGTAGAAAATGTCTTTTTGTTCTACTTGAAGAAAAGTCACGTGAAGACTTACATCACACCAACATCGTTATGCGGTATTGTATTATCTCTGTCTAACTGCTCTTTTGCCCATCAGTGTATGACAGTTCTGTATACAACGCAGTGGCAGTAAGGTTAGGAGCTGAAACCAGTGAAATGATATATCACCCAAATAAATGTGACATTTTTCAATACAAACGTTTTAAGGTTAAGAGTTGAAACCAATGAAATGATATATCACCCAAATAAATGGGACATTTTTCAATACATGCATTTTTTACAAGCTGTAATATCAGCTATGGACGGACATTGGCTACTGTTGCTTTTGGCATAATAGATTTTCCTTACAGGGCCGTATCAGAAATGCTGATGAGAATGACACTGTGCAATTCACACCCTCACTTCATAAACTGTGTTATGTTTACACTATAGAGTTATTCCTATCAAAACGAAGGGTCAAAGCATTTCAAGCTAAAAGCGAAAATAAAGCAAGGGGCGCACCACAATATTATTATGCATTTGATGTGCGCACGAGCCGTTTCAGCGAATTAAAGTTGTGATTGCTTTAGATTTCATGGAATATCGAGAACAATTTCTACAGTCTTCCACTATTTAACACAACATTTGCGAGACAGATGGCGTGATCGGGAATTGGGTTGCCATTGTTTTCCCAGTTCCCTGGCGATTGTCATTCTACCTTTCAAAAATACAAAACTGCCATTTCAACAGTTGACAGAGGATGTCGACCGGAGTTCAATACCATAAAACGTTTACAATTGTATTTTCTAGAATAGTATTTTCTGGTTATAAGTTTAAATGGTTGAGATGAAGCGTTAGCATTTTCAAAGATGGTCAATTTGCCAGATGGCAAATTGCCATATCTTTTAAATTCTAATGATTCATTTTAGTCAATTATATTAACCCTTTACCCAACGAATCGCCCGCATCCGCCCGCGTAATATGCAAATTCAGCAGTTGAAAAAATATTATTTTTCAAAAAATTTCAACAAAACCATATCATGTGACCCCTCGTTGGAACGAGCTCGTCGAGCTCGTTCCAACGAGGGGTCACATGATATGGTTTTGTTGAAATTGTTTGAAAAAGTTTAAAAAATGATATTTAAAATAATAAATTTTTATATCGTCTGCGTTGGGTAAAGGGTTAAAAGGTAGAAAATACAATTCTAGAAAATGCAATTGTAAAAGTTTTATAGTATTGGATCCGGTAGCGAAATACATTGTCCGCTTTCATCCCTACAACTCCGTAAATCTCACCTGTCCAAAATGTAATAATAATAATAATAATAATAATAATAATAATAATAATAATAATAATAATAATAATAATAATAATAAAAATAGTAATAATAATAATAATAATATAATACATTTTTATTTCAGAATCTACATGTAGATCCATAGAAAGAGTGAACTTAAATATAGAAATATTAATATAAACTATGTATAAACCATATATAAAGTATGCGTCGACTTTTATAAATTATGCAAGGCTTCTAGGCTATTTATCAAATATTGCATATACAAATAATACAAGATGGGGATACCGAAGCAATCATAGATGTACATGCACTGGAATTTCAGGGGATATGTAGGTACAGGATTTCGTTCCAATGTTTAAACGTTTGAGACTTAAACCTTAAGTCCGAAGAACAAATGGTGTGAGTGTAAGCATTCTCGAGTTGGTTGACATTTCCTTGAAATCGGGTCACTGCTTTGCGACTAAGCATCGGGAAAGTAGGGACAGAGTTGTAGACGAACATTGTGCTAGCACTACAGAACCGGTCATGTTTCATAAGTAAACGATAGGCACTGTTATAACAAACATTATGCGGTGCATATTGTTCTTAAAAAATTGCACCCATAAGTGAGTGCAATATAACGGGGAGATGAATTGTTCAAATAGAAAAGATTTTATATCTGGACTGCATTTTCCGAACTTCCTAATTAACATATTGGACTTCATACACAAGGCGCGATACTGCCTTTCAACAACAGCATCGTCGCTTAGATCATTTTGTATAATTTGGACCAGATACTGGAAACGGCTAACAAATGTTAGCGGTTCATTATTCAAAAAGACGGGTGGGGGTTACACAGACGGGAAACGTTTTGAAATAAAAGCCATGGAAACCGTTTTCTTGGTGTTGTACAACATGCCAATCTGCTCAGCTTCCCGCTCACAGATTGCTAGAAGCTTACGTAGACCCCGAATACTGGGGCATAGCAGACACATATCGTCGGCATAGCAAAGATGGTTGACTAATACTTTACCTGCTTAGCAGCCGACAGGGGATGTGATGGGCGATTCACTCATATGTTTTGTGTATACGTTAAACAGAAACGGCGAAAGAATGCCCCCTTGTCTCACGCCATTACTGACATGGAACATAGGGGAGAATGACTTTGCCCAACGTATAGAGAAGAACTGGTTCATTAATCAAATATTAAGGAGTCGAACGATCATAGCGGGTACGTTGAGCTCTAACCATTTGCCAGGTAATACAGAATGGTTGACACGATCAAATGCCTTTTTTGGCATCAAGAAAGCAGACATATACTGGGGACATGTTGCTCATGTATGACCCAATAACGTCTTTCAAGACAAAAATACAACTGTCAGTTGAGTGGTTGCGTCTCAAACCAAACTTGTTATCGGTGGTCTTCAGATAATCTGAACAACGATTGAGGATAATTTTCTCGATAAGTTTTGAAATTATTGTTGCTAGAGCGATAGGTCGGTAGTTGTCCCCTGCTTTGTTCTTAACGATAGGTACACTGATAACTTCTATTATCTTAGATGGGATATAACCATGTGAGATAATAGATTTTACCATCACCTGAAGTAATTAATGAATGTAAGTGTCACTAAATTTCAGATGCAGTTAAGTGGTCTGGGCCGTCGGATTTCCATGAATCAAAGTTAATATAATATCTTCTATTTCAGTTAGCGATATCGGGACTAAAGTCTTAAAGTTTTCAATGGGGGGCATTTCAAAATTACGTTTATATAGAATTCAGGATTGTCTTAAAGTGATCACCTCACATATTAGCGATATTATCCTCACCAGAAACACCATCAATGGTGTCAGCTATTTTCTACTTACTTCCACCGGAGATTGATTTCCAAAAGTTTCGAAAATCTTTTTCATGAAATCTTGGTGCAAGGGCGTCGGCTGTGTGGTTATCGTTGTTAGACATACATATCCTAAGGGCATATCTAAACTTGGTTCTGCCTTGGGACTGCACGTTGAAAATATTGATTGGTCTACCCCACACATTCACTAAGCAGCAATCCTACTTAATGAAATTATAAAGTACTATGTTGCTGAGCCGGAAAAGTGGCCTCACAGTTTCAAAGGGTTAAGATTTTCTAATATTTTTTTAATTTCGTCAGGTGGATCTAGTGAGCAAAAAAACACTGACAAAAAACACCTCTTACTGAACACTCGGAATATATGAGAACAGGAATTACAACCAGATGGAGTTGAAATCGCCAGGCGAATTTCCAGAAGTCATCTAACGAAGCGCGGCCAACTCTGAATCGCCCAACAATGAGGGGAAAGTGTCTGGTGCCCTTTTGCTAACTACGCCGCGCAATAAAGGTTATCCCGTCTCTCGTTTTTAATGAAATATGGCAAAATCAGCTAAAGTGTGAAGTGACGTAAAACCGTCAAAATGTCAGCAACTCGGAAAAGAAAAATACACCTATGTCTTACTTTTTTGAATTCTTCAACATACTAAACTTACAAAAAATAGACTCATTTCAGGGCTTATATTTCGTCTAAATTTGTGAGAATCCATTTGGATTCTCGTGACAATGATTGCGAGAATCCATACCTACTGATCCCATGACGCCACCATGGTTCAACCACTGTTGTATACTGATAACACATGTTAACCTTTTACCCAACACACCTTTTTAATTTTTAAGACTAAATTTGATAATTTTTAAACAATAAATAATAAATAAATGATAAAATAATTAAATGAACAATATTTACCAATAAAATCTTACAAATATGGCTGTCGTTGGAACCGGCTCAATGAGCCGGTTCCAATGACAGCCATACTTGTGCAATTTTATTGACAAAGTGTCAGGATAGTTCAGGTCATGTTAGCCTTCTGTTGGTTAATTTGTTGCCGCCGTGTTAGATAAAGGGTTAAATTGACTCAATTCTTTTCACGCGAATCCTAGCAGAGGTGCAGCGAGAATCTACGTGGATTCTCGTCGGTTTTATTGCGCGAATCTTTGTGCGAATCGATTCTCGGATTCTCGTCGAAATATAAGCCCTGCATTTTAATTTTACCATATGACCCTCTATGACATCACCTCAGCGTTCGAATATAATGGTGATAAATGTCCTAGGATGGCTCGACATTTTTAGATATGGTTTTTTTAGGAGATTATATTTCCAAAAATCGAAAGGCTAACGCTCAAAATGAGGTTGAAGATTAAAAGTATAGAAAAGCAAAATTGGCATCAAGGGCACTGTCTGTGTCAAAATAAAAATTCGAAAGGCTATGGTTCAAAATGAGGTTGAAACAAAAAGGAAACGAACAAAACGTCAAATTGGGATAGCTGGCATCCGGTGTGTCAAATTGAAATTAATGACAAAATGAAGGTTGACAACTTAATATGGTCACAAATAAGGTGTGGGGAGTTTCATAAATGTATCCTGTATTAATTCGGCGCAACTGGATTCAAGGACATAGGGCTTTTAACCCTTTACCTAACATGGAAGGAAGACGACACTTGCAAAAAAAATTCTTGAATAACTAATTTGTTTTCATTTTTTGTCTCAAAAACATAGGTTATGACCCCTCATTGGAACGAGCTCGACGAGCTCGTTCCAACGAGGCGTCATAACCTATGTTTTTGAGACAAAAAATAATGAAAATTAATTGGCGATTTTTGAGAATAGCGCCAGCCGGGTTTGGCCGTAACGTTGGTTGAAGGGTTAATTGAAAATTGGGAAAATAGGCTAAACCCCAAAGTGACTTATAAAAGCCAAAATGGCGTTAAATTAAAAAAAAACCCAGCTATCTCCCAATTGTTTTTAGCTCTTCAACATACTAACATTTCAGAAAAATCCGACACAAGTTAAGTTTTGATCGCATGACCGTCTATGGCGTCACCTCAGTGTTCGGGTATAACTGTTAAGAATTTCCTAGTGCGGCAACAAATTTTTAGATATGTATTTTGGCTGAGATTACATCTCCCAAATTTCAGAATGATAGAGAAAATATTGAGCTAAATATTAAAATCTTTAAAACAAAACGCTTATAACCCGGATCCTTCCAACGAAGTGTCGATATTCCGAAAAGTAAAACCGTAGGGATCAACATATAACCGGAAATAAATGTACGAAATTCGAAAGCTGTGTCCCTCAGATGTATGGAGCTATGCGTGTCACAAAATCAGCGTTTTTAATAAGAAAATGCTAAAATTTGAAGTGACGAAAAAACGTCAGAAACGATGGTTGTACAACATATTAAACTTTCATGAAGATTGCACAAACTTGAATATTTCTGACTTATGACCCCTACGGCCTCACCTGTGAAATTTAGAATTTTCCACATGTTTTTTCCACATTCTTAGATAATGTATTTATTGGAGATGGGATATGCCAAGTTTAAATGATACGGGCATTTTTATTAAAAAATATTAAAAAGATATCAAAACATTTGAAATTCGAATAGTTCTCATGGCGGATATAATTTCGGAAAACAAGTAAATGTCCGGGCGAGTAGTTCATATTACTGATTAGTGTACAAAATGTCGTGAGTTGGGGTTAAGGGGAAATGCTCCAAATTTTGGTCTGACGAAAAAAAAAGAAAAAATAGGCTAACGATCCAAGCTAACCTTGGTCAAATTTCAAGTAATTTTCTCCCGAGCCCAAAAATGCCAGAAAGGAATAACCCCAATAAATTATATATCAATTTTTGGGGGAATGAAACATAATTCATATGGAAACTAATATTTGGCATGGAACTGTTACCATGTTGTAGTAAGCACTTCCTGAAAGTCTGAAAGAGGTCGGATTTTGTACAATAAAATACCTAAAATTTACTGAATAGTTATATTCTGCAACCCTTCTAGTACAAACTCGGAGAAATATTTTTCTTATTCTTGTAAGGAATGGACAGTAAGACTGAATGTAATTTAGAGGATCTAAACTTTACGAGGGCTGCCATTTTTCTTGTGAGTGTTTACCTTTTATGAAGTTCACCAAGGATCAAATCCACACAGTTCACAAGAACAAGTATGGAGTCATGAGAGAGTTCATCAAGGTAAAATGAAGTAGGTCCAATGTGGCAGTCTACACGAACATCCCCCCACCCCACCCCCACCCACAATTCCGTGCCATTTTGCTTGAGATTTGGGTCAAGTTGGTAAAAAAAAAAGATGAGATAGATACATCAGACAGGAAAAACAACCAAACGTATTTATTTGGTATTATCTGTGACCATTTCTGGTGTTGCATGGGCAATGATAGCTGCCAAAGGTGCCGTGTAAGTGCTCAAGTATGACCAAACCAACAAACATGACCTGTCAAGTTAGACAACATGGACTCTAATTCATTTCTGTACATGGTTTGGTATGTTTCATTTTTTAAACAATTGCCCTCCAGTATTTTGCTGTTTGGGGAGACTTGATTGTTGCTTACTCGTGAGATTTAAGACCATTAGTAACCGATCTGTTTACCGATACACATTTTATCGATAGTGAAGAACGGGTCTGAACAGTATCGCAATTATATGGATTATTAAATTCATTTATCTAAAAACATCCTAGACGTTGTGGTGTCATTTCAGTAATTCGTGTGATTTTGTCCGGCAGGTGGCTTTTTGCTATTTCCGACGACAAATTCTTCAATAAACATAGATTTTTGCAATTGTTTGGTGTCAACAGGGATCAACATCGACATGATACCGTTTTACACGCAAAGCGATTTTACGAGGAAGAAATTTAAATTTATTAAATAGTACTCTATTTGGTGAACAGAAAAGGAACGTTCTGAAACTTTGGTCTTCTTATTCAATCAGCAGACTTCACCAAGCCTTCTTAGCGTCACAAATATAGTTCGGCAAAAATCAAATTATTTTTCGTAAATATACAATTCGTCCCCAGTGTTTCAATGTACTCTATGTGCCTCATAGAAGGCATTGGAACTCATGGGACGAATTGTGAGGATTGCAATGTATGTTGACGTAAATATATTTTTGTTTTCAGACATAATTTTCCAGTTTTATGTTTTGCTCATTGACAGCAACCAAACAATAATAGTTCGAATCTGTGGCGAATTAATCCCTTGCTGAACTGCGTAACTTTCTGCAGTTTCCGGATTCAACATTGCAACTAGAGACTTTATCTAGCAATTTATACATTGACAGTTGAATATTTCTCTGTGAATATATCGTGTGTTGTATACTACATCACGTTGCAGATTCGAAAACTGCAATGAAGTGTTTGCAGAATTCCCCGATAAATCTCGGACAACTCTTTACCTATCACAACAAGAAAAGAAAGTTGCAAGACAAAGTTCTTAAATAACTGAAGATTGTTCCCATTTTTGCTTGAAAAACATTGCTTATGCCATTTCACTGGAACGACTTGCAATATTAGTCAATAAGAGCGGTGTCCTGTTATGCAGTATGTTTATATGCGGGGTTTATAAAAAACATGTTATATCACATTTATCGGTTCAATGATAGATCGAAATTTATAATTGTTATTCAAATACTCTACTTAGCGGGGAACGGCCGGCAAACGTGGGTCATTCAAGTTATACACTCCTCAATTGGCTTGTAATTTTAGAAGCTATGATTGATCAATACAAGAATAATTATTAGTGACCAAGGCGAAGCATGGAATATTAACCTCTCCTCACAGCGACATATTCAAATACTCAACTCCGCAAGGAACGGCCGGTCCTTCGTGGATCATCAAGTTATGTACTCCTCAATTGGCTTGTGATTTTAGCAGCTGTGATTGATCAATACAAGAACAATTATCAGTGACCAGGGCGAAGCATCAAATGTTAACAACTCCTCTCAACGACATAGAGCCCAGTGAAGATTCGAAATTCGATTCGATTTGAAATCTCCCCAATGATTCGATTCGAGTCGGGCTGATTAGGAAATTTTCGATTCATCGAGATGTTAACAACTTCTGCCAAGAGATTTCTCTTGGTCTCTTCTTCTATCACCAGGGGCCAATACTATAAAACTTTTACAATTGTATTTTCTAGAATTGTATTTTCTAGGTATCACTTTAAATGGGTTAAAATGAACCCTTAACATTTTTAAAGATCTGGCAATTTGCCAGTTGGCAAATTGCCATAGCTTTTAAAATGCTAATGATTTACTTTAATCAGTTATATTAATAGTTAGAATACAATTCTAGAAAGTACAATTGTAAAAGTTTTAAAGTATTGGCTCCTGGTCTCCTATACAGGAGGTCAGTTCGCTGAAGAAGAGTTCAATTAAGTTCCTTCCGACATTCCTTTGAACCCGTTTCGGTAAAAGTCCGCGTTTGTGGTTAACTTGCCCACACAGACAAGTCGAAGATGAATACAATCCTTGACTGCATACTGTCAATATTTGTTGTATTCCACGGCTGAAAGATATCGCAATATCTTAAACTTGAAAAGCGATAAGATAGAGGTGGATTTCGATTCGAAATAGTCTATCTGATTCGATTCGAGATTCGATTCGACATAAAATCTGTGACTTGTGAGGCTTACGACAAAGAAAACTGGTTCATGATAGGATTATTTAGGAGCGAGTCCAAAATTACAGCTCGAAAGTATTATCGAAAAAAAGCATCGCATCGTTTCCCATCTGGTACACTGCGACGACAAGTGTAATTTCTTTTAGAAACATTATGGTCGGTCTCTACGAACCCTACAGCGTGTTAACATCAGGTAACTCCCACCTTTGAAAATGTTTAAAAATTAACATCTGAAAGACGAAAGCATCTTTTTTTTTGTCGACATCAGACAAGTGGCAATTATTGAACGAGTAAACGCAAAAATCTCTGGTTGGCGACGGCCTGTACTAATTCTCCTTATTCGTTAGACACATTTTGCAAAATTATTCGGAAACTGTACATTCAACTGGTTGTTGTTTTGTCATTTTGTAATTATTTTTCCCGAGAGACGTTCTTCCACATGCACTTTAAAATCAGTTGGGTGAAACGTAAACCCAAAACAACTCGTCCCCTGAGTTCCAATGTGTTATATGTGCTAGTGGGCACATACACGTAGAACACATTGGAACTCAGGAGACAAAATGAGTCGAGTGATTATGAACCCAATTGTGTTCCTATTCACTCACCCCAGTTGACTGGGGTTGATTTTTAACTTAGCTGATTTTTTAGTGTACTGTTTCAAAAATGCCGACAGACAAATTCGACAGGATGGTGACCCTGTCGCAACCCGGTAGACATTCTCTGTCCTCTTTCCTTCTCACAACACTGTAGAATCTCACCTTTCGAGAAAGAAACGCGAGAACACCTTGTCTCTAATGCTGTTTCGTGTGTTTGTTTTTTCTCGTGATTTCACAATATTATATTTATGAAATCTCGAACCACTTGTGTAAGTGCATCGTGATGAGATGGCGATCTGATTTAGAAGAGATCGCGGTATTGCGATAACAGTAATGTACTCACAACTGGAGCAACAGTGTCTGTTTCTCTTTGATACATGCGTTGCTGTTGCTCTGTGCTGACCAGGAGTCAATACTATGGAACTTTTACAATTGTACTTTCTAGAATTGTACTTTTTACCTCTTAATATAACTGACTAAAGTGAATCATTAGCATTTTAAAAGATATGGAAATTTGCCAACTGGCAAATTGCTACATCTTTAAAAATGCTAATCGCTCATTTCAACCCATTTAAAGTCACAACTGGAAAATACAATTCTAGAAAATACAACTGTAAAAGTTTCATAGTATTGGCCCCAGGCGCGTAGCCAGGATTCTATAATAGGAAGTGCTTTAGCCAGTTTGGGGGGAGAGCAAACATGATACATCGTTGTGGCGGGGGTCGGGGGGGGGAGGTCGGGGGTCGCAATTCTCCATCAGTCTTAACAAGGACTAGCTAAGCGTTACCCCTTCGTCCCACTGCTTTGATGGGAAGTGGGAGGAGGAGTTAACGGCCGGAGGGACCTAGCCAAGAAAATGTTACCACATTCAGCTTTCCGTGAGCGACACGGGTGCATTTATAGCGTGTGCATTCCTATACTGGAGACCATTTAATGGCGCTATATTATGTTAAAATTGCATTGGGTCAATATTGGGGTCATTGGGGGGGGGGGCAAAGACCACCCTCCAGCAGCCCCCCCCCCCCCCCCCCCTCCGTGGCTACGCCATTGGTGGTGAATGTCTGTGCCCAACATTCGCGTTGTATCTATAATGGAAAAAAGATAAAACAATTCGGTTGTTTTTGAATTTCCTCCACAGGAATAAGCGAAGAGGTCCCAGTAACGTCAATATTTATTCATTTATTGGTGTTTTAAGGTCACATATTTCTGCACAATGGCTAATCATGACCGCGACAGTTTTATGAGTGGAGGAAGCCGGAGTACCCGGAGAGAACCACCAAGCCACGGCGAGCAACTGTCAGCTCCCCAACATACTGACTCCACACCACCAGGGTTAGCATTGGTTGAAGACCGGTGCAACATCGACGTGCAGTACGCCTTAGTACACAACGCCACCGTGCTACCACGTGGGCAATGGGGGTGAAGTGTCTAGCCCAAGGACACAACGCCGTTGCCGCAGGTGGGATTCGAACCGAGGACCTCTCGGCTTGCAACCTGCACCTCCACCAACTGAACCACCGCACCCCCAGTAACGTCAATAAGTTCTGAGTCAGTGATGACCAATTGCTGCCTACTGATTTTTCATATATAGACTCAACTGACTAATGCATATCTGCAACCGAATACGTGTTTACGGAACGATTTATTACGCTCACATGTGAACTGTGTTCTTTCTGAAATACCCAACTTGTGAAGAAACACACTAGCACAAGTGGATTTCCTACCTTTATTAACCCTTAACCTATCATGAAAAGCAGACGACACTTGCAAAAAAAATTAAATTCTTGAATAACTAATTGTTTCCCTTTTTTTGTCTCGACGAGCTCGTTCCAACGAGGGGTCATAACCTTGGTTTTCGAGACAAAAAATTAAAAAATAATGAAAATTAATTGGCGATTTTTGGGCATATTACTGACCGGTTTTGGCCGTTACGTTGTATCAAGGGTTAAGAGAATTCGAATTAGGTTATCATCTCAACACCTGTCGGTAATAATTTAATGAATTGGTCACATATCAACTTGAAGTAAATGAAAATCTCACCCGCTTCACTAACTTGATTTCTGTTCAACTTGATACATTTGACCATACCAATACAAGGGTTTGTCTCTATTATGTTTCGTCCCTTGAGTGCAACAAGGCGCCATTTTCAATTCTTCAACATTGCAGATTGCACCTTGTTCTGCTCAGGGGACGATTATTTATTTATTTATTTATTTATTTATTTATTTATTTATTTATTTATTTATTTATTTATTTATTTATTTATTTTGTTTGCAAATGTAGTCTGCTTTTCGTGTTAGGTAAAAGGTTGAACGTTTTACTCGATCATTTCCACGCTATGTTTTCAAGTTATGGTTTTGGTATTTTTTATGAATGGGTGTTTACCATCTGTGACAATATCTTGACCACAACATATATATATATATATAAAGCCAAGTTTTGCTAATCGTTTATTCTGATGCTATCCACATTAGAGCACTCGCATACCACTCATTGTTTACTCATCTCTGTTAAACTTGTGAAACAGGATTTGTTTACCGTTTAATCAAGCACTTTTCCACCTCCGGAGTTCCGTGCAAAATTGATATTTCTATTCAATAATGTGTAGGGCAGTCATTACAAAAGCTGGCAGGTAATTTGGACCAGCTCGCGACTGTCTCGCGAGCTGGTCCAAATTCTCTGCCAGCCGTTCTGTCATTGACAATGTAAAATGACTTGAAGCAACATAATCTACGAAATCTTAATCCACTAGCATGATTGTGGATAGCAATGCCTTAGTTCCCAAAGAGAGGAAGAGAATGGAGAACGTGCGCCTTTCTCCAATGCCAGGGGTTCTGGACTCGATCCTCAGTCTGGAAAAGTTCTCGAAGTGTCCAAGCATCAAATGCGGGGTTGATGTTGTCATAGCGTACCGTCCTATCGGGTTGGGATGTAAAATGGCTGTCCTTTGTGCGGAGAGACACACACTCTGTGCAGGCTTCCGTAGTATTCGAGAGGAGCGGGGCCAAGACGAAAGTCATTTCATATACCTGTGCCACTGGGACAAGAGGAGGCGATAACTTAAGTTCCATAACTTGCTCGCCAATCCTTGCAAAACAAATAAGCTTAACCCTTTACCCAACGCAGACGATATCAAAAATTATTATTTTAAATATCGTTTTTTAATTAAAAAAAAAAATTCAACAAAACCATATCATGTGACCCCTCTTTGGAACGAGCCCGACGAGCTCGTTCCAAAGAGGGGTCATATGACATGGTTTTGTTGAATTTTTTCGAAAACTAATATTTTTTCAGCTGCTGAATTTGCATATTACGCGGGCGGATGCGGGCGATTCGTTGGGTAAAGGGTTAAAACAATGCTCTCGCTTGTCGATCCAGCCAGAGACTGCTCTCGCGAAATCAGTACTGTAACAAAAAGGCACAGTGGTGTTGGGTTCAGCTTCAATCATGATAAATTGAATGCCGTCCAATTGTCGTAATTCTGCGATGACACTAACGTGGTAATGTCAGACTTTGACAGAATAATATTAGAAATTGTTATTTAAAACAAAATGAATTTGACTGCCAAATAGTAGAATAAAGAATGGCTTTACCACACGAATTGTTCTTCTTTCGGCAAAACACATCACTCGTAACAATCCGTTTGATTGGACCATCTTGTAAAATTGAACATGTTATGGTTTTATAAATAAATAATTGCACGCTTGAAACAATTTTACATAACAGCGCGCAGTAATTGATTTGTTGCTGCTCAATTCAATAACGGGAGACGCCAACTCTCAGGGAATCGATGGCATTTTCTCTGAACATATAATGTGGTGAACGGTAATTGAATCCAATGAAATGACTATTGGGTTAATTCCTGAATATTTGAATAATATCCTACTTTGCCATCAGCAAATGTTGAAATTCCAAATTGAAGTGAAGATTACAGTAACCTAATTACTTCAGTTCTGATAATGTCATGTTGTCACGCGTTATTATGTTCATGCTTATTTGTCCCCGAGGTTACTTTCACCATCTATGTCTATACTATAACTGTACAGAAGTGGGTTTTAATCAATTGTTGTTGGCAATGCATGTCATACTCGCACCTTACCCGCTGGTTGTCGGGTCTCATCATACCAGTTTAAAAGTACCCCTTCACCACAGTAACCAGGCACTTATTCACTTCCCGGGGATATTAAGGCGAGATAGATAGATAGATACTTTATTCAGAAGCATTTGAAAAGATATAGTGAGTGTAATAAGTTTGGTATAAACAAAAACATTGAATACATACTGCTGGGTGATGGCATAACAAGATTAGCTATCTACTGCCAGGGCAAAGCTAGTCTAAAGGGGAGGAGGCCCCCCTCCCCCTACTTTCAAGTTCAAATATATGTATATATATTTCTTCTCTCTGTGAAGAAAGCACACATGTTTTAATTAGATAATTAGACTAAGGCGATTCACAGTGGGATACTTGTATGGCATATTACTAGTCAGCATAAAATGTTTCCATGCTATCTACAGTCAATTAATATTGAAGTGACCTACACTTTCTATCGTCACGGCTATCAAGTATATTATTTCTCGGGATATGCTTGATAGCATATGCATTGGCGCGAGGTGATTCCATGTTCAGAAATGTCACGTGACATGTTTAGGTGCCTTGACATATTGCTATCTGACCATCCCAACACGAGATATAAAGTGTGGGGAACAAGCTTTTTCAGAGAGACTTGGGTACCGACCGTTTAGGAGTGAGACTTGGGTTCGGCCGAGTAGGAGACGCTATATAGAGTCTTGTACGAGTGGAATTGCTGGGCAATCCACGAAGCTCCGTTGTATGCCTCTGTTATCAGATTAGGTGGACGTAGGAGAGGTACAAGCCAGTATTTAGAGAATAGATTACGAACCCAGGTAACGGCTAAGTTTAGATGTCAATAGCGAGGATCGACTCGCACCTGTCTCAAAATGCAGGCGACTGTATTATGGTATTAACCCTTAGGAACGCAGAGGTTGATCGCGTAGTAGCCTGTTTTAGTACTAGAGTGCTGTAAATATCGACCCAAGGTCGACAGTGACAATTCGCGCAAGCTAGAAAGCGCATATTGAAGTTGTGAGTTCTGCATGAACTGTGTGTATTTCAAAGGACAGGAGCATTCAATGAGAGTTCTATCAAAGGATACGTGTATAAGGTATGTGACGTAGATTTGCTAAACTAGCCCACAGAGTGGATAAACTGAATCCATTCAGAACTGTGCTGCCATAAGGTAATTACCATTGCTAGTCGGGATCCCCCGGCAGTCAGAGCTGCAGTCGCGCACAGACACAAACGATTAAGACTCGGTGTTTTAAGCTCCTGTTGCGAGCCCGCGACAGTGACATTTTGAGTGTGTACTATAGCGCCAGTACAGGACTACAGATAGACTGAATTGATGAAACCTATTTAACCCTTGTGATAAGTCTTTGATTTGTATTGATCAAATTGTTAAATGTGTTGAATATGGAATGAGTTTATTTTAAATGTAAATAAAAGAATCGTTGTTACGTTAATCATTGTTTCTTTCGCAGCCTGAAGTGATTAGGAATCACACCTTAAGAAGAACGAACCTATATTTCGAGTTCACTCGGCAGGGAAGAAAATCATAGTGCGGTCCCAACTCAGTTCTGTGAGCCGAGTTTGGCCCGTGCCCGGATTCCGACCCTCCTAGTTGGCTCGTCCCCCAATATTTTTAATGACAAGGCTAAACAACCCCATGTCACCCCTCCCATGTGGATAGAGGTGTTCTGACATCTACCTGCCATCACCGTGAGTACCCTGGGCTAAGTGAATTATCTGACTTAAAACCCACTTTACATTAAATCTCCGTTTTGTGGCATAAAAAATATTTAAATAGTTTTAGAAAAATGAGGCCAATTAAATTTGAAAATGTAAATCGTTTCATCGGTTAGTTATTGTTTGGGGGAATAGTTCGAAGAAAACAGCACGTGATGAAGATAGAAAAACTCCAGTCAGTTTGATTGTTTCTACTCATCTGTTGTGATTTCCTGTATCAACTCCCCACGATGTGTTGCTTGTATTTTGCATCTGGAAACTGCGTATTATTGGACCAACAACTTAGTATCATTCAAAATAACGAACTAGGGCCAATGCTATAGTACTTTTACAACTGAATTTTCTAGAATTGTATTTTCTAGTTATAACTTTAAATGGTTGGAAATAAACCATTAGCATTTTCAAAGATGTGGCAAATTGCCGTATCTTTTAAAATGATAATGATTTTTTAGTCAGTTATATTAATAGATAGCAAATACAATTCTAGAAAATACAATTGTAAACGTTTTATAGCAATGGCTCCAGTTATTATTCTAATAATCCCCAGTTACGGGATGTGAGGCGTGCGACGTGATTAACCCATCCACACGCGCGTGTCGTTCTGTGTTTATTACACACCTTCACGTCTATAAAAAAAAACAATTATTAAAAGGACACTCAGCAATCCAGTTGACAACTATCCACAAGTTATTTCGCAATCGGTTCAGTTTCGGGTAATCACTCGCCTGCTAATGTTTACAAACACATGTGCTTTTTTTGGGGGGGGGGAAGAATTCCCGTAGGCTGATTTATAAATAGGTCAAACATGTGGTGTACGTATGTTTGTACTGTCGTAGTACATATGTATTTGAGCTAGTCTATTCAATTTGTTATCATTATACAGCTAGTGATGATTGGTTTGAACTTTCCCTTCTAAACTTTAGTAGTAATTCAAAATACAACGATGTTTTTATTTAGTTTATCGTCTTTGCGATAGATTGCTAGAACGCAATCTCTTTGCTTAAACTACAAGGCTTCCGTGATTGTAAGTCAAACGGAAATTCCAAGTAGGCAGGTATGTTACGTTTTGACAGATGACGAAATCGTCCAAAAATAGTCCGTCAACGATTTCCGTTTGGCACATGTGTGTGGAACGGATTGCCATTTTTCGTATGATTTAGTGTTGCTGTAGATGGTATGATTTAGTGTTGCTGTAGATGGTATGATTTAGTGTTGCTGTAGATGGTATGATTTAGTGTTGCTGTAGATGGTATGATTTAGTGTTGCTGTAGATGGTATGATTTAGTGTTGCTGTAGATGGTATGATTTAGTGTTGCTGTAGATTGTTAGTGTTGCTGTAGATGGTATGATTTAGTGTTGCTGTAGATGGTATGATTTAGTGTTGCTGTAGAGGGTATGATTTAGTGTTGCTGTAGATGGTATGATTTAGTGTTGCTGTAGATGGTATGATTTAGTGTTGCTGTAGATGGTTATTTCATAGAACAGGCGTGTAATAAAAACATTTCACGAAGAGAGACTTTATAGAATTTTAAGATCTCGATTATTCGAAATTTTTCGAATCAGCGCTACTCGAGGTGAATCATCGGGACGATTTCGAATCGAATCGAACTTGAAAGCTTCGCAGGGCCCTAATTCAAACGTAAATTGACTGACTGTGATTTGTACGCAACAAATCTCGTGAACTGTAATTTCACAATAAAAGCCTTTCAAACAAACAGTGATTCGTATTCCGCCTATCCAGTGCATTCTTCACCCAACGATCCCACCACGTCAGACAATTTTTGTCACTGAAAGTGATTTACGAGAAAGTTAGCTCCCCTTAATGTATTAAAGATGTGAGTAAATTTAACACTTAGGGTATGGGAATTTCATATAAAGATTGAAATTTCAAAATGTTAGTGTATCATCAATGTGCGCATCTTTTCGCAAATTTCGGGTATTTTCCTGTAGAGTAGTATAAAAATACAGAAGTTTTTTTTTTACAATTTTTCCCCAATCAGTTTGAACTATTTATCTCTGTTGTAACCCATTTTAAAAATAAGAAAACAACGTTTTCAATTTTTAGTAGAAAACAAAGTCAAGTTTCATTTTGTGACATTTAATAAATAGAGGATATGAAATGAGTGTTTTTCTCATATGATATTTATGAAACGAGTCTAAGAATTTTCCGTTTGGGCGAGCCTCTGGCGAACCCCAAAACGGAAAATTCGGACGAGTTTCATAAATATCATATGCGAAAAACACTTATTTCATATTCTATTTATCATATGACACACATATGCAAAAATTAACCACTTAGTATGACTTTTTAACCCTTTAACTAACGTGTGTTGCAGACGACACTTGGAAAAAACATCATCATATAACTAACAATTTTTCAATAAAAAATTTTCGTATATAACACTGGCCGGTTTTGGGCGTTATGTTAGGTAAAGGGTTAATGCAATATAACCCAACATAAATAGGACAGATAACGTAAATTCTCCATACTCAAATTATGCAAATGTGACCCAGTTGTATTTTGTTCAGCCAATCAAACTGTCCATATTTGAAATTGACCAATGAAATCTTTCAACCCCAATTATGCAAATTATGAAAATATGGCCCAGTTGTATTTTCTTCAGCCAATCAAATTATCTAGTTTTGAAATTGATCAATGAAATCGACGGAATGCTGTATTTATCACTGATTAATATGAAAGCAAACTATCAAATGTTTTAAAGTGAACAAAACGGACCAGTCATATGATAAATAAGAATACGGCGTTTTCATCGTCTTTTGATGTTCTGTAACGTTTTTCTGTTCATAAAATCAACAGACTGCACATCGTGACACATAATACAAATACTGTCCTTTCTATTAATACAAACGTTTAAGAGGTAAGAGTTGATACTTTTCCTAGGAAATATAAAATCTTGCAAATTACTGTAAAACACATTTGCTATAAAGGACCAAAATGGACGCTTATTGTTGAGAGGCGTGATACTGATAAATATACATTATCATGACCATGTACATATCCTGTAATTTGTATCAGATTAGAAGTCGTGTTTACAATCGGATCGCAACGAGCCCGTGGTAATGCATTTATCTAACAATCCCGTAAGATGAAGCCCATTTCCCCCGTTTTTCAGTTTAAATTGGGTTGGAATTGGTCAAAGTTTTGAATTTCATATTTTAATGCGTACTAACAATGCATATACGTGAGAGTGCGGTTTTTACCGGAAGTTGAATCTGTCTGATACGGAATCGGAACAGGGGGGTGGGGGGGGGGGGGGGGGCGATATAAACGGTTTTCTCGAGTTTGTGGGTGCAAATTAAGTTGATTGTTAGATAAATATTCTTAATGACGGATTATCTATGAACAATGGTTGCTTCTAATTAGGTTTCCATAAAAAAGCAAAGTTTCCTTTTGTCAGTTTTAATAAACGAAGAGCTGACTGTTGTTTTTGTTTACTAAAAGTTACAAAAGGAAACTTGGCTTTATTTTCTGCTAATGTCACTGATGTTTTCTCAACAATTACTTGCTTCGTAATTGAATCTTCCTCGCGCGTCTAATAATCTCAAGGGACATAACTTTATAGAAAGTAAATTGTTATCACAATATAAGTTAGCGATGATACTCACTTAATTCTACGGCAAGGCGTTTTCTTTCTCCCTACAGATATATTAGTAACCAAATTCAACAATAATAAAATATCTCTATCACCCCACAAAATCATTACTACCCACATTTTTATCACTCATATACTCAAATGAGTGTGTTGCAACCAGACAATTCCACTATTACACGGTTTATTTGGTGGGGTGGGAATCGTTTTCTTTGCAAACTTAAACTAGCTAGCTCAAGCTCCGCACATAATCCCCCACCCAAAAAATTGGAATGGCTTAAAATTAACCCTTTGCATGTCTGATATTGTTTTCAAATCACGATAAACCTTTGCAGACGGAGGATCAACCAGTGTTTGATGATTGGATAAGTGTATTTCAGATGAAATACAGGTCACCCATTTGAACGCAGTTCTTCTGGACATGTACAATTAAACCTCACCAGATTAATAAATTAATTAATTTGTAGGTGTTTATGGTCGTTTTCAACATCTAGGGGTATTTTATCACAACCACAATACAAGCAAGGTCGTATCAAAGAAAATGGTTGATACAGACGGAATAAAATCGGGCACCCCCTATTCCAAATAGTTCATGCAACATCATATACAAAACATTTTAAGTGCTTGATAAAGTTCAAGATATTATGTAGTATTAATGAGAGTTCAGACTGCCTTTTACACCATTGTCTTACACAACAGTCAGTCAGAAACAAAAGCAAACATGCAACAATCATCTACCATTATCGTAATTGTGGGGGTGGGGGGGGGTGAGGGGTGGGGTGGGGGGGGGGGCGGTGGCTCAGTTGGTAGAGGTGCAGGCTGCAAGCCGAGAGGTCCTCGGTTCGAATCCCACCTGCGGCAACCGCGTTGTGTCCTTGGGCAAGACACTTCACACCCATTGCCCACGTGGGGGCACGGTGACGCTGTGTACTAAGGCGCACTGCACGTCGATGGTGCACCTGTCTTCAACCAATGCTAACCCTGCTTGTGTGGAGTTAGTATGTTGGGGAGCTGACAGTTGCTCGCCGTTGCTCGGTGGTTCTCTCCGGATACTCCGGCTTCCTCCACCCGTAAAACTGTCGTGGTCATGATTAGCCATTGTGCGGAAATATGTGACCTTAAACACCAATAAATAAATAATAAATAAATATCGTAATTGTGGGACTGAAGCGTTTAACGTCACTGATCTCTGTGCATCAGGATTGCAGGAACGTCAGCGAGAAACGTCACAACTCAATCTGCGCCCTCCCCTCTCAAGATGACGCGGTAAACCCTCCCATCGATGACGTTTGCTGACGAGAAAGCTGTTGCGAAGTGACTGTAGTCACAGCGTAACAGCTTTTACATCACCAAACAAAAGACTAGCACGACAACTAGCACCCGGTATAGTATTGGAACTTATTTCTGTTAATAATAACTAAAATATGGTTTAAATACTCAATATGTAATGCCACGAAAACGTCAAGAAAAGTTTGCATATCATCAACGTGTTCATTTTCACAGACATCAAAGTAGTTTCTTTAAACCTTTACCTTACACGAAAAGCAGACGACACTTGCAAATAAAAATCTTGAGGGACTTTTTGTGTCAAAACCATAGCTTATGACCCCTCATTGGAACGAGCTCCATGAGCTCGTTCCAATGAGGGGTCATAAGCTATGGTTTTGAGACAAAAAATGAAAAAATAATGAAAATTGATGGTGATTTTTGTGAATAGCGCCGGCCGGTTTTTGCCGTTACGTTGGGTAAAGGGTTAAAAGGGATCGGCGATTGAAGGCGTCGAAAAACTGAAGACCTTCGAGAAGTGTTCGTTCGTTATTACTTGACAATTTTTATACATAGCAACAACACCTTCACCCTCTCCCTCCAAAGATAACTGCCGGTGAGACACTTTTCTATATGTGACCAATGATCGTCCCAGCAATACAATTGTACAGAGGTCAGTACTTGACATCTGCAAGGTGTTAGGGTTATTTATTTATTAGTGTTTGAGGTCACATATTTCTGTTAATGACTAAACCACGGTGTTATGGTTACACAGAGATGGCGAACAAGTCAGATATGAGTATTGTCTACCTTTGATTATTTCGCACAAAAAGACAAATCCAATAGTCAGGATCGTATCGTGCCGAGCAAAGTTTTCAAGAGGAGGAAACCGGATGACGGGGAAAACCGCTGGGTAGTTTTAAGTCACTATCTTACTTTTCATCAGACAAGGCAGCTCTGTCTGAGAAACACTTGTACCATCGACACGCCACACTCTTATGAACACCATGCCCACCAGTCCAGTCGAAGAGAGAATATATCGTTGTAGCGCATAACAGACACTGTGAAGCTAAGTGGGGTGGGTGCTGTACCCCCCACACTTTTTCAAAAGGTATCAATATTTCACAAAAGTAATACAATAAACATTATAAAATCACTACTGAACTTGCATAACATTGCCGCTTCATGGTAGTAATAGGACGCAGCAAAGCTACACGCCCTGAACTTCCAGCCACATGTGTATATATTAACTCTATGTTCCGTTTGCCTGCAGCTGATCACGACTTCGTTTTACCTCGACATACAGTACAGTGAAATCGTATATATATTTATATATATGTGTGTGTATTTATTATGTCATCTCCTGGGATCAACCAATCAGCGTGGGTAAGTGGTGGCGGCCTATGCAGCCATATCAGGTCGATGGTGACGTCGTCGTTTACCCAAAATTAGTTGTGTGTCCACCTATTGTTTGTAGAATAAAATACAACCGCCTCGTCTCAAAAATGGCAATATTATAGCAAACGTTGTGAATGGTCCGTTGAATGCGATTTAAGTTTCATTAAACTCACTTGAACAAAACGAAATAAGCTGTTTAAAATATCTGTCCTAAAAACTCCACTGTGGTTTGCTTTTCCGGGTGGCCGGTGTGATCGCCCTCGACATTCGATTGTTGTGAGCATTCCAGGTGCAAACCAACCCAACGAGAAAATAAATTAACGGGCCGATTAATTAAAAAAAAAATTCTGGATTTTGACCGCTGACATAATAAATACGTTACGGGACGTTTAGTGGTCGGATATGGTGGCTCTGTGAGATCAATATTACGCTCGGCTAACGCCTCGCCTAATATTGATCTCACTTCGCCTCACATGACACCTTGTCCGACCACAAAACGTCACATAACTTATATTATGATCCCTCACGTTTGTAACATCAGCCGTGATTGGTTAATTTGACACCTTCTAAAAGTTCTAGTACTGGAGTTTTGGGGCAAAACACGGGTACTATCGGAACGTTTTTCCGTGGAGACAAGAGAACGAAGAAAATGTAAGCGCCACTTCCATTGATCAGCGTCGATTGGAATTTCTCAACGCCAAATGCTGGCTCCGAGTCCGTTTAACTTTTTTCAACACCGGTAGACACAAACTTACCAACAAATATATCATCTTCATTGGGTGTGTTTTCAATTTTAACTGCAAACAATGAATTCAAAAGAATCAGAAATATTAAAAAACTCACTCACGTGTTGTTCACCACTTCAGTGAATCCTGAATATAAATCTCAGTTATGAATTCAATCAATTATATTTCCACAAATTTAGTACTCCTCGACCTTAAGTAACTGAGCCGCCTCCTCAAGTTCAAAATAAATTGTTTCACTCCGCTTAATTCTATCAACTGTTGTCATCCGAAAAACATGAATTTATATTACATTAATTTATATCACTTTTCACACAAGCATTAACAATGATTTACAACCTGAACAGCATGATGCAGTTGTAAACACTGGCATTTGTTGATATAGAAACTCCCAAAGCGGCGGCACTTGTGACAAGTCATTTTCGAAGAGACGTCATTCGTTCGAAATGACGTCATGTTTTTGGATTCGACTACATTGTTGTTACAAGATTGATGGCATGTTGCAGTTAACGCTTAACAATGAAAGTCATATTTTGTTCGGCATAATAAAATAATTAGAACGTTCCTTTTCATGTTCTATCGGTCGATAGTACCCGAGTCTGTGTGATTTCTGAAATAAAACCTTCAGCAGCTTTGCTGCTGAAGGTTTTATTTCAGAAATCACACAAACTCAGGTACTATCGACCGATAGAACATGAAAAGGAACGTTCTAATATTATAATATTGCCTGTGTGTTCTGTTTACCTGCAGCTGACCACTACTTCGTTTTGCCTCGACATACACTGAGTGAAGTCGTGTATATATGTGTCTATATTGCCTGTGCGTTCCGTTTTTCATGCAGTCGATCACTTCTTCATTTTGCCTAGATATGCACTAAGCAAAATCGCCCCCTTTATTAGACGTGTGAGTGGAATGTTTAAAACAACTACGTACTACCGTTGCTGCAAACGTAGAAACGGTAGTGCACAGTTATTTTAAATATTCAACTTCACGTTATTTCACGTGAGGACTCAAAACAATACGATGATGCATATACACTCTCACCACCCTCTCCCACAACATATTTATTTATTGGGGTTTAACGACACTTTAACCATGATCATCTCGTGTCGGACAGTTTTACGCGTGGAAAAAGCCGAAGTACCCGGAAAGTACCATTGAGCAACGGCGAGCAACTGCCATACTCCCCAACGTACTAACTCCACACAAGCAGGGTTAGCATTAGTTGAAGACAAGTGTACCATCACCGTGGAATACGCCTTAGTACACAGCGTCACCGTGCCCCCCCCCCCCCGACACACACACACACGTGAGCAATCGGGAGGAAGTGTCTCGCCCAAGCACACAACGCAGTTACCCCTGCTGGGGATCGAACCGTGGACCTTTCGGTTTGAAGTCCAATTCCATAACCACTGAGCCACCACGCCCCCCCCCCCCTCCCGGCGTACCCCCTCCCCCGCCCATACAACATATACATGGGAAACAACGGAATCTTCGATTCAGTTCCTCCACATTTGAAATCATTCCGCGGCTCCTGATAGCACAACGAAATAAGCCCGCATCTTACTCCTGACCCCTCGAAAGGAAGTTTTGCACGTTAATTAAAGTATTATCACGAGCAAAGGAAAAGGAAATCAAGTTATTGATTTGGAAGACAGTCCGGAAGATAACGAATTTGTTTGTGTTGTGTGGTGCCAACAAGTCATGCGCATTTCCTATCAAAACCCAAAGAAATTTAAAAAAAAAAATAATGAAATTAGAATTGTGTCTGCACAAGGCACTATAAAATAGTTCATGCTAAACCCTCCTCTGAGGAACATGTCCAACAGTGAACAGAATTTCGTCGCCTGATTGCTAGAATGTTCTATGTCCCCTATAGGACATAGAACATTCTAGCACTCAGGCGACGATGTGCCAGAGAGATCAATACATTATACTTCTCGCTGTTTCACGGCGACAGATTTACAGGGCATTTGCCCGAGATATCGCAAACAGACAATTTTCGACACGTGTTATATCACGCATTTATGTGTTCGTTTTGTTTACATGAATACACCCTGGATAAAGTAACTTTACATTTCATTCTTATTAACAATTTGAAGTTTAATTTATATAATACCGTGGCAAGCAATTAATAATATTAGAACATCACCCTTCTCTCTGTAAAACACATCGCACAACCATCCGACTTTTTTATCAATAGAAACGCTGAATACGAGGGTGGCACCATACACCATATATGTACAGAGTAAATCAATTGTTTCCATTCAGCAACTCCGGTTGTTGTTGGTTTAAACAGTCTCGTGATGATTTCGTTCCACAGGATGACAATAGATACAAAAACATTATTTGTGCTGTTGTATCGCAATCTACGATCGATTCATGAAAACTGCTATAAAAATAATGAAAATAATTCTATACGGCTTTATTTAAATTTGAATAACCAGAGTATCCACATTGTTGAATATTACACCTGTACGATGCAAACAGTGTGTTAGACCCTGTATCTACCACGGTTGCATACCAGTCTTGTCGTGGCCGATAATTGTCGTAATTGGAAGAGGTCTGCAGCAACGTTAATTTTCTAAAATTGTCAGTAAATTTAACACTAAGGGTGTGGGAATTTCATATACAGTACGTGGATAGTGGATTGCGACTAAATCACCCGCTGAGTGGAGTTATCACCCAAGCTATAACTTTCAAAGTATGTACATATCGACAAAAACGCAAGCAATGTTTCAATCAATGGTTTAACCCGGAGGTCCATTGGCTGAAATTTTGCTTGTGCTGGTTATGCTTTGCAACAAATTTTCAATTATTGTTTGGGTAGAATCTCCACTCTTCGGGTGATTTAGTGATAATACACTATCCACGTACTGTAAAAATTGAAATTTTGAAATGTTGGTTAAGTTGTATCATCGATGTGCACATCATTTCACAAACCTCAGGTATTTTCCTGTAGAGAAGTATAAAAATACACAAGCTGACTTTATTTCGTTTATTAAAAGTAACACAAGGACATTTGGCTTTATTTTCTGCTGATGTCATAGGCGTTTTTCAACAACAATTACATGCTTCGTAACTGGCAATTCCATGCCGGTCTAATAATTACCGGAGATAAAACTTTATTGAAAGGCGATATTCACGAAGATTTAGGTGGGGTATATTTTTTTCTGAATACCTAAACTCTCATTTCACTCCCCAAACTATTCTCACAACAAGATTGTTACAATAAGCAGTGGGGTGGGTGGAATCAGAAAGCACGATTTGGAATAGAAACTCGAATTCAAAATGAAACTTTCATTGAAGGAGTCTGTATAAAGTGCTTGAACGATATGATAGTTGCACTTGGTAGGGAAACAGTGAGTAATGAAGCCGTAGAATGGTACATTACACTCTCTCATATCGATTAACTCTTTATCCAATACATTGGTTGCATCCGCCAGCATTTTATTACACGCCTGTTCTATGAAATCTCCATCTACAACAACACTAAACCATGCGGAAAATGAAAATCAGTTTCGCACAAATGTGTGGAACGGAAATCGTTGACAGACTATTTTTAAATAGAAGTGAAATTTCGCTGGCATTTTCTACAAATCGTGCAGCGCAGTTATCATTTGAATCCCTAGCCATGGATAAAAATCGTCTTCCGAGTTTCAAGTTGTTCAATGTAGGCACATAGAAAAAAATGGAACTCAGGGGATGAAATAGTAACACAGTTTGGCGATAGAATGTGTTCTTTGTGTTGACTGCAGTCAAATGAATTGCTGAGTGTCCTGCTAATAATTATTGTTATAGACGTGAAGGCGTGTAATAAGCACATAACGACATGCGGCCTCTCGTTTGACCCTTCCGCGCTGGAACTCGTGCCATATCGATTAACCATTCACTCGAGCGTGTCGTTCTGTGCATTTCAGCAGTTAAAGAAAAAAAATCATTTTCAAAAAGTTCAATTTACATATATATATTTAGATATTTCTTAGCCCTGTTATATTTAGGATCGATTTCTGGTCATGATACGCCCATTTTAGGTATACCGTATGAGCAAGACACAAAAACGTAGCCCTACCCCACCACATCGCTAAAACATGACTGTGTAATACCAACAACATGTCACCCACACAGCTCGGAGACAAACGTTTTTTTTTCAGTTTTAGTAGTATTGCTGCAGTTGGGAACCATAAGCAACTAAAATCTTCTGGTTTGAATTCATGATGCCCATCCCGGAGGTATAACAGTACTCAATATTTTGCCGTATGCGAAAAAATATGATCACATTATTTTAATTTGGACATTCAAATATCTTTGACAAGTATAGGCCTTCAGACAACCTTTTCCCTCCTCAAAACTGGGGGTCATGTAACAAATAAGAGAGAAAAAAACTGACAGGAAGGAAACTACCAGTCACGGCCACATTTATTTCGGGAAATCCCCTCAAAAACAAACCAACAGTCAATTGTATTTTTAGGCCCCAAAAATTCATCTAATCATCCCTCTTTTTTCTCTGAAATATTTGGCAATTATGCAAGATTTCAGTACAATGCTTAAATGTTTTTTTAAAACAATATTTCTTCTCAAGTCTGATATGTTTCGGAGATTGCACCATTTCCGAGTGCAACTTTATAAGACGGGTAACTCTAATTCAAATATTTCGTACTGGCATACCCATACTCAACCTCATCCCATCCAAAAATAATGTTACCCATTTATTGTGATAAAAGAATTATTTCTGCAAAAACTTCAACTTTTGGGTGCTACTGAGTCAAAGACGAAGAAAATATGTTCTTCAGGCTGAAAAAAGGTGTTTTGATTCTCAGGCAACCCTTCATTGAATTTGAACCGCCTCATTGGACATTTTATTGCCTTTCAGTATCTTCCAAGTATTTGTACAAACTCGGGGAGACCCAAAACGTTTTACATTTTTTGATTGATGCATATTAATTTAGTCTTCAAAATGTTTGCCTTCATAGCCACTCTCCCATAAATTATTACGAGGCAAATCCCCATAGATTAAATAATTTTACTTCAAAGATAATGAAGAGCATCGGAAGAATATGAAGTCTGTGAAGTGCATTACATACAGTTTGTTTTTGGAGGAATGGTTTAGTTTTCAAATTAAAAATTAATTTATTTGTATAAATATGCACTTTCTATATTTCTGTGAGCAAAAAGACAGCCGAAATCCTCTCCAAGTTTGCTCACTTTTGTGCAAACGAAAAATAAAAATTAAAATTAACCCCCCCCCACCTAGGGCTGCACGATATTCAAAACTGAATACCGGTATCGATGTTCAAAAAAATACCGCGGTATACCGGTATATCGAAAACTGTTCAGATATATGAACACAAATACCGCGATCGAGACTTGAGGCATCACAGTCGGATCGATTTAGCATGCCTTGATGATGCTGTTCGAAACACCTTTACCCAACGCAGACGATATCAAAATTTATTATTTTCAAAATCAATTTATCACATTTCCCCCAAAGTTTTCAACAAAACTATATCATGTGATCCATCATTGGAACGAACTCAACGATCTCGTTCCAATGAGGGGTCACATGATATAGTTTTGTTGAAATTTTTTAAAATTATTTTTTCAACTGTTGAATTTGTATATTACGAGGGCGCAAGCAGACGATTCCTTGGATAAAGGGATAATATTATTCATTCGGGGCTACAGTTAAAAAACTCAAGACATCTTGAAAATTAAATTAAATTGTGGGTAAATAAATAATGACGATAAACCGATATTTTTGTAATTACACCGGTATTCATTCGATATTGGTTTGGTTTATCGATATACCGTGCAGCCCTACCCCCACCCTCCATCAAAGATTTGAAAAAAATGTCCGATAATGAATTAATTTATTTTGTGTGGCCTTAAAAGAAATGGGTCTAAACTGTGGAAAATGGGCCTAAAAATGGTACCGCCCCAGTACATTTCTCTACTCTGTAACCCGATGGGTAAGTTGGGATGAATACAAGCTCACAACGTCCATTGAACACGGCTCAAGTCCGAACAACTGCCTCATTTACCGATGTGACAAAAAAAGTAAGTGTTCCAAACCGCGAAACAATATGAATCTCAAATTTGGTTTTGAAAACTAGGGTTTGCAGCTGTATAATTCACTAATATCAATAGGCATCCCATATGATCATAACAATGTATGTAAAATTATCTTCCACCAACTGACATGGTACAAGTTTCGACTCGAATAATGCTTCCGGTTTGACATGTTTCATCAAAAACTATAATATAATTTATCAAGGAAATTGATGTTTACAGAAAACTAACTTCTTGTGATATTATGTTTCTTATTTGTCATAGTTTTGAAATCAAAACCTGGCTTATGAAGATATTTCACATAATGATTGATAAATATCTTGCAATTTTAGTAGAAAAAACCCAAACTTTTCTCAGAAAAGACTTCGAGACGATTGACATAACACCGACAAAACAACAAATATAATTTTTGCTAACGATATGATCAGTACTGCAGCATCTGTGCTATCTCATAACACTGTTAGAAACCTCCAAATCTTGATACCACACTGCTCGGTCTGAGCTGCAAGTACTATCCATAGTTGTACTCACACAACTTTCAGCTTGATCCATACAAACCTCCGTCGGAAAAAAGTGAAATTGTAGCAAAAATGTTTCCAAAGAGATGAATCATGAAGCACAAGGTTGCGTCAAGAGGAGCAAGAGACGGTGCTGATTGATACCTAACATGAAATGCAGACGGCACTTGCAAAAAAAAATTCTTGAATAACTAATTTTTTTCATTTTTTGTCTCAAAAACATAGGTTATGACCCCTCGTTGGAACGAGCTCGACGAGCTCGTTCCAACGAGGGGTCATAACCTATGTTTTTGAGACAAAAAATGAAAATATTTTGAAAATTAATTGGCGATTTTTGAGAATAGCGCTGGCCGGTTTTGGCCGTTACGAAGATGAGTGGTGTGTCTGAGAGTCAGCTGACGATAATTTAAAATGTAAAACCAGATCAATGAAAGGCAATGAAGCACCTTGTCAGGTGTTTTGGAAGTAGAAATGAGAATATTGACTGCTATACAAAGAAAAGTGCAACGAGAAGAGCCAAGACATGGCTATCAGACATGAAAAACTCCGTAGACCATGAGTCTTTCAGTCCCAAAGCAAGTCATAGGAAACAGAACGTTTAAGCTATATGTCTCAGAAAACATGCTGTACGGTATTGACAAATGTTTTTGTGAGCTGAGTGGTTCAGTGTAGGGTGGGGATGGGATAGGTACTTGGATCAGAGATGGAAATATATTTCACAGTTGTTACTGCAACTTTGTGCTGTAGCATGACAAACTTGACAGAACTAGTGCTGTACAGCTATATTGGCAGCTATGCACAAATTCACATTTGTCATTTTATTATGTCAACTTTTCCTCCAAAATGTGTTCCAAAACTGCTCTTTGGGTGCAGAAAATGTTTTCTGGCAGTTTTTAACAGCACAATTTGGAAAACACTTCTCATAATCAGTGAATGGAAGTGTAATATACGATTTCTGGCTGTGTTCTTGTATTGTGATTTTAAAGGGGTTGGCACATTTGAAGTCCCTCTCTACAGTTAAAACTAAAAGTCCTGTCACGAACTGTGCGCTTATCTAGGCTTAATTGCGCGTAGGAACTGCGCGCAATTGCCATATCGAATGGCATCCAAAAGCACGGCAGGTTCTCCTGTTACTCACAGCAAACACAGGCAATGTTTCTGCCAATGGAACTCCAGGATACCCGGAGGTCCATTGGCTGAAACATTGCTTGTGCACAGGCCATATGTACAGAATTTGATAGCCTTACTATGGTCATAACGCGTAGATTAACGCACAGATCGACGTACTATTTGTGCGCATTTCATGACAGGACTTCTAGTTTTAAGTGTACCTCTCAGGACTATGGCAGGAAACCACGGCTTACATAAATATATTAACAAGTTAGATTGATATGTTATTTGACATTTTAGAGAGATTATTGTGTGTTTCTGGAAAAAATTCGAAATTTGGCAAAGATGAGAATTTCCATGCATCAAACACCTTATTTTTGACAATATATAGCTTTTGTAGCTTATTGTGACAAAAGTATAAATTTTCAACACAACGAAACAGTATTGCATGGTGTGTGGCCATCCAAGGATCATTTAAATATGAAGGAGTCTGCAATAATGATACTTAAATCAGATATGAAAGCCGAAAAATGTATTTCCTGTATGTATGACAGAAACAAATATTTCCCCATCCATAGTCACCCATTATAACGTTCGAGTGAAAAATTTTGATCGCATCATTTTGATTTAGACATTCAAATATCTTTCTTAAGTATAGAGTACAGATGCCGTGGACTGGTAGTAATCCACGCCTGGGCAGTGATGTCCACGCATGCGTTTACTAGGTAATAAAAATCATCATCAGCAAAATTTTAATTAATGAAGAACCGAGTTGTAAATTAATTAATTTTTTGATGATTATTCCTATAATTAGTGTTTAGAATCTAATATTATTGCGACCGTGCAAATATTGCCACCCGTAGAAAGTGATCACTCCACGACAACTGTACTGTAGTCCTTCATATACCATTTTCTGTCCTTAAAACTGAGCATCATCCAAGAAATAAGAGAGAAAAAATTAATAGAAAATAAAATACCGGACATTTTTTCGGGGTATGCCAATAAAAAAAATAGTCCGTTGCATCTTTTGAGCCCCAGACTTTACCAAGTAACCCCTCTTTAGACCATACTCACCAATGTTACTACCTGTGAAAAGTCCAAATGTTAAATTTTAGCTTTTAATCCCACTACCGGTGTAAAGCTTCTATTGCGATTAAAACGTTTTCAATGGGAATTGCATTACAAGAAACATTCTCACTTCGCGATGTTATATTCAGACATACGGTGCCATCTACTATGTGCAATGACTTATAAAGTTTAAAATACCCACAATTAAATATTTAAAATAAAATTTAAGAGTTGTTGACTGAATAAGCAAAGTAAATTCAATCAACTTGACAATGTGTCTAGCTATCAATTAAATACACGCGTGCAGCCGGAAATACTGCCCACCAGCGCAGACATAAACAAAACAAACACATGTGTTTGCAATAGAAATTATCGTTTTTTTCTTTTCTCCATTTTAAGTGACAACGTCGATTATTTATTACGAGCATGGTATAAATAAAACAAATAGGTACTGGGGCCGATAATCAGATTTAAACCACACGTAGAATAAGGATTTTAACCACTAGGCAGAACCTCATGGTTAAAACTTTTATCCTACTCGCGCTTTAAAACTGATTACCGGCCCTACTACCTATTTATTCTATATCTTTTCTCTGGAATAATCAGCAATTATGCAATATTTCAGAACAATGCCTAAAGGGTTTTTAAAACAATTTTTTATTCAGAAAAAAATTGCACCATTTCCGAATGTAACTTTTCAAGGCGGGAAACACTAATTCAAATATTTATTACTATCATACAAGGAAGCCATGCGGATATTCATGCCCACGAATCTGTCTAGTAAGGGGTGATAACTTGCAGTGACTGACACGCAATTGGCCCGTGAGAGAGAAATTAATTATCAATCAGTTTGTCGTATTATAAATGAATGAATGAATGAATGAATGAATAAATGAATGAATGAATAAATAAATAAATAAATAAATAAATAAATAAATAAATAAATAAATAAATAAATAAATAAATTTAATTAATTAATAAATAAATAAATTTAATTAATTAATAAATGGAGATAATTGTTGTATGATGATTTATGTTTCAAAGTTGTGTTGTCAAAAGGGAAGGAAAGGGTTAGAGAATAGTCAATAGTGTAGCAAGGATTAAGGATAATTTGTTGTGCGATATGACCGTTACCCAAGTAAGGTATGTCTACCTTTGGGCGTGTAGACTGGCTCAGCCCATCCCATTGCCCATATCACACCTACCTACACATCCGATGGCTCTTACAGTTTTGTCATTTGAGGTCATGAGGGAATTCCTCAGATAGGTATAATCTATTATCCTTCATGTCACGACTTGACATTTCGGGACTACTGGGTACCAGTGGTTTGCAGACTAGGAGCTACAATTGGGGCGGTTGGGGATCCATCATAAAGACTTCATGGTTCCTAGCTAGTAGATAGCCGACGGTTTTATGACTCCTGCAAATTTGACGTATGGAATCACGAGAGCCATAAAGTAATCCCTCAATGAAGTATACTCTTCCATCATTCATGTCCTCATCTGGGCATTCGGGGACTGTCAGATATTAGCGGCTTGGGGACTAACAACTACCTTTGAGGACGAGTGAGGATTGGGAGAGACTAGCTCCTAGCCCATTCGATAAGCTTTATGATTCCCAGCTACTAGATAGCCGTCGATTTCATGACTCCTACATTTTTGTCTTATGAGGCCATGAGACCCATGAGGTAATCCCTCAATAAAGGATAATCTATCATCCATCATATCCTCATCTGGGTCTCTCGACACCAGTCATTTGGAGACTTTAGCTACCATTGAGAACGAGTGGGGACCGGAAGGGGCTAGCTCCTAGCCCATCCCATAGATTTTATGACTGCTACAGTTCTGTCGTATGAAGCCATGGATGCCGTAAGGAGATCTCGCATTGAGGAACAATCTAGCATTCCTCATATCCACATCTGGATATTTGAGGATACTTACGACACGACGATATAGTACTGGAAGATACTTATTGGCGGATACTGCACATAGGGTCATTGGTTCCTAGAGTTTTGTCGCAGTAGGGAAATGGGGAAATTCCTCATTGAAGTATAATCTATCATCTTTGGTATACTACTGATCCTTTCCTTCACCTATTTCCATTCGTTTCCCCTCGCCTGTTCCTTCCTCCTCCCTCTTCTTCTTAACCTCTGGCATTTCACATGTCCTGACCGATGTCCGCTTGCTGCGTATACACACCAACACCCACCTACCGCTATGAAAATGACGTCACAACACGGCCGTTCACGGGAGCTGTCATGACAACACATGTGACACCCATCAACATGCACAGCGTATGCGCACCAACTCCCACTCATCACCGTGGCAATGATGTCAAAACATGGCCGCTCACGTGTGCTACCATAACACGTGACACCCACAACATACAGCGACGTGACGTCACCTCCGAGGTCCCTCAAATCATCTGGCGCATACTACTAATGGTCGTGCCGCAGATGTGCCTGGGCATATTCGAACATCCTGCTCCGCCTACCTATGTTTGCATTTACGGGTGTTTATTTTTTGTTTTAATTAGATAAAGGGAAGAACCAGGTAGGTAGAGCCTGTGGGCTGGCATTATTTCACACACAAGTAATTTACGACTCAAATAAATGGACGATGTGTTCCATGCCTTGTTGATTCCGAGTGGAGAGTAAATATAATTTGAATGTCTAATATTCTTGAACCAAATACTACCCGGAATTACAGAACACTGCGAACTTGATATGCAGCGAATACGCTTTTATAAGAGGAATCTGCTCAATGAATGAGTCAGAATGGCACGCCAGAGTAATTACTTTCTGAAAAACAAATGGGTCGACTATACCACAAAATGTCGACCAGTCATTTTTTCTAATTAATCATGGTTCACTAAGTCAGACCACAATTTTTGTGCACTTTGAAAGATCGAGTAGGGGAGTATGTGTGCTTTAATGGCGCACACATTATTTCCATTGATTAATAAAGACCCTCAAGGCCGTACAATTCTCTCGCGTGTAGGACCAGAGCCTCTTTGCCACCTTTGGTCGACCCAAAGACCGAAAAACAAAATAGGTCGCGAGGACTTAAACAACCTCATATTTACTCCGCACGCCCGTGGCGCGCAAACCTCCGGTTAATATTGGGCAGTTTCTAGAAGCGGTGGCAAGGCGATCCAAAAGACATTCATAAGAAAAGATGAAGGAGGCTGAAAAGAAATAAGTTTGAAGGACACAACTTGGAAATGAAAAGTTTAGATAAATCATAAAGCAATTAACGTCATTTATTAGTTATATTAATTAAATGTAATTAATTAAATTATTTACTCAAGTTATTTATTTATATATTTATTCATTTATAACACGGAGATATGGAAAGATAATTAATTTTGATTCTCTCCCAAAGTCCCATTGTATGACAGTCACAGCTATTACAGTTATTGCCCTCACTAGGCAGATTCCCAGCCGTGGATGGCCGCATGTCTTCTTGGATCGACATAATGACTTCAGTCCAGGAGATGAATAGGTTTCGAGTTTGCAGCGAGACCACTAGAACTGGAAAAACATTTGCCTCCAATTCATGCCGGTACTATATATTTGGAAAAACACAGTCGTGTTTTTAAGGTAAGGTTGGGGTAGGGCTGCGTTTTCATGTGTTGCCCATACGATATGCCGAAGATACAAGTATCTTGGTCAGAAATTGATGCCAAATATACTAGGGCTACGAAACATGTACATATGGTACGGTTTTACCCATGTATTTCCCAGAAGCAGAGTTGAAAGAGATGTGTAAATCAGAGAATTGTTTTACACGTAGGAATACCAAACAAAGGGTTAAGAAGGATATCTATCGATTGAAAGACACCTTTTGGAGGACAGTTGTGGCAGAAGCCCGTGTCTTCGTCAACAGGACATTGAAAGGATAATTTCAAAAGACCACATAACCACATTTAACATTCAATTCATTTTTATTTTGTCACAATCACAGAAAAAACATTGTTCAGTTCATCTATGTGCACTATCTCCATATCGCCTACTATTAAATTAATGCACAGAAATCAAGTAGGAATACTATACGAAAACTGATAAAATTTCATATTTTGCCCCAGAGATTGCTTCATTAAAGTTGGATAGATAAAGTACAAAATTAAAGCGGTCGCAGAAATTACACACTTTGTGTAAGTTTGGGCCCCTACCATTGGTAAGCAATTTGGAAGTTTTCTTTTACATCAGATTGCTGTTACGTTTTCTTCATGTTAAGACGTTAAGTTGACATATTTTATCCTGAAAGCAGTCGCGAATATGTTATTTACAGCTTCAGTTTGCCTCTCTATGTATTCTTAAGTGCCTTTATTGATTAGAGGTTTGCGCGCGTGTTCAGACACCCACCTGGAAGTAAAATATAAACAACCCGAGCTTGTTTATGGGAAGAAATATGTAACATGTGTATATCGGAAACGTGATATGGACGAAATCTAATATATCGCTTCGGCTTCAAACTATGTAAACGGCCACGGGGTTCGTTCTTTGAGATCAAAAGCCTTCACATCTCGGTGCAAAGTGCGTTATTGAGAGCTTGTGGCTAATGTGATATCCGTGTTCGTCTGTAGCAGTTGTCTTTCAGCAAAGAAAATATTACCACGTGGCATCTTGTTTGTTTTGATTCCAAAATCAGGTTTTATATGACGCCTGTAAAAGAGGACAGTGTTCTTTATTTTCCATCATCTATCATTTCGTTGTGCGTGTTTGAAATCAGATGTATACATTATTTTGTCAGTGATCAGGTATCTGTTCATCTCTGTGGCTGCTGATTCAGATGCATACAGTAGGTCGATGATAAAAGCGGACAGAGAATTTAGACCGGATCACGACTGGGTGGAGATCCGGTCAAACTTATCTGCCCATTTTTTTCTCCCTACAACTCTGTAGAATCTCCTCCCCTTCGGAAAGAAATGTGAGAACATTCAATCCGAGATACTGTTTTCGTTTGCTTTTTTTGCTTCAGTCTTGATTTCGAAATATTTCATTCATGAAATATCAACCACTGGTGTGTTCGCATTTTGGACGAATCCAGAGGCGGTGGAAGCTCGAGTAAAGAGGAAGGGCACACGTTTTCAATGCTACCGTGCTTCGGCCCAGTGGGAAAAAAATTCAGTCATATATCGGTAAATGTTCCATGACACGCTATAGTCTCTCGTTTAAATGATCACGCCACGGTGTGATCCTTGTCCGGTCCATTTCTTCTACTTGAATCATCTTCCAACCCGAAGGCTAGCCTTCGTGTTGTGTGATGGTTAAAGTAGAAGAAAAAGACCGAATCGACCGAAGGTGGGATTCTTTGACCAAAATGTTGTTTGGATTTTCAAATAATATATTGCAGGAAAGCCTATATACTGACACGCTTGCATGCGCCCATTTTAACTCATTATGTAGCCGCGTAACATGTCTGTGGAAAAAAGTGAAGGGGCACGTCTCCCCCTGTGCCCCTCTGTTTCCGCCTCCTCTGGACGAATCTAATCAAAATGTGATAAATGCGCCTCCAGTAGCATCTAATACTCGTTGATTCAGACACTATCGACGAATTTAATTCAGTTGTCCGGTATACTTGCTTCAGTTTCTTTAGGTTGTTAACTCTTTCCCTGCTGGGCCCGTTTTGGACCAACATAACCAATTATTATTAATAAACCCTGGCAGCAGGGTTCCGTAATTAGTATAAACCAGTATACGAATGATAATACCCGAACACAACACTTAACATCGGCGCAACGTTAGATTAGATTCGTCGCCAGTTCGAGTGTGCGAATCAAAACGACGCATCGAATCTAATAGATGCATTAATTGCGTACATCTAAGACGAACATTCGTCTGAAATGCGACTGAAAGATTTATTTGATGCGGACAGATGAGTAATCGTCGCATATAATTAAAATAGAACCTAATATTAGATTAGATTAGTCCAAAATTCCAAAATTCGTCCATCTGAATTAGGGGTAAGGTTGTCGCGATTCGAACGCGATTAGATCGGTAAAATAACGTTTTAGTGAACACAGTACTGTAAGGTGGACATGGTCCTCATTCAAGCAGTAGAGGCAAACATTTTCTCAGTAGCATGAATGTCATTGATATGAGGGAGAAACAACGGAAACCACTTTCGTTGGGATGATCATAAATACTTCAGCCCATGTTGATGATGTTCTCTTAGATTTTATCTCACAAATACTTCTATACTCTATGGTGGGATCCTACGATGCTTCGAAATTCGAGTCAATTCTATTTCGATTCGATATGATTTTAGTAGCGTCGAAATTCTCAAATCGTCGAGATATCTTCACCCCCCCCCCCCCCCACAAAGCGTCCCCTCTTGAACTCTCCTTCTCTCTTCAGGTCTTCTGTACAGGAGTACTGATGACAAAAGAGGAGTTGAAGGAGGTTACGCTTCGGAAACTACCTTGATTCCGTTCTGGAATATTCCGCTTTTTCATTGATTTGCACAAAAAGACGAGTCGCCGTTGCAAAACAATTCTAATTCGAATCGATTAGATTTTAGTAGCGCCGAAACTCTCAAATCGTCGAGATATCTTCAAAACCCCGCACAGCGTCCCTTCTTGAAGATAGACAGATAGATATTTTATTTAACGGTATAGTTTACAGGCAATTACATACTTAACTATAAAATACATATTGATGATTAGAAAATGATATTCAGTCTATACCGTTGACATAGCCAGATTGGCTGTCTATCTGTCACTCCCGTAATACATTTAACTCCAACACTGACTACGTGCCCTGCATATTAATCTTTGATAGAAAGATCTACTAGTATGGATACGTGTGAGTAGCTAGTAGAACTGCAACTTTGACTCGGCACCGTACCCCATTAATCTCTTTCTTGAGATGGACGAGTTTCCAGGTTAAAAAAGGTGGCTAATGGTGAATGTGATAGTAGGTATCCCGACCCCCTCCGTGCTAATCTGATATTATTATGGTTACCAAACTGGGCGGGGCTTAAATATAGAAAACAAATATGGCAGGGTTCAAGTATTGTTCATCAGTCAAGAAAAACATAATGGACACAATATTATGCATAATATTATACATAATAAGTCCTCGATGTATTGACAGTTTGGGACACTTAAGTTATATAGGTAATCGGTGTAGCAACCCCTACTGTCGAGTGTAACAGTCAGGACAGTATGGGTTGTCACACTGATAGCTTTCTTGATATGAATACAGAAGTTTTGTTCTTTTCTATTTTTTATGTTTCGCATTTCAGGGTCCAGTTCGTTCAAGATTTTCGGAAAGGCATATGAGGACAGCCTGTTTAAAGCCCTTGTTCGGGTTTTGTTGATACGTACCAGTCCCCATTGCCTTGTACTCATGTGTGATTGAGAGACTAGGGAAGTAAAATAATGTTCGAAAGATTCTGAAAGTTTTCCATTTTTCCAATCAAACATAAATAGACAGGCATGTAGTTTGTACAAGTCGGTGACTTTTAATATTTTATCTCTTATGAACAATGGGTCTGCATGGCAATTAATCTTTTTGTTGTTTAATGTTCGAAGTGAACGTTTCTGTATTCTTAGTAATTTATTGATTCCTCTTGAGTTTCCCCGTATTTGGTTTAAACAATATTTATTGATTAATAACAGCGTTAATTATATACACCAAACAGGCTATTCACATATAATGTACACCAAACAGTATATAATATAACATGGGATGTAAAAAAAAAAACTATACAAGACGGGATTCGAAAGTAAGCGTATACTTATAAGTATCGTCTCCCAAAGAGTAATAGAGCATCTTCGTGACATGTTATGGTAGTAGTTTGTTTGCTCTGTTCAAAGTATAATTTCCCCATCTAATCTTAGAACAAATGTTTGATGTATGAGTTTGATAAGATAAGTGTTCATCAATATGAATACCTAAAAAAATTTGAGATTTATCTTCTTCATTTGAACCCACCTTTTTTCAATTTTTTACTATTCATGAAAATGTCAGGGTGAATGCAACTTTTAGGTTTATGGTTTGGATTAACAATAATGTATTTTGTTTTGTTGGCGTTCAGGGCGAGTTGATTTGCCGAGCACCACTCATATAGATTATTGAGTTCATGGTTAAAATGCGTATCTATGGATTTGGTATTAGTGACTGAGTCATGAGCAGTTGTGTTATCCGCAAATGACAAGAGATTAAAAGTTGTAGAACGACTGATGTCATTTATATATAATAGGAATAAGACTTGACCATGAACTGAACCCTGTGGGACCCCACATGCTAATTCGGTAAGTTTAGACTTTTGTTCGCCATATTGAACACATATTGCGATCTATTCGAAAGTTAACTTTTAAACCAAATGTTACTATTGCCTCTGAATCCATACTTTCCATTTTTGTTATCAATATGTTATGGTTTATTGTGTCAAATGACTTGGAGAGGTCCAGAAATGCTGCTAGTGTGTTGTTTTTATTTCCTTGTTATTTTCTGAACCTATAATTTTCAATAGACGCATTACTAAATGTATCGTGGAATGCTTTGTCCGAAATCCGCATTGATGGTGACATAAAATATGCGACCTTTCGAGGTATTTTATGATTGTGTTGCACATGAGCTTTTTCTAATACTTTATAAAAGACTGGTAAAATACGTATCGGTCTATAAATATTAAATACGTGCTCGTCTTCGCTTTTAAAAATCGGAATAACTCTTACTATCTTCACTCTATCAGGGACAATACGCGGATAAAGGACATATTAATGATGTGTGCCAGAGGAGGAGTTATTACATTAATTGAGTGTTTGAAAAGGTCAGCGGTGATTCCGTCGCAATCCTCACTATTTTGAGACTTAAGAGAATTAATAACAGAAAATACCTCGTATTCAGATGTTGGCGTTATGAAAAAACTGTTTGGTTCATTACTGTCCATGAAGCCTAGACAATTTTTCTGGGATACATTTATTTTTCGCTAGGACGTTTCCCTATGCTCGCGAAAAGGTCATTGAATTCCCGTGCTATTTCCGTTGGATCATCTATTTTTATTTTCTATTACGAAGGGCTGTGGCAAGGTGACTGTATGGTTTGTTCTTAGTAGGGCATTATTAATAATTTGCCACGTTCTGCCTAGCTCTCCTTCTCTCGCCAGGTATTCTGTACAGGAGTCCTGATGACAAAAGAAGACTTGAAGGACTTTCAGCTTCGGAAACTACCTTCATTCAGTTCTGAAATATTCCGTTTTTTTATTGATTTAAACAAAAAGACGAGCCGCCGTTGAAAAACAATTCTAATTCGAATCGATTTGATTTCATTAGCGTCGACATTCTCAAATCGTCGAGATATCTTCAAAACCCCACAACGTGTCTCCTCTTGAACTCTTCTTCTGTTATCATGTCTCCTTTACACGAGACCTGATGACAAAAGAAGAGTTCAAGTAGGTTCCGTATCCGAAATTACATTGATTCCGTTCTGGAATAGTCCGATATTTTGCTGGATTTTCCCGTGTCGCCGATGCGCACAATATTTGAAGTTATCACAGAACTAAATATTTTCCCATGGGCGAACAAAAATATTATCGCATCACTTTAATTTTAGCATTCAAATATCTTTGTCAAGTATCGCCCTTCAGACACCTTTTTCTGACCCGAGAACAAGGGGTCATGCAACAAATAGGAGAAAAACTGACACGAAGGGAAGTACCGGTCACTTGCACATATTTTTCAGGGAATTCCCTACAAAAACACACAAAAAGTAAATTGTATTTTTGAGATCCAAAGGTCATCAAATAACCCTCTTTTTTATCAGGAATATTCAACAATAATGCAAGATGTCAATAGAATGTTTCAAATGTTTATTGAAACAATTTATTTCCCCAAGGCTGTTTATTTTTAGAGATTGCATCATTTCCGAGTGCAACATTTCAAGGCGGGTAACTCTAATTCAAATATTTAGTTCCCTGATACCTGAAGGGAGGCTGACAATATTTACGGCTATAAGAAGGTGCAATATCTACGAATTGAAAGGAAATGAGATTTGATTCGAGACACTATTCAAGATTCGATTTGACCCGAAATCTTCTGGCTGGTAAAATTCGCGAATCGAGCAGTCCCTAAATTTCAGATTTATCGTACTCTAAGGCTAATAAGTCTGGGATAAATTTCCACTTTATTCCCGCACCAGGGTAATATATTTTCTCTGTGCGCTCAACACTGAAACTGCCTATGTCTACAATAATAGTAATGTTATCGACAATGGTACTTTCAAAATGATGCCATGGCTCAATGCATACACTCTTATGAAAAATGATGATGGCTGATTTATGTACCATTAACTTTAATACGCGATCACAAACGGCAATATCAGCAGCGATAAAAAAAATCGGCGATAAAAGATCTTTTATCATCATTGCCGTAACAATGAAATCATACGACATCGCGAGAAACGAGATAAATGGGCTTTCTCAATGAAGTACTTTCATGTGAATTTCCATATGCTGATATTTTTCTAGAAGGAGGTAACGATTACGTTCCAGCCAACCACATAAAAAAACAACTACCGTACGGTGATTCATTCCATAAAACCCACTAATCTGATATGAATTTCATTAGAAATCACTGAATAAGCAGGTATAATTTAATGATAGAAGAAACTAGAAAATTTCACGAAAAAATCAGAAGATTTTCTTGAGTTTGAACCCTATGAAAATCCTACTAAGCTCGCCACTGCCCATCGCTTCATCGTCTGCAAAACTGTCAAGAATTTAACAGGTAGACATCCAAACATTCATATAAGATGGATTTCGATAATCAGTTTGGGGTTGTAAATAATTACTGGTAGGATTAAATAGATGCTATACTGAACATGTCTTTGGGGTACGGGGATCCTTTATACCACACTTTACTGTTCGCATTCAACGTTACGCGATGCAATACAGACATTATATGTTATTCTGTTTGTTGACAGAGGACATGGTCTCACGTTCCCTGCATGAAATTTATATTGAACCGCGGCGTGAGCCGAGGTTGAATATATGTTTCATGCAGGGAACGTGAGACCATGTCCCCTGTCAACAAACAGAATAACGTATATGTCCCGTTCTTCGCTTCATTCGAATCATTTTAAAATTTGTTGTTGTACAGCGAACATTAGAAAGCAGACGTTGTTTCGGTAAGGTGTTAACTTTTATCATAACAGCCTGGAGTGATTTCCCTTTATTCAATGTTTACGTACGCAATCAACGGGGCGATTGATTCGTTTCAGTTTATGTTACAGTAAATTAATGAAAAGAGACCTTATAATCTAATCGGTTTCATAAATAATTACCCATGTTTACATAACTTATCTTTTTGTACGTAATAACGGTACTTTTGTGTGTATTTTACTTCAGTAAAATGTATTTGTCTCAGTTGATTTCAAAAGCAAATGAGACGCTTTGCTTGACAGTGGACATACGAATCGCTGACAGTAGACATATGCGCATGCCCGGCGACATAAAATAAAATTAACGAGGAATTGATCAATCACTGCAAGGTATTGCGGTTGGCATCAGGACATTGGGAAATGTTCCAGATACATCACGCGTGAAATCGAAGTTACGCGTTAGAACATCATGTAAGAACGCATCTGATCAGAAGTTACGCGTCGGATGAACGTTATGACGTGAATGAAATTCTTCGACACAAACAAGTGTTGATTATGATAGTTACAGGACAGCTGACGTGATATTTTTTTGTGGAGTTTCCCTGTTTTTCACGCGCGCCATCGGCGCTCAGGAGATGCAGGAAAATCTCGACCTCCGGTCGTTGGTGTCTTTTCGTAGTACCTCGCTCTTTTGTGTTCTGGATTAGTCTCACCTTATTATTTTATTTGGACTCAAGTGTTCTGCATCAGGTACCATCTTCACATGCGGCGCTGTGTGGGGTCGCGAGCAGGGTGCCGACTTCGGGCATTGGATAAGCATCAACGTTTTCCGCTTGAAGAGATCAGGTGAAACAAGCAATCCATAGTTTTATGAACTGATAAAAATAAGGACAAATTTGTGATGAAGATGAAAAACGAGAATCCTGAGAGCAAAGCTCAACGTGTCATGAGAACTTTCACATCTTTCGTCGAGAAGAGTGGTGCGCATCGTGATTCGATCCTAAATATGCCACAACTCTTATCTGATAGTTTATTTTGTCAATACGGGCAACGGAGATGAATACGAACCAGGCAGGTACCACAGAGGCATTGTCGTTTCTTGTGAGGATGAAAATATCATCACTCTGAATTCGAATCGTTACGCTTTGTTTTAGTTAGTCAGTACGCGAAAATTTAAAAAAAAAGCTGATTCGAAAGGGGAAGGGTGGAAAACCGAACAGATCAGACTCTTGGACTGGAAAAGAGGAAACAATTCTAACAGAAGAAGGGTTCGTCGGTGTACACAAACCTCATGCAGGAAGTGTTGAACAATACTTTGCTGAGCAATACAGATTTTCTAGAGTGAGAGGATTGAGTGCAAACCACAGTCTGTGGTGGAAGATATCGAGTTGAACACTGATGAAAATGGCTTGGCATTCTTGGAAGTAAATGAAGGCGACAACAAAACAAGAAATGTAATTCAACTCACTTCCATCCTTTCAAATCGAAGTACACGCCATCGCAGCTGATTCGGATAAATGCCCCGAGTAAGACCACAAGCAATTTGAAATTAGACGTCTCACACATATGAAACATCATGATGCTCCATTCTACCGCGATATATGCCATAATATGAGGTCCGACGCATAAATGTCAATCGATTAGCATCAAGCCCCCTCCCCCTAATTATGCAGAATATGAAACAGGCAGGAGGATTCAGTGGCCGAAAAATGAACGCCTGTGCCAGAAAAACATCTTGTATGCAATTGCGTCATTCAGACATAGCCCCTTTAACCCTTAGAGACTTATTATCCTGACGTTCAAACGTCACTGAAAATTCAGTTTCTTTAACGTTTTTTTCAAAATGCGACGTCAAACGTCGGAAAGTACAAATAATAAGATATTTTTCACATTAGTAGTTATCTGGTTGAGTGCTAGTTATTTTGGTGATCTGAATTTGCTATTCAATCTTTTTTTGTTAAAAATTATTGTAGAGTGCCCACAGGCACTCTCCAATAATCTGTAATAAAACAAATGTATATAAACAAAATATTATTTGTGTTTGACTGAATATGAAATATAAGCAAGAAAGTGTTGCTTTTGATCTGGTATCCTCGTTTTCTGAAAGCGGTGATAGTGGCTTCTAGCACTCAACCAGTTAAGAAGTCTTTACAGCAGGATTATATTAGTATTTTAAGCTGCGATAACATTTGGCTCAACGAGCCACTGAACACTATTCGAGAGAAATGGGAATTGAGGTTAAAACTTTAAATATCGAAAAATAATAACAAAACAAATGACCACAAATTATAAACGCACCGTTTGATTTCGTACGTGATAAAACGTACAAAAGTATCAACGCGCTGTTTGGTTTCGAACGTGATAAGACGTACAAAAGTATCAAAGGGTTAATGAGTCACGGGTTCAAACACACAAGAACATTTGTAGTGGCAATACCTATAGCATCATAGTAAGTGCAGCATGTCATGTCAAATACCTTATTGACGAATGTCAATAAATGAAAGTGACAGCAAGTAAACTTTGAAAAGAACTTCAATTTCATTGTGATGTGCGCACTTCTAAAATGTAAATAATGTGACGTCATGTGTATAAAGAGATCCTTTGCATTTTCTTCTCATAAATATGAGTGTTTGGGACATTTTGAAAAACAGAACGATTAAAATGAAAGTACAAGCCAAGGATGTGGCTGAAATGATTAGTCCTGCTCCCACGGAAAGGCAGATATTTTAAGAAGCACTTTAAATATTTATTCTATATACAGTACGTGGAGTGTGGATTGTAACTAAATCACCCGCGGAGTTATCACCCAAACTATAACTTTCAAATTTTGTATATATCGACTAAAAACACAAGCAATGTTTCAGCCAATGGACCTCCGGGTTTAACCCGGAGGTCCATAGGCTGAAACTTTGCTTGTGCTTGTTATGCTTTGTATCAAATTTGCAATTATTGCTTCGGTGGAATCTCCACTCTGTGGGTGATTTAGAGATAATACACTCTCCACGTACTGTATAACCCTTTCCACCTGACATGCACAAATGAATATGTCAACTGCGGAGCATGAGTCCTAAAAAATCAGCAAATTTGTGAAAATGAGCAGTAAAATTTTCTACGACAGCCCTATAGGGCTGAATGATTTGTTTATTGTCAATATTACCTGCAAATCCAGAAAAAGACCCGCTAGTTTGGATTCTGTTGTATTGTTGCAGGGATGATATATTGGAGTCACAGCTGAATGGATCAATCTACTGACGATTCTCCTATTGTTTTGTCTCTTTTTTGGTTCATTTTTATACACCCGTTTAAAAAACGGTCGTATTATGTAATCTGTCCGTGTGTTCGTTAACATTTTTGATTTCCGACCGATAAATCCAGTGTGAATTATTTGATCTCAACCAAAGTTGGTATGTTTGTTACCCAGCTAGTAATACAGGCCAGGTTCGAATATGGATTCCATCTAATTATTTTTACATGAGTTTCAGCCCTTTTTCAAATTAGAATTCTGTCAAGGTGACAGCTTAAAGTTGCGTTTGTTTAAGAGTATATATATTTTCGATAGTCATTCTCACTGGACTAAATATAAAGCGTAAAGATAGGTATATGACGGACTCTGAAAACCGATTTGTCACTGAAACAGACCAGTAATAATTCATGCGCTGCTAATTAAGCGTGGAATTTTATGTGCATTATCGCGGGTCTGGTGAACCCATTTAGGAGTTATCTGAGACCAGTGTTCTCCTGTAGTCATTACCTGTGTAATTATAGCCACTTAATAGGTAATTATTGTAAAAAACAGTACATCGCACGTGTTCAGGAAACACACCCATATTACGCTTCTAGTCTGTCACCGAGTGTCAGGATATACCAAAATGCGAGACTTTCAAAGGAACTTAAAACTGAATATTAAATTAAGATAGATCTAAGCGGCCAAGTTCAAGAGAAGCAATTAAACTGAGAATTAATATTCTGGCTATCTAAATAAAAATCGGGGAATTTCTCGAAAAATTCTTTCCAGTCTGAAAGCCCGTAAGGCTGCGGATCGTTGGCCGTAAGAGCTGGGGATGTCCCATGCTATAGATTAGAGGAGGTGCCGCATCGGTGCGAGAGTAGAGGCACGTTGTGGTGTAGGGTAGCCACAGAGCTCATATTTAGAATAGGGGCAGTCGCGGGCCAAGTCGGTTGCCATATCTGAGTGTAGGATCAGAAATAGAAAGTGCGAGCTGAGGGAGCTATTAGTATTTAGGAAGACGGCATACCTGTGGTAGAAGGCAAGACATAAGTAGGCAGAGTAGGCTTCCCTGTCTGAACATTATTCTGAGATAAACGTAGGGGCGAGTTTAACCCCATTGGTGGCGACTGCTTAAGTGAAAAGCGTTCAGTAAAGTGACAATAGTGGCCGTGGAACGGTTGTGGTTGAGTGACATTCCGTCACTTGTTAGAGGGAAAGCGATATAGTAAAGTGAAAATACATAGTGGCCGTGCGACGGCAATGGTACAGTGGCACTCCATCACATGTTAGAGCAAAGGCGTCCGGTGAAGTGAAAATACCTTAGTGGCCGATCGACGTCAGTGAAAGAGTGAAGTGCAGATGCAGAGAATGCGGGCCCGCAAGTGACACAAAAACTGTGTGGGTAGGGGTGATTGATGTTTTGTTTTCTGATTCATTGGATTTAATGTAAGTTACAAATTACCATATTCATTTTTATATATATATATGTATTAAAATTATTGTTTTTTGGTGAACCCCTCTTGATTCATGCTTTTTGACGAAAAGTCACTGACCCCTCAAGGATAAGAACCACCCCAATAAAAACGAAATCGGGCGTTAACGCCTGACTCCTATTTTGCCAGTAAATCAGCACTTGTTTACAACAGTAAACAACCTCTGCTGTATTAACCGGTGTACCAACAGGGACCACAATTGACGATGGGGGTGAGTGAAATATATGACAGCTGTCTTGAAGATTTAATTGAATTGACCACCCCGAAAGAATTTGAACATATACAGCAACATATCCGATCACATGTTACGGCAGTACAGACTTTCGTGAGAGGGTTGGCTTTTTGGATATCGACTCCTTAAGTGTTAAACCAATCTATATATGAAGAAATCGATAAGCACGCCTATACTACTTCTGGGACGGTTTACTAAGAATCAATGGACACTCACAGTACGTGGAGAGTGTATTATCACGAAATCACCCACAGAGTGGAAATTCCACCCAAGTAATAATTGCAAATGTGTTGCAAAGCATAACCAAACCGACACAAGCAAAGTTTCAGTCAATGGACCTCCTGGTTAAAACCCGGAGGTCGATTGGCTGAAACATTGCTTGTGTTTTTTGTCGATATGTTCACAATTTGAAAGTTATAGCTTGGGTGGTAACCCCACTGAGCGGGTGATTTAATTACAATCCACTCCCCACATAGTGTACTATCTGGTGTTAATGATATAAAAATTGGATACACATTCAAGTGACGCTGAGTGGTCGTACAGAAATATCATGCTTCGTATACATGTATGTCTATAAATAAAAAGATATTTTTGTGAATTTTTGGGATGTTTATACATTGGTGAACTGAGCGAAACTTTATTAACCCCTTGACAAAGTAAACGTCATATTCGGCTAACGCTATTTCGAAAATCGACTTTCAGATTTTATTATTTTTCTCTGTTTGCATCCAAAGAGTGAGGACGCGCAAGTTATGTTTGGAGGCAAACAGTGAAAACACATCTAATTATCCAAGAATGTCCTTGCATTTGTTGTCAAATGGTCTTAATATAATAAAGAGGACAATAATTTTTCACAACAAACCCACCAGATGTGTTTTCCGGATATAATTTTTTTGATTTAATCTTGCGTTTCAAAGTGGTTTGAAGATTATGGTAATAACTTAATATTCAAGCGTTCATAATGAAATACGAGTGAGAAGTAACAATAAAACAAGATAACGCGTTGGCGGCCAGGTGCGCCACTATGACGGGGTTTGTTTCTCTCGCATCTCTTATGGTAATGACTTTTGGTTGTTTGGCTTCTGTCATACACTGGAGTTGTCGCAATCTCGCACCGATCCATATTTACTTGTATGGATGATAAATTATCGCTTACACGCGCTTTGACTGAGTTGGTATCAAGGAACATTCGCGTGCGTCACACAGTCGTGTCCGCATTTCAAATGAGACTGCAAAGTGTTTGAATAGATTACTAACACTGAGTTACGAAATGCAGTTCAAAAGGAAACGGTCTTCACAAAAGTGACATTATCATGTCATCGCGAATGGTAATCTTTTCATACCACCCAAAGATTTTAAGATAGCGTAAGTGCATTTGATTGGGAGGTTGTCCAACTATTTTATGTGATAGAATTAACCACCGAGCTCCCATTCATCGATTTGTTTTAGCCATTTCACCTGACGAATCGATCGCTTCCGCCCGCATAATTTACAAACTGAGTAGTTAAAATATATATACAGTACGTGGAGAGTGGATTGTAACTAAAGCACCCGCGGAGTGGAGTATCACCCAAAGTATCACTTTCACATTCTGTACATATGGACAAAAAACACAAGCAAAGTTTTAGCCCATGGACCTCCGGGTTTAACCCGGAGGTCCATTGGCTAGAACTTTGCTTGTGATGGTTATGCTTTGCAACAAATTTGCAATTATTGCTCGGGTGGAATCTCCACTCTGCGAGTGATTTAATTATAATACACTCTCCACGTACTGCATATATATATAAAACAATTTCAACAAACCCATACCGTGTTCCCCTCACTGAAACGAGCTCGTCGAGATCGTTCCAATGAGGGGTCACATGATAAGGTTTTGTTGAAATTGTTTTAGAAAAAAAATTTCACATCGTGTGAAGCCTCACTGGAACAAGCTCGTCGAGTCCGTTAAAATGATAGGTCACAGGATATGGTTTTGTTGAATAGTTTTTAAACATTTGAAAATAAACCTAATAATTAAGGTAAAAATTTGATATCGTGTGAGTTGGGTAGAAGACTCAACTCACACAATATCAAATTGGGGAATAACTATATTTTTGTTATTTGTTGGCTTCAAAATCATAATATATGGCCCCTAAGCTTGAACGAGTTGAATTGGCTCCTTGTAGACTATGTTCTTTGAGGCAAAAATGGAAAAATAATGAAATATTGAATTGCAGTTCTGTAAATAGAACTGACCGTATATGGTCGTTACGTCAGGTATAGGATTAAATAGATACCCAATACATTTTTAAAAATCCAACTTCATCATGGCAGTTTTGTTTAACGCTTGGTTCCCCAACAGAAGCTTCAACAGTTTAGTGTACCTTGTGACCGTCAGCAACCTCCCAGCTTTACTCTTTGGTTGACCTTCAGCCCACGAAAATGTTCAATGAAGTGGAAATGCTTACCTGGTTACTCACACCCCTGTGGCTAGTTCCAGAACCCTTTATAACTTCTAAAGGCAGTGTCCGCCCGGAAAAATTCAGAAGTATGACAAATATAGTCTGTTCTAGCTTGTTTCTGATGATATATTTTCAGACCCAATCTAAGCACGTAAATAACCGACGACAAAGAACAGGACCTAGCTGAACTCCCCACAGAAGCAACTGTTGAAATATTACCTAACAATTTAACACTCATCTCCAGATTTGAGGTAATCTGCAGCAGTCAAAAAATAAAATAGCGACTACTGGCTGAAATTTACGTCAAGCGTCCTGCTTTGGTTTTCGTGATACTTCACGACTTGGCTTTATCTCATCGTGTTATCCTCTCAAAAACAGAACACGTCTCTGATCCCGAGACTCGATGTAAAAACAGGAACTCCCACTATTAGAGAACTTTTTACACCTCGACCATGAACAATATGATGTCATTCAAAGAATGAGCCAATTCTACGCGTTAACATGTCTAAAATGACAACAGTAAAATCTTTTAGATAATAAAGAAGTGGCATGAAAGTCAATTGACTCACCCAATGTACTAACACCGCACAAGCGGGGTTTTCATTATTTCAAGGCAATTGCACCATCGGCTTGAAGTACGCCTTAGAACACAGTACCATCGTATGGGCAATCGGGATATAATTTCTTGCCCAAGGACACAACGTGGACCTTTCGGTTTGAATTATACTGCCCGAATCGCTGAGATACAGCGCTCTCGCGGTAGACGATATCAATAGATGAGATGAGGAGGGTGTTGTTACACCATCCAATATGTAGAGATTGTTATCTCATTGAGGACATCCAACCAACGTTGACTTATACATAAAAAATTGGGGTGAAAAAAATACAGTAAATGCCCCAGAAAACCTGTTCACTATTCATTGGGTCTTTTGTTTTTTATTTTTCGACAAGTATTCATTGCCTCCATTGTGTTAATAAACAAGTAGAGTATGAGATACAAGTTTGGCTTCAAGCTTGTTTTATATTTTCAGTATTTGAAAGATTAATGGGCACCATTAACACCAAACAGAAAGTGTCTACTGATCACCCAAATCAATGGAATGTTACTGTTCCGCCCAACTGTTCAATATTCACGCAAGGTAACGTGGACGTGGATTATTAAATCATTGAATGATGGTGAAATGACTTATAGCGATTGTTAACTTTTCATCTCCTTCGGGGAATCGTGGCCACAATTTTCAAGTAACACTTACTAAATTTGGTAAAACTGTTAACTGTCACCCGGAATCTGGCTTTAAGAAATTAGATTTTTTTGTTTTCGACCTTTTATCCAAAGAAATGTGAATTTACATTTTTCTCTCTATCAACTCGGGTATCAATACTTATGTTTCGAAATTTGGAAATATATTCTCAAATCCAATCCTAAACTGTAGTGCAAAGCTGGGAAATTCTCATTGGTTAGACCAAACAAAATTAAATAATTGATTCTCAGGCATTTTTTTTAAACGAATGAGGGAGGGCGGTTTTTATTTTTATTTTTATTGATGGAATGGTCGCCGATGCCTAAAATCCAGTTGTAAGAGCCTAAAATTAAACACTAGAGCTTCTATGTTGATTTCACTGATAGCCTTTTTTTGAAACAGTGATCATACAACACAAAATCAATATAGAACAACTAAAACGGAGATAAAAAATAATAAGGAGTTTTTAACTGGTTAAGTGCTAGAAGCAACAATCAGGCCTTTCAAAATGAGGGTATACCAGCGCAAAAACCAACATTTTCCTTGCCCATGTTTCGTATTCAGTCAAACGTATATAATAGTTTGTTTATACAAATTTGTTCTACTATAAATTATTGGAGAGTGCTTGTTGGCACTCTCCAATAATTTGTAATAAAACAATTTTTGTCAATTTTTTATGAATAAATTCAGACCACCAAAAATAATCTAGCCCTCAACCGGTTAAATAAATATCTAGTCTGAGCATACATATGAGAATCGTGTCGCATTTCGCGAAGAGAATAACAATACTGTACCAGTGTATACGACATACTGAATCGAAAATCGCGATGAGATACCGCTAAAATCACTCCTTATGATAGTTTTATATATTTTGAATTTTGATTCGAAAATAAATATGACGAACGCGGGCCGAAAAAACGAATTCGCCGCTGCCTGAGAATCAAAAGATTAATTTCGTTTAGCATTATGGTCGAATTATGGGGAGGCTTTATCCACGAAAACGTAAAATAAATTAAAATGCGTCCGATTTTCATTAATTATTTGAATTTTGCAAAATTGAAAATGTTAGAACACACATAATTTTTTTTCTATTTATGACATTTTCGACATTTTACGTCAATTCAACTTTTCCGTCATTCTCTACATTTTCCATCAAAACGGCATTTTTGTGACGAAAAAAGCCATGGAACTTCACACAATGCAAAGTTGGTGGTGACTCTATTCCAGGCATATGATATAATTTCAAATTTCAACCTTTATCCAAAATAACGTCAAATTCTCGTTTTTTCCTTAACTGTTGTATGAACCAATTTAGTCAAAATCCATTTTCGAAGTTTTGGAAATATATTCTTCAATAAAACATATCTAAAATGTGTTACCGTCCTGTAGAATCCTGGACGGTTGAGGCCAAACTTTATCGGGACGTCATTGGACGTCAGTGTCTAAAAAGTATAATGCGTCCGATCCGATTTTCACGAAAGTTTAATATTTTCTTGGGGACAAAAGATTAGGCACGAGGTTTGTTATTGTTTTGTTTTTTTTTCTATTTAGCGTCCTTATAGACATTTTACGCCAATTTAAGTTTTTTCACGTTCTCTCATTCTGTGAACAACCCAGTTCCTCTAACTGCTACACATACCACTATAATATTCAACAAACAGCTTATAAACTATCTTCAAGTGATCAGAGGCATTTTATTCCCATTCACAGAACACATTTAATGTTGAGACGTTAAACGTGACAGGCCAGAAAAACGCCAAAATTAAATTTCACGCCACAAAGGTCAAAGCAAATAATATTTTGATATTCATGTCAGAAAGTCGAAAAAAAAAATTAAATTGCGCCTTTAAATAACGTAGGTTATGCCGTAGGTGATACCGTCTCCCTTTCTGTGTACACCCCAAGTTAATTCCCACCGAATGCCATTAAAAATAAAAAATAATTTCACTGCATAAAGGTGAACGGACATATTAGTATTTGTCATCCTCAAAACAATACTGAAAGCTTTTTGAAAATCACTCTTCAAATTCTGGATACGTAAATATCATCGGAGCAGCCTCTCCTTTTGGTGAACACCCCAACACGTAAATACTTACGGATACCGATATAATCCCTTTTAAGCTAAATGAATAGTAGAAGTGATGCTTCGTCGCATAAAACAGAAATATTTTATTCCCAGACAGAGAGCAAGTTGTCTCATAAGCAAAGCACTGCCTCGAATACCTAGAATTTGAAGAGATGTGCTTCTGCTTGTGGATTATCTCCTTGATGAATTGATTGTACGGTAACATCGAATCAGGGAAAAAGAATATCGTTTGCGATGGCAATCGTCTGTTTAAAGAGCGTAAACAGAATGTAAAACAGATTAAAAATTAAGTGTATATTAAGGGTATTACATTATGAAATGGTATCCATGTGGTAAAATAAATGGCCAACTGGTATTGACAGCAAAATGATATTATCTGAGAATAAGTTGCATATTCAGTGTTCACTGGAGGAAAAGTCAGTTGCGCTGCCGACATTTGATAATCGTTGGGTAAAAAATATATTCAGCGACTGGTTGAATGTTTAATTTCGGACATTAGAATCAGTTTCACTACTCGAAACCTACTGTGTCGAAATTGAAATATGGGAAGAATTATCTTACAAATTTTTACAACAGTCAATTCGTAAATTGATCTAGGCTGTCATATTCCGTCGAGAGAACGAGATCGAGATCAGCCCGATCAAATAGGACGTCGTCGTGTTTGATCTGGCTGGTCTGGTCTTGTCATCCAGATGGACTATGATAACTCAGACTGATTGACAATTGTAAAATTTATCTGTTATATAAATGGGAAGTCTGTGATTTCGTCCAGCTAAACACTGCAGCTTTGATTATCTCTCTTGATAAGCAATGCAATACAATTTCCCATTGCGCGGGCGGCGCTTCCCAACCGAGGACATGTGGGCCCGCGAGTTTATTATATGATAGTGGTTATTTAACCATTGGATGCAAAGCTTGAAATGTAAACAAAATGAAATTATGGAATGCATGTTCACAGTGTTCAGCGTAAATGAGCTCGAGTCTTTATTTCGTGCTTGTAAAACTGTCGTCTCGAAAAACAGCGCACGTCAATAACATCGCGTGAGCCTACTTTCAGACAGGCGTGATGTGGATTTGGAAACGCTGATACTCTCGAACCGGAATTGATGAGCAAAAACGGCGGTATTGATAGGCTATATTTCATAGTCATATAATATAATATATAGAGGATATGAAATGAGTGTTTTTCTCGTATGATATTTATGAAACGAGTCTAAGAATTTTCGGTTTGGGCGAGCCTCTGGCGAGCCCCAAACGGAAAATTCGGACGAGTTTCATAAATATCATATGAGAAAAACACTCATTTCATATTCTATTTACCATATGACACACACATGCACAAATTAGCCACTTAGTATGACTTTTTAACCCATCACCTAACTTGAGTTGCAGACGGCACTTGGAAAAAACATCCTCGTATAACTAAAAATTTTCATTTTTTGCTTCCAAAACAAAGGTTATGACCCCTCATCGGAACGAGCTCGTTGAGCTCGTTCCATTGAGGGGTCATAACCTATGTTTTGAAAGCAAAAAGTGAAAATATAAAAAAATGAATGGCGTTTTTCTTGCAGGTAAAAGATTAATACAATATAACCGACCCTAGATAGAACAGATGACGTAAATTTTCCTTACTGAAGTTATGCAAATGTGACCCAGTTGTATTTTGTTTAGCCAATCAAATTGTCCAGTTTTGAAATTGACCAATGAAAGCTCCCAACTCTAATTATGCAAATTATGAAAATGTGGCCCAGTTGTGTTTTGTTCAGCCAATCAAATTGTCTAGTTTTGAAACTGACGCCCCAGATAAGAGCTGAGACAGCAGATTCAACAAAATAACGGATGTGGTGTAACATCCCAAATCACCCTCACCCCACTACGTCTCTATTTTAAGGACGTGCATTTATTTGCCTGTGCATCACAGTATTCCATAGCACATAGAATTAACCATTTTTGCACAGCGTCCTGCACAAAAATAACCATTCAGTTGCTTTCCCTTTAAACGAAAACTTATGAGCCGTCAAGTGAGGGGGTCGCCTAACTCGTTCCTATTAGATTAGAGATCATAACACAAGTCCAGAATTTTTTTTTTACAATTACTGGGGGGAAATGAGATACATACCATGTCAACGTATGTTAAACTTTTGTTAGGCAAGGACGTCAATGGATGAATTCCACAGCGCGCAATAATACAACTATACCAAATACGCCAAAGTGAAATGGAACGAACATTAGATTGTTCGATTTTAAAGGCCGATGTGTCTCAATGATAAGGACAAACAGGTCGATAAAATCTAAACAGTCTCAATCCAATTTCTAACTGAAAATTCTCCATCAAAATAAAGCAAACATAATTATATATTAATCCTCGCAGTCTGGTTTGGCTAAAGTAAAGAAGCAGCAGTAGATTCGCGAAAAACAATTTACATTCCGAGCAAAATAGTTACATCAAATGAATATTAAGCACACCAATAGTGTATGCACAGTAACATACGTATACAAGGACTGTGTGGAATGAAGAAACAGAGTTTGTGAACGATATGTAAGAAGTGAACGATATGTAAGAGGTAACCGTTGGATCAAAAATATATTCAGCGAATGATGGTATATTTTACTTCGGACATTATACTCGTATGCGTTCGAAAATGAGGCTCAAAGAAGAGACATCTCACTATGTCGAAATTGAAACAAGGGAATACTTATCTTAACTGGTTGAGCGCTGGAAGCCCATACTTGGGCTTTATCCTAAAGTGCAGCTACCACAACTATAAGGCTTCATATCCCGTGAATGTGCGTCGTATTATCTCTGAACCAAAATTATTTACTCTGCATAGAGTTGCCTTCGCTACAATTTATGGGAGAGTGCATAGGCACTCTCCCAGAAATTGTAACAAAACAAAGACTTGTGAACAAAGTTTGATGACCAAAAATAATTCACCACTCTACCAGTTGAAGATGATGACAGCAGACAATTCATCTGGGTTGTCATATTCCATCGAAGTGATGAGACAAGATAAGACAGATCAAACAGGCCGCCGTTGGTGTCGTGTTTGATCTGGCTGATCGGATCTTGTCAACGAGACTGATTATGACAACCCAGGTTGATCGAATGTTGTAATAACTTATGTTATATAAATGTAAAGTCTGTCATTCCATCCGGTAAACAATTCCAGCTTTGATTATCTCCCTTGATATTCAATGCAATAAGAGAAGCTGAACACTGGATCAGAGGTGGCGAAGTTGGCACGGTTGGGTAGGGCACTAAATGGTTATATAATGAGATAATCTTCAAAGGATGGTATTGTTTAATGTAGAGGCTTTACTTAAATGCATTATCTGCAAACAAATCAAACTCTAAAAACCTGACAAGTGCATTCCTCTTTCCGTTGAATTGATATGTTTCTTCAAAATCAATCATTTTGCAACCCGAAGGATAGCCCTCGCGTTCGAAGATGGTTAAAGTGGAAGCGACAGGCTGAACCATGACCAGACCATTCCATGCACATCAGAAAGTGTAAAGATCAAATACTTGTACCATTGGTAATATACGTCACCTGTGCTGTAATTGGTGTTACCGAAATACCGTCCATGCAACTGTAAATACACTTAGAACCCCATGAGGAGTAGATTCCAGGTTCCGTCTGTTTTGTCTGTTGCTTCTACATCAATCATCTTCTAACCCGAAAGCTGGACCTCGGGTTGGAAAACAGTTGAAGTAGAAACAAGAAAATAGAGCAGTGCTGTGCAAAAAAGGACGATGATAATATGCCAATTCAGCGCGAATTTAGGAAAATTAGAAATTCAATCAAACCCTAAATGTCAAAGTAGATTTGACAAAAAAAAACATGACATGAAGAGCAAATATAAAGATTATTTTGTATGCAAATCACGTAGTCTTGATGATTTCTTCAAACACACACCATAATTTTTTTTTTCATTTGCTTTTCCAACAGCACTGAATGTTCTGAATACGAGTGGCATTTCCGTAAATACGATCGGTTCTATCGGGGTTTTCTATTAATTACCTCCGAGTACACATCGAACGTAAGAAAATTAACTCGTTACATGGTGTCTGGACGATTCGGACCGTGTACGGTTCGGACCAGATGCTTATAAAGGACATTTCGATCCAGATCTATGGACGATTCGGACCATATTTCTGGCCGATTCGGACCAGATTACCGGACGATTCGGACCATGTTTGTGGACGATTCGGACCGGGTTTCTGAGCGATTTGCCCAACAGACACACAAACTACACATGCTAGCAGAGACATACACACCTCACAAGACAGCACAGACTTGTCTTTTGAATTAAATAGGTCTAGAGCTTTATGTGCCAATTTCAGTGAGCCATTTGCATTAATTTCACTGAAAAAATACCGACGTACCGGTATTGTTTGTAGTTATCACAACAGATAATCCTGCGAGTAATTATGAAACAGCTAATCCTGTGCTTCTGGGTCATGTCAGGGAAGAGGAAAAAAGACGTGAGGTCAACATTGACCTGTCTGTTTTTATTTGCAATGCATTTTGGATCCGTATACCGAATTTGGTAAAAATCGGCCCAGTAGTTAGCCCGTTTCTAAGGGACGCTCTCGTTGCTATGGAAGTCACGTAACTATAACAGTGACCTGTCTGTTTTCATTTGCAATGCATTTTGGGTCCGTATACCGAATTTGGTCAAAATCAGCCCAGTTGTTAGCCCGTTGCTAAGGGGAGCTTTGGTTGCCGCGGACGACACGTGGCATCAACATTAACCTGTCTGTTTTATATGCAATGCATTTTGGGCCCGTATACCGAATTTGGTCAAAATCGGCCCAGTAGTTAGCCCGTTGCTAAGGGGGCGCTCTGGTTGCCAGGGAAGTCACGTGACGTCAACATTGCTCTCTCTGTTTTCATTTGCAATACATTTTGGGTCCGAATACCGAATTTGGTCAAAATCGGCCCAGTGGTTAGCTCGTTGCTAAGGGCGCGCTCTGGTTGCTAGGGAAGTCGTGAGACATAAACTTTGATCTATGTATTTTCATTTGCAATGCATTTTGCGTCCGTATACCGAATTTGGTCAAAATCGGCCCAGTAGTTAGCCCGTTGCTAAAGAGGGGGGGGTCTGGTTGCTAGGGAAGTCACGTGATGTCAACATTGATCTGTCTGTTTTCATTTGCAATGCATTTTCGGTCCGTATACCGAATTTGGTCAAAATCGGCCCAATAGTTAGCCCGTTGCTAAGGGGGCACTCTGGTTGCTAGGGAGGTCACATGACGTCATCATTGATCTGTTCGTCTTTATTTGCAATGCATTTGGGGTCCGTATACCGGATTTTTGTCCAAATCGGCCCAGTAGTTAGCTCGTTGCTAAGGGCGCGCTCTGGTTGCTAGGGATGTCACGAGACGTCAACATTGATCTGTCTGTTTTCATTTGCAATGCATTTTCGGTCCGTATACCGAATTTGGTCAAAATCGGCCCAATAGTTAGTCCGTTGCTAAGGGGGCACTCTGGTTGCTAGGGAGGTCACATGACGTCATCATTGATCTGTTCGTCTTTATTTGCAATGCATTTGGGGTCCGTATACCGAATTTTTGTCCAAATCGGCCCAGTAGTTAGCTCGTTGCTAAGGGCGCGCTCTGGTTGCTAGGGATGTCACGAGACGTCAACATTGATCTGTCTGTTTTTATTTGCAATGCATTTTAGGTCCGTATACCGAATTTGGTCCAAATCGGCCCAGTATTTAGCCCGTTGCTAAGGGGGTGCTCTGGTTGCTAGGGAAGTCACGTGACGACATCATTGATCTGTCTGTTTTCGTTCGCAATGCATGTTGGGTCCATGTAGCAAAATTGGCCCAGTAGTTTGCCCGTTGCTAGGGGCGTGCTTTACTTGCTATGGACGTCACGTGACATAATCAGTGACCTATTAGCCCCCATCCCCCCCCCCCCCCAATATATGAGGGGTACTTGACCCAATGAGGCTGAAAGCAGTGGTGGAGAGTCATCACTTCTTCTAGCGTCCGAGTATCCTTTTGAAAAAATGTAACCTCATTTGTCCCCGGTTCCTTTGGGAAAAATCCCTAAAAGTTTAATCAGCAGAGTCATTCTCGTGAAGTCTCATCTCGTTAACTACTTCCTGCGTTAAAAAAGTGTGAAATTAGTGTAAAGAACTCACGAGTTTCGACGTCGGCTTCGCCTCCGTCTCAACTCGGACGCTTCCGGCGCCTTCGTCCTTTATAAAAAAAAAAACCCAAATCATGACCAGACTGGGACAGAACGACCGAAATGAATCTAATCGAGTATTCTTACATTTGGTAGTCTATTCTATCTGTTGAGTCGTTAGCATGTTACAAAAAGAGGTTGTCAGCCGTATTGAAGGCGTGGCATTTTTACTGGCAGTTCCCTCTCCCTCCATACGTTTTGAAACCATATTTGAAGTGATCAAGGGAATCAAGGAAATAACATTTCAGCCGACTATTGTTTAATGTAATTCTGTATCACCGAGCTGAAGAACGGTAGGTCAATGCGTCTTTGACATTTGTACCCCACCCTCTCCACACACGCGCACACTTTCACCGAGTTTCGCCACCGCTTCTGCACTGGATGCACCAACAGATCTCAGTCTACACTAACAGCAAACAAAACTACGTCCCACTCAGGGAGTCTTATTTACTAATGTTCTCGGCAAACCATGCATGTCCATCAACATCTTCGTGAAATATGTTCTAAATCGAAGTTCCCGAGATTATTCTGTGCCCCGTGTGAATGGATTGCCATACATGACACACATCTAGCAATTTATATCTAGAACATTTCGCCGTTATTTTAAAATATTGACATCTCAGTGGCAACAAAATATAGAAATGTTACCAGGGGGTTCATCTGTAGATTGCTGTTCTCGACAAGATTCTCGCCTCCGTTTGTATTCTCTTGTCTGAAAACTAATCCATTAAAGATGAACACCGCTTGATGAACTCAGCTGACAAAAACTACATCAAGAATATGATCCTATAATTCTAGACCAGATAATATTTATATGACTATCCAGTCGTTCAAAACTCTAAGTGCGCTGGGTTTTATCGAAAGAAAAAATAAGAAAATTAACCGATCAATTTTTGCCTTCAGAATTACTTTTCTTCATTAATTAATTTATTTATTTATTTATTGTTTAAGGTCACTTTCGGCAATTTTCGCTATCTCGTGACCGTCGCATGGAGCTAAAGTCTTGTTTAGCCAGTCGTTTATACTATGCTGCCCACTTTAGAGGACTTTCACCCCAAGCATTGCTTCCAGGTCCTATTTTATTTGTGGGTGTATACTATATTCTAATTGAATCTTGGACACTAGTTACGCCAATGGTGAACATTTAGTATACATTTAAGGTGAAAATATAAAACATGTCAGAGATTGCTTCGTCACAAAATTTGGAACAACAAACATCGCCCTCTCTGGCTGAACGTAAAAAACTTAAAAAAATTCAGTGAGTTACAAACCAACAGCGTAGCATTCGTCTTACTAAATATTTAGATCAGAATGTATTTAAATTATAGATAATGTGCGGCAGCACCACACCAGGCTTATTTTAGCCATGAGTGCTGGGGAGATGGAATACTTCGGACACATTGCTGGAGCAAACGGAGTGAATGATGCAGCCAAAAGGCTCTACTGAATTTGTTTTGTTTTTAGAGGTTTAACGACAGGGTAATGTCACGTCGAACAGATTTACAGGTGGAGGGAACCGGGGTACCACCGAGCAGTGGCGAGAAACTGTCGAATTCTCCAACTGACTAATGCGAAACAATCATGGTTAGCACTGGTTAAAGGCAAGAATACTCTCTGCATTGCACGCTTTACCACAGATGGTCACCGTACTCATATCTGGGTAATCCGAATTCAGTGTCTTCACCAATGACGCAACTTGTTCTACGCGGGTCAGGATCAAACCAAAGTCTAGTGCACGAACTGATGAGCCAGGTTCTATTAGGTACTCGATTTTTAAATTGTTTTCTTTTTCAGAACATTCTCATGACTCCCCATTATTTAGAAGAACAGCCTTCGTACCTCATAATCTCAACTGCAACGCAGAATAAAGCGGAAAACAGAATGTCGCGGTAGGGATATTCCCTATCCATTGGTGTGGACTGGGATTCTAAACACCAAACGAGAAAAATGAATCTCTCGTCGGGATAGTCTATCGAGCCAAAGCTAATTCTGGACATGAGGTTGCAGGTTTATCATCGAATTTGAGTGACTTAAATATTCAACGTGAGCGTTGAAAATTTCTTTCCTTAAACATTTTTCTGCCTTTTATCCCATCGCAAGTGCGTTTATTTCTTATTCTTAGTCTTCATTTCTCTACAGGTCGATGGACTCTCTGGACACTGATTTAAAGATACTAACATTTTAGGCAGCACATTCTTCCCATAACGAACTAGGAATTTAACCAATTCAATCTTGTATGACAGAGCTCGATGAGCTCTGTCAAACAAGACAGAATTTGCTAAATTTCTTGTCGCATTACTTAAAAAATATGGGGTTGAGATTTTGACATAAGTGTGCAGGGTTAAGGATAGATTCGCTGCCTCGTGTTCATTACTGATCTTTGATACACTGGTAACCCAACCACGAGAATAATCTGCGTCCCATGCACGTTCTGTATGCAACATGTTAATATTTTACCTAATACGAACAGCAGACGACACTTGAAATTTAACAACAACCCCGAATGGCGCATGTCCAACGTCAAAAACAAACACAAACATCCATCTGTTTGGAGATGGTATGTCACATGCAATGACTGTAAAGGTGCAGGATATGCTTTGCACTATGTCCCTGAACACAAATATTCTAGTTAAAAGATCAATGTGTCATATTGTACTGTTTACAGATGCAAACGCACTGCCTGGAACATTTCCAAGAATGAGTCCTCTCCAGCACGACATTTGACGAACCATTATCTTCATAACGGGTGGTGTAACAAACTGGTACTCGTCAGAGAGGAGTGTTTCAAACACCCAATGTTTTCACCATCTGTGATGAATAGACTAAATTTAAATTTGTCTCAAAGTTGAGGATATATGAAACATCAGTTATTGAATCGATATTATTATCCCCGCATTTTTGAAAAATAGGGTCCCTAGATGTGCATAAAGGTTTTGGATTTTTAATTCGACCCCATGTGGTGCCCATAGCGTCACTTTTGTCGTTAGAGAATGGGTTTCCGGTGATTGCCCCTAGGGTTTTAATTCGAAATGTTGAAATGTTGTCCACTATGTTCCGGTAGGGTGTCTAGATGTGCATAAAGGTTTCAGATTTTTTATTCGGTCCCATGTGGCAGCCGTAGCACCACTTTTGTCGTTAGACAATCACTTTCCGGCAAAAGGCTCCTGGTGGCTTCAAATCGAAACGCTTAAAGTGTGTTCATATGTTCAGGTAGGGTCTCTAGGGTCTCTAGATGTGCATAAAGGTTTTGAATTTTTGATCCAGCCCCATCTGGCTCCCGTCGTTCCACTTTTGTCGTTAGACAGTCGGTTTGCGGTAAAAAGTTCCTATGGGGTTTTAATTCGAAATGTTAAAAGTGTGTTCACATGTTCAGGTAGGGTCCTTAGATGTGCATAAAGGTTTCGGATTTTTTGTTCGGCACCATGTGGCACCCGTAGCGACACATTTGTCATTAGAGAATCTGTTTCTTGTGAAAGGGTTTAATATTGTTAAATAAAATGGTTAATAATATTGTTTTTTATCAATAAATTTAATGTGCCATATGATATCTTTTCATTTCTGTCTGTATCAAGCATTAACCAACAATCACGAATGCATATGCGGGGATATACTTTTGTGTCCTTTGTACACAAATGCCACCATCTGGTTGATGTAATTTTTGTCACCATTTATTTGATGCCATGACTTTTTAAATATTAGCAAAACTTATTTTTTGCTGCGAATTTGACACAAGTGCTAAATGCGTTTCAGACTGCGTGATATGGCACAGTAAGAGTAGAACTGTGTGTTGATTTTGTTCAAGAAGAAATACGCGCACTTTTTTATTTCGAGTTTCGTATTCAATAAAGCGGTTCGCTCTCACTCAACCAACCTTTTAAAATGTTCATGTTGCTCTTGCCAACATTCTTGATTTCACACACGCAGTTAATTTCTTTCTATTATGCAACTAGGAATTTGAACAATTTAACAAAATTGAATTAGTTAACTGGTAGAGTGCTAAATTATGTTGGCCGTCAAACCTTGTACACATGTGTTTGCTTCGTTACAATTTGTTATAAACTGTAACAAGGCAAAACCTTGCAGACTAAATAATATCACTTCAAAGATAATACAAAGCACATCCACTGAATATGAGCCTTCAAACTATGGTAGCTGCACTTCAGAATAAAAATCCATATATGGGCTTCCAGCACTCTACCACTTAATTTCCTAATCGCTTAATGGAAAGAATAAATTATGCAGCTTGAAATTTTGATTTTTGACGTCAGTGTACAGGAGTTTAGGATCACTGAATCAATCTTGTTTCTCGTCCAATTTTGCTGACATGGGGGGGGGGGGCTGTGGGGGTGGGGGGGGGGGGGTGGGTGTTCAGAATTTTAATGGCGAGGGAAGTGCCCGAAAAACAAGATTTTTATTTTTTTGTAATAACCAAATAAAGTGGTTTACTTGAAATTTCTCCATCACACTCCATCACACTATTTTACACAATGTAATATGGTGTTATATTTTTATATTCACACTCGCGGATTGGATATATTTATTTATTGGGATTTAACGAAACTTTCGACAGCCAGGGTCAACTCGTGTTGTGCAGTTTTACGGGTGGAAGAAGCTGGAGTACCTGAAAAGAACCAATGAATAACGGCGAGCAACTGTCAGGCTCCCCAGCATACTAACTCCACACAAGCAGGGTTAGTATTGGTTGAAGACAAGTGCACCATCGACGTGCAGTTTGCCCACGTGGGCAATGCTGTTGAAGTGTCTTGCCCAAGGACACAACGTGGTTGCCGCAGGGGGATTCGAACCGAGGACCTCTCAGCTTGCATCCTGCACCGCTACCAACTGAGCCACCCCGTCCCCCTTGCCCCCGCGGATTGGGCATGTTAAAATGTGAAAGACGTAACGAAGCAAACTACCATGAATATTTTCGTCAAAGTAAATAATATCTTAAGGTGCAATGTAACGGTTGGTATATTTTAGCATGGTAAGAATCTAATATACACGTCTATGAAACATAACGGCAGATCAGAAAGAAAATAACACATCATCGCTACAAATACGGAATGATTATTGTTGTCTCTTGTCAGTTGTTTAAAGTGAATGAATGCTTCTGTGACAGGTATGTTGCTAATATTAGACGGGAAATTTGCTTTTTTCCAGAATAGACCTTGGAGAGAATAAGTAACAATCAATGAAAATGAAAAACAATACAAAATGACAGTTTATTTCTTTTTAGACGGGAAATGTGCATAAGGATCTCAATTATTCATCACTGGGACTCTTTCGTCACTGAATAATATAACACTTTTGAGGTATGAGGGTGGAAACTTTGGTACGATATTTAAACGGTTGTTGTGTTGTCAATATAAGCGATTCATTTTATTCGTAAATAGCATGATCGAATTACCGACTGAATATAGAGGCCACCCAGAGAGTGTACAGTCCGGCCGCCATGGACTGCTCATTTTCCATGGGAGGGCAATATTTCCACGGGCGCAATAATATTAGATTCCAAACACTAATTGCAGGAATATGCATCAACAATTTAATCAATGAAGCACCGGGTACAACCCGGTGCTTCATTAATTAATATTTTGCCGATGGTGATTTTTTTTAACTGCTAAACGCATGCGTGGAGACCACTACACATGTGTGGATTGTGACCAGTCCACGGCGACTGTACGTTTTGTGTTAGAGAGGCGTAGAGCTGGCATGTCCTTCGCGACCATTAAGTAGATTGATTTGTGCCTAGGGAATGAATACACCGGACTTGTGCTGGAACACGACGAAGGAGCATTCCCATAGGACAGTAATTTCTATTCAAAAGTACCCGGAGAGAACCACCGAGCAGCGGCGAGCAACTGTCCTATTCTCCAACTTACTAGCCCGACAAAGGCAGGGTAAGCAACCATTGAATGCAAGTGTACCATACACCTGCAGTACGCCTTAGAACGAAGCGCAAGGGGGAGGGAGGCATATAATGATTTGTTTACATCGCTCATTTCAGTCGGAACTTTTTACGGTCACGATCTCCATATCAGGGGGAGGTGTACCATGTCAGCTAGGAATTTGTTCTTAACCGTGAATCTTGAGGGCTCTTTTATTTTGAGCGTAAATTTTGTAAATAAAAAAAATCCTCACGGAACAAAATTCAGACTAAAATCATTAGCGTGAGAGATTAGCACGACCCACTGCAAATGATCAAATACTGGTTCAGATTAGAAACAACAGCTCCCAAGAGGCTACTATACATATGTTATTCTGACATGAAATGTAGAGGTGGAACGCCACGGCCCCATCTGATTAGGGACAGCCTATTCAAGTATGGGTTTGGCTCCGTGTGGAACAACCCCTCCACTGTCAATATGAAAACTTTTCCAGATGAATTCCTCTCCAGAGTACGTAATAATTACTCACAGTCCTGGAAGCATACAGACATAGTTGAACGATCGGAGAGTGGAGGGAAAATCAGATTCTATTTTGATGTGAAAAGTAGCTACGAAAAGTCTATGTATCTTGATTTTCTCCCATATGAAAAGCACAGACGACTGAGTAACTTTGTCCTCAGTTGTCATAATTTGGAGATAGAGAAAAGTCGTCACCACAAACTCAGACCAGTCCCTGTCGACGTCCGATTATGTAAACAGTGTGATCATAAATCTGTTGAAGACGAGCGCCACGTTTTGCTTAATTGCTCCCGTTACATGGCGCTACACAATGACTTACGGGTGACGGTTGAAAATCGATGGCCGAATTTCCGTTTTATACACCCTACGGAAAAAACTTACATTTCTGTTTAGTTCAAGCAATAAGGATATATGGGCAGCCCTGTGTGATTTTGTTGAGAAAGCCGTGGAACTGCGTACTGAATAGTCCCTCTCTCAACCCACACACTTTATCCACAAGCTTTCACTAACAGACCCGAGCTTGTAAATGTTGTAAGCAAAGAGCTAAGTCGAAAAGTGAAATTCCCTTTTTGGCGTGGAACCATTTGTCCATAACTATAAAGGGATGACAGAATGCAACACATCGCATCTTTTCATCCAATCGATGGCCAATGTGCGGTATTTGTTTTCATTCTCTTTAATTTGCATGTGTTTTCATATATATTTCATATTATTTTTCTTCGTGCCTTACCTTTTCTTTGTATTATGGTATAAATAGACAATATACATATAGTGTTTTTTTATATCAGGTTTATACAACGAGTTGAAATATAGTTAATATTTTCGAGGCTCTGCCGAGAAAATATTAACTATATTTCAACTAGTTGTATAAACCAGATATAAAAAAACACTATATGTATATTGTTTTTATCTGATAACAAACAGCAGTTTCAATAGTTGAGGCTTATATTCACTTTTATGCTCATTCCCACGGGCCTCCGTAGAAAATGAGACAAAGCAAACGCGATCTTTTGGTTGTTGCTGTACAGGCAAAACCACTGGTTGCAGTTGATATATTATTCATGTCTTTTTAAGCTCTTCCTGGCGACGATGATAAAGTGTATTCAATCGAGAAGTTTCCAATTTCCGTTATTTATGGTCCACTTTTGTTTTTGTTTACAATTCGTACGAAACGTTTTTTTTTTTACGCAGCAGACGAACGTGTAATTGGAGCAGTACTTTGATCGTGGACGTAGACGTAGCTATAAATAGCGCATTACACATTACTGACAGTCTAGTAATTTCTACATAAGGTTTTGAACGAAGTAGGTTGTAATTATTTCTTTATTTCAGCAAAATAAACTGAAAATTTACATGTTTATACTTATAGAAAATATGTCATATATATTTCGATTAAATTTCACTTGCTCCTTCAACGTAGAATTCAAACTTGCATTACGAAGTTTATGAATGAATGAAAATGGAATCGAACGAGGTCAAAGGTCGTTCGCATAAATTATAATTATATACAACACCCGTATAGCATCTTTGGAGGATAAAAACGTTGGGAGTGTGAGGAAGTCTGAACACTTTCTTTTTTTCACTTTTACCATGAACTGAAAAACATGTTACCCAGTTAATGCCCGGTTGATCGGTAGTCTAATACTCCATTGCTGTGTTGGCTTGCGTAAAAAGATAAGAAGTATAGGCTTAACAAGTTCTCTGTGTTGCCACTTGATTTGTTGCCTCGTGTATTGGCGATAGAGAAGAAACGAAGCGAGTAGCTGACTCTGATAACTGTATGTGTCGGGTTAGTAAGTTGGAGAGCAGAGCAGCTACTCGCCGTATGTAAAGGGTTACATATCATGATGCCACTCTCAGAGTGATACCTGGAATCTTCCACCTCCCTCTAATGTGCACTAAGGAGTTTCGCAAGTCGCACATCGATGGCCTTCAGTCAATGCTAAACCTGCTTTTACGGGGTTAGTAAGTTTGGGAATCTGACAGTTGCACTCCGCTGTTCGGTGGATCTCTCAGAGTACTCCGTCTTTCTTAACCCATAAAGCTTTCTGACTCAAGGTAACCCAGGATGACGAAAGTGTTGTGAAACCCAATAAATAAATAAATAAATAAATAAATAAATAAATAAATAAATAAATAAATAAATAATATACTCCTGAAAACGTTAACACTAAAAATATTTTAAAACACAAAAGCCTAATTTCCGTTGATGGATCTCTGGGTTTTTCCCGGAGATCCATCACAGAAATTCGATTTCTGCTTCACAATGGTTCTCCTTGAAATTCAATTTATCTGGGTGACACTCCAGTACGAGAATGTTTTCTTAGTAAATTATTTTACCTCTTCTTTATGTGAAAAATATCTCTTTCAGTTCTGCAGCCGCCAAGCAACACTCAAGGAATTAAAAGTCATGTACCAAATACGCATTCCATGAATATTGGTCCGAAAGCTGTCGGATTTGCTGAACCGCGTCCGCTGTCACTGTATATATATAGACCAAATAACTCGAATACTCACATCCTCGGAGTGCGACAATACCAGCAGCATATCCCGCTAATGCCCGTTCGATATAAATCACTTTTTGTAACGCAACATACTTTTCAAACAACTCAAGTCATGTTTTTTTTTATAATAAATCGACTATGTCATTTGCCTTTGTTGTACAAATTGTCATCTCAAAGAAACGACTCTTGCCTACGAGAAATAGCTTTCATTTTATATCATGTAATGGATGCGCGTAGTGTCTAATTAACACAAATAGAGGACAGGTATCCGATAAATTAGTGATGAGCAAATTAATTTGCCCATTTAGAAGATCAATATTTTTCTAGTACTATTTGATTTTTCAATAAAATTTCCTTTTTTGATCTTCAAAGTGGCACTTATTTCCCTAACATTTACATGGATTGTTGATTCTGGTCTTTAGTCGATAAAAGCAGTACACCAGGCCACGTAAAATTGAATATCTGGTTGTTTGGCAATAAAGCAATATTTTTTGCGCGTACATTTTTTGATATTTTCATATACAATGAAGCAGCCGAGGAAAAAATCTGATCATAATATATTGGATTGATCAACGTATAAGGACGAATAGACGCGAAGGGATCTTGTATTAGAAGATACGAACTAGTTAACTAAGCAAGGTGTTGTAGTTTAAATATACCTCCAACATTTGTTGAGATACCTACACTGATAAAATGTTACATCGGACAACATAAAATCTTATTTATTTATTTATTTATTTATTTATTTATTTATTTATTTATTTATTTATTTATTTATTTGGATTTAAAGACACATTCAACAGCCATGGTTACATCGCGTCCGACAGTTTTACGGGTGGAGTAGTATCCGGAGGGAACCACCGAGCAGTTGCTTGTAACTCTCATTCTCTCCAACTTACCAATACGGCACACGCCGAGTTTAGGATTGGTTCAAGACATGTTTATCACCGACGTGAAACACGCCTTAGTACACTGCATCATTGTTTCCCCATTGGATAACTGAAATTAAGTGGGTTATCCATGAACACAACTCATATAACGCTGGTCAGGATCGAGATGCGAGCTTTCGATGTGAATTCCAATGCCATCACCAATGAGCCACCGTGCTGTAAACGCAAAATTTAAAATGATAGAGGAATAAAAAAAAGAAAGAAAGTTCTCAAATTGAAGTCGACAATTGCAGTATCTGTTCCTATAAAGTTAAATATTTTCTCGTCAACATGATCGACTCCGGGAGGATTCATACGGAGGCGGTGAAAACGAGGAGTGGTGGGGGACGGCGGGATCGCGTCTCTCCGTCCTTTTCCAAAAGACCTGAAAGCACAATGAGTTTAACACATTACCCAACGAATCGGCCGCATCCGCCCCCATAATATGCAAATTCAGTAGATGAAAAAATATTATTTTTCAAAAAATTTCAACAAAACCATATCTATCATGTGACCCCTAGTTAGTGCGAGCTCGTCAAGCTCGTTCCAACGAGGGTCACATGATATGGTTTTGTTGAAATTTTTTGGAAAAATGATATTTAAAATAATAAATTTTGATATCGTCTGCGTTGGCCAAATGTTTAACTCTTTAACCAACGAACACGATATCAGAATTTGTTATTATATATATATTTTTTTAATTCTTCCGAACAATTTATTTATTTATTTATTTATTTATTTATTTATTTATTTATTTATTGGTGTTCAAGGTCACATATTTCCGCACAATGGCTAATCGTGACCGCAAAATGGAGATCAAGTCAAGTTTTGTCAATCATTTATACACATGTTGCCCATTTTAGAGGACGTCCACCCAAGCATTGGAGAATGGGTCCCATTTTACTAGTAAAACACAGCTTGTTTGCCACAGTCAACAGGCACTGCTTCACTTACCGGAGTTCCCACGGAGCTCAGAACAATTTCCCAATCATGTCACCCCTCATAGAAACGGGCTGATTGAGCTCATTTCAATGAGGAATGACATGATATGTTTTTGTGGACATTTGTTTGGGGAAAAAATTCGTTTTAATAGCTCAGTTTGTAAATTACGCGGACGAATGCTTCAGATTCGTTAGGGAAAAGGTTAAAAATTTAAGAGTTTGTAAATTTATAAATGTCAATGGGTAGGCATTCCTGTTATATATTGTCTGTAGATGTCAGTAAATGTAGCCGCATTCAGCCCCTGAATTCCAAATTCAGATTGTTCGGTCCCCTTGTCCCACTTCGGGTTGGAAGATAATTAAAGCATAAAAAGCAGACCGACCGATGACCAAACCGTAGCATGTACACCAAAAAGAAAGACTTGAGGATCTTCCTACGTTTATTCAAAAACAATTATAACTCGTGACGTGATACGGAAGGGTGCCGTCAGTTTGTTCAAACAAAGAATATATATTTATCACTGCTCCTTCCCCACTTCACATTCACTTTTGAACACTTTCCGATGTACTTGACACGACCAAAAAATCAAAAGAATGGCATTTCTGGAAACTCATTTCTCAAATTTACCTCCATCGGACCGAACCATAATGAGTCCGATGTGCCTTGGGTATTTCCCCACCTCCGTCAACAGATACAAACACTGAGTAATGGCCGCATCTGCGTTCATGAAAGGGGTGGACGAGAACGGGAAAGTTGGACGACTTGTTTATTTGCACTGGAAAGAGTTTAATTATTTATCTATTGATGCTTAACGTCACATATGTCTGCACAATTGCTAATCGTGAGAGCGGCATGGATATAAGGTCAAGTCACGCCAATAGGCTATATCCATCTTGTCAATTTTAGAGCCCCCCCCCCCCCTCCCCAACCCCTCAGTCATTGGCTCCCGGGTCCTATTTTACCAGTAAAACAGAACTTGTTTATCTCCGTAAACAAGCACTGCTTCACTTCCTTGGGTTCCCACTGGGAATTGGATGCAGTTAACCTGTACTTTGTTGCTAACCAATAGTTACACCAAACCTAGGGAGTTCACCTGAGGGAAAAATTTTATTGTGTGTTCGTCTATCGGAGTTTAAAGTCACTTTTAACATAAATAGCTATATCACGATCGCAAAACAAGAAAAAAAGTTAAGTTTAGTCAATAGCTTTTTTTATACCACGAGTGCTGTGTGTTTCAACATTACCCAATACAATATAAACATTGATAAATATGCTTGATCCACCATCCATGGAATCCGACCTACGTGTAACAATGTCCTGTAATAACTCATTTGTTTGGTCGTTACGCATCTGATTGATGTTATGGTGTGAGTGAAATACTTTCACACAAAACAACGTCAAGCAAGAAAGTAAACAGACCGCCGAAGGTTACAGTTAAAACTAGAAGTCCTGTCATGAAATGCGCACAAATAGCACGTCGATCTGCGCGTTAATCGACGTGTTAGGACCATAGTAAGGCTAACAAATTTTGTGCATATGGCCTGTGTACAAGCAATGTTTCAGCCAATAGACATCTGGGTAACCCGGAGGTCCATTGGCAGAAACATAGCCTGTGTTTCCTATGAGTAACCAGGAGAACCTGTCGTGCTTAGGATGCCATTCGATATGGCAATTGCGCGAAATTCCTACACGCAATTAGGCCTAGATAAGCACACAGTTCATGACAGGACTTCTAGTTTTAACTGTATATTGTTCCTTAAAAATATCAGCTTCATTCGCCGAATTCAAATTCAATTGTGATAGAAATACAGAACACAACTTAGATAGATTACGGAGAACAGGAGGCAACTCTCCTTGTTGGATTTTTTCTGTATTTCTCTCGCGACTTGGGCGCTCGTGAAAAACTTCAACACAAAACAAGGTTCTATCAATAGATTTGTTATACAAGAATTTATTAAAGAGTTCTACAGACCTTCAATAATTAGCAGCATTAGGAGAATTGTTCTGAATTGTCTGACTACCAAACATAATCTAGAACGCTAACAGTTAACTGATATAGTGCTAGAAGCCCATATTTGGGCTTCGCTCTGAAGTATAGATACCACAACGTAAAGGCTTCATATTCAGTGGATGTGCTTCACTTTATCTTAGAAGTGACATTATTTAGTCTGTTAGGATTTGCCTTGTTACAATTTATGGGAGAGTGCCTGTTGGCACTCTCCCATAAATTGTAACAAGGCAAAGACACGTGAACAAATACTGATGACCAAATATAATTTAGCACTCTACCAGTTAAGCCTGGTGTTTCGAGTACCTCTTGTCCGGAAATCTGAAAATTTTATCAATAAAGCATGTTGTGGATTTTCATGCTCTATGTGATACGGATAAACCATATCAATTCCAGCTTAGACTCTGAATGCGATTCTGCTTAATGACGCGTCTGATTTGTCTGATTGCCTGGATTTGCATTGCGTCGTTTACCAATAACAATTGAAATTCCACCACTAATGATACCCCAAATGTACTTCTTATGTTGTCTGGTATGTTGATAGATAGGGTGCGTACCATTGATTTGATTTATAGACAGGAGTCGAATTGACGTTCATACTTCTAAATTCTACAATAGATGATCTGGGTTGGAAAATATTATTTCGTTTTAAAGGAGTATATTGCTCAGATCTCCCGTACAGGTGATCTGGTAATGGAAAAAGGGTTCATGTGGAGACACTTGGGAGGAATACGAGAACATTTCGACAATTCCAAATCTTCCGAATCTGTGCTCCCTGAGTCGAATCGAATCATCGGAATGATATCGAATATTGAATCGAATTTCGAAACTTCACGGGTCTGAGCTCTTAGAACCCACTAACTCAGTTCTTCTCCACCACTCATAACGTACAGTACGTGGAGAGTGGATTGTAACTAAAACACCAGCGGAGTGGAGTATCACCCAAAGTATCACTTTCAAATTCTGTACATATGGACAAAAACACAAGCAAAGTTTCAGCCAATGGTCCTCCGGGTTTAACCCGGAGGTCCATTGGCTGGAACTTTGCTTGTTATGGTTATGCTTCGCAACAAATTTGCAATTATTGCTCGGGTGGAATCTCCACTCTGCGGGTGATTTAATGATAATACACTCTCCACGTACTGTATAAGTATCAAAACCATTGATGAGCCCAAAGTGCTTTGGTAAGGAGATTCAAAGAAATTTGACAGCTGAGTAGCTGCAAATATTCGATATAAAAGAACATGTCATCAGATGAGACTACTCAACTCAGAGAAAGAGCGTAAGTGTTTCATGCAAACCCAACAATTTAAAAACATTTATGGAAATTATGCGTAAAAAAAATCAGGCAACGTATTTCGCACATCCCTGACTTAAATATTCAAGAAAAATGACTTTTGATAAAGTTATCTCCCTTGAAATTATTAGTAGGTCCCATTAAGCAACAAACTGTTGAGAAAACGCATATGACATCAGTAAAAAAATCAAGCCAAGTTTCATTTTGTTACTTTTAATAAACGAAAATAACAGACAGGTCTCCGAGTTGTCTGTGGTTTTTGTTTATTATAACTAACACAAGGAAACTTGGCTTTTATGGCAAGCTAATTAGAAGCAAGTTGTTTTACAGATAATCCGTCATTAAGAATATCTAGGGGACGCGTTGGCTTAGTAGGTAAAGGTGCAGACTGCAAGCCGAGAGGTGCTCGGTTCGAATCCCACTTGCGGCAACCGCGTTGTGTCCTTGGGCAAGACACTTTACCTTCATTGCCCATGTGGAGGCACGGCGGAGTTGTGTACTAAGGCGTACTACACGCCAATGGAGCACTTCTCCTCAACCAATGCTAACCCTGCTTGTGTGGAGTTAGAAAGTTGGAGAGCCTGACAGTTGCTCGCCGTTGCTCGGTGGTTCTCGTCGGCTTCCACCACCCGTAAAACTATCCTACACGAGTTGACCCTGGCTGTCAAAGTGTCGTTAAACCCCAATAAATAAACAGATTAAGAATATCTATCAGTATCACACTTCCCGACACAAAGTGAAAGAAAATCGCAAAGCCCTCCCCCCCCCCCCCTCCCAATACTTTTATATTAATGGAAAGGACAGTGTAGGGCTGCACGGTATATCGATAAACCGATATATACCGGTATTCAAATCAATAGAATACGGGTGTAATTACAAAAATACCGGTTTATCGTCATTATTTATTTACGCACAATTTAATTTTCAAGATGTCTTGAGTTTTTGAACTGTAGCTCAGAATGAATAATATTATCGCTTAACCCAAGGAATCGTCCACATGTGCCCACGTAATATACAAATTCAGCAGTTGAAAAAATAATTTTCAAAAATTTCAACAAAACAATATCATGTGACACCTCATTGGAACGAGCTCGTTGACCTCGCTCCAATGAAGGGTCACATGATATTGTTTTGTAGAAATTGTTGGAAAAAATTATTAAACTAATATTCAAAATAATAAATTTTGAAATCGTCTGCGTTGGGTAATGGTTTTTCGAATCGCACCATCAGGGCATGCTGATTCGTTCCTACTGTGATGCCGCAAGTCTCGACTGTGGTACTTATGTTCAGATATCTGAACAGTTTTCGACATACCGATATACCGCGATATTTTTTTGAATACCGATACCGGTGTTCTGTTTGGAATATCGTGCAGTCCTAGGACCGTGTCTGTATTTTATGTCACAATGTGTACACTGTTGACATAATGAAGGGAAAAAGTACCGAACATCAAAATGGCGAAAACGCCGTTTTTCTTATTTTTTTAACCCTTTAACCAACGTAACGGCCAAAACCGGCCAGCGCTATTCCCAAATATCGCCAATTAATTTTCAAAATATTTTCATTTTTTGTCTCAAAAACATAGGTTATGACCCCTCGTTGGAACGAGCTCGTCGTTCAAGAAGGACATCGATGGTACAAATTCGTTAACATTTCGAGATTTCAATGTTTATATGACATTCCCATACCTTTAATGTTAAATTTGCAGACAGTTTTAGGAAATTTCGAGGAATAAACTTTCTAGTAAATCTCTTAAATTGACGAAAATTGTCAGCATGACACGTTATTGCGATGTGTGCTATTATAATTACTGTAATTGCTCATCTCATTTTACAAAGTCGTCAGTTCTTAACAAAAAACTGTGTTCAGTATTATCAAGCATTTCATAGGATTATCTTTTCCAATCCCTCTTTGAAATATTTGAAACATCCAGATAAGAAAACATGAGTTCTTTTTACTGAAAACTTTTCAGTGACAGTTCTTTGGATGTGTATCAACACAGGGTTATTATCAAACGAAATCCAAATAAACGGAAAAAAACAAAACGAAGGAAAATAGGATAAACTGAAATATACAGAAGCGTATTAGGGACATGAGACAAAATAAATCTCAGACCCAGAAAGTCGAAATTTCGACGTTTTATCTTGAAATTTCGACATAAAATCTCGAAATTTTGACATAAAATCTCGAAATTTCGACTTTTTAGCTCGCAATTTCGACTTAAAATATCGAAATTTCGAATTTTTATCTCGAAATTTCTAATTTCGAGATAAAAAGCCGAAATTGCGTGATTTTAAGTCGAAATTTCGAGATAAAAGTCGAAATTTCAAGATAAAAAGTCGAAATTTCGAGATAAAAAGTCGAAATTTCGACTTTCTGGGTCTGAGAATTATTTTTTATCTTGTCCCTAATACGCTTCCGTAGAAATAGCTTTACCCTCAGAAGCGAAAATATTGCAGAGGAGTTTAAATTTAAAACAATTGCTACGGATTGCAAATTGTAACAGTAAGTCTTCTTTGAAGCACATTCACGAAGACATAGCTGCTGTTGAAATAAGTATCTCTTTAGCTGCTCATTCAATTGTGCAGGAGATGCAACAGAATAAAACAATTCAAGACAAATTTAGAATAGTTCAATGTTTTCGGTGTGATACGTTGACAGATTGGACAAGTTTATCACACAAAGTTGAGTGTAAGGAAAAAGTGTCCCTTATCCTATTGAACCCTCGGTATATGATACGTCATGATTTTCATTAACCGCTGGAGTGCTAAATTATTTTTGGCCATCAAATCTTGTACACATGTCTTTGCCTTCTTACAATTTATGGGAGAGGGCGCTCTCCCATAAATTGCAACAAGGCAAACCCTTACAGACTAAATAGTATCACTTCAAAGATAACACAACGCACATGCACTGAATAGGAGCCTTCAAGCAGTGGTACCTGCACTTCAGAATAAAGCCCAAATATGGGCTTCCAGCACTCTACCAGTCAAGTAGGATGGATGCTCAGTGCATGTGTGGGTAGACTAATCAATATTTTCAACGTGTAATAGGATCGATAGGATCAGGTTATCCATAAGTCATGTTATTTTTGGTCGAGGAGAGCGGACAAAAAGCCTTGGTCGTGAGAGTGTATGACAATTCTCTGTCGTGAGTGTTACTGTTGAAAATATTGATGTGTCTGTCCCCAAATAATGGAATGAATATATCTATCCCCAAATAATGGAATGAATATACACCTTCCAACAGCTACCATTGAACTGACATGGAAGACACCACCATGGTTAAAAGGGTTAATATTTCCAAATACATTGACAGATGCACAGAAATATAATGGAGAATAAATGTGAATATCAATCAACTCTGTTTATTAACCCTTTACCCAACGAATTGGTAATATCCTCCCACGTAATATGTAAATGCAGCAGCTGAAAAAATACTCTTTCAAAACATTTCAACAAAACCATATCATGTTCATGAATCTTTTTGGGTAAAGGGTTAATGCAGTTTAGATAACACATTTCTTGTAATATCGAGGCTCCTATTTTTACGTTTACTGTGATCCCTAAAATGGTATTTCTCTCGAGCAGATCACGAGTGGGTCGCGATATACTGAAAACAAGTGTGTCCTGGGACGGGTGCGCCCGCTAGTATAAATATAAATGGGAACACTGAAAAAAACATACGGATTGTAAGTGATAACTCTAGGGTGAGGTTGCGTTTCAGACAAAGAGATGAATTACAAGCAGATGACGCCAGTGTATAAAGGAATACCACGAAAATATGCCTACGGATTGCGTTCTATATTGTGCCTGTGTGCGAATAAGAACGCGTGACAGTAAATTAATATTATGGACAGTTGCACCGTTTCTAAAACAAATTTGTTTCGAACTTTAAAATGGTTCACAATTTATAATTGAACTTGTGAGAAAGTGCAAAGTATTTAAAGAGGTATAACTCACTCACGGACAATATATTTCGAGGTCAACAGGTAATTCCGTGTTTGGTACAAAAGCTTAAGAAATAAAACAAAATAACAAGTCTTTGACTAATAGAGGTAGGACGCCTCAAAACGAGCTTCTATATGTAGAGTGAAATTCAAAACCACTCGATATATTTTATTAAAGTATGATGTTACTCTGACCTTGTAAACATTGGGACCATAGTTTTGATCGAGATAATGTAATACCAATACCTAGTGGTTCTGAAAGTATTGGAAAAATCGAACATCTTCTAGTAGCATCTTTAAACAACGTTTCAGCAACAGAATTGTTAGTTCCAAGACAAACACCCAGTGCACACATTCGTAACTCTAATGACCGAGGATTTTCCGCATTACATGACCAAGAATAACAAGGCTGGAAAGACACTAATCCAACTGAAGAAAATGCTGCTTCAAATACAGTTGTTTTATGAAATGCGGCTAAGAATAAAACGGCTGTCATAACACTAAAACTTTTGGAATTTTCATTTCCCATAGAATTAGGTTATCCACCAGTCATGTTATTTTGGTGGAGTGGAGTGGAGTGGAGTGGATAAAAGTCTTGGTCGTGAGGGTGTATGAACAATCTTGGTCGTGAATGTTATTGTGGTTATGCGGTGTGGAAGCAAACCAAGGTCGTGTTGTGACGCCCTTGACTGCTGACGTTGTATATAATGGGGTACGTCTTTAAAAGCACGAAGCGGCATAGTCGCAGGGGACGGGGGTGTCTCGCTCATCCACATCTTTCCTAAAAAGTGTCAAGCTTATATACAGGCCTAGAATCCCTAAAACTCATCCGTGTCCTCTCACCCGGATATTTCTTGGGTCATTTTGCTTTGGTTATTCCAACACTTGCTGGGTACTTAAGCCTTCAAAACGTACCCAGTGTGCTTCAATTGGCATGATGAATGATTTTTTTCGCTAGCGAAGACCCTGAACTTTCACCTAACGGGAATACGTTAACATCATAATCCAGGACGAGGTGAAATGAGGTGGCAATATAAAATATTTTCCTACCCCCTCCTCCCACACACAAACACTTCATTTGGCCTGTACACACCCCTGAAAGGAGATACCACACAGACATTAACATACGATCTTACCATACAAATTTGGACTCGGGCCAAACAGGTTTATTTGAGATACGCTTTGACATGATCATTTTACTCCCCACCCAAGGACATTTTTGATAGTTCGTAAGACGTAGCTAGTTTAGTGAGCACGTTACGTAATTGTTTCGTCGGCATCCTCAAGCATATTTGCAATGTGATTACTTTCATTTCGATTATGCGTTTTGTGAAAAAAATGAAATGAAATTTAAGAATTTGAACAATTCTCGTTCAAGAAATTCCTCGCCGGTCGACGTCCGTTTGCTATGAAATCACCACTCGCGAAATCTAATTATTACTCGTCAAGGACGACAGACATAGAGAATACCTTCTGTTTTGAGAAAGCGCGAGGATTATCTCGTGGCTGGCACTAGGAAATATAGGTTTTCACGGGCGGCTGAAAAATGCGTTGCGATGTTTTAATTGCAATTAAAACCCCCAAACACTTAGTATATTAGCATACAGATATCGAAATATATTTGTCAGACATTTCCCGATATCTTAAAAGGTAGCATGTAGATATCGAAAGATATTCGTTAGACATTTCCCGCTTAGTTATAAGCCGTAGTTTCATTATTATACCGTGCGGTTCCACTAACTGTATTAATATCTAGATGTCTTCAAGGTGAAAGGAATACTCTTTGATTGGAATATTTACAACTGGAGATCAACATAATATCTGTATATCTTTGGAAGTAAAAGGATATCGGTTTTCATCAACGGCAGACTACGTTCAAACTCCACGAATAGTATGTAAACAAACAGCCTATAACAGCGTCGAATGATTCGAATTCCTTTCAGAATTAGACAGGTGGTCTGAGTACATGAGGTTTCATTTCCGCGCAATGTTGTGAGGGCGACCAGTCTCCGGCCTATTCCTGTTAGAAGTTTCTGAACCAATCACCGTCATATTCTACGCTCATGACAGAAATTCAAGGTCATAAAAAATGGTCGATATATTATTTTGACGTGTGTCGTACAGTTCCAATTACTTTGGTGCATTACAATTAAAATAACAGTTGAGAGATAATTAGCGCAGGTTTATGACAAAATAACTTACTGGTTATTGCTGATAGAGAAGCTTCCGTAATGAGAATGTTGTTAATTGTGTAAATCCAGTCGATGTGATCCCAGGGGAAATCTGGCAAGATCTTCATTTTTAATTGCGTTGGGTGTTGATGAACCGATTGTTAACGCTGTCGGGTACCAGTCCCACTTAAACATCGTTTGCCACAAAAATATGTCATTTGGCACCACAATTTGGAACCAAAAATATAGTTTTGTTAAATCTCAACGGCTTTGTGGTTTATTATTTCATTGCGTCGTTTTCCATAAAATCGCGGCCTTACTACACATGCGAAACAGACACCTCTCAGGTAATCTATATGGAACAGGTTTAATCATGGCCGTTTTGCTGAGGCCTATTTCACGATGCGATTTTTGCTTGCGTCTGTCGGGTGAGTTGGACGCATGAGTCGAAAACGCGCCGTGTAAACTGTAAGGCCGCGGTCATACCATCGTATGTCAAGTATTTGTGATACAACAGTCGAAGAATACGTCATTGGATTAAAACGAAAACTATAGCTTTCCATTGGGTGGTCACTCCTACGTGTACGATAAAATTCCCCGTATACGTCGCTCCTGTCCGTCCGAATAAAATGGAACATGTTCCATTTTTTGACGGATCGAATCCAATCGAATACGATTTTTTCAATATTTTGAAGGTGAAGGTCAAATCAATGCATGTACTACGTCATTTTTCTGATTCCTGGAAGTGCTGTGCAGAAAGTAGGTGTGCATCTTTGTTACTAGTGTCTTATATTTCCCCCAGTGCGGTAGTGAACTTACGAATATTATGTAGATGATTAATTTCCAAGTGGTTTAACGTCTGCGTCACAGCCACCTCCAATATTTTGATTTTTTATTCAAATTTTTATTGAAGATTAAGATAATTTTATAAAATCATATCAAAATTCCCCCCTTCCCTAATATACAGGGGTTCAGCCGTGACTTGGCCCCATTTTCATGGTATTTCAATTCATACGTACTCCTCACGGAGAGTTTTGTCGTCTTGGGAACGTGCATATAGTGTGGCAATCCAACGAAACGAATCGCCGATAAATACGTGTATGATAGAGGGACTAGAAAATCGTATGCGATGGTGTGACCGCGGCCTAAATACGACAAAATTCCATACCCCCTTGCGATGACGAATGCACCAAGAAGCATGTTCTAATTTCACTACATCGCAAGCAGGACTCATCAACCCGACCAATCGGCTAGTTGAGAATGGGACATGTGTTTAGTGTAGGCTACTCCACATACTACTACGTCTTATTACTACTGCGTATTACTACGTATTTGCTACGTATTACTACAGCGTATTAAACTACGGCCCTTAGTGCACTATTATGATATTAGTAATACGTAGTTACGTACAAGTAGCTCTAAGTCGGTCTCATTCTGCAATCCACCTTCTCACCTACAGTTGAAACTAGACGTCCTGCCATGAAATACGCACAAATAGCACGTCGATCTGCGCATTAATCTACGCGTTATGACCATAGTAAGGCTATCAAATTCTGTACATATGGCCAGTGCACAAGCAATATTTCAGCCAAAGGACCTCCGGGTACCCCGGAGGTCCATTGGTAGAAACATTGCCTGTGTTTGCTATGAGAAACCAGGAGAACCTGTCGTGTTTTTGGATTCCATTCGACATGGCAATTGCGCGCAATTCCCACGTGCAATTAAGCGTAGGTAAGCGCACAGTTCGTGACATGACTTCTAGTTTTAACTGTAACAAGTTCTTCTTCTGTGAAAATAATCATGCCTTTTTATTCCTGCCACACGAAGAGACATTATGGCAATTTTCTTCAGTCATCTCGAACGTTTTCTCCCATGACTGTAAAACAAGTCAGCATAGATCAGTGTACTTTAATTGTATCAATTCAAAAAAGAAAATAACTGCAATGTTTTAACCCTTTACCCAACGCGGACGATATCAAAATTTATTATTTTAAATAACATTTTTTTAAATTTTTCAAAAAATTTCAACAAAACCATATCATGTGATATCCTCGTTGGAACGAGCTCGTTCCAACGAGGGGTCACATGATATGGTTTTGTTGAAACTTTTTGAAAAATAATATTTTTTCAACTGCTGAATTTGCATGTTACGCGGGCGGATGCGGCCGATTCGTTGGGTAAAGGGTTAATTATATCATGGTGTTCAACGGTTTTATTTTGATGAGAACTGACATCATGTTTCCGTCCGTTTAAGCCAAACCGATATCTTAGACGTTATTATATATTGTGTTATATCATAATTGAATGTAACAATGAAGGTTGTTCAAGGAATCTGAAAATCGTCATGAAACTTGAAGTATTCTAAAAATATTTCATCTGACGTCACACTTTTATCTAAATTATTGATTGTTTTCACAAATATCCCGCGGATACCACATGATATGGAACGATGTTTTTAACTGTTGTAAACAAGATTCTGTTTCGCGCAAGATAAGACCCCGTAACCCCAACTTCTGGAAGGGAAGTCCTCTTACGTGGGTATGAACGATTGGCTGAACTTAACTCCATACGTGTATTGTGTTCAAGATAAGAACGATTGTCTGAACTTAACTTCATACTTGTATTGCGTTCAAGATGCATAAAGTGACCTAGACAACAATAAATAAATAAATAAATCTACAGCAGAATACCGGATTATCCACTGAAGTGTTTTAATACAACTGATAAATGCTATGGGGAAGCGCGGTGGCTCAGTGGTAAACTGTTGGTCTTCTATGCTGGAGGTCCCGAGTTCGATCCCCGCCCAGGACGACCTGCGTTGTGTCTTTGGGCCAGGAACTTTATCCCGATTGCCTACATAGGGGCACGATGACGTCCTGTACTGAGGTGTACAGCACGTCGATGGTGCACATGTCTTCAACCGCTGTAACACCGCTTGAGTGGAGCTTGAATAGAGTTACAAAGTCGAGGAGCTAACAGTAACCTTGGAACTCAGCGGACGAGTTGCTCGTCGATGCTCGGTGGTCCCTCCACCCGTAAAACTGTCACGGTCCCGATTAGCCATTGCGCATAAGTATGTGACCATAAGCACAAATAAAATATCAATAAATAAATAAATAATGCTATGGGAACCAACACCATAAACTCTCTTAAGAGATTGTCCAGTGAACACAATTAGGAACCAGTCCTATCTGCGAATACAGAATAGGAATTATTGTTCTTCTGTGATTCCTTTGTGGTTAACCTTCAATCTATATTTTTCTGGAGAAACACTGAATTTCATTTTAAAACTTCGATACAGCAATAACTTCCAATTTTTATTTCTTCTCTCGATAATTTCAACCTTCAACTTTAAGTTAAAATGGTAACAGACAACATTATTTCAAAGTTCCCAAAATGCTTCATAGGAACGGAAATTCCTCGGTTTGTGGTTTTGAAAGTCAGTTACAATAATTGGTAAATTCAAAGACCACAGTCGCGAATCAAAGGTTACATTACGGTTGATATACTGAGATATTCATAAAGCAGAACCGGGAATCAAAGGCTGCGTTTCGACTTTCATAATTGGGAACATGGAAATTCCCATTCCCCGATTTAAACCTAGCTGCAACGGCAAAGTTGCTATTCGCCGAAATCTCAAAAAACTAATCCGCAACCTTTGATTCCCGGTTCTGATATATAGAGGATATGGAATGAGTGTTTTTCTGATATAATATTTATGAAACGAGTTGAAGAATTTTCCGTTTTGGAGAGCCTCTGGCGAGCCCAAACGGAAAATTCGGACGAGTTTCATAAATATTATATGGGAAAAACACTCATTTCATATTCTATTTATCATATGACACACACACGCACAAATTAGCCACTTAGTATGACTTTTTAACCCATCAGCTAACTTGAGTTGCAGACGGCACTTGGAAAAAAACATCCTCGTATAACTAACAATTTTCATTTTTTGCTTCCAAACATAGGTTATGACCCCCTCATTGGAACGCGCTCGTTGAGCTCGTTCCAATGAGGGGTCATAACCTATGTTTTGGAAGCAAAAGGTGAAAATATAAAAAAAAATGAATGGCGTTTTTCTTGTAGGTAAAAGATTAATACAATATAACCCATCCTAAATAGGACAGATAACGTAAATTCTCCCAACTGAAATTATGCAAATGTGACCCAGTTGTATTTTGTTTAGCCAATCAAATTGTCCAGTTTTTAAATTGACCAATGAAAGCTCCCAACTCTAATTGTACAAATTATGAAAATGTGGCCCAGTTGTATTTTGTTCAGCCAATCAAATTGTCTTGTTTTGAAATTGGCCAATGAAATTGACGGAAGGCTTTATTTATCACTGATTAATATGAAAACAAAATATCAAATGTTTTCAAGTGAACAAAATGGATGAGTCATATGATAAATGAGTCTATCGGTATCGAGACTGACTTTCAGGGCCGAAAGTCGCGAAATTTCCGTTCCCGGACTTAACCCAACGCTGTCTTATAAGATCGCGTCTATCAAATATTTTTCGATATCTATTGACAAGATAGATGGATGAGGATGGACTCACTGGAAGTTACGTAAAAAGTTTAACTCTTAACCCGCTGAGTATTTTCAAGATATTTTTCCATTAGATTGAGTACCCATGACTAGATTTGATGAAAAATTAATTTAAGTCTAACTGAGAATCATTGGTGAAAAAATTCATACAGTTTACAGGGGAAAACTTGATTAAATTTACCCAAATTATACTTATTTCAGTGGAAAGAGAAACCCTGTCCTGGGCAGGAATATCCGTCAGCAGCATGTAAGGAGTTAAATCAACATCACTGGGAATTTCCGCGGTCGGGTGTTTTAACCCTTTACCTATGATGAAAAGTAGACGACACTTACAAAAAAAGTCTTGAATAACTAATTTTTTTCAGCTTTTGTCTCAAAAACATAGGTTATAACCCCTCGTTGGAACGAGCTCGACGAGCTCGTTCCAACGAAGGGTCATAACCTATGTTTTTGAGAAAAAAATGAAAAAATAATGAAAATTAATCAATGAGGCGATTTTTGAAAATTGCGCTGGCCGGTTTTGGCCGTTACGTTGGGTAAACGGTTAACTGCAATTAAAATATCGCATCACAGATGATAATAAGAATAAAACCCCTGAATATTTGTGCCCAAATTGAGCTGTTGTAATAATCAGGTAGATGACGCATTTCTTTACTTTTGAACAGTTGTCATTGCGCTCTGAGCTTATGGATTAAACACAACATTTTATAGCAACTTTTCCAATCGGTGAAGTTAAATTTTCCACCATCTAGTTTGTGTTCATCCGATTTGATTTCCGTTTACTTCCCGGAACGGCTACAGGAATGATCGGGGCAGGCGCGTCACGAAGATGACCGATTGCGGGAGTGTGAACCTGATTTATCCCGACTGTGGTTGATCAAGTCCCGACTGATAAAATATACCAACGACATCATCGAGGCATGCCTTCGACAATGTAATTGTAATATTGGTCAGTACAGAGGCGAACTGGTCATGAGGTCCACAGGAAAACTTCCCGGTGGGCCCCCTATTGGAGGTCCCCCTGGGACCCAAAATCGATGCAGCTCAACACGTGCTGTTGCAAGGAATTTTGTAAAAATGCCCAACTGGCGAAATGGATCTGATTGCACATACTGACGGTATACCGAAATGCTCTCTATGAAATTACGATATACCAGTAGGCTTGACTGTAAATCAAAATGTTTCTCCATTTGGGTCGAACTATGGTCAGCTCGACCATTTCTTTTCCGAATGAGCGACGAAGATGATATAAATATATCATCGAAATGTCCTCTATGTGGACTGGAATTGATCGCTCAGATGCAGGCAAGCATCGTTCTTTCAGTTGGAAAAATCAAACTTTTCTCCGGTCCCGGGTCCCCTTGGTGCATTTCCCGGTAACTTGTTTTGGTCCAGTCCGCACCTGAGTCAGTATGGTTTATAGTTAAAAACAACTTAAGACTTCTTGGAAATTTGTTCGTGATAAACAGATACAAATGCACATGTAAAAGTTACGACGCAGCCTCTTATTCGGGCAGCACGTACCGTACAGGCATTCTAAAATGGGCATGCTGAGCCCACAAGAGCGTAAATTGGGTACTACAGACCTCCATTTGTATGACTTAAGTCAAAGTATGAAATCTAGCATTATAAAAAGAGCAGGGCCCAATACTATACAACTTTTACAATTGTATTTTCTAGAATTGTATTTCCTAGCTATAACTTAAAATTAGTTGAAATGAACAATTAGTATTTTCAAAGATGTGGCAACTGGCCAGTTGGCAAATTGCCATATCTTTTTAAAATGCTAATGATTCATTTTAATCAGTTATATTAATAGGCATGAAATACAATTCTAGAAAATACAATTGTAAAAGTTTTATAGTATTGGTCCCTGGATTACTATCAAGAGCGAATCGATATTTAAGACTCTAATCCAGACGAAAATATCCCGCCAAGAAATATTATTGGGGAGTTGTCCCCCTCCCCGTAGCGGCGCCCTTGGATCAGCGTGAGAGTGCGGTTCAAAATCTTTCGGGCCATCCATTATTGTCCTAAACGATATTGGAAGCAAGTTGACAGCAGTCACTATTATGGAGATTAAGGTTCTTTTCATATACTAATATTCGACGCTATGAATAGTAGCACCCTGACAGAATAAGATAATATAAATTGATTCGTACTTCCATCAAGCAATTATTGATAACCATGTCAACATCAAAGTAGATGAGTTATGGTTGTTAAACACGTCATTCAAATTCATAGAATCAAGGAAGTGTGTGAGTGTGGAACCATTGCGATTGTGGAGACATTATGGTAGAATGTATCGTTATATTGTAATTAGGACATTCTATAGACAAACAGTACACCAATGCCGTTGCTTTGTAGTGACCTATCAGTTTCAAACTTCACTAAGAGAGCCTAACGATTGCTTGGTTGTCCCATTTGTTACTTTAAAGTTAAAAGGAAGAATTTCCGTTCGATTATGTTATAGACATCAAACAAACAGACCAAACTTTACTCAACCAGGGATGCCAAAAGCACGGGGGCAGAGGGGTCAGCTGTCCTCGCCGCCTTCGAACTCGAGGGCGAGAGGGGGCAGACAATGAAAAACTCAAATACACCATAAATCCATTCTGGGAACTTTCAAAATTCAATGGGGAAGTCCCCCATCTTGGGCCTTCGGTCTTCGAGACATGCATGTTTCAGCATGTTCTGGCGGGGCTGCTAGTGTGAGTACATGTCCTTTTCCCGGGGTCTGCCCTCTGCCCCGAAGTTCTTCCGGCGCCCTTGCACTTAACCCTAAAAGACCCTGATTAATTTTTCCGATAATTACTATCTTCTATACATTTACAGAGCTGCAGCCGACAAAAGTTTTTTCTATATCATATGATGGCGGCTTGTGCGGGCAGTCTATCTTAATGTGCCATACCGGTCGAGTTCTCCGGGTAGAATACACATGGGGACCACCTTTCCAAAACAATGTCAAAATAACAGTTTGTGGTTTTATTTGGACAGAAGGGTTAATATGCCATTGATATTCATTTGTAAACTTCACCAGAACCATTATCTATTTCATACTGATGGTAAATTCACTGACATTGGTAATGTGAGGCTGCGATATAACACACACTTGGAAAGGCCTTTCGAAGTCCATTCCAACAGCGTATTATATCTCATCTTATTTTACTTCATGTATTATTCTTGACTTCTGATTTGTCAATTACCATTTGACAACTTCTATGATTGCGCTCTTTGACACAACCACTCTTTGACAGCGTGTGTTAATTAATCACAACTGGCGTTACTGTTTTGTATTATCACAAACTAGTTCCGAAAATTACCTAACCCACAAAACTAACACCAACTGTGTGCGATCATTTCTCCACTTTAAGTTTACCTCAGAGTGTCATTTCAAATGTTTCTAAATTCAGGTTTGTTGTTAATAAAGTGGGGTCGTGTTAATTGAATAGCAACTTTGCCAGAGCAAAATATACAATTGACCTGAGTATACAATTAACAGAAATTGGAGAATTTTCTTATCTTTTAATTATAAATTGAATATTTGTTCTATTATATCTTGTTTGACAGAACTCATTGAGCTCTGTCAAATACGATATAATAGATTAAAAGCCTGTAATGGATGTACTGAGGCTACAAAGGTACAAATGTATTTCGTATTCAGTGGATGTCGGAGTAATTCCTCGACGTATTTTTTTATTCAATTAACAGGAGTTTACACTATACTCCATGTGCAATTAACGGGTCGAATTTATAATGAAGGCATGCTAAATGGTTTTGTGTTTGTGAGTTACATTCAGTTAACAGGGTTTTACAACTATTAAGAAATATTCAGTCACGTGGTTCCACTGCATTTGTCTTCGGTGTAATAAAAACGTTGACCTTTGTTAAATATTATGATAAATTGTCATCCTCAGAAACAGTAAACTCCTGCAACCTCAAAATTATGTTTATAATATCAGGTTTAATTGAAGATACTCGAGGAATAATAAGCTTTTATGTGCTCCGTATTAAAATCCGCTCATGAGAAAACAAGGGGAAATAAATCACAATAATTAAGGGAGACGACTCACAAAAGCGTAAGGGAGACGCCTCTTGAAAAACTCAAAGCTTCCTGTCGAATCCCATCCTTACAATCTCTGGCTTTGTACGTTGTCCATGTTGCATTGTACACGATTAACTTACTAGGATCGTGTTTTTGTATTGGTACGCCCAAACTTGTGCGACTGGCTACGATCCGCAAGTATACAGAAGAAGTCTCCTTGGTTACGAATCGAAATTAAGTATTTTTATTGTTTACTAATCATATATATTTCATTTTCAGGTTATTTTATTCAACTTTGTGGGGAGTTAGTTTAGTATAGTAACTGGGACAAAGTTAGGAGGTCTTAAATAAAACTGTGAGCGCTAAGTTGTCGAACGGTTCGTCGTGTTGCCTTTTGTCGCGTGTTTACAGTTTTCCCTGTCCGATCGCGTAATTTTGTCTTGATGATGGCGAGCAAGTCTGTTCAGACGGAGGTAAGTATGGAGGTAAATACGTGTAATATCGCGGTCCAGGTCAACGGTGCCAACGGGGTAAGTATTGGTGTGCAGACAGAGGTCACTGGGGGTGTCGGTCAGAGCCGGGTTGGTGGGGTCACCGATGGCGATATTGGGCTTGAAGTTTGTAAACAGTGTTCTATGATGTATGGGGACTGTCGCTCGATGGGATATGGAGAGGTATGTGCAAACTGTCAGGAAATCCTCCGCCTACTTGAGACAATTGTTAAGTTTGAGGGGGAGATTGCTGAGCTGAAGGGAAAACTAGGTAGGGCGGGGCTGTCTGGAGTTACGCCTGTGAAAGTAGCTTTCCGAGAAGGATGGAAGGTTGTCGGTGGTTCCAAGAGGAAACATGGGGGTAGAACCTTTGATGTGAATGAGGTAGGTGATGAGGTGGGGGCTGCTAGAAAAGTACGCAGGACAGATGAGGGGGGCCCAGGCCGGAGCAATGCTGTAAAGCGTTTGGCGTGGACTATCAAAAGTGGTAGGAAAGGGGGGCCAGGAAAGCAGGTAGATAGGGGTGTAAAGTCCAAAGGCAGTGGGGAGTGCAGCACCAGAAACAGATTTGATGTGCTCGATTCGGAAGAGACAGAGGGGGAGATGGAGGTAGTTGCAACAGATAGTAGCTTGGGGTCTAGGCCAGGAAAAAGGAGGAGGGATCCGGGAGAAGACCAGGGGAGTAGTCCAGGTAGTTCAGGACCTGGAAAGAGACGGAGGGACAAGGGTAGGAGTAATCCTAGGTCAAAGATACCGATACCGATATTGATTCCGAGTGGGGCTGTTGGAGAGGAAGAGGACGCTGTAAACAATAGGAGACTAGAGGAGATAAATAGGGCGAGGTCCAAAAGTAAGTTGGTGGTTGCGGGAAGTAGCATAGTTCGGGGGGTCGACAAGGTTGTCTGTGGTCCGGACAGTAAAAATAGAACAGTTCTGTGCTTTCCGGGGGCTAAAGTGGAGGACCTGAGGGATAGAGTGGACGGTATTGTAGCTGGGTCGGGGCCTGATCCGGTAGTGGTATTACATGTGGGGTCCAATAACATCAGGGAGAGGAAATCAGTTCGTTTGGTGGACACATACAAGGACCTAATTAGTAAGCTACTTAGCAGGAATGCTCGGATCATCGTTTCAGGGGTGCTCCCCGTTATGGGTGGTGGGAATGAGAGGAACTCGCGGATTATGGCACTAAACGAGGAGCTGGAAGAGCACTGCAAAGACTTGGGAATACATTTCATTGACCACTGGGATTCTTTCTGGGGACAAGGAGAGTTGTATGGGCGAGACGGATTGCATTTAAGTAGGATGCGTACAGACCTGTTGGGCCAAAAAATGTTACAGGTGACTGGGCCTTTTTTGGAGAAAAGGGGGATAGGGGACCACAGCCGATAACCCAGAGGGGCACAAATGCTGGGAACATAGGAAGAACAACAAACATGCACAATACAGGGACATACCAGGGTTATAATAATGTGCCAGTTATGACAAAAAAACAAAGATTCATTAAGTTTGGGTACTGCAACATCCAGGGTCTGCACAAGAAAGTAAGCGAAATATCAACAATGATGGACGAAGGCGACTTCGATATAATGGGTCTAAGTGAGACGTGGATACGACGGGATGAGCGGGTTGATCAGATGAAGGGTTGCGTGTGGATAGGAGCTGGGCGAACTGAGGGTCAGAAACGGGGTGGGGGTGTTGGCATCTACGCTAAAGAGGAATTACAGCCCTCATTGATTACAGATCTCACAGAAGCAAGGACTCAGATTCCAGTATCCAACGAAATAGTCTGGGCAAAAATCAAGTTAGGAAGCAGGAGTGTTGCCGTTGGTGTTGTATACTTAGCAGTGGAGGGAAGTAAGCCCGAGTGGAATGATTCAATATATACAACTCTTAGATCGAATATCACAGAGCTTGGAAGCAGAGGCTTCAGTATTGTCCTAATGGGGGACTTCAATGGGCACATCGGGGATAAGGAGGAGGGCATACAGGGTGGTGATAGGAAAATTAACACGAATGGGAGGAAGATGTTGGACCTATCAAAAGAGCTTGGTTTAAAGATCCTGAACAGGGATGCGAAATGTAAGGGTAAATGGACCTGGGAGAGGAACGATAAGAAAACAATAATTGATTATATACTCACTGACATTAGCGTATGGAGGGAGGTTATAGATGTAGAAATAGATGACGAGGGAAAAAATGACTTGGGTAGTGATCACAACCTGATAACAGTTAAGATTATGGGCAAAAAGACGAATAGAGACAGAAATACCTTCAAGGAAGTTTGGGGGCTAAAACAAGGAGCCGACTGGAAGCAGTTTCGGGAAAAACTAAAACCAAATCTTGAATGTATACCTAGGGATGCAAACGTCCAGAGTATTTCAGATGGCATAGTAAATAGCCTAACAGAGGCAGGGAAGGATTGTATAGGAAGAGTGAGGGTCCCAACGAGAGAGCTTGGATACAGGGTTAACGAGGGACTGAAAAAGGCTATAAAAGAAAGGAAGGTAAAATGCGCTGCTTACAGAAGAAGTAGGAAGCTTAAAGGGGTGGATAACAATGACACGAGACTAAAGAAAGGAGAATATGAACTGGCACGGAGAAAGGTGAATGAGATAAAGAATAATAATAAGAAGGAGCGCAATTGCAGTCTTGCCAGAACAATAAAGAAAACGGGGGGTTCGAGCTCAAACGTATTTTGGAACTGGGTAAATAAACGGGGGAAAAGTAGTGTGCAGAGTATCAAAGTGGATGGGGAAAGTACAGAAGATAAAGGCCGTATCGCTTCAGAGTTAGTCAAGCACTGGGAAAAGATAAACGATAGGCGATGGGGCAGTGGGTCCCCACCAAAAAGAAATACACTGGTGGAGGAGAACCTATCCAATCGTGTATGTAGCGAAATAACGGCAGAAGAAGTGCGGAACGTGGTCTCGAAATTAAAAAATGGTAAAGCGGGAGGGACTGATGAAATTCCGAACGAATTCCTCAAAAATGGAGGGGAGGCACTTATTGAAGTCCTGACAAACCTTTTCAACCTGGCTCTGCGAAAGCAAGAGGTCCCCAGAGAGTAGAGGGAAAGTAAGGTGTCGTTCATACACAAAAAGGGGGATAAGGAAGTTCTAGATAACTATAGGGGGATATCAGTTAGTAGTAACATCGGAAAAGTACTCTGTAAGGTCATATACGGTAGACTAGAGGAAGTTATTGAAGAGAAAGGTTTTTTAGGAGAAATTCAAAATGGTTTCAGGAAAGGACGAAGAGTCACTGATCACCTATTTGCACTCACCCAACTGATAGAATCAACAAAGGCTGAAAAGAAAAAGATGTTTCTGGCATTTCTAGATGTGAAAAAAGCGTACGACCGAGTATGGAGGGAAGGTATGTGGCGAAAGCTCGAGGGCATCGGACTGGGGGGTGACTTTGTGGGAATCATGAAAGCACTGTATACAGATGTGCAAAGCCATCTCTGTCTAGGGAGTATCACTACAAAACGAGTCCCTATGGATATAGGCCTCAAGCAGGGGTGTATCTTTTCACCGATTTTGTTTGCATTGTATGTTAAAGATTTAGGGGACGAACTAATTCAGAGTGCGGAGGGGGTAAATGTTGGAGACATAAAGATACCAGGCTTATTCTTTGCGGACGACATGGTGTTAATGTCTAGAACTGAACAGGGGCTAGAGAAACTGCTGGAAATTGTTGGTAGATATGGGAACACTTGGCGGCTCGAACTAAATGAAAATAAAAGCAAGGTAATACCCGTTGGACGCAAGGTAGATATGACGAAGAGATGGAGAGTGGGGGAGTTCTCAATCCCCGAAGGGGAAAGCAAACAAATCACTGTAGGAGAAACGGGAGAGTATGAGTATCTAGGGGTAAGCATAAATATAACGGGAAGAGGGGTGTACAGAAATTACTCAGCCAAACTGATTCTGAAGGGGAAAAGAATTCTGAACCAACTAAAACTTTTAGGGAAAAATAGTTTCAATAAGGTCTTTGTGGGGAAAACACTGTGGGAGAGGGTGGGTTTACCAAGTATAACGTATGGCACGGACGTGATTCCATTAAACCAAACCGTTATTAAGAAGTTGGAAAGTACTCAGAATGATGCCGGCAGATGGATAACAGGGTCGAGTAATGCTGCAGCTTTGGAAGCAGTAAGGGGGAGCTTGGGTGGATGAAAATCAAGGACAGGGTAGATTTGGGAAAACTGTGTTACTTTAACTACTTGAGAAACCTGCCTGACAACCGGTGGTGCAAATTGATGCTCGATACCATTTGGAATTCTAATATAGAAACGGGGTGGTCAAAACATGTGAGGGAACTAATGGACAATTACTCTATAGAGGTCACAAACATAGAAGTAGGAATGAAAGAAGGCAAAAGGTTTGTCAAAGAGAGAGTCATGGAAGATTGCAATCGAAACTGGCGAGCAGGGGTTAGCGTGAGAAGATCACTGCAGGGGTTACAATATAAAGAAAAGCCAGCTTTTGAGAAGTACCTAGATGGCACCTTTGGAGGGTCACTGCTCTTCAAACTGAGATCAAGATCACTGGAGCTTCGGGGAAAAATTGGGAGAGATGGGGAAAAGGGATGCCAAATGTGCCACTCTGGAGTAGTGGAGACCCTGGAACATTTTCTCTTGGAATGCCCTCAGTATATACCTCATAGAATAAAATTTACTGGAAGAATAATGCAGAAGTGGGGTGAAGAAACAAAGGATAGATGGCTGAAGGGGGACACGAGGGAGAGGGTAGGAATGCTTATTGAAGAAATTGAAAAAGAGGAAGTGAGGGACACTATTAAGCAGTTTATATCTGAATGCTGGGAGGAGAGGAGGGGAAGAGGGGCTGGGGTGCAGGGGGAATGATGGCCTTCTCTTATGAGGACCGCGACAAATCAGCGGCTGGCCAAAGAGTTATTATTATTATTTTTGTTCCATATGATGCATACATGTAATAGGATTGTTTGAAATAAAATATACTGTTTAACCCTTCAACTAACACGAAAGACAGACAACACTTCAGAACAAAATTCTCGAATAACTATTTTTTTTTCATTTTTGCGTCAAAACCACAGCTTATGATAATCTCATTGGAATGGGTTCAATGAGATCGTACCAATGAGGAGTCATAAGCTATGTTTTTGAGACAAAAAATGAAAAATAATGTGCAAATCAAATGGTGATTTTTGCGAAGAGCGCTGAACGGAGTTGGCGTTACGTTGGGTAAAGGGTTAAACTAAATTCCATTTTTCGTGCTTACAAAGTTCAGTGAGAGCTACCTGGCAAAAATATTTCTTTATAAATTTTAAGTTATTTAAAAAATTTTGAGAACGCTTTTATCGATTCGATACAGAATCGATCACAAAATGTTTTCGAATAATGTTTTTGTCGACTTCTCAGCCTGTGTCGTACATGTGTGTTTGGGCAGAGCGAACATCACGCAGCTGCAATGTAACGAGTAAATTTCTCTTTGAAAAGTTCAAGATATTCTGCAAAACTTTCCAAGAAGTAATGTACTGTAATTACAAAAATGGCATGTTTCTCGGTGGGTTCGCGATCTGGTCGCAACACACCAAAATCAGTGGTTCGAGATTTCCAGAATAAAGTACTGTAGAATCCAGGGCCGGGAAGAGGGTGGGGGCGCGGGGTAGTAACCTCGGGACCAGAAGTCCAGGAGTCTTGGGTTAGGGCTGCACCCCTCACCCCACCCCAACACACACACACTAGTCCAAATATGACCTTAAAGACTGTATTTTAATTTTTGGGTTTGGTACGTCCTTGAAAGGACTTACCAAACCGAAAAATTAAAATATTAAAATACGGGCTTTCAGGCCATGTTTAACCTAGCCCCCCCCCCCCCCCCCAAGGCTCCGACTCCTGTGCCAACAGTTGAGAAGGGGGCTGTATCGTGAATGAAGCTCTCTACTTGACCAACAGTTTTGGACTGCATGATTCTTGCATCAGTATATCGACACATTTGAAAGATCGGGGGGGGGGGGGTGTCACAGAATTATCCCTGGGGCCCGAATTTCGTCTCCCAGCCCTGGTAGAATCAAGATGGAATGAGAAAAAAATAAACGAAAATAGCATCTGAAATTCAAAAACATCACATTTGTTTTGGACAGGTGAGATCTTATAGTGTTGTGGGGAGAAGATTCCCGAGAAAAATGGATAGAGAATTTCGACCGGAGCTCGACACGAATTCGCCGTCCGCTTTTGTAATCAAATAGTGTAAAATACGTTTAAATACTCAAAACCCAAATTTTATCTGGAGATCTGTAGTCAATGCATTATTAGCTGGAGGATTGACACATCACAGACTATGTTAAAAGTAGAGGTTCTCAAAGCTAAAAAAAAGAATACATTCAATAACACGGTAGTTCTGAAGTAGTGACTTTTACAGAGGGTGTACGCAAGCTATACAAGACATGCATTTTAAACGGAGCTTTTGACAAAACGACTTGGGGATAAAATGACAAAATCAAGGAGAAGATACTTGATAATATTTTTCTACAATCAAATGGGATTTCTAAAACTAATTTTACAAAGAAATCAAAATTCGTAGGCAAGTAGGATATTAAGACTATCTCTTGGTGAAATTTATCCCGAAAGTCCGCAAGTCAATTCTAATAAACTCCAAAGCCTCGACATTGTGAGCTCAAATATGCAAGCACAAACAAATCTCGGAACCATGTCTCAAGTGTTCTTGACAGTAATTGCTTGTCATGTCTTTGTAGGTTTTACAGGCATCCTTAACTTAACAGTCTTGATCAGAAATCACTGGCACAGGGAGAACTATGGCTTACTACCTGTGAGGTTACGGATTAGAACACAATCCAATAAATAAGGGAGGGGAGGGGGCAAACGGATGCCTTTAACGAAACACGGTAACTGCTTTATTATCACACCCGGTGAGCACACCAGGAACTGACTGTCTATCTATTTCCAGAAGGCCTAGTTGACTTGTGGGCGGTTTAGGCTAAAAGCAAATTGTATATAATAGTTGGAGGACATTATAATAAACAAGCAGTTATAGAGACACAGTAAAAATTTAACCCTTCCAACTTTTATACATCATTCTTTCAATACAAATGAAGTATTCGATGACTCTGTGACAAAACACACAACACGCCGGTAAGGGAGATCAGTAACAACTTCATTATGCAGGCCTATTAGGTTGTATGACTAAATTATTACTAAACCATTATTACTAAACCTATGGATACAAAATTGATTCGTCCACATTTCTGTAAGTTATATTCTTTACGATGGTATCATTCGTGAGCTCTGCGTTGAAAGGGTTATTCGTACAGCCCACGCGCCTCTTACTTATCCCCCCGATCACATTTGTTTGCCCACTCTTTCCTTCGAACCTGAGAACATTTGTCCATTTATAGTGGGCTGTATTATAGAGGGTCATTCCTTCAAGGAACATAGTTTGAAAGGGTTAGGTTTGTCTCCGAAGAGGCTCCATTTAAAATGTATTTTTTTTCACCATCTCTGCATTTAAAAAAACAAACAGAATCGATATGTACTGTACTAAGATTACAAAAGTGGACAAAGACATCCCTGACTTACACTGCTGTGAAAATTGACTTTCGATAAAGTTCTCTCCATTGAAATCATTAGAAGCGAGCGAGTGCCAACAAAGAGAGAAGTAATTGTTGAGAAAACACCTGATAACATCAATATAAAATAAAGTCAACTTTTCGTTTGTAACTTTTAATAAACGAAGACAATAGACAGCTCAGAGAGCTGTCTGTTGACTTCGTTTATTAAAAGTAACAAAAGGAAACTTGACATTTTATGGCAAGCTAATTAACAGCAACTACTTCACAGATAATCCGTCATTTAGAATATCTATCAATATCAAACCTTCTAACACCAAGTATCTACTTTGGGTCTTTGTTGGGCTTTTCCCCCTGGAAAAGACTATTGTTTTTCTACGGATTATTATTTTTTTTTCCACACATTTTGTCCACACGATTCAGAAGCCATTTTCGAACCTATTTTCACACAATTTTGCACACTCATAGAGAGACACAAAATCTAAAAATGTACACAAGCCGAACTTTCGATTTAACCATTATTTCGCCAGAGTTGGCAAAAAACCAATAATTGGAAGTGGAATTCAAAGGGGATATTCTTTGTAAGTAATGAAGGTATTCACAAAACCAAGCATTAACCCGTTTAGGGCTGGTTACAGAGCGATACCCCACAAAAGGTTAAAAATTTATGTTGTTCGAAGATTTCTCTACAAACATTTCGTAGATTTTCAAGAAAAAATGGCCATTTTCAGATTTTAGTGTGACATTACAAGTTGCATGTACAAAATATTCCTGTAAGCATTTGTTAACCCCGTGCGGGTTTTCAAACATCAAAATTTTGATAAAATGGGCTGTGTTTGCATACCCACAGCACCCAAAGTTAAAAGGAGAGATCAACATAAGTGGAAATAGAATTCACCGAGAATTATATTTGGAAGTAATAAGGGTATTCAAAAAACAACACTTAACCCGTTTTGTGCTGGATAAACAATCATACCCATCAAAAGCTTAAAATCCATGTTCTCCCTGGATTTCTCTGAAAATATCTTGCAGATTTTAAAGAAAAAATGGACATTCACAGTTCTTGGTGTGACATTACAAGTTGCATGGGAAAATATCCCTGTTATCTCTTGTTAACCCTCTACAAGCTGCCATACATCTATATTTTGGATACATTTGAGATAAACTGGACCATTTTCAAATAGCCACAGCACTTGGTGGGTATGTGTTAAACAAACATAACTCATTTTGTCGGTCATTAACTTGTCGGACGACGATATTAATATTAACCCTCTCCACCATTAATGATGGTTTTTACCTAACATTTTTTTATCAAACTGAGTCATTAGGCTTTTCCCTCTGGAAAAGACTATTGTTTTTCTACGGATTATTATTTTTTTTTGGGGGGTTTTTTTTTTTTTTTTTTTTTTTTTTTTCCACACATTTTGTCCGCACGATTCCGAAGCCATTTTCGGACCGATTTTCACAAAATTTTGCACACGCATAGAGGGGCACAAAATCTAAAAATGTACCGAAGCGGAATTTTCGATTTAACCCTTATTTCGTCACAATTGGCAAAAAACTGTCAAAATTGGGGTTTATCAGCACTTTCTCGAAACACGTCTTGTAGATTTTTTTTAAACTTTCATCATTGATAGACCTGTCTGTGCCACGACATTTGATACACATGACATATCAGGCGATGCATATGGTAACCCTCCACAGGCTGCCAAACATCGAAATTTTGATGAAATGGGCCGGTTTCAGGCCCCCAGAGCACCCAAACGATACACGAGAGATAAACATAACTTCCTTTATTTGAAGTGGAATTCACCGGAGATCATATTTGTAAGTAATAATGGTGTTCAAAAAACCAAGCATTAACCCGTTTTGGGCTGGTTAAACATCAATACCCCCCCAGAAGCTCAAAAATTCAGGTTTTCCGTGGATTTCTCTAAACGAGTCTTGTAGATTTTCATGAAAAAATTGTCACTCCCAGGCCTTGATGTGACAATAGAAGTTGCATGGACAAAATACTTCGGTGAGCATTTGTTAACCCTCCACGGGCTGCTAAAAGTCAAAATTGTGATAAAATGGGCTGTTTTTGGATGCCAACGGCACCCAACGAGTACGCCACAAAGAAAAGTGATTTCTTTTATCGAGCTCACAATCTATAGGGAAACATTTTTGTAAGTAGTAAGGGTATTCAAAAAACGAAGTCTTAACCCATTTTGGGCAGGCTAAAGAGAGAGACCCCTTAAAATCTAAAAATTCCCATTTTCTGTGGATTTCTCTAAATACATTCCATAGGTTTTCAAGAAAAAATGACTACTTGCAGGTCTTTGTGTGACATTACAAGTGGCATGGACAAAATATTCCGCTGAGCGTTTATTAACCCTCTACAGAATGCCAAGCATCATAATTTTGTTGAAATGGGCTGTTTTCGGACGCACACAGCACACAATGTATGTCCGAGAGTTACACATAATCTCCTTTGTTGGAAGTGGAATTCACTGAGGACCATTTTTGTAAGTAATAAGGGTATTCAAAAACCCAAGCGTTAACCCCTTTTGGGGTGGTTATTAGCGATACCATCAAAAGCTAAAAAAAATCATGTTTTCCGTGGATTTCGTTACAAACATCTTGTAAGTTTTCAACAGAAAATGGCCATTGATAGGTCTTGGAGTCACATTACCGGTTGCATGGATAAAATAGTCCAGTAAGCACTTGTTAACCCTCCATCGGCTGCTAAATGTCAACATTTTGAAAAAATAGTCTGTTTTTGGACACCAACAACAACAAATGGGAATGCCACAGAGATACAAAACTTCTTTTACCGGATGCAAAACTGACAGAGAAAAATTTAGTAAGTAGCAAGGGTATTCAAAAAACCGAGGTCTTAACCCATTTTCGCCTGGTTAAGATGTACCCCTTAAAAGCTTAAAATTCCAGTTTTCTGTGGATTTCTCCAAAAAATCTAGTAAGTATTCAAGAAAAATTGACCATTTGCAGGTCTTGGAGTGACATTACAAGTTACATAGACAAAATATTCCGGTAAGCGTTAGTTAACTCTCCAGAGGCTGCAAAGCACAGACATTTTGAGAAAATGGACTGTCCTTGGGCACCCATTGCACGCAATGTGTACCTGCGAGATAAACATAACCTCCTTCTTTGGAAGTGGAATTCATCAGACCAAGCATTAACCCATTTAGGGCTGGTCTTAACCCGTTTTGGGCTGGTTAAACAGTGATACCCATCAAAGACTTAAAATTTCATGCTTTCCCTGGATTTCTTAAAAAACATCTTGTAGATTTCAAGAAAAAATGGCCATTCACGGGTCTTCATGTGACATTACAAGTTACATGGACGAAATATTCCGTTGATCATTCGTTAACTCTCCACGAGCTGCTAAACATCAAAATGTTGATAAAATGGATTGTTTTCAGACACCAAGAGCACCCAATGGATATGTAACAGAGAAATATAACTTCTTTTACTGCGCGTAGAATTCACAGAGGAACAGTTTTGTAAGTAGTAAGGGTATTTAAAAGAATGAAACTTAACCTATTTTAGACTGGATAAGGAGAGATACCCCTTAAAAGCTTAAAATTTACATTTTCTGTGGATTTCGCTAACTGCTTGTTGGCGATTTTCAAGAACAATTGGACATTGGCAGGTCTTACAAATTGCATAGATAGAATATTCCGCTGGTCGTTTGTTAATCGCGCTACAGGCTGCTAAACGTCAACATTTAGGTAAAATCGGCTGTTTTCGGGCAGCAAATGGGTATGTAATAGGTAAACATAACCTCTTTTATCAGATTCAGAATTCATGAGGGATAATGTATGATAGTATTAAGGGTATTCAAGGGAGCGTGGTGGCTCAGTGGTAGACTGTTGTACTTCTATGCTAGAGGTCCAGAGTTCGATCCCCGTCCGGGACGACTCACGTTGTGTCCTTGGGCAAGGCACTTTAGCCCGGTTGCCGACATGGGGGCACGATGACGCCGTGTACTAAGGCATACTGCACGTCGATGGTACATATGTCTTCACCCTCTGTAACCCTGCTTGAACGGAGCTTGAACAGAGTTAGAATGTTGAGGAGCTGACAGTTGCTCGTCGATGCTTGGTGGTTCTCTCCGTGTACTCCGGCTTCCTCCACCTATAAAACTGTCACGGCCACGATTAGCCATTGTGCATAAGTATGTGACCTTAAACACCAATAAATAAATAAATAAATAAATAAATAAATAAATAAATAAATAAATAAATAAATAAGGGTATTCAAAAACCAAGCCTTAACCCTGTTTATAGGATTAAAGACAGTTAGCCCATGCCGTGTACGCTGCCTACATTACTTGTAAAATCGACACCCCCCACTAAATCTTCTGCGAGGCGCGGTTTCGGACCCGACCACCTGACGGTTCTGACCACATCAAATAACACACCTTCGTTGTATTTAGCAGCATGGATTTCCCCAAGAAGCAAAGACAAAAATACGTCTGCGGAAAATAATGGCAAATATTTTATTTAGCCTGTATTTTGTCCGTATAGAAAATTTCTCACCCATATATACCTAAAAATGATTCAATGATACAATTGGACATATTTCTCTCATAAAACGTGAAAAAACACTTGATTTATTGCATTTTAGGATTGCGCATGTATATTCTTAGAAAAATCTCTGTCTGTTATTAAACTACGGCGTGTCTTTGATCTCGTTTGGGACGATCAGTGATTAGCACCTTTTCGACAAGAGCCATCGAAATTGAAAATAAAAAAAATAATCAAATTTCACTAAAACCTTTTGCAGAATCGTGTTTTTCAGAAAACGCTTTCCCGATAGCGTGTGTCGTTTTTAAAATTCGGATCAGCAAGCACGAAATTATAAATATGTTGTTGTCAACAACAAAATTGAAAGCATGTCGGTCAAACTTGCATGGCGTCAGAACTCGACTCGGGTTAAATACTGCGGTGTAGTGAAAGGACGAGAGTAAGAAACGCTGATATCGCAGTAGGCTTTAAAATGTCCATGGAATGGTCTTAAAATGAAGTTTATATTTGCAGCTTTATTGCAAATGGGTTTCCCGTTGTTTCTTGTTGAAATGTTATTTCCGTCAAGGCCAAGTACCATAGAAAATTTGAATACTGGGCATTGGGATAGTGGGATAGGACACCTGCCCCATGAACAACTGCCTCCTATTAAAATTAATTAGCGGGGGCACCCCCCCCCCCCCCCCATATGCTGTTTATTTTACCTAGGACACCTGCCCCCTGCTGTTTGTTTTACCTAGGACACATGCCCCCCCCCCCTACTGCTAGATTAGATTAAACATATTTTATTTGCCATTTGACAATGCAAATCAGGATTGGAGGACAAGTGCTTACCACTTAGAAGCCCCTCCGTTCCTGTACAGTGACTAATAATTTACAATATGACAGAACGTATTCCATAAATAACAGAATCTAGCAAAATCTAAATATTATAAACATTATAGACAAACACAAATTAAACTGAGAGAAAGAGAGAGAGAGAGAGAGAGAGAGAGAGAGAGAGAGAGAGAGAGGAGGAGAGAGAGAGGAGAGAGAGAGAGAGAGAGAGAGAGAGAGAGAGAGAGAGAGAGAGGAGAGAGAGAGAGAGAGAGAGGATAAAAATAAATAGAATATAAAGAAAAAAAGAAAACATGAAATACAACATTAGATCCAGTGATGATGCCCGCCACCCACCCATTTGCATTCTGTAGTATCTTGGCCGTAATGGGAGTCTAAATTAACATCTTGATTACAGCCACTGAGCAAAGGTTTTCACTTCTGGGGATGTTCACACAACTGTTTGTTCACCAAGTACACCTGCCCTGCCCCCGTTGTTTGCTAACGGGCCCCTCCCCATTGACCTTTTCTATTTTTAGAAGCACCCAGGCCGACGGGGAGAGGGCGTTATTGGGAGCATGGCTAGATTTTGCTATAAAATGGGGTGAAGGAAGGTACCCTCAAATCTGGGTCGAAAGTGGCGAAAATGACAAAAGGCTACGTCAACGTATGGTGACGGTATAAACTACAGGCGATCTGGGCGATGTACAGACGAAAAATAATAGCTTGGAGCCGGTTAGGCAATTTGGCACAAAAAACTCCGACTTTATGCTCAATCGCTGCTCTACAGTAGTCTACAACAGTCCCCAAGTCCATTCCCAAACTGATAGAGTCGGGACGAATAGTACTCTCACTTTCCACGCGATGCGTGGTGTTCTTCACGCGGCCTCGACACTCGCAACAGATGCCAAACTGTCAGCCAGGGTGCGTAGAACAAGTTATGAAAATTAGAAGTCGCTGCCTTCAGCGGTCTAGACACGGTCATGTTTGTGAGAAGTGCAATTTTAATGTCTAATTGGCAAATTTTCAATAATCGTTTCCGCCAAAAAACCTACTCACCGCCGATTTCTTTTCACTTCAACTTCTGACGATTATCTAAGTTTAAAGATAGTTGTCAGGATACCCCTCCCCCGCCGCTCTTTTGGAGCTGGTTAGGCAATGTGGCACCGAAACCTGGGACGTTATGCTCAATCGCAGCTCTACAGTCGTCTACAACACTGCCCGTGTCCATTCTAAACTGATAGAGTCGGGACGAATAGTACTCTCACATTCCAAGCGATGCGTGGCGTTTTCCACGCGGTCCGGACACTCCAAACAAATCCCAAAATGTCGGCCAGGGTTCGTAGAACAAGTTCTGAAAATTTCAAGTCCCTGCCTCCAGCGGTCTGAACACCGTTCGTGTATGTCAGAAGTGCTATTTTAATGTCCAATATGCAAATCTTCGTCAATCTTTTCCTGCCTGCCAGAAACCCAATCACCGCCAATTTCTCTTGACTTTAAACTTGTGAGATTCTCGTAGGTTTGAAGGTTGTGTTGGGATCCCTGGTGGCTGTCTTAAAGAAGCAACTTCCATTTACAGTCAACTCTCCACCAGTCACACACAATTGTAACATTTAAGTGGACTTACTCCAGCGAGGAGGCACTGAAGGATTCTGCGCCCATTTCCGACGTCTTTTTTCGAACTGGCTTGAAAAGGGAGGACCAAATTCAAACAATTACCTCCTCTCTCCAAAACACCATATCTCAGCCAATTCTAGGCAGATTTTCATGAAATTTTCACTCCTTGTTCAGGAATAGTTGTGGCATCACTTTCCATGAAGAGCGACATGAATTTCGCATTTCGTCACGTCGAATTGGAAAATGGCCATTTGCAGTTCTTAGTGTGACATTACAAGTTGCATGGAAAATATTCCTGTTAGCACTTGTTAACCCTCTACAAACTGCCAGACATCAATATTTTGGATACATTTGAGATAAAATGGACCATTATCAAATAGACACAGCACTCAGTGGGTATGTGTGAAACAAACATAACTCCTTTTGTGGGTCATTAACTTGTCGGACGACGATATTGATATTAACACACTCCACCGTTAATGATGGTTTTTTACCTAAACAATTTTCTTATCAAACTGAGTCATTTGAGACTACTATACTCACCTTTCTCATAACATCAATGAAGGAACTTCAGTGAGACAGTTAAAAACAATTCATCAGACACTGTGGGGTCATGAAGAATCATGGAATCTCATCGGGAAAAGCCATGATTCTCCAGAATCATAAAGTCTAGTTTGAGACTACTATACGTACCTTTCTCGCTCATAACATCAATAAAGGAACTTCAGTGAGACAGTTAGAAACAATTCATCAGACACTCTGGGGTCATGAAAAATCATGGAATCTCATCTGGAAAAGCCACGATTCTCCAGAATCATAAAGTCTAGTTTAGCGAATGTGCATTTACAATAATTTGAAAGTTCGATTCTCCCCGGGAACAAAATGAGCAAATCTCACCGCCAAAACTTTTATATTCATGGGAGGGACAGTACCTGTATTATATATCACGTTGCACTCACTGTTGATCGAATTAACAGAAAAAGTTACAGAACACCAAAAGATGAGAAAAACGCAGTTTTCTTATTTTTAAATGGGTGTCAGCCGCGAATAAAAGTCAAACGTTCAAAGTGATTGGGAAAAATTGTAAAAGCCAGCGTCGGTATTCTTCTTCAACTCAATATGAAAATAAATGACCGGAGTTGTGAAATGATGCGCCAACATTTCAAAATTGTACTTTTTATATGAAATTCCCATACCCTTCCCTTAGCATTACATTTACTGACAACGTTAGGAAATTTAGGGAGGGGGGGGGGCTAACTTTCTCGTAAAACTCTCACAGTGATGAAAATTGTCAAGATTCATTTTCGATCGAACTTGTCTACCATTTCTTTCTGTCCAAGAAAGTAAAATGCGAGACCTTTGGATCTCAGATCCAACTATACTGAGTCAAAAAAGAAAGTATATTAAACTTTAAGGAGCACGTTTTTAATATTATCGACTTTAATCCCAAACAAATTATTGCAAATTCATATTTCGAGTCTAGCTGTAATTTCATGTTCTTACTGTTGCCAGCGTCACGTCAGGACGTCGCAATTCAGACATGGGGTGAACTGAAAAGTTCACACATGCAGTCAATAGCGTGTATGTCCACCGTGTGCCTCTTAGATGACAAGACATCAACGGCGCATGGACCAGACAAGTCTCTGGTTGTCACCCTGTGGGATTGCGTTCCACTCCTGCCTTAGAACATTACTTAAATCGCCTAACGTCTGAAGATCATGAAGTCGTACCCGACGGTCCAATTGATCCCCAAAAATGCTCGATTGGCGACAAATCTGGCGAAAGTGGGGGCTAGGGAAGAAGTTCGATGCTCTGCTCCTAAAGAAAGTCACGACAGATACGCGCCAAGTGATATCGGACATTGTCTTGCTGGAATACCTGCAACCCGACGTTAGAGTTGAACAACGGGACAACACCAGTGTTAAGAATTTTGTCCCTATATCGCTGTCCATTCAAATTATCATCAATGAAAAGCAACTGCGTTCGATGGTGCAAGAAAATTCCTGCCCAAACCATTACACTACCCCCGCCGAAACGGTCGCATTCCTGCACGCAAGTATCTGAAAACCGTTCTCCTCGCCGGCGATACACTCTTGCCCTACCATCAGCGCGCCAAAGACAAAATCGTGATTCATCATAAAAAGAACTGTGCCCCAACGCTGCTGCGTCCAGCGAACACGCTGACGTACCCATTCCATTCTGACGGTGCGATGACGCTGGGTAAGGATTGGTCTATTGTATGGACGCCTCCTTCGGATGCCGTGTTCAGCGTGTCCATTTCGGGTAGTTTGTGCACTGATTCTATTGTTAGTTCTACCAGGTGTAATTGCTGCTGTCCACGTCGCGGGAAGGAAGCGATCCCGCAGGTGAGACGTCCTGATATGTCGGACTTGTGCAGAGGTCGTAACTCTTGGACAACCTAGACGCGGTCGATCGGCAATAGATCCAGTGGTTCTATGCCTTCCAATGAGACGGTAAATAGTGGCCACAGTAACTCCAAGCTCAGCAGTGAGCTCATCTGGAGGTATCCCAGCCTCATGCATACCAATGGCATACAACCTCTGATTTTCGGTTAACCATGGCATTTTTTAAAATGTCGGAAGAAAAAAAACTAGAGTGTTTTCTCAATAACCCAGGCTCCCTAGCACAACATAACATACAGAAAATCGTCGGTCATCCACTCAATTTGACATTCTCGGGTAGCACGTGCTATTTTGAAATCCGTAGCAAAATTTATACGGCTGGGTGGACAACAACAACATGTCATTAAACTCTTTGCACGACTTCTTGTCCGCCAACATGCAACATTAGAACTATTATATTTTTTCACATTTGTTTCAATTATACTTTCTTTTTTAACTCAGTATATTATTTGTTTCTTCTGATTCGATCTTGATTTTGCAACATTGGGTCCATCCTGTAAAATAAGAGAAATGCAGACCAACTTGAGTAAGTGTGTTGCGATCAGATAATCGAGAATTGGTGCATTTTGTTTGAAATGGAAGGCAGTGTGAACACAGTTTTAGTGTCATGGGAGATCTTGTCTACTCAGAATATTCAAATTTTTACCTGGGATTACTCCATTAACCCTTTACCCAACGTAACGGTCAAAACCGGCCAGCGCTATCCTCAAAAATCGCGAATTAATTTTCATTATTTTTTCATTTTTTGTCTCAAAAACATAGGTTATGACCCCTCGTTGGAACGAGCTCGTTCCAACGAGGGATCATAACCTATGTTTTTGAGACAAAAAATGAAAAAAAAATAGTTATTCAAGAATTTTGTTTGCAAGTGTCGTCTGCTTTTCATGTTGGGTAAAGGGTTAAACTAACGTTATGGTGGTTTTTTTACATTCTGCTAAGAAGACACGGGAAATCTTGTTTCTGAACATTTTGTTAAAAAAAACACAGGAACGTCAAATGCATAGATTTAGAAAGCCATATTCGCTATTTTAGACTATATCACAGGATTAACACCATTCACAATCTAAGACTGGGGGAAGAATGCGATTTTTGTAACAATCCATAGCTTATGACCTGTTATCTTCTGACATATAGTGAACTATATAACGTTACGTTACGTACGTGTGTATGTAAAGGTCTTTTCACACTGGATACGTAGTGAACAATGGGCACAATACGATAAAGTAATAATGGACGTTTTTTCTCACAGTGTGAACTTTCGACGTAGTGAGGTATTGGATGTGAGCTTTGATGGCGAACAAACTTTCGATGTTGTGAGGTATAGGGTGTTAGCTTTGATGGCGAACAAAGAAAGAATTAAACCGACTCAATTTGGCATGCAAGCCTGTGATATTTTTCATTAAAGGGTGAGTGTTTTGCAAGTCTCATCACGGTAGTCTTGGACACACCTATATTCTCCAGCCCAGGTCTGTTGACAAAACGAACTTTGACCGCGTGACACCATCCCGTGCCTGAACAATTACTCGGAATCACATTCTCAGTAGCAAATTCTCCACAGTGGGCCGGGTAACTGCCTGGTGACCTTTTCTCCGTCTGGGTGACAAATACGAAAAACTTTTCTCTGACCTTTTCATACTTCCTGCCTTTCCAGCTTGTCAAAGAATATCTACTGGTGATGCCCAATATGACTCACCAAATACCGATTTTGGTTCCATTGGCGAAGAAAATGTTGAAAAATTACGTACCTACTAGTGATGAAATATATAAAAGTCCAATAACTTTTGGAGACGTTATCAATCCTTTCCATAAATTAATGTGGGGTAACAGTCCAATGTTTTACATTTTTATTCGCTAACAAATGCAATGGACCCTCATTGGAAAAAGATACTCAAGCTCGTTCCGACGAATGTTGGGAAGTAACTTTTTTCAACCGAAATTGCAAATGTTTAGTTTTTTCCACTCTTAACATGACAACAATCGTCTGCAGTTGCGACATTTGTCTTCAAACAGCAACTTCAAGAACAGGTCTTGGTAAGATGTTAATGTTCAGCGAAAGAACTGTGTTTATTACATGGAGACGTTTCAAGATTGCATTTTTCTGATTTTGTTCACGCCACTGCCATAAAAAAACGTTCACATTATTCCAAGGCGCCACTGCTAGAACCTAAGAAAATAGCAATGTTTAAAAACCACATCGACCGAAGTAATTTGTAGATTTGCTAGTGCTTATGACGCCACCAAACAGTAGTGAGCATGTTTTGGGATTTAATAAACCCTGTTATCGTGAAATTAAATAGGCTAGTTCTCGTGTAAATGTCTTGTATCCGTGAACAATGATTTATGATAGCAGTCTTACAACAGCATTGATCAATTGTGTCTGTTTTCTGAGTTCGGTTTCCAAAGCCAACCACGAGCACGGACGATCTCTGATTGGTGTATTATTATTTTTATTTATTGGCATTTAACGTCAATTTTAGCATCTAAGGCTATATTACAGACCGCACCACAACTACAATATCAAGTTTAGGTAAATCGTTTATAAATTTGTTGCCTATTTTATAGGACTTCCACCCTAAGTGATAGTTGCAGGGTAGACTTTTTAACCCTTTACCCAACGCAGACGATATCAAAATTTATTATTTTGAATATAATTTTTTTAAATTTTTCAAAAAATTTCAACAAAACCATATCATGTGACCCCTCATTGGAACGCGCTCAATGAGCTCGTTCCAATGAGGGGTCACATGATATGGTGTTGTTGAAATATTTTGAAAAATTTAATTTTTTCAACTGCTCAGTTTGCATATGACGCGGGTGGATTTGGGCGATTGGTTAGGTAAAGGGTTAATAGAAAGGTATGTGTATTAGAAAATTAGCGTTTTTAATGAACAATGTCCACAAAGAATACAAAATCTGAAGTGACGTTAAAACCTAAAAACTCTCATTAAATCGAAAAACTAAAAACTGATATCTCTTAATTATTTTAACTTTACAACATTTATTTATTAAAATCGGCTTCCATATATTTTTTGATGATGGTGATGTCAATAGCCTCAGCCGAAAATTCGGCTATAACCGTTGACAATATCAGCTCGGTACCAAATGTTTAAATATGATTTTTAAAGGAGATGGGATTTACAAAAGTTGAAAGTGGGAGGCTTGATACAGGCGTTGAAACAAAAAGTTTAAGAAAAAAACCCAAATTGGCCTCTATTTTTGAAAAAGGTCTGAAATCTAAAAATCACAGTCACAAGTGAGAATTAGAAAGATGATCAATTAGGGTGTCAAATTCGTGAAGACTGCTCCCGGAAAGTACCCTAAATCGTGGCGGGAGAGAAAAAATTAAAATGCTGACGATCGCTTTAAGTCACCAATTTCAATGGATGGCTTAATTAAGGGAAACGTAAACAGAATCAATTTGGGGATAGTCACCAAATAGCACACGGGGCAAAAAGGATTATTAATTCCAGTTTGCGATGTATATTTCGTTCAGGTGTATTCTATACAATACATAATGTAAGCTGAGAGCTGCAGTTGGTTTTAACATTTATATATTTAATAAATTCACTTTAAAAAAAATATTTTTGTAGGCACTCATTCTCATTCATATTGGTGAGATCCAGCATCGGCAAAACCAACATCAACAGTTCTACCTTTTTGTGTTGTTTTTGAGTTGGGGGCCTGAAAATTCGATATTAGAGCTGAAACGGTTAAAGGGTTTTCTTGATCGATTAATAACAAGGAGTAACCTTGGTTAACCGATTAATCATTTACCCTAATCGGTAGCTGAATAATTTCCGAACCTTTGATGATTTACAACATAGTAACTCTTTACCCAACATAACGGGAAAAACCGGCCAGCGTTTTCTACAAAAGTCTCCATTCAAATTTTATTATGTTTTCAGTTTTTGTCTCAAAAACATAGCTAATGACCTCTTATTGGGACGAGCTCAACGAGCTCGTCCCAATGAGAGATCCTAAGCTATGTTTTTAAGACAAAAATTGAAAATTTTTAGTAATTTAAGAATTTATTTTAGAAGTATCGTCTTTCAACCGCACTGGATAACGGGTTAAGAACGAACATTTCCAGCTACTGATACATGCACGTGAACAAGTATGCCAGCACATAACTTGCATGCTTTACTCTGCCTCATATAATTGATGTGAGTTAGTCTGACAACGTGGACCTGTTTTGGAGAAGCTTGTTCTTGTTAACCTATCTAAAACAATAGTTCAAAAATAACGGTTAATCGATCAATTATTTTTTTGATCGATCAAGACGTTGATCATTGGTAAATCGATTAATCGGTTAACTGTTTCAGGTCTATTCCATATATTATGCTACAAAGAAATAAAGTTTGAAAGCTTTGAAAATATGTTAATGAAGCTGATGTAAAAAAATCGCCCATGTTGGTGGGGCGAACAGTTTTTGTCTAGAAAGTTTTGTGGGCCATTTCCATCAATAATGCTTTTTATGGATGTGTTCAACTCAGTACAAGTACCAATATGTTGAAAACGACCCAAGCCAAGGAATACTCAGATATGATCCACGAATGTGGCCGGAATGAACTTTATTTTTTAAGCAGCATGGTGGTGTACGTAGGCACATACATACCATGTAAATACACCGGGGGCATTGAAAGAGAAATATTACCGAATATTGCTATATTTCTAGCTCATCGGAGTCAAACATGATCTACTCTACATGGCACTTCATTTTAATGTGATCACAACTGTATGATTTGCATCACATACAAACAAGAAGAGTGTTGTCTGAAAACAGTCGCGTTAAAGGGGTCATCCAACGTAATTTTGGGCATTTTTTGTAAATGTTCACAATGCCCTAAATACGAATTAAAACGGTGAATAACGACATATCATATACCAAAATAATAACAAATGTATACAAAACCCGAATTTATCCACTTTTGGAAATTTTTAAAAATTTTTTTTGCTTTTGAAGACAAAGAAATTGCCGGCCGCATAAGTAACCGTCAGGATTAACAAGGAATAGATCGGTAATTCGAATGTCTGAGTTGTGAATAAAAGACTCCACACTCCATACTCGGAGAAAGCATATTTATCATTTCATCACCAACGTGGTGACAATGCTCAGGGGAAAATGGATGACCACAAACGCTTCATTCTGTTTGTCAGACACGTTTTTTGTTGTGATCACGTGGGTTTGGGGAGAAGTTGTGCAATCATTTCATTTCCCACGAATCTGAAATCTTCAAACATTTCAATGTTATTTTTGAATCTGGGAGGCGATGTAATGTACAACTCACGACACATTCATAGGAAAATATTCAACTGACAATGTGATAAATGCGAGATACAGTCCATAGCAGTGCTGTTGAATTTCAAAACTGCACAATGTGACGCAAGTGTCCGCAAGGGATTAATACGCCACCAATTCGAACTACTATTATTTGGCTGGTGATGATGATCAGAACATAAAAGTGGAAAATTATATTTGAAAACAAAAATATTTTCACATCAACATACATTACAGCCGTCACAATTGTATATTTACGAAAAAATAATTTTACTGTCGCCGAACTATATTCGTGACGTAAAGAAGGCTTGATGAAGTCTGTAACGAAATAAGAAGACCGATGTCAAGGAGAATTATCAGAAGGGTTTCTTCCTGTTCACCAAATATAGAGAAATGCCATACCATAAATTTAAATATCTCCCTCACACAACCGCATTGTGTATAAGACGGATCAACGCCGATTTTGAGAACTGTTAGCACCGAAAGGTTGCGAAAATCTATTCTGTGGACAGAAATAGAGAAATTCTCCTAGGCGGACAAAAATTCACACGAATTACCGAAATGAGACCACAACGTGTCATAAGTGTTTAGATACATGAATTTAATAACCAACACAATTCCGATATTGTTCAGGTCGGTAACCCTTCGCCTATAAAATTAGTATTAGTAAGCAGATCAGTTATTAATATTCTTAAATCTCACGAGAAAACAACAGTCAAGCCTCCACAAACAACAACTACGGAAGGCCGATAGTTCCAAAACCAATGAAGCATACCACATCATGTACATAAATGAATTGGAAGCCAGAATGTCTAACTAAGTGTAGCCGATTGGTCAAAGTATTCAGCACGCAGGACAGGTCATTTTTGTTATTTTGGTCACACTTGAACATTCAAATGACACCCTTGACAGCTGTCACTGCTCATGAAATCACAGAAATGGACACATATAACACTAAATGAGGAAGTTTGGCCGTTCACTCTTTTTTGGTGCATCAATCTGATCGTACTTTACCAATTTGATACAGATCTCATGCAAAATGGCACAGGATTGTGGGAGGTATGGTCACAGCAGACTCACAAAATCCACATTGGATATTTTTCATTTTTCATTGATGCACTCTCTCATGACTCCATACTTATTCTTCTGAACTGTGGAGATTTGACCCTTGGTGAACTTCATAAAAGGTAAACAAACACAAGAAAAATGGCAGCCCGTTTGAAATGTAGGCATCCTAAATTACAATTTGTCTTATGTTCTGTTCCTTGCAAGAATGATAAAAAGATCTCTCCGAGTCTGTACTAGAAGGATTGCAGAATTTAACTATTCAACAAATTTAAGGTATTTTATTGTCTAAAATCTAGTCGGTTACTTATGCCATAGCAGACATTCAGGTGGTGCTATCTACCACATGACAGTAGTTCCATGGCAAATTTCAGTTTCCATATGTTCTATGTTTCATTCCAAACATTTTGGTATATAATTTGTTGGAGGTTATTTATTTTGGGTCTTTTGTAGACTTGGAAGAAAATTACCTGAAATTTTACCAAAGTTAGGTTGTACGTCTCCTTAATAGTATTAACATACATGAAAACCCACAAACTTCACACAAATGCCATTTAACTGCCGATCTAGCTCCACAATGAAGCCATTACATGCAGATTATTACAACAATCAATTGATCTGGATTGTCGTATTCCATCGGGCTGACGAGAGCTTTTAGCGTCTTGTTTGATCTGGCTAATATGTTCTGGTTACCAAGATGGAATATGACAACATAGACAGATTGACTGTAGAATATATCTTTAATATTTGACAATGGATATTAAGAAATGAATACGAGTGGGGTCAAGTAATTCTGCAGCACTAGAAGCAATCAGCGGGGAGCTTGGGTGGATGAGTGTCAAGGACAGAATACACTTAATAAAACTCTGTTATCTTAACCATTTGGCAAATTTCCCCGACAGCCGGTAGTGTAAACTAATGCTTCAAGAAGATTTGTAATTCAAATACAACGATGGTCCAAGTGAGGGAGTTAATAGAGAATTACTTACTGGAGATCTCTGACTAAGAAGTAGGGACAAACCAGTATGAAAAAATGTTGTCAGAGAAAAAGTCATGGTGGACGGCATTGGCGAGATGGCGAGAAGGGGTCAAATCAAAGAGGTCTTTGGGTGACCTGCGTGAAAACGTGAAGCTAGGTTTTGAAGAGTACCTTGATGGAAGCGTTGGAGGGACACTGTTGTTCAAGCTGAGGCCGAAGTCCCTGGAGGTTGGAGGGAAATTGGGAAAACAGTGAAAAGGAGTGCCAGCAGTGTAATTTAGGTGTGATTGAGGGCCTGGAATACTTTCTACTAGAATGTCTAAAATACTATTCTACAGAATAAGATTCACTGGGAGTATTTTGGAAAGTATGATAGGAGTTTGAAGGACATGTGGTTAGTGGGTGACACAAAGGCGAGGGTTAGTATGCTTATCGGAGAGACTAGGAAGAATGGGGCACGGGATGTCATCAAGCAGGTCGTCTCCGAGTGTTGAGAGGGGCGAAGAAACCTGGGAATAGGGAGGTACTTTGGATCACAGGGGTAAGCAAAGCCTTCTCAACTGAGAACCGCGACAAATCACCGGCCGACCAAAGTGTTATTTTTAACTGAATGTAAATAAAAATAAATAGGAATTATTTGCATAGATTATTCAGCGTAAATGCCCACGAGTTTTTATTTTGCAGTTTGTTAGCATCTTGCCTCGACAATCTGCGCACATCACTGACGTAATATCGACCTCGCTTGAGATGGGCACGATATTGATTTGGAAATGTTGAGGCTCTTGTACTCCGACGAGCTACAGTTGATGAGCAAATTATAGTGGTATATTGGAACTGTTTACGGTAGCCATATAATAAAGAGGTTATGAGAGAATGCTACGAACAAACGTTACGAAAACATTTCGCACAGTCCAATAACCAATTTATCCTCCAGGGAGACGAAATGCTGCTTACAGGCACTTCAGCACTGCTCGTGCCAGACATTCGATCTCCTGTAAGTAATCCTTTGTCATTACTGGTATAATGCTACCTACATCCAGTTCATTCCGATTACGGTCTGCTGCAGATTACTGGGGTACTTTACGCCAAAGAATATCCAGAGATCCTCATTAGGATAAACATCTGACCTGGTGGATCTCATCGCAATGCCACTAGCTAACTGTTAATGCCTGCACGGAGCCTTGATATTGCATCCCTGAGATTACGAAGCAGTGAACCACCAACTTCACTTGTCAAGTGGAGTATCATTTTTTCGTCTATGAAAACTGGTGACCAGGGGAAAACGATTGATGCCCAATGATAATTTTATCATTTAACGTAACTTTTTAGAGTTCTACTACAATTGGAACTGAATGCGTTTGTAATTCTATTCTTTTCTGATCTGTCCTGTTCACATAACGGATGAGTGTTTTACAAGTCTCTTCACGATAGTATCTAATCTTGTTGACATCTCCATTCTTCATCTCCAAACAGTGTTTGTTGACAAAACAAACATTTGAAGTGTGCTTCCGCCCCGCTGTAGAACAATTGCAGGTTAATGAATTCCCATGGGCGGATTTGCCACCGTCAGTCAAGGCTACAAATATGAAGAACGATACTTAGACCTTATCACACAGTCTGCCTGATCAAACGAGACGAAAATATATATTTTTCTAACGACGTCCCGTTATTCTTCAGAACTTGAATTTGGTTCCACTGCGCAGAAATACCAAAGAATCACATTTGAAAGGGAACTTCATGTGCTAAATTCAATGTTCAGTCCCAAACCATCTCTGAGTCAGAAGTACGAAATATTACTCCTCAGAAAATACAAATAACTATTCCGATGGCACTTAACTGATCGCAATATGTAAACAGTAGGAAAAGCGAAAAAAATTAGTTATTCAGGAATTTTGTTTTGCAAGTGTCGTCTGCTTTTCTTGTTAGGTAAAGTGTTAAGGGGAAGATTGGTTCCAGACAACAATAGCGTCGCATTTAGACCGGTGCTTGTTGATTTAGGGTTAATAAACAGATTCAGATAAGTATAGATTGGTGTACAGACAGGCAGACGGACATCCAAACCACATCCCGTGTCTAACGACAAGCATACGCTCTCTATTGATTAATCAACAAGGATTATCTCGAAGCCGTTTTAGAATCTTGAGTTACAGGGTGCAGACAAATAATAAGATGACATTTTGCTGACGGTATGGACCTATTATTTACGATATGACTTTGAAAGTACAGTATTGTGATCACGAAAGCAAACAGAAAATTTTCGACCGTCTTGCGACTGGGTCGAATTCTTTGTCTGCTTTTCTCCAAACTATATATATGTAGGAATTCGCTCCTGCCGAAAAAAATACGGTAAAAGTGAATCTGGGGTGTTATTTTATTTGGTTTAATGCAGTGCATTATTGATTTCGCAGTATTTGATTAAAGAAGTCTCGTCCCACTGGTGTTAGCATATTATCATCGAATTACGATCTACGATCTGATCACCAAAAATACAGCGTTTGTGTCCAGAGTACTGTATATGGCAGATATTCTGCAGTGGTTCTAAAAATGTGTTAAATATTCAGGGCGTAGGAAGCTTATAATATTGGGGGGGGGGGGGGGAGTATTATAAACAGCAGAGGAAACAACTAAAAAAGTAATAAGACTTCTGAACGACAAACTTAAATTGAGCAAAGTTCCGTCTAACGTGTCAATAGCTCATAGACTCAAAAACTCAAATAATTCAAACAAACAGTCCATAATAGTGAAATTTATTTCCCGAACACACAAACTTGATGTGATAAAAGTGAGAAAACTTTTGAAAGGCTCTGGTATATCTATCACAGAGGACCTGACACAATTGAACAACTTCCTGCAAAAAAGGCTTTTTCACTGGACTTCATTCTGCAGTTCTTGGTCAGTGGGGATGGAAAACTTCTCTTAAAAACCAATGATGGTCTAATTTATAAATTTAGAACGGAGGAAGAAATAGAAAAGTTAGAGCGAAACAGATATAACGGCAATTCTTTGTTGACTGATAACAGCTTCTACTAATTATTTATTGTACAGGGTCTCCTGCCTACCGCACCCACCTCGAACCCCATGCAATTGAAGTCCTAAACCTAGCTTCTGGCTAGTCACGTGCGAACAGACACAACCCCCCCCCCAAACACAGACATACGCATGCACACACCCATAGACAGACACGCGCATGCACACACGCACTCCCCCCCCCCAAAAAAAAATATAAATAAATAAAAAAAAAACATAAATGAAATAAATTTAAAAAAATAAACTTAAAAAGCCATAAAAACCAAACAATACAGACCATTTAAAGTTGTAATCACATCACAGTGACTTGCAGTCCGACTTCAACTAAACGCAATGTCTGCAATACTTTGCCTACTGCTCAACCGCAAATACTAAATTTGCCATCCAGCAAATATCAACTCATATTGCACATCAACAGCACTTACCATACGTATAATCTCATTAGAGGACATAGATAGTCTTTACGCCAGGAATGTAAAATAGCCTTTATCCTTCCACTCGCCCATTCATTGATCCATTCACTCGGTCAACACTGAACATGTAAAATTGCCTTCATTCATCCGCACAATTAATCATTCGCTCATTTACTCACCTACACAACCCTGTCCTTTTGTCATTCACCCCTCCCCCCCCCCCCCCCACCCCTCTCTCTCCCATTCCATCGTCCACGTTGTGTGGGTGCGGGTAACTTTACCACGTAATTTTTTGATGATTCCATTTAACACACACGCTCAAATCACTCACGCATCCCCTACCCCACACGCCCACACACACCCCGACTTGTGAAAAACTTACATATATATTTCTATGGCAATGATATTTTGTGTATTTTGTTTTGTACTGTCACTATCTATACCCATGCATGAAATAATGTCCTAACGCCACAATATGTTTCATTGTACTGTTACTGTGTGCTCTCTCACATGGAATGCTAGCAAGGCTATACTTTGTTCTGTACTGTTGCTGTCTTCGCGCACATGGGAAAAATGTACCAATGCCGCAACATGTTTCATTGTACTGTTACTGTGTGCTCTCTCACATGGAATGTTAGCAAAGCTATACTTTGTTCTGTACTGTTACTGTTTTCGCGCACATGGGAAAAATGTACCAATGCCGGAACATGTTGCCTCGTGCCGTAACTATGTGCATTGTCACGTGTAATGTTAGTACAACTGCATTTTGTTCTATAATGTTATTTTCCAAATTGTCTAGATTGTGTATATTTGTTCAAAAGACTCGGAATGATGCAGTTGTACTGAGTATCATTATATGTACTGTGTATCTTCGTATGTATATCTCATTGAAAGTTTTGAAAGCGTAAAGCTATAATGTATAGTGATACAAGTCAATATTAATGGATGATAGTTTAGTCAATAGTACTGGTACAAAGCCGCAATGGAACAAGCCTGCTGTAGAAGCTAATGATAGGACAGATAGGTCATAGACTTGTAGTGGCTTGGGGCTTTGGTGACAAGATGGAAACGGAATCCCATTTTGTGGAATCCCTTTTAAAGAATCCCATTTGTGGAATCCCTTTTTCTGAAATGAGGCTAAGAGTCGTAGTAAATTAGACCTCATTGAGGGATTTTTAATGACCCTCATGGCCTCATACGACAAAAAAAAGGATTCCATAGCCACGGGTGTTTCCCCAAATGGGATTCTATAGGATATACCTGTTAAATTCTGAAATGAGGCTAAGAGTCGTGGTAAATTATACCTCATTTTTCATGGTCCTCATAACCTCAAAATTCAATGAGGCTATGAGGGATATTAAATGAGGACTCATTGAGGGTTTTTACATAGCCCTCATGGCCTCATACGACAAAAAGGGATTCCACAGTCACAGGCGTTTTCCAAAATGGGATTCCATAGGATACACCTGTTAATTACTGAAATGAGGCTAAGAGTCGTAGTAAATTATACCTCATTGAGGGATTTTTCATGGTTCTCATAACCTCAAAATTCAATGAGGCTATGAGGGATAATAAATGAGGCCTCATTGAGGGCTTTTAGCCCCCATGGCCTCATACGACAAAAACGGGATTCTCCAAAAGGTATCCTCGATAGGTATCCTCAAATAATACAATACCAGGCCATAGGTATCCTCAAATACTGAAATGAGGCTAACAATCGTAGTAAATTATACCTCATTGAGGGATTTTTAATTGTTCTCATAACCTCAAAATTCAGGCATAATATATGAGGACTCATTGAGGGCTTTTACATAGCCCTCATGGCCTCATACGACAAAAAGGGGTGCCGAAGGCCATATGTTTTCCAAAAAGGGGTGCCGAAATTAGGGTGCCTGGGGATATGGCCATTGGATATAGAGGTGACGAGAATCATTGTAATAAGGGGAGATAACTCTGCATACAGGTTATGATTGGTAGTTAGCGCCAGTAAAGTGAACTGATTGGGTGATCTAGATAAATGAAACAATAAGAGTACTTAGAATAGGGCCAGAACTAACAAGAACAGACCAGAATAGCTAAATATATATACTCCCGGACAAAGGAACATGGCCAGGTAGACGAAAACTATTACATAGATAGATAGAAGCAGAGAATTCTGAAAGAATTCGAACTAGTAAAACTTGTTGTTTGTGGTAATTAGATTAACTCTTCTACAAAGGAACATACCCTCAAAACATACCCCGTCTTATTGCAGAAAAATTGGGTAACTTAGCAACCACGTGGTACCATAGAAACCAAGATGGCGGCCTCCAGTATACAAAATGACGGAAACACGTTTCACCCTAACAACACGTGCTGCGCATGCGCACTCACACCACGTATCACCATGGAGATGACGTCACAACATGGCCGCTCACGCGGGTTACCATGACAACACAACATGGCGGCACTAGGTCACGTGGCATGACGTCACTTCCGGGGTCCGGCACCGGGGTCCGACCAATATTGCCCCAAATGTGCATACACTACTACTATCACTAGATGTAAGCTTGTTCCAATGTCTCGGAATGTTGTATTGTCATTGCTTTACAGTGACTTCTAGTAGTTATGATCAGAAACTTGCAGGTTGTGTTGCTTATCATCATATGTATGATTGTTCCAACGTCTCGGAATGTTGTATTGTCTTTGCTTTACTGTGACTACTGTGTCAACGTTTCTGTGCGTTGTATTGTGTACCAGTACATGTATATTTATATCAATCTTTTGGACTCCTATATTATAATTAGCTCCTTCGGTAGGCTGTACTGTTACAGTTCGTATCCATGTGAGAAAATATGTTATCTGTAAATTGTATAAATTGAAAAAATGGGAATTGAGCGAATATCGACCTCCCACACCCCCTTCCTGTCTCTCTCTTTTTCTTTCTGTCTCTATCTACCTCTGCTCTGCTGTATAAATTGGAAAATAGGAACTGAGCGAATATCGACCTTCCTCCTTTCCTGTCTCTCTCTTTTTCTTTCTGTCTCTATCTACCTCTGCTCTGCTGTATAAATTGGAAAATAGGAACTGAGCGAATATCGACCTTCCTCCTTTCCTGTCTCTCTCTTTTTCTTTATGTCTCTATCTACCTCTGCTGTGCTATCAGTGTTGATATCCATGTGTGAATATATGTTATCCATATTTCCATAAATTGCACAATTAAGAACTGAGCGAGTATGAAATCGTCTCTATCTACCTCTGCTGTGCTATCAGTGTTGATATCCATGTGTGAATATATGTTATCCATATTTCCATAAATTGCACAATTAAGAACTGAGCGAGTATGAAATCCTCTCTCTCTCTCTCTCTCTCTCTCTCTCTCTCTCTCTCTCTCTCTCTCGTCCACAATGCATGGGTGCGTGTAGCTTTCCAACGTAAATATTTGATGATGTTCATTAACACACACCCTCCGATCACACATGCAACCCCCACCCCACTCCACTCCAAACTCAGATCCTGTCTTGTGTAATACTGACGTATGTAATATCTATAGCAATGTTATTTTGTGTAATTTTTTCCGTACTGTACTGTCATTTGGCTTTTCCCTGTGGAAAAGACTCTTGTTATTCTACGGATTATTATTGTTTTATTTTTGTTGTTGTTTTTTAGGTTTTTCCCTCTGGAAAAGTCAACTGTTTTCTACGGATTATTATTATTTTTTTCGTTTGGGGGGGGGGGGGGGTATTTTTTTTCCACACATTTTGCCCGTACGATTCAGAAGCCATTTTCGAACCAACTGTCACAAAATTTTGCACACGCATAGAGGGGTATAAAATCTAAAAATATACCGAAGCGGAATTTTCGATTTAAACTTGCTTTCGCCGGAAAAGGCAAAAAACCGTCAAAATTAAGGCTTATAGTCACTTTCTCGAACCACGTCTTGTAGATTTTTTTTAACCATTCATCATTGTTAGACCTGTCTGTGACACGACCATTCATATACAAGAGATATCAGGCGATGCATATGTTAGCCCTCCACAGTCTGCCAAACATCGAAATTTTGATGACATGGGTTGTTTCCGGCCCCACAGCACCCAAACAATACACGAGAGATAAACAAAACTTCATTTATTGGAAGTGAGATTCACCGTGGATCATTTTTTTAAGTAATACGGGTATTCAAAAAACCAAGCGTTAACCCGTTTTGGGGCTGGTTAAACTGCAATACCCCTCAATAGCTCAAACATTCATGTTTTCTTTGGATTTCTCTAAATGAATCCTTTAGATTTTCAAGAAAAAATATCCACACACAGGTCTTTGGTGTGACAATACAGGTTGCATGGACAAAATACGCCGGTGAGCATTTGTCAACCCTCCACGGGCTGCTAAAAGTTAAAATTGTGATAAAATGGGCTGTTTTTGGACACCAACAACACCCAATGGGTACGCCACAGAGAAAAGTACCTTCTTTTATCTAGCGCGAAATTTATACGGAAACATTTTTGTTAGTAGTAATGGTGCTCAAAAGTCGAAGTCTTAACCCATTTTGGACAGGCTTAAAAGCTTAAATTTCCCATTGTCTATGGATTTCTCTAAAAACAACTTGCAGGTTTTCAAGAAAAAATGCCTATTTGCAGGCCTTTGTGTGACATTACAAATTGAATGAACAAAATATTCCGGTGAGCGTTTATTAATCCTCAACAGGCTGCCAAGCATCGTAATTTTGTTGAAATGGTCTGTTTTCGGACACGCACAGCACCCAACGTATACCCGAGAGATAAAGATAATCTCCTTTGTTGAAAGTGGATTTCACCGAGGACTATTTTTGTAAGTAATACGGGTATTCAAAAAAACAAAAAAAAACAAGCGTTAATCCTTTTGGGGTGGTTAATAGCGATACCCATCAAAAGCATGTATTTCCTGGCTTTCCTTACAGACATCTTGTAGGTTTTCACGACAAAATAGCCACTCCACTTGTAGGTCTTGGTGTCACAGGGATTGCAGAACAACACCTGGAGATTGTGTGTAGGTGCCTTCAGTGGTCTGGACGCAGTGGGCGTATGAGCGACACTGCTGTCTGTTCAATTTTAATGTCAAATTGGCCAAATGTCGGTTTTTTCGCCAACGGATCGTGTTGTCTGTTTCTCCCGGGGCGGTCTGAAATAAGCAGTTTAACTCCGACCTTTCTGTCCCATACCTTGGTGCGAATATTTCAAGCTGAACAGTTCACCAAATAGACAGAATTAATGCCAAACTCGACCGGTAACAGGTAAATAGTGAATGGAAACGTCATTGCATTGAGAATAGAGTAGGGACGGATCGTTCCCTCGGTTTCCACTCGATCTACGTTACATTGTTTCCACGCGGTCACGCCATTCGACAAAGATTCTAACCTGCCGAGCATGGATTGCAGGACAACTTCTGGAAATTTCGTGTAGGTGTCTTCAGTGGTCTGGACGCAGTCAGCGTATGAGCGACACTGCTGTCTGTTCAATTTTAATGTCAAATTGGCCAAATGTCAGTCCTTTCGCCATCGGATCGTATTGTCTATTTCTCCCGGGGCGGTGGTCTGAAATATGCAGAATTAACTCCAAACATTCTGTCCCACACAAAGGTGCGAATATTTCAAGCTGAACAGTTCATCAAATAGACAGAAATAATGCCACATTCGATCGGTAACAGGTAAATATTGAATGGAAACGCCATTGCATTGAGAATAGAGTAGGGACGAATCCTCCCCTCTGTTTCCACTCGATCCACGTTGTTTCCATGCGGCCACGCCATTCGAGAAAGATATTAACCTGTCGAGCAGGGATAGCAGAACAAAGTCTGAAGATTTCGTGTAGGTGCCTTCAGTGGTCTGGGCTCAGTGGGCGTATGATCGACACTGCTGTCTGTTCAATTATAATGTGAAATTAGCCAAATTACCGCCTTTTCGCCATTAACCCATGCGCGATTTTTGTCCCATTTTCATTTCTGTCAATTGTCCAACTGTTATCAGCTTGGCGGGTTCCATTTGGCGCCAGTGTACACGATGCATCTTTAAGTCACCAGCATCTCTCCACCAGTAACTGTGAATTTAAAGTTTCAAACGGAGCTGCCTCAGAGGGTGAGCACTGTCATAACCCCAGACATATATCCAGCTCCGGTCGCACCGGCTAGAAAAAGACCAAATTCAAACAATTACCTCCACTCATCAAAATGCTATATATCTCAGCCAATTCTTGGCCGATTCCCATGAAATTTTCACCCATTCTTCACAAACAGTTACCGCATCATTTCACGTAGAGAGCGATTCTATTGTGCTAAATGTCAGGAGAGCGTATGTGCATGTTGGTGGTGGGGGGGGGGGGGGGCGGGAGGGAGAGAGAGAGACGGTTCCAACGAGGCATATGCATGGTTTCGGGACTTTCTAAAAATATGACCGAGTGTTGACAAACTTCAAGAACAAACGCTGAAAGTTTGGAATCACTGCTCCGAAAACGCTCGCAACAATCTGTGATGTGATATATGCACATGTTGTTATTATTAAGTATACACGATCTGTTCAACAGGTTTGCTATTTGACTCTAACTTGGACATTAACCATACAGCATTCAGGCCAATGTGAAAGAGTATTGCCAAAAGAATTGTTAGAGACTGTAGAGAGTTTTCTATCGGTTATGAACTAAGTAGCGTGAAATATTTCCCAACTATGTTAGCAGGCCGATTTTGCCGGGGCCTCAAAAAGCAAGCAAAATGGATGAATCTCTCGATTTCTTGAAATCGAAAAATTATTAATTATTAGGCTTTTCCTTATGGAAAAGTCTACTGTTTTTCTACGGATTATTATTATTATTTTTTTTAGGCTTTTCCCTCTGGAAAAGACTATTGTTTTTCTACGAATTGTTGGGCTTTTCCCTCTGGAAAAGACTATTGTTTTTCTTCGGATTATTATTATTTTCTTTTTTTTAGGGGTGTGTGTGTGGGGGGGGGGGGGGGGTGTTGGTTTTTTTTTCTACACACTTTTGTCCGTACGATTCAGAAGCCATTTTCTAACCGAGTTTCACACATTTGGCACACACATTGGAATTTTCCGGAATCGCGGAATTTTCGATTTAACCCTTGTTTCGCCAGAATTGGCAAAAAAATGTCAAAATTGGGTTTATCGGCACTTTCTCGAAACACGTCTTGTAGATATTTTAAAAACATTCATCATTGCCAAACCTGCTTATGACACGACCTTTGAAACATACGACATATTAGGCGATGCATATGGTAACCCTCCACAGGACGCCAAACATCGAAATTTTGATGAAATGGACCGGTTTCAGGCCCTCACTGCACCCAAAATGATACCCGAGAGGTAAACATAACTTCCTTTAGTGGAAGTGGAATTCACCGAGGATCATTTTTATAAGTATTAAGGGTGTTCAAAAAACCAAGCGTTAACAGGTTTTCGGCCGGTTAAACAGCAACACCCCATAAAGCTCAAAACTTCATGTTTTTCGTGGATTTCTCTAAACGAGTCTTGTAGATTTTCAAGAAAAATTTGTCACTCTCAGGCCTTGGTGTGACAATAGAAGTTGCATGGACAAAATACTGCGGTAAGCATTTGTTAACCCTCCACGGTCTGCTAAATGTCAAAATTGTGATAAAATGGGCTGTTTTTGGACGCCAACAGCACCCAAAGGGCACTCCACAAAGAAAAGTGCCTTCTTTTATCGAGCGCACAACCTATTTTTGTAAGTAGTAAGTGTATTCAAAAGTCGAAGTCTTAACCCATTTTGGAGAGGCTAAAGAGAGAGTCCCCTTAAAATCTTAAAATTCCCATTTTCTGTGGATTTCTCTAAAAACATCCTGTAGGATTTCAAGAAAAATTGACTACTCGCGGGTGTTTGTGTGACATTACAAGTTGCATGGACAAAATATTCCGGTGAGCATTTATTAACCCTCTAGTGGCTGCCAAGAATCGTAATTTTGTTGAAATGGGCTGTTTTCGGACACACACAGCACCCAATGTGTACATGAGAAATAAACATGACCTCCTTTGTTGGAAGTGGAATTCACCGAGGACCATTTTTGTAAGTAATAAGGGTATTCAAAAAACCAAGCGTTAACCCCTTTTGTAGTTGTCAATAGTGATACCCATCAAAAGCTTAAAAATGTATGTTTTCCCTGGATTTCTTTACAAACATCTGGTGGAGTTTTCAAGAGAAAATGGCCATTGATAGGTCTTGGGGTCACATTACCAGTCGATTGGGTAAATTATTCCGGTAAGCATTTGTTAACCCTGCATGGGCTGCTGAATGTCAAAATTTTGAGAAAAAAAATAGTCTGTTTTTGGACACCAACATCAAATGGAAATGCAGCAGAGAAACATAACTTCTTTTACCGGACGCAAAACTGACGGGGAAACATTTTTGTAAGTATATTCAAATATCGAGGTCTTAACTCAATTTTGACTAGTTCAGGAGATATACCCCATAAAAGCTTAAAATTCCAGTTTTCTGTTGATTGCTCAAAAAAAATTTCACGAAAAATTGACCATTCGCAGGTTTTGTAGTGACATTACAAGCTGCAGGGACAAAATATTTCGGTAAGCATTTGTTAACCATCCAGAGGCTGCCAAGCATAGACATTTGGAGTAAATGGGCTGTTCTTGGGCAACCATAACACCACGTGTGAGATAAACATAACCTCCTTCATTGGAAGTGGAATTCACCGACGAACATTTTTGTAAGTAATGAACGTATTCACAAAGCCAAGCTTTAATCACGTTAGGTTAAAGAGCGATACCCCTCAAAAGGTTTAAAATTCATGTTATCCGAGGATTTCTCTATAAACATCTCGTAGATTTTCAAGAAAAAATGGTCATTCTCAGATCTTAGGGTGACATTAAAAGTTGCATGTACAAAATATTCCTGTAATCATTTGTTAACCTTAATCAGGGTCTCAAACATCAAAATGTTGATAAAATGGGCTGTGTTTGCGTACCCACAGCACCCGAAGTTGAGAGGAGAGATCAAAATAAGTGTAAGTAGAATTCACTGAGAATTATTTTTGGAAGTAATATGAGTATTCCAAAAATAACACTTAACCCGTTTTGGGCTGGATAAACAACGATACCCATGAAAAGCTTAAAATTCATGTTGTCCCTGGATTTTTCTGAAAACATCTTGTAGATTTTAAAGAAAAATGGCCATTCGCAGTTCTTGGTGTGACATTACAAATTGCATGAATTAATATTCCTGTTACCAGTTAGCACTTGTTAACCCTCTACAAGCTGCCAGTCATCAATATTTTGGATACGTTTGAGATAAAATGGACCATTTTCAAATAGACACAGCACTCAGTGGGTATATGTCAAACAAACATAACTCCTTTTATCGTCATTGACTTGTTGGACGATGATATTGACATTAACCCACTCCACCGTTAATGATGGTTTTTACCTAAACAATTTGTTTATCAAACTGAGTCATCCTAAATTACTATACTCACCTTTCTCCTTACATCAATAAAGGAACTTCAGTGAGACAGTTAAAAACAATTCATTAAACACTGTGGGGTCATGAAAAATCATGGAATCTCATCGGGAAAAGCTATGATTCTCCAGAATCATAAAGTCTAGTTGTCTATACATTCGCATGAAATATTTGCATTGTTTATTTATATTTGTATGTTGTTTAAATATCTTTGAATGAAGTACAGGTAGATGTATTGTGTATCATTATATGTACACACATATGTAATACTGACATATGTAACACTTATAGCATTGCTATTTTGTGTATTTTGTCCTGTACTGTACTGTCATTGTCTAAACATTTGCATGAAATATATATATTATGTATTATTATATGTATGTTGTTTAAATCTCTCGGAATGAAGTACATGTAGATGTGTTGTGTATCATTATATGTATATTTGTTCTAATGTTTCGGAATAGTGTATTATTAATGCTTCTACTGTGACTATCTTGCGACAATATTCCTGTAAGCTGTTTTGAGTATCATCAGATGTACATTTGTTCCATTGTCTTGGAATGCTGTATTGTTATTGTTCTGCTATGACTTTTAGTACTTATGCCAATATTCTTGTACGTTGCGTTATTTATCGACATGTGCATGTTTGTTCCAACATCTCGGAATGTTATATTGTTATTGCTCTCATGTAACTTCGAGTGTTTACGACAACGTTTCTGTATGTCTCATTGTGTACCGGTACATGTATATTTGTACCAATCTCTTGGATTACTATATTGGCATCAACTCTCTCGGCATGTTGTATTGTCACAGTTCATATCCATATATGAATATATGTAATCAATTATTGTATCAATTGAAACAAATAGGAACTGAGCGAATATCGAACTTCACCCCCCCCCCCTCTATCTCTCCTTTCTTTGTCTCTCCACCTCACCAGCATTATCAGTGTTTATATCTTTACATCCATATGTGAATTCCTGCATGAATATATGTCATTCATAAATGCACAAATGGAAAAATGAGGACCTGAGTGAAATGACGAACTCCTCCTTCTCATTCTCTGTCTCTCCTACTCTCTTTCATCCTCTCTCTACCCCAATAGTACCGTCACTGTTTATATCCACATAATTATGAATATATATTAGCCATAATACCCCCAATAGCGCCGCCACTGTTTATATCTACGTAATTATGAATATAAATTAGCCATAATACCCCAATAGTACCGTCACTGTTTATATCTACATAATTATGAATATAAATTAGCCATAATACCCCAATAGTACCGTCACTGTTTATATCTACGTAATTATGAATATAAATTAGCCATAATACCCCAATAGTACCGTCACTGTTTATATCTACGTAATTATGAATATAAATTAGCCATAATACCCCAATAGTACCGTCACTGTTTATATCTACATAATTATGAATATATATTAGCCATAATACCCCAATAGTACCGTCACTGTTTATATCTACATAATTATGAATATAAATTAGCCATAATACCCCAATAGTACTGTCACTGTTTATATCTACATAATTATGAATATAAATTAGCCATAATACCCCAATAGTACCGTCACTGTTTATATCTACATAATTATGAATATAAATTAGCCATAATACCCCAATAGTACCGTCACTGTTTATATCTACATAATTATGAATATAAATTAGCCATAATACCCCAATAGTACTGTCACTGTTTATATCTACATAATTATGAATATATATTAGCCGTAATAGCACAAATTGGAACTGAGCAAATATCAAGTAATACTTGTAACAATACCTCTGCATGTTTTATTGTGTTATTGCATGCATGTTTATTTTAATGTCTTTATGTGCTGTATTCTCACTCAGCGTCTACTATTAATTCTTGTTCTTGTGTTAGTGTTTTTGACTGTTGTATTGATTTGATTTTATTCAGTACTTATTCCATTTACATGGAGTAAAGTAAAGCAATGATACATGCAATGTACATAGAATTATAATACATGTCCGTGGCGGGTGCTTACTACAAATTAATGTGTGTGTGTGTGTGTGTGTGTGTGTGTGTGTGTGTGTGTGTGTGTGTGTGTGTGTGTGTGTGTGTGTGTGTGTGTGTGTGTGTGTGTGTGTGTGTGTGTGTCTCTCTCTCTCTCTCTCTCTCATATGATGCGAAGGTGGGGGAGGGTGGTGGTGGTGGTTTGCATAGGATTCATGGAGCATCGCCGTTGAGTCTCGGGGGGGGGGGTAATCGTGCAGCTCTGTAGATACAGGAATACGGGTAGTCTGCCCCATTTCCCACCCCCTTAGCAGGGCGGGGCAGGACAGTTCATCTGTAACGAACGTCGGGAAACTAATGAACACACAACGATCGTACTGTAATGTATTTAAAATATTCGGCAACATGGGACACTATGAGGGTCGGTGACTATGAAAAATACATGTCTGGGCAATAATTTGCATTCTAATTTCTGGTTTCGAATCTCCACACGAATTGACACTTTTTTCGGACGAGGTGCAAATTATGCCCATCATTAGAGGTCGGCATGTAGCGTTTACCCAGGACCTCCCACTCTTGCAGGGCACACCCTACGAAAGTTGCAAGGGGGTATCCCCTTGCATCGAAAAATCTAGGTGTGCGTAAGCTTGCAAGAGAGGGAGCCTGGGAACGCTAGATGTTGTTATTTATTTATTTATTGGGGTTTTACGACAGTTTCAACAGCCAGGGTCATATCGTGTCGAGCAGACCCACGGGTGGAGGAAGCCGGAGTACCCGAAGAGAACTACCGAGCAACGGCGGGCATCCGCCAGACTCTCCAACCAGAGAACTAATTAACCAGAGAACGCTAGATGTTGGAAAGTATATCTAATATTACTGGATTTGCGCAACCCAGGCTGTGTGAGTAAACCTTTATGGGGTGCATCTCGTATAGTCCGGGAAATATTAGTCAATTCACAGCTATATATGCGCGCCTACACATGCGTATAATTATTAATGTAAATACGTCTCTGAAAGTCTTATATACATACATAAATACACAATGCAAGTAGGCGGTGTGGGTTCAATATTAATTTTGATATCCTTACAGATTGGGCATATAGGCCTACTCTCCGTTAATATAAACCGATATTATACAAGTAATTTAACGAAGAGTCTTTTATATTTACAACATTTATGCATATACAGTTGAACTCATGGACGCGTTATCGGGTAATTGACCAATTTTCACCGACTTCTTCATGGAGGAGAGTGTCTTAAGACTTTCAATCTATACGTTGCATATAAACATAGTAAATATGTTCGGTATACACAATCATATATGCATGCAGATATTCATTCGAGTTAAGCACCCTCCCCTCTACACCCCTCCTCCAAACGCAAACTTACACACTCACACCCAGAGACATGACTCTATACAGCTTTGTGTTGTATATACAGATAAATCACTTCTTGTTAGACAAGCGATATCGGACGGTTCAGAGCTGAACAATATGTAAAATATGCATCAACGATAGACCTGTTGATAAATCTATTGAGTGTTTGTTATCTCTATTGAGGACTGGGGGCCACCACCTCGGGCAGTTCATAGCTTTCATTACATGAGAGAACGGTGAAATATGGAACTTCACTTCATCATCGGGAGGTGGTTTAGGGCATGAGCTGTGGTATAATGGGTAGCCACTGGGGAGCTCTATCCGGGTTCATGGTTGACAGGGTTCAGTCATCTCGGTTGGGGAGAGGAGTATTTAATTTCAGCCGGGAAAGGTAGTTACGACTGCTTTTAGGGCTCTAACAAATTTTGCAAGGTTACAGAGTTGCTTAGTATTTGTACTAGCAAAGAGACTCTGTGCTTTGAACATACTCACGTTTCGACAATAGTAAGGTTTTATGTATTTTTTTCTTAGTTCTTTCAATTTGTTACAAACAAAGAAATAATAAAATTCATCCCCGAGATCTGCATGGCATAAGTTACATTTTCTTTTGGAAAATTCCACTGACGTCCAGCTACCAGTTTCGACTGGGAGCCTATGATTTCTGACTCGAAACTGAAGAAGGGGTGTGGCCAACGAAATGGGTAGTTTACGAAGGTAATCTTCAAAACAGAAATTCGATTTTATCGCGTTATAGAATTGATACTTCGTTGAGCCTGACATATTTGCTCGCCAATCTTGTATGAATGTGTCTTTGAGTCTTTGTTTAATAACAAAGTCAAAGTACTTTCTATTAACAATGCTTTGACTAATCCACAAACATGTCATACCCAACTTATTTAAGAGGGAGGAAATATTTTCAATCCAAGGGCTTGTATACAGACCATTGATATAATTCGTATAGAGAACTAAGTATAAGGAATTTGAGATTTTATTCTCGTTACCCGACACAAGAAGAGCCCAAAAATTTAACATACGTGTTTTTATTTTAATTCCTATTGGTAGCAGTCCCAATTCACCAAATACGAAATTACTTCCAGTTGATTTTTTCAGTCTCAAAATGAATTTAAGGAACCATAGTTCAAGTTTTTCGATCGTTGAAATGTTTTCGCAACCCCATATTTCGCATCCATAAGTTAAGATTGGGACGACCGATTTTTCGTATATTTCTAACATAATATCAACTGTCAAGTTATTTTGTCTCATTTTACTTATCATTGAGTACATTGTCTTTTTAGCCTCTGTACACCTATTGTTTATTTCTAAAGAAAGTTTTCCACTTTTCGAGAATGTCACGCCCAGATATTTATACTTGTTCACTGTTTCAATAATATTTCCCCCTAGCAGAAATGTTTCATTCTTTCCAACTCGCGCTCCGAATTTCATTATTTTGGTTTTACTTATGTTTACATCGAGTTTCCATTTACAACAGTATTCGTAGAAAATATTCAATGTATGTTGCAGGTCTTTCCCGGTACTAGATTGTAGAACGGTGTCGTCCTGCATATAACAGTACCAAGAGTTGTAAGTAAAGGAAACTTCCATCCATTAACTGTGAGGGATGGTCAATACGTAATCCCTTACACTTTTTATTACTCAGAAAATTCTCTAAGTCGTTCAGGTACAACGCAAAAAGTATCGGCGATAAATTTTCGCCTTGCCTGACCCCAGTGGCAGCTCGCTATAGAGCCAGACATTTGTCCGTCAACAGAAACAATAGTATTTTGTAGCTATACATATTTTTAATTACTCGAAGTACCTTTCCATCTATATGCGTGTCAAACAATTTCTTCCACAGAGCTGCTCTCCAGACCTTATCAAACGCCTTCGAGAATCAATAAAGGCACAGTACAAATTATGTTTGTTCGCCCGTAATAGCTCCCTTATGACCCTGAGTGAAAACAAGTGATCAACCGTAGAATAACCTCCTCTGAATCCTGCTTGTGTTTCACTTAATAAGTTATTCTCCTTCAGAAAAAGTAGATATCCTTGCACTAAGAACACTGGTGAATAACTTGGATATATTACTCAGTAACGTAATTTTACGGTAACTGTCAGGTTTGATGAGGGGGCCCTTCATTTTATATATGGGTTTAATAACTCCAATTGTCCATTGTACTACGTATCGTTGTATGTACATTTTTATCTCAATGTTCTCTTTCTCTCCACCTCTCTTCCTTAATGTTGTATTATGTATCTATGATCAACGAATAGGCCCCACAATTACTCTTGTATCTTCGGGTCATAATACCGCCCTCCCCCCTCCTCTCTTTCTCTCACTTTCGCTGTTCTCTTTCTCTCCACATCTATTCCTTAACATTGTACTGTGTATCTATGATCAGTGGAATAGGCAGCCCACAATTATTCTTGTAGCTTCCTATCATAATACCCCCCCCCCCTTCTCTCTCTCTCTCTCTCTCTCTCTCTCTCTCTCTCTCTCTCTTTTCTTGTTCCTTATCGTTGTACTGTGTATCTATGAATAGGTCTCACGATTACAATTATAACTGTGTATTTATATATTTGGATCATAATGTTTTCTCTCCCGCCTCCTCTCTCTCTCTCTCTCTCTCTCTCTCTCTCTCTCTCTCGCTCGCTCTACCTCCTTTTCTCGCACTCTCTTTCCCCCTCGCTCTCCCATTTCCCATTACCCGTGTCAATATTGTGTATTAATACAATAATATTGTATTGTGTATCGCAATATGTAAAATTATATCGAAATGTTTTCCCCTTCCTTCACCCCACCTTCTCTCCCCCCCCCCCCCCCCCCCCGCCATCTCTCTACTTCCCTCTGGGCCTATATTTTTGTATGTTTTTATATGTTGTTTTGTATATCGTTCTATGTTTATTTGTATCGCAATGTTTTCTCTTTTTAATTCACCTATTAGAAACAGGAACCGACTAGGCATTGTTAACAAGAATGTATTTCAAGTGGAACCGTATAGTTATTGTAAAGACACTGTACTTCTTTTCCCCAGATATACGTAGAAAGACACTGGTTGGAACATTCACAACAGTGCTTAACATCACGCTTGCAGTTTCATATTCCCCCAGCACGCTCAAGACAGTAGTCTTTCTATTTTCAATACTTACATTGTCAATACTAGTATGGTAGCCACCACTTTAAAAAAGGGAACCTATACTGCCCCATATTTACAATTAGTTAATGCTCTCTTCTGCGATTTGAAAACTTCCAACTTTACCCAGTCACCCACATGCCTTCACTATGAATATTGACCCACAAAGACTAATAGCGAATCACCTATTGGAAAAGAACGACTGTAGCGGTGACAATTTTGTACAATGCACCTATGAATCCTACTAATTAAGGATGACTGAGTGGTATTCAAATAAAGGTATCCCTTACCAAATCGATAATGTATAAGATCAAACTCGAGGAGATTCGGACAGATAGCAAATATAGCTTCAACTCTTTGCTACAAGACGAAGATCTAGATGAAGGAAGCAACCATACTGAATTATTAAATTTGAGAGAAGATTGTAAATATTACTCCTCTAGTGCATTTAGAATATCCGTAGCTGATAAAACTAACCCGTTATCAATATTCATGTTAACTGCCAAAGCCTAAATGCCCACTGGGATGACCTAAAAAAAACTCCTCTGTGAACTGAACAACAAGCAAAATACGTTTGAGGCTACAGGACTCACTGAAATATTCAGTTCGCCAAAACCTTATCATATGAAATAAATGGATACCACCCCTTAATATACAAAACTCGCCCAAATCATAAAGACATTAGGGGTGGGGTTGGTCTCTTCATTAGCAATTCTTTAAATTATAAAATTAGAGAAGATTTATCGATATTCATCCCATACGTTTTCGAATCACTTTTTGTCGAAATCTCTTATAAGAAACATTATATCATTGTCGGCGTCATCTACCGGCCTAATACTTCCCCTAAAGCAGACATTAACCGATTTATCGAAATATTTACAAACATCAATAATCAAATAAACCTGGAAAGAAAATGTGCCTATATAATGGGAGATATAAACATTGACCTTCTTAAATATAATGAGCATAGCCAAACGAATAACTACACCAATGCCATATTTAGCCAGAGATTTTTCCCTCTTATAACTAAACCAACTAGGGGCACGGAGTTTACAGCAACATTAATAGCTCACATTCTAACTAAGAATATAAAAGCACATCATATAGCTTGAATAATTATAACAGACCTAGCAGATCACTTTGGAACATTTTGCTGTGAAACAAAGGGCACAACCGACCCACCAAACAAATACACCACCGGGCGCGTCGTTCAAGAAACATTAAACTCTGTTAAAAAAGTAAAAACAAGCTATATAGAAAGAAACTAGACAACCCGTCAGAATATAATAAAATGAAATTAAAACTCTATATTCAAATATTCAACAAATTAAAACGATTAAGCAAGGCTAAATACTCTGACCGTTTATGTTATGAAAATAGACATAACATTAAAAAAACTTGGGATATCTTGAGCAAGGAATCCAGAAAAAGAAACAAAATATCTCTGTATGCTCATCATTTGTGAGTAATGGAGAAACCATTACAGATCCATCAATTATAGCAGGATATTTCAACACAATTTTCTCTAAAATCGGACAAACGGTCAGCGACAGAGTACCCCATACAGAAAAGCATTTCACTGACTACCTCAATAACAAAAACACTAATAGTTTCTTTATGGCACCAACTTACCCGCAGGAAATTATATCAATTGTCAAAAAGTTAAAATCTAAAACCAGTACAGACTGTGATGATATATCAACAAAGATTCCAAAAGAAACCATTCAGGAAGTGTCAACACCATTGTGTCACATAATAAATAACTCACTAGAAGCTGGAATAGTTCCAACAAAACTGAAAAGAGCGAATGTTATACCTGTATATAAAAGCGGTAACCCCAAAGAATTTAATAATTACAGGCCGATTAGTCTATTTCCGGTTTTCTCAAGGTCTTTGAAAAGATAGTCTGCATTAGGTTAACATCATTCCTGAAATATATAACATTCTCTACGAACACCAATACGGCTTCAGAGCAAAACATTCTACCGTGCACCCGATACTTCATCTCCTTCATGATGTGGCTTCAAACAACGACAAAACAACAAAAGAATACACTTTACCCATTTTTCTAGATTTATCTAAGGCATTCGACACCATCAACCATAATACTCTTCTCGCAAAGTTGGATTATTACGGAATCAGAGGTATAGCTAACGATTGGTTCAGAAGTTATTTGACGGGGCGGGGCAGTATGTTAGTTTTCAAGGTCATAGGTCCCAAAGTAACTACATTACGTGTGCTTTCCCCGAAGGCTCCATCTTAGGTCCCATACTTTTCCTAATATATATTAATGATATTACAAATTCAACAACATTTAAACTTCTCTCGTTTGCTGATGACACTACAGTATACAAATCAGGTCACGAGTTTGACTCTCTTTTCCTGGAGGTCAACAAGGAAATGGACAAAATAAGCAATTGGTGCTCAGCAAATGACCTCTCCCTTAATGCAGATAAAACAAAGTACATGTTAAATCGCCCCACAAACACAAAAGTACAACTAGGAAATAGATATATTAAAACAAATGGAAACAAGATAAGATTAGTAAGCAATTCAGAGACAGAAAAACATGCTAAATTTCTTGATATTCTCCTGGATGAAAATCTTACCTTTAGAGATCATGTAGCCCACTAAGTTGTCCAGAGCCATCTTTGTGATCAGGAAGGTCAAAAACATACTGCCTCTAGCCGCCATGAAACAACTTTACTTCTCTCTAATCCATAGCCACATCCTGTACGGAATCGAAGTATGGGGACAATCCTCAGCATGCAAAAAATTACTCACACTCCAGAAATGTGCAATTCGCATTATAAATCGAGGTAAGTACAACTGTCACACCGACCCTTTATTCCGGAAGTCTAATATTTTAAAAATAGATGACCTCTACACAGCGCGATCGACACTCTTTATGTTTGACTTGATAAATAGAAATCAACCCATGTCGTTTAACGACATCTTCAAGATTAAATCGTGCGTTACTAATACTCGACAGTCCAGATATACTCAAATTCATCGTGACAAACCGCGAACAAATTTCAGTACAAACCTGCCAAAACATAAATTACTAGCCTTATGGAACGAACTCGAGAGTCAACTAAAACCTGTACACCCCAGACAGTTATTCAAGAAAAGACTTTACGACAAACTTGTGGGTGCGTATCAAACATCTGTCGTAAACAGCAATCCGCGCTGCTGAGATTGCAGAAACTGACAAGACAAGATATATATATATCAGGAGCTAACCTAATGCAGATTGCCCTGTGTTTTGCTAATGATGCTATCTGTCCGATTAATTCTCCACTACAGCATCCAGTGACCTCCACATGAAACATAACGCCCAACAATATTGATCATTAAGTATATATATATGTTTACGTATATAATACACGTGTGTGTGATGTGTGTATGTATGCATGCATGTATACACGGGCATGTGAAAAAGATTCTAAAAGACACCAGTTTCAAACAATTCTTTATATGTCTGTATTATTCATTGTAATCCATATTTACATGGGATACAAAAAATCTTTGGTCATTTTTACAATATGTACAAAACTTCGGTAAGCACTTTCAACACTTAAAGTCTCATCAGACCGACATTTTAAAATGGATCCATATATATAGGTCCATGTATATATATGTGCGTGTGCATGTGGAGGAATTGATGGCTCACAAACAAATTACTTATTATATTTACTCAATGTCTGACTTATCCGCTCAATGTCTGTATGTTTTTAAACAAACGTCCACTCTATAATTATGTATGCGCTGTATCGTGACCACTTGAAGTAATAGCATATCATTAGTGTCTTATATATATCCTATCGAAAAAATTGATTTTCGAAGAATTTATAAAGATCTAACCAGTTTTGTTTTGTTATTTTAATTTTTTTGTGGGAAGCGACTGGAAACGGCCAAAAAAGCCTTGTCGCCTCCTGAAGATGCTAATAACTATCTGTTCTGTACAGAACCGTATACACGTTTCAATGGGTTAAGAATTATCGCATTGGATTGCTTTTGGCACAGGCTTTCATGATATCCTAGGCCAAAGTCAGCTCGTGCGATAATTCTTAATCCATTTAAACGTTTATTATGCCAGCTAATGAAATTCGCCAATCACAGCCCCCGAATAGTGGGACGGTACTGAGCCGTATTGGGTCACCTGCAGCCCGAGGTGACCTAATACGAAACTCGTATTAGGTCAGTACCGCCATTTTGTTTCGATGTGGAAATTCCTCACCTCGCGGTGCTTTTATATCCATATTGAAGAAATTGCAGTACAATCAAACGTCCCTCCGTGGCTATATGTCTCATTTTCTCTCGTTTTATAATAAATTTATTGTGAAATTTATTTTCTAAATGTAAATTTAATTATTTGAAGTGAGAAATACTACTGTATTCGATCTACCGATAACGGATAAGTCGGCCTGGCCCTAACTTGACATAGTGTCTAAGCTTATTGAGGCTAACACACAACAATTTGGGTACGGTGTTCGCCTCGATATTTTAAAAGCTTTAGAAAAAATATATAACCCATAAATGCGTTGTTACAAAGTTGAAAAATATATATAGTGTGAATAAATAAACTGAGAAAAAAATTGTCTTATCCCGGAAATAGATTAATTTCATTTTTTCTCGTTGTGCCGCAAAAAAATATATAAAGGGTGAAAAAATAAACTGATAAAAAATTGTTTTATCCCGGCTCTATATTCTGGTAAATACCATCGCGTCGAGTGCCAAACGCTATTTTTTTAAAAATAGCGACTGCACTATAATGAAATTGTAAGAAACAGCTATGAAGGAAAAGATGCGAGATACATTTATTTTGTTCGAATTCTATAAAATCGGACGTTTCGGACATTTTCTTCACACTCAAGACAAAGTGACAGTACGAAGAAAAGCATCTATCGCTGTTGTCTGTGTTGTCAAGGAAATTATACACAAACAGCGAGACAACTGTGCACGTTTGTTACAACTTACATAGCGTTTTGCACCAGTTTTGAAAATGTGCCGGCGTTCAAATTTGATTGTTATTTTGTTTTCGCTGGCATAATAAATACGTTACAGGACGTTCAGGTGGCGGATACGGTGTCATATGAGGCTCGGCAAAAACAATATTGGAATCGGGGTACCGCCTCGTCCAATATTGTTTTCACCTCGCCTCATATGATACCGTATCCGCCACCTGAACGTCCTGTAACTTATAATATGCGGTTCTGTATATTTACAGTATGCGTTTTCATTACATGTTGCACTCGAAAGTGATGAAATCTCGAAACATAAACAGCCTTGGGAAAATAAATTGTTTCAATAAACGTTTGAAGCATTCTATTGACATCTTGCATTATCGATGAATATTCCAGATAAAAAAGAGGGTGATTTGATGACTTTTGGATAAAAAACATACAAATTACATTTGGTGTGTTTTTGTAGGGAATTCCCTGAAAATTATGTGCACGTAACCGGTACTTTCCTTGCTGTCAATTTTTCTCTCTTATTTGTTGCATGACCCCCTGTTTTGGGATCAGAAAAAGTTGTCTGAAGGGCTATATTTGACAAAGATATTTGAATGCCAAAATTAAAGTGATGCGATCATATTTCTTTTTCTGAACTTTATAATGGGAAAATATTTAGTTCCGTGATACCATAATGAATCCAGCAAAGGAACTCAACTCCACACATTTTCGTAATCACACATTTGAAATGTCTCTTTCTAGCTTTCTGACCTTGATAAATTTGGGAGCTATAGTGGCAGTCGATAAATCGAAAAATATTTTTTTCCAACAAAATTAACGAAATTAAACTTATTCTATAAATGGAGAGTGAATTTATAACACTCAAATTCTTTGAAGCGAATATCTCTCAGATAACAAAAGCTAATTTCTTAAAAATACGAATAAATAACCTCTTTGAACACCAAATTCAGTTTATATTTTTCTGTTTACGAATCGATCTGCCATACGTGTTTACCTGAGTTCTGTTTTTATTTTTATTTCAAGCAGACATCAGAATTGCCAAATTCTACAAACAAGACCCTTTTTTAATAATGGATTCTGTGTCATAGAGGAGTGTAATAAAGACAGAACGCCACAATGTTTGAATGCGTTCGTCAATACAGCACTCATGTCATCGCGGAAGGATTGAGGTCATGGCTGCGCTGGTTGAGTGCTAGAAGCCACTATCAGTACTTTCCAAAAATGAGATTACCAGAGCAAAAGTCAACATTTCCCTTGATCATGTTTCATATTCAGTCAAACGCAAATAATATTTTGTTTATATAAATTTGTTTTATCACAATTTATTGAAGAGTGCCTGTGGGTACTCTTCAATAATATGTAACAAAACAAATTTTGATGAACATATTCAGACCACCAAAAATAATGTAGCCATCAACCAGTTAAGAACGCATTGAAACGTTGTGATGTTCTGTGTATATATATGGTATGTGGTAAACAATTTACAGAAATGTGTACAGGTAAAGGTACGCGGTATGGAAATAAAATAGCACCGAGGGCTGCCTTACTACCATTCCTACATTGGAACTGTAGCTAATTCTGACATCAAAGTTGAAAGCAATTTACTAAGAAGCAATACTATTATTTAATTATTTACCCGACACACACAGATTTAGATTCTCAAGCAACCAGTCTTATTCTGTTCGGAATTTGACGCTGTTATGGGCTGTTTGTTTACCAACTTTTGCGGAAATTTGCGCACAGATGACAGTTCATGTAACTGGCGCGCATTATGTACCGTTACTTACAAAGATATACAGGTATTCTTTTCTACCCCAGTTATAGACATTCTAATCAAAAAGAATTCAAGTTCCTTTGAAAACATCAGGATATTAACATAATTCGTGGAACAATCCGGCGTAATTATAAACAACGGCTGTGGTGAGTCTTAATTTCTGATTGTAATGATATCAAAATGTCTATAAAAGCAAGTCTCGATTAAGCAATATTTCTAGCTTTGATTCACAGTGTTGCGGTGAGGTATAAGGGTCACTTACCAGCCAGCCTGGTTGGTCCGAATCTCTTAGTCTCGTTGTAAATCGGTCGCTTTGTGTGCTAGAGGTCGACGGTTCGAACCCCGTCTCCCGCAACTTACCTCTTTTCCTGTTACAGCATAAATTAAATCTTTATGAAATGTTTCAGATTCAATTGCCCGCTTTCATAGCCAAATGAAATATTCCAGACGAGTTAATTTGAACATAGGAGATAACCTATTTAAGGACTAAACTAGTCCCAGACCACACAAGCGTCGAATTTATTACAAAATCAAACTGGTTGCCTGGGCGCCTGACGCAGATTTTCATTTTATCCCTTCAGTGAGTCAATAGATGCACCTTTATTCACACATCATTTTGCATGTAATTACTTTTTTCTATTATTACAATAAATGTTCGGTTTGAGAACCAAATAGGTTGTAGACAAACTTACATTTTTAGGCATATTCTCATGCTTATTAATAAATACAAGCTTGTAAAATAGAAGTGAATCCTTTGAACATCACATACTGCTCAAAACTTACAGACTCGTGGTGATTTCTCGTCAAGTGTCGACAGCTTCCACGAACGAAATGATAACAATTTAAGGCTTTTTCTGTTCACTATTATCATGGCCAACAGTGTCAGAGTACCAGCTATGCAACATCATGGACGTGTTGACCCACTTTCAAGTTTTTGGGTGTCATTGATTGGCTCTTGTTCCTTCCATTCATCATTCATAGCTCGTTTATAGTCAGTCAGAGTGTATATTTTATATTTTTCCTTTTCTGTGCGCTTCTTTTTTTTGAATATCCAGATTCCACGACCAGGTGGGCGGCATCATAATGTTGGACATCCGTTTCACGACTGTGGCAACTGTAGTTTGTTTTTTATGTAAATACGTTAATATATCTGCTTTTCAGAAATTTAAAAAAACTGCAACACAATGAGCATTGCAAACTATGCGGTCAGGTTTTAATATTCCTATTTGTTATTTCGACATTGCATGAGAAAATTCATCCTTGTTGTAAAATAAACACGGATATTGTCCTTTGAGTGCAAAAAGGCGCCACCAGTTATGCTCTATTATTGAAGGTGGAGCGCTGTTGTACTCAAGGGACAGTATTGGATACACTGAGTCCAATGTCCAACATAGAAGTTGAAATGATTGGTTGTAACTCTGACGCAACGATTCGTATCAATGATTTATGGTCTTGTCATCACAATTGACTTAACCCTTTACCCAACGTAACGGCCAAAACCGGCCAGCGCTATTCTCAAAAATCGCCAATTAATTTTCATTATTTTTTTCATTTTTTGTCTCAAAAACATAGGTTATGACCCCTCGTTGGAACGAGCTCGTCGAGCTCGTTCCAACGAGGGGTCATAACCTATGTTTTTGAGACAAAAAATGAAAAAAATTAGTTATTCAAGAATTATTTTTGCAAGTGTCGTCTGCTTTCCACGTTAGGTAAAGGGTTAATTAAATACTAGCTTTTTTCGACATCAATACGTACGTGATATAGTAGACATAACTCTCTGTCCACGTTGCTGGAGGCGTGGTGGAGTCGCGGTAACCTGTACTCGTCAGATCACCGAAGTTAAGCAACGTGGAGCCCGGTTAGTCCTCGGATGGGTGACCGTCTGAGCGATCGATTTGGACTCCCGCGTTGTGTCCTTGGGCAAGGCACTTAACCCCGATTGTCCACATGGGAGCACGATGACGCCGTGTACTAAGGCGTACTGCACATCGATGGTGCGCATGTCTTCAACCATCCAATCCTGCCTATGCTGCAGTGCAGAGTTACGATGTTGGGGAGCTGGCAGCTGCTCGTCGTTGCTCGGTGGTTCTCTCCAGCTTTCTCTAACCGTAAAACTGTTACTTTCATGATCAGCCATTGTGCATGAGTATGTGACCTTAAACACCAATAAAATAAAAAATAAATAACTGGCCAAGTTTCTAACGTAGAAGGAAAACAGGGTCGCCGGAAGCACTTCGTGTCAAGGGGTTCAGAACCTGGAATAGCCCTGTCCTGACATGCCAAAGCATGCACATCCCCTCGAAGGCCGAAGGCCCGAGATGGTGGAGCATGAGAGGAGGTGTCCACCTCCCACCGGGAGAAGGAGACTTCCTCTGAAACTCCTCCAACTCCTCCATTGAATTTTGAAAGTTCCCAGAACGTATTTGGGGTGTATTTTAGTTTTAAATCATTGAAAATGTTAGTGACGGACCTGGGAAGGATACTGTCTGCCTCTCACACCCCCGTGGTTCGAAGGTAGGGAGGACAGCTGCTCCCTTTGCCCCGTGTATCCAGCGTCCCTGGGGACAAATCCTTTGTTATAACCTCACATCACTGGCATCACTTGGACAGAATAATAATTATGAGGGTTAATAAAATGTTCACATTCGTCATGTTGTGTGTTGCAAATAATTTAAAGGAGTTATTTTTTAATCCTAAATACGAACAGCCCATAATCAATCTCTTTTCCCCAAACAACATAACAATGGGGCAATCTATTATCATTTTGTTGTTCCTTTGAATCGCGTACTTTCTCGTCTCTTGAGATCAATTCTCTGTCATTCTGTTCCTTGTGTTCTGCATTATACTCTCTGTGCATGTGTCATAAATTCGTGGAAGCGTTTTTGCGTGTCAATATTTTACAGCGTAACATAACTTTGCATGGTTGGTATGAACAAACATTAACCCTTTAATTACGGAAAAGCGACGTAATTATTAAGCAGAAAATTGATTTTCTATAGAGACTCTGAATACACGTGATCATATCAATATGATTTTGTTTACAGGAAGTTCGAATGCAGTCTCGTGTTGAATCCGCTGTGGAGTCAAATGAGTGAAGTGTGATAATTTAGTACCCTTTAAAAGACTACTCTCAGATATGCTAACAACTAAATGAAGCGTTATTGTTGGAGGACATGGTGTCTACGTTTCTTATCAACTCCGGCGGCGTAGAAAAGATGGCCGATAGGGAGTGTTTGTAAACCAGATTTTTCCAGACTCTGACCCAAGTCCGGGCCGATTAAATATACTAACTACGCCATCAAGGCATGCCTTCGTGAATGAGGCGCTTCAAAATTGGTTCAGAAATGCAGTATGAGTTTCGCAGCCAAACTGTCATACAACAATCAAAATTAAATCAAGGGGAGATAAGTTGTTCCAAATATTTGCAGCTTTATAACTTCGAAATATGCACATGTCCACAAAAAACTCACAAATGGAAAACAAATTCATCCAAATTGAATCATATATGAAGGGCGAGTTATATAGAAAACTGAGTAAATAAATTTGCCTTAGATCTATGTTAACCCTTTACCCAACGTAACGCCAAAACCGATCAAAAATCCCCAATTAATTTTCATTATTTTTCCACTTTTTGTCTCAAAAATAGGTTATGGACCCTGATGGGAACGAGCTCGTCGAGCTCGTTCCAACGTGGGTCATAACCTATGTTTTTGAGACAAAAAATGAAAAAGTAGTTATTCAAGAATTTTGTTTGCAAGTGTCGTCTGCTTTTCAGGTTAAGTAAAGGGTTAAAATGATTTCTACCAGATAACATGTTTGAAATTATCGCACATTAACAATTAGGAAATATGTGCATGTTGACTTACTAATGATCGTGATTGAGAAGTTTCATTAAAATCAGTTCGTAAATGTATGTTAGGAAATATGCGCATTTTGACTTACTAATGATTGTGTTTGAGAATCAGTTCGTAAATGTACGTTGAGTCGCACACACAGGAATCTCATATAGTAACCTATAATAAATCTAAGCTCAAGGTACGATAACTTGGTTAAATCATCGCCGATTGAAAAATTTAGTAATATGCGCATGTTTACTTGTTAGTGTTTACGTTTGAGAAGTTTCGTTGAAATTGGTTCATAAATGTAGAAGACACTGTACACAGTAATTTTATTTGAGAAATCCATTATAAATCTAAGTTCTCTATATCAAGTAATTGCATCATTTCTACATACTGCACTGCAAGGAAACCAATGAGAACTTCTCCATCAAATTTCCACTTGCCATAGAATCAAGGACGCTGGTTTTGTTCAATGCTGTTTCGCAAGGCGGTTGGTGCCGTAGGAAACTCTCTCGGCGTGCCATTTAACTTCTATAGTATACAGCTTGGTTAAAATCGTCGTAGACTGACAATTTTGGAATACGCGCATGGGGAGTTGCGTCCAATTCGAACAATAAATATAGGCGGAGTTACGCACACAAGAATCTCATAAATAAATCTTTAGAAATCTCCTAAGTTGAAGGGGAGATAACCTGGTTTAAAATTGTCGCAGACTGAAAATTTGGAAATTTGCACATGTTAGTTTGATGTGTTTTGTGGGTTTTTGTTTGTTTGTTTTTATTTATTGGGGTTTAACGATACTCTCTACAGGCATATCACCGAGTGTCACACAGTTTTATGGATGGGGGAAGCCGGAGTACCCATCGATAGCCACCGAGCAGCTGTGATAAACTATCAGACTCCCCAAAGTACCAACTCCGCACAATCAGGGTTAGCATTGTTGAAGATTAAGACAAGTGTTCCATCAATGTGCAATACGTATTAGTACAGAGTGCCAGTGTGCCAGTGAGATTAAGTACCTTGTCCGTGGACACAATTCAGTTACCCATGATAGGAGTCGAACCGTGGACCGTCGGTTTGAAGTCCAATGTTGTAACCACTGAGCCACCTCGCCCCAGCTGGTTTGTTAGTGGTCGTGTTTGAGAAGTTTCAATGAAAGTGAATCTTTAATGTAAGAGAAGTTGCGCACATAAGAATGTCTTATACAAACAAATTTGTATTAAATATTACAAGTTCAAAGGGAGGTGGCCTGCTTAAAATTATCACAAACTGAAAGTTTGGGAATATGCGCTTGTTCAGTGGTTAGATCACAGGGAAGTTTCATTGAATTCGGCTTATAAGTATAAGAGGAGTTGCGCAATAAGCATTTCCGATGTCAGCATGGACGTGCAGCGTGGCGACAGGCCACATCTCTCAACCGACACCCTCCCCCTTTTGCAACGATCCTGTGCGTTTGGCTCTGATCTTTCCAGCATTGTACTCTGGGATAAGAAGAATCACTCATACGATTGTCAATGACGAGAGAAAATCAGTTTTGGTATTTCTCATCAATTACACACAATTTGACGACAGGTAGTAAGTTATCACTATTTATTGGTGTTTGGGGTCATGAGCTATGTTGTACCATGGCCCGAACACAAATTCAGTACAGTCGTCGTGGACTGGTCGTAATCCACGCGTGGGCAGTGATGTCTACGCATGCGTTTGCCAGGTAATAAAAATCATCATCAAAATTTTAATTATTTGTACCCGGTGCTCAATTAATTAATTTTTTGATAACTATTCTTATAATTAGTATTTGGAATCTAATATTACAGCGCCCGTGGAAGTATTGCCCACCCGTGGAAAGTGACCGGTCCACAGCGGTCGCACTGTATAAGTCAAGATTTTCCTATCATTTGTATCGCTTAGCCCACTTCAGAATATTTCCATCGCATACATTTGTCATAACACTTCAGCCAGCCGATTATTTGTTGCGATTCTGAACCGAGAAGCCCCCCCCCCCCCCCAGCACCCCTACCCCCATTACCCCTACACTTTCTCATTAGCCAACCATTCTGCCTCTGTTCTCCTTTCAGCACTTAGACAAACTGTTTAGTTTATCGCCGTACCTACTTGTCCATTCCACAAATAAGCACGCCAATGCTCTCCATTCTAATACGAATAAACACGTAACCTTGATTCTCCCATCTCATTTCCTCATTATATTCCCAGCGAATTTTATTTCGTGGACCGATATTTGGTTATTCTAAAAGACTGTGTTCGTCTCCATTACTCCCAAGTAAGTTACCGGGTCCTATTATCCTGTAAAACAGTTCTTGCTTTCTACAGTAATATGGCACTGCACCACATAAAGTGGGTGGGATTATACTAAGTGAATTGTGGATTGCAAGATCCTTTAAGATGTTGCACACCTATACGTAACCCTTTGAACCCTAGCGGCCGTTTTACGGCCTGGAACATGATGCGCCATAACGTCATTATATGCGAGGGCTGTTCAGTATATGTGTGGGATAGACAAATCAATATTTTCAACGTGCAGCACCGAGGCTGCACGTTGAAAATATTGCTTCGTCTACCCCAAATAATGATAATTGCTGCCTCTGAACTGGCTTCGTGAGTTCAAGGGGTTAACTTACGCTCTACCGAGTTTTGCATCAGTGCAGCCCTAGCCTACCAATGTTGCATTCCTAGTTTATTTACGTTTATCAACGTCTATTAATGAGAAGTCTGTTTATGACAATGTTTTTGTTTCTATTGTTAAGGGTATTATGCAGTGTTATAAATTGTGTTTTCTGGGCGAGTTATTGTTGATCATTCGAACGGGTGATTCGGACCATGTCCTTCGCTAGAATCTGACGCTCTAAAGCAATGTTATTCGGAAAAAGCTCACTTTTTAAAACAATATTCCGGGAAAAAGTTTTGGGGGATGTTGCGTTTGTAGCCTTTCAAAATTTATCACATTCCTCATGTCACAAGTGACTTTACACTGTTACTAAATTGAGGAAACACCTGAGTGGAGAATGCTACAATGCTACAAGATAGAGGATGCTGTGTCTCGTTCCGGGTGACTCCGATGCATGTCCTCAAACAAGAGCTAAAAAGCTTATAGAGAAATGGGACAAGTGTATTACCAAGGGCAGAGATTAATATATGATGAAGCTCTACATTCAGTACAGTCGTTCTGTTCCGATTTCCTCAAGTTCCATTCAATGTTACCTCCGTGGTTTCGTTTTATCAAGCATACAGAATGTAAAACAGCTCATACACTGAATGCTGTGATGAAGTTAAAAATGGAGTTTAGAAACCTACACAATGAGAATGTAGGTCACGCTTTTACCTTTTCACAACGGTCTACTCACTGCTTCTGTTGCAAGCTCTCACGCTACCACTCAAATTCTTTAACCCTTTGCCCAACGAATCGGCAGCATCCACCCCGCGTAATATGCAAATTCAGCAGTTGAAAAAATATTAATTTTCAAAAAATTTCAACAAAACCATATCATGTGACCCCTCGTTGGAACGAGCTCGACGAGCTCGTTCCAACAAGGGGTCACATGATATGGTTTTGTTTAAATGTTTTGAAAAATTTCAAAAAATTATATTTAAAATAATAAATTTTAATATCGTCTGCGTTGGGTAAAGGGTTAAGGTGGTTTTACACGAGCAATATTTCCTGCAATTTTTTTACGTGCGATTTATTTCAACCACATCTTGCATGAAATATTGCTCATGTAAAATGGATTTAGTGCATCGATTTTACTGCCTGTCTCTATCTTTTGTAAGTTCTTAATAATATTGCATGTGAAACTTTTCTTCTCAGCCAATATATGTAATTGCAAGTGCAATATTGCACCTAAATGTTTTGTGTGCGAAGAACAAAAGTATTTGCGCAATATGTTGATGCAATTTATTGATGCAATTTCTTGATCGTGTAAAACCATCTTTAAACGAAACTGACGCTATTATGTCCTGGAACCAGTCTAGCCCTTAAAGTGTCTATCGTCTATTTTTAGATTCAAACGGTTGTAATATTTCAGTTGGTTGGATACCTGTGGTTCGCTTTTCTTACCAGCTAAAATATCCCAGCCGACTGGATCTAAAACATTAATGCACATTCATTTTCTTGGAATGAGTACAAAAATGTTTCTAAATCGAGACTTGATTTAACAGAATCTTTGATCTCTGAAGACAGCACCAACACCATCATACGTGTTTGCTGACCAAATAATTATGACAGGCGTAACAACCGTTATTTCATCGGCTGATAATGAATGTCGAGTAAAGAACTGGGAAAAAGTATCGGTCTCCAGGTCACCATAGTTTTGAATAAAGACCCACCTCAGCCTTAGTTTTATTTAAACGTAGCGTAATTCCACTATCTACTAATTGTGTTAACATTTTGATATCTTCAAGATTAAGTAAACACTTATTGATTGGAATATCTGTAACTGAAGCGCAAATAAACATCTTTATTTCCAAATGAAACAAAAAAAATGCGTTTTGTTTGGCAGAGAGGTACGGTTTAACTAGCAATTCACGGTAGCTTTTTTACACAGTGGTTAACCGCGGAGTAAAAACAAGAATACACATTAACAGGCTATATGGAAAAAAGGACCCATTTTTAATTATTCATACCTTCTGGTCGGTATGTAAGAATAAAAATAAAAATACATGAAATTTAATATTTATGTGCAATAAAATATTACAGGTATGGATGTCATTGGAACTGGCTCGTTGGGACAGTTACAATGACATCCATATTTGTCTGGTTTTATTAAGAAACTTACAAAATACAAATTTTTTGTCCGTTTTTCCCCACAATTTAGGTTAAAGTATTAAGTACACATAAATTCTTAGAAATAAATCCGTTATCCTTGTGTTTTCCCAGGTGTATGGGAGTTTACACCGGTTTGGAAACTCATACATCCTTCTGCTTCGCCTCAGGGTATACGAGTTCCCAAACCGGTGTAAATTCCCATACACTTGGAAAACACAAGGATAACTAGAGAATTGTAATTTGTTGGACATATTACGGGCTTTACCAACTTTCCAATGTGAAAATACAGACTACATATTGCAAAGCAAAGTGCTTGAAATTGTCCATTTGCTTGCGGGGTTAAATCTTGAGATTAAAAAGTAAACAGTAACTTTTTTCTGCAATCATTGTTACATCTATCCATACCAAAATAATTGCTAAAACAACCTTGCAGTCAGAGGAAATGAGTACAGATGTTTGCAAAATTCACTGAAAATCAATTTTTGTCAACCAATACTATTCTTTACGTGGCCAAAGCATATGTTGGTTTAAGCCCCAAAGCATAACTTACAGCAGCGGATTTGTTCATTAAGCATCTCTGCCTATAGCAAAACAAAGTATCTAAAATTAACCCTTGCCAAAATGACAGTAAAATGTAACCGATGTTAGCTAATTTTAGCATTTACGAATGGAAATCTTACCCTCAGTGTGCCGAGGGTTAAAGATGAGATTAAAAACTAAACAGTAGCTTTCCTCTGCAAGCATTGTTGCATCTATGCATACAGAAATAATTGTTACAACAACATTGCAATTAGAGAAATTAGCGCTTGAAGTTAGTCAATCTCGAAGATAAAATACTATATTACTATCATTTGTGGCCAATAGGGGTTAATTTCAAAGTATTTGTGTGGTGATTTTAGTGAATCATATTATGCTCTAAATGTGTGAACCACGGACTGAGTACCTGATAAGAGATGTGGCGGAATCTTGAATCTTGGTATTTCAATGAACATGTACAGGTTGAACGGTACTACAAGTCAAGGCACGACTACTGGGTGAGGGTTAAAACTTGGAATAAAACACAAAGGGACAGTACATTAAATAAACGGTCGATTGCGCGCAAACTCCATGAAAAGTGTAACACACAGCCCACAAGAGCATATGATTCCTTTTAGAATCTGACTGGAGGCCTGGGTGTTAACCCCGGCTGACGAGTCTGGGCTCAGACACATGGTTGACAAATAGAGTATACAGTCGCTATAGACTGGTCGTAATCCACGCGTGGGTAGTGATGTCCACGTATGCGTTTACCAGGTAATAAATATCATCATCAGGAAAATTTTAATTAACGAAGCCCCTAGTTGTACCTGGTGTTTCAATAATTAATTTATTGATGATTATTCCTATTATTCCACGGCGGCTGTACTATATGTACTGCTACCAACCACGCCATGGGTCTGGAAATTTATCACATATTGTATCCTGAATGCATGAATGTGCCAAGATACGTTATAATTAAATTCGTTCATTTTCATGACACGCCATTTTGTTTTTACCTTGTCTCTTTCAGTAATGCCCATATGACAACTTCGGCTAATTAATTGTTTAGCAACTCTTTGGGGTTACATGTATATATGTAAACAATATACATATACCACTACCACGCAACCTCATTTATAACCATGACCGACAATTTACGTCATTGGAAGAGATGTAGAGAAATTAGCCCCCCCCCCCCCCCCACCCCACCAACCCCTTAATTTTCCCAACCTGTCAATAAATGTGACACCAAGGGTATGGGACAGGTATTTTGTCTGACGGTTTCGTCTGCATGGGGATGGTGGAAAGACAGTCACATCTCCACTCAGCATGATCTTTCTCCCTGTGTATCACTATCGTCTCTGTTTGTAACTAAATATTAACCCTTTACCTAACATGAAAAGCAGACGACACTTGCAAACAAAATTCTTGAACAACTAATTTTTTTCATTTTTTATCTCAAAAACATAGGTTATGGCCCCTCATTGGAACGAGCTCGTTCCAATGAGGGGTCATAACCTATGTTTTTGAGAAAAAAAATGAAAAAATGATGAAAATTAACTGGCGATTTTTGAGAATAGCGCTGGCGGGTTTTGGCCGTTACGTTGGGTAAAGGGTTAAAGGTACTTTGAGCTTGTACCGTAAATTTATTATTGTGAAAAAACGTTCTGACAACTTTCTACAGATCAAAAGCATGTTACCAAATAAATTAATTTCATTTCATTTGGACTTTCAAAAAAATTGAAATTTCGAAATGGAAGCGTATTTGTTTCAATGATATGTGAATCATTTCACAAATTCCAATGCTTTTCCTGTAGAGTAGTATAAAAATACAAAAGGTGGCTTTTTACATTTTTTCCTCAATCAGATTGAACGTTTGACTATTATCCTCTGTTGAAACCCATTTTGAATTAAGAAAACGGCGTTTTCTCCATCTTTTTATGTTCTGTAACTTTTTTTCTGTTCATAAAATCAACAGAGTCCGTGACATATAATACCGATACTGCCCTTTCCTTTAATAATTCTAGGAGGCGAGATTTGCTAGGTTTTTTCCTTGTGTGAAATAAAAACTTGCAAATTACTAGAAAAACAGATTCGTTAAACAAAGATTTAAATTAGATACTTACTTGGTGTTGGTAGGTGTAATAAAAAAGCAAAAGTGTCCTTTTGATACGTTCAATAAAATAAAACAACAGAGAGCTGTCTGTTGTTTTCGTTTATTACTTTACTGGTAACACAAGAAGGACGCCAACGTCCTATAGCTCACCAACATTCCTCTTTGATAGTAACTTTGGCAAACACAAGAACTGTATCAAACAGGCTCATAACATGCGACAAAGCTTACCTAAACACAACCTCTTAAAAGTAACACACAGCAACTGACATAAGTTAAACATGAAATTCTGAGCTAAACAGAAAACTAAACGTAAGTAAAAAATGAATAAAAAAGTTAAGAGAATGGTTCCAAACACATAGGGTGAGGGTTAAATAGTGGTAGAATGATAATAAGCACCATATAGAAGCAATATAAAGGACATGGGATGAAAAGGGTATAGGCAGCTGCCCTGAATAGAAACGTTAACACACTGAAAATGTCTAAGTGTGAGCTAATAAGGGAACTCAACGTTCAAAAGTTGAAGAGAAATTTGAATTGAAATTCAGTGGACAAGGGTGAAACCATGGTACAATGATAATGAAGAACATATATGAGGAATATAAGCACCATGGGAAGAGAAGGAACACAGCAGGTGACCTAAACACTAAGTTAAACATGAAATTCTGAGCTAAACAGAAAAGTAAAAAATGTTAAGAAAAAAGTTTAAAATGCACTGGGTGAGAATACAATAATGATAGAATGATAATAAGCACCATATGGAAGCAATATAAAGGTCATGGGATGAAAAGGGTTCGGCTGTTGACCTAAACAAAAACTTTAACACACTGAAAATGTCTAAGTGTGAGGTAAACAAGAAACTTAACATTAACAATCGGATGAAAAATTTGAAGAAATTCACTGGACAAGGGTTAAATGATACTAAAATGATAATGAGGAAGATGTATGATGGAATATAAGTTCCATGGGAAGAGAAGGAAGACAGCAGCTGACCTAAACACAAACTTAAACATGGAATTCTGAGGTAAACAGAAAAGTAAACGTAACTAAAAATGGTAAGAAAAAGGTTTAAAACACAGTGGGTGGGGGCTAAATAGTGGTAGAATGATAATAAGCATTACAAAGGCCATGGGATGAAAAGGGTGTCAGCAGTCGATGTAAACTAAAAATTTAACCCACTGAAAATGTCGAAGTGTGAGCTAAACAGAAAATTAAACGTTCAAAATTGGAAGAAGAATTTTAAGAAAATCACTAAAAATGGGTTAAACCATAGTAGGATGGTAATGAAGAAGACGTATGATGAATATAAGCACCATGGGAAGAGGAGGAACACAGCAGGTGAGCTAAACACTAAGTTAAACATGAAATTCTGAGCTAAACAGAAAACTAAACGCAATGAAAAATGTCAAGAAAATTGTTTAAAATACAGAGTATGAGGGGTTAATCATGGAACAATGATACCGAGGAACATGTATGATGAATTTAAGTGCCATGGGAAGAGAAGGAGCACAGCAGCTGACCTAAACACTAAGTTAAACATGAAACTCTGAGCTAAACAGAAAAGTAAACGTAACTAAAAATGTCTCAAACGTTTCAAACACACTGGGTGAGGGTTAAATAGTGGTAGAATGATAATAAGCACCACATGGAAGCACTATAAAGGCCATGGGATGAAAAGGGTGTCAGCAGTCGATGTAACCAAAAAAATTAACCCACTGAAAATGTCGATGTGTGAGCTAAACAGAAAACAAAACGTTCAAATTGGAAGAAAATTTTTTAAGAAATTCACTGGACATGGGTTAAACCATGGTAGAATGATAATGAAGAAGATATATGATGAATATAAGTATCATGGGAAGTGAAGGAACACCGCAGGTGAGCTAAACACTAAGTTAAACATGAAATTCCGAGCTGAACAGAAAACTAAACGCAACTAAAAATGTCAAGAAAAATGTCTAAAATGCAGAGTATGAGGGGTTAATCATGGAACAATGATACTGAGGAACATGAATGATGGATATAAGTGCCATTGGAAGAGAAGGCGTACAGCCGCTGACCTAAACACTTAGCTAAACATGAAATTCTGAGCTAAACAGAAAACTAAACGCAGCTAAAAATGTCAAGAAAAATGTTTAAATGAAAGGTATGAGGGCTTTGTTTCATGGTAGAATGATAATAATCATCATATAGCAGCATAATAAAGGCCATGATATGGAAATAGGGCGAGTAAGTGACCTAAACAGAAACTTTAACATTATTGGACACGTACGCCGACGCCGACCGATCGAGCCATGCCCATAAGCTCACACAACTGAAGTTGAAGAGCTAAAAATGAAACTTGGCTTTATTCGTTCGTCTAAAAATTAAAGGGAGATAAGTTTATCGAAAGTCGATTTTCATAACGATATTAGTTGGGGATGACATAATCTTAACTGATTTCGGTGACTCGTCTGACTAATGGGGGGATACCCCTATGCATAATGTTATGAATGACACATTTTGTCACGCCTACCATCGCTGTGTTTCTAACACATGGATCAAACTATTGCGCTGCTGGAAGCTATCTACGATCATGGCTGTATTTAAAAGAATTGGTATCATGATATTGGCGTCATAATCTCCAAACGTGCTTCCGTTTGCAACGAAAGCAATCCATATTCCATTCATGTCGGCGTTTGTTACAATTTTGTTGGAGAATGCCGCGAGACCCCCGCCAATAAACTGTTACAAAGCACTTAATAATTAACGAATTCATCTTACCAAAATTAATCTAGAATGAATTCACGCAGGCGATGTTCAAAGTATTTTTAGTCTCTTGTCTTCTAAACATAGAGAACCGCATTTCATTTTACTCGGAGTGTAAAGTACCTTCGAGGCTCGTGAAAAACGCGGCATTTCACAGGCCTGGAAATTACCCATGAATGATCGGTTAGGGTTACGTAGAAGTTACTTCAATTGTAAAATGTGCTAGTGAAGTACTGGTTGCGGCAATATGACACAACATAAATTAAATTTCTAATTACTCATGTTTGCCTGTAAGATGTGACAATCTTTAGGAACTAACTGGACTCAAATGCTGCGCATTGCATTCACAAGAATAAAGTGGCATGCTGCTTACATCTTAACAGAATTTCCGGAAAAATAATTAGGAACACCTACAGTACAGCCGACGTGGACTGTTGCCTTTCCATGGGTGGGCAATATTTCCACGTACGCAATAATATTAAATTCTAAATACTAATTATAAGAATAATCATTAAAAATTTAATTAATGAAGCACCGGGTACAACCCGGTGCTTCATTAATTAAAATTTTACTGATGACGATTTTATTACCTGGTAAACGCATTCGAAGACATCACTGCCCAAGCTTGGATTACGACCAGTCCACGGCGACTATACTGTAACATGCGATCGCGCTTAAGCGAAAACGAGAGTTAGTTGTTGCCCTCTATTTTGGCAGAAATTATATTAGGACCCAAACAGCATGGTTGGCGTAGTGAAATCAGAAGACGAAAAAACATCACAACATGTTTTCCTTCAGGATACCACCGTGCTATGTCGCGTAACGTGCTACAGGTTACGACGGAACACCTTTATTTCCAGCCGTTTAATGAGGATATAAACGTATAAAACGACACGCAAATAGTAAACGGACGTGGCCTCAGGGACAAGAAGTTTGCCGCCCAGGTGTACATCTTGGAAAAGAAATGAGAACGGTGGATAAATACGATTTGAAGATTTAAAACAAAAAACAAAGAACTTCAATTTATTAATTGATTTCAACACGTGTCTTTGAGCACTCCAAGCACTATATTTTCGAAGTATCTATAACCCGATGGAAAAAACATCGCTGCCCTCTTAGTAGCATAGTGTACAGATATATTGTTTCGTAAATGACGACCAGAACCTAAATATGATTGCCCTTAAAGCCAATTGCATCGCATCAGAAGACAATAAATGGTCTTCATTTTTTCTCATTTCATTCTGTCGCAAAATCGAAAACACAATCTCGTGGGAGATTTGAAAACAAAGTAGAGCGGGAAACTCCACCTCGACATTTTTTTTTAAAATCGCCCACTCGAAAAAAATATTTATCATACTCAATCATTATTTGTCTAAAATACTATTAACAATACTTTTACAACTTTGTGGACCATCCATTTGGGACGAAACTTATCAACAGCATGAGAAACGAAGTTTAAAACTTTGCACATCCTAACACTAGAAATGGAATGTCGAGGTGGTGGGTGTGTGGTGGAAAGCGGAAATCTCAAATTTGGTAAATTATGTTTAACGTGGACACTCGGCAAACCTCAGGTCCCGGTCAATATCTTCTCACTTCATGTGAGATAAAGCTGAACATGATGTATCTTTATGGCGTGGTGGCTACTTCAGCATTCTCTTAACCCAACTCCCCAATCGTAGACATCACAAACACCCTTCCGCCTGAACGTTCGATGGATAAGGAATTATTCAATCCTATAGCCTTTAGGCTGTAGGATTGAATTATTAGCTGGCCGTCTCTGCAGATACATACACAGAACATCACGATGTGTGAATGGGTTGTCAATTGGGCACGAGTGCCAGCGCAGAAGGATAGAACGAGAGGCGCAGCATCGAGTTCTATCCTTCCGCGATAGCATGAGTGCCGTATTGACGAACGCATTGAACAACGTGACGTTCCGTGTTTATTACACCCCTCTATGAAATAGAATCTATTAGTTTAAAAATTAGGTCTTATTTGCAGAATTTGACAGTTCTGACATCTGCTTGAAATAAATACAAAACAAAACAAAAACAAAACGCGGGTGTGATTGGCAAACACGTGTGGCAGATCGATACGTAAACAGAAAAATATAAATGAAAATTGTGTCCAAATAAGTTATGCATTCCTATCGTATTTTCTCAGAAATTAGCTGCCGTAATCTGGGAGATATTCGATTCAAAGTCAGAACTTGAGTGACATAAAATCACTCTCCATTTACAGAATAAGTTTAATTTCGTCATTTTGGGGGGGGGGGGGGGGTGAATTTGAACAATTGACATTCGATTTATCGGCTGTCACCGCAGCTTCCGAATAGACGCAGTTCAGAATGCGACGTTTCGATGATCGATTACGAAAATGGGCAGAGTCAAATTCTTTTGATGGATTCATTACGTCAGGTGGAAAATAGTCCGGCAACGGAAATCCACATGGAACACGTGATCCGTACTGATTTGTAAATATGTAACTGGAGGAAAAGTAATAGCAGTATAACAAAAAGACCTCTCATTTTGCTGGTTATATTGGCTCACTAGTTACCAAATTGAACAGGGCGAAAGGTTTCCATTCGGTCCTAACAGCGGCGAAAAAACTAATCTTCAATTGCTCACATGGGAGCGCGGTGACACAGTTTCCTTCAAGCAATGCGGCCAGGACTCCAGCCCAAACTGAACCTCAAGTACACTGGGGGATATGAAAACTGCATACCGTTGTTTGGTGTTTTTCCGGATCCGCCAGCTCCATCCACCCGTCTAGCTGACCTCCAAAAATCGTAAAACAAACACTGCCACCGATGGGATACGCACTGGTCCCATCTCCACTTTATATTCTTCGTGAGCATACAACCCACGAAGGCCATCCTTTTCAGTAAATAATGTTCTACACGACGAAAGCATTTGAGAACTAAATGAACGTATTGAGAGAAGAGCTGGGTTTAGATTATCTATGTAAAACTAATGTACTTTTAACTGTTTTTGAAGAAGATAATACACCAAAAATGATATATCGGAAGATAATACCGCTGACGTCTAATCCCATGAGTGATACAAAAAAATTATATGACAACGGCTCACCGTTACCAAAACGCTACGCAACCCCAGTTACGGTTACAACTCAGTCTGGTTATATTTCTGTTTTAGGATAAAAGAACGTTAAAAATGCTCAAATTTTATAAGTGAGGATAAAGTGGAATATGTTTAGTGGCGGGACGTCATTATTATTATCGGATATACATCATCAGTTGATAATAACTAGGATAACACAAATATATCACGAATCCCACTTCACTTCATCGTTCTCCAATAAATGATAAGCATCTCGCCTTAGTCTTTATCGATCCCAAATGGCATAACGCCGTTAACCTATAGTGTAACGAATTTTGAAGTTAATATTCTGATATCAACCACCAAACATTTATTTTATTGAGACCTACAGTTTTGTGATCACAAAACTGGACAGAGAACTTGGTCGCGATCCTGTCGAATGTCTCTATCAGCGCCTCTCCCGCAAAACCTGTAGAATCTCCGCCATCGAAATAGAATCTGAGGTTCTATATTCGTTTGTTTATCTTGATGCGGTCTTGATATCGCAGTGATTGATTTAGGAAATCGCGACCAACCGGTGTAAGAATGTCACGATTAAATCGCGGAATTATTCCAAAAAGACAGCTTTTGTGATCTCTGAATTGTAATTTACGACGAGTTTGCTCCAATGAGAGGTCATAAGATCCGACCTTTTAAAGTATGTTAACCCTTTACATTAAAAGAATTAGGGGATGACATCTGCAAATAAAGTTTCTTCAATAACTTACAAATGTCCATATTTGACATCAAACAAGATAATAAAATTTGAATGGTGAATAGAGTTGGTCGGATATGCCTCACGTTAGGCAAAATGGTTAACAACGTCGGCTGGACGTCATCTTGAATTAACATTGTAGGGTGTGTGAGCGTTGCAAGCGATGCGATAAAGTGATGCTTCACAACATTTCTTCACAGTTTACAATTGTGACACAGTCGCGGGGACGTCACAAATTTGAACAATGTTATTCAACAAACACAATATTTACTACACTGAGGCAAATGTAGAAATTCATAAAGCAAAATATAATTTTGATGTAACCTTTTGATGTGACAAAATTGCATGCATTGATTGTGTTAGTCGGATTTCCGATCCGCGGGCTTAGACATATGGGCGACTATTTTTCGCATATGGAGAGATCCATTTCTATTTTCGCCACAAGATTCGAGTTTGTCTGGTCGAGCTCACCTTCATTATGGCGAATCTTCTCTTCTGCATCGCCGTAAAATCCAAAGTCAATAAGAGTACCCATATTCCTTCTTTTAATGAAAAAATATATTTCGTCCGATATTCTTCGATATATCCCCTGGAACGCCTGACAATTTCAGCATCGTAGCACAAGCAGTCTCGAAGTAGTTGTGATCACAAACATGCAACGAACCCCGCATTATGAAAATTGACGTTTAACCCTTTACCTAACGTAGAAAGCAGACGACACTTGCAAAAATAATTCTTGAATAACTCATTTTTTTCATTTTTTGTCTCAAAAACATAGGTTATGACCCCTCGTTGGAACGAGCTCGACGAGCTCGTTCCAACGAGGGGTCATAACCTATGTTTTTGAGACAAAAATGAAAAAAATCATGAAAATTAATTGGCGATTTTTGAGAATAGCGCTGGCCGGTTTTGGCCGTTACGTTGGGTTAAAGAGTTAATTACAGACTGTTTTGTTTGATGGCAAGGATGAAATGAGAGACATCATAACATTTCGATACTCAATACTAAGAAGAAATATCGTTAATTCTTATTTTATCGCATCGCTCGAGTCGCATCAGGGTATTAAAAATTATAGTATTTACAGTTCAAAATTTGAGTACTTTAACCAGTTGAATGCCAAGTTCGATCTAAAGGAGAACCACAAAAACTGTAGCGACAAAAATATCAGTTGCGAAAATGGTAGCACCAGATGGTAGTGACGAATATGGTAGGACTAAAATGGCAAACAATTATTGGGTAGGATAACATGGAACCGGTTAAAATAATAATTATAATACTAATAATCCACATCCACTGGAAACTAAAAGTCAAATCAACTTTGCAGTGATCCCCAGACAAGTCTTGGCGGCCAAACTGGCAGCCAAGGCTTGACCAGAATTCAGTGCTGAGCCATTGATCTCTCTCGATTTGATAACAATTCTTTTAAAGTTTCCTTTCCTTTAAATAGGGTTTAAACCTGATGCAAAGGTGACTCTCTCGCAGAATTTAATTTCACCGGGTAACATTCCATAAAGAAAACATAGTGCCAGTGTATTGCAGCCGTTCTTGAATTTATTATTTTGAAATAACATTTATCATTAGTGGTTTCGTTCCTTAACGCTGTATTTTGTTACCTCTTTGCTTCATTGCTTTTCAACTATTTTCAGCAGTAATTTTGCTGCTGTCTTTTTCATCACTGCCATTTCCGTCAGATTTGAGCGACTTAGTTCGCCCAAAATATCCTGCATTGTTTCTGAAGTTTCGTCTGAAAATCAGATGGCAGACTGTCACGTGACATTTTGTTGAAAAGGACACTGACATCATTTCCGAATAGTAAAAAAAATATTATTTGTTCGTGTTTACTTGCAACATGTGCGACCATATCATAACCCCAAAACAAGTGTGAAGTCAAGTTTAGCCAATCTTTAATACATATACTGCCCATTTTAAAGGACAAACGCCCCATGCCTGGGCTATTGGGTACTAATACTATACCAGTGACACACGACCTGTTGATAAGAGGAATCAATAATTACTGTACTTTCCTGGGTTCCTGCGGGGACATTTCAGCTAGGGCCTTGCGAATCTCAAATTTCGGATCGAATCACGAATCGATTCAGTCAATGGATTTTGAACAGAATAAAACCTCGAATCGAATCTCGCGGTTCTCAAAGTTCTAGATATTGCACCTTCTCACAAACCGCAGATATTGCCAGTTTCCACTCCAGCGTTGCATTCACAAGCGACTCGTCTCTTTGGGTAAGTCATTCAAAAAGCGGAGTATTCTAGAACTGAACCAGAGTAGTTTCGGAAGCTGGACTCCCTCGAGCTCTTCTTCTATCATCAGGTCTCCTTTACAGGAGACCTGATGAAAGAAGATGAGTTCATGCGGAGACACTTGGAAGGATTTTGAGAACATCTCCACGATTCAAAAATTCCGAATCAGTGCGACTCGAATCAAGTCGATTCGAATCATCGGGACGATTCGAATCTAATTGAATTTCGAAGGATCGCAGGGCTCTAATTTCACCAGAAGAAAAATACAACATGTTATTCTAATTTTAGAAGTGAGGATGGAACTAACCCATCCAAATAGCGTCAATGTGGTGATTATTGAAACATTAATTAAATCGCGAGAAACGGCATATAGTTTTTTAACAGTGTGTTCGCCTTCAAAACGAACGCCCCACATAAAAACATCTCGCTTACGTACCTGCTCTTCTTAACTTTCTAAGGGCGAAAAATCAATCTTTGGCAGCAAGAGGTTTCCATCATACAAGTGGATAAACAACCAAATTAAACCAGCTACATCTTGGTCGACACAGCTGGTTATCAAACACGGTTCAATCGGTTAATTTTTTACTGCGACCCGGGTGAATTATTGTTGTCAAGGAGACTTTTATTACGCACTATACTCTGGTGGCGCTGGCCTCAACCAAACAAGGGTTTTAGATTTTTTATACCTCATTTTTAAACATAGTGTGTTTCCCCATTCAGTACTCTCACACATTCTGTAATATTTCCTTCCGTGAAACATTACTGACCAATTTAACCCTTTGAACCCGAAAGACCACTTTCCGGTCCGGAATCGTGATATAACCTGGCTTCGTTAAGTAAATAGTTGCTCGTTGAATTTGTGTGGTAAACCAATCAAAATGTTCAACGTGCAGCCCCAACGCTGCACGTTAAAAATATTGATTGATGTTCCCCAAGTAACGAATACAGACTCTTCCAACTGATGGCACTGAGCTGGCGTGGAAGATACTACCAGAGCAGAAAGGGTTAATGTTACGGTGTTATCGCTCAGACCAAAGCGTTCTAATGACGCACACGGGAAATGCATGATCATCCGGTGACGTCACATAACAGCCAAACGACTTTCGATCCACTTCGCATCAGACGTTTCATGGTTACATAATTCCATCAGGCAATAAGTGGTATATTGTGAAAAAGTTTGAGAAGCGAAGTGTTTAGCCAAGGGATCTCGGGGTTCAACACGGTGATGGTCCAGTGTATAAAACACTGTTTGTGTTTCTGCTTTTTTATCTGAGAGTAATTGTCGAGTGAAAATCCGATGATGTTTGGTGCTAATCCGCCTACGCGAATAGTGATACCTCACTTGAGCTGATTAAAAATAGTTCTTTGTGATCAGGAAAAATGTTGAAGAATATATAGTGTTTATTTATTCCCAGGGGCGCTGAATAAGGGTCGAGAACAATGAGGGAGCCCCGAACCATCTTGTCCTTGACTGGGAACAAATGTGACCTTGATCTTGTGGACGGGCCTATCGAAATTACTAGCCCGTACAAAGAAATAGGCAACTTACTAAATCACTGAATAAATCATAATTATAGTCTACATTCCCAACTGCAAACGACATAATTCAGTCTGGTATCGACCAGCGCCGTTTGTGTGGTTACTCTCACCCACATTATCAGTCACCTCATCCTCAACGATTAGGCCTTTACTCATTATGTTGATATATGCTCGTGTAAGGAGAGGTACGAGGTATCTTCAACAGATATGTACAGTACGTGGAGAGTGTATTATCATTAAATCACCCGAAGAGTGGAGAACCCACCCGAGCAATAATTGCAAATTTGTTGCAAAGCATAACCATCACAAGCAAAGTTCCAGCCAATGGACCTCCGGGTTAAACCCGGATTTCCATTGGCTGAAACTTTGCTTTTATTTTTTGTCCATATGTATAGAATTTGAAAGTGATACTTAGGGTGATACTCCACTCCGCGAGTGTTTTAGTTACAATCCACTCTCCACGTACTGTATATCATGGAGTTAGTATCACAAACATGTAACGTTAAAAGCCTTTACACAAGGGATGCGATGCGAGAGTTACACGTTATGCGTTAATCCTTAAATCCTCAGGTTAATTTTTCGATAATAACTACAGTATATGTGTATACATGTACATAGCAGCAGATGACTTAACGGTGTTTCTATATTATTGTTGGTTGCCTGATAGGTAGTCAACAGTGATGTAAAAATATTGCAAAGACAAATGCAGCCAACCAACAGAGTTCTCAAGGAAGAATACACTGGGGCAACTTTTCTGAGCAATACAAAGTGACAATTTGTGATTTTATGGTGAACGAAGGGTTGAACTATTAATGAACAATTGCATGTAGGTTTAAAATTTTTTAAAAACTTTTAATAAAATTTCATTAAATCATATCATGTGACCCTCACTTCAACAAACTCGACATGCTCGTCCCAATGTGAGGTCATATGATATGGGTTTTGTGAAATTGTTAACTAAAGTTTTTCAACTTCACAATTTTATATTTCGCGGACGGATACGGACGATACGTTACCTAGGGGCTTAGTAATTATTTTATCGCATTGTGCTCGTCTCATAGCATCACACTCATATAACAGCCTTAACCCTTTAACCAACCTGAAAAGCAGACGACACTTGCAAACAAAATTCTCGAATAACTCATTTTTTTCATTTTTATCTCAAAAACATAGGTTATGACCCTCACTGGAACGAGCTCGTCGAGCTCGTTCCAATGAGGGTCATAACCTATGTTTTTGAGGCAAAAAAATGAAAAAAATAATGAAAATTAATTGGCGATTTTTGTGAATAGCGCTGGCCGGTTTTGGTCGTTACGTTGGGTAAAGGGTTAAGTAAAGTTTTTCAACTTCACAATTTTATATTTCGCGGATGGATAAGGACGATACTTTAGCTAGGGGCTTAGTAATTATTTTATCGCATTGTGCTCATCTCATATCATCACACTCATATAACATCCTTAACCCTTTACTCAGCTGAAAAGCAGACGACACTTGCAAACAAAATTCTCGAATAACTCATTTTTTGTTTGTTTTTTGTCTCAAAAACATAGGTCATGACCCTCATTGGAACGAGCTCGGACGATACGTTAGCTAGGGGCTTAGTAATTATTTTATCGCATTGTGCTCATCTCATAGCATCACACTCCTATAACAGCCTTAAGAAGATACATTTACTTACCGTTTATTCGTATGATGCACTCAAGCAAATTAAAATGATAAATCCAGTAAATCAGTAAAGAAATGTAGCACTAATGAATAGCAACACATCAAACATGATGTAACAATCAGCTAATAACAGCGCGCGCTCGTCGCTTTGAACACTGTAACCAAGTTATGTGATTAATAAATCTCTTGCAAAGAAGAAGCTCCAAGAATTGACATGCACTCCGGTCCAGTATTAAGTATTCTAATGAACAAAACTGTTCTGCGTGGAGAAACTTCAATATATTGATCTGTTAACTGACGATATTCGCATGTACCTCTTCTGTCGATTTGAAAAACAACCTAACCACTTGTCTGTTTCATCTTCGGAGTATCACCATCCAGTCTATACTTGTCGACAATATCCATTTCGACTGGATCGGCAGTATACGTTCCCGATGATACAGATAAGACAGGCTGGAAAATAATTCATAAAACTTCATGGAATTCGCACAGCTCGGGCTTACAGAATAGTGAGCGCAAAAGTGTTCTCTTCCTCGATCAAGTCGCGATCCGATCTCGATACATCAACATCCGTGGATCGAAATTTCTTGAATAAAATATTGGGAATTCAAGTCCGGAGGAAGAAAACCAACAGAAATAATATCTGATACCTTTTGTTGTTATCGAATTTACTTTTTCGACGATTTATCCGGTTGAGATTAATTGTCTACTTTTGTAATCAAAATACTGTAACTACTCATGACAATTTCCTTGTTTTCAACCCTTTGAATACTTTTGGTATCTTCAATTCCAATCAATGGCAGCAATTAAAAGAGACCATACTCATTATTTGGGGTAGACCAATTAATATTTTCAACGTGCAGCCTTGGGCTGCAAGTTGAAAATATTGATTGGTCCACCCCACATATTCACTCAGACGCCAGGGAAGCGCGGAGGCTCAGCGGTTACGGTATTGGACTTCAAACAGATAGGTACACGGTTCAATCCCCGCCAGAGATAACTGCATTGTGTCCTTGTATAAGTAAGGCACTTAATCGCGATTGCCCACATGGGGGCACAGTAGCGCTGTGTACTAAGGCAGACCGCCGTCGTTGTTGCACGTGGCTTCAGCCAATGCTAACCCTGCTTGTGTGGAGTTGATACGTTGGGGAGTCTGACAGTTGCTCGCCATTGCTCGGTGGTTCTCTTCGTGTACTCCTGCTTCCTCCACCCGTACAACTGTCCAATACGAGGTGACCCTGACTGTCGAAAGTGTCGTTAAACCCCAATAAATAAATAACTCAGCAGCCATCCTTCATAATGAAAATATGGAGGATCATGTTCCTAGCCGAAAAATCGACTTCTCGTGTTCAAAGGGTTAAACCTCTGTTTCACTTTTTGTGGGTCAGAACATTTAGATATTATTTCACCTTTTCCATAATTCTGGATTATCTGAGAGGGAGAAGTCAGAGGGAGCCATATACCTCATCTTAATAGTGGGGATGGTATGTAATTAATTACTGTTGGAAATGTGTCCTGTTTTTTTTCATGTATACAAAGCGCATCCTAATCTTATAAAGCATCATAAAACTTTGTTCGTTGGGTTGAGATATGCCAGTAGGTTAGTCGTTATGGTTGTCAGAAATGTTTAATCGTTTGTCGCGGTGGCATTTTTTTCGGTAGCGAGCGAAAAGTGAGATCTTCAAGCATTACTAGAGTCACCTGTCCATTTGTCTGTCCGTCTCTTGTTAATCAAACATTCATTCGTGACCAAAGTTCCCCGGCAGAGAGGTCGCATCTCAAGATACAGTCGAACCTGCCCCCCACTCTTCAAGGACATAATTTGCTTGCAATTAGACCAAGTTTAGAACGCTACACGTAGTTTTAACTGTCAGATCCCACCATGGGTCCTTAAAAAGGCCCAGCATAATGTGCCGATATGTTCGTCCTTAAACTCGCGTACATTTTCCAATGCGAGTACGATATTATCGTCGTGTTCCCACGGGCCTGTTCAGTTTCAAAGTGATCTCCGCCCCGCCCCCCATCTATCTCCGTTGATCACCTCCCATACTTGCCTCTCTCGATGCTTTGGCATCATTAACCCTATACCTAACATGAAAACAGACGACACTTGCAAACAAAATTCTTGAATAACTAATGTTTTTCATTTTTTGTTTCAAAAACATAGGTTATGACCCTCTTTGGAACGAGCTCGTTCCAAAGAGGGTCATAACCTATGTTTTTGAGACAAAAAGGAAAAAATAATAAAAATTAATTGGCGACTTCTGTGAATAGCGCTGGCCGGTTTTGGCCGTTACGTTGGGTAACGGTTTAATGAACTCGAGAGCGCAGTGACTTATTCTTTCGTGCATTGGACTTCAGATCGAAATGTTGATTTTTTGGTCTCTGGTTGTTTAAAGTGTTCTAAAAGTGACCTTTTCCAAAAGGTCTCAAGCAGGGACATGGCAATGAGGGGGGGGGGGGGGGTGCCCCCTTCCCAAATCCTGGTTAACATTTCCTACAGTTGGAGGGTAAGTCATGAGTAGTTGGAAATTTAATCTATCTGGTATCTGGATTTTAGAGCTTCTTTGGTGATGTCTCCTTTACTTCCCAAAATCCCAACTCGGCTTCAAATTGGCAAAAATTCCAACTGTTATTATTTACAGCTACAGTGTACGTAATATCGAGCTTCATAAATATGCACGATTTCAATCGGTACGAGATTTCTATGGTACGTTTACTTATGGTAATAATAAATACACGAAATGCACTTCAGGAAAATCACATCATGTAAAATCGTTATCCTGAGTTAATTCCACCATTCACAGTTACAAAATGATAAAACATTCAAAACTGATCATTCCTGCATAAGATCTCAGTTAATGTTAGGACAGTGTGAATTGCTCAAGGTTCTCAGCTTGAGCATTTGTTTAGCACATCTTCAATTCCTAGAATAATACCAAATAATAATAACCTGATAATCCAATGTGTTGGCATTTTTCAGTTACTAGAATCAATTTTATGCTCCCTTTCATGGCTTCATTTTCTAAATTTTTTCTCGGTAGTGAATTTCCAACTAGGGGAAGGCACTCGGGAGGGGAGAACCCCTGCCGGTCCCTCCCCATAGTTAGAAATGCACTACCCTACACCCCCCCCCCCCCAAATCGGAAGCCTCTAGGCACGACCTAGTCTCAAGCAGTATAACATTGACAATATTACTACCTTTTTTATTTCAATCCTGGAAACAAGACATCTTACAGCGCTTGGTAAGTTGTGAGATCTAGTTACAAAAGGTGACTTAACTGTATCCGTTTCTGTCTGTTTCACCGGGCAAGGCCCGTATCTATCTCACACACACTCTTTGATCTGTGCAGTTGAACAAACAAATGAACAAAAAGATTTAATACCAAGTTATTTGATGCTGATCGATATAAACATAACAGATAATATTTGTGTAACACCATATAATTTTTCCCGCATCATAGTTAATCCAATCGATTCGAAATAACCCCATTTTCTGGAGGTTTCTGAAACATCGTAAGAAAACGTTTTATCACATAACCACCATCAAAAACGTATAGAACAGAGTAATTTTTTATCACATAATCACAATCAAATAGCTCATCATGGAAATATCATTCATAGCATGTATAATACGGGAATGACGTCAGAAGTCAACGTCGACGTGGTAACGCTGTGCGTGAGTTTGTTTCGGAAGAATCGAATTAATCTTCTCATTTTTCATTAAGGCTTTATTAATACAAAAAATAAGAGACGACAATTGCAAAAAAAAAAAACCAACATTTCTTGAATAATTAAGTATTTTCATCTTTGTCTCTAAATCATAGCTTAAGACCCTCATTGGAACGAGCTCATCGAGCTCGTTCCAATGAGGGGTCATAACCTACGTTTTCGAGGCAAAAGTTGAAAAAAAAATTTTGGCTGGCAATTTTTGTGAACAGCTTCAGTCGTTACGTTAGCTAAAATGTTAAATTATGTGATAAAAAGAATATCAAATTCGTCTCGATCTGGCTTTAAAATTCTGAGCCTTGTTTACTAAAATGGACCTAAGCCTCGGTCAACCTCGACTTAGATCACTCTTTGTGAGCCCGGTGCAGAAATGTCAAATGAAATTGCGAACCATTATAGATCCTTTATGTACAAAGTAATCGTTTTGTTGGGTGTGATGTTTGAGATGGTTGTAGGTGAAGTTCTAGGCCTGTCATCTTGAAAATCGCAGTAGGGCGACTGATACCCACTAAGGAAAAAGTACATGAACTCGAGTATCCCCAGATTATAGCAATTATTTCAGAACAATGGGCTATTCGTTAATATCGTAGGCTGTTCTGTAATATAACGCATTAGGAACGCTTAACTCTCAAAGATTTTTATCCGACTTTGATAAACCTTGCAGTTCGAGAACAGGCACTTTTCACGCAAAAAAGAAGAAGTCGTCTGGATAGTAGTCAAAGTACCTTAGAAGTGCGTCACCTGAGTTCCAATGGTTTCTATGTGCCAGGAGGCACACAGAACACATTGGAACTCAGGGGACGAGTGGTGTCTAATCAAACCTTGGCTGTCTCTAAAGACAGCCGGACCCTCTGACACTTAATTCATTTATCTATTGATGTTTGAAGCAACTTTCAGAATTTTAGACTATCATGGCCACAGCATGAGTGTGGAGTCAAGTTTGGCCAATTTGGCTTCGGAAAAGAAGAAGAAGCGATTATTGACGAGCGAATTGGCCGAGGAGTTACACAAGCCCATCGTGCGTAAATTTCGAAAGAGAAGGGTGTTCCTGAAGGGTCTGGACGACATTTGGTTTATAACTATGTTGCTCGTTTTAGAGGACTTCCGCCCAGACATTGGTTACCAGTAAAAAGAACTGGTTAACCACAGTATACATGATGTGCGCAACTTCCTGAGGTTTCATCTGGGGTATTAATAATATTATTGAAGTCTATAAATATTGAAATAATAGGTATGAAAATTCTATCTTCTATATCTGTCTGATAAAGGTCTCATTTAACCCTTTATCCAACGTAACGGCAAAAACCGGCCAGAGCTATTGTCAAAAATCGCCAATTAATTTTCATTATTTTTTCACATTTTGGTCTCAAAAACATGGGCTATGACACCTCATTGGAACGAGCTCGTCTAGTTCGTTCCAGTGAGGGGTCATAACCTATGTTTATGAGACAAAAAATGAAACAAAATAGTTATTTAAGAATGTTTTTACAAGTGTCGTCTGCGTTTCATGTTGGGTAGAGGATTAACCATTTAATCAATGCACACGATATCAAAATTGGTTATATTAATCAATTATTTTCAATTTCTTTTCATAGATTTCAACAAACCATATCATCCGCCCCCCAAATGAAATGCGCCCGACCAGTTCGTTCCAATGACGGGGGTAAGGAGTAACATGATATGGTTAGGTTGAATTTTTGAATTTTTTTTTTTAACTGCTCAGTTTGTGGATACAACTGATTCGTTACGTAAAGGTTTAACTACCCTCATATGTTTTTCATCTGGCCCTATATGGGCAGGTGGTTATTATATTTTGACCTGGGAGTTCTATAGTACACACAGAAAGCAGACTTTTCAAAGGAGGCCACCGTGGAGTTACTCTTCCTCTGAAATGATAATTTTAAACTAACTTAGAAAGTGAAAGTAGGTTTGAACCTGTAAAAGCACGTGAATTCCCATTATTCGTAACTTGACCTAACGGTGTAAAATATATATATATATCTTTTTTTATTCAGATAAAAAATTATACACGTGGAAATATTCAATTATATACAGACACAGAAATAATATAAAAAGTATAATTACATAATTGCACAATTACATAAGAATACAAAGGTCTATATGCGTTGAACTGTGTTCCAGTAACATTTGTGGGATCAAAACATACTTTTTTTGGCGGTATTTGTAGAACAGAAAAAAACAAATAATAGAACTTCAATTGAATAATGTAAGCTGGGGTGACACCTTCTCACCTTACAGGAATAAATGAACTTTTTGTATAAAAGAATTAAGAGGGCGAGATTATTTTCTCGCGACAAAAAGGTATTATTATTATTTTTTTTTTATTATTATTATTATTATTTTTTTATTATTATTATTATTATTATTATTATTATTATTATTATTATTATTATTATTATTATTATTGAGGTGCGGTGTCAGAGGCAATTGAACACTGCATTGTTCCTTCAATCTTTCAGCGAACTTTTATAAGACTGACTTGGCCATGTGACATTCAAAGAATAAATGTGACATCGTTTCTTTGGTGTTTAAACAAAACTATACAGTTCAGTTCCAGACAATTTACCCTTTAAAAGACGGGAATTTGTGAATTGAGCTCCATTCAAGATTTTATATTGTAGGATTTGGAGGTAAGTATCATCCGAGGTTATGAAAAGGCTTTTGTATATCGATCTCCAATCCCCCTGTGTGAGATCAGTATGTAAACGCTCCTTCCGTTTCTTCTGAGAGTGAACTGGATCCAAAATCGCCTTTTGCACGAATAGAAGATAAATGTTTTGTGGACCGTTTTCGTTTCTTTCAGTTTCTCAAGTTATGGAGTCAGAACAGATCGTATTTTTTCCCTTTCGATTTTTTTCGCCTCAGTCTTGGAATCGCTTTGTTTATCCCCTGGAAGACAGTGCACGGTGTTTTGATGTCATATTTTGTGGGAAACGCCTCAAACGTTAAGAAGCCTCCACTTTCACTCAAGATGTCATTTAGAAAAAGTACACCTTTATCACACCAGGTCTGGTTGATTTTGATACTTCTGTTGCAGAAGATTGGTTGAGAGCGAATTTCTTCGGAGTCTGTAGGTGATTTGTTATCTAAGAACGACCACGCTGTAGGGACGTTTTCCAAAAACGGATTGCATACTCCCGACTTTTGTTAACCCTTCTTTGTGTAGATATAAAAACGGTGCAAAATATGCAGTTGGAAAATTGCACGAGAACGGAAGACCACTTTACCTTTCACGAACAGTCTAATTGCTAGGATGGCAAAACTATTCGTTTTATCCTCGAAATCAGTGCCTACGATCCCACATTGGAATAAGCTGGGGGAGCTCATGCCAGTGAGGGCCATGAGATATACTTTCGATGGAAAAAATGGAAAGATAATAAATTGTGAATGACGATTTTTGTAAATGCAACAGGACGCTTTTTGGCAGTTACGTAAGGTAAATGATGAAAGTGATAATTTTAATCTTTGTGTGGACATATTTCAAGGGAGGGAATGAATTTTTCTTACACTTTTCGTAACCTGCTTTAGGGGAGATATTACAACCTGGAGAAAAGAGGAGTCTTTTTCCAACAGTTTCTTAACTCTTTTCCTGACAAGAATAATATAAGATATTGTAGAAACATTTTCTTGAACAGCTGAGTATTTTCATTTCTGCCTAAAATATAATTAATAGTTTAAAATCCCTCATAGAAACGAACTCCCCCAGTTCGATTCAACTGGGTGTCATAAACTATGTTTAGAGACAACTGTTGGAAGGATAATAAAATTTGTCTAAGGTAATATCACTGGATACACCTGAGCGGATATGGAGGTTATTATGATCGAAGGGTTAAAATCGAATAGTTTTCATGAGCCCTAACTATTCAATGTCCTCATTCTTTTAGAAGGTTGAAAAAACCCTGTGGCTGTCCTCACGAACGTGTCGAGTGCCGAGGATAACCACTTTCTAATGTTATTGGTTCAATTAGTATTTCAGAGAGACAACGACTCTGCTCCGACCAGGGGCGGCGGAAGCTCGATAAAAGTGGAGGGCACAAATTCATAATGCTACCATGGTTCAACCAAGTGTGAAATAGGTTACGATCGTACATCGGTAAATGTACCATGACCAGCTAAGTCTCTTGTTTAGATGAAGATGCCGCGGTGTGGGCACTGTCCTGTCCGTTTCTTCTACTTCAGCCATCTTCCAACCCGAAGGCAAGCCTTCGGGTTGGAAGATGGTTGAAGTAGAAGAAACGGACCTGGGTGGCCGAAAGTGGGATTCTTTGGCTAAATATTGTTTGGATTTGCAAATAATGCTACATGAATGCCTGTATATTGACACGTTTGCATGCACCCAGTTTAACTCATTGTGTAACTGCAAAACATGTCTGTTGAAAAAGTGGAGGGGCACGTGTCCCCTGTGCCACCCTGACTCCGCCGCCTCTGGCTCCGACTGAAGACTTAGAAAGCCTTCATTTCTGTATGGGGAATTTGCAATGTTACAGTGCAAGTTAGACGTGAGCTGAATCAACTACCTCAGAGAGCTTCCAGGAAGCTAGTGAATTAGTATGGCTTTGGTTTAAAATTATAGTACTTTGTATTTCAATAGTTTGCTTCCAATGTCATAGTTACGAAGAATTTCGAAATTGCGATAAAACTATTCAAAAGACCGGGCTTCTGTGTGTCGAAATGTATATTAGCTATAAGCTAAGTAATGTTACCAAACAGCGTTGAATACAGTTCGTATGCGTTAATCGGTATTGTTCTTAACGTGCTTGATCATGTTCATGAGTGTCAGCTTCCAGAGTTTATTTGTGAAACCTAAACGGTAAACGCCAAATAGTTTAGATTCTTTGGAATGTCTACAAACTACATAGAATAGAGTAAAATCACATTTGTGAAATCTCTCACACCAGGGACAGTTTTTAACACCTTATATACTGTTGGAGGATATTCCTCCCCAAGAAACGAAATCTCTTTCTACTGAAATAAGTTTAATTTGGGCACGTTTAATCAAATAAATTCCCTCCGGTAAATTAAATGTACTGTTTGGCCAATGATTTCTTGAGTTTACTTATTTATTTATTTACTTTTTTTATATATTTATATATTGGGTTTTAACGACACTTTCTACAGCCAGGGTCACCTAGTGTCGGACAGTTTAACGGGTGGAGGAAGCCGGAGTACCCGGGAAGAATCCACCGAGCAACAGCGAGCAACTGCCAGACTCCTCAATCTACTAACTCCTCACAAGCAGGGTTAGTAGACAAGTACACCATCCACGTGCAGTACGCCTTAGTACACAACGCCACCGTGCACCCACGTGGGCAATTGGGATTAAGTGTCTTGTCCATGGACACAACACGGTTGTCGCAGGAGGGATTCGAACCGAGGACCTCTCGGTTTGCAGCCTGCATCTCTACCAACTGAGCCGCCGCTCTCCCTTGAGTTAAAGTTAGAAGAATTGTTCATCGAATCTAGTCATGGCTGCTTCATAGCAGCCATGACTAGATTTGATGAACGATATTTTGAAAATACTCAGCAGGTTTAAAAGTTACTACATCTATAAAAAAAATTCAATGGACAATGCTGTTTGTTGGGTGGGATCATCACTTTTGACAGAAAATTTTTTCCTTCATCACATATCACATTGTCTTTAAAACTCTTTCTTTGGGCTTTCAACTTACCCCTTTACCTAACTAATCGCCCGCATCCGCCCACGTAATATGCAAATTGAGCAGTTGAAAAAATTAATTTTTTCAAAATATTTCAACAAAACCATATCATGTGACCCCTCATTGGAACGAGCTCATTGAGCTCGTTCCAGTGAGGGGTCACATGATATGGTTTTGTTGAAATTTTTTGAAAAATTTTAAAAAAAGTATATTTAAAATAATAAATTTTGATATCGTCTGCGTTGGGTAAAGGGTTAAGTACTTCTCTTACTGCATTTTGCAGTAACCCTCACAGTACAATTGAACTGAAAATATTTTTTCTTCTTTTTTTTTATTTGTTGGTATGCACAATAATTTTAGACAATAAATTGTTCAGTTTACCATCCAAAACTGCAATTACAGTAAAAAGAGAACGCACAACACACAAATCCAATTTGAAATCTCCTTAAATATATGGTATGATTTCACGCTGTCAGTTTGACGAGCATGGAAGGTAAGTTATCAATCAAAAAATGCTGTTTAACAAGTTAATTGTATTTTGACGCCAATTCCATTCTGTGTGGGAGTGATGCAACATTCATATTGCAATAAAAACTGAAACACTGTATTACGTAATACCAGCCAAAGATGATGGGAACAGGTGGAAGGCACCCAATACACCAATGGCATGACTAAAAGGTAGGGTGTGTTTAACTAGTTACCGGTGCAGGATATGTTCAGCACATGAGGTGAAAGACGTATTTGAAACATAGTCGTGATTCAGGTCCATTGCTCGTCCTGCACCAACGGGAGTGGAATGAAAGGTGCTCTGTCCATGGTGGAATTCATATTTTTCACACTTTGACTCCTTAAACTGTATTCTAATGCGGCATCAGCTTGTTTTTGGTAAGTTATTTGGGCCGATAATTCTAAAAATTCAAAAATAGAAAATGTCTTCTTTCACGTAGTTATATCATAACTTCTATAAAGCAAAGTATTTAGTGTACTTACTCATCAAGTTAATTGAGAGTATATGTAAGAAGAACATCCGGCTGATTATATACCTATTTCGGACTTTAATCCCTTACTCAACACGACAAAAAGAAGTCAATAGCAAAAATAATTTCTAGAAAAACTAAAGAAATTCATTTTTGCCTAAAAACATAGCGTATGATACCTCGAGGGCTCATGATCTTTGGTTTTCGGTCGCCTCTATAAAATAACTGTCTCATGTACGGTGTTACAAATTGTATGTAGGCTTATGTTTAGTATTCGAGAATAGCGAGCCTACGAAGCGGCTACCCTCCACAGAATTCACGCTATTGAATGGAAGAAATTGGCACGGGTCAAATAGGAGGCCTTGGGGCTGCACGTTGAAAATATGGATTGGTCTACCCACACACTCACCTAGCAGCCACCCCACTTAATGAAATTAAGATGTATCATGTTCCTGTGACGGAATTTAACCCTTTACCTTACATGAAAAGCAGACGACACTTGCAAACAAAATTCTTGAATAACTATTTTTTTAAAATTTTTTGTCTCAAAAACATAGGTTATGACCCCTCATTGGAACGGACTCGAGGAGCTCCTTCCAATGAGGGGTCAATAACCTATGTTTTTGAGACAAAAAATGAAAATATAATGAAAATTAATCGACGATTTTTGAAAATAGCGCTGGCCGGTTTTAACCGTTACGTTGGGTAAAGGGTTAATGGGGGCATCCCTGTTGGTCTGCAGGATTAAATTATCGCTGGTCCTCCTGCCCAGTTTAGTGTTTATTGTGGTTTTCGGTAAACCTATCCACTATGGCTGGAAAGGTTGAGGCGCAGAATCTGCAAAAAATATAGTTTCAGACGTATTGGAAATATTATATTATTTTGAAATGCGTATCTGTTTATTATATGGATTTAGTCAATGCATTTTATGAGTTGAACCCAAGAAAGCATCCTGAATCGCTGACAAAAATCACAGCGAGGCAGAAAGTTGAATACAATGAACGTGCTGGTCAATGGAGAAATATTGTTGGGAAAAAATGTCTTTTTTGCAAAAATTCCATATTCCAACTAGCAATGCTGTGGTACTTCCGTGATGTTAACATTGCTTAAACCAAAGGGTTTTGTTTGACAATATTTAGGACGCCTGCCAGAAGAGCATCTGTTCAAATCATTCGCGATACATGAATGTATGGTGGCATTTAAAACACCGAGAAAGAGTACTGCAAACAAAAGGAAAGCGATGTTATTTTTATAAACTAATTTTAGTTTTCGCGAAATAAACTACTGTACGAAAGGGATGCTGGTCGAAACAAATTCAGCATATAGACTAGTTGGTTTGGAAATCGCGAAGCGAATTTTCAGAAGTCATTCAACGAAGCACGGCAATACTGAAGCGTCCAACAACGTAGGGAAGGTGTTTGTCGCCTTTTAACGAACTGGGCTGCTCGATAAAGCGTACACCATCGCTCGTTTTTAATGAAATGGGACAAAAATAGCCTATAGTTTGAAGTGACATGAGACATTAAAAAGGGTGATAAATTGAAAAACTGAAGAAACAACTATCTCATTTTCTTAGCCGGACGACAAACTAAGATTTCACGAAAATCAGACGTAATCTACTGACTCCCCCGCACCCCCCCCCCCCCCCCCCTATAATGTCGCCTCATCGTTCAGTCATAATGGTTGGGAATATCCATGGAGATATGTTTTTTTGTGGAGATTAGATTCCCAAAATTTTCAATGGCTCAGTCTGGAAATGAGGTTGACAGATAAAAGGTATATAGAAAACGTGAAATTGGAATCGCTGGCATCGGGTGCATAAATTTTAAATAAAAAAAAATAAAGCTGAACAATTTCATATAACAGGAAAACAGTGTGTGAAGTTTGAAATCTGCATCATTTGTAAATACGGAGCTGTGTGAATCACAAAGTAGAATTTAATTTTTACGTCGTTTTTTTTTTTGGCACAAAAGTCACATTTGGTGTCATAACCTTCACAGGCCTGAAAATAAGCAGTTTGACATTTGCAGAATGAGGTCCCCAGAGGGCGGATTTGATAATGCTATCCCATACATTGGGCCAATGTATCCTCTGGGTACCCCTTTTTGTTTAGTTTTGAGACCCGATTCAGATTGATGTTCACAGAGGGTAAATTTAGTGATTTGCACCACTAAATTCACCCTCTGGGGACCTCATTTTGTAGATGATAGTCAGCTTATTTTCTGGCTTGAACCTTCAGTTTGTGGCTCAGTGGTTACGGTATTGGACTTCAGACCGAAAGACCCACGGTTCGATACCCACTAGGGATAACTGTGTTGTGTCCTTGGGCAAGACATTTAATCTCAATTGCCCACGTGGGAGTACGGTGGCACTGTGTACTAAGGCGTACTGCACGTCGAAGGTGCACTTGTCTTCAACCAATGCTAACCCTGCTTGTGCGGAGTTAATACTTTGGGGAGTCTTACAGTCGCCCAATGGCTCTGACCAGGTACTCCGGCTTCCGTCATCCGGAGGCAGAAGTTGCTTTAAATACACAATGCCCAAGAAAAATCATTTCTCGAAGGTTTTCAGTTCCAGGCGCATTGCAGTTGCTGATCGGTTTTTAAAGAGTATACTTTGCTGCCTGTGAAACATTAATATTGATGATGCGCACATTTTTTATGGCAATGCAAATTGTATATTTACAACATACTTCAGTTATTATTGACAAAAACAAGTGCCAAGATCGGAAGGTTGAGAGAGAGTAACCAGTTTTCGTGATGGGTAACACCATGACGTTTGATGAAGTAAAAGCTGTTACGCTGTGACTATAATCACAGCTTAACAGCTTTTACGACATCAAATGCCATGGATTATGAGGAGTTATCGTGTTGATTGATTTTACGCTATCTAGGGGAGGAGGGGGAGGATGAGTGGCGACGTTTTTCGCTGCCGTTCCAGAATGCAGTACTATGGAGATCAGTGCTTACGCTGAATATTGGACAAACAATCCACTTGAGGTACGCTGAACTAAATATTTGAATTAGAGTTGTGTGTTTTTGTACGGAATTCCCTGAAAAATATGTGCACGTGACCGATACTTCCATTCATGTCATTTTCTCTCTTATTTGCTGCATGACCCCCCCCCCCCCCTGTTTTAGGGTCAGAAAAGGTTGTCTGAAGGGCTATACTTGACAAAGATATTTGAATTTCAAAATTAAAGTGATGCGATCACATTTTTTTCGCCTGAACGTTATAATGGTGGCCTATGGGAAAATATTTAGTTCTGTGATACCTATAGGAAATATGTTTTTTGGCTTCCAAACCAGATTCAATTATTATTTTGGGGGATTATTTCACATTTAAATGTTTATTGAGGGACCTCGCATCTTACAAAAACTGTTATATTTTAGTCACAGTCAGCAATAAATGTTATGTATTGCCAAAACTAAGGCCGTTAATGCAAGAAAATTCACATTTTGAGCATGTGTATTTTCCAGGAGCACACTATAACATCTGGCAGCTACTAACTAACAGCCTATCGTACCCTATTAACACATTTATTTAAACCATGGTTCCCACTCATAGTACTATAGGCAGGAAGGATTCCAATCTTCCAACCCCCTCCCAAATCACCATTCGAACACAGCCAGAAAATCTGTACTACACTTCAATTCACTGGTATTCAGAATTTTTTCTCTTCTTTATTATGCTCTTTAACCCTTTACCTAACATGAAAAGAAGACGACACTTGCAAAAAAAATTCTTGAATAATTAAATTTTTTCATTTTTTGTCTCAAAAACATAGGTTATGACCCCTCGTTGGAACGAGCTCGTCGAGCTCGTTCCAACGAGGGGTCATAACCTATGTTTTTGAGACAAAAAATGAAAAAAATAATGAAAATTAATTGGCGATTTTTGAGAATAGCGCTGGCCGGTTTTGGCCGTTACGTTGGGTAAAGGGTTAAAATGTTGGAAAGCAATTCCATCATTGAAAGAGTATTTTGGAACACAATTTGAGGAGGGGAGGGGGCTACAGTTGAAAAAAGAACAGAATGACAGAATAAAATGAGAAATGTGAATGAATGGCATTTGTGCATAGCTACCAATATAGTAGTCTAGTACTAAAGTGTTCATGGTTCCCATGATACAGCACAAATTTATAGTGACTAGTGTGAAATATTCCTCTCTCCTTGAACCATGTCCACCCGCCCAACACACATACTTAACCCTTCTGCTCATGATAAACATTTGGAAAGACTACACAGCATATATTTAGAGGCTGAAGTTAATATCATACACTGTCAGTTTCTTATGATTTATTTTGAGAATGCAGCACTCATAGTCCACTGAGTTATTTTTCTGTTTGACAACCTTGTGCTGGCTCTTCCACTATCATTGTATGTCATACAGTACTCTCGTGGTAGCCTGCCTGCCTGCCTACCCGTTTGGCAGCTGACTTTCTTTCACCCTCAACCCCCCCCCCCTCCCTCCAAACACACACACAAATATATTAAACATCAAAGCCAGATTTTTTCTTAAAGCAAATGTCTGATTCATCCTCGTTGGAAACATATTTTCTACAATTGCACTCTTTTTGTCAGAATGGGGGTGTCTGTGGGGATTAAAACAAAAGTTGTCAAAGTGTTATTATGGGTACTTGCAGCACAAGCATAGCAAATTAGAATCAATATTTGATGGTTTTAGGCATTTTAACAGTGTTAAGAGATACCACAGTAGCAGGTACTAGTCATTCTTTTGGAAAAAGTACTCTTTTATGTTTTGTCAGTGCCATACCAATGACTCTAGGTTCCTTAACTGAGAAAACTGAGACTTTTTCTTTACCAAAATGGCAAAAAATTCACCAAACAAAATGTGAAATGTCTTCAGAAGCCAGAATGTGATTATATAACTATAACAAATGGGACATTTAATGTCACAGTAGGTTTGTATTGGGTCAATATCAATTAATTTATGAATTGTATCATAGACTTTGATGAAAAGGGGCATACCGGGGGGTCCTATACAGGGCTATATTTTACCACACCAGTTGGTAGAAGAGAATTCGACATCAGCTGTTAGGTTAAAATGGTAGAGTCCTTTTATAATGGCTAAATATATAGCTGCATTCCCAGTTTTTGAAACAAAATTTACATTCATATTGTTTCGTGGGAGTTGGGACACTGTTTTGCTTGCAGTATGTTCAAATGAGACAGATTTTTTACCACAAAATATTGTGTACCGATGCAGATTTTAGTTTTATTTTGGGAGCAAGGTAGTTTTTAAGGAAAGCTGTAAACTCTCATCTCCCTCAGCTAATTTATTAGGTAACAGGCTAGAAAAATCCTTTGGAGGCAATACCAGTTTTTAAGCCCATTTGACAAAGTTTGGGCACTTTTCCTAAAAAGAGCAAATTTCCCACGTTTTTGACTCAACAGAAGCCAACATTTGGATTCCGATGCAGAAATGACTCTTTTATCTCTTGGAAGTGGTCAAATGTCTCTTTGGTAGTGTTGGAATAATTATAGGTATATCTGAACTAAATATTTGGATTAGAGTTACCCGCCTTGAAATGTTGCACTCGAAAATGCTGCAGTCTCTAAAAATATACAACCTTGGGAAAATATATTGTTTCAATAAACGTTTGAAACATTCTATTGACATCTTGCATTATTGATGAATATTCTTGATAAAAAATAGGGTGATCTGATGACTTTAGGACCTAAAAAAATATAATTTACTTTTTGTGTGTTTTTGTAGCGAATTCCCTGAAAAATATATAAACATGACCCGTACTTCACTTCGTGTCATTTTTTCTCTCTTATTTGTTGCATGACCCCCTGTTTTAGGGTCAGAAAAGATTGTCTGAAGGGCTATACTTGACAAAGATATTTGAATTCCAAAATTAAAGTGATGCGATCACATTTTTTTCGACTGAACGTTATAATGGTGGCCTATGGGAAAATATTTAGTTCTGTGATACCTTAAGGTCTGTTTTGAAAATGATTTACTCAACAAATTCCGTGAAATAAATTCACCAAAACAAAAAGGACAAGAGATCCTGTGTTCTCGAAACCGATTTACAATGAAGGTGAATTTAGACTTCTCGGAAGTGTGAGAGAATAGTGTGTCTAATTTAGAGTAGAACTATTTTTAACCCTTTACCCAACGTAACGGCCAAAACCGGCCAGCGCTATTCTCAAAAATCGCCAATTAATTTTCATTTTTTGTCTCAAAAACATAGGTTATGACCCCTCGTTGGAACGAGCTCGTTCCAACGAGGGGTCATAACCTATGTTTTTGAGACAAAAAATTAAAAAAATTAGTTATTCAAGAATTTCTTTTGCAAGTGTCGTCTGCTTTTCATGTTAGGTAAAGGGTTAAAGGTTAATATTTTCATTATTTGCCACTGAGTATTCAAAAAGTGAATACGACATCTGAAATGTAAATGAAAATGAAAATTATATTAACCGGTAGAGTGCTAAATTATTTTTGACCATCAAAATTGGTTCACATGTCTTTGCCTTGCTACAATTTATGGGGGAGTGCCTAAATGCATCCTCCCATAAATTGTAACAAGGCAAATCTATACAGACTAAATAATATAACTTCAAAGATAATATGAAGCATATCCACTGAACATGAGACCTTTACATTACGGTCCCTGCACATCAGAGTAAAGCCCAAATACGGGCTTCCAGCACTCTACCAGTTAACCCTAAAAGGGTTAACATACTTTCATTTTCGTTTAAACTTCAGGTACACAATCAAGTTCTTAAATGCCCATTACCAAATAATAAATTTTTTCAAATACCCTTTATCAAAAATAAACAAATCATTACAGCAACCAATAAGTCTGGGGTTCCATTTACCGTTTGTGGCCTCTTCTTTGATCTGGCTCGCTATGCCTCATCGACTCGACGTCATACGACACGCCAGAATGTATTGGTGTTCAAGAGCACTTGGCTGTATCCTTACCACAAAACATTATAAAGTCAAGTTTAACCCATGTTTGTACATATACTAACTATTTTCGAGGCCTTCAGCCCAGGCATTGGTCTCCAGGTCCTATTTGACCAGCAAAGCAAAGCATGTTTATCATAGTAAACAATAACTGGTCCACTCCTTGAGGGCTCCCACTGGAGCCTAGATCAGTTGACCTCTGCAATAAGAATCTGTGTACATAAGACATGAATCACACCCCTCGCACTTAATGCAATGTGCAATATCGTTAAGGTGGTCTCCTTTTCACAAATATTGCAATATTATGAAAGCCCTTTTTGAGTACCTTTTGTTCGTTCCGCTTAAAATGCCGTAAGAATCATGTTAAGCATAATTTCTTGTGTGCTATTTTCATAACTATTAGTACCTAATCAATTGACTGTTACATACACGAGACGACTTCAAAGGTTGGCTGTTGTACTTGATGATCTATTTACGAAGAACAGAGGTTTTGAAATACAGCTCTACTCACAATATTGTTTTTTCATGCTGCACCTTTTGGTTAAGTTTAAGAATCAGATATCAGCATTCCAGACAGGTTTAATAAACAGGTGCTGCGTTCTGATGATTGGAAAAACTTTGGAATGATAATGTAAAGATTGAATGAGTCCTCGAATCCTTTAAATCCTATACGATTTTGCAGTGCACATGCGCCTTAATCAAAACAAATTGAGGAAGTAAGTGATTGTATAGGAAATCGCCAAGGAGTTTACTGTCCAAACAGAAGTATTGACGAAATTAGGCCTGGACCGAGCTTCTGGCTCTGTCTGGACCTCATTTTCTGAAGGAGGTTTGTCAATTTTACAATAAACTTGAGACGATTTGTTAATTGTATTTACTACTTTATCCAAAAACCGATAATAAGTTCCCAAATGGACGGAAAAACAAACACCGTTTTCCATAAGGTTCCAAATTGCGTTGTTTAGTAGAGCACCTGCTCCACAAAAAACAGCTGCTCATTTTGTACTTCCGAGTTGGTCGGAAAGAAGCCGGTAAAAACCATATTCCATCCATATGTAGCGTTCGAAAAGTAAAAAGATGGCCTGAGTCCATTGTTCAAGTATCGCGCAAGGATACAACTGCGGGCAACCGGGACTACCTCATGTACTTTATTGTATTGATTGGTGTTGTTTGACCGTTTTCAACATGGCTGACAATTTTTCGTCATTGGAGGACATTTACATGAAAGTTAGTTCCCATTAATTTCATAAAGCAGTCAATGAATTTAACACTAAGGGTACTGGTATTTCATATAAAAATTAAAATTTCGAAATGTTAGCGAATTTGTGTCATCGATGTGAATATCATTTCGCAAACCTCAGACATTTTCCTGTTGAGGAGTATAGAAATACAGAATCTGTTTTTTTTCACATCACTCAATATCATCTCCGAAGTGGCAGACTATACTTGCCTGAAAATCCAGATCGACTGCACCCTCGGGGGGGAGGTAGTACCTTTGTTAGAGGACCCAACCTCTCACACTGGTCCTTACCCGAGGGTTCAACCGACATCAGTCAAAGAGACCATCACGCCGCAACCTGTGACACCTGCCGAGTACCTGAACCTGTTCCTCCTTCAACACGCCAAGACATGTGAAAATTGACCATTTACAGCCACTGAGGGTCGAAAAGGGCTTGTTCCCCATACCGTCCCTGCGCGCCTTCGGCGCGTGAAACCATTCCATTCAAGTTTTTCGCAATTTTTTCCCCAATCTGCTTTAACGTTTGACTATTATCCTATGTTGAATGTAACTTTTTATCTGTTCGTTATACCAACAGTGAACGCATCGTGACATGTAATACAAACACTGTCCTTTCCATCAATATTAAATTCAAGAAGGTGAGATTTTTTGTTCCTGGGAAGAATAAAAACTTGCAAATTACTGTGAAAGCTCATTCGCTAAACAAAGAGCCAAAGTGTGCGTTTGTGTTGGTAAAGCGGGCCATCCACACTCAATATGATTGTCAATATAATTGTCAATAATTTATATTGACAATCTTATTGATCATGAATGGGCGATATTGAAGACTTGATCAATGTATTGAAGAATATCAGAGAGCTCAAATATTTATTGACGTATTGTCAATAATATTGATGTGCATTTTTGTCACATCAATTGTATTGATCAATATTTCATTCTTGTCAAAAACACAGAGCCATCAACATGGCAAAATCAATCAAAGATTGATCAATCAAAGATTGATCAATCAATCCTATGATTGTCGAATCAAAAATGAAAGAAATATTGATCAAAATGATAGTGCAGTTGAGGGCAAACATTATATTGTCAATAATATTGAGTCAATAATATTGACAATTATATTGACTGTGGATGGGCCGCTTAAGTGTGATACAGGTAGACATTTTTAATGGCGCATTATCTGTGGGCTAATTGTTTCTATTTGGCTTGCGTAAGAAAAGCCACGTTTCCTTTTACTACGAGCTCTGTTGTTGGTTTCGTTTTTTAAAAGTAGGTAAAGGAAACTCGCTCATCTTATAACTCCAGGGAAAAAACTTTATCCAAAGTCGATTTTAACCCTTTACCCAACGAATCTGCCCCAACCGCCCGCGTAATATGCAAATTCAGCAGTTGAAAAAATATTATTTTTCAAACAATTTCAACAAAACCATAGCATGTGACCCCTCGTTGGAACGAGCTCGACGAGCTCGTTCCAACGAGGGGTCACATGATATGGTTTTGTCGAATTTTTTTGAAAAATTTGAAAAAATGATATTTAAATTTTGATATCGTCTGCGTTGGCTAAAGGGTTAATGACAAGAAAAGTCAGGGACGAGTGTAGATTAAAGGTCAAAAAGGGGGCATAAGTGATAAATATTTTAATTTGACGACTAACCAAGAGAATATGAGAGAGGAAATGAATATCTCTTTTCCCCCTCGTCTCATTTTCTCTAACGATTATAACCTTTGCTCTCGCCCAGTATTTAATTAACTGACTCCGTCTACCATATGAGGTCACTCGTAAATTGTGTCACTACTATTACAAGGACAGCGGTGTGATGACCGAAATAAGCAGATTGCGTACTAATTTTTCTTAATGCCAGACATCTATTAAGATGTCTAGCATTAAGAAAAATTAGTACGTAATCTGCAATTTTTAGTCAAATTATTGATGCAAGGAAAGGAAGTCAAACCTGGTTAAAGATAACTTCTCAATATGGATTAGGTAGCAGTATTCTCAGCTAAGACTTGACCAGAATCTACTGCTAAGATACTTGATTTATTTATGTATTTACTGGGATTTATCAACATCCAGGGTCACCTCGTGTCGGACCGTTGACGGATGGAGGAAGACGGAGTACCCACAGAGAACCATCAATCAACGGCGCGCAACTGCCAGACTCCTCAACGTACTAACACCTACAAGAAGGGTTAGTATTGGTTGAAGACGGGTGCACCATCAAAGTGCAGTATACCATATAACACAGCGCCACCTGGCTCCCACGTGGGCAATCGGGTTTAAGTGCCTTGCACAAGGACTCAATACAGTTACCCCTGGCGAAGCTACTTTACATGTCTAGATTAAAGAGACTGTGTGTTTTATTGTCAGCATTAACATTACGTATGTTGAAACACAGCTAACTTTTGTTTAATTGTTTACAGATAGTTATATGTTTACGAAGAAAGTTTTCATTGTCTCTTGACAAACTGGTTGTCTAAGTCACTCTTTACCTGTTACAACTACAATACATTTAAAATTTTATTCTTCGAAAAGGATTTTTTCCACTAAGACAAAACTTATGATGCTTTATTGGAACGAGCTCGTTCCAACGAGGGGTCATAAGTTATGTTTGGAGGCAACAAGTTTTTTTTTTTTAAATTATGGCGATTTTTTGTGAATAACGTTAGGCAGATAAGAGCATTAGATTAGACAGAGGGTTAATACGCAGGTAAGAGTACAAATAAAAATGATGATTTGCAAAAATTCTATGGTTTTGATGAACAGCAATTTGCCAGTTTTAATCATTTCACCTGCTTCCTCTGTAAGCCTAGGTTGTCATTTTCTATGATTTCTGGCACCGTCTATATTATTTTCTTCATCGCTCTAAACATTTTCTACCTTGGCGTTGAAAAATGGAGCAAATATTCAAAAACTGAAATTGTTTTTATGACGTAGTTTAATTGGATTTTACATCAGCATCTTCCGGTATCTGAATTCAACATTTCTTGGAGTGGTTGCCAAGACAAACCATTTAAGTGTATTTTGTTTTCAGATGAAATTAAGAACCGTGAAATTATTGGATCCGCCCTCCACATGGATATGCAGCCAGATGAACTTATTACCAGAAAATATGTATATATATTCACGCAAATTAAACTCGCTGGACCACACTTGAGACTACTTTTTCCAGAGATTTGACACTGATATGAAAGAAAGTTGGCCTGGAGCAATGGATTTCTGATCGAAAGGCTGTAGGTTCAAACCTGACCCGCGTCATTTGCGTTGTGACCTTGGGCAAGGCACTTAATTCCACTTGTTCAAGCCAGAGCACGGTGGCGGAATGTGCTAAGGCGTACTGGACTTCGATTGTAAAATGGCTTCAACCGCTGCTAATCAATGGCATGTCTTCAACTGCTGCTAATCGTTATACGCATCATTTCACAAACTTCAGGCATTTTCCTGCTGAATAGTGCGAAAATACAGAAGCTGACTTTTTACAATTGTTTCCACAATCAGTTTGAACGTTTGACTATTATTCGCTCTTTAACCCTTTACCCAACGCAGACGATTTCAAAATTTATTATTTTAAATATCATTTTTTAATTTTTTTCAAAAAATTTCAACAAAACCATATCATGCGACCCCTCTTTGGAACGAGCTCGACGAGCTCGTTCCAAAGAGGGGTCACATGATATGGTTTTGTCGAAAATTTTCATATTTTTTCAGCTGCTGAATTTGCATATTACGCGGGCGGATGCGGGCGATTCGTTGGGTAAAGAGTTAAACCCATTTAAAAATCAGAAAATGGCGCTTCCACCATCTTTTGAAGTTCTGTATCTAATTTTTCCTTTCATTATACCAAAAGTTTGCGCATCGTGACATATAATACAGACACTTTCCATTAATATAATAGTCCATGAGGTAAGATTTCCTGATTTTCTTTTCCTGGGAAGAATCAAAACTTGCAGATTACTGTAAAAACACATCCCCTAAACAAAGAGCGAAAATGGGCGGTAACTTAGTTACTTCTAATTAGCTTGCCATAAAACACAGCTTCCTTTTGTTACTTTTAATTAACGAAACAAAAAAAAACGGACACCTCTCGTCTGCACCTTTCGCCTATTAACAGTTATAAAAATAATTTTCTACTGATGTTTTAGGTGTTTTCTCAATCATTACATGCTTCTTAACCCTTTAACACGAGCGACCGCTTTTTCGGTCAGGAACATGATGCGTCATAACGTCATTATATAGGATGATATAGTAAATGTGTGGGATAGACCAATCAATATTTAGCCCTGGGGCTGCACGTTGAAAAAATTTGTTGGTCTACCCCAGATAATGAATATGAACTTTTTTAATTGTTGCCATTGAACTGGCATGGAGGATACCATTAGACTTCAAAGGGTCAATTGGAACTTTCTCGCTCATCTGATAATTTCAGGGTGAGATAACTTTATCGAATGTCGATTTTCATGACCAGATAAGTCAGGGATGGTAGTTCTTTAATACAGAAATAAAATAAATAGAATTTTTTGTACATTTTTTACACATTGGTACCCGACTGTCATTTACTTATTCATACAACATATATTTGAAGCGTAGGAGTGTTTTTGCACAATGAAAATTGTGGTTTCGTCACACGGTCAACTTCACCAGATTCGGGCCTGCCACCCCGCATCTCTCTTTCACCCTTTATCTTACTACAAACTGCTGACTATAAGTATCATTTCCTTCAAAATAATACCTGACAATACCACGTTAAAATCAGTCCGACAAGTTCGTTCTCATTCAGATAAAGGCCATATGTAAATGTTACGGAGGAGGGACTTGTATCACGATGAATTTCTATTTGGTTTTCTATAGTATACATACTAGCGGACATCGTCCAAATTGCTAATACATAAAATCGGTTCACGGTTATAGGGATTTGACGTAATAACTTCTGGACGTAGAAAATACCTACTTATTGACAATTTGTTTATTTCTCATTTATTCGAAAATATTTAAATATTTACATATCCCCATAACAAAAAAATTTATTCGAAAATATTTAAATATTCACATATATCCATAAGAAAAATGATAATGATATCACTCCTTTTTCGTGAACTGTGCAGTACGCGGAGAGTGGATTACCATTAAAACACCCGCAGAGTGGAGTTTTCACTAAGGCAATAACTCATTGTCTGCGAAAAACACACAAAAACACCAAGCAAAGTTTCTGCCAATGGACCTCCGGGATAACCGAGAAGTCCATTGGCTGAAACTTTGCTTGATTTTCTTATGCATTATCAGAGGAGTTGACAGTTATTGCATGCGTGGGAATTCCACTCAACGGATGTTTAGTGGTAATCCAATCTCCACGCATTTATTTATTTATTTATTTATTTATTTATTTATTTATTTATTTATTTATTTATTTATTTATTTATTTATTTATTTATTGGTGTTTAAGGTCACATATTCCTGCACAATGGCTAATCATGTCCACGGCAGTTTTACGGGTGGAGGAAGTACCGGAGTATCCGGAGAGAACCACCGAGCAACGGCGAGCAACTGTCAGCTCCCCAACATGCTAACTCCACACAAGCAGGGTTAGCATTGGTTGAAGGCAGGTGCACCATCGACGTGCAATACGCCTTAGTACAGAACCCCACCGTGCCCCCACGTAGGCAATGGGGGTTACCCAAGGACACAACGTGCTTGCCGCAGGTGGGATTCGAACCGAGGACCCTCCACGCACTTAAGTTTGGAAAAACAACTTTTCTGAATTTCCATCGTATACGATTACTCTTATTCTTTGTCATGGGTAGCATGTTTAGTATATATAACTATAAAACTGTGTCCCTGCCAAGGATCACTAAAGCTCGGCGGAGCCGCGGTAGGCCTGGCTAGGCCTACCAAAACACGGAGGAGCCGAGGTAGGCCTGGCTAGGCCTACCTAAACTCGGAGGGGCCGAGGTAGGCCTGGAAGGGGCAGAGTATTAGAAAGACTGGTTTTCCGACTCTAAACTTTTAATATTGTTCAACGGTGATATAGATCGCGTTGGCAATGTATCAGTTTTTCAAAATCCAGCGGTACCACTAGCGGTATAAAAAATTGATCCAGATAATAGCTTATGTATTGCAATACCACCTGGTACTCTTTTTATAATAATGTCTGGGTTCATCCGTCATGTTTGGATGAAGAATAATAGAATAATAAGGCTCAAGAAACAAAATTATAGAAGATATTTTATTAGTTATTGAAACATGGTATGCATAATAAAAATTGGCAGTCAACTAGCACACACCACATCAGTGGAAATGTGGGAAAAAATATTGCCAAACCGTCCAATAATGCGAAAACTGCCGCCTACAGTTTTACCAACCATGAACCCTCTCGTGAACTCTCTGTTCAAAGCGTTAAAGTAAAAAGAAATGACTAACCATGTGCTGTGTGTCTGTAAGGTTTCAAGGTTCATTTGCCTATCTGTTTGTGTATTGGTATTTAAAATCACTTTCAGCACCTGTAGCTATATCATAATTCAAGGACTATAACATCAAGCATTGCTTAACGGATTCTGCTAGACCAGTAAAGCGAAGGCCATGGGAATCTCAGATTTCGTGTCGAATCGAATCTCGAATCAAATAAGGCCGAGGAATCGAATCGAATTTCGAATTGAAACTCAGGGCTCTTGAAATTGTAGATATACTGCACCTTCTTATAACAATACTTACTGCTAGTCCCCACTCAACCGTTGCATTCAATGGTGACTCATGTTACAACCGATAATGTTACAACGCCGCATAATGTTACACCAACGCATAATGTTACAAAAAATGTAGTAAACAACCGATAATGTTATAAACTCCGCATAATGTTATAACTTTTTTCAACCCGTTATGTTATAAAAATCGACGCATAATGTTATAACTTTTTTCAACCCGTTATGTTACAACAAATTAACCGATAATGTTATAACTTCTGTATACTAATTCCATTTACAGCTATTGTAGATGGACTTTACCACTTACCATTTATTGCCTCATAAAGGTATGTAATATTTATACTAAAGGTTTCTGCTCTGGTTAAGGCGAGGAGACACCACCCCCCCCCCCCCCCCAGCTCCCGGGGATTTATCATAGAATGACCTAGTCACGTTACATAGACGCGGATTATCCTGGTAACTCAATCGTGTGACGTCATTACCATGATTATCCAGTGCCCAACATGGTGAAGGCGGGGGTGGTGGAGGAGGGGTGCTATTTTATCCGATTGGTACGTTTACCAACATGCGTGGTCTCCGCTTCCAGAAATGTAGTGTACCATAGTCCCCTGACGCCTTTGGGGATGGGCAAATGCCTCTGTTTCTGCTTGTTTTGGGCATCTAATGTCGCATATTTCTTAGTCATAAGAATATCTTATTGTTCATTAATTTGACATTTTAACAACTAACAGTGAACAAAAATGAGGTGGAGTTAAAAGAGGCCAAAAAGTTGGATGGTGCGAGGTACATATGGTGCATGTGGCAGGTTGGTAGTGTCGCACGGAAGCCGAAGAATAAGATGCGAGACTGGGTAGAAAGAGGAATGGGGTTTAGGAGAACTGAAAGGGGTGGGCAAGGATTAGGCCGAGAAAGAGAGGAGGTCATGGATTAGTACATCAGGGTGATTGTGCAAAGAAAGCTATCTGAGAATACTATAAGAGAGTAGTGCTAGACGGTATGATAATATAGATGGTGGAGATGTTGGAAGAAGTGGAAGTAATGAATTTGGGATTACAGGTTCTGGAAAAGGCGGAATCACTAGAACAGGCAGTATAGGGAGAAGGAGGAGATTGTGGAGGAGGAGTTGCGTTGATGTTGGTGTTGTGGCGGTGTTGGTGATGGTGTTGAGTAGTTATGCATATTGAAAATGAGCCATTTTGTAGGACCCCGGGGCAGGACCCCGGAAGTGACGTCATGTCACGTGACTGGGCGGTCATGTTGGGTTGTCATGATAGTGCACGTGGGTGGCCATGTTGTGATGTCATTATCATGAAAAAGGTGGTAGGAGTGCGAATGCGCAGCGCGTGTTGTTATGGGGACACGTGTTCCGTCTCTCCCCTAACAACCCGACAATAGATATCGAATTAATCCAAACAACCCGACAATCTTCAGAAAACTGACCCAAACACTCCCGAAAACACTCCCAAATAAAGGTAGGATAGTATCCTTAATGAGGGTATGAGACGTATGAAGAGGTACTCATTGCGCTCATTTTCATAGTTTCATTTTGAGACGTATGATTTTGCGCGCATCGTGCCCATTTTCATAGCTTTCATTGCTTCATACGACGAAAAGGGGGATTCCGTGGGTTTAGTATCCTTAAAATATAGGATAGTATCAATGGGTTTATTACAATAATGGTTGGTTTATTACAATAGTATTTTTTTAACTGAGAGATAAACTGGAAGGGGGGGGGGGGGCGCCGTCCCTGTCCCCGGAGCCCTACTGCCCCTTGCCCCTGCACCTCCTGAAGTCCCGGTCCCTCGAGTTTCTGGCGAGTTACTAAATCGGTACTGGCAGGATTCGGAAGTGTTTTCGGGAATGTTTTGCACAGTTTCCTGAAGATTGTTGGGTTGTTTGGATTAATTCGATATCTATTGTCGGGTTGTTAGGGATGAGACGGAGCACGTGTCCCTATAACAACACGCGCTGCGCATTCGCACTCCTACCACCTTTTTCATGATAATGACATCACAACATGGCCACCCACGTGCACTATCATGACAACCCAACATGACCGCCCAGTCACGTGACATGACGTCACTTCCGGGGCCCTGCCCCGGGGTCCTACAAAATGGCTCATTTTCAATATACATAACTACTCAACACCATCACCAACACCGCCACAACACCAACATCAACGCAACTCCTCCTCCACAATCTCCTCCTTCTCCCTATACTGCCTGTTCTAGTGATTCCGCCTTTTCCAGAACCTGTAATCCCAAATTCATTACTTCCACTTCTTCCAACATCTCCACCATCTATATATTATCATACCGTCTAGCACTACTCTCTTATAGTATTCTCAGATAGCCTTCCCTGCACAATCACCCTGATGTACTAATCCATGACCTCCTCTCTTTCTCAGCCTAAACCCTGCCCACCTCTTTCAATCCTCCTAAACCTCATCCCTCTTCCTACCAAGTCTCGCATCTTATTCTTCGGCTTCCGTGCGACACTACCAACCCGCCACATCCACCATATGTGCCTCGCTCCATGCAACTTTTTGACCTCTTTTAACTCCACCTCATTTTTGTTCACTGTTAGTTGTTAAAATGTCAAATTAATGAACAATAAGATATTCTTATGACTAAGAAATATGCGACAAATGAGTTTTAGATGCCCAAAACAAGCAGAAACAGAGGCATTTGCCCATCCCCAAAGGCGTCAGAGGACTATGGTACACTACATTTCTGGAAGTGGAGATTACGCATGTTGGTAAACGTACCAATCGGATAAAATAGCACCCTGACAGGGCAAAGCCAGCCTAAATATAGGGGCAAGGGGCCTCATATTTAATACTATTGTAAGTTCAAAATATATTCCGCATCAAGGCGAAAACCCTACGTGAATTTCACTTCTCTGTGAAGCTGGACATGGAAAAAACACACGTGGTGTATATCCAGCTTCAGCGCAGGGACCCAGGGGAGAAACGGTATGTTAGATAAGGTCTAATCTCATTTAATTTATACAGTAGTCGCGAGTCTTACGAGACGTAATCGGTTGGTGGCAGGATATCGTCACGGCCGATTGAGAAACGAGATTCTAAGAGATAGAAATGTCTGTCATGACAATGACTGACAGAAACGAATCGGTTCTCTCGACAAGTGAAATCACCGTTAAGTCACGCGCGAGATGACTTGTATTGACTCTGCCTCGATATACGTCATCTCCCACCGTTTTGACAGATGGACAGATGAGCGTCCGTCCACCTGACAATTTAGGGTAAAAAGTATATATACCTTGAAGAGCAGAGCATTAGACACACACTTGGGGTCACACACACGTTGGTGAAGTCCAGGACAGGCGGACTCTGTTTCCTGGCATAGGGGGACCTTCGATCATAGGACCCTGAAACTGCTGAAATCGCCAGAGAGGGCATTCCAAGATTGATTTAGCTTAAGGTTGATAGGCGGCTACAGTGCCAAATTCGTTGAGAAGGAAAAACCCAAGGTGGAACGTTAAAGTTTAGATTGTCGAGTAGCAGGTATCAGCCTGCAATAGTCAGAAGTGTAGGTTAATTGTATTGTGCGTATTAACCCTTTGAAGCGTCAGAGTGATTGCGTTCTGAGTAGTTTGTTTTGCTGTCGAAGCATCGTAATACCGACTGGAGATCGGTGTGGGTGACAATTTCGCCCTAGCACAAACAGGGGCATTTGTGAATCGTGAATTCAACCAGGAACAGTGAATATTTCAATAGGACTTTCACGGATGACTTTCAAAAGGCACATAAGGTATGAGTAGACAATATCTGACCCAAATCAGGAGTACGGTCGCTTTATGGATGACGAACATTGCTGGTCGGAACCCTCCGACAGCCAGAGGTACAGTTACGCGCAGACATTGACATTTGAGCCTAAACGGGTGAAGCTCTTATGGCGAGCTCACAGTAATAACATTTCAGATTTGTGAAGCTCTTATGGCGAGCTCACGGTAGTAACATTTCCAGTGTGTAGACTATAGTGCCAGTACATGGCTATAGAATAACTATGTGATTGTTGAGAATTATTTAATCCTAGCAACCAAATTTCTGTGAAAAGGATCGAATTGTTGATTGTTGAAATATTGAAACGGCTTTATTTTGATGTGTAAATAAAAGAATCGTTGCTACTTTAAGTCATTCTTTCCATTACACAGCCTGAATTGATTAGGAATCACACCTAACGGAAATCGAACCTATTTAAGGCCAATTTGGCAGAGAAGGAATCACGGCGTCGGTCTAACTCAGCTCCCTGCGCCGAGTTCGCGACACTTGGATTCCGACCCTCCACGTTGGTCTAATTTTCCCGCAACTTCATCAGCGGGACTAAATAACCCCACGTCAGCCCAGGCCTTACGGGGCCTCAGGTGTTCTGACACACCCCTCCTCCACCACCCCCGCCTTCACCATGTTGGGCACTGGATGATCATGGTACTGACGTCACACGATTGAGTTACCAGGATAATCCGCGTCTATGTAATGTGACTAGGTCATTCTATGATAAATCCCCGGGAGTTGGGGGGTGGGGGTGGGTGTCGCCTCTCCTCAACCAGAGCAGAAACCTTTAGTATAAATATTACTTACCTTTATGTGGCAATAAATGATAAGTGGTAAAGTCCATCTACAAAAGCTGTAACTGGAATTAGTATACATTAGTTATAACATTATCGGTTAATTTGTTGTAACATAACGGGTTGAAAAAAGTTATAACATTATGCGTCGATTTTTATAACATAACGGGTTGAAAAAAGTTATAACATTATGCGGAGTTTATAACATTATCGGTTGTTTACAACATTTTTTGTAACATTATGCGTTGGTGTAACATTATGCGGCGTTGTAACATTATCGGTTGTAACAACTCATCTGTTTAGGCAAGCTCATAAAAAAGCGGAATATTCCAGAAGGGAACCAGAGTAGTTTCGGAAACGGAACCACGTTGAACTCTCCTTCTACCATCAGGTCTCCTGTACAGGAGACCTGATGGTAGAAGAAGAGTTCCAAAGGAGACACTTGGTAGGATTTTAGAACATCTCGACGATTCGAAAGTTTTCGAATCAGCGCGATTCGAATTGACTCACCGTGACGATTTCAAATCGAATCACCGTGACGGTTTCGAATCGAATCGAATTTCGACGCTTCGCGGGGCCCTAAGTAACACAAAAACTGTTATTCACAAGCACTGCTAAGCTTCTCGTGATATTCAACGGGAACGACTTACTTTTTTTAAATATTATTGTTTGGATACAATATTTGCATCGAGAGTACCATGGTTGGCACCTGACAGATACTCGGAATATACGGGGAAAAGCACTTGCCAGCTTCAACCTGGGGTCCATCAACTGGAAAGGTGCTATTGCTTCTTGTGCTATACAGAGACTGTACATAATTGTCGGTGGATAATCTTCACCAGAGTATTTAGTGGTAATCAGTTGTAATCAGCTCTCTCCGTCCTGTAGCTCTCGTTTCCCAAAGTCTTGCTGAAAGTTGCAAGCGTTTTGGGAAAGAAGGAATACAAAACTGTTAAGATACAGAAAACGTCGTTTGTACACTGAATGACATCGTCTTATGACCTACTTACTTTATATAGCGTACAGTTGAGTTAATCTTTCATCTTACAAGAAAAACATATTTCTTCCAATACCAGTAAAAGCACGGTGGCTGATTTAGGCCATAGTCAATATTTTTTTTTATCTCAAGATCTCGAGATAATATCTCAAGATCTCGAGATAATATCACGAGATAATATCTCAAGATCTCGAGATAATGTCTCAAGATCTCGAGATGCTATTTCAGTATCTCGAGATAATATCTCCAGATCTCGAGGTAATATCTCAAGGTCTCGAGATGTTATCTCATGATCTCGAGATAATATCTTGTCGGAAAAGGGGCACTTTGTGGGACAGAGAATAGCGAAAAGGGGGGGGGGGTGCATATTCGCTGTTGGGTCAAACATTTTTTGCAGCAGAGATAGATCAAACCGGTCGGTATGTTCATGAGTTTGAGTTTCGACTATCACTGTAGGGTTTTTCGCAGTGGTGTCGTTTTGATGGGTATCGTTGGGAGTCCCACTGGAGGAGTAGGAAAAGTGTATTCATAGTTGGGTGTTGTCGGAGGACAATCAATGGTGTGATGCACTATTGGGGGTTTGGGTGGGCAAGATGTTGCTCTCATAAATTGGATGTGTGTCTGTATCACCTTGTGAGTTAAGAGGGATTGGTTTGTGGCGCGTAGTCCTGTGGGAACTATGCTCTCATGGCTGGCGAAATTAAGGTTTCCCAGGTTGGAATTGGTTTCAGCCGGTGAGAACATAGGGGGCCAATCAATCTTATGGGACGGGATGTCCTGTATTACTGTCGGTTTATGAGTTGACGTTGCGGTTGGGGTCACAAGTACCTGTGGGGGCTCTCCTGTGACCAGGTGAGAGTATGGGTTCAAGGAGGATCGTATTGTTAATTAGGGTGCCATGCTGTAGCTGCTCAAGGGTGGCAGTAAACGACGTTGAGGGGGGTTCATCTTGTTCGGAGATACAGGGAATCGGTTTCAAGTGGTCCTTCTTTATATGCGAGGGACTGGATACTTCACCACTGGAGTTGTCACTTTTGGGTATCTCCCTGGAGGAGTGTGAAGGTGTATGGACCGTTGAGACTTGTCGGGCGACAGGTCAGTCTTTTCATAACTACATGTAATTGGGTTTTGTGTGGAAACAATGTTAGTCATGCCCATCCTGCCATGTTTGAGATTCACAGCAGGGGGGGGGGGGGGGGGGGATTCTATTCACCTCTTGGACGCAGGGTTATGGATTTCAATTTGGGTGGGTGTGTAATTGTGAGAACGGCTCCTGGGGATCAGGCGATTACTGGGTATTGACCATAAATTCACGGTTTTGTCTAGCATCTGCAGCCTTGTACTGGGCAAGCCCTTTTCTAACACTTACTTTGGTAATACGTGAGGTCCTTAATCACCCGTCCGGAAGCAGTATTCGCAGAGGGTAACTAGTTACGCCTAATCCAGACTTTTCGAACCAACGAGAGAAAAGGGAATCCTAGGGTAGGTTTATAGCTGTCGCTGGTGTGGAGTTATTATACATCGGTAGCACCGTCGATTTGCTCGGTCAAAATGGACGATGGAATGGGGTTAAACTTATGCTGTATGACTGGTCCGTGGAATACCAGAGAGTCAGAGACGATGTGTCTTAGTCAGCAAAGTGGAAAGTAGGTGGAAATCCAAGGGAGGGTGTGATGAACTTCACTGTGGGGATGAAACCTTCCAGCGAGGAGCTGGGGAGCTATTTTGTATTTATGGGTCTGTGTCTTGTAAAGTAGTGAGTAAACTTTGTGTTTTAGGGTAAAAATTACTATAATCAGCCTGGTGCTGGGAGGAAAAGAAGTGAGAAAACGTTGAGTTTTAGGGTACAAAATCATTACAGTATGCACTAGGAAGTACCGGATACTGGATCAACATTTTGGATTTGGGGTGAACACAGACACAAACTTTTCATCTTGTAAAGTAGTGAGAAAACGTTGTGTTTTGGGGTAAAAGGCACTACAGTAGATACTGGGAGGTACTGGGTGCTGGGCTGACACTTTGGGATTGGAGTGGGAACAAGACACAGCAAGTGCAAGCTCGGATGACGGGACTCGGTTTATATTAGTGCTGGCCTGAGATCTGGTGGGCTCTCATAACTAATACGCAACAAGGTGATTGGTTGATAAGTTAGTCACTTTTCATGAGACAGGAGTGAATGCGAGTAATTGTCATTGGGGAGGGGGAGGGCACGAATATGTTGCAGTCGCAAAACATGCGACAAGTAAATAAAGTAAATAAACAGTTTGAGTGACAGGAGTGAATTCATGCTAATGATCAAAGGGTGACACCGATTATATATGCTTATCTCGAGATCTGGAGATATTTTATCGAGATCATAAGATATTATCTCGAGATCTTGAGATATTTTCTCGAGATCTTGAGATATTATCTCAAGATCTCGAGATAAAAAAGTATTGAGACTGGCCTAAATCAGCCACCGTATAAAAGCGTCTCCAGATATGTATTGAGGGTAGCAACTGCACGTGCGGCCATTCGATTCAGAAAGAGAACGTTTTTACCTGTACTCAAATGGCACCGAGTTACTACACATGTTGAAGCCACCGTTTTTGATAACATCAATTTACTCTTAATCCGCTCAGTATTTTCAAGAATTTTTCATCAAATCTAGTCATGATTTTTGTGAAGCAGCCATGACTAGATTTGATGAAACTTCCATCTAAATTTAACATAAGAAATCATTGCTGATAGAATCTATTGAGTTTAGAAGCGTAAAATCTGACTAAATTTGCTAAATTTATACCCATTTCGAGTGAGAAGCGAAATTATACATAGACAGAGCCGCACAAGCGTTTGAAAGGGGTAATATTTATCGCTGGAGTTTGGTTGGGCGCAAGAATACCACGAGAGGCGAAGCGAGATAAACGTTACCCCATTCAAACGCTTGTGCAGTTCTGTATTTATTACCAACTTTCGCAAATTTCTAAAACAGGCCTTTTACAGTAATTCTAAGTAAGAATTAACCTTTCCTTCTGCGACGTAAGGGAAATAATATAAGACAAAAAATCAAATTAATCTTCACAAGCAGGAGACCAGTCTTATTGTTATTTCGGGCGCTGATTGAACTTCCATTCATAGTTTCAGCTTGCAAATTGTAATGCGTCACCACTTCGATCGATGAAACACTGTTCATCTGAAATACAGTTTACCGTCTTTTAACCCTTTACCCAACGAATCGGCCGCATCCGCCCGCGTAATATGAAAATTCAGCAGTTGAAAAAATATTATTTTTCAAAAAATATCAACAAAACCATATCATGTGACCCCTCGTTGGAACGAGCTCGTCGAGCTCGTTCCAACGAGGGGTCACATGATATGGTTTTGTTGAAATTTTTTGAAAAATTTGAAAAAATTATATTTAAAATAATAAATTTTGAGATCGTCTGCGTTGGGTAAAGGGTTAATGCCTCAATTTTACAGCACGAATTGTGAATGGTTGTTGTGATTCCCACCACAGAGTTACCATACTTTCACAACAAATAGTTTCCGAATAGTTGTAAATTCGGAAAATACTTCAATGAGAAATTATAAAAAAAACTCACATGGTTATCTGACTTCCAAGTTCCATGTAGTTGTTGTTACTCGACTGATTGACAGGTTAAGATTTTTGTCAAGATTACTTTAGTCATTGTCAATTCATCCCACGTAAATGAAATTTATATCCTTTTTGTCCAAGAGAAATGATCGTATTGTTCACAATGCTTGCTCAAAATTTATTAAAGTTCGTGTTACAGGCTTTAACGGGGGTACGGAATCCATACGAATTCCAGTGAATATCGACAGGCAATTTGTTTTGTATTTCGAATTTGGTGATTTAGAAACTTGCTCGCGCAGCGTCATTCATTCAAAAAGACGTCACTCATAGGCGCTTGCTTTCATATTCTATCTACATTGTTCTTTAGTTTGAATTGCATATCAGTCATTGCCATGTCATACTTTAACCCATCAGGTTATTTAATCAATAGTCAGTATTATTCTCGTTAAGAAAATAAATTAGGAACTTTCTGTTGATGGTCGGTAAGTGAATGGGGCATGAGTTTCTACGGAAACAATAGAAACTCAGATACTATAGACCACTAACATCCACTTTACAACATCAACATAAATGACCCATTGCATCGAAACGGAAATGTATCCCCAGAAATATGATTGGTTCCATCCTTACATTAAAAAAGTACAGAAATCTATACCCCACACGTGTGCGATAAAAGTTTGTTTTTATCACACATCCTAGAATGTGTGAACAAACCTTCATTTTAACCCTTTACCCAACGAATCGGCCGCATCCGCCCGAGTAATATGCAAATTCAGCAGTTGAAAAAATATTATTTTTCAAAAAATATCAACAAAACCATATCATGTGACCCCTCGTTGGAACGAGCTCGTCGAGCTCGTTCCAACGAGGGGTCACATGATATGGTTTTGTTGAAATTTTTTGAAAAATTTGAAAAAATTATATTTAAAATAATAAATTTTGAGATCGTCTGCGTTGGGTAAAGGGTTAAATGGGTGTGTAATAAAAGGAGTTACATGATAAATAAATACACAACTGACACATTAATATAAATGTCAGCGGCTAAAGTATAGGTAAAACAATGAATGAAGTTTACGTCATGCACAGTACAAGGGCGCAATACCATAACGTGGTGTTCTCCATTTATAAAAATCAATTCCAAGACGCTGAAGTATTGTCAAAACAGATGCCGTTAAAACCAGCACCAATCCCTTTCTTGTACGAGCAAGTCACGGAAAGGAGGAATATTGTACGATATTGACCTCGCCTCTGGGTCATATATCAGCTCGTCCTTACGGACTCGTCGATATATGCCCAGAGACCAGATCTCAAATTCAATACACCATCTCGGAAACCCACATGGTGGTAATAATTTAAATGTATTTAGTAGGTTCAGTAATAATTTATTCCTTTAGTCAATAAAGACTGCCATTGCACAGGCTGTGGGATTAAATTATCACCAAACATTCCTTCCAGTTATGCGTCCATTGTTTTATTTACTCACGGATGGCCAACTGTTGCTTAAAGCAAAATTTAGCAAATCGTGTCAAAGGGGTTATGGTCCATGTCAGATTCTATGTCTTCGTGACGACCATACTACGGGATCAAAGTCTAGTTTAGCCAGTCGTTCGTAATTCTGTTGATCTCAAACAATTGTACCTCATTTAGTCCCAGGCCGATTCGAACGGCTAACAATATAACATCTCAGAGGGGCTGTTACAAAATGCGTTGTTGGAAGGTGTTCAAAGAGACCTCTCTAACAGCGTTTACCCCGCAGCAATTCAGCAGTAGCAGTAGGAAAAAGGTACGCCCCCCCCCCCCCGGCAATAATATTTATTCATTTATTTGTGTTTAAGGTCACATATTTCTGCAAAATGGATAATCATGACCACGACAGGTTTACGGGTGGAGGAAGTCGGAGTACCCGGATAGAACCACCGATCAACGGCGAACAACTGTCAGCTCCCCAACATACTAACTCCACACAAGCAGGTTGAAGAAAAGCGCACTATCGACGTGCAGTATGCCGTAGTACACAGGGTCACCATTCCCACACGTCGGCAATGGGGAGGAGGGGGAGGGGGAGGGGAAGGGGGGTGCAATACTATAAAACTTTTACAATTGCATTTTTAGAAGGTCATGACTACATGTGGGTTGAAATGAACCATTGGCATTTTAAAACGATTGCCAGTTTGTGCTAGTCGGCAAATTGCCATATCATTTCAAACGCCAATGATTTATTTTAGTCAGTAATATAAACAGATAGAAAAAACAATTCTAGAAAATATAATTGTAAACGTTTTATAATATTGGTTCCTGGGCAGAGAACGGCATTACATTTAATAGACTACAGATGCAGTAGTGTTAAATGCAACTTTATGTAGAAACTTTAGTGAGTGTCAATTACTGTACGACTTTATATATATATATTGGATTGGGGGACGGTAATATTATGTATTGAGGATGTAAAAGTACTCACGTTATTCAAGGTGATTACGAAATGCTTTAGGTTTTTGACTTTGCAAAGTGACTTTTATGAGATCTGCGCTGGATATTATACACCAAAGCATTCAAAAATAATATTAGACCAAACCTCGAATGAAGGGAGACTGGAAGAACACAAGGAACAAACACATACAGTAAATAAATTACAAGATATTTCTTTTTATTTTTTGTATTTTAGTAGTCCTTATAACTAAACTTTTTTATAAAAATGTCTTCTCGGATGCAAAATTTGTTTTAATCGATAGGCATGCAAAAAAGGTTGTAAACTGCTCTGTACTATTTTCCTATCTCAACCCCAACCCATCTTTTACCATTACCCGAAACGATCAAGGATAAAACCTTATCAAACACGCTTATTCCTTCACCCAACGAATCACCCACAACCGCCTGCGTAACTTTGGCATAAAAATTCAGTAGTTGAAATAAAATCAAAACATTTCAGCAAAATCATATCGTGACCTTTCGTTGAAACAAGCTTATTGAGCGCATTCCCACGAGGAGTCACACGAAATGGTATTTTTGAATGTTTTTTGTTTTTAAATTTATAAAAAATAGTATTCAAAATAATGAATTTTGATGAAATCGTCTACGTTTTTGGTAAAGGATAATAGCAAACTGTCCATTTGTTCGCTGAAGCAACCATAGAAAAGTCGTTGTTGGTGGGTTCGGTGGCAAGCTCGTTCTTCCAGCTAGCAATTTGATGGATTGACTGTCATATACAGGGCGTTTTATCATGTCATGATGTTCTGTACAGTTATGATTTCAGCTCTATTTAGTTAACAACGTTATGCATGTTTGTTCACTGCGTCATGTCAAAGATAATGATGAGTCTGATCCATCAGCTCCACAATACACCTGACGTAAAAAGATTAAACAAGAAACAAAAAATGTTACAGACGACATCTTAAAATTATCTAGTTAAATCACAATTTTTAGCTGACTTTTACATTCTTTCTCGAACAAATATCAGCTCAAATTGAAAAGAGACCCATGAAACATGTTTGTGCTGAAGGGCCCCAGGGGCCAAAATATAAACCTTTTACAGTCGCATTTCCTAGAAATGTATTTTCGCGTTATGACTTTAAATAGGTTAAAATAAAAACCATTAGCATTTTCAGAGATCTGGCAGTTTGCCAGTTGGCATAGCTTTTAAAATGCTAATGATTCATTTTAGTCAGTTATATTAATAGGTTGCCTCCAGTTGGGTTAACCTTCTTTACGAAATTTGAGAGTAATTACCTGTGTGTGAAAGCGTCCGTTGGAGTTTTCAACGTAGTCGGAACACAAACGGGGCTTGTGAACAGATGATATTGGTTGAAGATTCAGTGCGTGATCGTGATAATCGCGCTTCTATCCGAACAAGCGATGTTGGAATCTTGCTCAAGTTTGTTTGTGTTTTAGTGTTCAATGTCACCTTTCAGCGCATATGGCTATATCATACCGCGACATAAGTATGAAGTGAAGTATTGCCAATCGTTTATATATCAATGCTGCTCACTTTAGAAAACCCACGTCCAGACGTTGGTCACTGTGTCCTTTAATATCAGAGCATAACTTGTAAAAGAGGACTGCTCTACATCTCAAGAGTTCTCACAGCAAAGTTACAGCAGACACAAACCTCGTAAAGAAAGTTTGACCATTATGATGTATATTGATCGACAGTGAGAAAACTACTTGGAGCTAGGAGATGTATAGGAGCTTGGAATCCCATTTAACCCTTTACCCAACGTAACGGCCAAAACCGGCCAGCGCTATTCTCAAAAATCGCCAATTAATTTTCAAAATATTTTCATTTTTTGTCTCAAAAACATAGGTTATGACCCCTCGTTGGAACGAGCTCGTCGAGCTCGTTCCAACGAGGGGTCATAACCTATGTTTTTGAGACAAAAAATGAAAAAATTTAGTTATTCAAGAATTTTTTTTGCAAGTGTCGTCTGCTTTTCATGTTAGGTAAAGGGTTAATGGAGTTGGATAGGAAACACACCTACGGAATCGCTTTTTAGGATATGTCTGTGGTTACAAAACCCATTTTTTCGTCGTATGTGTCTATGTGATGCATGTGATGTGCGCACATTGTACATTAGCACATAAGTTCATATCCGTACATGAAGCATGTGTCTATATGCAGCATGTGATGTGCACATATTGTACACTAGCACACCAGCACATCCTATCAACCACCAGTCCAACGCTCCGTGGACTGATTTCTTTAATCTGTCTATGCTTATAGAATCCCCTTTTCACCCAATGTGCATATGAGCTGCATGTGTTGTGTGCACAATGTGAATTTTCACATAAGCACATATTGGCATGTGTCCATGTGCCCCATGTGATGTGTACACAATATGCACTTGCACACAAGCACAACTAGGTGCCACCAACATACTGTTTCTTATAGGTAAGGTATCCTAGCCTGCACAAGGTTAAAATGACATAAAGGCCAATACGGGCTTAGATGAATGGAGCAGTCTGGTTGCGCAGGTCAAAGACCTGACCGACCGCAGATTTGAGATAGGGTTAAGTATAGCTAGGAAGTATGATGTGGTGCTACAAGTCAATAGTAGTGATACAAAGCTGTAATGGTGGTAGAAGACTATAGTATTGGGTGACTACAATAGTGTGTGATCACACGATAGATGATGGTGACTATGGACAAGTCAGCAGTAGTAGCTTAAGACCTACGATGGTTTTGGGGTGGCTTAGAACAGAGGCGGCGGAGCTGGGGGCACAGAGGGCATGTGCCCCCCCCCCCCCCTTTTTCACCAATTATGGGTATCCTAACTGGACATATTCTGACATAACGTACACAACCCATATGGCCATATTGACTGTGGGAGATAATAATATTGTGCTACCAAAATCAGCAACATAATACTTTCGGTGTGACAGTTTTTTTATATATTGAGATATTGCACATCGCAAGTTCGCAACTAGCCATAATAAGCACAGACTACGTATATAGTAATAGTAAAACTAGTCCAAACTTGGACACAAAGTCAGTAATGTACTACAGTCCAAGTTTTGACTATTGTAAAATGTGCGCATGTGTACACCCTTGCAGTTACCCAGAAAAAGAATTGTGCCCCCAATTTTTTTGGAGCTTCCGCCGCCCCTGGCTTAGAAGGCAAGGGCAAACAGGCACTGGGAGCCATACTTATTTTCAAATAGATATCCTCAGTTTAGTAACATGCACAAGTTATCCTCAAAAGGTATCCTTAAATGATACATTACCATGTCATAAATATCCTCAAATACCCGTATGCGCTTGTGTGCTTATGCACAATGTGTGCACAAAACATGTAGGACATAAGTATATACGGGCATTTGAGGATTCTTTTGACATGGCAACGTATCATTCCAAAATGGATGTTAGTAATTTCAAATGACTAGAAAATGGTGTGAAGTTTCATGGATATGTAGTTGATATATGCAGACTACTGGAATTACAAATGTGGAGTTTTTAATGAGATATGACCAAAACGGCCTAAACTTTAAAGTGACGTAAAAAACGTCAAGCGGTGATAAATGGAGAAACTAGAAAACTGCTATCAACATTTTTTTAGATTTCAACAGCATACTAAATACAAAACACTCCGACGCATTTTAATTTTGACTCCATGACGTCTATGACGTTACCCACAAGGTCGACCATAACGGTTGAAAATTTCCTATGACGGAACCACATTTTCAAATGTATTTTTTGTGGAGATTATGCCCTGCATGGCGACGATTGGATATATTAATCAAGGTATACTTTCGCAATGCCTTCTGGTAAGGCATACCTTTTTGATGCAGTCGGAATAAATAAAATCGGGAGCTGAATCAAGACAGTTTTGACAAGTTAAGTATCGCCCTCTTCCCCTGTTACCTCAGCCCTGCAAACAGGGATCTGCGCAACGCCCCCGAGGAGGTAAAAACACATTTGGCGTGTTATGGATACAATTTATATTACTTCCTGATGTAGGTCAATGACGTCAGAGCGGCTGAGACTGGAGTGAGCACTGCATCTCTTAACCCTTTACCCAACGTAACGGCCAAAACCGGCCAGCGCTATTCACAAAAATCGCCAATTAATGTTCATTATTTTTTTAATTTTTTGTCTCAAAAACATAGGTCATGATCCCTCTTTGGGACGAGCTCGACGAGCTCGTTCCAAAGAGGGGTCATAACCTATGTTTTTGAGACAAAAAATGAAAAAAAAATTAGTTATTCAAGAATTTTGTTTGCATGTGTCGTCTGCTTTTCATGTTAGGTAAAGGGTTAAAACAATAACAGATATCATAAATGTATGTACATGTATAATGTTCCCCAGTATTGGATTGTTTTGGAATGGTGAACAGGAATTAAATGTTATAACTTTATCTGTGCTTTAACTTGAATATTTGAAATTTTCGAAAGAACGTGTTATTTTGAACTAGTTGTTTGTAAATAGAATGTTGGGAAGAGATGAGGACTGGCCGTATGGTCCAATGGGAAAATTTCCGGTGGGGCCCCTATTGGGTTTCCCCTGTGGCCCCCAAAACTGATGCATCCCAACACCTGTTGGTACGATGAATTTCATGAAAATGACCAAAGACGAAATGGATTTGATTGCACAGACTGGCGTTATATCGAAATGTTCTCTATGCGGACTGCCATTCGTTTCGATATACCGGTAGTCTAGCCAGCAATACATCGCTCAAATGAAAGGAAACAGCATTCCTTTAAGTTCAGAAAGCATTTTTTTCCCATTGTGCCGAAATATGGTCTTCCCAATGGGCCCTCCTCCCCCACCAGGTAGAACCATTTTTGCTGAATGATCAACGGAGATGATACAAAAATCGAAATGTCCTTATGTTGACTGCCATTAATCACTCAGATGCAAGGGAGTCGCGTTTGTTCAGTTCGAAAAATCTAAATTTTCTCCGGTCTAGGGCCCCCTTGGTTCATTTCCCGGCATTTTCTTCGCCCAGTCCGCCCTTGGGTGGAAATTCGCGGACAATTTGTTGATCATTAAAATGTAAGTCTCACTGTACCACATTTGTCATTTAATGACATCCGTATTTGATATTTAAGCAGGCGCGTGCGATGGCATCTAGAGGGGCGGGGGGACATATATCGACTGGGGAGACCAAACATTTTATGCCTTTGGCTGATCACGGAAGATAGAAGTTTTGCGACTGGGAAAGATGTCAAGGTTGTGTCCTTATCGCATTTGTCGGTTCGGTAAGGGGGTATATTTTTAAAATATTTCTCCAACGGAGGTGCAGGACTTACTGTACGTCCACCTAAGAAATTTTGTAAAATGTGCCCCACGTGGAATATTTTGAGTCACAAAAAATGTCAAGCGTTGTATGCGTGTCATCTGCAATTGTGTTAGATGCCCCCACCCCACCCCCATATATATAGAAGAATTTAGGATTTTATTTTGGGGGACATTCTGTGGCCAGGGTTCCACCAGCCTACTCGTACCATCCCCATGACCACACCAGTGTATTGCTGGCCTTCGTGGGACTGTATCAGATTTAGCCTCCGTGTTAGAATAATTTTCAAACGGTAAAGTACGCGTATTTCTGTTTTATTTAAAATAATACAGTTTAAATGCTTTTTCGCACCAAAAGTACAATGACTGAAAACCTATTGTATGTAACCTTAAAGCACATACCTTTCTCAAATTAGTACAACTCGGTAGTCTATTCGCTAGGACTATTTAAACAAAATATAATATATAAAAACCAATTTGCTGTTTTGACTGAACATTTTGACTGTTGGCCTACATAATTACTAATTTGTAAGTTGTGAAATCCTGCTTTTCATTTTATATCAAATAAAGGTCACTCTTTGATACAGTATCGCTTTCAACAACTATCCTGTGTCATTAATTCATATTTATTTTTTTTTATTAGTGTTTAATTTCACAGACTTATGCACAATGGCTAATCGTGACCGTAATAGTTTTACGGGTGGATGAAGCCGGAGTACCCGTAGAGAGCCACCGAGAATCAACGACCAACTATCAGCTCCTCAACATTCTTACTCTGTTCAAGCTCCGCGCAAGCAGGGTTACAGCGGTTGAAGACATTGCACCATCGACGTGCAGTACGCCTTAGTATACGGCGTTATCGCCCCCTTGTAGACAACCGGGATAAAGTGCCTTGCACAAGGATACAACGCGGGTCGTCCCAGACGAGGAACGAACTCGGGACCTCTAGCATAGAAGTCCAACAGTCTACTACTGAGCCACCATGCTCCCTATTAATTCATAAAATTTGATCAGATTGGAAGCACGTCGCAATCTGAAGCACAAAAATTTCGCTATCACACTGCAACAGTGCATAAATGCTTCTCCCAGTGGCCATGTGTTTGTGAATTTTGTAAATGAGAGGGCTTTGTCAACGGACTGAATTTGTGAGTTTAAATTCGGTTAAATGAATCAAGTCCGACCGCCGAATCACTAATGCATGTTTCGGCGTATAAAGTTTTTTACTCAGTGGATTCTGGTAGTCTGGGGTGTCCCTTTGAGGAATCAACCGGGTGACCAGCTGGCACCCTTGGGGAATTTTTTTTTATTTAACACTTTGGAGACCTATCCATTTAAAACATGCATATTTCTGGGTACATTGTTGCTAGGCAATAAAATCATACGTATTGTGCAATTAACTGAAAAATATCATGACTTATGAATAAATACATGTTGGTGATATCTGTTTATCGTCGTTTACCGATGATTTAATCATTTTTCAGTCGAAAAATGGCGCGAAATTGTGTTTCTGATATTACGTTTCAAAAATATCAAGTCACTTTCAAAGCATTTACTCTGGAAAATGTTAGTAGATTGTTGATATTAAGATCTTAAAAGATAGGTGTGGGTATACTGGTTAAGGGGCAGTGGACTTGAAGAAGTTTTCTGAATATATTTGAGGGCTCCATAGGTATTTATTTACCCCTACCCCTATTTCTACTTTTTTCTTAATTTTCCCAAAAGTTGCCGATGCTGGTTTATTCGGTTTCAAACAAGATTCCCTGTTTTGTGCAAATGAATGCAAAGTTGATAAAGACCCACATCATCCTTCGCGTTGGAACCCAGCTTATGTTTTCAGGCAAATACACCAGTCAGGTGGTGGTTTATCACCAAAAGAGGTCATTTACCGCAAGTGTGATGAACGTGGTGATGAATGGGCTGAAGCAGTCAGGGTTAGAATCAGTGGGACATTGTGTGATTTACATGCTGTTGATGCTCGCTACCATTCTGATTGTCGACAAACCTTCATGGGCGAACGCGCTGTAAGCATGGCGGCCAAAGTTGCCGAGACATCTACTTCATCACCTGACCTGGAATCACACCTCCAGGCAGTATTAGATTTCATGAAGGATGACAACTTTCTGAGTTGGAGCTCTGTTGGTATACACCTCAAGTATATCCAACACGGAGGTGACACATTATCGCGCCGGCTGATTGTTTCTAAACTTTTAGAAATATTTGGAGATGACCTTTTGGTGCTGAGTTCTCCATCGATCGCGACCATTCTTGTGATGAGTGGGCGTGTCGGTTCTGTTCTGAGAGTTGTTAAGGTTCCCATGTAATGAGACATTTGGATGGCGTGTGGAATGGGATCTGGAGCGACATGTATATAGAAACAACGTTCATGCGCTATGGTTCTGGAAAGTCTGGCATCATTGGCATTACGTTGAAGCCAGAAACATTGAAGGTTTGGGCTCTCAGCCTTCATGCTTGCGGTAAACTATCACATGACATATCTCAATTGAGGGAATCTGATACTCAATCACTACGTGTTCAAGAACACCACAAAGAAGAATCCGCTGATCGATTGGACCACGAAGGTATCCGACAGAAACTGAAGCTGGTTATAAACCCAATGGACCCCGAGCAACACCCTGAAGGCTTGGTGAATATTGCGACTGGAAGGATTGCTCCCCCAGCTGTCAATGTGGACGACGCAATAGACCTTAGTCTCCGACAAATGCATACATTCGAGGCAGGATTACCCGCTGGATTCTATGATACCATATCTATGCCTGTTGTCACAATGTCATCGGTGAAGAAGTCAATTCAATTTGGTGACACTCGAGTGTTCGATAGTAATCTGATTTACTCGAGAGTAATGGGCTTCCAATCCAGTTTACGCGACGTTGAGACCAAGGATATACTGTCACATAAATTGTCGCCAGTTTCCACTGCATTATTCGACGACAACGGGGATATGAGTATCTCAAAGTCCAAGTCCGTTCTCAAAAACAAAACTGCGGTAACTGTTTCGGCACGAAACACTAAACATGACAGCTCACACAGCACAATCATAGATGGTTGTGCAATTTTGTGGATACCGCACTGGCCAGCATCAAATAAAATGTGCCCACCAATTGTAAGAGATTTCGTCCAGAAATTCCAAGATCATGTCAAGCAAATTGTCTTGCATGGTGGCACATATCTTGTGTTCGATAGGTACAATGACTATAGTACCAAGTGCGGGGCAAGGGCAAATAGGAGTGGTGATAGCTGCTTTCGCAAATTGAAGTTGAAGATAGCATCACCATTGCCGACACAGAAACTGACACTTACTGTAACCGAAAACAAAAAACAGTTGATTGATATTATTGTTCAATAATTCAGATGCGACCAGTTATTCGCCAGTGATAATACAGTAAAACACAAACTGTTCATTACTGGATAACATGCAGCACCCATAGAGATCAACAACGGTGTTGTTATAGATCGACTGGACATGTCGAAAAGCCACGAAGAAGCGGACAATACAATCGTCCAACAGGCTGTCAATTTTGCAATTGAGGCGAATGGACAAGTGGCTTTTTTGGCTGATGATACAGATGTGTATACTCTTCTCTTGTATCATTATTTGAAAAATAAATTGACCTTAGATAGGTTCATGGCATCCCCCAAAACGGATAGATCGGTAGTTGATATCCGAGCTATGGTTGAGAAACATAGAGGAATCATTCCAGACATTCTTGCAGCTCATGCCCTTTCAGGCTTTGATACTGTTGCTGGGTGTTTTAGCATTGAACAGGGTCGTGTCATCAAAGTTTTGGAAACTGGCTTGGAATCGTTGTCATCTCTTGGTGACATAAATGCTCCATAGGCTGATGTCTTAGAACAGGCCACCACATTCATGTGTGCTTGTTATGGATGCAAGGCATCAAACACAATGTCCGATGCACGAGTTAGTGTATGGACATCAAAGATAGGAAAAAAGAGTACAACGAAAGTACCCAGCCTTAACAGTCTACCTCCAAGCAACGCGGCATTTTCCGAAAATGTAAAGAGGGCTCGTTTGTAAGCATGTACCTGGAGGAATGCTGTAAATCTAGATCCACCTAACATGATAACACAAAGTCGTTAAATACCTGTGACTGTCCCAACAAGTGTATCATTGGCACCGGATACGGTTTTGCGCATGATACGATGTTCCCGTTCTAGTCAACAGCCATGCCGAACAGTTAGGTGCAGCTGTAGTGCTTCTAAATTAGCATGTACAATGTTTTGTTCGTGTCAAGGAAATATTGAATGCTGCAACGAACAGACATGTAAGGGTAGAGATTTCGAGTCTGTACACAACGATGCATGAACACACAAAAGGACGGACAAAATAAATGTATATCAGGAATGCACTGCGTTTGTATATACGTAAGATATACAAGCACAAACATATATATAAAAATATTTTAAAAACAAAATTAAAAAAAACAAAAAACAAAAAATAAAAATTAAAAATTGAAAAAAAAATCTAATGCTGCCAGACAGTGTTTGCCTGCCGGTCCTAAGCCCGGATGAAAGCAGAGGGGATATACACTCGCCAGACAATATTTAACTAATGCGAACTGTCTTATTTAATGTTTCATTTGGTTTCACAACACCTACTTAGATGGGACTACGGTATTCTGTATTATTTCAAATTCCTCACTAAAATCACAAAATTATGAAATATTTTCTGATTGTTCAAGTGATTTTTTTTTCCGGAGTGATCAGCGAATATTGTAAAATGGTGTATTGCACAATGTAATCAATGTAAATTACATGTTTGCAATAAGATTATAATAAAATAGTTTGGTTTCGACAACTTTGTGGGAAAATTCAAAAAATAAAAAAAACAGAAATAGGGGTAAGGGGAGATTATTACCTATGGACCCCCAAATATATTCAGAAAACTTGTTCAAGTCCATTGTTCCATATCCAGTATATCCACATCTATATTTTAAGATCTTAACATCAACAATCTACAAACAATTTCTAGAGTAAATGCTTTGAATGTGACTTGATAATTTTTTAAACGAAATATCAGAAACACGATTTCGCGCCATTTTCGACCATTTTTCGACTAAAAAATAATTAAATCATGGGTAAACGACAATAAACAGATATCACCAACATGTATTTATTCATAGGTCATGATATTTTTCAGTTAGTTGCACAATACGCATGATATTATTTTCTAGAAACAATTTACCTAGAAATATGCATATTTTAAATGGGTTGGTCTCCAAAGGCTTAAATAAAAAAAAATCCTCCAAGGGTGCCAGCTGGTCACCCGGTTGATTCCCCAAAGCGACACCCCACACTAGCAGAATCCACTGAGAGAAAAAACTTTATACGCTAAAACACGCAAAAGCTTAAAATCGATGTTTGGCGGCCGGAATAATCTTCTGTGCACTCGAGGCCTGAAACGCCACATTTTAGATAAGGTGTTTATTGGAGATGATATTTACATAATTTGAAAGGAGGAGGTTTGATGCAGGCGTAGATATTAAAAAGTATAGAAAAACGTTAGAATTAACGTTGTTTTTGGATAAAAGTCGAAAATCAAAACATCGGGTTTCATTACTTTCCACGATGGTAAACCGTTAACTATTTGCATGCTGCTGGCAGATATTCCTGCCCAGCACAGGGTTTTTCTTGTCAATGAAGTAAGTATGATTTAGGCACATTTAATCGTATTTTCCCCCTGTAAACTGAATGAATTTTTTCACCAATGATTTCTTGTGCTGTATTTAGATTAATTTTTCATCAAATCTAGTCATGGCTGCTACATAACAGCCATGGCTAGATTTGATGAAAAGTATCTTGAAAATACTCAGCGGGTTAAGAGTTAATATTTCTGAAAACTTTCGTGAGAATAGGTTGAAAACTATGGCCGTGATACGGTAAAGGAGAAAAAACAGGCTAACGATCTCAATAAATCATTCCAACTTCGTGTGGATGACTTAAAAACTGCTGCTTGCTGCAAATGGGGTGCTAGTTTATTGACATCGATAAATCTTTTCCATTTTTTTATTTATTTTTTTTAAAACACTTAATAAGACCTTCGTCACTGACGTTAATTTGTTTTACTGAGAATGATAATCTTCTATAACACACTAATCGAACTGTCAGTATGTTTACATTATAATCCAATCTCTCAGGTCACAAGTCTAATTCCGTAAGGAATCCGACGCTGTTATGTGCTATTCATTTACCCACTTTTCGTGGGGTTTGCACGCAGACTACCTTTGGGTTAATGTGACATACACAAATATTCTTTCGTGCTCCAGTTACAGATAATCCAATCAATAAGTATTTCATTAGACTTCATAACACCAAGATATTAATATAATTGATGTAATCATAAAACTACAGCCTTTTAAACCTTCATTCAAAAGTATTTCGTTTACAAAAAGTCTAACAGTATTGTAATGTCTTTAAAATTTCAGTCAAGTCAATTCGCGATTGGGAATTATTTATTGTGCTGATCCAAATAAAATGAATGTTTATGGTATTTTAGATTGAATCTCTGGAATATTTCAGTTCGTCGGAAAAGCGAACCGGGGGTTCACTTTTCGACCAACTAAAATATTCCAGACCATTGTCTCTGAAGCATAAGCGACAGACTTTTTAAGGCCTAGACTAGTCCCATGCCGTAATTCTTACAGGATTTGACTGGTGGCCATAGATCTTGATTATACCCCTCCGAAAAAATTAATGCTGCACATCCCCGGTTATAAAAAAAATCCTGGGTCCGCTCAGATCATCAAAAGAAGTTTAAATTTCGTTGGCGTATCAAGTATATTTTTAAACTACCGCCGTAACAATTGCGAGAATGTATTAACATATTAATCGATAGGAATTTCTGATTAAATCTTGCTTATTCCATTACAAAAACTAACGAAGCAATGTCACTGTGTGATAACAGAATGGGAGGGTTAATAACACACCGTCGCCCAAAAGGCCACCGATTGGAGGACGCCAAACAGAAGTTTGGTTCACGTATCAGTTAACCGATGTAAAGATTTGCATCGATATATCAATCTATATCGGTTTGCTCAAGCTCTCAGTCTGCCAGGCCTTTAGATTGCTTTGTTTTCGGCACATCTTTTTCAGGGTTTTAAATGTGCCCATATTACAGAAAGTCTATTTTGGAGAGATATTATTGATTTTTAAAGCTGAAAATACCTTTACTCGCCATAAAAAGAAGAAAAAAACGCTCTATCAGCTGAAAAATTTGAAATACGTGAAAGTGAGATAAATCAAGGACAGTATTTTAGCATGGTTCCTATTTTGGGAATACCTTTTACCGCGTTGAATTTAAGGTAATTTAAAGGCTTGCAGGCTGTCACTCTTATTCCGTCAGGAATTCGACGCTTTTATGAGCCATTTGTTTACCCACTTTCGTGAAGTTTGCCAGCAGATTACCGTTGAAGTAATGTGATATTTTTTACACAATGCGATATAGATATTCTTCGTGCTCCGGCTATAGACAATCCAATCAATAAGAATTTAATTTATCCTGAAATATCAAGATATTAACACAATTAGTGGGACTACGTGGCGTAATCACAAAACTACGGCTGTGGTGAGTCCTTATTCCTAATGGTAATGTCATCAAAAATTCGTTCAACTTAAGTCTCGATTGAACAACATTTCTTCCGTTGATTCAAAGAAACTGAAGGTTTGTGGTATTTCCTTTTTAGATTCAATCTGAAAAATATCAGTTGGTTGGCTGTTTCGACAACTGAAATTTCCAGACGAGAGAATCTAAGATAGGCGATGGACTCTTTAAGGACTAGACTGGTTCCGGTCCATAACAGCGTCGAATTCCTTACAGAATTAGCCTGGTGGCATGAGAGCTTGTGGCTACCGTTGAGCGAAACAGGTTTCTCGTTTCTTCGAGTTCACTTATCAACTGCGCACATGCACATCATATAGATAACATTGCGTGCTAGATAATAGACATTTATTTACATATAGTAGTCAAATATATGCGTGCCAATGTATAGTTCATTAGCACATTTGTTTTTGATACAGAGAAGATCAAAAGAACATGGTAAGTTATGAGAGCAAAACATGCACAGTATTTACTTTCATCACTCTGCCAACTGTGACTTTTTTTTATTTTATTTTTGTAATTATTTCTTTGCTATCAAAAGTTCCTGTTCTGAAAAGCATGGATGGTAGTGTATTTCGTCCCTTGAGTGCAAGAAGGCTTTGAAATGCTAAAGCATTGCAAAGCCTTGTTGCACTCACGGGACAAATCTGTCAATTTCATTAACATGGGTAAAATATGAGACATAAACTATTTAATTTTTTATGTTTTCTAAGTTTGCATTGGTTAAATAAAAGAGAGCTCACGGCAACCAAAAGGAACTTGCGCGAGGGTGTGGGAAACGGATTTTTAACTTTTTTAGGCCTAACAGTTTTCAATTTTTCGACTTCTAGCAACTCGCAAAATATATACTTTGATGTTTACGAAAATGAATATCTTGGGGACTTGCATATATTTCGCGACAAAGCAGTGAATATTTACAGAATATTTAGCCATTGTTGACAAGAAACAAGTGCCGATATTGAGAATTTGTTACCATGTTACTAGTTTCCGTGCAAAACTTTTGTCGGCAGTCAGAGCCCAAGAGCTTTCTCGCCATCAATCGTCTCAGATGGAAGGAGTTTCGCGCTGATTGTCGTGGCGCCAGTTTTGGGAGGGGGTGGAGTCAGAACGTTTTTCTAACCGTTCTAGCAATGTATAACTGAGCTGGTTCTAATGATATCCATATTTGTATGTTTTATTGAAAAGTTGTGAAATTTGTTTTCATCAAACATGAAATTTAAATTATTTTTGAAAAATACTGTGCTGGGTAAAGGGTTAACCCTTTACCCACCGCAGACAATATAAAAATTAAATATTTTAAATATTAATTTTTGTGATTTTTTCAAAAGGTTCAACAAAACTATATCATGTGATCCCTCATTGGAACGAGCTCGACGAGCTAGTTCCAATGAGCGGCCACATGGTATGATTGTGTTGAAATTTATTGGTAACAAAAATGTTTTCAATGGCTGAAATTGTATATTACGCGAGACGATGCGGCCGATTCGTTAGGTAAAGGGTTAATTAACCCCGAATAGTGAAGGGAATTGTTGACCTTCATTTTTGTGAACATTTTTTTTATTGTTTTCAACCCAGAAGTGTTTCGGTGAATTTTTGAGTACTCACTGCTGATTTGGTATTTCTTCTTTAGATCATATTTTAATTTAACCCTTTACCTAACATGAAAAGCAGACGACACTTGCAAAAATAATTCTTGAATAACTAATTTTTTTCATTTTTTTGTCTCAAAAACATAGGTTATGACCCCTCGTTGGAACGAGCTCGACGAGCTCGTTCCAACGAGGGGTCATAACCTATGTTTTTGAGACAAAAAAAGAAAAAATAGTGGAAATTAATTGGCGATTTTCGAGAATAGCGCTGGCCGGTTTTGGCCGTTACGTTAGGTAAAGGGTTAACCTGCCTTGCAAACGATATTGTTTCATTCTGCACTTGTCTAAATAAGCTCACTCCCAAGAACCATTTGTTCACTTAGCCCTTTTATAGACCCTATTCCGCATTCTCATTTGTCTTCGAAAGTCGATGTCATCTAGGATTTATCACTGGGCCTTATCAAGACATAGTTTCTGGGATAAAAGTTCATACTGATTTGAAATATATAATTAGTTGTTTTGTCAGTAATCTTGACAATGTCATTCAATGGGGAAAAGAATAACGACAAGTCAGTATTCGGGAGTTAGTGTCCATTCAGTCTTCGTCAATTACGTTGTAAATCAAGACCAATCGTTTGCGTATTCCGAATGAGAAAACATTGTTAGTTATGTAACTCTCGTAGCGTTATAAACACTCTACAGATGTGAAATAGTTTCACCTTTTGATACCAGATTTTGGCTGGATGCTAAGGTGAGATCAACGGAACTGGAATGTCACTCTGTTACCACAGTTACGCAACGCGTGTTGATGTATTAGGTCATTTATTTGTAGCTTTTCCTGTTCAATCCTACCAACATTACGTTCTAAAGTGATATATCATTCGTAGCACAAAATATGAACTCATGAATAAAATTCAATAGATGATTGTTAGCGGGAAGTAGACCAGAAAATACTCTGGTAAGCAAATTTCGATTTGTGTACCGTAATTCAATCCATACTACCTCACATCCGGGAACTTGAAGATCAACCCAATGTTTGTAAATAATGTTTCTCTTCACTTCTCCAGCTCCCCTTTGCGATCTCTACGAACGGAGGGAAATAAAAACCAGTCAATACCATAGAACTTTCACAATTGTATTTTCTAGAATTGCATTTTCTAGATATGACTTTAAATGAGTTGAACTGAACTATTGGCATTTTCAAAGATGTGGCAATTTGCCAACTGGCAAATTGCCATATCTTTTAAAATGCTAATGATTTATTTTAGTCAGTTATATTAACTGGTAGAGTGCTGAATTATTTTTAGTCATCAAAATTTGTTAACAAGTCTTTGCCATGTTGCAGTTTATGGGAGAGTGCCTATAGGCACTCTCCCATAAATTGTAACAAGGAAAATCCATATCGACCAAATAATTTAGATTCAAAGATAATATGAAGGGCATTCATTTAATTTGAAGCCTTTGAGTTGCAGTACGTACACTCTGGAGTAAAGCCCAAATATGGGCTTCCAGCACTCTACCAGCTAATAGGTTGAAAATGCAGTTCTAGGAAATACAATTGTAAAAGTTTTTTATTTTTAGTATTGGCTCCTGGTGTTGGTATATTTTGAGACATGATCACATCAGTGAGAAGACTCTATGTCACCGCGTTATTATTATAAATCCACATGTTATCGGTACTAGTCTCTCGAAATTCTCGGTGCGCTTTCGAGGGCTCCACACTGTAAAATCTCATTGGTCGAAAAGGACAAGCGAGAACAGTGAACCTCGGCTGATATTTCCGTTTGTTTTTTCCTAATCCTGATCCGATTTCGCAATACAGTGAAGCCCAATTAATTATATATTGCTTTATAGAATAACCCTGTTAATACAATATAATTCCCAACACAAAACCATTTACTTTACCCGCAGTGCAATTTGACCCCTTAATTTCATGTAGGGTATAGAGTAAACTCCTGCTAATTAAATAAAACATCCTGCAATATGTCAAGAAATTACTCCGACAATCACCAAACTGCCCTTGTTGTTTTTACATATTTGACCTCAGTGCATCCAATAGAGGCATTTACTCTATTATACTTTGTTTGACAGATTAGATTAGATTAACTCTGCCAAACAAGATATAATATCATAATTGCTCGGTTTATTTTTAGAAAACAGGAAAGTGACGAAATCCTTGTTAATTGGATACTTCTGTAAACTGAATAATTTGCGGCGACAAAGTGGCCATTTAGTTAACTTGGTTCCACTGTATTACATTAAAGAAATCTCGGCCCATTGGCGTAAATGTGCCGTGAGTTGATTACGACCAGATCAAGATCTGACGGAGAAAGAACACGCTTTTGCTATCACAGTAATGCACGTAGCCTTTGAATTTGAAATTGGAGAGCAATCTATTGCGGTGAGTCTTCATTCCTAATCGTAAATTTATCAAAACTTCGATCAAATCAAGTTTCGACTGAACGCCATTTCTTGTGTTGATTCAAATAAAATGAATATTTGGAGATAGATATTTTTGATTCAATCGTCTGAAAAATATCAGTTGGTCGGAGAAGCGAACCTTTGGAGTGCAACTAAACATAGGCGATGGTCTACTTGCGGGCTTGACTGGTTCCGGTCCATAACAGAGTAGTCGTCCGTGCAGAATTAGGATGATTGCCTGAGAGCTTACGGCTAGTTTTGAGCGGTCCGACTCTCTCATTTTTTGACGTTGTCTTTCAACGTGCGCACATGCACGAGACCACGAAGATAACATCACGTGCCAGAAAATAGGCATTTATTTAATAGCTGTCAAACATCTACATGCCTTTGTATAGTGCCGGTCAGTTTGCACATTGGGTTTTGTTGCAGACAGGGAAATTCAAAAGAACATAGTTCGTTATGACAGTAAAACATGGCAGAAATGGGACAACAATTCACGTTTACGGAAAGACGGAAATGTAGCCAATGAAAACATTGGGTTAGTTGAATCACGAGCAGTTTGTCACCCATCGCGATCACGACATCTCTGAAAATTATGTGGACCTCAACCAAATTTGTACGCCGAGTTTAGCCTTGAAACCATATTACTTGTTGGTTGTGCATTTTGAATTCACGATGTTATGTTGCTAATCGTGGTCCGTTGGGGATGAATACAAAATATTTTCATGCTCTGGTTCGAACAATCACTAAGCATTTTGGGTCGAAATTATTAAAATAAAAGGCTATATATATACATTTATTTGGAATATTTACTTAGACACCACTTCTTGCAATTCTATGTGGACACCATTTCTCACATACCTACTAATCAATCCAGATGGTGATAAAGAAAAAAAACGTTTACATCCGCAAACTGGAATGCTCTATTGCTACATGTTATCACGGCGTTTTTGGAGTATATTAAAAGACTCAACGAAGTATAATTTGTACTTGTCTGGAAAACTAGCCAACTGTAAGTACCACCGTGGTGATTTTCTCACAAGCTTAATGATCGTAATTCTGAAAATATCCCGTCTATTTATGCAAGTCTGAAAGGAATTGGCCCTTCTGTCTAGCCGGGGAGCTATCACAATTTCTCCGATCAGCTGTATCCTATAAATAAGGATACAGGCAGTTGCTTCAGCTTTGAAATAAAGTGTCACAGTGAAACAACGAAATATGACTCTTCTCACTAATATTAAGTCCAAATCTCACGAGAGCAAACGCTTATTTAGCAGTTATCTCAGCAATGGGACTAGGTCCAAACGAAAATTGACCAGGTATCACCAAATCGCCGGCTGAGTGCTAGAATGTTCTATGTCCCATAGATGAAATAGAAAATTCTAGCACTCAGGCGACGAAATGACGTAAAAAAAAGCCAAATATCGTCCATTGGTTGGAACAAAGTGTCATCTGCAATGTTTTAGCATTGCAGATGGTTTCTTGTTTGAATCGAAGGGTGATATATTTGCAAACTTGACAAAATGCGATCTCCGCTATCGATTCAAATGATATTTAGGAATCCGACTAAATACAGTACGTGGAGAATGTATTGTCACTAAATCACCGCAGAGTGGAGCTTCCACCAGAGCAATAATTGCAAATTTGTTGCAAAGCATAACCAGTACAAGCAAAGTTTCAGCCAACAGACCTCCGGGTTAAACCCGGAGTCCATTGGCTGAAACAGAGCTTTTTTGTCGATATGTACACAATTTGAAAGTTATTACTTGGGTGATAACTCCACTCCGTGGGTGATTTAGTTGCAATCCACTCTCTACGTACCGCATGTGTTATCTAGTTAAGTTGGATGCGGCAATGCCGCTCCAGAGAATATTGCAGAATGAGTTGTCATCTTCAGAAAGTGGACAATAAAGAAATGTAGGAAATCCCAAACTGTGGGTTTCGAATTTCTTCGTATAATCGAGATGATTTCGAATCGAATCTAATCAGCGAAAAGCTTCGAAACCGAATCGAATCTCCAACGTTTGCCGGACACTAATCCTAAGTTACGTTAAAATTAAATGTTAATATTGACTTTAGTGACTAGCGCTGGTCGGAATGTGACAGTTATTTATTTATTAGTGTTTAAGGTCACAAATTTCTGCACAATGGCTAATCGTGACCGCAACTTGGATATAAAGTAAAGTCAAGTCATTCATCTATACCGTGTTGTCCATTTTAGAGGACTTCCACCCAGGCATTGATTATCCGGTCATATTTACCAGGAAAACAGAGCTTGTTTACCACAGTAAACATACACTGCTTAATTTTCCAGGGTTCCGAGGTGGGTGGGGGGGGGGATATGTCAGTTACACTCTGTAAGAGGTTAATTATATGTCAAACAAGTCGTGTAATCGTACACGATTGCTGGAATTTTATAAAGTTATATTTTGTAAAAACTAGTGTACACAAAATCGCATGTAAACATTCTCAGTACGTGGAGAGTGCATTATCATCAAATCACCCGCAGAGTGGAGAGTCCACCCGAGCAATAATTGCAAATTTGTTGCAAAGCATAACCATCACAAGCAAAGTTCCAGCCAATGGCTGAAACATTGCTTTTGTTTTTGTCCATATGTACAGAATTTGAAAGTGATACTTTGGATGAAAACTCCACTTCGCGGGTGTTTTAGTTTCAATCCACTCTCCACGTACTGTAACTCACCACGAGCATTGAACTTTCTGTGTAAAATATCCAGCGCAGGTATTTTGAATGTGTGGAGTTTTATGTGTTATTACAAAAGCGGGATTGCATATCTCGGCAAAGCAGTCAGGTTAAAATAGAAGAAATGTATATAATGTTAACGAGTCCTTCAGTGATAAAATGAATCTGGGGACCAGGATTCCTTTATAATACTTGTTAAGTTTGCGATGATTATCCTCATGATAATTTTTAGACCATACCAAATCTGATTTGCAGTCTTCAAACAGTTTTCACCTTCGCTCTGGTATCAATTTATTTATGTCCTAATTGCTAAAATAGGTCCTCGTGATCTCATATAATCAATGTTTAAAGCTATTTTTACAGTAATTAAAGACGCATGAACTACTTATAGGATTCGTTCACTCATGAAATTATATTACAGGCATATTGGCAGACCTTACAAAATACATCAACACAGAAGCAGTTTATGTTCCGACGCTTTGTTTTAAACATTTTACTATTTTGATGGTTTTAAGCAATCTTATTTCAATGAAGTAAAGGAAGTGCGGTGTTTCAAGATTTCCATGTTGTGCTTGAGAACCCAAGTTCCTTGTGAATGTACAGGCATAGTGGTACGGACAAAAATATTCCCGGACAAAAACGTCTTTGGACAAAATTGCCTTTGGCAAAAAATCTTCTGCTGAGAAACGAACAATAAATCTTCACCGACTATAATGAACAAAAAGATCCCATATTTAAATTTTTGATAATGTAATGTTTTCCACTAGTTCATTGCTAAAGTATTTAAAACAAATACCGGCCATAACAACGGTCCTCTCAGTTTCAAATAGTGATTTGTTCATACGAATCATTACCTCATGGTATATTGGTAACGGTCAGTTGGGAATCTACAGGAAATTTTAGAAGAAGAATTCAAATCCAAAGAAACTTCTATATTTATTTGTATTTAGGATCAATTCCATCATCTCTGGCTATACGACCACGATATACGTATGAAGTCAAGAGTAGCCAAGCCTTCACCTATGTCACCAGGAAAGAAACTAATAGTTCCGCAGGGAAATAAAATGTAGATAAAGGATGCTTGGATACATTTTTGCATCCTTCCCGTACTAAAACAAAAAACATTCTCCGTTAGTTTAGCACTGAAAAAGTTGACTCACATAATTGGTCTGTAGTCGCGAAGTCATTACACATCAACAGACACGTTACGACGGAGTGCTTCTATTTTAGCGAAAAAGGATACGTCTTTAACATACTCTTCGCCAAAATTACCTATTGTGGGTGGGGGAGTGTAAGTCTAATTTGTCCCGACGGTGATAGCTCAAGACCCGACTGAGCAAATATTCCAACAACATCGACAAGGCACGCCTGCATTGAAGGCATGCCTTGATGTAATTGGAATATTAGCCTGTCGGGATTATAGTTCATGAACTCAAGGATTCTTGAAACTTTTGGGGGAATATATAAAATATACATGTAGTAGTCGTCGGCGCAGCATCTTATTTAGTCATGGCGTATCATATCGGTACTTAAATTGATTATACTGGTCCCTCAACAGACCGAACTGGCTACAACACACTTCCATTTACATGACGACTGTGAGTGGCATTAGTCCGAGTATCAAACCCAGTAACGTAATGTTTATTTGATTGTTTTATTGGGTTTAACGACACTTTGAACAGCAAAGTTCACATCGTGTCGGACAATTTTACGTGTGGAGGGGGTCAGAGTACTCGATGAAAACCACCGAGCAACTGTCAGACGCCCCAGCGTACTAACTCCAGACAAGCAGAGTTAGCAGTAGTCCAGGAAATTGGTGAAAAAACTGTGGGTTTTCTGTTATAAGCATGAAATTTTCATGGGGCTAGCAAAGAAAATTCAAGATGGCCGACATTTTCAAGCTGGTCGCCAAATTACAGTGTGTTTGCACATATCTTCCTGATTCTCCATGTATGGCTTTTGACAATAATAATAATAATAACAATTGATTTTCTGGAGCGTAAAACCACAAATAGTGCTCTGAAGCGCTCGACAGAGATAAATACACTTTTCTGAAATAAAGAGTCACATCTTTTTCGATTGCCTCTAAGAGAGGGTCAGGAGAATGCTTCTGTAAATAGGAAAGTTTTAAGAAGTTTTTTGATGATATCGAGAGTTTCAGAATTTCTGACACTAATAGACAGGGAATTCCACAATCTGGGACCCATGGTGGAGAACACACGATCATTTGCCAGAGTAGATGTGCTGAGAGGTACAACTAGTTGAATTTGGTTTTTAGTTCCGAGACTGTGTGATGGTGTATATATAGCGAGGAGCTCCTGCAGGTAAACTGGAACCAGTTTGTGAATACATTTGAATACAAAGATCAATATTTTGAAATCAATTCTCTGTTTAACTGGAAGCCAATGTAGTTGCCTTAAAACAGGTGTTGTGTGTTCAACGCATTTGGTACCAGTAATTATCCTAGCAGCAGTCTTCTGAACTTTTTAAGATAAAGTCACAATCTTCCAACATTACGAAGCTGCCATTAGCATTTTTGACATATTTTATTGATATGGATGTCTAGTTTTAAATTTGAGTCCATAATCAGTCCAATATTCCTGGCCGATTCACTTTTCATAGTGATGTTGTTTCCAACCAGAATTAATGTAACAAACGGCGTAGGCATGCGAACCTCGGATGTCACTAAGAATTTAGTTTTAGAGTCATTCTTTTTCAGTTTAACATCTATCATCCATTCCCGCACCAGATTTATGCAAGCTTTCATGTTACTGGCTGCGTGAATGAGTCACCTGGAAAAGATGGGTTGAATGTAACGTACAGATGGGTCTCGTCTGCGTACAAATGATATGATATGCCATGTTTGTTAAGAAGGCAAGCTAGAGAAGAAGTGTACAGGGTAAACAAGAGTGACCCAGGTACTGAGCCCAGAGGAACACCACACTTTAACATCCCGCTTTCTGAACAGATCTTATTGATATATATTTGTTGACTGCGACGTTCTAGATATGATGCGATCCACGATGAGACAGTTCCACATATGCAATGTTGTGTGAATGTCTGCATGAGAATATCATGGTCGACTGTGTCGAATGCTGCTGACAAATCTAAGCGAACAAGTAGTTCAGACTTACCTTCAGGCACTGGTTTAACAATGTCATTGTTGACTCGCAATAAGGCTGTCTCTGTACTATGGTTGGCTTTGTATGCAGACTGCAAAGGCTCTAAAAGATCCTTTTTATGCAGATGATTTTTGAGTTGTAAAGTAACAACCCCTTCCAACAATTTAGATAGGAAAGAGAGGTTCAATACTGGTCGAAAATTCTTCAGGTCGTCAGGATCAAGAGATGGTTTCTTGATGAGTGGAGTAACAAGTGCTTCTTTCAATGGGCTTGGAACAAACCCCTCATTTAGGAGTGCAGATATAATAGATGTTATGACTGGCAGAAGATAATCAATTGTCTCTTTCAAAATGAATGTTGGGATTTGATCTAGTTCATTGGATTTATTGGATGATGATAAAATTATTTTTCGAATATCTTCTTCTGAGACAGAGTGAAAATTAGAAAAATCTCTTTTTATATCAAGATTATCAACCTCTAGTGGTTCACATGGTGGTATACTTTCCAGGATTTCCTGAATTTTAGTTATGAAATAATCGCTGCATTTTTCAAGAATTTAGTTAGTATTTAGATGATCTGGGAGAATGACTTTTAGTTCTTTACCAAGAAGACTATTGGTTTCCGAGAACAGCACTCTTGTAATAGATGACCCTTCTATCAAAGAATTGTTGTACTCCCTCTTCGCCTTTTTGATGATCTTATTGGTTGCATTTCTTTGGTGGCAGAACCTCAAGCTTCGTTTTGTTGTAAAGGCGCTCAAGTCTGCGACGCTGTTGTTTAGCAGCTCTAACATCTTCTGTAAACCACTCCACTTTTTCCCTTCGAGTTATAATTTTTGACTTGGGTGGTGCATGTTCAGCCATGATGCCCTTAAGTGTTTCTTCAAATAAAGATAGCAATTGTTCAGATGATTCATGACTACTACAAAAATAATTCGGACTCAGAATTGATGAACTGGTATCCATTTTCAAGGCATCAATATTTATGGATTTATATTTTCGATAAGTAATTTTCTTGGGAGGAATTTTTTAAGTTGCTAGTGTCAATTCGGCCAAGACTGCATAGTGATCAGACAATGCTGGATCTGTGACATGGACATTTTGGACTGACGTACTGTTACTTTGACGAACAAGAATTAGATCCAAGGCGTGTCATCTCTTGTGGGTAGGTTTTGAGTTGTGAATAGACAAATGATTCAAACAAATTTGTGAATTGTTTGGCAAAAGTGTCATTTAAATGTCAACATGGATGTTCCGAAAATTCATCTAGAAACTGTGCTGATGTAAATTTGTTCCTTTTTGATGGTGGTGGTCGGTAAACCACCACCATCAAAAAGTGATGTTAATTAGTGTATAATGAACAAATATTCAGAAAAATGCAAACTATCTGCCACATTTAAAATATCTACCATTTCAAAACGCCCGATACTTTCAAAATGGCCACCAAATAGTAAATTATTTTTCAAATATAACTGGAACTTTTTTCACCTCCGAAATAATCAAATTTCTCGTTACTGGGGTGGTTTCCTTAGATAAAATTAACATAAAACAGAACGTTTTAGCTGTCTCATAGATCTAGCCATCGCAGTTAAATTTGCAGGCAAACAAGTGCTCAGTATTCCAGGAAACTTGTCAATATGCGCAATGACAGTGATATCAGTAATTTATCACCATAATAAATGCACAAAGGGACTCGTGCTGCTTCATACAGCAAACTGTGCTTCGCAAAGTCACACAAAATTGATGATACGAATTGCTTACCCTAATGCGATTTTAACAGCAATTTCTGCATTTTACCAAAATGTCATTATCGGAACTCTGGATTCTCTCGGCACAGCGAAGTCATTCAGATATCTACCTACGAGAACAAGTATACACCTTAATTACTTAATTAAACTTAATTAAGCACACATGTTTCATGATAGTGAAGTTGTTGTTACCGATTATTATGTTTTAATGATTGCTATGTTTTGCAGTACGTTTCATCTCGTGAAACATGATGTTTCTGGTTGATTATGTTCCCAAGAACATCACACCTTCTGTTCCTTATGGTGGAGGATCAATAATGACCTGGAGATGTCTTTCTCATTATTGTAAACTTGATATAGTGATTGTACGTAGGAATCTCAATGGCCACCAGTACACCCGGAACATTCTCAATCCGGTTGTCGTGCCGCATTTTGACAACCACCCGTTGGCTACTCGCCATGTATTCATGGTCGCAATGCAAGGCCACACCGACCCGATTCTATAAGAGCATTCCTTCAGAACAACACTATTAAAACACTACCTTGGTCTGCAAGGGGCCCTGATTTGAATCCCTTAGAACACATCCGGGACTTTCATGGACGTCATGTGCAAGCAAGAGATCCACTTGTATAGAATTTGGCCGATCTGGAAGCTGCATTGCACAAGGAGTGGCTGCAGTTGCCTCTGGGCCGTTTCAGAAGGCATACTGGTAGCACTAGGAGGAGGGCCCAGGCTGTCATCCGGGCTCGTGATGGATACACTCGCAACTGACGTCAGACACTGCTAGTGTGTTCAAGAGATCACAAGTTACATTTTTTGTCAGTAATTACGTGCATTGGTTCATCAAGGGCCGTTCCAGCACTTTACATATCGAGAGAACATTTTTCCATCAAAAACATTAGTGACATATATGTATAATTAAAGCCATTAAACTACTGCATATGTTCATCATTGTGTTGTCTTTCATTTGTCAATAGACCATTCATTCCGTAAGCAATCACTTTTGGTCATCTTAAAGATAACATGAAAGTAATGACAGTTTTTATTAACAACAATGCGAAAAAACACAAAGGTGCTTAATTAAGTTCGAGGTTAATATTTAAAGTCTGAGTCTAACACAGACGAAGATCAGTAACGGGTATATACTTTTATTATTTCCCCATATAGTCTCCCTGTGGGTCAATACACATGCTCCATTTTTCCACAAGGTAATCTGTCCCTGATTTTATTTATGGTTGAATCAAGGACCCTGTCTAACCTATTACTGAAGTAAATCGGTCATTGTCAAGAAATCACTTACCACGATGATGCCACTTAACCCTTTACCCAACGTAACGGCTAAAACCGGCCAAAATCACCAAATTTGTTATTCCATTTTCATTATTTTCCTTTTTTTGGCCTCAAAACATAGCTTATGACCACTCATTGGAAGGAGCCCCTTGAGCTTGTTCCAATAAGGGGACATAAGCCCTTTTTTTACGCAAAAAATGAGACAAATTCGGTAATTTAATAATTTTGTTTGCAAGTGTCGTCTGCTTTTCGTGTTAGGTAATGCGTTAAACTTTGATAATAGGTGGAAGTCATACGGTGCTTATTTAGTAATTTTGTTTGCAAGTATCGTCTGCTTTTCATGTTAGGTAAAGGATTAAACTTCGAGAATAGGTGGTAGTCACATAGTGCTTATTTAATAATTTTGTTTGTATGTGTCGTCTGCTTTTCATGTTAGATAAAGTGTTTAAACTTTGAGAAGAGGTGGTAGTCACACAGTGCCAGATCAGAAGAATAAGGTTGGTGCGGTAGGGTTACATATCCACATTACTGCATCACATCTTGGTGAAGACTGGTGCGCTGCCCGGGGGGGGGGGGGGCGGGGGCACCACGTCTAAGTTTGTCATGGCGCCTCACCTTAATGAACAGTCGAACTCTCGCCAGCAGTTCTGTGTAATACTTCCGCGTTATCGATGTCCCACCGGGAAAATAATCAATATGGACCAACATTTGATATCCCCAAAATATAGTGGTCATTACGTTTTTTGTGGATCTCGGGGCTTGGACTTCTTCGTCTTTAGCGATTCATGGCATATGCTCCACTGACCCCGTTTGAACTCGGTGTTCTAGTGGTAGAACCACGTCTCATCACATGTCACATGCCGAAAAGATAATCTTCCTGGTTTGTGTTGTACCTGATGAGAAGCCATTGCTGATGTTGAACCGTATTTCTGTCACCTCGGGTGTCAGCATTACCAAGACTCCACATGCATAAATCTTGGACGTTTATAAATATTCTTGAAAAATGTTTCTGAAGATCTGTGAGGCATTCTTGTTCCCTCCTTTACCTCTCTCAGTAATATCCGTATGTTTTCCATCGCCAGCTTCTGAACTGAAATAGTGTTGCCTTGAGTTATCAGAGGTATCGGTCTTCCTGGACGAGGTCATCTTCCATATTCCATCTGCGTGTTTAAATTATCTAACCCGACTTTTAACAGTGGAACATAATATGTTGGATCCATCATGCCATGTACCTTAACGCTTGTCAATTCTATTTGGGTTTTTTTCACCTTCAGGAGTGAGAAATATTATAAAGGCACCATACTCAGTTTTTTTCCATTTCAAAGCTGTGTAGAAGGGTGCCTCACGCAATCGGCCAATAACAAAATGACTGTTAGTCACCATGCCTCTAACCCGTGCAAGGGGAATTGGAATGCCAGTCTTCTCAGGCACGTACGTATCTTTTTCATGTCAATCACTATGATAGGCTAAGTTGAAGACGTATTGACCTCTCTTGGTATCCATGCCATAATAAATATATTGAGATCTGAAAAATCTACAGCACTCAGCATTCCAAGTCTTTACAGAATGTTAGCATGCATCCTTCTCTGCTGGGGGTGGGGGAGGGGGGTAGAAGGGAAGGCAGAGGAAGGAATATAGCCACATTATCATTCCCAACAACGAGTTTAATGCCAAAAACAGTGGATGGAAGGCAGCTGTTGAGCGTTTTGTTTTTCTAATGTATGACAGACATCACCGGCCCGTCTCTGACTATTATTGAAACCAGGAAAGATATGTTTACCTGAGCTATTCATGGAATTCCGCCAGCACACGCAGCTCTGGCCGTACAAACAAAGAGAGCAGCATACCGAGCCGATTATCACTGGGGACTGGTTCTAACAACATATCTCGATTTGCCCTCGTTAACCCTTTCAACACGGCGTGCATACATATTTGCGTGAATAAAAAATGGGTAGTGGACGAGCAGACGACATAAAGAGCAAAAACCTTGAAGCCAGGTTCGGTAATGAAATGAAATGAAGTTTATTCAACAAAATATCAAATTTACAAGTAAGATTTGTACAAAGAGTTTTACATATATGGAATACGCTGGTAAATTGTTGGGAGACAACATAGCCACATTGGGTGTCTTCCTGTTGCCCCCAGGAAGTGAAAAACACTACACAGAAATGATTACACAGAAATGGAGTAGACTGGATATTTATGTTCATAAGTACCACTGCCCATGGCTCAGCTATTGAGTGAATGATCAGGAGAAGGAAGACCTCGAATCTACATGCTGGCCCCTTCCAAGTCTACGCGAAAGACTGCACCCGATATGCGCGAGTGCAATCTGACGGTAGACTACAAATTTGGATAAATAAGATTAAACGAGAGATGATGGGTCAAAACATGATTGGGAGATTAATTCGAGGTCGGGAGGGATGAGATAACTGGAGAAGTCACCGTCATAAGCTGGCAATGGCGTCCTACGATTAAGAATGTTGTTTCTTGGCAGGTAAGACTCGAACAGTCTTCGCCTTGAGTAGAAGTGTTTAAAATATGGCTCGTTTGTGACTATGAGGTGGGAATGTTAATGGCAAATAGGACGATTTCTGTCTTCATTGACGTCATATATAAGATCGCCATAGTGCCAGAATGTCCTGTGTCCCACTGGCACATAGAGCATTATGGCACCCAGGCGACGACTTCTTTCTCTCATATCAAGGGTCCCACAGGGGAGTGTGGCGACGTGCATGTGTTATTGGGCGTTAGGTCTACAGTCTGGACACATTCGATACGAACAGGTAACATGTGAGGAGTAGCTTGCTAAGCATTCATTAGTAAGTTGTTTCCTGAAAACTATGTCGGGAAGGTAGAGCCCGTAAGTTAGCATCAATTCCATTCCAAATCTTTGGGAAGCTATGTTTTGGCAGTTTGGCAGAGAATTGGGTTCTAGCTTTCTGCGACTGTATCATGCCAACTTGTCTAGCTTGATGTCCGGATAAAAAGTGTACACTAAAAAATGTTTTGAATGAGTCGGGCAAACTATCGTTTTTCCAGCCGTGCATGAATAGAGAGACATTCACTTTGTAGAGATCGTTAAATTTTAGTATGTTATTATCCTTGAATAGGGGATCAGTATGGCTATTAAACTTTTTACAGCTAATAACTCGCATCGCGCGTTTCTGTAGAGAGTATATTTTACTGCTGTTTGGCCCATGCCCCCAAATTTGGATTGCATACAGTAAGTGACTATGAACTAATGTATAATACAGTAATTTCAGTGATTTCCTGGGGATAACGTTTTTCACTTTACTCAAACAATAGATTGCACTTGACATCTTGGAACATACTGTGGATATGTGGTACTTAAATTTGAGGTTTTCGTCAAGGTATACGCCTAGGAACTTAGCGACTTTTTCTTGTTGGGAGTTACCTATGGGTGAAAGCTTGGTATTGTTAAGAAAAATATTTAGTTAGTCGGATTTGCTCGGACTGTTCGGTGGGTGTAGCATAATATATTTACATTTACTGGCGTTCACTTAGAGTTTGTTGCAATAGCACCAGTCGAATTTTTTAATCAGCTCGGTATTAACTGTAGTCTCCAGAGTATTCAGGTCATGTCCGGCTGTAAACGGCGTTGTGTCATCGGCAATTGATAACAGGTTAAGAATAGTGGAGTATCTCATATCATTCACGTAAATTAAGAAGAGGATAGGCCCCAACACAGACCCCTGGGGAGCCCCGCAAGTGACATGTCGATTTGGGGATCGATTCGTGTTATATTCCACATACTGTTCTCTGCCTGATAAATAGCTTTGGAACCAAAGTTTACTTATCCCTCTTATTCCGTAGAATTCCATTTTGCTAAGTAAAATTTCGTGACTGATGGAGTCAAATGCCTTAGACAAATCAAGGAAGACGGCTAGTGTAGAGTCTTTTGTAGACTTGTCGTTGCATTCAGCGACATACTGCAAAAGGTGCATAATGGGGTGAAAAGTGGAATGCTTTTTGCGAAAGCCGTACTGATGTTCGTACAGTATATTAAAGTCGTTGAGAAAATTAGAGAGTCTCCGGTTCATTATTTTCTCCAGAAGTTTCGAAAAAGCCGGTAATAAACTAATTGGTCTATAGTTACTCAGCTCACGAGAATTACCCCCTTTGAAAGCTGGTATCACCTTTGTTATTTTCGTTTTATCGGGGACTTTAGCTTGTATAAATGACTGATTGAATATATAGGCCAGGGGTTTTGCGATCACACAAATTACCTCCTTCATTATTTTTGTAGATAAATTGTAAGCGTCAGTACTCATTTTCCCTTTCAATTCTCCAGCTGTCAGTATGATTTCTTGCTCGTTTGTTGGGGTAATAAAAAAGGAGTCCGGGTAATTTCCGTTCATGAAGTCAGCGAAGTTGTTATCTGAGGTGGAGACGTTATCGTTAATAGTCTGACCAATTTCTGAGAAGTAATCATTAAAACTGGAGGCGATTTTTTCGGGGTCAGATATTTCAACGTTATTTTGAGATATGCTAGGTGGACGCGTCGCCACTGATTTTGATTTGTTGATTAAGGTACGAAGTATTTGCCATGTTTTTTTAGAGTCGTGTCTGTTTGTTTCTATAACGTCATTGTAGTATGTAGCCTTACTTCGTCTCTTTAATTGATTAAGAATCGAGGAGTACGTTTTATATTTCTTGATAATAATTTCCGTGGGTTTTCTCAGTTTGACTAGGTAAAGTTTATGTTTAGTTTGGGAGGACTGTAGCAGACCCGATGTCATCCAGGGCTTACATTTTATGAGCTTTTTGGGTACATCCAAGTTTCTCAGCGGAAATGCCGATTCGAATGTGTCAAGGTAGGCACCCAAAAATGTTTCGTATGCTGCATTGGCACATGTACAGCTATACACTGAATCAAAGCTAGTGTTATGGAGCAAATTTTTGAATAGTTCAGTATTTTCTCTATTGAGTGATCTTCTAACTTGAGGTAATGGCTTGTCGGGCTCGTTATCACCTTCCTGTATATAAAATGTGGCGAAGTGATCTGAAATATCAGTGATTAATATTCCCGCATTGTAGTTAGCGGATACATTATTGGAATAAATATGGTCAATTAAGGTCGCTGAATGCTCGGTTATTCTGGTTGGTTTTGTTATTACTGGCAAGAATCCGTCACTAAACATACTATCTATTAATGCGTTAGTTTTGCTGTGATTATTAAAATTCAACAAATCTATGTTAAAATCGCCTAGTCAACAGAGCAGTTGAATTAAACCATAACTGAACCTCCCAGGAAACAGGATGGTTTCGTCCAATTCGCCATTGACAGTATTGACTGAAATGATACCTTCCGGGGCGCCAGTGCTAAAAAGGTTAGGTCAGTGGGGATGCGAAATATTAGAATGCAGACATGGGTTCCACTTTGGGCAGAAGTTCGTTTGAGATCTAAGGAACTTCAAGGATTAATTAAATGTTTGCATGCCAGGCAGAGGTTGATGAAAACGCTGCAAGTGTGTTAAAGCAGATCCCAAGTGCACCAACACGAACAAATTCAATGATGACAGTGATCGAGGTTAATCTACAAATGACAAACCAGTATCTATGTAAGCGTATGCTATCCGTTAACCACTTACACAACGCCAACAACATCAAACGTTTCTACAAGATGTGTCAATAACACCGAAACATGTTTCCTCTCATTGGAAATACTTCGACAAGCTCGTTCCCGTGAGATGTTTGAAAGTGATTTCCTCGTTTTTCAGCTGTTGACTTATAAATTTTGCTGATGCTGTTCTGATTTGTAAGATAAAGAATGAACAAATGTGTGCTAATCATTCTAAGTTTTGAAGCAACTATATTCCCTGATCCTTAAACTAAGTATTGATGCACATGGGGGCACGGTGGCACTGTGTACTAAGGCGTACTGCATGTCGATGATGCACTTGTCTTCAACCAATGGTTACCCTGCTTGTGTGGTGTTAGTATGTTGGGAAGTCTGGCAGTTGCTCGCCATTGCGCAAGAGTTCTCTCCGGATACTCCGGCTTCAGCCACCCGTAAAGCTGTAAAATATATGTCATATAAATCCCCGTCATATCTGAAACATCCATGCTTGTAACAAATTTCCCACAATTCATTTGGAAATATTCATCTCTGTTTTTCTTGGGATACAGCGGTTGAAGGCAAGTGCACCATCAATGTGCAATGCACCTTAATACACAGCGCCACGATGCCCCCACATGGGCAATCAGGATTAAATTTCTTGCCCAAGGACTCTAGGCTGTTATCGCTGTTGAGGATTGAACCAGTCTCGTAATAAAGTACAGTATTACAAGCAAGAGCAAATCGATATGTAAGACTCCTTTCTCGACATAAATATCTCGACTGTAAAAACTATTGCGGGGAGGTTGATACCCATAATTCCATCCCCCTAGCGGCGCCCCTGAGGTTTTTCAACGGATATTCAATATGTAGTCTGTCAGAATAAATATGTGTATTATATACCTTACACGAATATCGATCCCATACCGCTATTTTGGTGCCCTTCATTCCGATCTGGCGGAAAACGAGTGCAGTTTTCCAAACAGGTATCCCCCGCCCCAAACAAGGCTATCTAACTGCTACGTCTACGTTGCGATTACGCTCCCATTCCAGATAAAATCAGAGGAGTAAGAGCTATGTTCCATAAATAGCCAATTATTTCCAATAGGCAGATGTTTGGAAACTATCATTTACGTTTGAAAGTCAGGTGTAAATATTAACAATAAATTCAACACCATTAATTAAAATCATAAAAATATGCGAACAGTTTGTGTTACCTGTTATAGCTTTGACGAATTGAAAGAACTTGAACAGTATGGTACCTTCATGACTGAATGACGTGTTGTAATGACTTTTTGTATTTAACACTTCGTGAACTTAATGAATAACTCCGTGCAGTCAGTGAAGTATTAGGATATTCTTCTCGCGACTTACTCGGGAATTCGTTTTCGTGTGTGGTACCTTGGTGTAAATATATATATATATACAGCAATAACAGGTCTGGGCCAATATCGTAAAACTTTTAAAATTGTATTTTCTAGTTATGACTTTGAATGGGTTAAAACGAACCATTAACGTTTTCAAAAATCTGCCAATTTCTTTTAAAATGCTAATGATTCATTTTAGTCAGTTATATTAATTGGTAGAAAATACAATTCCAGAAATTACAATTGTAAAAGTTTTATAGTATTGTCCCTGTGTCCGTCCTGTATCTCGTCTCGTTGATGAAAGATTAATCTTCGGTGACCCGTGGGATAGGACTGATCTGCTCTCATCAACTGAATGGAATGCAGAACACCAGGGGTCAATGTTATAAAACGTTTCCACTTATATTTTATATAATTATATTTTCGCCCTATGACTAAAAATGGACGAAATGAAACATTTGTGTTTAAAAAGACCTGTCAGTTTACTGGTAGGTAAATTGCCACGTCTTTAAAACTACTAATGCTTGATTTCGCCGATTTATCTTCTCGGATTTTAGATACAAGTCTAGAAAATACAGTTGTAAAAGATATGTAGGCTTGGCCCCTGATTATTTACTGTCATATTCATCTGTATTTATCCCACTCGTTGGGGTAATGATATAACACATTTGCCAAGGTTGGTGACCTAAATCGCGAGATACTAAAATAATTTTGACACAATACATAATTATTCTATTTTTGCCAAATGTAACCCACTCTAATGAGAGTACCACATGTCACATACTATGCAATGGGCTAACACACACGTATGTGTTCTTGACAAATCACTTTCTTTGAATTTGTTCGGGTATGAAAGGCGCCGGAAACAAACATTCCCCAGAATGTTTTCGGCGTGCGATACCTGAATCCAAAATTTTACCGGATACACGGACCACATTTGTTTACGATTTAACATTAATCTAATCAACTCTGAGCTCTTTAGTGAGATCATCGAATACAATATTAGCTACAGCCCTAGGGAAATTCCATTTTGCAATTTAGGGGTGTTTCGTAAAATTTTGTTTAGGAGTCACGTGGGATTGTATGGTTATATGTTTGCTAACTTTCCTTAACTAGTTGTTGTACATTTTGTTTTTGCTGACTGACTAACGCATTTGCGTATCGATTGAAAAGGTAGAACATCAGTTTTCGATTTTGAACAACCTTGTGACCTCAGAACATATGCCCCAACTTACGTCGTCAAAAGACTTTCAGATTAATCTTACAATGGTTGTTGCTTCTAGTGAAATCTCTACTGCTTTTTGGGCTAACAAGACCTAAGTTTGCATGGCGGAGTCAGCCCGTAGGCTAAGTGAGACCTGGCTTCACCATTTTCAAAAGGTTGTATGTTTAGCCCTACCATTTTATGGGGTCACGGTGTTGCATGGTAGGTGAATTTCCGACACATGTTTAAACTAGAATGTACATGATTCTCCAATAGAATGTATTAGCATGTATATATTCTATAGTTTAGCTCGTGGAATTTTTACAGTCTACGATTTTCTACATTCAGTACAACATATCGTCATTTGAAAGCATAATGGTGTCAACTGCAATGCTTCGCCCTGAGGGCGAGTCAACTCTTGTCTTTTGCCATCCTTGACTAAAATCGTCATGAAAATCGACTTTGGAAAAAGTAATCTCCCTTGAAATTATCAGATGACAGAAGAATGTCCAATTGAGAAGTTAGTAAGTAATTACTGAGAAAACACCTATGACATCAGTAGAAAGATAAAGCCAAGTTTTATTTTGTTACGAAACTTGCCTTTTTATGGAGAGCTAATTAGAAACAACTAGCTCACAGATAACCCACCATTAACAATATATATCAGTACCACACCAACCAGAAGCAAGCGTCCACTTTGGCTCTCTTGTTTGGCGAATGTATGTGTTTACGATAATTTTCAGGGTTTTTTCTTCCCCAGAAAAAATAGTAAAGCTCACCTCCTAGACTTTTATATTACTGAAAAGAACTGTGTCTTTATATGTCTCAGTGCCCACAATTAATAAAATGGACAGGAAAGAGTTACAGAACATCAAAAGATAGTGAAAACGCCGTTTTCGTATTTTAAAACGAGTTTCAACAGTGAAAAATAATAGGCAAACGTTCAAACTGATTGGGGAGAAAATTGTAAAAGCCAGTTTCAGTTTCACCTAACATGCAAAGCAGACGACACTTGCAAAAAAATTCTTGAATAACTATTGCTTTTCATTTTTTGTCTCAAATACATAGGGTATGACCCCTCATTGGAAAGAGCTCGACGAGCTCGTTCCAACGAGGGGTTATAACCTATGTTTTTGAGACAAAAAATGAAAAAATAATGAAAATTAATTGGCGATTTTTGAGAATAGCGCTGGCCGGTTTTGGCCGTTACGTTAGGTAAAGGGTTAAACTACTCTACGGTAAAAGGCCTGAAGTTTGTGAAATGATGGCCACATCGATGATACAAATTCTCTAACATTTCGAAATTTCAATTTTCATCCCAAATTCCCATACCCTTAGTGCTAAAATTACTGACGATTTTAGGAAATCAAGGGGAGCTAACTTTCTGGTAAACCTCTTCCATTGACTAAACTTGACAGTCATGTAGTAACAATCATTGCTATAGTCGCTATAGTATTTTGTTGGTGCCATAATTACCATACCAGGGAGCGGAGTGGCTCAGTGGTTACGGCATTGGACTTCAAAACGAAAGGTCCAGGATTCCATCTCCGACAGACGTTGTGTCCTTGGGCAAAACACGTAATCCCGATTGCCTACGTGTGGGCACGGCGGCGCTGTGTACTAATGCATTCTGCACGTCGGTGGAGTACTTTTCTTCAACCGATGCTAACCCAGCTTGTGTGGAGGTAGTACGTTGACGAGTCTGGCAGTTGCTCGGTGGTTCTCTGCGAGTACTCCAGCTTCCTCCATCCGTAAAACTGTCCGAGGTGACCTTGCTGTCGAGAGTGAGTTAAACCCAATAAATAAATAAATAAATAAATAAATAAATAAATAAATAAATAAATAAATAAATAAATAAATAAATACCGTATCAGTAATACGACAATTACTGAAATTTTGACAGAGACTAGATAGTACAACTGGTAATCGTTCTGTCAAAAAAACCCCGAAACGTACCATATGTAACTCTATCTTTGTTCTAGGTTGGTGGGACATTTAAAACAATGAACGAAATTCAGATATGCAGTACGTGGAGTGCGAATTGCAACAAAATCACCCGCGAAGTGGAGTTATCACCCAAAGTATTACTTTTAAATTCTGTACATACGGACAGAAAACACAAGCAAAGTTTCAGCCAATGGATATTCATTGGCTGGAACTTTGCTTGTGCTTGTTGCACTTTGCAACAAATTTGCAATTATTGCTTGGGTGGAATCTCCACTTCGCTGTTGATTTGGTGATAATACACGTACTGTAGTGTATATTGGTGCATTGGATTTTCGTTTATGTTTTTTCCGCGTATTTGGACACAGATCCCAGCTCTACCCGATCCTGGAGCGATAGAGCAGCCTAACGTTTTCAAAGGGTAAAAACTGAGAGTAATGGACCACATAATATTCCTTAAATTGGGTATTCTTCTAATATGATATGACTTTTTTATTTATCTTTTTTATTTATCGTCGCCTGAGTGCTAGAATGTTCTATGTCCCCTATGGGACATAGAACATTCTAGCACACATGCGACGTTATGTTATGGGTCATATAACGCTAATTCAACCCAGTCAATAGTTTTCAGCTTGTATTTCGTTCATATAACTCCCGTTGCTTAATAAATGCGTTCAGGTGTTTTTCTTCCATTTCTCTCTAGTTCCCCAGTTCTGCACAATGTTCAGTTTCCACTATAGTACAGATTTTCATAGGCTGTCTTTTCTAGTCTGTTCACCAATTTTGCTTAGTGGGCTTTCTATTTTTGTTAAAACTTTGGAACACTGTCATTAAAATGAACATCCAGCAGAAACGTAAAGTGGTATAGATTTTTAAAATATTTTTCACATCTGTTTTGTATTTAACCAAAAGCCAACATGAGACTACTACGACAGTAGGGTCCTGCGAAGCACACATTTTTTATTCGAATCGAACCTCGAATCGAATTATGTCCTTTATTCGAATCGAATAGAATCTTAAAGATGACCAATGGGGGTTGGGTGATATAAACCTGATTTGTTCCGACTGTGATGGCTCAAGTCCCGACTAATAAAATAATCGAAATGCATCATCTATGCTGTCGTCAAAAATGGAATATTATTCTGTGAGGAATATAGTTCATCGGTCAACATTTCTTGGAAACCTTAAATTTATATTCGACAGTGGTTAGAACTAGTGATATTTGAATTAACATGGCTGGTCGCATGAGTGAAGATGTTATTTATGTTGATGCAGCGGAAGATACACTCAGTATTTTATTGCATTATTATTTATGTACGATTTCCATCTGAACCATACGTTTTGTGTGACGTGGAGATGGCTGATACCAAGCTCTATTCCTATGAACAAGATTCGAGTGGAAACGAATCGGGCAGTCGATTTCGAAACGAACGGAATATCAACTTCATATTCGGATTCGAATCGAAGCCCAGAACACACAGGCCTGAAAATAAGATAAGCAGTCTGATATTTGCAGAATGAGGGTGAATTTGATACTGCTATCCCATACGGTGACCCAATTTATCCTCTGGGTACCTCTTTCTGTTTAGTTTTGAGACCCTGATTCAGAATGAGCTTCACAGTGGGTAAATTTAGTGATGCTACCCTGCTGTGCAGGGTAGCATCACTAAATTCACCCTCTGGGGACCTCATTTTGCAGATGACAGTCTGCTTATTTTCTGGCTTGAGAACACAGCGAAATCGCTTTCGTAACAACATTCAAGGACATGACATCATTCAAAAGAACAACACTTCAGATAAGCCGACTAACTTTTGGTTTAGAGTTTTCTGTCAACTTATGTTTTCTTATTACTGTTTATTCGCCGTTTATCGTGTTGAAAAGCTGCTTTTAATTATAGAACATCGTCTTCTGAAGTGCATGGTTGCGTGAGACCGCACAGACAGTAACGTGTGCCAATTTTATTCAGTCAATGGCTTGTTTGTAAAAGTTAACATTTTCTCATCTTTCTATTTGAGCCTTTGTTTTTATTACAAACGAGAGGATCAAAAGACCATGATAGGTTTGGAAAGCAAAACATGCTCGGTAATTACTTTGATTACTTTCCAACCGTGAATCCGTTTGATTGGTTGATAAAAACATTAAGTATCGTTGAACCTTAATTTACAAACTAAGATCACATGGAAACAGATATCGTGTGTTGAATGTACAAGAACATATTTTTTCTACGCATTTTCAGAAAGATATAACGTCTTCATTGCCAATTCCGTACGTATGATCGATACCCCGCCCTAATCTAATGTAAAGAGGGGTATCAAACCCGACCATGTTCTCCCGATAACCCAATTTAACAAACATAATAATAACACTTTAGCCGACCCCTGGTTTGTCGAGGCCATTTTGTCATTTTATTTTCAAATTACAAATTTTCACTTTGGCCTCCAAAACACAGCTCTCGACCACTCACTGACACGAGCTCGGTGAGTTTATGTTTACCGTCGGTTGGATTTGTAATATTTATATCTTTAAATGAGGAAACGGCCGTTTTGGATATAAAAATTAATAACTCAGGCTTTTGTTTATTTTTTCCACATTTTTGTTCTTCGAAAACATAACTTATGGAATGGTGATGGAAAGACTGGCCGAGGGGATTGTAAATTCTATGGTTAGAGTCATTTATTTATTTATTAGCGTCAGAGGCAACTTTCCGAATTTATGCCTATATAATAAGAGCAACACAAACATACAAATATGAAGTCAAGTTTAGCCCATGTTTTCCAGCACTGCCAACTTCATAGGACTTCGACCATAGACATAAAATAAATCGATGAAAACTATAGTTCTCGCGGGAACTCCGAGATATGGAGTAGCAAATCTGTTTTAACGATAAAATAGGACCCAGTAGCCAAAGCTGGGTACCGGGACTTATTTTATCAGTAAAACAGATTCGAATCAACTTATTCTACTTATTGGGTGAAAAATATTGGTACTGTAATATTTATTTATTTATTGGTGTTTCAAGTCACAATGGCTAATCGTTACCGTGACAGTGTTACGGGTGGAAGAAGCCGGAGTACCCGGAGAGAACCACCGAGCATCGACGAGCAACTGTCAGCTTCTCAACATTCTAGCTCTGCTCAAGCTCCGCTCAAGCAGGGCTACAGCGATTGAAGACACGTGCACCACGACGTGCAGTGCGCCTTAGTACACGGCGTCATCGTGTCCCCATGTAGGCAACCGGGATAACGTGCCTTGCTCAAGGACATAACGCGGGTCGTCCCGGACGGGGATCGAACTCGGAACCTCTAGCATAGAAGTCCAACAGTGTACCGCTGTGGTACTGTAGTTCTAAAATTGTATTATTGGGGTTGACTAACCCACTCATAATTTTGAATAGCTGTAGCATTTTGTTGAATAAAAATTCTGCATTCCGTTTGATGCATTCATTTTACACCTGAATGTACTGTTCCTGCCACATACGCAGTGTTTTGAATTGTTTGTTTGCCTGTTTGTTTTATTAGGGTTTAACGGCACTTTCAACAGCCAGGGTCACATCCTGTCGTACAGTTTTACGGGTGGAGGAAACAGATGCACCCGGAGAGAACCACATACCAGCGACGAGCAACTGTCAGACTACCCAATGTACTAATTCTACACAAGCAGTGTTAGCAGCGGTTAAAGGCAAGTGCTCCATCGACGCGCAGTGTGCCTCAGTACACACACAGAACGACACGTGTGTGTGAATGGGTTGATCGATATGGCACCAGTGCCAGCGCGAATGGCTAGAACGAGAGGCCGCAGACCCATTCACACACTCGTGTGACCCATTCACACACGCGTGATTAACCCATTCACACACGCGTGTCGTTCTGTGTTTATTTGGGGACGACTTTAGCTATCGCAAGCGATTCAGACTGTAATTGCGGTGCAGGATTTACAGAAAATTCCAGTGAAATTTCGCTTCTTTATGAAAATTGTCTGTTAACGATTTCCACTCCGCGCTTACCCCTGGCCAGGATCAAACGTCGACCTTTCGGTTTGAAGTTTAATGCTCTAACCACTGAGCCACACGCATCCAGTGTGTTTTGGATAGAGCAATTGCTTTTCAAAATGTAGCATGCAGACAGGGGATTTTAGTTTCCAAGCGTGGCGATAATTCTAAACTCCTTGGAAAAAACAAAAACGTCACACGCAACGCTTCAGTCTACACGGAGGCTTAATGCCTGAAGTCTTCTGATGCACTTATGCCTTTTCAAGACATTCTGTTTATACGCTGAGTGCAAATCCAACTCCTTGGGTGTATTAGCGATTTCCTGCTCTCAGCGTGACCCATTTTCATATATGACACAAAATATTCGTTACGCACTTCGACCTTAACATCGTATATTCAATATCAGTTAATTCCATATTGAGCAAGTGTGGATGTGGTGAGTTATAAATGATACAATTCTTACTTGTTTAACGTGAAGCGATTGTCGCCTACCACCATTCTGATAGATGAATAAACAAACAAATGGGAGATTACTCTGGCTGTTAGTTGTGGATATAGCTGCACAGATTGCGTATGGCGTATACATGGCTTGCACTTGACGTCTTAAATCCAGTGACATTCTCGGAAGTTTATACGAGGTAATATATTAGTTTAAGCAATATTTGTTTATTTCAAACAACCATGTTACATGGACACATCATATGGAACAAACTCGTCAAACAATACAAATAATCTATATTAATTGTGTACAATGTAACAAGTACAACGGACATAGACGCAGATTGTAACGATATAGATAATATACACACCTGGAACTTAATTAAGCACCCCTGAAATGTTTCATGACAGCGAAGTTGCTGTTACTGATTATTATGTTTTAATGATTCCTATGTCTTGCAGTACATTTTATCTAGTCAAACATGATGTTTCTGGTTGACAGCGTACCTCAAACACATCCACTCGTCCACGTGGAGCATACTGCCCATGAATGACACAAAAAACACTATCGTCCACATGCAATATCCGGGTATAAAACAAAAATTTGTCAATTCTTATATCAATAAATGTTGACAAGGCAAGGAGGATACTGTCATATGCACTAAGATGGCAAATCGTTGGCATGCGCGCAACAGGCATGTCATTCAAAACTATTGGAAGGCAACTAGGCTATAGTCATTCTGTCATCGGCAGACTTGTCCGAGAACATTAACAAACCAACGATGTTAAGGACCGACCAAAGCCTGGACAACCCTAAAAACCTCTCCTCGGAGTCTGGCACATCTCGTTAGGCGTGAACCCTTTGCGTCAAGTGGGGTTTTGAAACGCCGTTAGCTCCCCAACAGGCGTTTGTACAACAGAATTGTCCGAAACCGTCTCAAATTAGCACTGGGTATGAGGTCCATAAGGGTAATCAAGCGCCCAGCTCTGTCCGATCAGCATCAAAGACGACGTTTGGAGTAGTTATGTCACGACAACATTGGAATCGCAGGACGTGGAGGAGAGTCCATTGGTCAGACGAGAATAGGTTCTACTTCGCGTCACAGATGGTCGCACGAGAGTGCGGAAGCATAGACATACTGCTTACGTGTCCAGGAACATGAGACCTACTGTTCCTTATAGTGAAGAATCAGTAATGATCTTTGGATGCCTTTCTTATGATTAAAAACTTGATATGGTGACTGTACGTGGGAATCCCAGTGGCCATCAGTACATCCGGAACATTCTCAATCTGGTTGTCGTGCGTCATTTTGACAACCACCCGTTGGCCACTCGCCTTGTATTCATGGACGACAATGCAAGGCCACATCGTTCTCCATACTGTGAGAGCATTCATCCAGAACAACGCTATTACAGCACTACCTTGGCTTGCAATAAGCCCCTGATTTGAATCCCTTAGAACACACCTGGGACTTTCTTGGACGTCGTGTGCAAGCAAGGGATCCGCCTGTGCAGAATTTGGCCAATTTCGAAGCAGCATTGCATGAGGAGCAGCAGCAGTTGCCTCTGGGTCGTATCAGAAGGCTCACTGGTAGCATTACGAGGGTTCAGGCTGTCATCCGGGCCCGTGGTGGATACATTTGCTACTAACGTCAGACACAGCTATTGTGTTCAGGAGATCACAAGTTACATATTTGTCAGTAATTACCGGCACTGTTTCATCATGGACCGTTCCTGCGCCACACTTGTCGAGAGAACATTTTTCCATCAAAAACATTAGTGACAGATATGTGTAATTAGCGCCATTAAAATACTGCATATTTTCACCATTGTGTTGTCTTTCATTTGTCAATATACCATACTTTCCGCAAACAATCACTTTTGGCCATCTGAAAGATAGCATGAAAGTATTGCTAGTTTCTGTTAACGCCACTGTGGTAAGCAGGGGGTGCGTAATTAACCCTTTACCTAACGTAGAAAGCAGACGACACTTGCAAAAATAATTCTTGAATAACTATTTTTTTTCATTTTTTGTCTCAAAAACATAGGTTATGACCCCTCGTTGGAACGAGCTCGACGAGCTCGTTCCAACGAGGGGTCATAACCTATGTTTTTGAGACAAAAAATGAAAAAAATAATGAAAATTAATTGGCGATTTTTGAGAATAGCGCTGGCCGGTTTTGGTCGTTACGTTGGGTAAAGGGTTAAGTTCCAGGTGTATATTATCTCGTCACTAGCGCTTTGCTTTTACAAAATTACAAGAAACACTTTCGGAACTCTCAGTTCTCAAACATGTATCGTCTTCGGATATGTTTTTACTGATTGTGATGATAGAATACAAGTTGTTAAAATGTACATTCAGTGATACATTGTATTGAATGAACCAATCGACGTGCACAAATAATTATGGAAGCATGCAAATTCAAATTGTGACTCGTATTTCAAGTTTTTTATGACGCTTAGCTATATGTCAGTCATTGGACAGTTTACTATATTTCAACATAAATTTGATTGCATAAAAGACTGTATGGACCTGAAATACGGCTTGTCTGTTTCCAACTGGATTTATTGTACACAGAAAGGAAAACTATTATTTCAAAAGAGAAAGGGAAACTGAGTCTGTTTTTTTCTAGTGGTGTACTGTACGTGGAGAGTGGATTGTAACTAAATCACTCGCGGAGTGGAGTTATCACCCAAGCTATAACTTTCAAATTTTATATATATCGACAAAAAAACACAAGCAATGTTTCAGCCAATGGACCTCCGGGTTTATCCCGGAGGTCCATTGGCTGAAACTTTGCTGATGCTGGGTATGCTTTGCAACAAATTTGCAATTATTGCTCCGGTTGAATCTCCACTCTGCGGGTGATTTAGTGATGATACACTCTCCACGTACTGTAATTGCACACGAAACGTCAGTCGGTTCAAAGAGGTTTGCGTTGTGCAGAAGAAAATTGAGTTGCGAGATCTAAAAATAATAGGGCCCAGCGAATCTCAAAGTTCGGGTCGAATCGACCCTCGAACAGAATCAGACAGAAGCGAATCGAATCTCAAATCGATATTTTGAACTATTTTTAGATATCGCTAACGATTCAAATTATAATTGCGGTGCACGATTTGTAGAAAATCCAAGTGCAATTTCGTTTCTATTTATAAATAGTCTGTCAACGATTTCCGTTCAGAACATGTGCTCGGTACGAATTTTCATTTTCCGCATGGTTTTGTGTTGCTGCAGATGAGGATTCCCTCGAACAGGCATGTAATAAACAGTCATACTTCGGACTAACGGGTGTTTCCAGCCAAGTACAGTTTGCATGTTCAGGCAGATCGCACTTCATTGGAAATAAGTGCTAAAATTTTACGACTCTCTCACTATTATACGGACTTAAGCCTAATTCTGTAAGGAATTCGCTGATGTGATGGCCTGGAACCAGTCTAGCCCTTAAAAAGCCCATAACCTATGTTTAGATTCACTTTTCAGTCGGTCGGTAAAGCGAACCAATGATATATTCCAGTCCATTCCACAGGAGCCCGATAGTTGCAGTATCCACTCAACCAGCCGAACTACTCCAACCTCTACCTCCTATTATTATTCTCAATTAAAAAAACCCATAAATCTCCGTTATTACAATATGCAACCTCACTTCTTAGATTACCATTCTATAGGTACGACAAAAAGTGATCTCCGGTCGTCGGTACTCCAACATTTAATTCTAAAGGTGGAGACAACTTACATAAGCATCAGCTAAAGCTGGATCCATTTCCCAATTCACAACCTTCGTTAATGTTTTGTAATCTCTGATTTTTTCTGTACTTTCATCTTGTTTGTTTGGAAATAAAATGTTGTCAATCATATATTCCAACTGATACATTCCAGACGATTAAATCTAAAAGATACCCTAAACATTCATTTTCTTTGTATCAACGCTAGAAATGTTGAAGAATTGATTTGAACGAATTTTGGTAAAATTACCATTAGAAATGAACACTTGACAAAGTCGTAGTTTTATAATAAAAAATATCGATAATTTGAAAATGAAATAACATCTGTATATCTTAGTGAGTAAAAGGACATCACATGTATCAATGATAGCCTGCGCTCAAATTTACTTGAAAAGCGGGGAGTCAAACAGTCCATATCAGCCTCGAAGTCCAAAAAGAATCAGACTGATGGTCTGAGAGCTTGATCTGGACTGTCCGTACCAGAGCGCCAGTTATATCACATCAGATCGAGGAGACTCGACTTCCGGTTTCTACATGTTAATGATTGGATGTTCCAGTTTATTCTGTTTATTTCACAACACTCCTTTAATCCTACTCATAGTGTCTTGCGGCTCTTGCCTTTTTCTTTTCTGGCTACGTTATTAGAATTCCACTGATGTCAACTTCCATTGGGCGGCATTTCTGCACTTGGACATTCCTTTCTCTGGTGTGCGAAATACGATTTGTCCAAAGATATGCCCACGTTTGTTTATTACGCTAATGTTTGTTTTGAGGTATTGCTGCGAACACCCTCGGACATTTCCTCACCGGTCGTTTCCCCCACTTTGCTTAATTATCTAGCAGATATTTCCCACACCAGACGTTTTCCCGGCCTAATATTTCCCCCACTGAACTCCAGTTAAGAAGGCATCTTACAAAAACTATCTTCAGTTACGAACACATCTAGAACTGTTGATCGTTTTAATTAATATTTATTTACAAGTTACTATCTCATGTTACATGCAACACCATCTCTGGTCATATGTCGTGTTACCTTTATTATCGAAATAAAAGTCGCCTCTTTAGTGCAACAAGGCGTCACCTGCAATGCTTTAGCATTGCATATGGCGCCTTGCATGCACTCAAGGTAAGAATTGATCTTCAGTATATACTGAACACCAACACTTCCAGCAGAAATGCCCCGTACAGTAATGACAGGAACGGGGAATAAACATCTGATTCAACACCAAAGTAATCCAACAACTGAAGAGAAGAACTGACAATCGATCGAGCCCAGTTTTCTGGAAAACCTAGAAGAACTTCAGCATGCACTAAGCAGAGCCCCAAATCAGCTTGCCGCGATGGACCTGGATAGAGGTATGGGAGAGATCATAAAATCCCGAACCATGATCGAGAAAGAGAAAGATTCTTCAATACAACAAGATTTTACAGCTTTACAGAGAATTCTACAATGAAGCTTCACAAGCATTAACAAGAGACAGAACCAGTAAATATGACAACGGAGAGAACGAAGAAGAAGACGGAGAGAACGGAACAGAACAAATACAGAGAAAATCTTAATGAACTGAACAGAACGAAGATCGAACACAATTAAAATCGAAGTGAATGGGACAAACAGAAGTGAACTGAGCAGAACAAACAGAACAAAGATAAAACTTTCTATAAAGAACTTTAACAGACAGTGTACAGAAAACTCAATAAAATGTTAAACTATAACAAAAATTCTCCTTTTTTATTAGGGAAGGGGAATACCCCCAAGGCTTCATACAAAATCAAGGAATCACATTTTACGGTGTCGGCTAGGAATCACATTTACGGAATCTCTTTTTTTTTGGAATCGTATCTTTGGAAAACGTCTGTGAGAACCCCTTTTCCGAGATGAGGATAAGAGGGATGGTAGATTACACCTCACCGAGGGATTTCTTCATGGCCCTCGTGGCCTACTACGATATAAAGGGGTGCAGAAGGTGCTGAAACTGAGGTGCCACGATACCCAGATGAGGATAAGATGGAAGGCACATTATATCTCATTGAGCGATTTCTTCATGGCCCTCATGGCCTCATACGATATAAGGGATGCCAAAAGTCAATAGTTGTTAGTTTGGATGCTAGAATTGGGGTGCCACGGGGAAAGATAGATAAATACCCAGATGAGGATAAGAAGGATGGTAGATTATACCTCATTCAGGGATTTCCTCATGTCCTTCATAGCCTCAGACGATAAAAAGGGATGCCAAGGGCTTGTAGTTTGTTAGTTGGGGTGTAGGAATTGGGGTGCTACGGGGCGTGGTAGTTAAATACCCAGATAAGGATAAGATGGATGGTAGATTATACGTCATTCATGGATTTTCTCATGCCCCTCATGACCTCATGTGATAAATATGGGTGCAAAAGGCATGTAGCTTGTTAGTTAGGGGTGGTGGAATGGGGGTGCCAAGGCACGTGGTGGTAAAGTAAAGTGATCTTCTTGGAGAATCCGGCTAGATGAAACATACGTTGAGATGTTCAGATCAAGAACAATAATACCTGGAATATGCTCAGAACTATCAAAACGGATGAGAAAAGCTAAAAATAGTAACCAATAAGCTAAATCTATTCCAACAGAAAAGTTCTTCTACGCTACTGGATTATCGGAACTATCGAAAAGGGTATACAAGGCAAAAAACAGCAATAAAATAAATGAAACATGTCCAGGAATGGGGAAAATAAGGCCTGTGGTAGACAGAAAAGGAGGATTTTGGAAGTTTAGGGAAATTGTTGGATTGGTAAAAGTACTCTTGTAAAACGGAACGCGCCTTATAGAACTACTTGCTATTGTTATAGGCCCTAGATGGTGGTAGTTCTACGAAGTATCGGAACCAGCAAACTACTCTAGCTCAATCGAACTTACCCCCAGGATTCCTATAGATACTATAGCACTGCGTGCTGCTCTCAGAAGTAGAATTCTGGGAGAATTCGCATAACAGGTAGACACCGAGGATTTAGTGAGAAATCCGAGCCAAATAAATATTTGCCGGGTCTATTTGGGCAATTCTAAGAAATATCCGAAAAACAAATTACTTCAGTTTAATCGAACACACACTCTCAGAACATATCCCGTCTTCTTGTGGGACCTATAGCACTACGTGCTACTCTTATAAGTAGGATTCTTGAAGAATCACAACAACAAAAAGTAGCTTTTGCTGATTTACAGGGATTATCGGGTCTAATTGGGTATTTATATAAAGTATCCGAACCAGAAAACTACTCTTATTCAATCGAACACACCCGCAGAATATATCCCCACCCTGTTGTAATCCAAAGGAACACATAGCGACCATGTGCTACCATAAAATCCAAGATTGCGACCTCAAGTATACAAAATTACGACGGAAACACATGTCACCCTAACAACACTCGCCGCGTATACGCACTAAGACCACGTATCGCTATGTGGGTGGCGTCACAACATGACTGCTCACGTGGGCTACCATGACAACCAAACATGACGTGACTGGGTCACGTGACATGACGTCACTTCGGGGTCGCCTGCGGGGTTCTCCCCAACCTGGGCTGATCTCCACATCTCCTACTGCTGCGGTGGGAAAGTGTCGTTTTTTCTATTAACAGCCAGCGGGAATGTCCGTGATTCGTGTCGTGGTAAAGATAGCATTCTTTTTTGGTTAGCTGATGCATTCAAAGGAAATGTTTATCAGTGTTAACAACTGTAAGATTTAGTGCTGGTTTGAAACATTTCCTTTCGGAAAATTGAGATTTGTGGTAGTTTCATCCTTCCCCAGCAGGGAATATGACGCAAAATAATATCTCAAACAAACTCTTCATCCTTACATAACCGCCATATACGATCAACGCTATTTACAAAAATAACCATTACCATTAAAGTTTTTTATCTTCAGTTTTGCAATCAATTAGCTTTATGGCAACTAATTCGAAATAGGTGACCAAACTCGCTCGAATCTGTTAATTGTAGTTGTGCCAATAATTTAACACTGTTACTAACTTTGTAAGTTACAAAAGTTGGTACAATGTCAAATTACTGGCACAATAGAATAAACTGGTTGACTTCTTTAAATCATCTTTAATTATTCGGTTTTTAATCATACTGAAGATTTTTCTCATCTCTGGTGATTCGGAAAATTGAGAATTGTAATAATAAAATAATAAATCATTTCATTCTCTTGAACCTACTCGCTCTAATTTCAATCAAAACGATTTACAGAAATAAGGACTTGGCTTTGTATTCAGTCGACCTGTGGGTGGATGTTTGCCTATAACTCTGTTTGCTAATCTCTGAATAAAATCAAATAAACAAATACACAAACACTCATTAAAAAACAATCATTGAAAAAATTGTGTTATTTTTTCCCACCCTCATGTGCCATTATTTCCTGTCCCGAGTGCCATTTGTTTCTGTTAGTCAGATATATTGTGCTATTTTATTCCTGTGCTATTTTTTCACAGAACAATATATGTAATTATACAGTGTGGTGATCTTATTTAAGGAATGATCGTTTCTTTTTGTCTATTTCTTGAGTTATGAACCCCAAAAAACAAAGTCCAAACTGTGTAAATGGGCGTAGCCCATTTACACAGTTTGGACTTTGTTTTTTGGGGTTCATAACTCAAGGAATAGACAAAAAGAAACGATCATTCCTTATAATTAAACGTTCGCGACCCAAATAAATAAATAGTGTTAGTCGTCCTCTACTTCAGCGAATAAACACTTAAAAACTAAAACTGGTAGACATATTATTTTTCTGGCATAAAAGAGGGCGCATATTATTGAAATGCAGGTAGCAATTGACACACTTTCGAAGTCAAATGCACTTATGTCATTAAATGTTTTATTGGCCAATGAATTACGTAATGCAAAGAAAACGTCATAAGCCACGCCTCCCTCAAATTTCATTCAACTGTTCACTTCACGTAAAAGTTACGTTCCGTGGTAGGTGGAAGTAGGCCATCAGTATTACATTGTAGTTTGGTTTTGACCGTTTTCCGAGAACTGAAAAACACAGTTTGTAAAAGTGGAGTTAGATATAAAGCCAGATGACATGAAATTAGTTGAATTCAATGTCAAAATTGCCGTATTCGTCGTGACCAGCCATTGTTTAAAATCGATTTGGGTAAAACGATGAACGCAGACGATCACCTAGTGTGCGTAAAAATTGAAATGTCAAATAAATACAGTTGTGAAGAAAAAGAAAAATTGACCCACCACGGTCATTTAAATATTTTATAAATAATTTCATGGTGATAGATTAGTAATATAAATTTCTTTTTCTTTTTCAGATTTAGAACGTGCCAGTGTTCTAATTTCTATTGATTTGACACCATGTTGCAACTCCGAAGATTGGTATTTTAGGGGCGTGGCTGGAGGTGGACCTGATTGTGTTTTTTTTCGGTTCATTGAGTTATGAAAAGAAAAAACAGAATCGTGTGAGCCAATCGTTTTATTTGAAAACGCATGAACCGAAAAAAAGTTTAATTATTAAGGGATAACCTTATTGAGAAAAGAGATTTCAATCATCCTTCCATAAAATCGGAAATCTTGTTATGTTCTCTCTCATAAACAAAAAAACTGACAAAAGGAGGGTTGGTCTTTGTATAAGAAGCATGCAATTCACACTGAAGTCTGGAGGTCAAGGGGGAGCTAACTCTCCCAAAAGGCGCCTTAGATAATGAAAAGGGCCGGGGGATGAGACAGTCTATGCTATCCTCTAGATGGCTATCAGTTTTCCGTCTGTCCATACTGAGATAAATTGTCACGTGTCTAAGGTGCACCCGCGTAAACAACAAATACATGTAAATTTCGTCCACTTGTTATTTATTCCGTCCACTAATTATTCGTGTGGTGGAGTATAGTCTGTTTCAAAATTCGCGAACCACCTTTTGTTAAAAGTAGAATTAATTCCATCACGACTTCGCATTTCTTCTGGATTTTTTGTGATTCATAAGAGTTTTTGTGCTGAAGCATCTTCGACCGTATAAAGGTGTCATTGTGATCGCGCATCATATTCGGTGCATATTAATCACTAATTAGTAAATAGTAATCGACTTGCACTTAATGCGCTGTTACTTCGGAAAACTGACATTCTTACTGTCAAATGGAGTCTGCCATTTACCGTGGTGGCAATGAATTTATCATGTGGGTGTTCTCATTGATTGTTACGTAACACACGGAGCGACCGTTAAACGTTTCCAGTCATTATTTTATTCACACTAAGGCTTTCAATTGGAGTTACACACCAATTCCTTTGTCTTCTCCGGGTTGGTAAGAGACGTGAAATACCTGATAGAACAATAGACTAGGTGTTGAAGAGACGTCACTTGAGTACCTGCACTCACTTACCATACTTGAGTCCGTGCTTTCTGTGAATTGGCGTGTAAGTAATTTACTAACCCCGCTGTCGGTATTCATGAATTTGAACAACCCGCCAACGTGTTGTAACAACTCGCCACTTCGCGGCTCGGCGTCATATACCGCACGTTGGCAGGTTGTTCAAATTCATGAATACCTCCACCTCAGTTAGTAACTATTACTTACAGTTACAGTGAGAAACAGAGGTACCATTGTGTTTCACAACTGTCAATAAAAATCAGGTTTTCGCGGCCTATCAAATACCTAAAAAATGTATTCACTTTGAGCCCGAGTAATCAGGTTATAGTTTCCAATCGAACTGGAGGTAGTTCATGAATTTGAACAACCTGCCCCATGCATTAAGTGACGCTGAGCTGCGTAGCGGCGAGGTGTTACGGCACGGGTCATGTTGTTCAAATTCATGAATTACCAACAGCGAGGTTGGTAACTAACTTACACCCGGTTGGTTGTTCAATCAACAAAATGCACGGACTACAGTATTTTCTGTGGACCACAGATATCCAAATGACGTCATTTGGTCTATTGTTCTAGCGGGAATTTGAAAAGGTGTGAAACAATTGCATTATAAGACCGCATGGTCGGGTTTTGAAACTTCGACTCAGTACCGTTTATGAGTTATCATTCTTCTAACTTTGCGGGATTGGTACTTTCATGTGATAATTAGAGGTTATTACTTAACCCTGTACTCAAGGTAACATCCAAAACCGGCCAGCGCTATTCTCAAAAATCGTCAATTAATTTTCATTATATTTTCATTTTTCGTCTCAAAACGTTAGGTTATGACCTCCTCTTTGGAACGAGCTTGTCGAGCTCTCTCCAATGAGGGGTCATAACCTATGTTTTTGAGACAAAAAATGAAAAAAGTACTTAATCAAGAATTTTGTTTGCAAGTGTCGTCTGCTTTTCATGTTAATTAAAGGGTTAATAAGTTTCATATCGGCCGAGATATCAGCCCGAAATGACTTCATATCAGCTTCGGTCTCAGGCTGATGTGAAGTTACCGAGGGCTGATATCTCGGCCATTATGAAACTAAACAAGCAATAATCTCTTTATTTGTAAAGCCAAAATAAATAATCAAATTCCCAGATCTGTTACAGTTTTCTGACAGTGTTATTTTTTCTCGTTTTGTTCACAACGTCTTAAATGTCCTCTTCTACTAGTTCAGCTATCACAGTTCGGATAGCTCAATCTCTTCACTCACTTCGACGAATCTCCGTTTAGTTTACGTTGAATTTTCTGGACAACTCTCTTATTTCTCTCTTCATTCATCTAATCCTTACTCATTGCCATCATTAATTTCTCACCATAAAAAAAAACTCAGCTTCAAAATACTCCATTATGTCCGGTAACGCCAATTTTCCTGGTTGCGCTCGATGAATACTTGTAAGCGATTTCCATGTAAACAAGTTGGTTACGTCTGGTACCGCATCAAGTGGGACAACAAAATGTTGTTTCATATCAGCCAAGATCTGCGTCATTTCACCCGACTTTGAAGTCATATCAGCCAAGCTTGATAAAGGGCAATTCCAGGAAAGAAAATCATATCAATCATGTCAAATAAATAATATTAATTACCCCGTGTCTGATCACGTGGTACGGGTTTTTACCTACCCGAAGCCAGCCGTATCCCATTCTGCCGAAGGCCGAATGGGATACGGCTGGCTTCGGGTAGGTAAAAACCCGTACCACGTGATCAGACACGGGGTAACGAATTTATCTATTGACTTTCCGTTTTAGAAATACAATCTGTTTCATGTGTGAACACACACAGCATGAGATCTTTTATCTTCCATCGTTGAGCCATACAGGTTTCTGTGGAATTTTTGTGCAAAAGAGTTTTTGTGAAATATGCCGATATGACTAGTATAAAAAAATATTGAATTTCTTTTTTTCTTTTCTGTCTCAAAAACATAGCTTATGAACCCCACATTGGAGGGCACTCGACAAGCTCATTCCAATAAGGGGTCATGAGCTATATTTTGGAGATAAAAAATTAAAATATAATACATGTACACTGTAAAACTGGAATGGAGCGTCTTCTACGGGGTATGGACAATTTGTAGATTTCGGAACGAGGCTTCCACTGGGTATGGGAAATTTGTCAGTGGCTGGGCGGACGTATCGTGGGTTTCAATGAATATGGTCTTGTACCACGTATCTATCAACCAATCAAATCAAAACATTCACTTTAGTCCATAGATAATGAACCATATCGTGCAATGTCTATTTTTCTGAATAATTTGCTGAGACACGTTCAAACCGGATGCGAAGATCGGACTCATCATAAGAATATTCACCGATGGTGCTCATTACAGTCCAGCTGAAAGCACCTCTAAACAATAATCCCTGCTGATTATACAGGTAACAAAAGACTTTTTTTCTTGCATTTAGAAGGTTTGGTCTGTGTTCATATTTATATAGGTTCCAATGATATTGATGCATTGAGCAATCCGAGTCTTTGCACGTATAAGGTCAATCTTCTCACAATGTCCACATTTGAGAAATAAAAGAATAGAACAGTTCATTTTTTAGATATGAGATTCTTTCTCAGAATTGCCACTTATCATTCTCGGCTGATATGACTTCTAACACGGCTGCTATGATGCCGATCTCGATCTATATGAACCAAGCATGTGTTGTCTCCGCTGAGGCGTTATTCGACGAACGCAATCAGTCAGTAAAATTGGCGTTAACGGGCAAAAGGGGGTAGTTTTTGTATGGTGAGGAATTGATGATGGCAATAAGTAAAGATTAGGTTGATGACAAGAAAACAAGAAGAGAGCTGAACACAAAACTCAACGCAAACTAAGATTCCGAGTCTTGACCGGGCATTCGACAAAGTGAGAGAAGAGATAGTTAAGATATCCGAACGTCGAGACTTCCCCACAGGAAAGCTGAGACGTTCAGAGAGTAGAACTGGGAGAAGTGGAAACTTCTGATTTCTGAAAAGAAAGAGAAACAATAACACTGCCAGAACAATCTTTATTTATTAAACCAATACATATAATTAAATTGTCAGATCTGTTCATATCGGCCGATATATCAGCCCAGGTAACTTCGCACCAGCCTTCGACCTACGGTCTCACGAGCATATTTTTTACGTCTTCTGAGAGTCATTTTCAGTATTTTTCACGCTTCTGCTTATAGTTTATTGGGATTGTATGAAATCCTCTTGGAAAGAAGCGAAGAATATCTGATGCTGTTAACGAAAGAGAACATCGTTAAGACAGACATTTGAACTTGTGCGTGTGCATTTGCCATATATCTGATATGTTATAAAAAATTAACGAGTTTTTGTAACCTTTTTGTCAATTGGCAAAATTAGAAAAAGGGAATATAATTTCCCTGTGTGGCACAACTCATGAATAAACAAAGTGAAACTAATGAACTTTCTCTGGTGATGAACCTCCGAAAACATGCATCCGATTGGAGTTAACCTTCTAGTCTGATATGAAGTTACTTCGAGCTGATATCTAGGCCGATATGAAACTAACCAAGTAGTAACCTCTGTTTCCTCGCTCGAAATTGTCGAACTCAAAGTGCACAACCAAATAGTAAAATCAATGTTGTACTTTGCACATTCTTTGCGATTTTTCGTACGAGAAATATCTAATCGTGTAATGTAAAACCAGCCATATGCGGTACATTTTGAACAGCTTAAATTCGTTAAAATACATTGCTATGAAAAAGTAGATTGTTTTGATATCGCAAAGCGAATTGTCAAACGTCATTGGGCGATGCACGGCCATCGACGGGTAGCGCCACATAGGCGCGAAGGCACGTGAGTGTTGATTACTAAAATGTCATTCAATTTCAACTGAATGAGATAAAATTTAATTTTCACGTTTTTCGATACTCGATCACCAAAAACGTCATGTCGTTTACTATTTTCGACAATGAGTAACGCATTGTTACAATGCACGCCATCAGCTATGCATTTTGCCTTTCGCGATATTTTAGTGCACTGTTATGTAGTTTGGAGGGTAGGGCTGTCACCAAGTGGGAGGGAGTAAGGCCAGTATTGACGTCATATCTCCGGTATTTGAATTTTGAGTTTCAAAAATGTTCAACTTGTTATTCGGAAGGATGAGAACTTAAATTTGATTTCAACTTATGCATTGAAATTTAATTTTAACATTTTCTGAGCCTCTCGATTAACGTCACAGCGGTAACTATTTTACGAGAATGTGGAAAAATGTGGCAATGCACGCCCTCAACTCGTTCTTGTTCGGTCTATGATATTAATAGAGTGCTATATTATGTGGTTTTGTGGTTAGGGCAGTCATCAAATGGGAAGAGGTGACGTCATACCTTCGGGTATTTGAAGTCAGTTTTTCAAAATTAGTTTAATCCTTTACCTAACATGAAAAGTAGACGAAACTTGCAAACAAAATTCTTGAATAACTATTTTTTTTTTTTTCATTTTTTGTCTCAAAAACATAGGTTATGACCCCTCATTGGAACGAGCGCAACGAGCTCGTTTCAATGAGGGGTCATAACCTATGTTTATGAGACAAAAAATGAAAAAAATAATGAAAATTAATTGGCGATTTTTGAGAATAGCGCTGGCAGGTTTTGACCTTTACGTTGGGTAAAGGGTTAAATTGTTATTCAGGATAATGATTACAAAAAGATCCCTTGGTTTCATCTTTCTTCAGTAAAATTTAATTTTGGCGTTTTCAGCCCATCGATCGTCACTAACGTCAGAGCGTTAACTATTTTCCAACAATCGACTATTTCTTATGCCACATGTGATATTATTATAGTTTTGAGGGCATAATTGTAAAAATAAATTCACCTTGTTAATCGGAATGATGACTAGTAAAAGCCTCTTTGATTTAAACTTTATGCATTGAAATATAAATTTTATAGTAGACTTCCTTTCTTATTATACCTACCGCATTTGTTTACTACAGGCTTGCACTACAGTGGAAGACCCTAACTCGGATAAAATACTCTCTATTTTAATCTTTCCCAAGAGATTTGGGAAAGAAAAGTGGTATAAAAACACCACGAAAAAATAAGCCAAAACTGGTAGGGGACCCAGTAGGGGACGCTCTTCTCTTAGTACAATTCCACTACTTCCTTTAATCAGAGCGCAAGCAGTCATCAAACCATTCTTTTGAGTCCGCCAACATAGGAGCTATGTGATCAGCGGGGAGGAAGGATTCTTACCCGAATAAGAAGACGGGAGGGCCTCCATGTAAACAATTGCGGTAGGTATAATAAGAAAGGACATTTACTATAAAATTTATATTTCTTATCAGCCTACCTTACAATTGTTTATAAAATTTATATTTCTTATCAACCTACCTTACAATTGTTTACTACAGGCTGAATAGACAATAGAATGGAGGCAATCACATAACCAATCCATACATAACTCAATTGCACTGGAACCGTGGACAGAGGAAGAGATCCCTAGTTCTATCAAACCATAGCATCACAAACATTAGTAAAATACAATGAAAGATGAGGTGATGTGCGACGCACAGACAGAAAGGGCAGTAACAGCACGGAGCTGGAACTGACCCTGTAAGAAGCTGAATGGCTGGGATAGACAACAGCCTGAGCAGAAGAAAGAGGGCCCGTAGAACAAAGGTCCTCTGTCTGCTCCTGCAACTGTCGCAGATAAGTGGAGAAGGTAGCATTTCTCCAGTAGGCTGCCAGCATAACATCCGACAACATGACGGAGTTAGTATAAGCCCCGAGAGGAAGACAATGCACGCACCTCGTGGCAGAAAACGATTGGTAATACAATCGCCAGAAGCTAGACGAGCGAAAGCTGCACGAATAGCAAGACAAATCCATCGAGAAATGGATTCAGGAGAGATCTGGCATGTGCGAAAACGCATATCCATCCGGGATAGAGGCGCGAACGCCCCCCCCCCCCCCCCCCCCAAGCAGAGCAGCGCCCAAGAAAGTGTCCATCTTGCAGTAAACTGCAAAGTCCTGGGCCTTTTCAAGGAAAAGTGCTGAAGAAGCCTGGAGAGGCAAGGATGAATGCCGAAACGATGCAGTACCACATATGAAAAAAAGTCTCCGAAGCATGGACTTGTACCCAGTGCCGGAGACCCTCAGAAACAAACATATACCAGAAACTCCACAATCGGTGTGATCGAAGGAGTGACAGAAGCAACAGAGTGATCGCACACCATCGACAGAAGAACCTTCTACTTAGCCACAGAGGCTAAACCAGTGGAGTGAGTTCCCCCTTGAAGAAGAAAAGCAACTCCACTGCTCGCCTCTAAAAACCACTACGGAGGAGACAGGGCCCGATAAAAGATATGCGCGAAGGCACAATGAAGTCGGGTCGAGCTGAAAGCTGAAAGTCGCGACGTGGAGGGAAACAAGCCGGAACCGCCGCTAACAGAGAGCGGAGCAGAATGATCCACACCCACCGAGGCGACGGGGGTGTGATCGAAAGGATTCGACAACTGCAGGTTCATATCTGGGCTAGAACCTGAGGCAGAATCGGAACCGGCAGGAAGGCGTAGCCGACAAGACCGTCCCAAAGGAGGGCCAGAGCGTCCACGGCGAAAGCCAGAGCATCTGGACACGGGGACACGAAAGTGTCCACCCGATGGTTCCAACTAGTCGCAAAGATTTGTGGACGACCCCAGAGATCGCAAAGAGACTGGAACACCGCCATGTGGAGCATCCACTCGGTGGAAAAGAACCTGCCCGGTCAGGACAGGGAGTCGGCTAGGACGTTCAGACGACCGGAAATGTGACGAACCACCACCCCGGAGTTGACATCCTGAGCGAGCAGTAGAAGATCCCGAACCAAAACGTACATGGGAACATAGTGCGTTCCGCCCTGGTTCCGAATGTAAGCAACCACCGTAGAATTGTCAGACCACAGAAGGACCGGGCAATTCGAAAAGCGGGGGATCCACTGTCGGAAACACAGAAGAAGAGCAAGAAGCTCCTTCTGGTTGACATAAAGAGCTGATAGATCCTGGTCCCACGACCCGCGAAGGAAAGGACCTAGAGGATCCAACGTCACACCCCATCCGAGATCGCTGGCGATTACCGTCAGAACACGATCGGACGTGGGGAAGTTTGAACATCTGTCAGGGAGAAGGTGACGAGGAAGCGACTCCGGTAACAGAAGCACCAGAACCAGAGGAAAGACATTCGGCCTCCAACGACTGAGCAAAAAGTTTTGGAGAGGTCAGACATGCAGTTGACCTAGAGGAATGCGATCCGTCACCGAAACGCAGTGACCAAGCAGTCGGGGAAGACTCCGAGCTGATGAAGTCCATCCCAGATGACAAGACGGAGAAGGGACCATGGCCGACTTCTCTCCGTTGACTCTGAACCCTAGTGACATGAGTGTACTCAACAGTGTGACATCAGACTCCAGAAAAGCAGCATTGGATTACCTCTGGAGGGTATCAACTAGACAAGCCAAAGAAGACACCTTGGACTGTGTGCGTTGTAAGACTAAAACATGCGACATCAGACAGGTGAAGGCCCAAGGATCCAGGCCGAAGCCAAAGGGAATGGCTTTGAACTGAAAAACATCCTGGGGAATGGAGCGGCGAACTGATCTGAAAGCCTCCATGCTGAACTGAGGAGCAATGATAGACTGCGTCAGAAGACTCAGATCAATAACCTATCTGAGTCGGCCGTCCTTCTTCGGCAACAAGAACATGCAGGAACAAAATCCCACTGAAAGAAAGTTCTTGATGACCTCGATTGTCCCCTTTGACAGGAGATCGCCTATCTCCGCGGTCAAAAGTTCCCAACGTGTAACGTTGAAAGGGACTCATGTTGGAAGAGGCACTCTCTACTTAGTGGAGTGGCTCAACCTGGGACGAAATCGAGGTGACTACTGCCAACGCCTACCCCACCCTGTGAGTGAGTAGAAGTGGTGGTAGGAGGATCAGCCCTTAGCTTCGCAGAGGAAGCAGAAGGGTACTTGTTAGGCTTTGGACGGCGCCTGCATCCAACAGAAGGCCGACAAGCTGACTAAGCAGCAGCAGATCAATGGAATAACAAAGGGAGCCATCCCGAACCGTCGCCACGGAACCATGGAAAAGTCGCGGACCCGCCGAAAGAGGCAGATCGAAGACCAGCGCACTGCCCCTCAAGAAGGGGACGTCTTGTGTCCAGCACAGCGTACCTGCGAACTAATTCCAAGCTAGCCGCGTAACAGGCATGTGTGTGAGAAGATGCATGAGCGCCTTGAACAACACACACAACAAAAAAACCTGTTTGTCGTCAAACTCATCTGGGAGCAGATAAGCAACAAAGCAGAGACGACGTGGTCGAAGAGAGAACGCATTCCAACATCCCTCTCGATAAGCCCAACCTGGACTTCAGAGTCTCCATATGGCTGAGGAGTTGGAGTCCCGATCCAAGATCGTCACAGTCTGGCAGACTGACGGATTGGCGAAATCGTAGGAACGATAACGCACCACAGGCAAAAAGTGTCAACCTTGATGAAGAACGACGTCTTCATAGCCTTGGAACTCAGCTTAGAGTCCAAAGCGGTAAATGCTTCAACCGCCTGTACCGACAGGCACGGTCGAAGGCGCCCAGAAGCATGTTGCTCCACAGGCTGTAGGCGTGCGACCGATGATCGTAGCCGGGCTGACTCTGTCGGCTGGTTTGACGGTTGGAGACCTGGAAGGAACCCAAACACAAAGTCAAGAGCTGCTCCCAAGTCAGAAGACTGTTGGCTCTCGACGTCAGGAATGTCAGACTCACCCCATGAGTCGGAAGACACATAGCCCATCATGGGCAAACCAACCGACGCCTCCCATGGTGTGGGCACACCAGGGGATCAGACAGCGACCTGTTTCGAATCCCGGGAGGCGGCGGCATAGGAGGGCGCCCGGAAACCACTCGCTGCCTCGCTGGAAGTAACGGCAAAGGCTCTTGGACAGAACCGAAATGAGCAAGGAGAGGGCCTCCCAAAGCTCACAGACTGTCGGAACGGAACGACGTGGGAACGAACAGACAAAGTGGCTTCACTCCTAACCCATTTACCAGCGAAGAGTCACGATCCTTAAATACACCCGACGCGGGGCGACGGGCTGCAGCCGAAAACATCTGAAGGCAGATGTGTAGTGGGGTTTCCCATACCCCGAGGATCAACAGAGCGGAAACTCAGGAGAGTCGCCGCGGACCTCTGCGGGACAGAAGGTCCAGGCTGCACAAAAAGCGTTGGTCACACAAAACTGGCCATGGGACCAGACTGCGTGGACGGAAACGTCACGGAGCTCATGGTGACCCCACCATGAACATCCGAATCCAATGAGAAAAACTGAGGTACTAGACGGCTGAGAGACCACAGTAGAGGGTTTGATCGGCAGCCCCTTCCAACTTCGCCAAGTTGACGTCAGGAAAGGCTGAGGCCAATACCCCACGTCTACACTACCAGACATCCCTGCAGACCCCTGCAGGGATAAAACTGCTGTACTCAACGGCTGAGAGGACAGAGCATGGGGGTTCGGTCGGCAGCCACTTCCAACTTCGCCGAGTTGAAGTCAGGGAAGGCTGAGGCCGATACCCCACGTCTACACTACCAGACACCGCTGCAGACCCCTGCAGGGAGAAAACTGCTGTGCTCAACGACCGAGAGGACACAGCAGGGGGTTCAGTCGGCGGCCACTTCCGACTTCGCCGAGTTGAAGTCAGGGAAGGCTGAGGCCGATACCCCACGTCAACACCACCAGACACCTCTGCAGACATCTCTGCGGGGAGACAACTGCTGTGCCCAACGGCTGAGTGGACACAGCAGGGGGTTCAGTCGGCAGCCACTTCCGACTTCACCGAGTTGAAGTCAGGGAAGGCTGAGGCCGATACCCCACAACCACACTACAGACATCACTGCAGACCCCTGCAGGGATAAGCCGAGGCTGGCTAAAACTGTGACCGATGACGCTGTAGACGGAACAGCAGTAGCAGCAGATACGACGGGAGCTGTTGAAACTGGCGGAAAAGGGGAGAGAGCCACCTAGCTCGGCCTCCAAAGGAGGAGTCACAACCCTAGTGACAGCCTCAGATGTCGACTGGAGAAGGCGCATAGTCCCGGAACCAGGCATCTCTTCACCAGAAATCCAACAGCTCCCGCAGTATCCACCACGGTAAAAAAACTGCACCCCCCCCCCCCCACGGATGGGGAATAACTCTCACCAGACGTGGTCGTATCGGGAGGCCCCGAAACGACAGCGTTCCCCACCTCCACCCCACCCCCAACCCCCGCGGGTGCGGGAGGAGCTGAACTTCCACCACGGAAGGGGTATAACTCACATCAGATGTGGCCGTGTCGGGAGGCCCCGAAATGGCAGCGTCGCCCCCACCCCGGCGGGTGCAGGAGGAACAGCCACGAGAACGCACCAAAAGCGAGGGCAAAAGGAATTGCCCTAAAGGAACCGAACTGGAAATAACAGAGGTGTGAGCAGTAGAAGAAAAAGGTGAACTCAACAGATACATAAAGTAGAAGAACACCCCCAACTACGAGAGAAGGTGGCAGAAAAAATAACCAGTGGTTACACGATAGAACCCAGACGGCCGACAGGGACCTAAAAAACAGAAATTCAGACCTCAACAGAGTGAAGAAATCCTGTCCATACAGTCCCTCATTGACACCTAACTCCAATAATAATAATAATAATAATAATAAAATTTATCAACCGAAAAATTTTATTTCCGAACCGCGTTGACACGATGTCGAAAAAACATTCGCGAAAACGGAATATATAAATATAATTCAATGAGAATGTAGTTAAAAATATTAACGAGAATATATAAAACACGGTCCTGTTATTATACGATCTTCAGATCCATAATTCCAGTCACAGGAAAACCATTATCGACGAGTTGAATTATCACTGTTTCGTAATGCAAAATGGCGACACGTCCTCCGCGTTTCGCGGACATAAAAAGAATGGTTTGATGACTACTTGCGCAGTGGTTAACGGAAGTCGTGGAATTGTACTAAGAGAAGAGCGTCCCCTACTGGGTGTGCGCCGATGGCGCTCGACCCAGTTTTGGCTCATTTTTTCGTGGTGTTTTTACACCACTTTTCTTTCCAAAATCTCTTGGGAAAGATTAAAATAGAGAGTATTTTATCCGAGTTAGGGTCTTCCACTGTAGTGCAAGCCTGTAGTAAACAATTGTAAGGTAGGTTGATAAGAAATTTAATTTTGATGTTTTCCTACCATCGATCACATTTGACGTCATAGCCTTAACTGTTTTCTGACAATGTTGAAACAAAATGTTTCAGTTCACATCCTCAACGTTTCCTTTATCACCTTTGATATTATTAAGGTGTTATGTTATGTAGTTCTAGGCGTAGGGCTGTCACAAAAGGAGGGTGTAAGGTCAAAAATGAAAGAACATAAAAACGTAGGAAATGACGTTAAATGGAAAATCATCAAACACATATCTCTTTCTTTCTTTATTTTTCGAGATCTACAACATTCTAGTTACCAGCTGTCAAGGTCACGCGTCAATTGCATACTTTAGAAAACAGAACGGCCGTGCCACGAAATTATAAGGCAATCTACTTTGGGCAAAGTAAAATTCATTTTCTCCACCATTGTCGTTCTTTGCGACATCTCCAACGCTAGCATGGTTGTTACATTATTATGCTAGTAAATTTTATCCAATCAACTGAAGTTACTAAGAGACATAGACTCCGCAATGTTCGGTTAAGGATGGCTGAAAAACACCCAATATTAATTTAATATTAAGTGCCCGTCAGCCATTTTGTTTTATGTTTGATCATTATAGCCACACGCCTCAGCTTTTAATTTACACGTACGTACATGCTGCAGCGCAGTCGTACAGAAGACCCATCATATAAAATATCATCACCACAGTGTGTGTCTCCAGAAATTCTGATCAAGTCGAGTTGTAGGTACAGAACAGTATTTCGACGAACCCGTTAGTAGGTGATAATTGAGAATACGAGCTCACCTGTACATGTACGTGTACGTGTACATGTACATCTCCATAGGATTTAGTGTTAAAATCGTGTACGTGTACAAGATTTTAACGGTTTTTTAGGGTGAACTCGAATTTTTTTAACACTGAATTGTATCCTAGACGCGCGTAGTTTTACGTACACGTACATGTACCGTTTTGATTGAAATCTGCAGATGAGTTTTCCCCATAGGATTCAGTGTTAAATTGCGAGCAAAACAACGTTTTGAGAGTTCGAACTCATCGTCTTGTCGATTCTAACAATCCGCATCCGTACACGATTTTAACACTGAAACCCTATGGAGAGTGTTAAATTGCGAGCAAAAAAACGTTTTGAGAGTTCGAACTCATCATCTTGCCGATTCTAACAATCCGCGTCCGTACATGATTTTAACACTGAATCATATGGGGGAAACTCGCTTGCGGATTTTAGGTCTGAAATCGACTCACGTGAAGAGGTGATGTTTGAATCCGCAAACCCACTGTAGCGTTTCTCGAAGTGAGACTGGCGCACGTTATTGCGAGGTGATCTCGATGAGCACTTGATGGAAATGTTTTGAACGAAGAGTGTTGTCGTCGGTGTGTTGGAAATTCGCGAACCCAGTCACGTCTTCCTGAAGTAAAAACTAACACATGTTATCGTTATGAGTGAATGAGGTTTTTTGTTCAAAAGAGTCGATTATGAATATGGTCTGTATTATAGACATTCATGTTTTCTCTTGATGGGACGGATAGAAATTGAGTTTTGAGGGTTTTTTGTTCGAAAGAGTTGATCTGTAATAGATATTCGTGTTTTGTCTTGATGAGAGAGATTGACTGTTAAGCGTTCGATCAAAAAAAGTCAAACACTTATCGGAATGTTTAAAACGCATTTTCCGCTCAATTAGGTTTTGAGTGGTAAAATTTTTAATATATTCATGATAGCAATCGGAGAGAGATTTTGTAATGAATAAGTTCTCAGCGTTAAAATCAGTTTTCTTTTGTGTGTTGAAACTGTTTAACAGTAATCAAAGGGATTCTCTCTTAATTCGACATTGAGTGAATGGTTGTTTGATGTGTGAATGAAAATCTTTTGACAAATGTAATAACTACTGTCAAAATGCGTTAAATCAGAAACCGGTTTGTCATGTACTGTTTAAACGTATTTTTAAACTTCCGTTATTAACACAGTCAGTTGAGATGTGAATATTTTCAGATTATTATATTAAGACGGAAAGATTTTTATTACTTAAAACATAAAAATATAATTAAACATTTAATTTTGAAAATAATAAAAACAATTAAAACGAAAGATATTTTTACAGATGGATCCTACACACCGAGATCGAATTTTAGAAGAGTTTGAGTGTGCTAAGAAGGGGATTCAGTCTGCTGATAGGAGCAGACGTCTTGGTGAGATGGAACTCAAACGCGAAGCCACAAAAATATTTAAACCTGTGACGGAGGGTCAAGAGCGAAGTAGGAAGGAGATAGTCGAAGAATTGAGACCCATAAAGGAGAGTTCTTTGAGAATGGGTTCGTTGCCTCCTAGTTTTGGAAATCGGTATTCCGTTCAATCTACACCGGATTACGTTCCCACGGGAATTCAAACAGAGAGCGAGTCTGATGATTCGGCTTTGACTATCACCACTAGTAGCGTCGCATTGTCCGATGATGATGGCGGTAAGAGAGATCAGTTGTATGGATTTTATAAAAGGATTCGGAGGGAAGGATTTTTGTAGGTGATACGGAAGTGGATATTGGAGATGATGAATTGATCGTCGGTTCGAACAGATACGAATTGACCGATGGTCTGCGGAGATTGCTCCTTTACGACAAGCCCAGCGATTACACGGAACAGGATTTCGACAATTACAGAGACATTCTGGTCCACACCCACGCCATGAAGAGAAATAACGATGCCAGAGAGACGAGACCCAAAGCCAACAGAGGTTACAAGTGGACGAAAGTGGTGAAACCCATATGGGATATGAACAAGAAGTTCATCGAATCGTTGACTGGCAAAGAGGTGGAAACCATTTTTCTTCCAAGCGATTCTGACGCTCTGTCTCAGAGATTGAGTTTGTTGATGGCGAGCAGACGGGCTGGTAACACAGGATTAGATAATCAGATAGTTACTATATCTGACGAATTGTTAAGACAGAAGGTTTTGAATAAAAACCAGTATAAAAGGCTGATGAACGAATTGAAGGATTGATGTGTATATAATAAGTAGAGAGAAACAAACAAACAAACAAAAATAAAACAGTAAATGTTTACACTAGAATAATAAAGGTATTTAAACGGCAAAAACGATTTACCAGTGAAAAAAACAAAAATATATCATAAAAATAAAATATGTTGGTGATAAAGAACAGGGGATACGTCAGAACTTACGTTCAAGGCGGTTCTGGCATCGTCGATTCTATAATGCGAGCGTTCACGAGCAATGCGGGTAGAAAACTCGCATCGACCGCGTTTGAGGTCGGTAAGAAGACGGCTTTGGATGCTGGTAAGAAAGCCGCTTCCGAAGCTAGTGGTAGGATGTGGCTGACGCGTTGATCGACAAGTTGATCAGTCCGCCGGCGAAGCGAGCTGCGTTAGAGCGAACGCCGAAAAGTTGGAAAGATTTTAAGGATGCTGTGGTACCCATACAAGATTTAGCCAAAATGACGAGTGGATCCGGATTGAAGAGAACTCGCGACGGTGCGATATAAATAAATAATAACTTTAAAAACAGAGTTTGAAAAACATAAAAAATTTGCGTTTGAAAAGAATCTAAAATAACACACAAACAAAATAAAACAAAGATGAACATTAAAGATATGTCTTGGAACGACGCCGCGACCAAGAGGTCGAATAACGAGTTCTTTCCCAAGAGCATAAGAGGCTTGATAGTGAGAAAATCGAATTGTGGAAAGACCAATCTGTTGATGAATCTGTTGTCCCGACCCGACTGGTTGGATTACGACAGATTGTTCGTGTTTGGCAAGAGCTTGTTTCAATCCGAATACAGATTGCTTCGAGAGTGCATGGATCGTAGATTGCCTAAGGACGTCATAGCCAGAATCCTTGACAGTAGGGAGGAATTCGACATGAGCGAAGCTCCACTTTCGACCATTTTAGACGGTGCGGCGATAGAGCTGATGAAGAGAAATGCATCTTCGAACGTCGAGTGTCGATTTTATGAGAACGCTAGCGACGTTCCGGATCCTAGAGAACTGAAATCGGAAGATAAGAATCTCATGATTTTCGACGATCTGCTTTTGGAGAGACAGAACCGATGCGAATCGTATTATGTTAGGGGTCGACACAGCAACGTGGACTGTTTCTACCTGTCGCAGAATTATTTTCGATTGCCCAGACAGACGATAAGGGAGAACGCTAATTTTCTATGTCTCTTTCGCCAAGATCTCAAGAATCTCAATCACATCTACGGCGATCACGTCGCAAACGACATGAGCGCGGCGGAATTCAGGAGATTTTGCAAGAGGGTTTGGGATGGTGGACTTTACAATTTCGTCGTGATTGATTTGACAAGCGAATTTAATCGCGGAAAATATCGGTGCGGATTCGACAAGTTTTATGTTTCTGATGATAATAATAAGATAGAGCGTGAAAATAAAATTTAGAAAATAATAAATCTTCAAATAATTAGTTTTGAATAAAAAAAATAAAATTAAATATAATGTTCGAACATGAAGAATTGTTAGAACGGATAGCCGAGAATACGGCTGCAAAACAATCCATTCAAATCGTGGTGAGTGGCGATTCGACTCGATTCGCTACGAAATTCGAACCTTCCATCGAATTGAATAGAGAGAAAATTTACGAGATGGCTTTGGTGAATCTGGAGACTTATTATTCCTTTCCCAATGTCACCGAAAAGAATAACTCGTTCAAGTATTCCGACGGAACGGATTGGTTGGAGATTCGAATTCCCAAAGGGAGTTACGACATAGACGATTTGAACAATTACATTCAGACGCGAATGAAGACGGATGGAAAGGGAAGCAACAAGATCAGACTCACTCCCAATCCTAATACCTTACAGACGATGTTGGATTTGGAAGATAATTTCGAGTGGATTTCAACACGGACGATTCTATAGGCAAGATGTTGGGATTCAATCGAAGGATGTATCGAGGCCACGCGGCATCTGAAAATACGGTCGACATTCTCGCAGTCAATAGCATTCTGGTGAACGTGGACATGATTGCTGGAAGCTACGTGAATGGTAGTGCTCAACCGACGATCTATTCTTTCTTTCCAAACATGTCGCCGGATTATAAGATCGTGGAGCGACCTCAAAATTTAGTTTATCTACCAGTGATTTTAGACACGTTGTATAGTCTCAAAACCACGTTGACGGATCAAAATGGTGAACTGTTTGAGACTATACAACGTGTCATTTTAGACACGTTTGAGACTATACAACGTGTCATTTTAGACACGTTGTATAGTCTCAAAACCACGTTGACGGATCAAAATGGTGAACTGTTAGACCTTCGCGGAGAGAGGGTGACGATACGATTTCACATAAGAGAAATATAAAAGCAAAAAAAAAAAAATGTTGTGTATATATATAGATAACAAAAATAAAATGAACGCAATATTAATTTTACAAAATTATTTTAATATAATTATTAAACAAGAAACAATTGAAGTAAATATATTTTAAAAAACAGAATTATGACAGAATACGTGGTTAAAAACGTGAACATATCCGCAGGACAGAGGAAGAAACTTAACAGAGCGTTAACAACTCGAGGCGAGGCGGTGAGATTCAAATTCACTCACGAAGATCTGACAAGAGGCGGTCAGGATTCGATCACCTGGACCAGAAGTCAAATCAAAAGGATGGAGAAAGCGATTCGCGATGGAAGAGGGTTGACGGTGAGAATGAGTCCCGCTCAATTGAGATACAATTTGAGAATGAAAGGCGGTTTCCTACTGCTATTGGCAGGAATAGCTGCAAAAGCATTACCTTTCGCCGCAAAGGCACTACCCTTTCTCGGAAAGACTCTCGGCGTGGGAGCTCTCACGGGACTAGCTAGTTCGGCAGTTGAGAAATTAATGGGTGGTAGCGGACTGTTTTTGAAGAAGGGAGGAGCCGTGTGTCGCGTCCACGTAGACGACAGCGGTAAAGGATTGTATCTAGAACCCGTTAGAGGTGGCAGCTCTCTGAGAGGAAACGGTCTCTATCTGAAGAGTGGACAGAACGTCGAGCGACTCAGCAAGGGTTTGTTGCTCGGTGAGAATTCGCCGTTTAAGAACATACCGATTTTGATTATGTTATTATAATATAAAATTGTATAAAATATAAAATCATAGAAAGTATAAAATAATATATTTAAAATGGGTAAAAAGGTGGAGAAACAAATTTATCACCTGGATGAAAAGGTGGAGAAACAATTTGACGATAATGACGAACATCGCAAGCCAGAGAGCGAAAAAATAAAAAAATGGTTAGATGCTAATGATGGATATCTAAGGAAAGAACTGATGAAAGAGATAGATAAAGCGCGGGATAGACGGTTGAGAATGAGATGACTCTTTCCACCGTCACCACTACCTTCTGAAGAGAATGGTGATGATGCGAGTGTTACCAAGAGATGCACAACATTCGTTCATAATTATGATTCGGATAAACAAAAATGTTGTTATAAACGTATTATATCACAAAGAAAAAGAAAAAGAAGAATCAACTCTGAAAATTGAGAGAAAAGGAAACGTTATTACAATATATGGTAATAGTGAAGAAGAAGGAAAACAAAAAAAAAAGTAATGTGATCTAAAGATGATCTCATTACTTTTTTTTTTCATTTTTCTTCGCTAAAAATCAATCACTCTATTGTTTACATTTCCAAGTCCGTTATTAGCATGCTGACACTCGTGTCTTCTCCTTTTTCAAAAACGTGTTGAATGTTCATCTTTACTCTTTTGAGTTTTTTTACATCGGTCAACTCGCTCTCACCACCCAATTTCTCCACGAGTTCGAATGAGATGTTTGGAAATATGTAATTTCCATAGGGCAACAACAAATCGTCCTTGTTGAATTCTCTATCTTCGGCGATGACGATGTTCTGCAGATCGCTTTGGTACTCGTAAATCAAATCGAGGACGACTTCGTCCAATTTCAAAGGCATCTTATATTTGTCGTATTTGTGCTCTAGGCCCTTCATCTCGACCTCATTCAATTCGATGGGATCGTGTCGTTGTAATCTATAGATTTTATGACCGAAATTTCTTATTCATTTTGACTCGTTTCAATTTCAATTCGCATCTTTTAGGTGTTGTTGTCCTCATGATCGATTATTTGTTTTTTTGTTTTTACGAATTCTTGCAAATAATGTATATTTTAAATTTTGTATTTTAATAATTTGTTTAAAAAAAAGTATTTTTTTATATATATATATAAAGAGAAAAAAAACAAAAGTTGTTTTTAATTTCTTTAATGTGAAATTTTTTTTTGTAAAAAGTAATGAGATCACTTTTAGATCTCATTACTTTTTTTCCTTCTTCTTTGCTAAAATCAATCTCTCTATTGTTTATATTTCCAAGTCCGTTATTAGCATGTTGACATGCGTCATTTTCTCACTTACGAAAATGTCTTGTATGTTTATCTTTATTCTTTTAAGTTTTTTTTACATCGGTGAACGCGCTCTCACCACCCGATTTGTCCAAGAGTTCGAGTGAGATTATTGGATATATGTAATTTCTAAAGAACAACAACAAATCGTCCTTGTCGAATTTTCTGTCTTCGGCGACGATGATATTATTCACCAGATCGCTTTGGTACTCGCAAAACAAATCGAGCATGGCTGACCCAATTTCAAACACATATGATATTTGTCGTAGTAGCACTCTAAGCCCATTGTCTCGACCTCGTTCAATTCGATGGGATCGTGTTGTTGTAATGTATAGATTTTAAAACCTAATTTCGTACACGCTTCGACTCGTTTCAATTTCAATTCGCATCTTTTAGGTGTTGCTGTCATGATCGATTATTTGTTTTTTTTGTTTTACGAATTCTTGCAAATAATGTATATTTTAAATTTTTGTATTTATATAATTTGTTTAAAAAGTTTTTTTTCTCTTTAAATATATATAAAAGTTAAATTTTAACATCCTTTTTTTCGTATTAATTTAATTGTTTTTTCACAAGTTTTTAGAATGGGCAAGACATCGAACGTTTAAAAATTAGCCTTCGCATCTTGCAGTTATCATCATCTATTGAGAAGGAATCGGGTGACATGAACATGCGCCTGCTTCGTGGAAATTTGTTTTGAACCTCGTGCGAGACTTCGCGTAAAAGTCGTAAGAGTTCTATTTGTCTTGAACCTTCTTTTTTAATAGTTTGAACGACATTGTCAATTAATTTTTGTTCGCTAATAGTATTACGATTCGATTTTCTATCGCAAATCATATCGTTTTCTTTCGAAACGCGTAAATATAAATTACGATTTTTTTCTTCTTGGTTTTTTGGAGAATAACGATTTATTAAACAACGTCAACGTTTATGTCGAGATTCTGTCGTTGATGTTATCATCATGATCGATTATTTGGGTTTTTTTGTTTTACGAATTCTTGCAAATAATGTATATTTTAAATTTTTGTATTTATATAATTTGTTTAAAAAGTTTTTTTTCTCTTTAAATATATATAAAAGTTAAATTTTAACATCCTTTTTTTCGTATTAATTTAATTGTTTTTTCACAAGTTTTTAGAATGGGCAAGACATCGAACGTTTAAAAATTAGCCTTCGCATCTTGCAGTTATCATCATCTATTGAGAAGGAATCGGGTGACATGAACATGCGCCTGCTTCGTGGAAATTTGTTTTGAACCTCGTGCGAGACTTCGCGTAAAAGTCGTAAGAGTTCTATTTGTCTTGAACCTTCTTTTTTAATAGTTTGAACGACATTGTCAATTAATTTTTGTTCGCTAATAGTATTACGATTCGATTTTCTATCGCAAATCATATCGTTTTCTTTCGAAACGCGTAAATATAAATTACGATTTTTTTCTTCTTGGTTTTTTGGAGAATAACGATTTATTAAACAACGTCAACGTTTATGTCGAGATTCTGTCGTTGATGTTATCATCATGATCGATTATTTGGGTTTTTTTGTTTTACGAATTCTTGCAAATAATGTATATTTTAAATTTTTGTATTTTAAATAATTTGTTTAAAAAGTTTTTTTTCTCTTTATATATATAAGTTAAATTTTTAACATCCTTTTTTTCTCGTTTTTTTTTTTTTAACGTTAAGGAACATAAAAAAAATCGATTAATTTCATCAAAAAATTATTTTTTTTCACATTAAGAAAACAAAACTTTTTAAACAAATTATTTAAAATACAAAATTCGAAAAAATATATTCTCACAAAATGAAACAAACAGATAAAAAAAATTGGAAAATTTAAATGAGAAAACCATACCTCAGTTAAACGAGATTTGTAAACTATTAAAAATTTCACATTTCAGAAATCATAGAACTAAATCAAAAAAGATTGAAGTCATTCAGAAACATTTGCGAAACGATGGAAAGGCAAACGAAATGCCGATAGCAACAACGTCAAAAAATGCATCGGTTGTGAAAAATGAGAAGAAGAAAAAGATAGTAAAAGGAATCGAAATGCCGATAGCAACGACGTCAAAAAATGAATCGGTTGTGGAAAATGAGAAGAAGAAAAAGATAGTAAAAGGAATCAAAATGCCGACGTCGAAAAAAAAACGAAAACATTTCGATTGTGAAAAATAAGAAGACGACTAAACGAATAACCGTTGAAGAACTTCAAGTTTCCAAAGAAAATAAAAAAAAATGAAAACGAGTGATGCACATCAGATTCTAGGCAAATGAGATATATCGAACGAACTTCAACGAGCAATAGACAAAGGGAAAGGAGAAGAATATCTAGCACGACTCGCCGCAGAACTATTTCAATCGAAGTCCGTGGAACGGGAGAGTGTGATCAAAGGCATTTTTAAAACTTTTGACGTGGTTCCCTCGTTGAAGAAAATCGATCCGAAATTGTTCATGGAACGGGTGAAGAAAAAGGTATTGGATTTGTTTCACAAATACATGAACTTGGGACTAAAAATTAAGATGATACTCCATTGTGTGATGAATAAAATCGACGTGAAGTCCGGCGAGAGCATCGTGAAAAATGCATATTTCAGATCTAATGTCGAACCCGTATTTCGAGGTTCAGATTTATCAGACGTTTTCGAAAAGATGAAAGACAAGATGTTGACGTCTCTCGCGAATTATCAACATGAAGGTAGTAATTGGACGTTCGATGAGGTGTTGAAACTCGAAATTCACATAACTAAAAACGATTTGTTGAAAGGGTCTTCCTACATGAAATTACCGTATTTCCTCGCTAAGAAATACGCCGTGATCAACGTGAAAAATAATGATGATCAGTGTTTTAAATGGGCAGTCACATCCGCTTTATACCCTGTCAAAATAAACTCCGATAGAGTTTCTCAGTACGAGGAAACTTCTAAAAATCTCATTTGGACCGGAGTGACTTTTCCAATGCAGTTAAAACACATCGAAAGTTTCGAGGCTCAAAATCCCACCGTGGCAGTGAACGTCTTGGGATATGACGACGAGAAACGAAAGATCCATCCTCTCAGACTGACTTCGTATCTCGGAAGAGAAAAGACGATTATTTTATTATTGATTTCGAATGGTGACAATCGTCATTATTGTTGGGTTAAACATCTGAGTCAATTACTGTCAAAACAAAATAATAATCATAACGGAAAGATATCTTTATGTTACAATTGCATGAACGTGTTTCACAGCGAAGACTCGTTGGCGAAACAGCTGAAATATTGCAACGAAAATCAAGGTGTCGCCGTCGAAATGCCCAAACCCAACACCACCGTGAAGTTTGAAAATCACAATAGAAGGTTAAAAGTACCATTCGTTGTGTATGCCAATTTCGAATGTTTCACCGCGAAAATGAGTTCCTGTCAACCCAACGCTCTTCAAAGTTATGTCGAAAGATATCAAAAACACATACCATTCGGGCTATTGCATTTACGTGAAATGCGCTTTCGACTCGCAACACGACATGGGTCCCTTCACCTACACGAAACAGTATGAAGACGACGACATGGCTCAAAGGTTCGTGGAAGAGTTAGAATGGAAACTTCAAATGTTATATGACAAATTCAAAACTCCAGCAGAAATGATCATCACGCGAGAACAGCAGGACGAAAATAACAGAGCCACCGAATGTCACATATGCAAACAATCGTTTGATGAGAATTCGAAGGAAAATAGGAAGGTCAGAGACCACGATCATTACACGGGTCTGTATCGCGGTCCGGCTCACAGCAAGTGTAATTTAAAATATCAAGATGCCGTTTTCTATCCGGTGATGTTTCACAATCTCTTGGGTTACGACAGTCATCTGTTCGTGAAAAATCTCGGCACCTCACACGAAGAATTAAACTGCATCGCGAACAGCGAAGAATGATACATTTCCTTCACGAAATGGAAGCTCATGGAGGAGAAAAGAGTAATGGACGGAGAGACGTTGGAAGAAAAAACGAAATTCATTCGTAGAGCCATACGTTTCATCGACAGTTTTAAATTCATGTCGACCGCTCTGGAAAAATTAGTCGATAAGATGAGCAAGGATAAATTTAAAATCATGAGCGAACATTTCAAAGAACGAGTAGACGTCATGTTGAGGAAAGGAGTCTATCCTTACGATTACATGAACGATCTAAAGAGATTCGAAGACACCGCACTACCTTTGAAAGAAGATTTTTATTCAAAATTATATGAATCAGACATTTCCGACGAGAATTACGAACACGCTAAAAACGTGTGGAAATCATTCGATATGAAAACCATGAGAGATTATCACGATCTCTATCTGAAGACCGCCGTTCTACTCTTGGCAGACGTGTTCGAAAATTTTCGAGACGTCTGTTGTCGAAATTACGATCTGGATCCCGCTTGGTATTTCACAGCACCCGGTTTGGCGTGGGATGCTCTGTTGAAGACCACCGAAGTCCAATTGGAATTATTATCCGACGTGGACATGTTGCTCATGTTCGAAAGGGCTGCAAGAGGTGGCGTCTCGATGATCTCCCACAGACATTCTGAGACTAAGAATCCCTACATGAAAGAAGGTTTCGATTCGAAACGGTCGACTAAATACATACAGTATTGGGAGGCTAATAATCTGTATGGTTGGGCTATGAGTCATCCTTTACCGATTGGAAATTTCGAATGGGTGAAGGAACCGGAAGAGATGCAAAAATGGAGAGATTATCCTTGCATTTTAGAAGTCGATTTGAACTGTCCGAAAGAATTACACGATCTACACAACGATTATCCGCTGGCACCTGAACGAATGGAACTGAATGAGGGAGACGAGGAAAAACTCATTCCCAATTTATTTAACAAACGTAACTACGTCGTCTACAGCGAGAATTTGAAACAGTACGTTGATTACGGGATGAAATTAGTCAACATACATCGCATCATTCGATTCGACAAAGAGCCTTGGATGAAAAAATACATCGATCTCAACACGAATCTCAGAACTTGAGCCGAGAACGATTTCGAAAAAGATTTCTTCAAACTCATGAACAACTGCGTGTACGGTAAATCGATGGAAAACATCAGGAAGAGAACCAACGTTCGACTCGTCACGTCTGAGAAAAGAGCTAAATCATTAGTGGTGAAACCCAATTACAAACACCGAACCATATTCGATGAAAATCTAGTGGCCGTTCACATGCAAAAGACGCACCTAAAGTTCGACAAACCGTATTATCTCGGACCGATCATCTTAGATATCAGCAAGCGATTGATGTACGAGTTTCACTACGATTACGTCAAACGAAAATTTGGTGATAAAGCCAAACTACTGTTCACCGACACGGACAGTTTAGTTTATGAGATAGAGACGAAAGACGTCTACCGAGATATATCTCAGGACATGGCCGAGTGGTTCGACACGAGCAATTATCCCATCGATCACCCGTCCAACATTCAATCGAACGACAACAAGAAAGTGTTGGGTAAATTTAAGGATGAGAGCGGCAGTAAACAGATCGTCGAATTCGTGGGCTTGAGACCCAAACTCTATGCTTATCGTCTAGAAGATGATGAAGAGATCAAGAAGTGCAAAGGAGTTAAAGCGTGCGTGGTGAAGAAAAACATCTCTTTCCAAGAGTATAAAGATTGTCTGTTAGGAAGTGGTCCGGTGTATAAGACTATGAAATCGATTCGAAGCGAAAAGCACGACTTGTATACCGAAATAGTGAACAAGATTTTGCTGACGGCCGACGACGATAAGAGATTCGTGTTAGATGATAAAATAAACACTTTGGCACTCGGATATTGGATTGTGGATCTAATTAGAGACGATATGAATATGGATGATTGGATTCTAGATACGATTGTGAATGATATGATTCCAGAAAATCAAGAGGAATTAGATGGATTCAAAATTATAGAAATCGATAGTAACATCAAGTGTCCAGAAAATCAAGAGGAATTAGACGGATTCAAAATTATAGAAATTGATAGTAACATCGAGTGTCTAGAAAATCAAGAGGAATTAGACGGATTCAATATTATGGAAATTGATAGTGACATCAAGAGTTCAGAAAATCAAGAAGAATTAGATGGAATCAAAATTATAGAAAACGATAGAGACATCGAGAATGTTAGTTTAAAAAAAAAGAAAAAAAAAGAAAAAAAAATAACGTCATTTTTTAGTGAATTATAATAAAATAAATTTAAAAAAATATATACGCATTATGAATAAGAAAATAAAGATATCTGTAGAAGGTGTCGTCTTACCTAATGGACCCCTATCCAATATCGATCTGTTGAATGCGGCAAAAGATTTGAAAATCAAAGATTTTGTAGGAGTGTTTTCTAGAGATGCCTTGCCGAAGAGAAGACCTCGACAATCGAAATGCGGAATTTTAAATCTAGACAATTCATTGGGTGAAGGCACTCACTGGGTGGCGTGGATGAAGAACGGGAAGAAGAAAAATTATTATTTCGACAGCTACGGAATCTCGCCGCCAAAAAAAATAAAGAATTATTTCAACAAATCGATGGTTCGTTACAACACGGAACAAGTGCAATCACCACATCAAGTGTTTTGTGGTCACCTGTGTCTCTACGTTCTCAAGAGATGGTCTGAAGGAGATCGATTTCAAGACATTCTCAATGATTTACATTAGAGAGAGATTTTTTTTTATAGTATATATAAAGATAAAAAATTATTTTAAAAAAATTTTAATCGAATAAAAACGAAAAATAAAATAACATAGTTCATTTTTAATAAACTGCGTTTGAACATATTTTTCTAAAAACAAAAAAAATCCCACAACAACATGCCAGTCGATAAATTTGGTAGAAGTGACGACGAAAAAGTCAACCCGAGAAAGAAGAGGAAGACGTTCAAAGTCGACGATGGTTACGACGTTGTCAACTTGGATGAACGTTATGTTCAGAGATACGAACCTCGAGAGGAACCTTTGAACATGAACGATAAGAAGCTCTACAATCTTCCCGAGCCGATAGATCTCGCAGATGCTGTGACTAAATAATACGTTGACAGGGGGAACACCGATTTCGAACGAATTACGTGGATAAAACCATGACCGACGATCTCGATCTGAAATCCAAATGTTTGGTGAACGTCGCGAATCCCATAGATCCCACCGATGCCACGACCAAGAAATACAGGGACGACTCTCACGCGAGATTCAGCGACCACCTGAGAAATAGATACGTTACGAAAACGATGCACTCGGAATTGAACGCCAATTATAACAAGATAACAAACGTGGCCACTCCCACGAATCCCAAGGACGTGGCGACCAAACACTACGTAGATCTGGAACAGAGAAAGTCTGGCGGACGAGAAATGAAATCGGATCTGAATGCGGGATTCCACAAGATATTGAATCTGTCGAAGATTGACGACACGGATGCAGACTCAACCACGGTCAACAAGGGCTACGTGGATTCTGCCATGATACAATCACAAGAATACCTAGAATCGCAAGTGGACCATCTCTACCTGAACAAACAATCTGGTGGAACCATGGAGGGTGGTATCAACATGAACGGTCACAATTTATTCGGTCTCGATCACGATCCCGAATTCGATTCCAGCGCAGTCAGCAGAAAGTACGTGGACGACAACTCGGTCTGGAGAAAGGGCGACATCATGGAAGGTAAACTAGACATGGGTGGACACGCGCTCACAAATCTACCGAATCCCGTGCACATGACGGACGCCTGCACCCTGATTTCAGTGGTGGAGAAAGTCAAATATGCTAGAAAATTGATCACCGTGTGGGCCGAAGAGGCCGGCACCTTAGATGAGGGAAAAGCTGAGTGGTCTTTCGGAAATGGAAGTAGCGGATCGAAACATGGTCAGGTGGGAAATCCCATGCCGTTAGGAGGTGAAATCCTTCGAATGAGTCTGGCTTCCTCGGATTTGAATAACAGAGCGGTCGTCAACCTCATGGTGAATGGTGTGGAGAGCAATAAGAGATACAGCGTCGAGAAGACTGAGAATCAACACGCGAATGTTAGCACGTTCGGCACGCCTCTCAAAGTGAACGCCGGAGACAGGATTAATTTTGTTACGAAAACCAATAATCCCGAAGCCGCCACTTCCGTGGTGAGTCTACTGATCGAACTGGATCCTTTGAACAAACAGTGAACGCGTGGAAAATAATGAATTAAAAAAAATAATGTGTGATTATTAAAAACAAAAAAAACAAAAAAAAAAAGTAATGAGATATAGAAAGATGTTCAATCTCTCTAGATCACATTACTTTATTTATTTTTTTTTGATTTTTTGTTTTTAATAATTACTCATTACTTTTTATTTTTTTTGTTTTTTATTTTTTTTCACACTCGTCTCTCATCAAATGATCGACATCTTATTTCCATCCGATTCGAATTGTAATTCTCTGTCTGACAGGACCAGGGCGAAGGCTTCGGTTTTTCTCGGCACGTTCCTATCGAATTGCATCTTGATCTGAAAGTCTAACACGCTACTCTTGAGTCGTTCACTCTGTTTACTGACGTCGAATACGAACCTGGGATACATCGACTTGTATTCACCGGGAGACATGTTAGGGTTGCTCATCAATTCGTCTAGACCGTGATACTTCTTTCTAAAATCAGCGGCATCGCCGTACAGTCTGCAGAAATCGTTCTTGTCGAACGATGCATTGTAATCGATTGCTGGATATCTCGTGGCGTTCAGAAACACTTGCATGTTTCTCAAACTGCAATGATCGAACAGCGACGCATTCTTTTCCTGAGACCCATCCCTATCGGTCTGAAATGCAACCACGATGAAACGCGGTCTCTCGGAAGCGGATTTCACCGTCAATCTCCAATCGAAGTGATTCGTGGAGGGAGGAATGCTGGCCGTGTCACACTGTCTCACTCTAAATCCCACGGGTAATTTACTCTTGGATTCTATGATCTTGTAGAGACGCAATTTCTCCACAATTGAAGGCTCCACGTGTGGAACGAACCACGATATCTTGTGTAGAGTTATCTTACCCACATCGGTCGCAGCGAGTCTCACTATTGCATCGTCATTTCCTTTTCAAATCAACGTCAGATTGTGTTTGAATCCGTACATGATCTTGTTGTAATCGTCCGTGAATCCGAAGATGTGTTTCAAAGGTATCCTGAACGAAAACGTTCCTTTAGGTCTGGACGTCTTGACGACGTAGTCGAATATCAAGGCGGTGCCTGCACTAGCAGGGCCTACGGTGTATTTCACCCACAACTGATTAAGTCCTCTGGATTTCGAAAAATCATCAGGATACGTCAAGAGTCCGAACATCGTGGTGGGCTGACCGGGATGAAACACAGATTCTATCTCTTGTCCAGATAGCATGTATTTTATGTTACTGAATAGATGCATGATGCCATTATTAGCTAGAGTAACCGTGTCGTCGTCGGCGTAGTCGCTCCCATCTTCCTTGGTGAGACGTCCCTGCACCACTATGTAACTCTCGCTAGGATGTACGAATAGATCTTGAGTTTCGACGTTGATTCTTATCTCTCCCGCATTGTTCAAACTTTACCGGTTCGTATTCGTGAACCTCATATTCTTGAATACTTTCATCTTTCACTATGCTTTGTGCTATATCTAGTATATTTGTCATTTTAAAGGATTTTTAGTTTTTTTGTTTATTAATTAACTTGCTTTCTTTATCTAAAAATAGTTTTTAATTATTTTTTATTATTATTTTTTTCTCTCTTATATATATATGTGTGTAAACAAGAAAATGTCAAAGAGAGTAAATAAAAAAAATTTTGTCTTTTTCATCAAAACTTCGTCTTCTGTAATTGTTGTTCGTAAAACTTTCCGATGATCTCTCCTCCATCCAAAGCTTCGATTTCGTAAGTCACCGGATCGGTGTGAAATATTTTGATGATCACGAAGATTTCCGAGGTCCAACGAGGAGTATAACCCTTTTCGAAGTGCTTCTTATAAGCGTAAATTCTCACTCGATCGCCGACCGCAAATTTCGGCGTTCTAGACTTCTTCCTGATCTTAGATCTCTCGGGATATAGATTCGCGTAGACCCGTTTTTCGTTTCGAGGATCGCTAGTTTCCGTGGGAGTCATCTTGATCGATCTGTGTCACGTGTTGTTGTAATCTTTGACCAGACCATTCAGAGCGTATATGTATTTCTTGGTCGAATTCGCCGTGAAGTATCTGTGCATCTTTTCCTTCATCGTTCGATTCCAACGTTCCACCACGCTGGCGTTCTCTTCATTTTCGATCGAGTAGAGGTCTACCAATCGACAAACGTGTTTGTTGTAGAATTCCTTTCCCTTATTCACCCACAATTTACTCGGTTTTCGAGAAGACGAGTCGAACACGCTCTTCAAAGCCTCGGCGATGCAAGGTCCCGATTTATCCTTCAAAGCTCTGATCCAACCATATTTAGAAAACACGTCGATGACCGTCAATAGATATTTGACGCTCTCGTTCCACCTCGAAAACGATCTCAAGTCGACCAAGTCGGCAGACCAAATATCATCCAGACCCTTCACGAACACCCTTCTCTTTCGAAATTTACGCACTATGGGTTTGTGTAACTCCTCGGCCAATTCGCTCGTCAATAATCGTTTCTTCTTCTTTTCAGATGCGCTTTTTTTTTTGAATGCCCCATCCGAATCGACGTTTCGCACCGATCAGATTGCCGACCAGCGAGCGTTCCATCTTCTCTCTCCTGGTCGGATTCGATATGCCTCTCAATTTCCCCAACATGTTTTTGTCACAGACGTCGTTGCGAGTCTTGGTGTCGGGATGTCCGGCGTAGCACAGATCGTGATCATACGCGGCCGCGTCCACCCTATTCACAGGTTTGCTCCAAGATTTGGGTGTCAGATCGGCGTTGAGTCTCTTGTTCAATTTCGTTCCGGGTCCCGTGAAACTGTGACCGGGCAGATGCATTTCGAAAGGTAGATTGTTGATCATTTTATTCACAATGCCTTTACCTCTGCTCTCGTTCTTTTTTTTTTGATGAATCGCGTCTTGACAGAACCACACACGTCGCAAATTCCGCAAAGCATCCGTCTGTCATTTTTAGTTCGCACTTCTCGAGAATTACTCGTCTCGGTAACTCTCTTACACTTTACGCAATACATTTTTTTAAGAGTTATTTAAATTAATTTCGTTTTTTATTTTATATATAAATTTAATATTTTTTTTTTAAAATTCTGTCCTTATTATATATATTTTTTTTTTTCAATCGCTGCTCTTGAGTTTATCATCTTACTGAATTCCTCCCTGGCCTCTTTCCTCCCCTTTTCCACGAGAGAATCCTTCATCTCTTCCTTGATGATCTGACAAGTCTTGATTCTCACAGCTTCTTTCATGGCATCGTATTTCGTTTTCTCGCTCAATATCGTGAAGTATTCTCCGTCCGATATCCTACCGTCTTTCAACGCCATAGAGATCATTTCGGATATCGTGTCGATCTTGGAGTCGGCCAAGACGTGAATCTTGTCGTGTTTCCTCGCCTTCAGATATAATTTCCTGCTCAAAAAGCTAAACAATCCGGCGGCGAGAGCCACTCCTTCTACGGTCAACACGATCGGAATGCTGACCGCGGTCAACAACAATCCGATGCCGGCCGCGTGTAAACCCATGGAAATCATGATGAGTGTTGTGTCGATCGCATTGACGAATTTCACGAAATGCGAATACTTCTTCTTGAGGGAACGACGAGAATCTCTCTCTTGAATTAGATACTCTTGGATTCTACTGATTTGATCGATGCGATACCTCTCTCCTCTTTCTTCTTGCGACGGTGCCGTCGGTGAAACGTCGATCGGCTTCTCGTCCTCGTCGTCCACTAACGTCGGATACAATTTATTTCTGGTTCTCATTTTTGTTTTTTTCTTTCTAATATTAGATAAAAAATTTATGTGTGTATTTATTTTATTTTCTATTCTCCCTTATTTTATATCAACGAGAAAACTTAGACGTATGCTTCGTTGAACAATAATTTCAAGATGCATCCCTTATCTCGTAAAGTCAGACTTTTACGCGCCAATTTCTGTTCTTCCGAATCTGTGGGCTTGCTTCGATTCTTACAGTAGAGTAATCTCTTCCAAAACGTGATCACTTCATTGATTTGAACGCGTTCGAACGCCGGTTCAAAATACTTGACGATCATATCTTCCCTTTCCATCCACAGACAATGATTCTCGTGATCGAAGTCTAGGTGATCCCGACATCCGACGCATCATTCTAACAAGAGACGACCTAGTTGTTCATTCACGCAGAATGCGTAGGCTCTCATCAGCATTTTTAAAAGAAACCTCACTCTAATTTCCTGAGAATCGCTCATGATTTACGTTTTTATTATCTATTCGATTTGATATATTTATTTTTTTAAATAACTATTTATTTTTTTTTTTTTTCTCCCCTATATATATCAATCAAAAACGTGACAGCGGGCTCGCGAATTTCCAACACACCGACAACAACACTCTTCGTTCAAAACATCTCCATCAAGTGCTCATCGAGATCACCTCGCAATAACGTGCGCCAGTCTCACTTCGAGAAACGCTACAGTGGGTTTGCGGATTCAAACATCACCTCTTCACCCGAGTCGATTTCAGACCTAAAATCCGCAAGCGATTTCCCCCCATAGGATTCAGTGTTAAAATCGTGTACGGACGCGGATTGTTAGAATCGGCAAGATGATGAGTTCGAACTCTCAAAACGTTTTTTTGCTCGCAATTTAACACTGAATCCTATGGGGAAAACTCATCTGCAGATTTCAATCAAAACGGTACATGTACGTGTACGTAAAACTACGCGCGTCTAGGATACAATTCAGTGTTAAAAAAATTCGAGCTCACCCTAAAAAACCGTTAAAATCTTGTACACGTACACGATTTTAACACTAAATCCTATGGAGATGTACATGTACACGTACACGTACATGTACAGGTGAGCTCATATTCTCAATTATCACCTACTCACGTTCTGTGCCTACAACGAGACTTGATCAGAATGTCCAGAGACACACACTGTGGTATGATAAATTTATTTAACAATATTGACCTCAAAATGTGTTATAAAACTATTTTAAGAGAAACGTTTTCATTTGCCTTATCAATGGAAAGACGCAAATTGAAAAATAGAATAGTGTTCATTGATCTCCATATTGAGGTCAGTGATGACGTTACACTTCAGAGAAAATTACGTCACTGGGATTCACTTTACTGAATACTGTCTTGCGAAGTAGAGCAACTGCGAATTTGTATGCTGTGCATAATAAATACATTACAGGGCATTTAGCTGGCAGATACAGTGTCATATACGGCTCAGAGAAAACAATGTTAGGTTCGGCGAAATACGGCTCAGAGAAATCAATATTAGGTTCGGCTTCGCCGAACCTAATCTTGTTTTCTCTGAGCCGTATATGACACTGTATCTGCCAGCTAAACGCCCTGTAACTTATAATATATGTACACCTATATTGTTGATGTGAACGTAGTTAAGACATAAAAATATTTTTCATTACAGACAAAAAAATTATTTGTATTGATGTTGTAGTTGGGTAGTGTGGCTCTGTATCAGGATAGTTTAAACAATATTTTATTTCAGAAAGGTGTGCAAAAAATACACCGTTTGACAAGAACCTCCCTAAAACATGCACCACCATTTATAAAAATGGATTCAGCAGCATGCATTTTGCCTATTGTAGCGGAATCCAAAAATTGATACATTTGATTCACACACATTTCATGACGAGGTTATTGCACGAGATTGCGTTAAGAAAGAGTTGTTTATGGATACTCCGACACAAGATGACCCTTTCTGTCGAAAGTGTCGTTAAACCTCAATAAATGAATGAATAAGGTAATGTATATCCGTTTGATGCCAAAGAGCTTACGCCACAAATTTCAGTGGGAGTTAAGTCATATTACATTGAATTGTATCCCACCGTTTTCCTTTATTCCTTAGATTACTTAAGAGGATTCTCAAAGCTGGTTCTAAACTGAAGGACAAACCGTGAAACTTTCCTCTTGGGAACAATTGAAATTAAGTGTCCAGCGTGGTACAGGGAGAATACACTTCATATGCCCTGAACGGCAACACCGATGTATCCTAATTCTATTGTATAGCACGGCACATCTTTTTGCAGACTAAGAATGCTGCACAACCAAACAAAACTCGTTGATTCCAGCCGAGCGGATTTGAGATGAGATGTTAACCACAAACACAGGTGGGTTGTGTAAAACTGCCGAAAGCCACTACCGCAGCTGGATATAAACTCAGAACAGCATTTCGGATTTTAAATTGAATAAAGTTATTGAAACAATAATTATAAACCTGTTCTTTATTATCAATGGAACTTAAGTGTTGTTTCTGTGACTGACACGATAGGTTTGATTTGTGATATACAGGGTACAGAACTCATCAATCGAATTTGCTTTTAAAGTCATGCTTCAAGCCCATGATACGACGGAAAACTTACATACGTCCGAGCAGAAGCATAAAATTGTCGTGATTCTAGTTTAGCCATTCGCTTTGCGAATGGCTAAACTAGTATCATGATAATTCTATGCTTCTCCACTGACGTTTGTGATTCATTCGGCCCCAACGTATAGCGGTCTTCATTTCTTTTCGTCTCTTTTTAAGTGAACCATATAGCGACTGTGTGTCAATGTAACAGGTTATTGGAAAAGCAATATGGTACCTTTATAGACTTGTTTCAACTCGATAAGAATTTACGCTAAGCAGCTTGTCTGCGTTATAGCCACACTACTAACATTCAAAACGCCCTTTCAGACAGGAGCTGCACATAACAGGATTTAAGAACTGGGTGAAAAATATCTAGACAGCCAAACAAATTTGTATTCCAATATATGAACTGATCACAGTTTATTAGTAAACTGAATGCAGATTTTTCTTTCTCGAAAAAATATTTATTATATGATAGCCTGTGAATTATCGCAAATTATCTAAAAAATATTTCTCGATCTCCATCGACTCGACGTATCCCCCAGTAGCTGCCTAAATAACGTAGGCTTCGGCGTTTGACGTCGCTTTTAACGTCGCTTTGAAGGAACGATCAGCAGGACGACGGCGCATGGCGTCGCTTTGAAAGATCGATCAGCAGATGTTTGTCATTGCCTTAAAACTGTTTGCAGTAGAATAGGGCTCGTGAAAAATGTAACTTTTTGGTCCACACTCATGAGATAATTCCCGATATTCACTAAAACAGCGTAGATATCCTCTATGTATTTATCACATGATGGTGAAAATAGCAATGATTTTTTTCTATATCAGCAATGTTTTCGTGACTTATTGTATGTAAGGGTAAAAAAATTCTACAAGGGAATCCCCAAATTGTAGCTGGGCTCCCATCGTGACTTGTACTAACTAGCCCATTGCCACAGTCATATACTATTTGTCACAGTCTCCAAAGTCTGCTGCTGCACGCTAAAAACTAAAGTGTTAAAAACTACACTTGAAGTGCTGTATTTAACACTAAGTGCTGAACTAGCACTTTGTTCAAGTGTAGATATCTCAGAATTTGGCAGGCGTTACAATAATACCACTTGACAAGTGTAATGTCGCGACACTTAAAAGGAAACAACGCAGATGACGCGGATCAGGCTCGAACTCTCGAGCCTGATCCGCGGCATCTGCGTTGTGTCCTTTTAATTATGTACCCACCAAGCGCAAATCAAATCATGGACGATTCTGGAAGAACCACCAATGCTAGACACATGGGAAGTGCCATCCATTCAAGTTTCAGATGTCTGACGATTGTAATGTCCAAGTGCTTAAAGCATTGCACTTTGGGTGTTACAATCAAACCCTAAGAGTTAGAATGGGTTTAACACATTGAAAGTGTCAGTTTTAACACTTTAGTTTTTAGTGTGTGTCCATGTCACTGACTGCTAAGTGCGAACACTACCATTCCTACTACTACTGCTACTACTGGATTTCTGTTTTCCCATTACTAGCCCCAATAACCATTGATACTTATTCCACTACTTTTGCTATCTTGCTTGTTTATTTGTATCTTAACCAACTTGTGGCATATATGGCTACAATATATGCACAAAAATGGGTTATGGCTGACAGTTTTCGTCATTGTAAGAGATTTACGGAAAAGTTAGTTCCCCTTAATTTCTAATGTTAACAATGCTGTTGGACGACACGTTCAAACACTAAGAGAATGGGAATTTCAGAAAAAATTGAAATTTCGAAATGCTAGCAAATTTGTATCTTCAATGTGCGCATCAGTTCACAAACGTTAGGTATTTTCCTGTTGGCTATTACAAAACGATGCTGGCTTTTTACATTAACCCCCAAACAGTTTGAACGTTTGACTATGTTTCTGTGTTCAAACCCATTGTAAAATCAGAAAACCACGCTTCCACCATCTATTGTTGTTCTGTAACTTGTTTCCTATTCATTATATCAACAGTGCGCGCTTCGTAATATACAATACAGACTCTACCCTTTCCATTGATATTATAATATTAGAACGTTCCTTTTCATGTTCTATCGGCCGATAGTACCTGAGTTTGTGTGATTTCTGAAATAAAACCTGAAGCAGCGAAGCTGCTGAAGGTTTTATTTCAGAAATCACACAAACTCAGGTATTATCGACCGATAGAACATGAAAAGGAACGTTCTAATTATTTTATTATGTCGAACAAAATATGACTTTCATTGTTAAGCGTTAACTGCAACATGCCATCAATCTTGTAACAACAATGTAGTCGAATCCATAAACATGACGTCATTTCGAACGAATGACGTCTCTTCGAAAATGACTTGTCACAAGTGCCGTCGCTTTGGGAGTTTCTATATCAACAAATGCCAGTGTTTACAACTGCATGATGCTGTTCTTGTTATAATTCATTGTTAATGCTTGTGTGAAAAGTGATATAAATTAATGGAATATAAATTCATGTTTTTCGGACGACAACAGTTGATAGAATTAAGCGGAGTGAAACAATTTATTTTGAACTTGAGGCGGCGGCTCAGTAACTTCAGGTCGAGGAGTACTAAACTTGTGGAAATATAATTGATTGAAGTCACAACTGAGACTTATGTTCCGGATTCACTTAAGTGGTGAACAACACGTGAGTGAGTTTTTTAATATTTCTGATTCTTTTGTTTGCAGTTAAAATTGAAAACACACCCAATGAAGATGATATATTTGTTGGTAAGTTTGTGTCTACCGGTGTTGAAAAAAGTTAAACGGACACTGAGCCAGCGTTTGGTGTTGAGAAATACCAATCGACGCTGACCAATGGAAGTGGCGCTTACATTTTCTTCGTTCTCTTGTCTCCAGGGAAAAACGTTCCGATAGTACCCGTGTTTTGCCCCAAAACTCCAGTACTATGACTTTTAGAAGGTGCCAAATTAACCAATCACGGCTGATGTTACAAACGTGAGGCTTAATAATAACGTCTAGGAGGTAAGATTTTCAATTTTCTTTCCTTGGAGGAACTGTAAAAACACATTCGCTTAACAAAGAGTCAAAGTTGGCGGTTACTTAATTGCTTCTAATTGGCTTGCAATAAAAAAATAGACTTCGAGAGCTGTCTATTGTTTTCGTTTATTAAAAGTAACAAAGGGTACTTCGCATGATTTCTACTGATGTAATAGGTGTTTTCTCAACAATTAAATGCTTCTTAACCCTTTACCTAACGAATCGCCCGAATCCGCCCGTGTAATATGTAAATTTGGCAGTTGAAAAAATTAAATTTTTCAAAATATTTCAACAAACCCATATCATGTGACCCCTCATTGGAACAAGCTCGTTGAGCTCGTTCCAATAAGCGGTCACATGATATGGTTTCGTTGTAATTTTTAAAAAAATTTAAAAAAAATTGTACTTAAAATAATAAATTTTGATATCGTCTGCGTTGGGTAAAGGGTTAATTGGACCTTCCTCCTCAGTCTAATAACTACAGGGGCGATATCTTTATCGAAAGTCGATTTGCATGACGAGATAAGTCAGTGATGTTAAAGTCAAGTTTAGTAAATCGTTTATACCTGTGCTGCCCATTTTAGAAGACTACAGGTGTTGGTTAACGGGTTCAATGTTACCAATAAAGTGAAGTCTTTCAATTCCCGCGATTAAAACGGGGCATTTCTGCTAGTGATCAAAACTAGTGTTATTGAATTTACCCCTCCTAAAGTTACAGTCTGATACAATGGCTACCACTATATCACATTTGGTGTCCCGCAAATGGTGCTCCTCTGTCTGTACTGAGTCATTTTTGAAAGCGAAGTGGTAAAACGAGTTCAAACATGCGTCTGAAAATCGAGACACTTTGCATGATGGATGTTGCAGCACCAACAGAACTACTTTACGGACAGCGTATGTTTTTTAGATAAGACGTTCGTCAGTCAGTTGCTGTCAAGATAGTTATAATCATTCCGCAACGCATCATGCAATTGAAAGGTGTATACACACCGATAACCGCATTTGTCCCAGAATATACTTTTGAACATGTATGCCTTGGTTCCGCCTTTTTCTTTAAGAATTCGGTGTGTGTTTTTGGGAGTGATTCTGGTTTACATATGATTCTTAAGATAATACCGGCAAAATATTAAGAGTGCAACAAATACGATATGAGTTATTTTTTATTATTTATCGGTGTTTACTGTCACTTTGAGCATCTATGGCTATATCATGTTCGCAACCCAAGGATAAATTTACGTTTAACCAATCTTTCTTACACAAGCTGCTCACTTTATATGACTCCCACCCATTTTTCTTGTAACCTGTCTAATTCTGTTGAGAATTCAACGCTCGTGTGGTTTATTTGTTTACCCACTTTTCGTGTGTACTTGGGGCGCAGACTACCATTGACCTAATTTGATGTCCTAAAAATATCTAAGATATTTTTTCGTGCTCTAGTTATAGATAATCAAATTAATAGGTTTTAATTTCTTCTAGCGAACATCAATATGTTTGCACAAGTAGTGGAACTATGCGGTGTAGACAGTTGTGACAAGTCATAATGTTTTAAGAAACAAACATGTCTGATAGTATTGGAGAAGTCATATAGGATTCTGTCACAACAAGTCTCGATTGAGAAACATATCGTGCGTTGCGTTGATCAAAGAAAATAAATGGTTATTATGTTTTAGATTAAATCGTCTGGAATATTTCAGTTGGTCGGAAAAGTTTTTAGATTCAATCGTCTAGAATATTTCATTTGGTCGGAAAAGTTTTTCCGACCAAATGAAATATTCCAGACGATTGAATCTAAACAAGACGGTGGGTTATTAAGGATTAAACTTGTTACATAACAGCGTAGCATTCCTCACAGAGCAAGATTGGTGGCTTCAGAGTTTGGACTTTCATACCGGCCGTTGGTTACCGGGTACTAATTTTCAGAACATCAATACAATGCTCCACTTATTTTCGGGATACCAACCGGGAATACAATATGAAAAAATATCTTACTTTCAAATTACTTACATAAGAAATTGGAAGATGTCCGCACACGAAATCGCTATTCGGATTCCACTCTATTTTTCCCGCAGTTTACTTTACTTTAGAGAAAATTAATGCTTTCGTATAATGTCAGAAATGATATAATCATAGTAGTGTATTAAAACTCCTGTTTTCGAAGAGGAATTTATGTATTTACTGTTGTCTAACGCCACTTCCAGTACCAGTGGTTGTATCATGTTACCCGTAACACGAATTCGAGTTCAACCAAATAATATTACACAGCTTGGAACTGACGTGTGGAGTAATCGTCCTCGCGGATCACTTTTGGAATAACCACTGACATGCCGTGTAATAATTATTATATTACACCAAACAAACCTTACCCATAACAAGCATTAGAATTTTTGGACTCATAAATAAACACAATTCCGGGAAAAATACCTTTAAAGGCGTGTTATGGCCGGCCACTTTCCACGCATGGGCAATTTTTCCATGAACGCAATAATATTAGATTCCATTACCAGGTGCTTCATAAATTCAAATTTTGCTGGTGATGATTTTCCTTGCCTGGTAACCGCATGCTTGGACAACACTGCCCATGTGTGGATTACAACCAGTCCACAGAAGCTGTACAGTAGAATAGTATTTTGTAGAAAGTACATAGTTAAGGGGAATAATAGTACACGGTTTTTAGAACCTTTGATAGGTAAAACTATCGGGAATAGGGATGGGAAATCAAGTGAAATATAATATTTTTTTTACAGTTATGCTGCCCGCTTTAACGAGCTCACATCCAAGGCGTTATACCAGAAAATAAAACTTTGTTTACCACAGCAATCACGACTGTAATACTTCCAACGTTCCCACAGGGGGAATTCGCAGATCGAAATAAAAGTCAACACTGAGATGATAAAGTGAACAGTGACGCGACGAGAGAGTTCAGGAATATTTCAATCTAACAACTCGTTTGTGTTGTAATATTGAAAAATAACTGCGGTACACGATACATGAAATCAGACATGTTTATAAGCACGACCTAGCCTAAGTAGCGTTCAACCCTTTACCTAACATGATAAGAAGACGACACTTGCAAAAATATTCTTGAATAACTAATTTTTTTCATTTGTTTGTCTCAAAAACATAGGTTATGACCCCTCGTTGGAACGAGCTCGTTCCAACGAGGGGTCATAACCTATGTTTTTGAGACAAACAAATGAAAAAATAATGAAAGTTGATTGGCGATTTTTGAGGATAGCGCTGCCCGGTCTTGGTCGTTACGTTGGGTAAAGGGTTAAAAATGGTGATATACAGCGGCGTAGCCAGGCTAAATGAGGGAGCGGGGGGGGGGGGGGGGCAAAATATTTTTCTGATGCCAACCTCGTGTGGGTTAAGAGGATGGAATCCCCCTAGATGAAGATAGAGGATGTCCAAAAATGTGTTTTACCAATTGCAGCACTATTGGCGTTTTAAGCATACAAAAAGTGACGGCATAAGTACTTGTAAAACAAAATGATCCAAGAAATATCAGTGCGAGAACAAGAGCTAAGGAATTTGAGCATGAGTGGTATATAATGTTGATAAGAGCTTGACCATTGAGGTACCGAAGGAAACTCTCTCGGATTGGGTTCGACCCCCCCCCCCCCCCAACCGCTATGCCATTGTAAACATTGAGGTATGATAAGATCGTTTTGGACTCGCATCGAACTTGTCATTTTTTATCAGTGATTGTGGAATCATAAAGATCACTTTCAGGTAAAGTTATTGAAATAAAATGGCTGTCAATTAGTAGTTTGATAACCTGTCCATCTATATGTTGCAGAAACATAAGTGGGAGCACTGTGGCTCATTAGTTGGAACATTGAACTTAAAACTGAAAGGTCGACGGTTCAACCCTGACCGGTGCCATCTGTGTTTTGTCCTTGGAAAAGACACTTAATCCCGATTGTCCACGTGATTGCGCTTGATGCTGGATATGTTAGCGTACTGTACGTCGACGGTGCGTCTGCTTTTACCCTTTACACAACGCATACGATATCAAAATTTATTATTTTAAATATAATTTTCTTAAATTTTTCAAACAATTTCAACAAAACCATATCATGTGACCCCTCATTGGAACGAGCTCAATGAGCTCGTTCCAACGAGGGGTCACATGATATGGTTTTGTTGAAATATTTTGAAAAATTTAATTTTTTCAACTGCTCAGTTTGCATATTACGCGGGCGGATGCGGGCGATTCGTTAGGTAAAGTGTTAAAATATGAGAACGCCTTCAAATTTCAACACATTTTGCTTAAATATCGCAATCCTCATTGCGTGGATAACATAAAAAATATTTATTATATGTGATTTCCATTCCCGAAATTGCCCACTATCAAGCTCGACTGGTATGACTTAAAACTCGGCTGATATAACCGCGATTTCGGCCGATATGAATCAACCAAAATTTGTTCCCCTTAATGCGGGTCTTTACTAGACGCAACCAATTTATTTACATCGAAAGCGCTAGTCGGACACAATCGAGAAAACTGGTATTATATAATGGGGAGGTGGAGTTGATGACGAGGAACTAATGTCTGCAATGGGTGATGAGGGAGCGCAGTGGCTCGGTGGTAGATAGTTGGACTCTATGCTAGAGGACCCGAGTTCGATCCCCGTCCGGGACGACCCACCTTGTGTCCTTGGGCAAGGCACTTTATTCCGGTTGACTACATCGGGGCACGATGACTGGGGCGTACTGCACGTCGATTGTACACATGTCTTCAACCGCTGTAACCCTGCTTGAGTGGAGCTTGAACAGAGTTAGGATGTAGAGGAGCTGACAGTTGCTCGTCGATGCTCGGTGTTTCTCTCCGGGTACTCCGGCTTCCTTCAACCGTAAAACTGTCGCTGTCACGATTAGCCATTGTGTATAAGTATGTGACATTGAACACAAATAAATAATAATGGGTGAGGACTGTGTGCAGGAAAGAAGAAAGAAGAGAGTTGTACAGATAATTCCATGTAAACTAAGATTCAAAGACGTTAGAGAAGATTCATCGAAGTGGGAGACGAGATGGTTCCGCTATCTGAACGTCGCGGCTTCCCCAGCGGGGAAGCCGAGACGTTCCAACAGCGGAACTAGAGGAAACTTTGGACTTGGTGAAAAGTATGAGAAACAATAACACGTCAAAAAATTGTAATCGATCTGAGAACATTTTGTAATTATTTATTTTGCGTTAATAAATAGAGAGGTTATCACATGGCTAGTCTCATGTCGGCCGAGTTATGAGCCTTCGGTAACTGAAAGTCAGTTTTCGACCTTCGGTCTCAGGCTGATGTAAAGTTCCCTCGGGATGATATCTCGGCAAATATAAAACTAACGAAGTAATAACCTCTGAGAACAACACCATAAAAATCGCATTTCAAAAGTGTATGATAAGAGTCGTAGTAAAAATCCCTCATTGAGGTCTAATTTACTACGACTCTTATCCTCATTTCAGAAAAAAGGGGTGCCGAAGGCCATATGCTTTGCAAAAAAAGGGGTGCCGAAATTGGGGTGCCGGGGATATTGCCATTGATATAGGTTTTTTATTATACAGAAGGGAGATAACTGTGTACGATTAAGTACAGGTTATGGGAAATCAAGCAATCTAATTGGTTAATTATAATTTATATAAATGATCTAGATAAATGAAACGACAAGAGTACTCGGAATAAGGTAGGAACTACTGGTATTACGTACCACCTTACCAGTAACAGGATGATTCAAAGCATTTGGTAGGTTAATACTATGAACGGTTAGGATGGGATCTATAGGGGAATATACCAACCATACTCTGCTGCCGTTCTGTATTACCAGGCATTGACCCCCACCCAGAATACCGCTCAATAATATGAAGTACCTGGTGGATCAGTAGTACCAAGGGCCAGCAAGAGAGCTACAGGGATATGTACAGCCTATTCTATTCTACGGTTCTAAACTACCAAGCATTACCCCCACCCCCACAAAATCACTAGGTCTACCATTACGTACTACATATACCAGCCATATAATAAAACAAAGCAATCGGTTGGTTAATAGTACCAAGCACTAACATGGGCCTATAGGTGTATATACCGCCATACTATAGTACCGTTCTAAACTACCAGGCAGTACCCCTACCCACAATACCCCTATGCCTAGCATTGCATACTACCTATACCAGTCATAGGATAACATAAAGCATCAGGTGGATTAATAGTACTAAGGGCCAGCAAGAGACCTATAGGGATATGTACAGCCTATATAGTATCCTCAGATAAGTATCCTATAAAGGTATCCTCGATAGGTATCCTCAATAGGTATCCTCAAATAATACAATACCAGGCCATAGGTATCCTCAAATACCCGTATGTGTCTATGTGATAGGGCATATTGTGTCACATTGTGACTTTTCACATAAGCACATATGACAAAAAGGGATTCTCCAGTAGGTATCCTCGATAGGTATCCTCAAATAATACAATACCAGGCCATAGGTATCCTCAAATACCCGTATGTGTCTATGTGATAGGGCATATTGTGTCACATTGTGACTTTTCACATAAGCACATATGACAAAAAGGGATTCTCCAGTAGGTATCCTCGATAGGTATCCTCAAGTAATACAATACCAGGCCATAGGTATCCTCAAATACCCGTATGTGCCTATGTGATAGGGTATTTTGTGTCACATTGTGCCTTGTCACATAAGCACATATCGGCACATAAAGCATGTGCCTATGTGATAGGGCATATTGTGTCACATTGTGCCTTTTCACATAAGCACATATGACAAAAAAGGGATTCCATAGCCACAGGTGTTTTCAAAAAAGGGATTCCATGGGATATGGCCATTGGATATAGGCTTTTTTTATACACAGTGGAGATAACTCCATACGATTAAGTACAGGTTATGGGAAATCAAGCAATCTGATTGGTTAGTTATATAAATGAAACAACAAGAGTACTTGGAATAGGGTCAGAACTAACAAGAATATACCAGAAATTGCTAAATATAGTAATAATAAGATAAACTGTTCCAAATAATAGGCTCTTCTATGCTACTGGAGTATACTCTAGAATAAAAGAACATGGCCAGATAGACGATAACTATTACATATATAGATAGAAGCAGAGAATTCTGGGTAATGACCAAAGGAACGTGTCTTTTAATGGGAAAAACGTCATGGTATAGGGATCCAAAAAGGGATTCTGGGAGAATTCTAAGCCAGAACATTACTCCTGTTCAATCGAACGCACCCCTTTGTACCCCCTTAGTACTATAACACCACGTGCTAAGCCGATCAATTGGGGAAATAAAGTCAATTTCGGTGATTTCGGGTGGATTTTGGTTATTTGGAGGGATTGTCGGGTTGTTTGTAGTAATTATCCAGGGAAGTCGTTCCAGAAAATACTCCGATTCAATCGAGCATACCCTCCGAACATACCCCTGTCCTATTGTAGGCCTTAGGTAACATAGCAATCACGTGCTACCATAGAAACCAAGATGGCGGCCTCCAGTATACAAAATGGACGACGGAAACACGTATCACCCTAACAACACGCGCTGCGCATGCGCACTAACACCACGTATCACTATGGAGATGACGTCACAACATGGCCGCTCACGCGGGTTACCATGACAACACAACATGGCGGCACTAGGTCACGTGACATGACGTCACTTCCGGGGTCCGGCAGCGGGGTCCGGCAACCTGTATCCGAAACGTGCGAGCACTACTACTAGCCACTATCGGGGCTTTCAAAAAATGAGGATACCAGAGCAAAAGCCAACACTTTCCTTGCTTAGAACAGGATAGAATAAAACAGAATTTTATTCGAAGAATGCAGTTATAATAGGATAAGATAGTTATTAGCATCTTCAGGAGGCGACATGACCTATTTGTCCGTTTCCAGTCGCTTCCCCCCAAAAATAAACTCTTATTTCATATTCAGTCAAACACAAATAATATTTTGTTTATATAAATTCGTTTTATTACAAATTATTGGAGAGTGCCTCTGGGCACTCTCCTATAATTTGTAATAAAACAAGTTTTGAATAACTTATTCCAGACCACCAAAAATAATCTAGCCCTCAACTAGATAATCACTAATGTGAAAAATATCTTGTTATTTGTACTTTTTCCACGTTTGGAGTCGCATTTTGAATAAAAAACGTTGAAGAAACTGAATTCTCAGTGAAGTTTGAACGTCAGAATAATTAAAGTCGCAAAGGGTTAAGGAATCCGACGCTGTTATGGTTTAGATGCAGTTTAGTCCTTTACTACTTCATCGCCTATGTGTAGATTCAATGGTCAGAAACAGTTCAGTTGGTCGGAAAAGGGAGCCTATGTGTCGCTTTATCCTACCAACTGAAATACATGTATTCTGGATGATTGGGTCAGAAACACACATGCCATAAACATTCATCATCTTTGAATCAACGCCAATGTTTTTCAATCGAGACTTGATTAGATCGAATAGTTAATGACTTTATCATTATGAATGAAGACTCATCACGGATGGAGTTTTGTGATTACGCCACGTAGTTCCACTAATTGTATTAACATTGTGATTCTTTCAATGTGAATTAACCCTTTAGGGAACGTAATGTCCAAAACCATCCAGCGATATTCTCAACAAACGTCAGTTAATTTTCATTATTTTTTCATTTTTTGTCTCAAACCATCGTCGAGCTCGTTCCAATGATGAGTCATAATCTATGTTTTTGAGACAAAAAATGAAAAAATTAGTTGTTCAAGAATTTTTTTTGCAAGTGTCGTCTGCCTTTCATGTAAGGTAAAGGGTTAAATACTAATTGATTGGAATATCTATAAATGGATAACGAAAGAATATCTCTGTGTATCTTTGTGAGTAAATGGACGTTACATTAAATAAATAGTCTGCGTACAGCCTCCATGAAAATTGAGTAAACAAATAATCCATAACTACATCGAATTCCGAATTGAATTATACTCCGAGAGCATGGGACTTGAAATCAATAAAAAATCGAATTTTTGACAACCTTGACTCTTCGAACAAGAACAATCGAAAAGAAAGTGTTGGCTCCAGCCCCAACTAAACGAGGTTAGAATCTGAAGCCCATGACCACCACCAGAATACGCTGTGAAGAACGTAATTGTTATTCCCTGCTGCTGAGAATAAAAAAACAAGATTAACCCTTTACCTAAGATGAAAGCAGACGACACTCGCAAACAAAATTCTTGAATAACTACTTTTTTCATTTTTGTCTCAAAAACATAGGTTATGACCCCCTCATTGGAACGAGCTCGACGAAATCGTTCCAAAGAGGGGTCATAACCTATGTTTTTGAGACAAAAAATGAAAAAATAATGAAAAACTAGAGAATTGTAATTTGTTGGACAAATTACGGGCTTTCCCTACTTTTTAATGTGAAAAGGCAAACTGTATTGTACACAAAACTATCGATCAGTTTTGAAAACAGAAAATTTAGTGGAAATCAAAGTTTTGTGATGCTACTAGTTTTTATGCAGCCAAAACAGATATTTTAGATACAGCAGGACACCAAAACATTCAACACAAAATTTGCTCTTCAATAATTACAGAATATTTTCATAGAAAGTAAAACAAGCGATGTCCTTTGTGCTTTGGAAAAAATTAGTACATATGAATTATGGGAGTACGGGCCGGGGTTTCACGAAGGACTGTGCCCCAACCCACCCTTGAGTCAGGAAGGAGCCGATTTTTCGGCCAATATGCCAGAAAATTTCGGACAATTTAGTTGCCAGAAATGACCACAAAACATTTTGGTTTTCCACACAAAATGTTGTTTTCCTATCTCATCACTTAGAAGTTGCAAGTAAACTGACCATTATACTGTACAAGTTGATTCAGCGGAACCGTATCCACGTTAATATTATTCATTTATAATCACACAAGTACACATAAAGAGCTCTATTGTTGCATATTACGGGATCACGGTGGCTCAGAAGGTAGAGATGGTTGTTGCAATCCAAGAAGTCCTCGGTTCGAATCCCGCCTGTGGCAACCACATTGTGTCCTTGAGCAAGACACTTCATCCCAATTTAATTTTCCACGTCGGGGTGGGGGGGGGGGGGCATGATGGCGATGTGTACTAAGGGTACTTTGAGGGTGCACTTGTCTTCAACCAATGCTAACCCTGCTTTTGTGGAGTTAGTATGTTGGGGAGTCTAAGTCGCTTGCCATTGCTCGGTGGTTCTCTCCAGGTACTCAGTGGCAGGGAGACCCCCCTCCCTCACATACCCACATTTGGCATTTCCTCCTGAGATTCAACTTTAAAAACTTTAAAAAGGGTTCATCCCCCCCCCCCCTGAAAAATAGCCCTGTACGCCTATGCAATGAATACCTGGACTTGAATAAATACCTATATTATGGTCATGATACAGCTGTAGATGCTGAAAGTGACCATAAATATCAATAATTAATTTATTCTCTATCATTTTGTCTGTTTGTGAATGTGTGGGATTTGTCAATAAATGAGGGTAAGCTTCCTACTCCATGATTTCACAATTTTTCCAACATATCTGTTTCAGATACAATGAAATACATGTAATACGAGTTACTGTCACACACAAATTAGTTGTTTATTTGATATGGTTTAAACCATCTAGAGAGCTAGTATACACAGTGATGGGTACAGTTCAAGTCAAAATGAGTTGATTAAAAGGATGTTGAACAGCTTGTTAATATTTCTTGCATTACATTACTACTTTGCTATTTATTGACAGAAGGATTTCACAGAGGGTTTCCCTGACGGTATTTATTTATTGGTGTTTACGGTCACATACTTATCCACAATGGCTAATCGGGTCCGTGAGAGTTTTACGGGTGGGGGAAGTCGGAGGACCAAGAGAGAACCACCGAGCATCGACGAGCAACTGTCAGCTCAACATTCTAATTATGTCCAAGCTCCGCTGAAGCAGGGTACCAGCGGTGGAAGACATGTGCACCATGACATGCAGTACGCCTTAGTACATGGCATCATCGTGCCCCCATGTTGGCAACCGAGATAAAGTGCCTTGCCCAAGGACATTACGTGGGTCGTCCCAGACTGGGATCAAACTCGGTACCTCTATCATAGAAGTCAAACAGTCTACCACTGAGTAAATATGCTTTCTTTCCTGGTGGTATTCATATTTGTACGGCCAAACTGGTGTTGGATAACACGGAACACCAAAACATATAACACAAAATTTGTTCCCCATTGATTTTTGAAAGCAGTTATGAAAAGCTCAAAGAGCTCTTTCCTTTTTGTTTTTGGACAAGTGAGTATTCCCTCAAAGTCATTTTTTGCAGACAGTGCTATTTTTAAGTGGCCAAAGCACATGTTTCATTAAGTCCCAGAACATAGCTAAAGCCGGATTTATTGATAAAACATCTCTGCATATAGCAAAGCAAAGTGTCTCAAATTAACCCATTCCAAAATGATAGTAGAGAGTAACCAAAGTTGGATAATTTGGGTATTTCCAAATGGTACACTTATTCTCACTCTCATTGTGCTTGAGGGTTAAATCTGAGATTGAAAAGGTATACCAATCTTACTCAGGGAAGGTGAGTACAGAAAAGTACGAAATTAATCAGAACATGAATTTTGTCTGACGGTACTAATATTTGTACGAGCAAAACTGGTACTGGATTTATTTATTTATTTATTAGGTTTTAACGACACATTAACAGCCAAGGTCATATTATGTCGGTGACAGTTGTATGAGTGGAGGAAGCCGGAGTACCCAGAGAGAACCACCGAGCAATAATGAGCAGCTACCAGCTCCCCAACAAAGTGCCTCCGCACTGTAGCACAGGCAGGGTTAGATTGGTTGAAGACATGCGCACCATCGACGTGCAGTATGCCTTAGTACACGGCGTCATGGTGCCCCCATGCGGACAGTCGGGGTGAAGTGATTGGACATAATTGGAATATATCCGGCAGATACAATGTCGGATATATTCCAATTATGTCCCGATCATGCAAGGCAGCAACTTGAAATTCTCAGAATGTTTCCTACTGTCCCATCCCGACAGTTTAGTATCTTTGTCAAGTGCCGAGACCGCGTGGAAATACCGTGGATCAGGTGGAAACCGAGGGCACGATTCGTCCCTACCTTATTCTCAACTCAACGATTTTTCCATTCATTATTTACCTGTCCCAGGCTGAGTTAGGTATTATATTTGTCTATTTGATGAACTTTTCAACCTTAACTATTTGCGGCTTCATGTAGCACCACTGAAAGGCCACTGCACGGTTACCAATATATTCAGGGATTGATTTTACGAAAATAACAATTATTCCGACTATACCCACATGGGAACTCTTAAATATGCCAAGGGTTAAACTTTTGATAATGACGTATAAAACAGAAGTCGTCATGCTATGCTTGCTGTATGCAGGCATAGAAAACATTCAGCGTTCAATGAATTAGGAATGGAGTAAATTGTCACTTAAACCTACGAAATCCTGAAAAAATGAGTTTTTTTCGACGGCATCTACCATTATGCATCTGAGACAGGGATTGCGTTAAACTTTACAGCAACCTTATAACAGAAAATATTCTTGGAATTGAACTGTGAATCCGAATTTCGAAAGCATTTTCGGAAATTTTTCTAAACTACCACTGCACGCTTATCAATATTCAGTGATTTTATGAAAATTAAAATTATTCCGACCATACCCATATGGGCAGTCTCGAATCTGCCAACGGTTAAACTTTTAATAATGACATATAAAACAAAAGTTGTCATACTATGACTGCTGCATACAGCCATAGAAAACGTTCAGTGCTCAATCAATTAGGAATGGAGAAAATCGTCACTTAAACTTACCAAATTCTGAAAACGAGAGTTTTTTGGACTGCACCTATCTTTATGCAAACAGAACGAGCATAGGGTTAAACTTTACAACCAAGCTTACAACAGCAAATATGCTCGGTAGGCAATTGTAAATACGAACATGTAAATCATTTTTCGATATTCCTTTCGAAAATGGAAAAAAAGTGAGCTCCACATTAGCCACTTTTATGAAGAATTTTAGGGCACTCAAATTCAAGGCCCGAAAACTAGGTGAAGGTTAAAACTTTAAATAAAATATATAACAGCAAAATTGTTCTTGGATGAAGGCCCAATCCTCTCATGGAAAAGGTTTTGAGACAATATGGCTCCAGTGCTGAGAAAGTGCATGTAAACGTTGGCGAAAAGAACAATTATTCTGACAGTACCCTTATGGGAAGTCTCAAATCTGCCAAGGGTTAAACTTTTAATAATAACATATAGAACAAAATTTGTCATACTTTGACTGCTGCAAGCAGCTGTAGAAAACATTCAGAGCTCAACCAATTAAAAATGGAATTAATCGCCACCTAAACTTACCAAATTCTGAAAAATTGGAATTTTTTTGGACGGTACCTACTTTTATGCAACCAGAATGGGATAGGGTTAAACTTTACAACCAAACTAACAACAGCAAATATGCTCGATAGTCAATTGTGAATACGTACATGAAAAGTGTTTGAAATTAACCCTTTCCAAAATGATAGAAAAGGCAACCAAAAATGGCTAATTTTGGCATTTTCAAACGGTACTCTTATTCTCGCCCTCATTATGCTAGAGGGTTAAATATGAGATTAAGAAGTAAACAGTAACTTTCTTCCACAATCATTGTTGCATCTAGCCATACCAAAATAATTATTACAACTATCTTGTAATTAGAAAAAGTTGCTCTTGAAGTTGGCGAAAATAACAAATATTCCGACAGTACCCTTATGGGAAGTCTCAAATCTGTCAAGGGTTAAACTTTTAATAATAACATATAGAACAAACCTTTCATACTTTGACTGCTGCAAGCAGCTATAGAAAACATTCAGAGCTCAAGCAATTAAAAATGGAGTGAATCGCCACCTAAACTTACCAAATTCTGAAACAATTGGAATTTTTTTGGACGGAACCTACTTGTATGCAACCAGAATGGGATAGGGTTAAACTTTACAACCAAAATAACAACAGAAAATATGCTCGATAGTCATTTGTGAATACGTACATGAAAAGTGTTTGAAATTAACCCTTTCCAAAATGATAGAAAAGGCAACCAACAATGGCTAATTTTGGCATTTTCAAACGGTACTCTTATTCTCGCCCTCATTATGCTAGAGGGTTAAATCTGAGATTAAGAAGTAAACAGTAACTTTCTTCCACAATCATTGTTGCATCTAGCCATACCAAAATAATTATTACAACTACCTTGTAATTAGAAAAAGTTGCTCTTGAAGTTGGCGAAAATAACAAATATTCCGACAGTACCCTTATGGGAAGTCTCAAATCTGTCAAGGGTTAAACTTTTAATAATAACATATAGAACAAAATTTGTCATACTTTGACTGCTGCAAGCAGCTATAGAAAACATTCAGAGTTCAAGCAATTAAAAATGGAGTAAATCGTCACCTAAACTTACCAAATTCTGAAAAAATTGGAGTTTTTTTTGGACGGTACCTACTTTTATGCAACCAGAATGGGATAGGGTTAAACTTTACAACCAAACTTACAACAGCAAATATGCTCGGTAGTCAATTGTGAATACGTACAGGAAAAGTGTTTGAAATTAACCCTTTTCCAAAATGATGGAAAAAGCAACCAAAGTTGGCTAATTTTGGCATTTTCAAACGGTACTCTTATTCTCACCCTCATTGTGTTTGAGGGTTAAATCTGAGATTAAAAAGTAAACAGTAACTTTCTTCCGCAGTCATTGTTGCATCTATCCAGTCCAAAATAATTGTTACAACAACCTTGTTATTAGAGAAATTTGCCCTTGAAGTTGGTCAATTTTGAAGAAAAATTCTATATTCATGTCATTTTTGGCCAGTGGGGGTTAAAGTTGAAAGATCTGAGTGGTGATTGTGGTGTATCATATTATGCTCTAAATGTGTGGAAAATTTGAGCTAAATAACTGTAAACAATTCAAAAAATGGTGAAATTTTGAAGGTTTTGGCAGAATATTTTGAAAATACGCATTTTCACAGATATGACGATACTCCATTTCACAAGATTTTATGAAGTAAGTGTGCCAAATTTGGTCAAAATCGTACAGCTTGTTTTCGAGCAGTTCAACAGACAAAATTCAGGGAGGAAAAAAAAAAAAAATTAAAAAAAAAAAAATAGAGAAGAAAAATTTTGAAAAAGAAGAATAACAATAGTCTTTCCCAAACTGGGTTTGGAAAAGCCTAATAAATTTTGATGTCCTGTGTGTTGGGTAAAGGGTAAAAAGAGGATGCATGTCAAATATCGAATCATTGCAGATAGTAGTTCATCAGATGATTGTGCAGTGCTTTCCCATTACAAAACAGTATTAAATGGGAGTAATCTGCTTGATTTGATGACACTTGACTAGAAATAAAGTGTTTATAAACTATTATGAGATGTGTAGGACACTTTTGAAGTCAGTCAACACATACATATTATTATTATTTGCATGTGTCCATATTTTGAAACTAAAACTTCACTGAAGGTGTTTAATTCCCTACTTTCGGCTTTTCACAATGCACTTCTGAATGTGGAGCTTTGAAATTTTGGGAATATGCCAACGTTCACTTGCTTGCGGGCAGGTCTTTTTTTTTTAAAACATAATTTACAATAGAAAAAGGGTTTGACCAACAGGTATAGCCTATATCAACGTATCTCCCAATACATTTCCCAAATTACAAAAGATAATAAATGGGTGTAAGTGCGCAACACATAATTCTAATTTCATTAATCACATTTTATGAAACACTTAATTACATTCTAGGTGTGTTGCCTCCAAAAAAATGGAAATCCATTCTTTAGTAAATCTTGAGTGATTTTTCGCATTACAGACAGACATTTTCGAACACTGAAATACGTACAGTAAAACCTGTTTTGAGACACCACTGTCGTGGGAGACCACCTGTCATAAGAGACTGCTGTGACTTTGTCCTGTTTGGCTGTTTTACACTGTCGTGAGAGACCACCTGTTTTCAGAGACCACTTTCGCATGACAAAAGGGGTGGTCTCTCAAGACAGGTCATACTGTACTGGTCTATTAGATTTATGATGGCTACAGAACAGTTGTGCCCACTGGGTGAGGGTTAAAACTTGGGATAAAACATATAACAGCACAATTGTTCTTGGATGAATGCCCTATCTTCTCATGGGAAAGGTTTTGAGACCATATGGCTCCAGTGCTGAGAAATTGCATGTAAAAGTTGGCGAATATAACTATTATACCGACAGTACCCTTATGGGAAGTCTCAAATCTGCCAAGGGTTAAACTTTTAATAATAACATATAGAACAAAATTTGTCATACTTTGACTGCTGCATGCAGCTATAGAAAACATTCAGAGCTCAATCAATTAAAAATGGAGTAAATTGTCACCTAAACTTACCAAATTCTGAAAACTTGGAGTGTTTTGGATGGTACCTACTTTTATGCAACCAGAATGGGATAGGATTAAACTTTACAACCAAACTTATAACAGCAAATATGCTTGGTAGTCAAGTGTGAATACGTACACGAAAAGTGTTTGAAATTAAGCCTTTCCAAAATGATAGAAAATGCAATCAAAGTTGGCTAATTTTGGTATTTTTCAAATGGTACTCATATTCTCGCCCTCATTGTGCTTGAGGGTTAAATCTGAGATTAAAAAGTAAAAATAACTTTCAACCACAATCATTGTTGCATTTATCCATACCAAAATAATTGTTACAACAACTTTATAATTAGAGAAATTTGCCCTTGAAGTTAATCAATTTTGAAGGAAAAAATTATATTAATGTCATTTTTGGCCAGTGGGAGTTAATATTGAAAGATCTGAGTGGTGATTGTGGTGTATCATAATATGCTCTGAATGTGTGGAAAATTTGAGCTAAATAACTGTAAACAATTTTGAGACATTCGAAAAATGGTGAAATTTTGAAGGTTTTGGCAGAATATTTTGAAAACACGCATTTTCACAGATATGACGATACCGCATTTCACTAGATTTTATGACATTACATAAGTGTGCCAAATTTGGTCAAAATCGTACAGCTTGTTTTCGAGCAGTTCAACAGACAAGATTCAGGGAGGAAAAAAAAAAAAATAGAGAAGAAAAATTTTGAAAAAGAAGAATAACATTTGTCTTTTCCAAACTGGGTTTGGGAAAGCCTAATTAATTGGCGATTTTTGTGAATAGCGCTGGACGGGTTTTGCTGTTACGTTGGGTAAAGGGTTAAAGAAAATTTGGTGATATTGTGATATTGATTGTTAATGTAGTTAAGTACAATTGTACTGTCGCGGCCCATAATTGCAGGAAGTTACTTTATTTTGATTTCTTTCTTATTTTTCTCTTCTTCATTCAGTTTGCGAAATAAAGATGACTGTTCAGCCTGATTCCTCTCATGTTCACCGCTCAAACACTGACTGTGACGCAGATAAACGACGACGAGATAAATATCATTTTATCAGTACGATATTCAATCATGTGACAAGCAATCAATAAGCCAAATATTTAGCGATGAATTGAAACACTTAACGTCCAGCTATCTCTACATGTCAACAAGTTTTCTTCAATACGCATCTCATCATTAAATGTATTCCGTCTTACGTTTATCGAAGTAGACTTGTGTTAATTTTAATGCTATCTCTACATGTATTGTCCCCAAATATAAGCTTTAACAAAAGGTACATTCTAGTGTCATAATACAATTGTTACAGAAACCATCGGAAGTGAAGCTCGTTTTCATGGCAGTGTAAACAAAATGAGGGCAACTGAACAATTTCAGCCTCTTGTTTCAAGTTCATTCTTCGTTGCATTCCATCTTTTTGATTGATCAATTTTCCTGTCACATGAATATCTGCTTCCATATTATTTAGAAATTATCGGAAACACACCCAGCAAACAGCATAACCTAACTCTCTCCACACGAGAGGATCAATAATCCTTCTCAGGGGTGTCGTAAATGGAGGTTTAGTCAGAGAGATGTGGCACCTCCAATAATTTTTCAGTCGGGATCTTTGAGTCTGGACTGGGGCCAATACTATAACACTTTTACAATTGTATTTTCTAGAATTGTATTTTCTAGTTAAGTTTTAAGTATGCTAAAATAAACCATTGGCATTTTCAAAGATCTGGCAAGTTGCCAGTTGGCAAATTGCCATATTTTTTAAAATGCCAATGAATCATTGTTGTCAGTTATATTAATAGGTTGAAAATACAATTATAGAAAATACAATTGTAAAAGTTTTATAGTATTGGCTCCAGGTTGGTCTCAGAGACATCAGTTCACCCTTGAAAGTAATTATCTACTTAGAGATTAGATTTGATACATGGACTTATGTGACGTACACAGTCGTTCGTACAAATGGAGAGCGGAGACCTCCGATTCGGGCAGTTGGGCACAGCTGCCACTTGGAGTACGGGACGAACTAATTACATAAAAGTTGCGCCTCGATCACTACATGTATATTTTATAAATCCGCAAATAAATCTTTAGTTTCTTTTCAACTATAATCCCTGATTGATATTCCAACTATATCATCAACAAATGCCTTCGATGAAGGCATGTCTTAATGGTGTAGTTTGAATATTTTGTTTGCCTGGACATGAGCCATCACGTCCGGGACCATCAGGTTTCCACCCCCACTCCCACCGCCCAATTGGTCATATTCTAGGGGGAACTGTTGCTTCATTGTCACAGTTTGAACACACACAGGGCCTCATTGCAAACAGTTATTTATCACGAGTTATACTATAATATTTATAGGGGGTAACCATTTATGCTTATTTAAAGGGCCATTCACATGGACAGAAATTGTACGGGGTATATTTTTGTTTGGGGTATATATTTTTATACCATGTATAAATCTGGGGAATCACACGCGTTCGTATGCATTTTTAGATTCTAGGGTAATTTGGTGCATAAATTGTAATTTCTCCTTTAAACATGGATCGAGTTGATCGCCTTAGGAGAAACTCTCTTCCCTATGCTCAATAGAGGGCGCCATCATAGGTACCACGAGAACCCGAACGTGTTGGACATTTCTCCGTTCCGAAGACTGTACGAAAATATTGTTCTGAAAACATTCTTCGAAGACAAGTGGTTGGAAAACTTCAGGATGAAGATATCTTCATTCCAGAAAATTGGGCGCGTGAACCAACAGATAGACAATGGTGTGACGCAAGCAAAGAAAGCTTTACGCTAAAGTACACAGGTGGCGTTTACATGCGCACTAAGTTGCAATTTGTACTTGGTCTAAACGAACTTGCACCACCTCCCAGGTGGTGTAAGATATGATATACCTGGTACAAATTAAATATACCCCTTACAAATCTGTTCACATTACAAAAATATCGTGCTAGGTACAAATATTTGTACCCAGAAATGTTATATACCAGGCACAATTCGTCACATGTAAATGGGGCGTAAAATATTATTCCATTCTTGAATAATTATTGGTAACGAGCTCCTGTGGACTGAACTTTTCTTTGTCCCAAAATCCCGATAAATTCTGTCTTTTGATTTGTCAGAATGCCTTGGACAAATAGCCATGGCAAAGGGTGCGCCCAACATCCAAGGTATATGAGAGCGTGCAACATTCAGGGTATAAGCGCAGGCGAAACATCGGGGGTATATGGTTTGAATGAAAGCTTTTCGCTTCCGCTAGCTTCATTATAAAACTCGAACCAAAAAAACCCGAAAATAGTCACAAATATCATCAGATTTCCGACAATATAATCATAAAAATAAAATAAGAGCAAATAATTCGTCCCCTGAGTACCAATGTGTTCTATGTGCCAGTAGGCACATAGAACACATTGGAACTCAGGGGACGATATGTCAACAAAATACTGTTTACTCGTTTCCTTAACGACCCAAGGTATGTAACTCTATCTGTTGTCTTCTGCGATTATAAAAACAAAGTTATTATCACGAATTTGGTCCAAATGATTGTGGAGCTGAGAAATGTGTCCACAAATTTATTACCACTATGTTTGTATTGTGTTTTAAACGGGACAAAAACGTTATCTCCGCCAACATGTATGGTATATGGAGATTTAATACCTGGATGTCTCATTTAAACACAGCGCATTCAGGTTTGTCCCTATAAGTTCGTGGGTCTATAAGTTTCACAATTTACCACTAACCCTATGGAGTCTATGCGAAATTCAGTGTTAAAAATCTTGGGTCTATAAGTTACACAATTTAACACTAACCCTATGGGGCCTATGGAAAACGCCGTGTTAAAAATGCTTGGGTCTATAGTGGCCCCCGCATCATGCTTTATGACCAGATCCTATAGTACATTTTTGCTTATAAGTTTTTACTGGAGGATAAGGAAGCTGTTTTTTGTCTTTTTTGTATAACAAAGACTTGGTTGTGTACATGAGAAGATATCTCTTTCTAATATTGTGGGTAGCCCTGAAAAGGGCTGTTTTTGATTTGATGTAGTGTAAGTCACTCAACAGTTAGCAATATTTTTCATATATCGCCCATGACCATCGAATCGTACCCGTTTCGTTTTTTTAGGTTTAACAATATCATCAGATTCTTCCTCACTCTGATTGTCTAGAATAGGTTGTTGAATGACTTTATCTGTTTGTGTGGATGTAGTTACTAACTGTTTTCGTGCTTGTCGTCCCCTTTTTTTCAGAGGTTGAGGTATCGGTTCTGTCAACTCATATGGTACTGTTAAAGGAAGAGACGACACTTTGAATTCTATAGGAACTGTAATCTTATCAGCTGAGAGAACAATCTTTTGGTGAGATGATTTCATGTCTTGTAGAGTCTCCAGGATTTTCTGTAATAATGTTTCATTTTTTTCATCTTGTGAAAAAGAATTATTCACCCTCTCACTTGGTATGGTATCCTTTTGGTTTGGTATTCTCTGCGGTGCCATCAATGAGTTGTCAATACGAATTAAATCGTTAAAATCAGCTAATATATTGTATTCGTCCATGATTGAATGCAGAACAGGCGATTGCTTTTTATCAAATGAATTGTCTGGAATGCGTTTTAGATTTTATAGACAATGCGAGGATCGAAAATGCACTGAAGAACGCTCACGCGACAATTTTATCGAGTGCGGGAAACAATTGTTGATAAGAGACGTTTACTATCACAGCCGTCCGACGTCAACAATTTTTTCCCGCAAAAATTGTTGACGTCGGACGGCTGTGATAGTAAACGTCTCTTATCAACAATTGTTTCCCGCACTCGATAAAATTGTCGCGTGAGCGTTCTTCAGTGCATTTTCGATCCTCGCATTGTCTATAAAAAGAAGGTGAGTTGAGGATTTGGATACATTTCATTATCTGACTCAAGAAATTATCTTTGACAGAGAGGAAAAAGACATGGAGGCAACAAAGATTGATTACAGTTCCGTAGAGAGTTATGAGAGAACCAAGAAACAGAGGGCCGATGAAGAATTCGCCTTGGCTTTGAGAAAGTGGTGGTCGGCAACACTTTCGATGGAAGAACAACATAAGAAGATTGAAGACCACCCTTTCGTTAAAGCCGCCACACGTCCGTTCGGGGAGATCCAGTACAAGAATCGACCTAAACACTGGTTTGATCTCCCCGTACATTTGCAGGAGGAAGCTCTTGTGGGGAAAAGCTACACATGGGAGCAAGATTGCTTTACAGATGAAGAGATGCTAGCAACAACCATAGATGTGTGGGAAGGTGAATTCTTCACCGAAGAAGAGATGGCTTTACCACATAGCTCTCTACGGATCTGAAGATTTTTAAAAACGGCCCTTTTCAGGGCTACCCACAATATTAGAAAGAGATATATCTTCTCATGTACACAACCAAGTCTTTGTTATAAAAAAGACAAAAAAACAGTTCCTTCCCTAGAGTGTGACACAATGTCTATATTATTTTAAAATCATTTTATATTAGGGGTATCCATGTGGTTTTGGGTTGTCATCTCTCCACTTTGTGCATACAACTTCTATAAATGGGGAAATGGCATTTTGTGTGTCTTCTTGTGTTTTGTTGTGAGCATCAGGAAATTATGCTCACAATAAAACACAAGAACACATGCACAAAATAAAAAAAAACTTAGTGATTCGCGTTGTGGTCGAACTCTCTGTGATAGTTGTTTTTTCTATAGTAAGAATAGTATTCATTGTATGTTTAGCAATCAATTTTTTCTCTACAGTATAAACTGTATATCAGGTTACACTATAAAAGTTTTTGATAAGTATGCATACAATATTAAAACCTAATACTCTCAGTGAAAAAGAGAAGTGACTCTTAACTCTTTTTTACTGTTGGGAAATAATAGGGACACGGTGATAAAAAAGGGATTATAGGACTAACCTAACAAAATCGACTAAACTATCACAGAGGTTTTAACAAAACACAAAACTGTATTTAAAGTTGAATCATTATATTGAAATGAAATCTGAACATATATACACCGAGATCTGAGTTTGCCTATCCATGAGAAAACCTATTTACATCAAGATTCTTTTTTATGCTAGTTTTTATTTGACAGCCAAGATTTTTTGAAAAAATCTTGGGAGTCAGATAAAAAACTGATATCACTCAAGTGATCTGATTTTGAAACAAATATAACAAATAACTAAAAAACCCTATCTCTCTGTTACACAAATGTCTGGCGAAAATTATATAATAGATAATTGACTTTAATAAAAAAAACTTAAAAAACTAAAAGATGTAAAAAATTACCTCTGTGGGATTGTTTTGACACCTGATATTTACAGTTATTTCAAATAATGTCTATAAGTTTGCTCAAACCATCGTCGAACATCTCTATCATTCTCTTGGAAATTTCTTGGATCAAATTTGATAGTAAGAACTGTCTCTAAATCATATCCTCTTGCAAGATGATCTAAAGCAAATATACAGTACATTCCACACACAGCAGTAAATTCACTTTGTAGTCTCATTGTATTTATTGTCCAGGAATCTGTATTTTTCACTATGAAATTGTATATGTCTCTATCTATTGGTGGTAAACCATATGAATCAAAGTAGATAGCAGAATGATTGTCTTTAAAATATATTGCTATCCAATGTTCTCCTGGTTCTTTTGATGAATCTGTGTTCACAATATATGCTTGTCTGTGTTTAGGTTTTTGTTTTGGTAACAAGCCTTTTGAACACACCTTTCCATTTAAGGATGATAACCTTTGAGAACTGTCAAGTATAGTTTGTAATTGTATGGTTTCCATCTTCTTAGCCTTGGAAAAGGCTGGCACGGAGCCGTTAATCAAGATATGCTGTATAATATGACCAGTCTCTTTTAACTAAATCTGCCCACTTTTGAATGTCTTTTTGGCAGTCTATTTCAAAGTCCATATGAGCACAATATTCTAATAAGTTTATTTTTCTTGCTCTCTTGTGTAGATTATACAGTATAGTCACTGGACACACTTTCTGTAAACACTCTGCAATGTTTATATCTATTAATGTTGTTGTGTTGGTTCGATTTTCTTCAGAGATATTTTTCATTTTCTGTTGAATGGATTTTGTCAGTTCTATCACTACACATTCTTGAAATAATGTTTGTATTTTTTCTTTACACATCTTGCAATATTCACACTGACTCATCTTGTTTAATAGTCAAAAATCACTTCTCTGAATTTGTTGATTTCTATTTCACTATCAAATTCTGCATAGACAACAACGTTGATCACCTCTGGAAGAGCTTGAGCAAACTGAAGTTCAAACCTAAGATTGCCAGACTTTATTGGGTGAGCCAAGGGCCCACTACTACTCTGATCAGGTGTCAAATCAATACCCCAAAGAGTATTCCCTTTTGCATAATCCTGCAAAGATAAATTAAATGATTGATTTTGTCCAAAATAGCCCATAGCTTCGTACAATGATAAATATGAATTTAGATAAAGTCCACCTTCAAAATTCGGTTCAAAGGGACGTGCTTTAATGGAATGTCCATCTATTGTGATTTCCAACTTATTCAAATCGAAATGTTGAAAATTAAATGGATTAGTGCCAATATCTCCATTTATATCTCGATTACTAACTAAACCAAGAATAATTCGTTTTGGCATCTGTTTATGAAACAGATAGTCTTCTATTTTTGAACGAAGACCACTTCCAATCGTAAAAGTTTTAATTTCACTACGTCTTATGGGCATTTTATAATTTGTTCAATCTATTTGTGCATTAAGATCATTCGCAAATTTTGGAAATAAATCCAATGCCGGTATTCTGAATATGGCTTTTTGAATTTCTATTTTTCCATTTTCACTACCAATCAAACAAAATTTAGTTGGAGCACGATGCAATTTAATTCTCATCTCAACTCCATTTGGTAAATACTTATCTTGCACAAACAGATCTAAATGCAGTTTTCCTCTTAGTTGTACATTTTTGCTACCACCAATTAATTTAGCTCGTTCAGTCAAACCTTTGTTAGACGAAGCTTTACTTGTTTCTGCGTGGTGTCCAGGAGTATCTGTATACCACATCTCACTAGCAGCTAGATGTGTTTTTTTCACATCTCTTGAATAACTAAGAAAATTCTCAAAAAATGCTCTATAAGGATAAAGATCTGTATTGGTGGTGATAAGATTGCCATTCAGTGTAATATCAATTTTACTGAACATGCTATGAAAAAAATTATTGATAGGAGCAATTTGTGTATCTCCAGCCAAAACACTCCCATCTTGTTTTGTAATTTTAAATTGAACTTCAAGTGTAGATGCTGCAAGATCTAACCACTTGGTTGTTTGTCTTGGAATTAAAAATTCTATTGGTGAAGAATTATTTAAAGATGCAATAGGAAATTGTTCAATTTCACCAATATTTTCTATACCACTTGATGTTGGTGATACATTATCTGGATCAAAACTACTACCAAAATGTTCGCAAGATCCATGTAACATCATGATTTTTTAATCAAATATTCAAGTGGTCTTGATTTTCGTTTTAAATAAGCTTGTCTTTGACGTGTCTTACCTCCACGAGAACGAACCATAGACTGACGTTTTCGTTCTTGTTTTTGTCTTTTTATACCTAAAGCAGATTCACCAACTGATTTCAAAAGATCTTTTCCATGAGTTAATAAAATGTCTTTAGGTGCTTTACGTTTTTTTATCAATTCATTTGCTATTTCTAAACCATGTCTTAATCCATCTCTCTTTAATGTTTGAAATGCATTTTTTGCAATTGGTTTTATAAAGGGTGCAGCTGTTCTTATTGCTGTGCGAAAAATAGACCCTAATCCATATCCATATTGCCGTGGTACACCTTGATACACCGGCATCATTTTTTACAAATTTAATTTATGTCTCTGTCTAAAATGCAACTTGACAACTGTCTTGCCACTTGCAAACTGAATGGGTTTACCAGTGTTCCCATTTATATTTATAGTGATCTGATCAAAATAAGATTTTGATACTGGTACGTAATGTACATTATCAAATTCTATATGAGTGTGTAGAGACTCTTTATGTGATTCAAATGGAATCACACGTAAAATAGGTGCTTCAATATCACCTAAAAATGTATAATCTGCTATGTCAGCATAAATAAAGATTTGATTGAAATCCACATTTAAGTCCACATTATATTTAAATGCACCTTTTGATGTGTTAGGAAAAATGACAGGAAAAATATCTTTACATCCCAATTTTTGTAATAAACTTTCTGACATTTCAATACCCACTTTCCCAATACTATTTCCTACTATTTTTACACGGCCTTGGAGACTTGAAAATCCAACATGAAATAATACATCAAATGATTTAAATATGTCTCCAAGTTTTTCTTGAATTTCTGTTTGCATTGCATCTATGACATGAGCGCCATTTAAATATGCACCTGATAAAATATTTAATTCGACAGCAGCAACACCTTTGTGTAATGTATGTTTCAAATTCGTTTTATTAATACGATTTGATATTTTGCTATCTGTCACAATGATTTTAAAAACAGATTCTTCATCTGTAATATTTTTTGCTTCCGAAGGTAAAATTACTTCAACTAATCCCACTTCCCAATGTTCTTTATCAACATGAATAGGTTTAGATAATTGTGTTTGAAAACAACATTGCTTATTATTTGGAAACATATCCATAGAACTATCACTCAGAAGTGTTACGTAAAATGAATTCATTTTTCTTATCTTGTGGTTGTTTCAAATATTTTAAACCTGGACTTGGAAGAATATATCCTAATGAACTACTTAATAACACTAACCACAATTCTTTATCAGGGCTTTGTAAACTCAAATGTGCAATGGCAGTAATTATAATACCATAAATGATAATAATCTGTGTGAAATAAGTGACTTGATTTTTTGCAACACGATTTCCACAAATTTTAAATTGTTGACTTTGTTGACTTTGTACATCAACACTTGTGGTATCATTAGGTAATGAGGTTTCATTTGATGACATATTCTTTTTATATCAAATCTGATTCTGCTATCCAACTATCAAATTTCTTTGGATAACCTTCCCAATGTACTTTAAGTTCTTTAATAATTTTCTTTCCCACACGTCTTGACCGTCTATTAAGAACTGATTCAATTATATATTTTTTATCATCTTTTATACTTTGAATTTCTTGTGGATAAAATGTCCCTTGTATATTTTCACCACCCATATCTTCAAGTTTATAAGTGGGTGGTATTGTATGTTTTACATGAGTAATTTTAAATAATTCTTTTGTCCAATTTGGTAAATACCCTTTTTCAAATGTACGTTTGGTTTTATTAATACGTACTATATCACCAACTTTAAATTGTATTTTTTTCTTTTTAGATTTTTTTTTACCATACAAATGTTGAGATACTTCTACTTCATTTTCTAATGATACTGAAGCAGGAGTTCTCTGAATACTTCGATGAAAACTATGATTATATCCATCAACTAAATTTTCCAACACATCAATGTACCTTAATGTACGTTTGTGTGTAAAATATTTCCACATTCGTGTTTTCAAGGTGCGTTGAAAACGTTCAACAATACTAGCTTTGGTTTCAGGATTTTCTGTTGTGAAGAAATGAATGTTTTGTTTCTTTAAAAATTTTTGTACATCTTTATTTTTAAATTCAGAACCTTTATCAGATTGTAATGATAAAGGTTTACGTCCAGAAGTTTTCAAAATACTCTGAAAAGATTTTGTTAAGGTCTCTCCTGATTTATTGTGAATGGGTATTACCCATGCATATTTGGAAAATACATCAATAACACAAACTAAATAACGAAATTGGTCATTGTAAGATTGTAAACTTTGTAAGTCTGCTAAATCAATCTGCCATTGGTGATCAATACCACCCACTATAGTCTTTCGTCTTGAAAACTTTTTACGGATGGGTTTATGTAAAGTATAAGTTCTTTCTCCTTTCAACCATTTTTTCACTTGATCAATTGTGATGGAATTATCTTTACTATGAGCTGCTTTGTACAATTTGTGTATACCACCATAACCAGCAGGATGTTTTGTATTGTAATATATTTCAGTTAATAAATCATTCAATAAGCCTCCCATTTTTCAGATAATCTACGTTTTGTCAATTTACGCTTTAGTGCTGACTTTGGTGTGTCTTCACTCCACTGCACTCTATGACCTCGACGAACTTTACGTTTTGGAGGGGGTGATTGAGGAGTTTTAGACCGACTATCTGCTGGAGAACTTTGATATTTACTGGGTTTGGGTATAGGTTGTCTATTCATCCATAACCAACGTTCACGATTACCAACAAAATCTTGAGGGATATTTATATCTTTTAATCCACGACTAAACATTTCCCATCCACTCGGTTTAAAACCTTTTCGGTGTCTAAGAACATCATTCACTAAATCTATGATATTTGAACCTTTTATGACTTCTCCATCGTAACTTAATATACCCTGATCATCCCAACTCATGTGTGGATGAGATGATAAAGCAGATAATAATGAAGTTGCTTTACGTCTCATTGTAACAGGGACACTTTCTATAATACGATCTCGTAAAAATAATGATTTTTCTCCTGACTCAGGCAATGGAACCAATGTTGGTTGTAATGCCTTCTTATGTGACAATTGAAATTTTTGTAAAGTTTCCCCATACTTTTGTTCTTTCTCACTTTCGGACAACTCTGAATTTCCTAACACAGATGATAAATCATTTTGAAGTTGTGCAGTATTTGTAACTTGTGGGTTAGGTGGTAATCTTGGTCTTTGAGCTTTTTCATTTCTAAAACGTTGCATATCTTCTAACATTTGATAAGGTACAATAGCCATCTTTTTCATATTTTACTGACTAATTTATTTGCAAGATTTGTTGCAACTCCTATAGCAGGTCCAAGTAAACCAAGTAATGGTAAAAAACCACCTTTTTGATTTAAAATTTGTTTTTTCTTTTTAAGAGTTATTGATTTACTAGCGAGTGCTCGTAGTTGTTGACGCTTTGGATGTAATTTTTGTTTCTGACTTTGTGTTAGATGTATGTTGCCTTTTAAAAGATTATGACAGCATTCTGACACACAATTAATTAATTCTTTAGGTGCATTTTTCATAATTTGTTTTTGAAATGCTGGAGGAGTTTGACTTAAACCTATTAACATACCACCATATTTTTTAACTAAAGGAATTTTTTGTTTCTTATTTTGTCTCACCATCTTGCTCTTATAGAATCTAATGATTAAATGAAACAAATATAAAAATGTAATGCTATTTATACATGTGCAAACTTATTTATTTCACTTAAAGTAAGACCTTATCCCTTTAACAGGTTTAGGTGTATTTAAAGCTGTAAAACGTGCCATTGTGGGAATCTTTTCTTTTAATGGTACATGTTGTGTATTTTGTAGAGAATACATTGGTTCATGATTTTTAACACCATCTTTTGTTATTGACACTACACGTGTTAACTTAAGTGGTGATACTTTTCTTTGTCTTTGAAGATTTTTCACAAGTAATGCTTTTGTTTTTGTAGATGGAGATCTATGAGGTGCAATTTCAAAATTTGTGTACATATATTTTGGTCCTACCTTTCGTTGATTTTTTATCTCTCTAGAACTTGATGAATTATTTAATCTTTTCTTAGGGGGTTTTCGTTTGCTTCTAGGTGACTTTTGTTTCTTACTCTTTGTTTTTTTGAATGGTGAATAGAATGATCTACTTGTCTTATGACCATCCCATCGAATTAAATTACGAATGATAACACCACCAAAAAATCCACCACCTCCTGGTTTTAAAATAATGTTTCGTTTTGTTGCAAGATCAACTCTGGGATTTGCAAGTTGTTCAAGATCTTGTTTATGTTTATCCATGAAAGTTAAAGTTTGTTTTGGCAATTTAATTTTCTTATTAAGTATGATTCTACTTGCTAATGTAAACCATTTTAAAATTTTCTTAAAACCTTTCTTAAGTAATTTTTGTCTTGCAAATGGACTTGTTTCTTGACCAAGTTGTTCCAAAGATTGTATGAACGATACCATGATGATGTGTAGTCGTTGACAAACTTTGACTAACTAACATCAACTCATTAGAACATGGGGAATTTATAGTTTTGTATAAATGATAGGGCCACGTTCATTTTGTGTTACCCAAGGATGAAAAATATCAGTTCTTAATCTCAAAGACTCAGGAGTTCTAGGATGAAAATCAATTAATAAATAACCATGATCAATACTTGTTGCATCTTGATAACATGCATTTAAATGTGGTAATTGAACTTGATTTGCCAATACTTTAATTTGCCCTTTATCTCTGGTATTTTGAAATAAAATCATATAATGTGCATTTAAACTTATGGTACGACTAGATTTAGATTGTTGAAACATATTTTGTGTAATGTAAATGACACTTGCATTTCTATGATGTCCTTTTCGTGTGAACCATAATTTAATTTTTTCTTCATCTTTATCTCCTAACATATCATCAAAAACTACAAGATGGGGAATAGTGACATCACTGACAATTTCATATTCATCATCAGGGATACCTTCTATGAATTTAATATCTTCACTTTCTTTAAGTAAAGTATATGTATTTTGCCATTCTTTATAACACCAAATGATTTTTTGTGGGGGAATTTGAAATAAGTCATGTTTCATATCAATAAGCTTTTTGACAAATTCTGTTTTTCCTGAACCACTAGGTCCCGAAATAAAGATATTACAAGGGTGTTGAAACAATAAACATTCACTCGATGCCATAATTGTATTTGTGTGTGAATAAGAGTTGTCAAATCACTCACTTATATACTTTCTGATTCCATACCTTCTTCATGTCTTTTAGTAGGTATTCGTTTTAAGGGTGCTTTTAACTCAAATACAGTTTCTGAAGAATCTATTCTTCTATCTATTTGTGGTACACATTGTCTATACAAGTAATTAATGATTTCTTTATCATAAATTATATTACCCCACACAACTCTTGTCCAAATATTTTCTATATTATCTTTGTAAAAAGCATTCATGATTTGTAATGCATTACAAAATTCCCCATACATTTCATCTTTTCCCAATTGATTATGAATAAACTCTTTTGTTATAGTTAGATAACCAGGAGTGATCAATTGAAATGCATATAATAATGCCTTACGTGTAATCTTGTTGTCTAACATATGTCTTACTGGTTCCATGGTTGAAATCAAAGTGATGATTCTTTTGTCTCTTCTGATGTATTTTGTCCATCAGGTACTATATTACCTGATGCACAAAATACATCAGGACGGTCAGGAAAATCATTTCCTGCATTATCTGAAAACATTTTATCAAACTTAGTTTTGAATTGTCCTGCAGCTTGTCTTGCAATTATGGTACTAAATGATGTACTTTGATCATTTAGCACCATGAGTGCAAATAAAGACTTAGAATCTGGAAAATCATCTAAACACTTGTCATATTTTTTCATTGTTGAAAATATTTGATTTAAAGTGAATCCATAATCCATCACTGATAATATTTTATCTGGGGGTGTTTGCATACTTGTTGGTGGATTGTATAATTGACAATTTCTTATCAGTTGAATATAAGAACAATTTGGTGACCACTTAACATGTTCTTGCAAAGGAATATCTTTTTCTTCCCAATTCATTAAACCTTGTCCACATACAAAACATTTTACTTTACCATCTCCTATATAGAAAAATCCAGCTTTAGCTAAGTCTTCTTTCTTGGATTTTAAAATAGGGTTTGTAGTCATACTAAAACTCGAAAGTCTTCTTAACTCTGACAAGTATATAGGATAAGTAGGATTGAGTGGTAGAGACATCTTGCCTGCTCAGTGTTCAAAGTGGAAATGAGAAATCTGAAGGTGCTTTTATACCTTAAACCCATAAGGTCTTGTGTCATATTTATCCACTACAAAACGTTTTGTGTACACAGATCTGAATGTTTTGGTTTGTTTTTCACTTGTGACTTGTCTGTTCTTGTTGCGTTTAATTCTATGTGTGTATTCAATGTTCATTTTGTAATTGTGTCTGTCTTGTACACATTCCACCATGGATTCAAAATTGACTTTCTGTGATGTATTGTAATCTAATGTTATTCCTTTGACTTTACATGAAGTGTGTATTTGACCATCTTTAATGTATTTGTAACCATAATTTTTTGGACCTAAACCTACATATTCAATAATTTTTGCATCTGGATGTTCATCTGTCCATTGACCTAACCTACTGTTTACAACTTGCGGATTCCAAAGTGAGGGGTTATGAATGTAGATACAACTGTCTGTGTCAAAATATAATACTCGTCTACCCAAACGTCCTATTACTTTATATAATTCCATTCATGCATAAGCTGTGACAAAAGATGCAACTGCAACATTAGCTGATTTGTGAGGTTCATAAACATCTGTAGACTTTGTGTAATTGACTAAAATACATTTATCATGATCAAACAATTCAACATTTTTAATAATGATGTCTTTATCTTGCATCAGGTCAAAATATTTTGATGGGTCTTGTATGTATTCTGTTTTTGTTTTTAAATTGTTTTGTGCACTTTTCCCCCATAAACAGTTTAACATGGTTTTAGCAAATGATCTTTGTCCTGGATTTTTTTCAATATTTTCCAAATGTATGTTTTCAATTTGAGCATAGTCTTTCTTAAATGTATCTTTGTCTGTTTCTGTTTTCACCCAATCTGGATATCCACTAGCTTCTTGTTTCATTTTTAAATATTTGTTCACATAATGTTTGTAAATTTCTGAAGACCATTCTTCCCAATGCCAAATCTGATAAGTGTCAAGTAATGTGTACCCCATCCCCAATGCTTTAAAAAGTTCAACAGATGTCCATGTACCTGTAATACTACGCTGATCTGGTGTGTGTTCACATTTGTCTAATTCTTGTTCTGCACATGTATTGCAAAGTGTAAAAACCATTTTCTTGTTGCAATGAATTGGTAATACTGGCATGTGTAGAGATTGCGGTGGTAAAACTTTACATTTGATAAGTCCCCTGTACTGTCTTATATTATTCATGTTTATGTTTTCCTTTGTGAGTATATCTGGGTGACCTACTGGATATTCTCTGTGTTTATTGACATAAGGATAGAGTGAACAGATGTCTATGTATTTTATTTCATTGTCTGTATTTTGGTCTATTTTATGATGTAATTTAATGGCATTTGTTCTCCCCCCAAATAATGCTTCACGTGGTTTAATAGGATCCATGTTTGGAAAAAATGAATTTATTGTTGATTTTACTTCAGGATTTGATTCGCAAAAATGATCAAGTTCGTGTTCCCATGTTATTCTCATGTTATACCCTAATGATTCTAAATGGTGTATGCGTTCCTGTGTATTGTTGTATAGAGTTTGGTAACTTAGCAAATTGATTGGATTTTTCTCATGTGTATTGTCTTTGTAACATGTCATACACCCATGCCACATACATCCATAAAATTCAAAGATTGTATTTGTATCTTTGTGAAACCCATCAACATAATACCCCCCTATTTTAACTTCCCCACCATTGAGTGCATGTTGAATATGTATGTTTTCTTCCTGTGCAAGTGTCTGTAAAAATCTAATGGCTTTAATGGAGTATTTGACTTTAGCAGGGTAACCTATGTCTGAAATGATTGCCATTTTGTTATCTGGAAGTGAATTTTTTCTCCAGGCTTTTGTACATGCATCGGCTAAGGTAAATGCTTCTCTCAAGGGGTCTATGCCATCACTATCTATAAATTTTTGTCTGAATTCCCCACACCCCCTACGCAAGATATCTACATCTGATTTACAGTATAATTCCATTTCTTTTTGAAAATCAAATCTGGCATTACTAGTAAATTTTTTGTTGTACCACTTGATAAAATCTTCCCTGTCTGCTGGAGACATTGAATCTGGCATATACAATGTTGAATCTAAATAAGGGCCAACATAGTTTTGATAAGCTTGTGTGTTTGCCAAATGGGGGAAATAACCTTTTGCTAATTCTGTCAAGCCAAATGTTTTAGGAAATTGTGCCAATCTCATTGAAAGAAAATTTAAAGAATCTATAAGTCTAATACCACAAGCTTTAAGTGAAAGAATTTTTTTCCCATTCATAATTACATCAGGAGTTGTTGTACCAGTTTCAATGAGGTGCCTTAAAATAAACTGTCCATCAAAACCTCTTAAATTGTGAGCAATAGCTGTTGTCCCTTTATGTTCCTTACTGAAAAGCCAGTCACAAAAATCTGATAAAGTAGATTCCCCTTTAAATATTGATTGTCGATATCCAAATTTGTCACAGGAAATACATTCTTGATCTATAGGTTTGCAAATACATTCCCCACATGCACGATGAGCAACACAGAAATTTGGGATATGAACTCCTGAGTCTTGTGTGGTTTCAAAATCAAAAAATACAAATGGAATGTTTGGTATTTTTTCATCCTCGGGTGAAGTGTATTTTGGAATGAAACATTGGTGATCAGAATTAACTACTTGTTGACAATATTTGCATTTTTTGAATCCTTCACAGATGTGCTTTCCTTTTGTTGGATATATTAGTGAATTGCATGTTTTACATTTTTGAACTAATTGACAAATTGTTTTTTCTTCTTTCCCCTTTCTAGTTATATGGTTATTATAGCATAATGGACTTCTAAATTGTCTACTGCAACTGTAACAGGTGATGGGATGTTCAGGAATACATTTTGTTGGAGCATAGCAAATACAACCAAAAGGGCACATGTGACGTTCTCTCTGTTGGACCCCTTTACTGCAAAGTTCACAATAGTAGTGACATCCTAAAAACCCTGTAATTGTAGTGATGGTATCAAAATGCTGGTCATGGTGGTAAATATGAATAACTTTACTATCAGTGGTGGTAACTGGAGGTTTGAATAAAAATTCACTTTTTGCATACTGTGGATGAATTTTGATGACATACTCTGGGTAAAGCAGGTCTTGTATTTTATAATATTCTTCATATCCACAAGGAATATTATAATCAAGACCTGCTTTGTCCATCAATGCCTTAGCTTCCAACTCTTGTGTCAGTCTATCAGAACGTTTAATATTTTTCCATTTCTTTTGCAAAAGTTCTGAATTATCTCTATCAGCATAACACTTTCCCACTACAATGGCCCGTGCGAGACACAATGAATCATTAACATTTTTAATTTCAATAATACTTTTCTTGTTTCCAACCATTTTATCAACAGACGAAAATGCAATTGGTGCATGTCGCCCAGTCCCTTGTGGTAGAGAAGTGTGAGTTATTTCTAAAGATAATTGCCCATCATGGATAGTAAAGTTATCATTTGATTGTACAACTTTTTCTATTTCATCTAATATGGTGTTACCAGTGATACCTGAAGCCTTAGTAAATGGGATAAATATACCTATTTCTAATCCTGGATGGTCAACTGATATTCTCATTGGATCGTTGTCTTCTACTCCACATTCTTCTTTAATATCATCTACCAAACTGTCAAAGACTTTTCCAAGGGTGTCAAATGGATTCTTTTGATTAAATTGTTTAAAGGTTATTCTGCATACATGTGATTTGGAATGGAATTTTCTTGATGTTTTTTGTAGGAGTGGGTGGATGGTGTATAAGTCTCTTGCTGATTCTACTCTCTGCTTCTTGTAATCTACTTCACTCTCTGTCTCACTGGATTCGTCAATGGCTCTCTTCATCTTTTTCTTCTATCGTCTTCTAGCTTTTGAAAATATGTCTTGTCTTCTTGAAGTCAAAAACCAAAGTGTGAATCAACCTAAGATTCCCCCACTTTTTATATTTTCCTTTAATGTACATTTAATTGTGCATTTAAATGTACATTTAATACCCACTGAATTATACTGTTAATAAATGTTTCTTATACACATTTGAAAAGTTATAAAATGTAATCCATTCACTCTGTGGGAAATATTCCTATGGTAAATATTTTATTTGTTAGTGTATCTTTCAGTCAATATTAAATTCACTAAAACACATTTAACAACAGCAATATAGTATCCAGAGATTATTGAGTGTAAGAGATAGCATAACTGTTTGTAACCAAATGAATGTATATTTAAACAATTGTGTGTAAATGCACGTTATTGAACATTTAAATGTACAATTAAACGTACATTAAAAAAGTATAAAAGGAGGAAGAATCTTAAGATGTTTCACACTTGCTTTTGACTTCAAGAAGACAAGACATATTTTTGAAACGCTCCAAAAGTTAAAGATGGATAGAGTTACAGATCCAAGATTAGAAAAAGCAAGTGATGCTAAAAGTATTTACTATAAACCATCTAAATGGGGAGAAGTTAGAAGACTTGTGAATGAACTTTATAAATTGATATCAACACCTAAAGAGATGATTTGTTCCATTTGTCATCAGAAAGGACATTGGGCGAATACATGTTCAGACAAAGGGCCATGTTTTTATTGCAATCAGAGAGGACATTGGATAAATGAATGCAGATTGAAAAAGCTATCGAATAACTCTGTGTCTCAACCAAGATGGGGTTCACCAGCTGTTGATCAACGAGGACCGGTAAAAGTTTATCCATGGTCAGAATACATAAAGCATACAGAAGATAGATTACCGATTACAGGTTTCAACTTACAACTTGATGAAAAAGACATTGACAACCACACTTTAAAGGGGATGAGCACGCTACCATTACCACCACCTCCCCATATAAACTTTACAAATAAGAAAGTTGACTTAGCAGAACCTGTGTTACCAGAGTTTGATGATAATGATGATACATTATTATATAATATGGATATACCCAAAGAAACAAAAATGGAAATAGATGATGAGTTAGAAGTATTATTTCCAGAGAAAGAGGAACCACCAAAGAAAGTTACAAGAAAACGAAAAGCTAAAGACAATAATTCTAAAATAGGAAAACTTGCCAAGAAACATTGAAAACAGTTTTTGAAAGTGACATTTTCATAAAAGACATTTACAAATCTGTAAATATTCATGGAATAAAATTTTCGGATTTGAAAAAAGGTAATATTATTTTGTTGTTATTTAAACAGGGGAAAATTTTTTCCAACTCAAGATTTTTATTTACAAAAATAAAAAACATTTTTCATAACATTATTTTGCAAGCACAAAAAATATTTTTGTGTTCGTAAATGAATGTTATGAAAAAGTTTTTTTCATAACATTCATTTTGCAAACACAAAAAATATTTCTCTTATAAAATAAAAAACTTGCAAGACAGAAAAATAATTTGTAAACAGAAAAAAGTATTTTTGTGTTTGTAAATTAATGTTATGAAAAAGTTTTTTTCATAACATTAATTTACAAACACAGAAAATATTTTTGTGTTTGTAAATTAATGTTATGAAAAAAACTTTTTCATAACATTAATTTACAAACACAAAAAATATTTTTCTTTTTAAATAAAAAACTTGCAAGACAGAAAAATAATTTGCAAACAGAAAAAAATATTTTTTGTGTTTGTAAATTAATGTTATGAAAAAGTTTTTCATAACATTAATTTACAAACACAAAAAAATATTTGTCTTATAAAATAAAAAACTTGCAAGACAGAAAAATAATTTCCAAAACAGAAAAAAATATTTTTATGTTTGCAAATTATTTTTGTTTTTACTTAAATGTTTACACACAAAAACATTTAGGTAGAAAACAAAATTAATTTGCAAACATAAAAATATGCCATGACAGGGAAATCTAGCGTGGGAGCTATGAGGTTAACCTCTTTTGAATTGAGCACTGAAATGTGCCACTAAAGTGTGCAAACGTGATATCTCTTTTTAAGAATATGGTGGCCCTTATAAGGGCCGTTTTTACTAAACAAAAAATGTTTAGTTCACCAACTTTATTCCATTTCTCTTTGCGGCTCTCTTGACATCATTTTGATTAACGAGATGTTGTGATCCTCTTCTCCTAATTGTTGTATAATGATAGGTATCTCTTATCAGTTTTCGAACAAAACAGTGTAAGGCTGCTTCAGCTTCATCAAGTGACAATGGTGAGATATTATTCACCCCAGCTTTTCTTGCCAATCTTCGCAGATTACTCCTTGGAATAGTATTACGCTCCTCTCTCTCCATCTTCACTTCTTGCGGTGGAATAGTATTGCATTCCTCTCTCTCTTTCTTCACTTCTCGGGTCCCACATTCACCTTCTAGTGATGGAATCTTTACCTCGATGGAGAGCTCAATTCTCATGATTGATGATAAGAAAAATGACGTTATGATATTCCAGCAGTGTTTTTATAGACAATGCGAGGATCGAAAATGCACTGAAGAACGCTCACGCGACAATTTTATCGAGTGCGGGAAATAATTGTTGATAACAGACGTTTACTATCACAGCCGTCCGACGTCAACAATTTTCGCGGGAAAAAATTGTTGATAAGAGACGTTTACTATCACAGCCGTCCGACGTCAACAATTTTCGCGGGAAAAAATTGTTGATAACAGACGTTTACTATCACAGCCGTCCGACGTCAACAATTATTTCCCGCACTCGATAAAATTGTCGCGTGAGCGTTCTTCAGTGCATTTTCGATCCTCGCAATTGTCTATAAAATCGAACACGCATTCCAAACAATTCATTTTGAGACAACATGAAGTACTCGCTACAGATGAATGAATACAGAATGTGGAGGTCCGGAGAAATGTCTGACGCTGATTGGAACCGCCGATTAGAAGAAGAAGCTATCAGAGTAGAGAGAGAGAAAGCACGGAGACGCCAATTAGCTGAAGATATTTTCGGCCATATGAGGAGAAGTGGCGGACCTCAGAAATACACTCGACAGTGGGGGCAGCAGCTTATTGATGAGTTGGAGCGAAAGGCAGGGATAAGACAGTTCTTAGCTGCCCGCGGTTATGAACTGGAGAAATACCGGGTGAAGAAAGTTGACTTGTATCCTGATCTTAATTGGCAACCAGAACGACGGTATAAAAAATGTGAGGTTAAATCCAATAACCTGTATCCAGATTTAAGTGAAATCTCATGAGGATTCCTAAAAATCTGGATACAAGTTATTGAATTTTAGCTAGACAAAAAATCAGGATACAACTATAAACTCATTTATCCTAATTCTTATTATCTCTGTTTGTCATTCCAACCTATCAATAATTTGTTACTCTCACAAATGAGTGTGATTTCAAAATGTGCCTTCGTGGCAGCCCTTCTAAGGGCTACCCACAATATTAGAAAGAGATATCTTCTCATGTACACAACCAAGTCTTTGTTATACAAAAAAGACAAAAAACAGCTCCCTTATCCTCCAGTAAAAACTTATAAGCAAAAATGTACTATGTGATCTGGTCATAAAGCATGATGCGGGGGCCACTATAGACCCAAGCATTTTTAACACGGCGTTTTCCATAGGCCCCATAGGGTTAGTGTTAAATTGTGTAACTTATAGACCCAAGATTTTTAACACTGAATTTCGCATAGACTCCATAGGGTTAGTGGTAAATTGTGAAACTTATAGACCCAAGAACTTATAGGGACAAACCTGAATGCGCTGTGCCACCAGCGCATTCAGGTTTGTCCCTATAAGTTCTTGGGTCTATAAGTTTCACAATTTACCACTAACCCTATGGAGTCTATGCGAAATTCAGTGTTAAAAATCTTGGGTCTATAAGTTACACAATTTAACACTAACCCTATGGGGCCTATGGAAAACGCCGTGTTAAAAATGCTTGGGTCTATAGTGGCTCCCCTAACTACTAACATTGCATTACAGAAGTCCAAAATCTCCGTAAAATGTCCCGACAAGGGTTAATGTCGTCTTATACTTATGCATTTAACAAATATGAAATATAAATGACACAGCATACCGGTGGAAGCCTCCCCTCATGCACATGTACAGCAAAAGAGGTCAGAAATTTTCAACGAGGTATCATAAACTATGTTTTTGAAACGAAAAAGATTTTAAACAAAAAATGTTCGGACAAGGGTTAAAGTTGTCTTATATTCGTGCGTTTAACACATATATGAAATATAAAAGCCACAGCATACAGGTGGTCGCCTCCACGCATGAATAGCAAAACAAGTACACACTGACAAAAAAGTCTAACGTTGCAAAAACACTTTAAAAGTCGAAAAACTATCACTGGGTAAGGGGTCTGAGGATAATTGTAAGCCATAGAAACAGTATGAGGTGCATAGTAACAGAGCGGAAAGTCAAAGTGGACTCTTACAATAACTTTAACATAAGTGTTGACGCCGACGCTCCTCGGGTCATGGCATAAGCTCACACAACTTCGTTGGTGAGTTAAAAACATGAATGAGTATTTTCGTATTTTCCTTTTTGTGCTGGTCCGATATCTCCGTTATATTAGATAAAATATTAAAAGGTTAAAAAATTTGATCGTTTAGTGATAGGCCATTTTTCAAATATAAAGGTTTTTTTGTGTTGCTAACATTACTCCTTTTAAGTATGGGGGCTTTTTAAAGGCGTAGATTTATTGTCCACCAACTGTTTTTTTCTCAAGAAATATAGAATATAGCGTAGTAGCTTGGTGTACCAAATGTTCACCACGAGTGGTGAACATTTGGTACACCAATCTACTTTGTGTATATTTTATTTATACCATGATCGTCAGATTATTAAGAGTCCTTATTATTTTTTCTCTGTTTTACGTGCGAATCTGTTTTTGTTTACATGAGCATCGGTGGGCAGTACTTTCGCTGTCAATTTTATCACCGAAACGAAATGGAAAACAAAACGGAGCCTATTTCGTTTTAATAACATAATAACATACTATTTCGAGGGATGCTTTATTAACATGAGACGATGCATGTTTGTTATTTTTGGTCATCTTATGAGGTAAACCCATTTAGAAACGTAATAAATAATTGCCACTTTCATTTCACTCTTCGCGGCGACGTGCGATAAATTTTACGTCACCAAAAGTCAACGTGGATGTAGTTCTACTGTAGGTGTAAATTTTTACTATTGAAATCCCATTACTGACGTGTTCACCATGGTGGTGTGTAAAGCTAAAATTTATGTCATATGCTTTTCATATATAATAGGTATTCGTGGTATAAATATAGAATATACCCTTAGTAGCTCGGTGTACCAAATGTTCACCACGAGTGGTGAAGTGGTGTAAGCCGCGAGCGTTCGGCGAGCAGTTAACACCACTTCACCACAAGTGGCGAACATTTTATACACCAAGCTGCTATGGGTATATTTTATTTATACCCTGATCGTCACATTATTAAGAGTCGCTGTTATTTTTTCTCGATTTTACTGAGCAGCAGCCGTACAAACGTGCGAATTTGTTTTTGTTAACATGAGCATCGGTGAGCGGTACTTCCGCTGTCAATTTTATCGCCGAGACAAATTGAAATAAAATAACATAATAACATACTATTTCAAGTTATGGATGCTTTGTTAACACGAGACAGTGAATGTTTGTTAACTTTTGGCATCTTATGAGGTAAAACCATTTAAAAACGTAATAAATAATTGCCACTTTCATTTCACTCTTCGCGAGGCAACGTGCGATAAATTTAGACAAGTTCGCATTCAGGTCGACGTCACCAAAGGTTAGCTTGGATGTAGTTCCACTATAGGTGTAAAGGTTAACTACTGAAATCCCGGCGTGTTCACCACGGTTGGTGTATAAAGCTAAAAGTTATATCATAGTCTTTTCATATATAGTAGAATAGATAATCATGGTATAAAAGCCCATGAACTATGAAATTTGGAAATCTTCTCATACATCGGGACGAAGTTGACTCGTTACAGGTCGCAGATCTACGCCTCAATGCTTTATCGATGGCTTCTAGACTTGTGAGATGAAACTTGTCAAAATGTGCATGTCCCAATTTTTGACTTTTACGAGAAAAATCACCCCAATGTTACATATTTCACAAACTTTGACTTGTTTACTACTATTTTGCACAAAGTGCGGTGTCTCTGATACCCAATCGGGAATCCTCGGGAAATATCAGTGGCTATGGTGGTCTCAAAACATTTGTTCTCGGGGGTGTGTCCTAAGGTTATGGAAAAGTAAACCGTAGAATATGCCTGGTTTGACTTGAACGAATAAGCAAATATAATTGGTAACCGATTCCACTACGTCAATAATATATGTGAAAGCATTGCATCTGCTCAGAAAAGAAGTTGAACTTCCAATATTTCTCAACATTACCCACTAAGGAGGTGAGTGCATTTCCAGCTGATCCCAACTGTTACCTCGGCTACAAGTTTGGGGTAGTATTATTAACCAAATGCTCCCATCGTCAGTTTTGTTCAAGGTAGCCAGAAGGATGAAAATGTACAAATACTTATTTATCTGGAAGAACGTTTATGGCAATCACCATCACAAACCTCCAAATGTCCCTTATATTAATCATCCAACTCATGCCTTGAAATTGGTAATAATAGCGAATATTTTGATAACGAGAGTATGAAAAACTTGAAAAAACAGAACTCATTATCAATATCGGTGTTATGATTGTTCTGATGTCATCTTCATCCAATTATTTGCTTGTTAATCAAATCGCTACTGGACTATTGCTCTTCATCCAGCTCTTATATTAATAAGCTTTGGGAGAAAATGATAATGGGTGCATATCGGTAACAGGAATGACAGTTTACAACAGATTATCATTATTTTTTATTTATTGGGGTTTAACGACGCTTCCGACAGCCAGAGTCACCTCGTGTGGAACAGTTTTACGGGTGGAGGAAGCAAGAGTGTCCGAAGCGAACCACTGAGCAGCGGCGAGCAACTGTCACACTCCCCAACATACAAACTCCACACAAGCATGGTTAGCAATGGTTGAAGACAAGTGTCCCATCTACGAGCAGTACGCCTTAGTACACAGCGCCACCTTGCCCCCACGTGGGCAGTTGGGATGAAGTGTCTTGCCCAAGGATACAACGCAGTTACTCCTGGCGAGGATGGAATCGTGGACCTTTCGGTTTGAAGTTCAATGCCGTAACCACTGAGCCACAATTTATAACAGATAGGCTAAATTTGTTTTTTTTTATAAACTCAGATTTCAGAACCACAAGAAGGACCCTCATTCAATGGCGAAATACATGAATTCAAATCTTTTAGAAGGTTAAATGATCACCTAACTACAGTACGGCTGACATGGACTGGTCACTTTCCATGGGTGTGTCATTTGTCCACCGACGCAATTATATTAGATTGCAAACACTAATTATAGAAATAATCATCAAAAATTTCATTAATGAAGTACCGGGTACAACCTGGCGCTTCATTAATAAAAAAATTGCTGATGATGATTTTCATTACTTGGTAAGCGCATGCGTGGACATCATTCCCCAAGCGTGGATTTCGAGCAGTCCACGGCGGCTGTATTATTATTATTTAATTTTATAGATGTTAATGATGATGACCTATTGTATTATTCTCGGTAAAGATGTGGAACTATTCCAGTGCTCTGCCGATTTAAAATGTACCTACATAAACTGATTGCCTTCTCAGCTATTTTTCAGGAAGAACCTTGGAGTAGAAATTATGTCTGATGTTATGGAGTATGGGTTTCGTTTGAGAGAGAATCTCAACCAGGAGAAGAAAGTTTCAACTGTTATCGCCCATTTTTTTATATCTGGTCATAAATAATTTCAGTTGGAATCTCTCAACTTTGTTGTGATTCTGAGATAATCACCACGTCATTCAATATACTTTCATTAAGGTTCAACATGAAGTATGAATTTTTTAAGGCTCAGAAAATCATATCACCAAATCAGGAAAATTTCATGATATTTTGAGGATATTAGTACAATTCACTAATTCTGTGTCATGATTAGACAAATTTCCATTTGATGGAAGGGAAGGGGTGGATTTTTTCTTCAAATATCAGTTCAGACAATAAGCGTGCACGGTAAAACAGTCTTGGTACTGATTTGGTGGGATTCTTTGAGAGATTAAGGTGGCGTTTTAGTTTTTGTCTGTTCTTAAATAACCACACAAAAGGCCCTCTCAATTGAATATTATTTTTGAGATTATTGAGAACACTAATCACATTTAAAAAAAACCCATATAAACTACAAATTATAGTTATAAACAAGAACCAGAGTAGAGCTTTTTCTCGATGCTTTATGGCAATGCTTTGGGGCGATGCTTTGAGTTGTTAATTTCGGAAGGCAATTTTATGCTCCATAGACCCCGCACAAACACCAAGTGTATCCCAACAAACAAGTTTTTTTATGATATTGGTAAGTATAGGCTTATTTAGCACTCTGGTTGTATCCCCAGAATTTTTTCCAACCACTGTTTTTCTCCTGTTTAGCAATAAATTTAACCTATTAAATCTTGTTTGACCGACCTCAACGTATATTTGGATAAATATCAAACTCCATTATGGGAAATATTCCCTGCTGAAAACTAGCCATTTTGACATCAGACTGCTGAGGGTCAATATGGTATAACAGTACAAAAAACTGTTCACACATGGAACCACTAAAGGGTTTGATGATATGACTATGATCGCATTATTTTAATTTGGGCATTCAAATATCCTTATCGAGTATTGCCCTTCAGGCATTTTCTTCTCTCTTAAAAAAACTGGTGGTCATGCAACAAATAATTTTTGTGCGCATTTTTTCGAGAATTCACAACAATAAACATCAGTATTCAATTCTATTTTAGGCCTAATAAATTAATCAAGTCACCCTCTTTTTCCTCTACAATATTCAGCAATGATGTCACATTTCAGCATAATGCTCTAAACGTTTTCCAAGCAATATATTTTTCAAGGCTGCGCCATTTCCGACTGCCACGTTCAAAACAGGTAACTCTCATTCAATTATTTATTGCCGTTATATCATATCTTGGATACAAACTGATAACTGACAATTGTTTCTGGTGCGAACGACCATCGTGTAAGCACATTAATTTGTACATTTCTGTCTGAATCTAACATTTAGTTACAGGTTCAATAAAATGTTCAGGAGACAAACAATATGTTGTTCTCCGGGTAAAACACGTGTGGTGGACATTTTCCCCGTCACTCATGAACCAGTTGACTACTATGGTTGATAGGTTTATATAAAATCTATTTGTAATTGATTCTCGTGACAAAATAGTTGACTACCGTGCTACTTGGTGTATAAAAAGTGATCCAGGAAATTGTTGGTTCTGCCACGGTGATAAACAAAACGCAAAGTCTATGTCGATGAACAACTTTTGTTCCAGTACCGATCACAGTTTACAATACGGTCAGGGACGTCGCTAAGAGAGGTTCAGGGCGGGCGACACCCCAATAATTTTCCAGTTGGGACATTTTCGTCGTATTGGCGTCTTGGATATCGATTCGCGCATGCTAATAATAATGTAGTTTTTTACCAGGTTAGATTTGATACTTGGATTAATGTTAAACACGCAGACGGCCGATTCATGCTGTTGGGCGCCTAGAATGCCCAGTTTTGAGTACAGTTCATATTAATTAACTGCGACGTTGCATCCCTACTATCACATGTGTATTTTATTTATCCATAAGTAAATTTCCAAGAAGCATTTTGAATTTTTATCCAGACTGACTAATATCCCAACTACATAATCAACGCATACCTTCTTTGAAGGCATGCCTTGATTATGTAGCTAGAATATTTTATCAGTCGGGCCATTATATTCGGGACAAATCATGTTTACCCCCCCCCCCCCACACACACACACACAACGCCCCCCCCCCCCACTCGGTCATCTCCGCGACGCCCTTGAATACTTCCTCAAAGACATGCCGCTGATATTATTTTAGTTTCCTAAAAGAACCCGTGTGTCAACAAAAAACCCACATTTTTCCAAATTTAGACTCTGCTTGATTGTTCGTTTTTACCATCGATTGATAGGTCAGCAGCTAAAGACTAAACGTCTTTCCGTGAACAAATGTTATTGCCGGTCGCAATTTCGTGTGCAATCCAACTTGTTCTAACTTAACACACTTGTCGCCTTTTCGTTGAAATTCTAATATGTGGTAAACAGACACTTTACATGTCTCTACTTTGAGTTGACAGCTGCAGCATGGCTTCTAAAATAGCTGGAAATGTGCAATGTTTGCATCCCAATCATTGCTTCTGTCACTTATTTGAACGAACCCGTCGAGTTCGTTCTGGTGGACGGTGATAAGGAATGTCTTTGGAGCAAAGTTTTGAATAGGAAGAATATTTTACTGGCAGGTATATATATATTTATTTATTTATTGGTGTTTAAGGTCACATACTTATGCACAATGGCTAATCATGACCGTGATAGTTTTACGGGTGGAGGAAGCCGGAGTACCCGGAGAGAACCACCGAGCAACGACGAGCAGTACTGGCAAGTAACTATATATACTATTCCAAAAATGTAGGGGATATTCAAACTGATGTTGATATTTTCGGAAAATGGTATTGGATCCGCGTGATTGGACACATCTATATGTTACCAAGTTTTGTGTGAATGATGAATGTCACCGGCACACGAAAACTTCGTGCAGGTTTTTCGCACGAGCGCCGCGTTAATGTCTGTGGGATACGTTTAGAAATTTTCATTTGTACTGGACGGGCTTTTTCGGACGTCTCATCGTTCTTTTCTTGGTATAAACTCGTTCATCAATAGTTTCTGGTTGAAACGTAACTTTTGAGGTATGCGAAGACAGACACGTTACGAACGTTTATGTGCCTTGGCATGTTGGAACCTGGCAACAGACAGACTGCAGTGGCTCAAATTCTCAACGTTACTCACTCCGTGATTATCAGGTTGTGGTCACGCTACCGTCAGTGAAGCAATGTTGATGACAGACGTCGGTCAAGTCGTCCAAGGGCGACAACTGCTGACCACGATCGTCTCATCCGAACCACAGCATTACGTAACCCCCATCAAAGTGCCTCAGAAATTGGACAGCGGCTGCACCGAGCGACAGATGTGCGAGTCAGTGGTCAGACAGATCCGAAATCGCCTACACAGATGGAATTTGTACGCTCGACGACCTCGAATAATTCCACGTTTGAATGAACGTCACATCGCAGCAAGGAGTAATTGGTGTGGAGCACGACAGCGCTGGGACAATCGTGGGTGGAGCAACGTCATGTTTTCCGATGAATCGGGGTTCACTCTCGACTTCCACGACAGGCAAAACAGAGTGTGGCGGCGGTGGAACAAACGATACCATGACGTAGCCGTTAGGCAGCACGCTCGTTTTGGTGGTGAATCGGTTATGGTGTGGGGAGGCATAACCACGACAAGCAAAGCAAAACAGCATTATATGTCATCCAAGGGCGTGTCACATGGCAATACTACCGTGACAACATGTTAGCAGCTCATGTGGTGCCATTTCCAAGATGACAGTGCAAGAGCACACATTGCCTGTGTCACTACAGAGTTCCCCCAGGAGCAGAACATCACTACATTGCCTTGGCCAGCACTAAGTCCAGACCTTTCATCAATCGAGCACGTTTGGGATATGCTTCGCAGGCGGCTACGACAACGCCAACAGCCCCTACCAATGTCCAGGGACTCGCTGCTGCACTGCAGGAAGAATGGAATAACATCAGCCAAGCTGATATTGGGCGTTTGGTTAGGAGTATGCCACGTCAGATTCGCGCTAGTCTCGCGAACCGAGGAGGATTTACAAGGTATTGAGCTGTTGGACTGAATGTGGTAAATTCTCTGACTGACCGTCCATGTCTTCTACAGCACAGTGCGTGGAATGTGTGCTTGAAAGACACCCAACTATCGCTGAAATCATTCCTCAGGTGTCTCAGTGCAATGCCTCAACTGTCCTGTTGATAAAAATATAAACATATTTCTTCATACATCTCACTTTTATCAAATATCCCCTACTTTTTTTAATAGTATATGTAATTTGTGGGCGTTATTTTGAGGGTGTTAATCTTTGGCCAGGACTGTATATCAAATACAGACAAATGAGAATTTTGGAGAGGAGAAATTCTGCGAGATCAAATGTCGAAGTAACCCCGTACGTGAATTATTGGAATATTTTAAACCGGCGTCATTGTTATGCATAATTGTGAAATCCGACACTGACGAATGGAACTTGTACTTCAAAGATATTACCATTCGTGTTTATCGAGTTTTCAAGTGTTGTATTTAATATCATCAGGGAATATTGAATATTATCACCTAAACCTCCGGTGGTGTTTTGCAATACAATGTGCATCATTATTCGTATGTTGATGACATACGGGAGAAATACAATACCAACTGAAGTGTCCCAAAGCATGCATTATTACTACATACAAGACTTTCACTAATAGGATCAAGTTCTCATTAATGCCAACGATATGTATCAGAGATCTGCGAAGATTTCTTTTATCAATCCCCTTTCACCTATTCGCAACTTATACATTACTCATTAAGTAAATATTAACCCTATTCAAGGCAACGATGACGTATCGTGACGAGAACAAATGTTGCTTAACACTTATTCCGGGAAAATATTTTCGAACATGAAGTAGGTCCGTAAAAATAGGAAATCACAGTATTGGGAACTAAAAGCGAAGACTATTCTAAAGGTGACAACTGAAATAGCCTATGTATGTAATCAACGCCAAGTGGTTTCCATGAACAACTGGTTGCATCAAATATCATCACTTCCCCTTCCTCTGACTGGTTGAGAGGTACTATTCTATTTCCGATAGTTTTACTGATCGCGCGTTCTAAAATTAATCATTCACTATTCCCGTGTCCTATGCACGTTCTAAAACAGCAGTGGAATATCCTAGGATGTTCGACTGACGAAATACAATACAATTTTTAAGAGATTTTTTTCCCGAATTCTCTTTCCTGGTTTCGAAGTTTAAAAATTAAAATACTTCTCTCGGGCAAGGCCCTTGACAATAGGGAGTTTATTTAGAATTGGAATCCCGATGGGTAGCAAGATTCTTCCTCAATTTATTCGATAAATATAATAATTATTGTACGAAATGTCGCCGACTTTACCAAAATAGTGTTCCTCGAGAAATAACCTGAGGGCTATCCTTCTACAAGAATCACCATTTTAACACAGTCAACTCCAAACCGTGCAATATGTATAATCATAGGGATGGGAATTCTCGTGAAATATAATATTCGTTAATATTCGTTTACAGTAATGCTGCCCGCTTTAACGAGCTCACATTCAATGCGTTATACCAGAAAGAGAAACTTTGTTTACCACAGCAATCACGACTATAATACTTCCAGCGTTCCCACAAGGGGAATTCGCAGATCAAAATAACAGTCAACACTGAGATGATAAAGTGAACAGAGACGCGACGAGAGAGTTTAGAAATATTTCAATCTCACAACTCGTTTGTGTTGTAAGATTGAAAAATAACTGCGGTACACGATACACGAAATCGGGCGTGTTTATAAGCACGACCTAGCCTAAGTAGCGTTTAACCCTTTACCTAACATGATAAGCAGACGACACTTGCAAAAAAATTCTTGAATAACTAATTTTTTTCATTTTTTGTCTCAAAAACATAGGTTATGGCCCCTCGTTGGAACGAGCTCGTTCCAACGAGGGGTCATAACCTATGTTAATTGGCGATTTTTAAGAATAGCGCTAGCCGGATTTGGCCATTACGTTGGGTAAAGGGTTAAGCAGCATTCAGATGGAAGACGGTTGAAGTAGAATTGATCCTCCGAAGTCGGAATTCATTTGCCAAACTGCAAACGATTTTTTTAATTTTTAGATAATAGAGTACAAGACTGTCAACATATTGAAGCATTTGTAACCCCTCCCCCAACCCAGAACCCACCGCCTCTGCTGTGTGCATCTCGTGGAGACTACAATAAAAACAGCATCGTAAAACCGTTTTGTAGTAAGTAGTTGTTAACGTGGATCCCCAAAAAGTCTGATAACATACGAAAGTAATGTTTTCTCATTATAACTCTGGCTGCCAAATTTCGTATTCAAAACTTTAGAATGTAGCAATTTCGAGGATTGGTTACCATTGTAACTGCGGAAACTGTTATTTGTTTATGCAAATTTTATGCTTTTGCTTTTCTGACAATCGTCTTCAAAACTATGTGTATTTTTAGATCCAATACCACCACTTCTGTGTGAGATTTCCATGAAAATTTAATAAAGATCTCCGTAGAGGTAAATCTTTGATGACAGGACTTGGCATTAATACATCGGAAAATGCCAGTAATGGTCATGGTTTTGAAAACGTCTACGCTTGTAGAACAAGGATTGCCTGCGTGTTCCCACAGAATGTTTGTCTAATAAGTAGGAACACGAAAATATATTTTATATTTCTATTCGTGCACTCGAAACATATAAAGAACACATTCCTTACATTATACACGCCCACATACTTACACATTAGGTTTACTTCCTATAGCAATTTATATCGCTTCCCCGTGGGAACCCCGGGAAGTAAAGCGGTGTTTGTTTACTGTGGTAAACAAGATCGGTTATACTGATAAAATGGGATCCGATAACCAATTCCTGGGGTGTAAGCCATCTAAAATGAGCAACATTGGTACAAAGGATTTTCTGGATTGGATTTTATATCCACGTTGCGGTCACGATTAGCCATTGAGCAGAAATGTGTGACCTTAAACACCAATAAATAAATAAGTTATATCTCTCGCCTTGTGCCGTTTGTCCGCCTGCGTGCCATACGATCCGTCTGTCACAAAATTCATATTCGTCGAGTTGACGACTCAGTTACGCCGACCCTCTCTCTCTCTCGGCCCAGATAATCCGTGATTGCCTTATGCTCCGACGAAACAAATACCAACTGAATATATATTTGAGACCAACATGAGAGTAAAATAGAACGTCACAAGTCGTCCAAGATCCACTGAAACGACCTGCACAAATTAACGGGAAACAACAGTACTGTGATTGCAAAAGCAGTATTTTTATCTCAAACAAAGGCCAATACTATAAAACTTTTACAATTAAATTTTCTAGAATTGTATTTTCTAGTTATGATTTTATATGTGTTAAAGTGAATCATTAGCATTTTCAAAGATCTGGCAATTTGCCATATCTTTTAAAATGCCAATGAATCACTTTAGTCAGTTATATTAATTGGTTGAAAATACAGTAATAGAAAATACAATTGTAAAAGTTTTATAGTATTGGTTTCAGAACGTAATTCGGTGGCAACGCGTTTACACCTTAATGTCGAGATTTCTTTCATACTATATAATAATAAAATATTACGAAATCAGGACCGAAATAAGAAGCCTATAAATAAAATAAAATAAACAGTATATGTGATTGAATGTTTTCACATTTTGTTTCTTCAGGTGTGATTTCACAGTGTTATGGGGAGGAAAGCAAGCGAACAGAAACTTTTGACCAGATCGCGACTCAGTCGCAATCTGCTCGAAACTTGCTGTCCACTTCTACAATAATCACAGTACTGCAGAATGGTTAGATCATTGGACTTCAAATCGTTACCGCAAGGTCCACGAGCCGATAACGGACAGCGATAATTGCATTATGTCCCTGGGCAAGACATTTAACCCCGTTTGTGCACGTGGGTGCACGGTGATGCTGTGTAGAAGAGCATACTGCGCGTTAATGGTACATTTACCTTCAACCAATGTTAACCCAGCTTGTGCGGAATTAGTACGTTGGGGAGTCTGGCAGTTGCTTGTCGCTGCTTGGTAGTTCTCTGCGGGTACTGTAGTTTTCTCCACTCATATAACTGTCCGACAAGAGATGACCCTGTATATTGAAAGCGTCGTTAAACCAATATAAACAACACAAATTAATTAATTAATAATCACAGAACACTACGTCACCCAAGCAAAAACGATGTTACACAAACCTATAAGTTGCAAGCCAACAATTACACGATTAATATAGAGGTTTTATATATTTATTTATTTAGTTATATTTTTTTATTATTATTTTTTTATTTCTTCTCCCTTTTTGTTTTCTATTAACTATTATGCCTAATATATATATTTTGGGACACTTCAGTTGGTATTGTATTTCTCCTGTATGCCATCAACATACGAATAATGATGTATACTCTCCCAAAAAAGAAAGTGTGCATGCTAAAAAATAACACTAAAAAAAAGATATATATCATTTTCATTCATGGAAATTTTATTCAATCACAGAAGAATCAATGTGTGATCCACACGAGAAATTTTATTACGCTACGACGAATACTCTTGGTGCCATGGAGAGTCAAAGACACTAAGGGTCAAACACAAAAGTCACACACTCAATATCTGGTATGACCTCCGTCTGCATCGACTACTGCTGTGCATCTACGCCTCGTGGAAGCGAACAAGTTAGCATGGAAGTGTTGTGGGATGCTGTTCCATATTCTGATAAGCTGTCTTTGGAGTTCCACAAGCGTTGACGGTGCATGGGGAAGCCGGCGTAGCTGACGTTTCATTTCGTCCCATACGTGCTCAATGGGTGAGATATCGGGCGAATTTGCGGGCCAGGGAAGAACGTCCACTTGTTGTTGCTGCAGATACTGTTGAACAACACGAGCTGCGTGGGGTCGGGCGTTGTCCTGCTGTAGAATGACGCCGGGGCCGTGACGTTGCAGAAATGGGACACAACAGGTGTAAGCACTTCATCACGATATCTGGCTGCATTGAGATTGCCATCAATAATGACCAGCTCATTTCTGTTACGGGCAGTGATGCCACCCCACATCATGAGAGACCCTCCCCCATAACGGTTTCGCTCCACGACACATGGATCTGCGTAGCGTTCGTTTCGACGTCTGTACACTCTCTGGCGGCCATCTGATGATGAAAGATGGAAACGACATTCATCTGTGAATAAAACGCGTCGCCACCAGTGTACGGGATGCCTGAGATGTTGTCTACACCACTGCAGTCGAGCACGACGATGACGTAACGTCAAAATCGGACGAATTACAGGTCTTCGAGGACGTAAGCCGTATTCTCTCAACCGGTTGATTACTGTTTGAGGATGTATCCGTCTCAGGTTAGGGATGTTCCTGGCTGTCGTCGTTGCCGTTTGTTGCCGATTCCGGAGATGGACGACACGGATATACCAATCTTGTGCAGGGGTGGTAACTCGGGGTCTCCCGGAGCGGGGTCGGTCTCGAACGTCATCATGTTGTGCATGTCGATGGACTAGCCTGTCTACAGTGTTACGGTGGCAGTTCAAATGCTGGGCAACCTCTCTGTGTGTTCTGCCAGCTCTAACAATACCCAGGGCAAGGAGACGTTGATTCATTGTCAATCTTGGCATGCTAATGTGGAGTCGTTTTAACAGCAGCGCAAGTTTGAATGTGAACGATAGGAAGGCCTTACTTTAGTGTTTAAATACCCAAGGATTCACACTGCTGCATGAATTTTCAGACTCTCCACGTGCAAAACATGCTTTTTCACAAACGTGCAGCACGTCATTTAACGTTAATGCAATTTTAACGGGGAAAGCTGTTTTTGTGTTCAATATAACTTATTCATGAACAGGTTAACACTCTTTACACCTACGAAATTATTTTTTTGGAATTTGATCAATTCCTGCAATGCACACTTTCTTTTTGGGCGAGTATATATTGTATTGCGAAACACCACAAGATGTTTGCGTGATAATATTCAATATTCCCTGCTGATATTAAATACAACACTTGAAAACTCGATAAACACCGATGGTAATATCATTGGAGTAAAAATGTCATTCGTCAGTGTCGGATTTCATAATTATGTATAATACTGATGCCGGTTTAAAATATTCTAATTATTCAGGTACGGAGTTGCTTCGACATTTGATCACGCAGTGTTTCTCGTCTCTTAACCCTTTACCCAACATAACGGAAAAAACTGGGCAGCGCTATTCTCAAAAATCGCCAATTAATTTTCATTATTTTTTTCATTTTTGTCTCGAAAACATAGGTTATGACCCCTCGTTGGAACGTTCTCGTCGAGCTCATTCCAACGAAGTGTCATAACCTATGTTTTTGAAACAAAAAATGAAAAAATTAGTTATTCAAGAAATGTTTTTTGCAAGTGTCCTCTGCTTTTCATGTTAGGTATTTGAAGGGTTAACTTCTCATTGTCTACATTGAGTATACAGTCCTGGCCAAAGAAAGAAAATCAACATCCTTAAACTATAATGGAAGGGCATGGTTGGGAAACTCATCATATTACCCTTCCATGGACACAGGAAGCATGCTGCGTTTGGTCCGGTATCGTATGGTCAGGAACGGATTGGTATTAGCGCCTAAAAACCCGCGAACGCTCGTTTGGGTTACGCGGGGGGTTGTATCAATTATAAAATACGTGAACGTATTAGAGTTTAGGACATGTTTGCCGGTCAGACTTGGAAATTGTTCGGGACTAACTCGACTCAAAGGTTGCGCATTGCATCGATATATGGATAGAGCGACATGCCGCTTACATCGTAACAGAATTTCCGCCAAAATAATTATCAAAACTAACGTGCGATCTCACCAGAGCGAGATCGCGCGTTAGTTGTTGCTATTTATGTTCGTGAAAATTGTGCTAATACTTAAAGAGAATAACTGACATAGTAAAAAGGAGAAGGCAAAAAAGCATTACAACATTTTTATCCTATACGTTACCACCATGATAGGAGTGAAACAATAAAAATAGTTGTACAGCCGGAGATCCACACATGGTGCTTTTTGTATGTACGAAACTGACCAACAAAACTTCAAACAGGTTACGGTGGAAGCTCTTTATTTCCACGTCTCTATTGGGTCAGACCATATTCCACGAGAAAAAGAAGAATACGTCTGAATATAACTCATTTCCAACCTACTTAACTCTTCCAACCGAGTATGGAAACCATTTTCGTAAAGCAAAAGTTGACAATCCGTGAGTCGATAACACAATAGACACTGTAGGGCTATAGGATTAAGTTGTTACTAAATTTCCCTACTTCCCTACAAATTCAAGGAAGACCCACCAATTCTGCAATATATAGTATACAGTACAGTCGCCGTGGAATGGTCAAACTCCACGTGTGGACAGTGTTGCCCACAGGCGCTTTTCTCAATCAAAAATCGGTAGTTTTCAGTACATATTCAATGAGAGAAACATCGGGTCTTACCCGGTGCTTCATTTATTGAATTTTTGATGGCGATTACATTGTTTTTATGTCGAAGATTCACTTCTAATGCATGCGTGGAAATATTGCTCACGCGTGGACTTTGACCTTTCCACGTCGTCCGTACTGTACAGTAGAGTTTAAGATGATACCTGTTGGGGCGTCAGATTGGAAGAGGGTTAAACACTGTACCCTAAAAATGACGACATTTACTCTGATAGACATGAAACTTACAACCAGTAGTTTTCATCAGAAATCTTCGTGAACGTACTTCATGTACCTTGTTCGAATGGTTTTTTTTGTTCTCCCCACCGTACTACAGAATAACAATCGTTGGAAAATTGGGGGAACATTGACTCTGAGATGCACTTTTGCGATCGCATTACTGTATGTGTATTAACTGTCACGAAATCCTAATTTAAAAACATTTTCAACTCATTACTAAACCTCGTGCTAAAACAAAAGAACGGACTAGATTTGGCTGGGCCATTTCACTGAATGCAACGGAGGAAGATTAAACCATGATCAGTTGATCTCTGTTTTAAATGAATCGTCGCTGGCTCCGTTGAAATTATTATGATCTTCTTCAGAAACGTACATAAAAACAGAATGTAGGTTTTTATAAAGCCTCTATCGGAAATACATTTTACTCGTTTCTCACGAGATAATCATCCATGTACACACAAAACACCCTATACTTTATATTTGTAATTAAATTTTTCAAATTTTATTTAATTTTTGTTTCAATTATTTACAGTGGTTATTAAAATGGCACTAAAATAACAGGATAATATGTTCACGTTCTCGTCAGTACGATTTCTCTGACGTAACTTCGGAGTCAACACTATAAAACTATAATTGTATTTTCTGGAATTGTATTTTCAACCTATTTATATAACTGACTAAAATGAATCATAAGCATTTTAAAAAATGTGTCAATTTTCCAACTGGCAAATTGCCCCATCTTTGATAATGTTAATGGTTTATTCCAGCCCATTTAAAGTGATAACTGGAAAATACAAGTCTAGAAAATACAATTGAAAAAGTTTTATAGTATCGACCCCTGGATATTTTTTCCAGTCACATTAAAAGTTACTCACAATGCGCATGTGGCTTAAATAACTATTCTCCCCATTCTGTAGTATAACAACATTTAATAACCGAACTAGTAGTTACAGTGTTTTTGTTAGAAAATACCTGTACGTGACTGGTACATCCCTTTCTCTTCATTTTTCTACATATGTGGTACATTACCGCGCTTTATGCCAGAAAACAATTGTCTGAGGAGCTAGACTTCACAAATGTCCAAATTAAAATTATGTGATCATACTCTTTCACACAATGGCTATAATGGTTGCACATGGGGAAGTATTTAATGATGTTATAACTTGCATAAAGCTTCCATGATGGGATAATGGAAGATGGCTTTCTTCGTTAGGCTGGTGAAATGCTGTGTTTCAGTTGTAAAACAGCCCTTGCTTTTCAGTGACAAGCAACAGACTAAAACCACACAGTGGGGAAATATTATTCAGCCGGTATATCAATTTAGGCTGACACTAAGGGGTTGTCATTGTCCTGGATCGCAGGCGATGAGCTGAGCTATCAAATCTGTGTGCGGATGGCTGAGAGGAGACTTGGCGAATACCATTCTTGAGCAATATTGAGAATGGAACTCATTTCTGAACAGACGTTTCCAGTTAGCATAACTTCTATGAATGGATTTAATGATGTCAGCCTATGGTGCAAATACAGTAACGTGCTTGCGACAATTGTCACTTTCTTGACCCGACTGCGATCTCGCCGCGAAAGTCTCGCACCGATTGGTCGAGATTTCTTTCATAATAAATGGATGAAGAAAATAGACAAAAATATCATACGAGATTTGATGTTCTCGTATTTCTTTTTCGACGCAGTCGCGATCAAAACGAAATTCTCTGTTCGCTTTAGTGATCGTAGTATTGTATAAATGAAATATTTCCGGGAATTTCTTTTGAAGACAAAGATCATCAAGTTGTTGATATTGCACCTTCTTACAACCGTGATATTGTCAGTCGCCATTAAAGTATTGTGTGCTTCGGTGACTCGTGTAAATCAGGCAATACAGCGGAATATTCCAGTATGGAATCAATGTAATTTCGGAAGCGAAACCTACTTGAACTCTTCTTCTATCATCAGGTCTCCTGTACAGGAGACCTGATGAGAGAAGGAGAGTTCAAGAGGAGACACTTTATAGGATTTTGAGAATCTCGAAACTTTTTGAAACGGCGTGAATGAAATCGAATCACTGGGACTATTTCGAATCGAATGGAATTTGAAACTTCGCAGGGCCCTAGGTCGTAAGAAAGTAGTTGATTAATGGCAAAAGCGAATCGATACGTAACATTTCAATCCAAACGAAAATTATTTGCTTCGCCCCTGGAAGGGGTGTGTCCACAACCTTCGAATATCCTCTAAGTCCCGACTGTAATGAATGAAAAAAACAAGGAGTTTTCATTCATCCTTTTTACCTAACACCACTAGAAGCCGATACTTGTAAAAACATTTCATGGATAACAGAACATTTTCTTTTTGACTCAAGAATATAACCTATGACTCCCACTGAAACGAATTCGGCAAGTTCGTTCCAATGAAGATAAAAAGCTATCTTTTGGCGAAAACTATTGACAACTAATTTAGTTTGAATGGTGAAACTCTGTGGCTTATCTGATATGGTCGTTACTTTTGGTGAAGGGTTACACTTTGTAGTACATGTGTTAACACGGAAACCACTACTAAATGTTCTTTACGTCGTTTTTCGCCATCATTGAATTTTCAGGTCTAATTTCCATCGCGTTACATGGGATATAGTCTTAAACCAGCATGTATGTAAAAACATTTCTTTCCATAAACCTTCGAACACTTTATTTATTATTTAAAAGTTTAGACAAGGTTTTGATTGTGGTTCTTTTCTGCAGCTGCAGAATGTAGTGTGTGTAGGTTAGTGTTTCTACAGACTTTCTTCATACTGGTCGATCTGAATAATTAAAGATTATCACTTGGTTAGTTTCATATCATTCGAGATATTAGCTAGAAGTAACTTCATATCAGCCTGAGACTAGAAGGTTAAATACAACAGGATGCATGTTTTCGGAGGTTCATCACCAGAGGAAGTCCATTAGTTTTATTTTGTATATTCATGAGTAGTGCCATCCAAGTAAATTGTATTCACTTTTTTTAATTTTACCATTTGACACAAAGGTTAAAGAAACTCGTTAATTTTTTATAGCATATCAGATTTATGGCAACTGCACACGCATAAGTTCATACGTCTGTCCTAACGATGGTGTCTTTCATTATTACCACTCAATCTATAAGTTACTAGTCGATTAACATAAGTTTGGAGGCCCGTTAAAACTCCATAATTTCAGTGACGTTATTCGACGGAGCCAGGCCGCGGGCTATAATGGTATAAATAGCCATTAGCGGCCCGCGGCCCGGCTATTTTAAGATTCCATGTCTAATGAATTACTCCCATTCGGATGACGACCCTTTGTATTTCTGAACTGAAGTCGAACGCACGATCGAAACAGAAATATCGAACCGACTTTAGTGATTATTCCTGCACTATCAGATGGAGACAAGTTTCACTGCACTGTGAATCCGTCGCACTGTAAGACTTCGTCTCGGGCCTTTAATAAACCTTCGGGCTGTTCATCATTGCTGCAGGGCCGCTAATGAACCATAATGCCCTCCAAAATCATGTTATTGTTATATTATTATCACTTTATAGGGCACTCCCTGGCGAATATTTTCATTTTCGGGGGCTGCACAAAACTCATATGTTTCCATTCACATCCGGGTTCCGGGGCAATAATGAAAAATTCGTTTCAATATGGCCCGGCGGCCCGCACATCCCCGGATGTAGGGGAGGTAACACTGCTTTGAGTTGGAATATCTGAAGAAGAGAGATATGATGGCGGAATTTTGTGATCTTTGGCGTGAAAGAATTAAGATATACATTCGCATTTAAGGCATGAGTTAGTTGCTGACAATGATTGTGTGGGAATTTCACACATCTACTAGATTGAAAAATGATAATAATATATAAATGATGAAAAAAATAGCAATCTTGATTTTTCTTGGTTTAACATGTAACCTCTTTGAAATGTGATAATAATACAAATAACATTATTTTGTACGGGCGTTATGGTTCATTAACGGCCCCACGAAAATGATTAACAGCCCTTGGGCCTATTAGTGGCCCTCGACTTCGTCTCGGGCCCTTGGGCCTAACAGCCCTTGGGCCTATTAGTGGCCCTCGACTTCGTCTCGGGCCACTAATAGACCCTTGGGCTGTTAATCATTTCCGTAGGGCCGTTAATGAACCATAACGCCCTCAAAAATAATGTTATTGTATAATTAACAGCATTAGCTAGTCATCGCTTAATTCTTTCCAAGAGGATTTCATACAATCACTGTAAACTACAATCAGTAGCGTATACACTCCGTAGAATGACTATCATAAGTCGTAAAAAATATACTTATACCGGAGTAGTTATACTACAGAGGAGGCTGGTAAGATGAATCAAATCGAGTGGTTAAGTGCTGGTGACTATGTTAAAATGACTGCATGGGAAATAACACAAATGGTATCACAGAACTAAATATTTTCCCATAGGCGACCATTATAACGTTCAGGCGGAAAAAAATATGATCGCATCACTTTAATTTTGGCATTCGTCAAGTATAGCCCTTCAGACAACTTTTTTCTGATCTGAAAACAAGAGGTCATGCAACAAATAAGAGAGAAAAAACTAAAACAAAGGGAAGTACCGGCCACGTGCACATATTTTTCAGGGAATTCCCTACAAAAACACACAAAAAGTAAATTGTATTTTTTAGGTCCAAAAGTCATCAAATCACCCTCTTTTTATCAGGAATATTGAACAATAATGCAAGATGTCAATAGAATGTTTCAAACGTTTATTGAAACAATGGATTTTCCCAAGGCTGTTTATTTTTAGAGATTGCATCATTTCCGAGTGCAACATTTTAAGGCGGTTCACTCTAATTTCAATATTTAGTTCCGCGATACCAAATATGTCACTATCACGATATTTGTTATTTAACTTCCGCAAAAAGTGCAACAATACCTCTACAGTTTGGCCATAAATTCTAGCGAAAACGAGGATCTCACCGTTTCCAAATGCCCGTCTTGAACGGAGCTCAAGCGAACGTGTGTTCATAATTCCGAGGGGGCAGTTTTATAAACTTGAAATATATAAATTCTAAGGTGGATACTTTGCACAAATCGTTCCTTTGGTATACAAGGCGCCACGTGCAGTGCTTTACATTGCAGATGGCGCCTTCTTGCACTCAAGGAGCGAAACATTTTAGAGTGGATCCATTTAATAAATTTGTATGAAATGATGGAAACATATCCATCAGTAACTATTTTCTCAAACGCAATCAAGCGTAATAATAATAATAATAATAATAATAATAATAATAATAATAATAATAATAATAATAATAAATACAGATTAGAGCCATGACTCCACGCAATGTGCTCTCAGGCTTTACAAAATTAAAATAAATAAAATCAGCTCTGTGTTAATCATAAATTTAGAAGGACATTTTATGTATAGGTTTTACCAAATAAATGCGTCTTAAGGTTAGTTTTGAAGGACTGATATGTTTGTGATGATTTCAAGTGATCAGGCAGATTGTTCAAGAGAAAAGGCCCGGCAACGGAGAAGGCCCGATTTCCAGCAATTACAAGGTTGCTGGTCTTGTGACAAAAATAATTTGTGGAGGAGAATCTCAGAGATCGTGTGGGAACGTATCGTTGAAGTAATTTGCTGAGATATGTAGGGGCCAATCCATTTAGACATTTATAGACAGTTACAATGATTTTAAAATCAATGCGTTTTTCAATGGGTAGCCAATGAAGGTGGTAAAGTAAGGGTGTTATATGGCACGATTTCCTCCTTTTAAGAATCATTCTAGCCGCATAGTTTTGGACAAACGATTTGAAATAAAGATATACTGGACATTGGGAATTACCAAGGTCGGGAGCTGTTGTGATGCGTTATCCGGTAAATTTTGTTTTGAGTTAAGGTTACGTTCTCAAATTTTAAAGAGATGTTGTCGTATAATAAACAAATTATTACAACAGTCATATGATATGTAGAGGATAACTTGTCTTGATGATGCAATTGGAGTATTGATCAGTCTTTGTTAAAAAGTTAAAAATCTAGCGCTTCTTGAAAATTTATTCATGGATAAATGAAACATACACATAGTAATCGTGACGCGGCTTTTTATTAACACTTACGCTGCCGAAAGCGTCTATTGTCACCCATTTTATGATGATTATCTGTACGTTCTGGTATGCGCAGATCAAACCTACCATCTAATTAATTGTTGGAAAGGGCTCAGAGAGCCCTTTCCAACAGTTAATCAGATGATAGAGTTTCAAGTATGTCATAAATTTTATTAAACGTCCTCGTATACAGGCGTACATGAAGGTCCTATATATATAACTAAAGTGGGCGTGGCAGTAAAAGGGTAAAATTAACACGTACCGAATAATGGCACTTCTAATCGGTTGTGCTGGGACCCAATAGCCCGAATATGGTACTACAGACCTCCATTTTTATGGCTTACTGTGTTTGTTATATAAGTCCATGTATCATATCTAGTCTCGAAAAAGGACCTTTCGAAATCAAATTTCGGGTCGAATCGAACCTCGAATCGCATCAGATTTCGAATCGAATTGAATCTCGAATCGAATCCCACCGCTTTTCAAGTTGTTGATATTGCACCTTCAACATAACTGCCGTCTAAATTACATAGGTCATAGTCTCGAGTTTACTTGTTCAGTGCGGCAAAGAGTTCCTCTCTACCGCCATAGAACTCAAATTTAAACGTTTGTCGTCATAACAAATTAAAACAGTAAGCCGGCAAGGGTTGTCATTCTCCTCTTCATCGAGAAGGTCAGACGACCTCCGTGGTATCTCATTTGATCTGAGGGTTGTTGTCTCGTCACGTCGGTACAATGCGATAATGAAAACCAATCGACTGTTTTAATAATCTCTGTGCATTACGTTTCTGAAATTTATTGGTCTAGCGAAATACAATCTCAATCGATCAAGACAAGCTGGGTTTTTAGCACCTTCATCGGGGGATCCTGGTATATCTTTTAAAAATAGAATGCTTTAAACTGTTGTTTGAAACATAATGAAATTAAATTAGGCCTCAAACGACTTGGGAAAGAGTGAATTCAAGTGGAAATAACCCGCAGTAATATAGCGGGTAGATCCAGCAGGGGACAGATGAAAACATACGGGAATTAACCTCGTTTTTAATTCTACAGAATTAACCCTTTACCTATAACGAAAAGCAGACGACACTTGCACACAAAATTCTTGAATAATTATTTTTTTTAATTTTTTGTCTCAAAAACATAGTTTATGACCCCTCATTGGAACGAGCTCGTCGAGCTCGTTCCAATGAGGGGTCATAACCTATGTTTTTGAGACAAAAAATGAAAACATAATGAAAATTAATTGGCGATATTTGTGAATAGTGCTGGCCCTTTTTGGCCGTTACGTTGGGTAAAGGGTTAAAAATAGTAACAAAAAGAAGAAAAGAGTTTTCATATCTTAATAAATTTATTCACTATTCTGTAACTTTTGTATATATTTACGTGATGTCCTGTGTTTGATTTCTATGCAGGAGGGTGAACAATTATTTCTAAAATGTATCGCTTTTCTAGGAAATGGTAACCATATTTTGATCAAAAGAAGCGTCTAGAGCAGCTATTAATCTGGTATTTTATGAATCCCAGAGCGGAGAGAGCGATGGATATTATCTGGAAGCAACCTCGAGTAGAAATTGCAATCCACAGAATTTTTAAATTTTCTGTGGAGAACAAGTGGCATAAGAAAAGTGTCTGTTGCCGAACCTCCAAATTCAACCTGGAGGTCCATTTGCAAACACTTTCTGTTTCTTATAGGTTGTGACAGAAATGGAATTACTGTGAATAAACATTCCACTACAAGGTTATTTTCCTAAGAATTTGCCTTACACTGTGGGAGCACAGTGGCTCATTGGCTAGAGCACTGGACTTCGAACCGAGGGATCGATTGTTCGATTCTGCATAGCGCCATTTGCGTTGTGTTCCTGGGCGAGACACTCAATCACAATTTTCCGCACGATTACACGATTACTCTGTGTACTAAAGCGTATTACACGTCGTTGCCGTTGCTTACTCTCCTTGTGTCGGGTTAGTAGGTCCGTGAGTCTGACACTTGCACCTTAAAACTATTCGACACGATTTGATCCTGGCCGTCGAGTATGTCGTTGAACCTCAATAGACAATCAAACACGTTTTGCTTTAAACAAGATCAATATGTAAACCTTTTATTTAACACAAATAGAAAACGAAACTTGCAAAAGAGATTGGGAATCATTAAAATATTTCATTTCTTTGTCTCAAAGACCAGGCTTATGACCTGTCATTGGAACGAGCCGGGCGGGCTCGTTCCATAGAGGAGACATAAGCCGTATTTTTGGAGGTAAAGATTGAAAAAATAATAAACGCTGAATGACGATTTTTGTGAATTGAGCAGGCCATATTTGCCTGTTTATTGTTTATTATCCCCGATTTTTTTAAAAAAGCGGGGATACTGTGGTGATCTCCGTCCAGTCCGTCCCCTGTCCAACCCGTCCCGTCCGTACATCCAAACTTCATATTACCAAGAGTATGTAATTCGAAACATTTAAACTATGCTGAGGTGTTCAGGTGCATAAAGGTTTCGGAAATTTGATTCGGCCCCGTGTGGCGCCCGTAGCGCCACTTTTGTTGTTATCGTTAGAAAATCAGATTATAGTGGAAGGCTCCTTGGGGTTTAAATTTGAAACTTTCAAAGCGTGTTAATATGTTCCAGTAGAGTCTCTAGATGTGCATAAAGGTTTCGGATTTTTAATTTGGCCCCGTGCGGCACCCGTAGCGCCACTTATGTTGTTATAGAATCAGTTTCCGGTGGAAGGCTCCTTGGAGTTTCAATTCGAAATGCTGAAAGTGTATTAATATGTTCCAGTGGGGTCTCTAGATGTACATAAAGGTTTTGGATTTTTGATTCGGACCCGTGGGGCACCAATAGCGGCACTTTTGTCGTTAGCGAATAGGTTTGTAGCGAAAAGCTCCCAGGGGGTTTTATTCGAAATGTTGAAAGTGTGTTCGTACGTTCCAGTGGAATATCTAGATGTGCATAAAGGTTTTGGATTTTTAATTCGGACCCAAGTGGTGCCCGTAGCTCCACTTTTGTCGTTGGAGAATCGGTTTCCCGGCAAAAGCTTCAAGGTGTTAAAATTTGAAACGTTGAAAGTGTGTTCATATATTCCGGTAGGGTCTCTATGTGCATAATGGTTTCGGAATTTTTATTTGGCTCCGTTTTGCACTCGTAGCGCCACTTTTGTGATAGAAAATCGGTTTCCAGCAAAAGGCTCCTAGGGGTTTTAATTCGAAGCGCTGAAAGTGCGTTCATATGTTCAGGTAGAGACTCTCGTTGTGCATAAAGGTTTTGGATTTTTAATTCAGCCCCGTGTGGTGCCCGTAGCACCACTTTTATCGTCAGAGAATCTGTTCCTGGGGGTTTTAATTCAAAACACTGAAAGTGTGTTCATATGTTCAGGTAGGGTCTCTAGATGTGCATAAAGGTTTCCGATTTTGTATTCGGCCCATAGCGCCACTTTTGTCATTAGAGAATCAGTTTCCGGCAAAAGGCTCCTAGGGGGTTTAAATCAAAATGCTTAAACTGTGTTCATATGTTCAGGTAGGGAGTCTAGATGTGTATAAAGGTTTTGAATTTTTTATCCGGCCCCATATAGCTTCCATCGTTCCACTTTTATCGTAAGACAATTTGTGTCAAACGGTTCCTGGGGATTTTAATTTGAAATATTGAAGGTGTGTTCTTATGTTCAGGTACGGTCTCTAGATGTGCATACAGGTTTCAGATTTTTGATTCGGCACCATGTGGCACTAGCGACACATTTGTAATTAAAGAATCAGTTTCCTGCGAAAAGCTTCTAAGGGGGGGGGGGGGGGGAATTCAAAACATTACAGTGTGTTCATACAGTACGTGCAGAGTGGATTGTAACTAAAACACTCGCGGAGTGGAGTATGACCCAAAGTATCACTTTCAAATTCTATACATTTGGACAAAAAACAAAAGGAAAGTTTCAGCCAATGGACCTCCGGGTTTAACCCGGAGGTCCATTGGCTGGAACTTTGCTTGTGATGGTTATGCTTTGCAACAAATTTGCAATTATTGCTCGGGTGGATTCTCCACTCTGCGGGTGATTTAATGATAATACACTCTCCACGTACTGTATATTCAGATAGGGTCTATAGATGTGCATAAGGGTTTCAAATTTTATTTTATACCTTTTCATTTTTGCCTGTATAAACCATTAACTAATAATCAAACATGCAAATGCGGGGATATACTAGAGTGTGCTTTGCGCACAAATGACACCACCTAGTGTTTACTTGGGTTGAACTGCACTTTCAACTGCCAGGGTCACACCATGTCGGATAATTTTACGGGTAGAGGAAGTCGGTGTACCAGAAGAGAAATGGGGAGAAACTGCCAGACTCTCCAGGTTACTAACTGTGCACAGACAGCGTTAGCAGCTTTTGCAGTCAAGTGCAAAATTGTTGTGCCGTATGCCTTATTATACAGAGCCATCGTGCCCCAAGTGGGTAATCGAGATTAAGTGTCTTGCCCATGGACACAACCCGGTAACTACTAGCCAGGATTGAATCGTCGACTTTAAGTTTAAAGTCCAATGGGTAAAGTGTTAAAAAACACAAACGAAAGCATTTACAATCTAAAGTGCTTCCGAATGCGAGTTAGAAATTCGCATTGTTAACTCCGTTGGCTAACTAATCATCTGAAGTGAAAAATAAAACTAAATTCCATTTGATTTACAAGATATTTGAGCCTGGAGGGGTGTAAATATAGTGGAATACTAGAATCATCCTAAGCTGCATTGTAATTATGCATTCTGTAACTGATGTGCTCTGCAGACAATTTATCACATCCAAATTCGACACTTGCAAAACAGTTTTTTGTTGAATACTCCAATGATCCTAAGCTATATTGTAATTATGTGTATGCTCTGCAGACAATTCATTCATTTTCTTCTTTGATCGTGAATTAGACTGTTTTGTGAGAAATATTATCTGACAACCACATGCAATTTTTTATCACGATAAATGATTTTATCATGCTCAATTCAATTAAATTTCGGACTTCCGTGCATAACTCGTAATTCTGTGAGACTTGCGGCACTTCGACTCCTCTCCAGGAATATATTATCTGGTTAGGCTGGATACGGCCATTCTCGTGCATCAGAAAACTGCAGGATGGGTTGTCATCTTCAGAATGTCGACATTAAGCCTTTACCTAACATGAAAAGCAGACGACACTTGCAAAACAAATTCTTGAATAACTAATTTTTTTTCGTTTTTTGTCTCAAAAATGTAGGTTATGACACCTCATTGGAACGAGCTCGACGAGCTCGTTCCAAAGAGGGGTCATAACCTATGTTTTTTTGACAAAAAATGAAAAAAATAATGAAAATTAATTGGCGATTTTTGAGAATAGCGCTGGCCGGTTTTGGCCGTTACGTTGGGTAAAGGGTTTTAAGAAACGAAATCCCAAACTCTCAGGAATTCGAATGTTTTAAATAATTGAGATGGTTTCGAATCGAATCGAATCAATGAAAAGATTAGAAATCTAATCGAATCACAAGCGTTCGCCAGGCCCTACGCTAACATTTACCTTACGTAATAATCATATCCGTCCAGCGATTCGCATAAACTGACATTCAATTTTTTACCCATTTTTATCTAAATAAATATAGCCTTTTGCACCTCATTGGAACTAATTGTTATTATACGCCTGTTCTTTTTAAATAGAAACGAAATTTCACTGGAATTTTCAACAAACCGTGCACCGCAATTACAATTTGAATCGCTAGCGATAGCTAAAAGTCGTCTCCTGAGTTCCAATATGTTCAATGTGCCAAGGTGTGCGGAACGGAAATCGTTGACGGACTATTTTTAAATGGAAGCGAAATTTCACTGGAATTTTCTACAAATCGTGCACCGCAATTACAACTTGAATCGTTAGCGATAGCTAAAAGTCATCCCCTGAGTTCCAACATGTTCAATGTGCCAGTAGGAACATAGAACATGTTGGAACTCAGGGGACGAAATAGCAACATGGGTTCCCCTAAAATATTTGGTTGGCGATAAAATGTGTTGTTGTTGATAGCTGTCAAATGGATTGCTGAGCGTCCTTCTAATAATTGTTTTTTATAGACGGGAAGGCGTGTAATAAACACAGAACACCAGGCACGTGTGAATGGATTAATTCTATTTAGGTGTCATGAGCTATGTTTTTGAGACAAGAAAGAGATAATGTTTAGTAATTTACGATATGTCACGATAGTGCTAAAACTAGTCTTTATGTTGGCATTGGTGGTATACAGTTAAAACTAGAAGTCCTGTCATGAAATGCGCACAAATAGCACGTCGATCTGCGAGTTAATCTATGCGTTATGACCATAGTAAGGCTATCGAATTCTGTACATATTGCCTGTGCCCAAGCAATGTTTCAGCCGATGGACCTCCAGGTAACCCGGAGGTCCATTGTCAGAAACATTGCTTGTGTATGCTATGAGTAACAAGGAGAACCTGCCGTGCTTTGGATACCATTCGCTATGGCAACTGCGCGCAATTCCTACGCGCAATTAAGACTAGATAAGCGCACAGTTCGTGACAGAACTTCTAGTTTTAACTTTACATTCCAATATCATAAATTGTTTTTTCACTGGTTTTCTACATGGAATTGAAATGAAATCATTTCATTCAATATTCAATACGCATGCATACATACAAATAGTTGACGGTGAATCAAGTCCTTTAGAAAAACATGCACACGATTATTATTTGGAGACGGCATATCTGAATTAGTTGGCTTTCTGTTGTCCCAAAAGATGGTAATTTGACAGCAGCACATCAGACGGGGGAACTAGTGGTATTGTGAATTCTCATTTCCATATATTTTCACGACGACTGAACCTTATTTACTCCTATGTATGATATTTAGTTTATTTTCTCAAATAACGATGCACAAGTAAGAGTTTTATCATATATTAACCATCTATCCAAGTCGAATAGCAAATGGAACTTGAAAAAATGTCGTGAATAACAGAAACACAGCTTAGGGTCATTTACTAGAATGAGCCCGTTGAGTAATGCTTTTGAGACAACTTATGAAAAAAAATAAAACTTCAAAGGCGATGTTTGTGATTACCGTTGGTCGTCTATTTCCTTTACCTAAAGTAAATGGTTGATCATTTGACTGAGGATTAGCATCACTCAGTACGAGCACGTATATATGCATAGTTATCAAATGGATACAGCGTCTGTTCAACACGCGCCCGAGAAAAGATGCCAGCATTGGCTGCTGTGTGCTTCTTGTGGCTTAAACCTGCCGCGACGATACTCAAAAGATTTATAACCACAGCAAAAACTCTAATCTTTTTTTTTCACCACAAGGCATTGTGTAATTTTGTACAGTTATATAGCTGTGGATTTCAGGCTTTAACTCTTAACAGGCTGAGTATTTTCAAGATATTTTTTCATCAAATCTAGTCATGGCTGCCATGACTAGAGTTCATGAAAAATTAATCTAAATATAACAAGAAATCATTGGTGAAAAATCCCTTTCAATTTACATGGGACAATATGTAATATACCCAAATTATACTTATATCAGTTACAAGAGAAGCCCTTGCTGGGCAGGAATATCCCACACCAGCATGCAAAGAGTTAATTATTATTATTATACTGAGTCAAAAAAGAAAGTATAATAGTATTATCGACTTTAATCCCAAACAAATTATTGTAAATTTATGTCTCGAGTCTAGCTGTATGAATTTGCATAATTTCATGTTCTTACTGTTGCCAGTTTCACGTCAGGACGTCGCAGTTCAGACATGGGATGAAATAAAAAGTTCACACATGCAGTCAATAGCGTGTATGTCCACTGTTTGCATCTTAGATGGCAAGACATCGACGGTGCATGGACCTGATAAGTCTCTAGATGTCGCCCTGTGGTATTGCGTTCCACTCCTGTCTTAGAACATTACGTAAATCGCCTAACGTCTGAAGATCATTAAGTCGTACCCGACGGTCCAATTGATACCAAAGATGATCGACTGACGACAAATCTGGCGAAAGTGGCCATTGAAGAAGTTCGATGCTCTGCTCCTAAAGAAAGTCAAGACAGATACGCGCCACGTGACATTGGGTATTGTCTTGCCGGAATAACTGCAATCTGACGTTAGCGTTGAACAACGGGACAACAACAGCGTTAAGAATTTCGTCCCTATATCGCTGTCCATTCAGATTACCATCGATGAAGATCAAATGCGTTCGATAGTGCAAGGAAATTCCTGCCCAAACCATTACGCTACCCGCGCCGAAACGGTCGCATTCCCACACTCAAGCATCAGAAAATCGTTTTCCTTGTCGGCGATACACTCTTGTCTTCCCATCAATGCGCCGTAGACAAAATCGTGATTCATCACTAAAAAGAACTGTGTTCCATCGCTGCTGAGTCTAGCGAACACCCTGACGTACCCATTCCATTCTGACGGTACGATGACGTTGGGTAAGAATTGGTATGGTGTTGGTATTGGTATGGTATGGACGCCTACTTCGAATGTTCAGCGAGTCTGTTGTGAGTGCACTGATTCTATTGTTAGTTCCACCAGGAGTAATTGCTGCTGTTCTCGTCGCCGAAAGGAAGCAATCCCGCAAGTGGGACGTCCTGGTGTGTCGGCCTTGTGCAGGGGTCGTAACTATTGGTCGACCTGAACACGGTCGGTCGGCAGTAGATTTAGTGATTCTATACCTTCCAATGAGACGATAAATAGTGGCCACAGGGACTCCGCACGCAGCAGCGAACTCATCTGGAGGTATCCCAGCCTCATGCATATCAATGGCACGCAACCTCTGATTTTGGTTAACCTTGGCATTTTTTAAAATGTCGGAAGACAAATACTAGCGTGTTTTCGCAATAACCCAGGCTCTCTAGCAGAACATAACGCAAAGAAAATCGTGGGTCACCCACTCAATTTGACATTCTCGGGTAGCACGTGCTATTTTCAAATCCGTAGCAAAATTATATAGGGTTGGGTGGACAACAACAACATGTGATTAAACTCTTTGCATGACTTCTTGTCCACAAACATGTAACATTAGAACTATTATATTTCATCCTTTATGCTATTTTTTCACATTTGTTTCTATTATACTTTCTTTTTTCACTCAGTATATTATCCTCGTATTTTCAAAAATGCGGGGATATAGTGATGATCTCTGTCCATACGTCCCTTTTTAGCTATAATCTTGAAACTTACCATACTTCTATAGAGATGACAAAAATTGGTTTAGTCTGAATTTTTGTCACCAGGTGGTGTCAGTGGCGCCACTTAAAGACTGAGCTAAAATACAGGTTTCCGACGAAAGGTTCCTAGGATATGTAAATTGGGTTGTTTAAAGTGTGTCAATATGTTCCGTAGGGTTTGTAGATGTGCAGAAAGGTTTCGGAATTTTTATTCGGCCCCATGTGGCGCCCGCAGCGCCACTTTTGCCGTTAGAGAATCGGTTCCGGGGCTCCTAGGGGTTTTAATTCGAAACACTGAAGGTGTGTTCATATGTTCCGGTAGGGTCTCTAGATGTGCATAAAGGTTTCGGATTTTTCATTCGGCCCCATATGACGCCCGTAGCGCCATTTTCATCGTTAGAGAATCTGTTTCCCGCGAAAGCCTTCTATGGGTTTCAATTCGAAACTTTGAAAGTGTGTTCATATGTTCCGGTAGGGTCTCAGTAGGTAATATTTGAGAGTTTACGACCACTTGTACATGTACGTGTACAAACATACGCACACGATGCGTTCACCAACGTGGAATTCAGTGTTAAATCACACGCTTGTTCACAAAAACTGTACATGGTCTTGAATCCCCCCCCTCCCCCCATGTACAGTTGTGACTCCTAGATCGCACTTTTAACGTTCAAATACTCGTGGTGAACGCGTGGTGAACGCGCGTTTTTAAAAAAAGGGTGAAATTGTACAGTTCACTTGTATCTTGTACGTAATTTTCGTCGACGTTCCCATCGCAGATCAGACCATCGATCCATCGTCGGCGAACGCGAGCAAAAGCAACAAAATTCTGGACCATCATCAAAACAGTTTTGGGGACACTAAACCAGCGGTCCAGAACCCGCAATTGTGTTGGTACAGATGGTCCAGAACTCTCAATTGTTTTGAGGCGGTGGGTTTTTTTTTCTCCCATTTATGACATTATTAGGGGAATTCCTCCACTATGAGAAATTCTCAAAAAAAAAAAAACTCAGCTGATCGAGCGATCGGATCGCTCGATTCTCGTAAAAAACTCGATCTGAACGAAGAGTGTTGTTGTCGTCGGTGTGGTTGGAAATTCGCGAACCCGCTGTCACGTTTTTGATTGATATATATAGGGGAGAAAAAAAATATATAAATAAATAGTTATTTAGAAAATTAAATATATCAAATCGAATAGATAATAAAAAAAAAATACGTAAATCATGAGCGATTCTCAGACTATTAGAGCGAGGTTTCTTTTAAACATGCTGCTGAGAGCATACGCAATCTGCATGAACGAACAACTACGTCCCATCTTGTTAGAACGATGCGTCGGATGTCGGGATTATCTAGACTTCGATCACGAGAATCATTCGTGTCTGACGATGGAAAGGGAAGATATGGTCGTCATGTATTTCGAACTGGCGTTCGAACGCGTTAAATTCAACGATGTGATCACGTTTTGGAAAAGATTAGTCTTCTGTAAGAATGGAGACAGGCCCACAGATTCGGAAGAACTGAAATTGGCGCGTAGAAGTTTGACTTTAGAAGACAAGGGATGCATCAAGAAATTATTGCTGAACGAAGCATACGTCTAAGTTTTTTTTCGTTGATATAAAAATAAGGGAGAGTAGAAAATAAAAAAAATAAAATAAATACACATATAAATTTTTTTTTTTTATCTAATATTAGAAAGAAAGAAAGAAAAAAAAACACAAAATGAGAACCAGAAATAAATTGTATCCGACGTTAGTGAACGACGAGGACGAGAAGCCGAACGGCGTTTTGCCAACGGCGCCGTCGCTAGAAGAAAGAGAAAGAGGAGAGAGGTATCGCATCGATCAAATCAGTAGAATCCAATTGTATCTGACTCGAGAGAGAGATTCTCGTCGTTCCCTCAAGAAGAAGTATTCGCATTTCGTGACAGTCGTCAACGCGATCGACACGACACTCATCACGATTTCCATGGGTTTACACGCGGCCGGCATCGGATTGTTGTCGACCACGGTCGGCATTCCGATTGTGTTGACCGTAGAAGGAGTGGCCCTCGCCGCCGGATTGTTTAGCACGCTCGGAAACTTTTTGAGTAGGAAATTATATCTGAAGGCGAGGAAACACGACAAGATTCGCGTCTTGGCCGACTCCAAGATCGACACGATATTCGAAATGATCTCTATGGCGTTGAAAGATGGTAGGATATCGGACGGAGAATACTTTGCGATATTGAGCGAGAAAACGAAATACGATGCCATGAAAGAAGCCGTGAGAATCAAGACTCGTCAGATCATCAAGGAAGAGATGAAGGATTCTCTCGTGGAAAAGGGGAGGAAAGAGGCCAGGGAGGAATTCAGTAAGATGATAGAACTCAAGAGCAGCGATTGAAAAAAAAAATATATATATATATATAATAAGAACAGAATTTAAAAAAAAAAAAAATATTAAATTTATATATAAAATAAAAAAAAACGAAATTAATTTAAATAACTCTTAAAAAAATGTATTGCGTAAAGTGTAAGAGAGTTACCGAGACGAGTAATTCTAGAGAAGTGCGAACTAAAAACGACAGATGGATGCTTCGCGGAATTTGCGACGTGTGTGGTTCTATCAAGACTCGATTTGTCAAACAAAAGAACACGAGCAAAGGTAAAGGCATCGTGAATAAAATGATCAACAATCTACCTTTCGAAATGCATCTGCCCGGTCACAGTTTCACGGGACCCAGAACGAAATTGAACAAGAGACTCAACGCCGATCTGACACCCAAATCTTGGAGCAAACCCGTGAATAGGGTGGATGCGTCCGCATACGATCATGATCTGTGCTATGCCAGACATCCCGACACCAAGACTCGCAACGACATCTGCGACAAAAACATGATGGGGAGATTGAGAGGCATATCGAATCCGACCAGGAGAGAGAAGATGGAACGTTCGCTGGTCGGCAATCTGATTGGTGCGAAACGTCGATTCGGATGGGGCGTTCAAAAAAAAAAGCGCATCTGAAAAGAAGAAGAAACGATTATTGACGAGCGAATTGGCCGAGGAGTTACACAAACCCATAGTGCGTAAATTTCGAAAGAGAAGGGTGTTCGTGAAGGGTCTGGATGACATTTGGTCTGCCGACTTGGTCGACATGAGATCGTTTTCGAGGTGGAACGAGGGCGTCAAATATCTATTGACGGTCATCGACGTGTTTTCCAAATACGGTTGGATCAGAGCTTTGAAGGATAAATCGGGACCTTGCGTCGCCGAGGCTCTGAAGAGCGTGTTCGACTCGTCTTCTCGAAAACCGAGTAAATTGTGGGTGGATAAGGGAAAGGAATTCTACAACAAGGACGTTTGTCGATTGGTAGACCTCTACTCGATCGAAAACGAAGAGAAAGCCAGCGTGGTGGAACGTTGGAATCGAACGATGAAGGAGAAGATGTACAGATACTTCACGGCGAATTCGACCAAGAAATACATATATGCTCTGAACGGTCTGGTCAAAGATTACAACAACACGCGACACAGATCGATCAAGATGACTCCTGCGGAAGCTAGCGATCCTCGAAACGAAAAACGGGTCTATGCGAATCTATATCCCGAGAGATCTAAGATCAGGAAGAAGTCTAGAACGCCGAAATTTGCGGTCGGCGATTGAGTGAGAATCTACGCTTATAAGAAGCACTTCGAAAAGGGTTATACTCCTCGATGGACCTCGGAAATTTTCGTGATCATCAAAATATTTCACACCGATCCGGTGACTTACGAAATCGAAGCTTTGGATGGAGAAGAGGTCATCGGAAAGTTTTATGAACAACAATTACAGAAGACGAAGTTTTGATGAAGAACACAATTTTTTTTTTTTATTTACTCTCTTTGACATTTTCTTGTTTACACACACATATATATAAGAGAGAAAAAAAAAAAATAATAAAAAATAATTAAAAACTATTTTTTTAGATAAAGAAAGCAAGTGAATTAATAAACAAAAAAAAACAAACTAAAAATCCTTTAAAATGACAAATATACTAGATATAGCACAAAGCATAGTGAAAGATGAAAGTATTCAAGAATATGAGGTTCACGAATACGAACCGGTAACCGGGACGAGTTTGAACAATGCGGGAGAGATAAGAATCAACATCGAAACTCAAGATCTATTCGTACATCCTAGCGAGAGTTACATAGTGGTGCAGGGACGTCTCACCAAGGAAGATGGGAGCGACTACGCCGACGACGACACGGTTACTCTTGCCAATAATGGCATCAAGCATCTATTCAGTAACATAAAATACATGCTATCTGCACAAGAGATAGAATCTGTTTTTCATCCCGGTCAGGCCACCACGATGTTCGGACTCTTGACGTATCCTGATGATTTTTCGAAATCCAGAGGACTTAATCAGTTGTGGGTGAAAGACACCGTAGGCCCTGCTAGCGCAGGCGCCGCCACGATATTCGACTACGTCGTCAAGAAGTCCAGACCTAAAGGAACGTTTTCGTTCAGGATACCTTTGAAACACATCTTCGGATTCGCGGACGATTACAACAAGATCATGTACGGATTCAAACACAATCTGACGTTGATTCAAAAAGGAAATGACGACGCAATAGTGAAACTCACTGCGACCGATGCGGGCAAGATAACTCTACACAAGATATCGTGGTTCGTTCCGCACATGGAGCCTTTGATCGTGGAGAAAGCGAGTCTCTACAAGATCATAGAGTCCAAGAGTAAATTACCTGTGGGATATAGAATGAGACAGTGCGACACGGCTAGCATTCCTCTCTCCACAAATCACTTCGATTGGAGATTGTTGGTGAAATCCGCTTCCGAGAGACCGCGTTTCATTGTGGTTGCGTTTCAGACCGATAGGGACGGGTCTCAGGAAAAGAATGCGTTGCTGTTCGATCACTGCCATTTGAGCAATATGCAAGTGTTTCTGAACGCCACGAGATATCCAGCAATCGATTACAATGCGTCGTTCAACAAGAACGATTTCTCCAGACTGTACGGCGACGCCGCTGATTTTAGAAAGAAGTATCACGGTCTAGACAAATTGATGAGCAATCCTAACATCTCTCCCGGCGAATACAAGTCAATGTATCCCATGTTCGTGTTCGACGTCAGTAAACAGAGTGAACGACTCAAGAGTAGCATGTTAGACATTCAGATCAAGATGCAATTCGCTAGGAACGTGCCTTCGCCCTGGTCCTGTCGGACAGAGAATTACAATTCGAATCGGACGGAAATAAGATGTCGATCATTCGATGAGAGACGAGTGTGTGAAAAAAATTAATAAACGTTAAAAATGTGGATGTAAGATTAATTAAAAACTAAAATCTCGAAAACAAAATGGATGTTTTTGACACGAAAACAACAAATCATCTGTTCACTTCAGATTACTACGACGTTAAAATAAAATACTTGGAAAAATGGATTCAAATTGAATATGAAGAACGTAACACAAAAAAGGATGGAATAGTTGTGATTTTAATGAATATCGTTTAAAAGAAAAAGAAGAGTTTGATCTCATAAGATCTAACGAAGAAATTATAAAAAATACAATTTTAAAATGTCGCAAATGTAAGAAACGTCAAATAAAAATCGAATCTCAACAAACTAGATCTGGTGATGAACCAACAACCGTATTCGCAAAGTGTATACATTGTAATCATAAATGGATAGAAAATTAAAAAAAGGATGCAATTTTAATCATCGTCATAAATGACAAAATTCTTTTACTAAAGAAAAAAAAACATTTCAGATATCGTATAATATATAATAAAAAGTTATCAAAAAAAAAAAAAAAAAAAAAAGTAATGAGATCTAGAGAGATTGAACATCTTTCTAAATCTCATTACTTTTTTTTTTTTTTTTTTTTTTTATAAATCACACTTTATTTTTTTATTTAATTCATTATTTTCCACGCGTTCACTGTTTGTTCAAAGGAACTAGTTTGATCAGTAGACTCACCACAGAAGTGGCGGCTTCGGGATTATTGGTTTTCGTAACGAAATTAATCCTGTCTCCGGCGTTCACTTTGAGAGGCGTGCCGAACGTGCTAACATTCGCGTGTTGATTCTCAGTCTTTTTGATGCTGTATCTCTTATCGCTCTCTACACCATTCACCATGAGATTGACGACCGCTCTGTTATTCAAATCCGAGGAAGCCCGACTCATTCGAAGGATTTCACCTCCCAACAGCATGGGATATCCCACCTGACCATGTTTCGATCCACTACCTCCATTTCCGAAAGACCACTCAGCTTTTCCCTTATCTAAGGTGCCGGCCTCTTCGGCCCACACAGTGATCAATTGTCTAGCATATTTGACTTTCTCCACCACCGAAATCAGGGTGCAGGCATCCGTCATGTTCATGGGATCTGGTAGATTCGTGAGCGCGTGTCCTCCCATGTCTAGTTTACCTTCCATGATGTTGCCCTTTCTCCAGACCGAGTTGTCATCCACATACTTCCTGCTTACCGCGCTGGAATCGAATTCGGGATCGTGATCGAGACCGAATAAATTGTGACCGTTCATGTTGATGCCACCCTCCATGGTTCCACCAGATTCTTTGTTCAGGTAGAGATCGTCCACTTGCAATTCTAGGTATTCTTGTGATTGTATCACGGCAGAATCCATGTAGCCCTTGTTGACCGAAGTTGAGTCCGCATCCGTGTCGTCGATCTTCGACAGATTCAATATCTTGTTGAATCCCGCATTCAGATCCGATTTCATTTCTCGTCTGTCAGACTTTCTCTGTTCCAGATCTACGTAGTGTTTGGTCGCCACGTCCTTGGGATTCGTGGGAGTGGCCACGTTCGTTATCTTGTTAGAATTGGCGTTCAATTCCGAGTGCATTGTTTTCTGAACGTATCTATTTCTCAAGTGTTCGCTGAATCTCGCGTGAGTGTCGTCCGTGTATCTCTTGGTCACAGCATCGGTGGGATCTACGGGATTTGCGACATTCACCAAACATTTGGATTTCAGATTGAGATCGTCGGTCATGGTTTTATCCACGTAATTATCTAGCAGGATTCATTCGAAATCGGCGTTCCCCCTGTCGACGTATTTTTTAGTCGCAGCATCTGCGAGATGTATCAGCTCGGGAAGATTGTAGAGCTTCTTATCATTCATGTTCAAAGGTTCTTCTCGAGGTTCGTATCTCCGAACATAACGTTCGTCCAAGTTGGCAACGTCGTAACCATCGTCGACTTCGAACGTCTTCCTCTTCTTTCTCGGGTTGACTTTTTCGTCGTCACTTCTACCAAATTTATCGACTGGCATGTTGTTGTGGGATTTTTTTTGTTGTTTAGAAAAAATATGTTCAAACGCAGTTTATTAAAAATGAACTATGTTATTTTATTTTTCGTTTTTATTCGATTAAAATTTTTTTTAAATAATTTTTTATCTTTATATATATACTATAAAAAAAAAAAATCTCTCTCTAATGTAAATCATTGAGAATGTCTTGAAATCGATCTCCTTCAGACCATCTCTTGAGAACGTAGAGACACAGGTGACCACAAAACACTTGATCTGGTGATTGCACTTGTTCCGTGTTGTAATGAACCATCGAATTGTTGAAATAGTTCTTTATTTCTTTTGGCGGCGAGATTCCGTAGCTGTCGAAATAATAATTTTTCTTCTTCCCGTTCTTCATCCACGCCACCCAGTGAGTGCCTTCACCCGATGAATCGTCTAGATTTAAAATTCTGCATTCCGATTGTCGAGGTCTTCTCTTCGGCAAGGCATCTCTGGAAAACACTCCTAGAAAATCTTTGATTTTCAAATCTTTTGCCGCATTCAACAGATCGATGTTGGATAGGGTTTCATTGGGTAAGACGACACCTTCTACGGATATCTTTATTTTCTTATTCATAAATAAGTATATATTTTTTTTTTATTTATTTTATTATAATTCACTAAAAATGACGTTATTTTTTTTTTCTATTTTTTTCTTTTTCTTTTTAAACTAACTTTCTCGATGTCACTATCCATTTCTATAATTTTGCATTCATCTAATTCTTCTTGATTTTCTGGAATCCTATCATCCACAATCGTATCTGGAATCTAATCATCCACAATCGCATCTAGAATCCATTCATCCCCATTCATATCGTCTAAAATTAGATCCAAAGTCCAATGTCCGAGTGCTAAAGTGCTTATTTTATCGTCTAACATGAATCTCTTGTCATCGACAGCCGTCAGCGAAATCTTGTTGACTATTTCGGTATACAGGTCGTGATTTTCGCTTCGAATCGATTTCATAGTCTTATACACTGGACCACTTCCTAACAGACAATCTTTATACTCTTGGAAAGAGATGTTTTTCTTCACCACGCACGCTTTAACTCCTTTACACTTCTTGATCTCTTCATCATCTTCTAGACAATAAGCATAGAGTTTGGGTCTCAAGCCCACGAATTCGACGATCTGTTTACCGCCACTCTCATCCTTAAATTTACCCAACACCTTCTTGTTGTCGTTCGATTGAATGTTGGACGGGTGATCGACGGGATAATTGCTCGTGTCGAACCAATCGGCCACGTCCGGAGATATATCTCGGTAGACGTCTTTCGTCTCTATCTCGTAAACTAAACTGTCCGTGTCGGTGAACAGTAGTTTGGCTTTGTCACCAAATTTTCGTTTGATGTAATCGCAGTGAAACTCGTACATCAATCGCTTGCTGATATCTAAGATGATCGGTCCGAGATAATACGGTTTGTTGAAATTCAGATGCGTCTTTTCCATGTAAACGGCCACTAGATTTTCATCGAATATGGTTCGGTGTTTGTAATTGGGTTTTCGCCACTAATTTTTTAGCTCTTTTCTCAGACGTGACGAGTCGAATGTCAGTTCTCTTCCTGATGTTTTCCATCGATTTGCCGTACACGCAGTTGTTCATGAGTTTGAAGAAATCTTTTTCGAAATCGTTCTCGGCTCGAGTTCTGAGATTTGTGTTGAGATCGATGTATTTTTTCATCCAAGGCTCTTCGTCGAATCGAATGATGCGATGTATGTCAACTAATTTCATCCCGTAATTGACGTACTGTTTCAAATTCTCGCTGTAGACGACGTAGTTACGTTTGTTAAATAAATTGGGAATGAGTTTTTCGTCTCCTTCGTCAGGTTCCATTCGTTCAGGAGCCAGCGGATAATCGTTGTGTGGATCATGTAATTCTTCCAGATAGTTCAAATCGACTTCTAAAATGCAAGGATAGTCTCTCCATTTTTGCATCTCTTCCGGTTCCTTCACCCATTCGAAATTTCCAATCGGTAAAGGATGACTCATAGCCCAACCGTACAGATTATTGGCGTCCCAATACTGTATGTATTTAGTCGACCGTTTCGAATCGAAACCTTCTTTCATGTAGGGATTGTTAGCTTCAGAATGTCTGTGGGAGATCATCGAGACGCCACCTCTCGCAGGCCTTTCAAACATGAGCAACATGTCCACGTCAGATAATAATTCCAATTGGACTTCGGTGGTCTTCAACAGAGGTCCCACGCCAAACCAGGTGCGGTGAAGTACCAAGCGGGATCCAGATCGTAATTTCGACAACAGACGTCTCGAAAATTTTCGAACACGTCTGCCAAGAGCAGAACGTCGGTCTTCAGATAGAGATCATGATAATCTCTCATGGTTTTCATATCGAATGATTTCCACACATTTTTGGCGTGTTCGTAATTCTCGTCGGAAATGTCGGATTCGTATAATTTCAAATAAAAATCATCTTTCGAAGGTAGTGCGGTGCCTTCGAATCTCTTTAGATCATTCATGTAATCGTAAGGATAGACTCCTTTCCTCAACATGACGTCTACTCGTTCTCCGAAATGTTCGCTCGTGATTTTAAATTTATCCTTGCTCATGTTATCGACTAATTTTTCCAGAGCGGTCGACATGAATTTAAAACTGTCGATGAAACGTATGCATCTACGAATGGATTTCGTTTTTTCTTTCAACGTATTTCCGTCGATTACTCTTTTCTTCTCCATGAGCTTCCATTTCGTGAAGGAAATCTATCTTTCTTCGCTGTTCGCGATGCAATTTAATTCTTCGTGTGAGGTGCCGAGATTTTTCACAAACAGATGACTGTCGCAACCTGAGAGATTGTGAAACATCACCGGATAGAAAGCGGCGTCTCAATATTTTAAATTACACTTGCTGTGAGCCAGACCGTGATACAGACCCGTGTAATGATCATGGTCTCTGACCTTCTTATTTTCCTCCAAATTCTCATCGAACGATTGTCTGCATATGTGACATTCGGTGGCTCTGTTATTTTCGTCCTGCTGCTCTCGCGTGATGATCATTTTTGCCGGAGTTTTGAATTTGTCGTATAACATTTGAATTTTCGATTCTAACTCCTCCACGAACCTTTGAGCCACGTCGTCATCTTCGTGCTGTTTCGTGTAGGTGAAGGGACCCATGTCATGTTGTGAGTCGAAAGCGCATTTCACGTAAATGCAATAGCCCGAATGTATGTGTTTTTGATATTTTTTGATGTAACTTTGAAGAGCATTGGGTTGACAGGAACTCATTTTCGTGGTGAAACATTCGAAATCGGCGTACACGACGAATGGTACTTTTAACCTTCTATTGTGATTTTCAAACTTCACGATGGTGTTGGGTTTGGGCATTTCGAGGGCGACACCTTGATTTTCGTTGCAATATTCCTGATGTTTCGCCAACGAGTCTTCGCTGTGAAACACGTTCATGCAATTGTAACACAAAGATATCTTTCCGTTATGATTATTATTTTGTTTTGACAGTAATCGAGTCGGATGTTTAACCCAACAATAATGACGATTGTCACCATTCGAAATCAATAATAAAATAATCGTCTTTTCTATTCCGCGATACGAAGTCTGTCTGAGATGATAGATCATTCGATTTTCGTCATCGTATCCTAAGACGTTCACCACTATGGTGGGATTTTGAACCTCGAAACGTTCGATGTGTTTTAACTCTGTTGGAAAAGTCATTCCGGTCCAATCAAGATTTTTAGAAGTTTCCTCATAACGAGAAACTCTATCGGTGTGTATTTCGACAGGGTATAAAGCAGAGGTGACTGCCCATTTAAAACACTGATCATCTTTACTTCTCACGTTGACCACGGCGTGTTTCTTAGTCAAGAAATACGGTAATTCCAAGTAGGAAGATCCTTTCAATGGTTCGTTTTTATTCATGTGAATTCCAAGTTTCAACACCTCACCGAACGTCCAATTACTACCTTCATGTTGATAATTCGCGAGAGACATCAACATCTTGTCTTTCATCTTTTCGAAAACGTCCGATAGATCTGAACCTCGAAATACTGGTTCGACGTTAGATCTGAAATATGCATTTTTCACGATGCTCTCGCCGGAGTTCACGTCGATTTTATTCATTATGCAATGGAGTATCATCTTAACTTTTAATCCCACGTTCATGTATTCATGAAACAAATCCAATACTTTTTTCTTCACCCGTTCCATGAACAATTTCGGATCGACTTTTTTCAACGAGGGAATCACGTCGAAAGTTTTAAAAATGCCTTTGATCGCACTCTCCCTTTCTACGGGTTTTGATTGGAATAGTTCCGCAACGAGTCGTGTTACATATTCTTCTCCTTTCTCTTCGTTGATTGCTCGTTGAATTTCGCTCGATATATCTCGTTTGTCTTGAATCTGAAGTGCATCACTCATTTTCGTTTTAGTTTTTCTTTTCTTTTCTTTGGAAACTTGATGTTCTTCAACGGCTATTCGTTTAGTCATCTTCTTATTTTTCACAACCGATGCATCTTTTGACATCATTGCTATCGACATTTCGTTTGCCTTTCTAGCATTTCGCAAATATTCTTGTATGACTTCAATTTTTTTTGATTTAGTTCTATGCTTTCTGAAATCTGAAATTTGTAATAGTTTACAAATCTCGTTTAACTGAGGTATGGTTTTCTCATTTAAATTTACCATTTTTTATCTGTTTGCTTCATTTGTAAGAATATTTTTTTTTTTTTGGAATTTTGTATTAAATAATTTGTTAAAAAAGTTTTGCTTTTTTACTCTTTTTATATATATAATAGAAAAAAAAAAAAAAAAGTTAAATTTTAAATTCAATTTTTTTTAATACAAAATTTAAAATATACATTATTTGTAAGAATTCATAAAAAACCAAATAATCGATCATGACAACAACACCTAAAAGATGCGAATTGAAATTGAAACGAGACGAAAGGTATGAGAAATCCAGTTTTAATATCTACACATTACAACCACACGATCCCATCGAATTGAATGAGGTCGAGATGGTGGACTTAGAGCGCTACTACCACAAATAGCGAATGTGTTTGAAAGTGGATGAAGCCGCGTTCGATTTGTTTTACGAGTACCAAAGCGAACTGCTGATTAATATCATCGTCGCCGAAGACAGAGAATTCGACAGGGATGATTTATTGTTGTCCTATGGAGATTACATATATCCAATAATCTCACCCGAACTCGTGAAGAAATCCGGTGGTGAGAGCGCATTCACCTATGAAAAAAAACTCAAAAGAGTAAAGATAAACATTCACACCATTTTCGTATGTGGAAAAATGACGAATGTCAACTTGCTAATAGCGGACTTGGAAATATAAACAATAGAGAGATTGAAATTAAAAATTTAACTTTTTATATATATATATAAAGAAAAAAAAAAAACTTTTACTAAAAAAATTTTACATTAAAGAAAATTAAAAATTAAAAAAAAAAACTTTTTTATATATATAAAGAGTAAAAAAAAAAACTTTTTAAACAAATTATTATTTAAATACTAAATATTCGATCATGAAGACAACAACACCTAAAAGATGCGAATTGAAATTGAAACGAGTCGAAACGTATAAGAAATTCGGTCATAAAATCTATAGATTACAACGACATGATCCCATCGAATTGAACAAGGTCGAGACGAAGGGCTTAGAGCACAAATATGAGAAATATAAGATGCCTTTGAAATTGGACGAAGCCGCGCTCGATTTGATTTATGAGTACCAAAGCGATCTGCAGAACATCGTCATCGCCGAAGATAGAGAATTCAACAAGGATGATTTGTCGTTGCCCCATGGAAATTACATATTTCCAAACATCTCATTCGAACTCGTGAAGAAATTAGGTGGTGAGAGCGAGTTGACCGATGTAAAAAAACTCAAAAGAGTAAAGATAAACATTCAACACGTTTTCGAAAAAGGAGAAGACACGAGTGTCAACATGCTAATAACAGACTTGGAAATATAAACAATAGAGTGATTGATTTTTAGCGAAGAAAAATAAAAAAAAAAAAATAAAAAAATAAGATCATCTTTAGATCTCATTACCTTTTTTTTTTTTTTAATTTTTTTTTGTTTTCCTTCTTCTTCACTATCATCATAATATATTATAATAACGTTTCCTTTTCTCTCAAATTTCAGCGTCGATTCTTCTTTTTCTTTTTTTCTTTTTCTTTGTGATGTGATACGTTTATGGCAACATTTTTGTTTATCCGAATCATAATTATGAACGAATGTTGTGCATCTCTTGGTAACACTCGCATCATTACCATTCTCTTCAGAAGGTAGTGGTGACCGTGGAAAGCATCGTCTCATTCTCAACCGTCTATCCCGCACTTCATCTATCTCTTTCATTAGTTCTTTCCTTAGATATCCATCATTAAAATTGATCATTCAACAGATATTAACTCATTAATCAACGAAACCAATCGAAGATATAAACTGTCATGTGATACCATCGGATGTGACTTCCAAGACAACACCGGGGGCTTTATATCACACAGTGGCGTTCTTCAAACACATCTTTATCGGGATGATTGGCATGTAAATACTTCAGGTATCAAAGTGCTAGCTAAGAGAATTAAATATTCTTCCAACAGTGCCAGTTCGCCAAACCAATTCAGTTATAATGTGAATTATGTTCGTGACCGACAACAGCCCTACCGCAGACACCATTGTCCAAACATTCAGCCAACAATGGCACACGGGAACATAGGAAATTATTGCGCTGGTCACAGCGATACAATGCGCACTGTCAATAGTGAACAACATATACAGTTCAGTAATAATCACCACGAACGTCAAACATTTAACAACAATGAAGTGGCATTTTTGTGCCAGCAATTATCAAGGGTTTTAATGCATATCGACTCCAAAAGTCCGAGAGTTTAGAAATGAAACAGAAATTACGCACACATTAGAATTACTATTTTTTCTGCAAATGTTATTTCAATACTTTCACATGAGAAGACTCATAAGCCTTTCGTGTGATACTATTGTTATAATTCAACAAGTCAAGTCTTTTTTATATTATTTATCGATATACTATCTCAATATCATCATACGAGAGCGCTTTTGAGCAGCTCCCGTGTGATGATGCTATTATAATTCATTAGGATAAGGGGGGCGGGGGGAATGAATAAATAAAAACCCCAATATTACTACTATCCGTTCTAGATTATCTGCTATGTCAGAGTATTAATTGTAATCGACGAGTATTTCAAAGTATATCTTCAATTTTTATAATAGTCCAACCCTTGACTAGAAGTTTGCAGATAACTAATTTTTCAGCTATTTATTATGAATAATATTGCAGTAATTCCGATAGAATGACCACTGAAGTATGGTTTATTTAAATATGCAACGTCAATTATCACGAGTTATCTAATGTTGACTCTCTCCAGTTCTCCTTGGCCAGCGTTGTTAAATAATAGATTCATCATGTCTGCACGTTCGAAATGCAAAATATTTCCCAAAATTGGCTACACTGTGTGGAATACACAAGGTCTTGTGAGTAAACTCTCAGACCCATGTTTCCTTAATTTGTTGAACAGGTACGATTTTATAACAATTCTAGAATCTTGGCATGGTAGCGACGACGATATAGATATACCGGGATATACCTGCTTGGATCTGTGTCGCAATAACGCCAAATATAAAAAGGTGGTATTGCGTTCTATTATCTTGACAGATATAAACCGTTCTTCCAGAGATCATTTTCTATCGACGGTCTGTCCCTGTGGGCACAATTTGATGGTCAAATGTTCAACTTGAAAGATCCAGTGCTTTTCGTGTCCATGTATGTACCTCCCCAAAACTCTACATACTGGAGAACAGAGGCAAGTGATGCACCCATCTTTTGTAGCATGAAAAATAAATTGAACGAATATGATGAGAAGGTGTTGGTGATAATGGGTGGAGACACAAATGCCCGTACTGGCGTGTCTCCGGATTATATTACAGATGATACTGACAGGCACATTCCGCTCCCCGATTTTTACACAATCGACAACTGTCGAGCTCGTACGAGTCTGGATAAAACACTGAATACCTATGGAAGGCAGCTGATTTCCTTCTGTCAGGCAGCCAAACTCAGAATTCTGAACGGCAGGGTTCCTGGGGACTACATGGGAAATTTTACAAGTTTTCAATATAATGGAGCCAGTGTTGTTGATTATATAATTATTTCAGAAATGTACTTATCAGATGTAGATTACTTTTGAGTAAAAGCCCCCAATGAGTATTCAGATCACTCCCAACTAACAATGTTATTGAAATACAGGAACACCTCTAATACATCCGACGTAAATCTAAAATATAAATATACCATGACCAAATTCACACTAAGGTGGACACCTGATAGCCAGATGAGAGCTATAAGAGCAATTTATGGCCACGATGTTGAATATAAAAAACAGCAGTTTCTGATGAAACCCTACACTCAGGATAGAAAAGGCACTACTGACGCCGTGGCCGAATTCAGTGAGTTATTGGGTATTATTAACACAGCTGCAACAAAAAGAATAACTCTCAGGAAATCGAAAATGAGACCTAAGAAGAGATGGTTTGATAGCGAATGCAAACAACTAAAAAGTGCTCTGGATGACGCTATAAAACGCTTGCAACGCACACCCCACGACAGGTCATTGATTCAGAAATTTTATTCTGCCAAAAAAGCATATAAGAAAACACTAAAAAGAAAATCAAAGTTATACTTCAAAAGCATATGCGATAAACTAGAACACCTGTCAACATCTGACCCCAGAGAATACTGGAAAACAATTAATTCATTGAGAAAAAACAAAGCCGCAGATCAACATCTGGATGCCGACAGAACTGTAGATTTCTTTGGTGATCTTCTCTGTAGACCTAGACCACCGAACAAATCTAACAGTCCTGACACGTTTAGCAGAAATCAAGATTATCAGTTTGCACTTAATAATGGTTCATTTACTGCCGATGAAATTATGTACTCAGTTAAACGACTCAAAAACAAAAAAGCATCTGGTTGCGACAATATATCAAACGAACTGCTTAAAACAGTTACCCCACATCTAATCGATCACTTAATTAAACTTTTCAACCAGGTGTTTGAATCACACCATTATCCACTGACTTGGAGCAATACTGTACTAACAACTATCTACAAGAAAGGTGATAGATATGATCCAAATAATTACAGAGCAATAGCCGTAAGCAACGCGCTTGGCAAGCTATTTAATAAAGTTCTGAACGAAAGGATTAACACATTTCTTGAAGACAATTCCTTAATCACCGATAATCAATTTGGCTTCAGACAAGGTCGAGGTACAACCGACAGCGCTTATATTCTTAAAACATCGATAAATAAATATAAAAAGATGAAAAAACCACTATACGCGGTTTTTGTTGATTTTAAGAAAGCCTTCGACACTGTTGACAGAAATATTCTCTTTCAAAAACTTAACAAAGTGGGTATATGTGGTAATATTCTCGCAGTGTTAAGTTCTTTATATCAGTCAAGCTTTTATCAAATAAAAACCAAACTTGGCGTGAGCCCCGCACAATTATCGACAATCGGTGTTAGGCAGGGCTGTGTTATTTCGCCGACATTATTTAAAATTTTTATTGATGACATTGGACACATTTTTGATGAAAAATGTGCACCTGTAAAATTAAATAATACTACATTAAATCATCTGCTTTTCGCAGATGATCTGGTGCTGATATCAGACAACCCCTACGGATTGCAACGATGTTTAGACCAATTGGACGATTACTCTGTTAGAAACGGGCTCCATGTAAATGTAGATAAAACAAAGGCGATGACATTCCACTCCCGTAAAGTTAGAATGCCTAACTTCCACATTGGTTCAAATTCAGTTACACAGGTATCCGATTACACTTATCTTGGCCTATGTTTCGCAAAAAATGGAAAGTTAACAAAAGCACAACAAGAATTAAGCAAAAAGGGCATGAAAGTACTGTACAGTCTACTAAATACTTTCAAAAAGGAATGGCCACCTCCGATAATTCTTCTCACTAAACTTTTCGATTCACTTATTAAGCCTATTCTTTTATATGGAAGTGAAATATGGGCGTCTGAAATAAACAACACACACGGTGATAAGGTTCTGTGTGAACATGTTCATCTACAGTTCTGTAAAAGCCTACTCGGTGTTAACAGGAAATCATCCAACCACGCAGCGAGAGCGGAATTAGGTCGATATCCTGTGCACATAGAGGCTACGATGCAAATGATTAAATACGCAACCAAATTGTACCAGAAGTCTTCTTCAACACTGTTGACTGAGGCTAGAATTGAGTCTGAAAATTATACATTACCAGATTCAATCATTTCAAGATGTCACCGTCTTGTGGAAGATAGTGGTCAAGCAAATGCCCCCGGTAAACAACCAGCAAACCTTAGCAATTGGAAAATTGACGTAATTCGTGAAGACTTGAAGACTCGCCACCTTAATACTTTTCTAAATGATATATACAATGATGATAAGAAGGCCGGAAAAAACAAACTTAGAACCTATAGAGAGTTTAAAGACATTTATAACATAGAAATTTATTTACTGAACACAACTTCGGAACATGCAAAAAATCTGTTCACCCGATTACGTATTAGTAATCACAACTTAATGATTGAAAAGGGTAGACATATGCAGCCCCCATTACCTGTACATAAAAGGTTATGTAAGGTCTGTAACAGTGGTAATATAGAAAATGAATTCCACTTTGTTATGGATTGTAAGAGATATGACGCTATACGTGCTGACTCCTATCGCAAAATCGAGAGAGATTATCCAGATTTTGTTGGTATGAGTAGCTCTGAGAGATTCGTATTTCTTATGAAAAATGAAATCCCCGCACTGTGTGGTATCATCTGTAATATGATCCGACAAATGTTTGAATACAGAGAATGCTTGCTTGCGGCATAATACCAATTAGAATGAAATCATTAGCTATAACATGCACCAACTGAACATTAGTGTTTATGGTTTCAAACATATTTTGCAATTTCTTGGTATTATTGTTACTAATTTCAATGACATGCAATCTGCCTTGTTTTTGGTGTTCTTGCAATAAATATTATCTTATCTTATCTATCTTAGCGTCTAACCATTTTTTTCTCACGATGTTCGTCATTATCGTCAAATTGTTTCTCCACCTTTTCATCCAGGTGATAAATTTGTTTCTCCACCTTTTTATCCATTTTTAAATATATTATTTTATACTTTCTATGATTTTATATATTTTATATAATTTTATATTATTATAATAACATATTCAAAATCGGTATGTTCTTAAACGGCGAATTCTCACCGAGCAACAAACCCTTGCCGAGTCGCTCGAGGTTCCGTCTACTCTTCAGATAGAGACCGTTTCATCTCAGAGAGTTTCCACCTCTAACGGGTTCTAGATACAATCCTTTACTGCTGTCGTCTACGTGGACGCGACACACGGCTCCTCCCTTCTTCAAAAACAGTCTGCTGCCACCCATTAATTTCTCAACCGCCAAACTAGCGAGTCCCGTGAGAGCTCCCACGCCGAGAGTCTTTCCGAGAAAGGGTAGCGCCTTTGTGGCGAAGGGTAATGCTTTTGCGGCTATTCCTGCCAATAGCGGTAGGAAACCACCTTTCATTCTCAAATTGTATCTCAATTGAGCGGGACTCATTCTCACCGTCAACCCTCTTCCATCGCGAATCGCTTTCTCCATCCTTTTGATTTGACTTCTGGTCCAGGCGATCGAATCCTGACCGCCTCTCGTCAGATCTTCGTGAGTGAATTTGAATCTCACCGCCTCGCCTCGAGTTGTTAACACTCTCTTAAGTTTCTTCCTCTGTCCTGCGGATATGTTCACGTTTTTAACCACGTATTCTGTCATAATTCTGTTTTTTTTTTTTTAAATATATTTACTTCAATTGTTTCTTGTTTAATAATTATATTAAAATAATTTTGTAAAATTAATATTGCGTTTATTTTATTTTTGTTATCTATATATATAATATTTTTTTTTTTTTTTTTTTTTTGCTTTTATATTTCTCTTATGTGAAATCGTATCGTCACTCTCTCTCCGCGAAGATCTAACAGTTCACCATTTTGATTCGTCAACGTGGTTTTGAGACTATACAACGCGTCTAAAATCACTGGTAGATAAACTAAATTTTGAGGTCGCTCCACGATCTTATAACCCGGCGACACGTTTGGAAAGAAGGAATAGATCGTCGGTTGAGCGCTACCATTCACATAGCTTCCAGCAATCACGTCCACGTTCACCAGAATGCTATTGACAGCGAGAATGTCGACCGTATTTTCAGATGCCGCGTGGCCTCGATACATCTTTCAATCAAATCCCAACATCTTGCCTATAGAATCGTCCGTGTTGAAATCCACTCGAAAATTATCTTCCAAATCCAACATCGTCTGTAAGGTATTAGGATTGGGAGCGAGTCTGAACTTGTTGCTTTCCTTTCCATCCGTCTTCATTCGCGTCTGAATGTAATGGTTCAAATCGTCTATGTCGTAACTCCCTTTGGGAATTCGAATCTCCAACCAATCCGTTCCGTCGGAATACTTGAACGAGTTATTCTTTTCGGTGACGTTGGGAAAGGAATAATAAGTCTCCGGATTCACCAAAGCCATCTCGTAAGTTTTCTCTCTATTCAATTCGATGGAAGGTTCAAATTTCGTAGCGAATCGAGTCGAATCGCCACTCACCACGATTTGAATGGATTGTTTCGCAGCCGTATTCTCGGCTATCCGTCCTAACAATTCTCCATGTTCGAACATTATATTTTAATTTTATTTTTTTATTCAAAACTAATTATTTGAAGATTTATTATTTTTCTAAATTTTATTTTCACGCTCTATCTTATTATTATTATCATCGGAAACATAAAACTTGTCGAATCCGCACCGATATTTTCCGCGATTAAATTCGCTTGTCAAATCGATCACGACGAAATTGTAAAGTCCACCATCCCAAACCCTCTTGCAGAATCTCCTGAATTCCGCAGCGCTCATGTCGTTTGCGACGTGATCGCCGTAGATGTAATTGAGATTCTTGAGATCTTGGCGATAGAGACATAGCGTTCTCCCTTATCGTCTGTCTGGGCAATCGAAAATAATTCTGCGACAGGTAGAAACAGTCCACGTTGCTGTGTCGACCCCTAACGTAATACGATTCGCATCGGTTCTGTCTCTCCAAAAGCAGATCGTCGAAAATCATGAAATTCTTATCTTCCGATTTCAGTTCTCTAGGATCCGGAACGTCGCTAGCGTTCTCATAAAATCGACACTCGACGTTCGAAGATGCATTTCTCTTCATCAGCTCCGTCGCCGCGCCGTCCAAAATGGTCGAGAGTGGAGCTCCACTCTTGTCGAATTCCTCCCTACTGTCAAAGATTCTGGCTATGACGTCCTTGGGCAATCTGCAATCCATGCACTCTCGAAGCAATCTGTATTCGGGTTGAAACAAGCTCTTGCCAAACACGAACAATCTGTCGTAATCCAACCAGTCGGGTCGGGACAACAGATTCATCAACAGATTGGTCTTTCCACAATTCGATTTTCCCACTATCAAACCTCTTATGCTCTTGGGAAAGAACTCGTTATTCGACCTCTTGGTCGCGGCGTCGTTCCAAGACATATCTTTAATGTTCATCTTTGTTTTTATTAGGCTTTTCCCTCTGGAAAAGACTATTGTTTTTCTACGGATTATTATTTTTTTTTTTTTTTTTTGGGGGGGGGGGGGGGGGTTTTGGGTTTTTTTTTTTTTTTTTTTTTTTTCCACACATTTTGTCCGTACGATTCAGAAGCCATTTTCGAACCGATCTTCACGAAATTTTGCACACGCATAGAGGGGCACAAAATCTAAAAATGTACCCAAGCGGAATTTTCGATTTAACCCTTATTTTCTCAGAATTGGCAAAAAACTGCCAAAATTGGGGTTTATCGGCACTTTCTCGAAACACGTCTTGTAGATTTTTTTTATACATTCGTCATTGCTAGACCTGTCTGTGACACGCCCTTTGATACACACGACATATCAGGCGATGCATATGGTAACCCTCCACAGGCTGCCAAACATCGAAATTTTGATGAAATAGGCCAGTTTCAGGCCCCCACCGCACCCAAACAATACACGAGAGATAAATATAACTTTCTTTGCTGGGAGTGGAATTCACCGAGGATCATTTTTGTCAGTAATAAGGGTGTTCAAAAAACCAAGCGTTAACCCGTTTTGGGCTGGTTAAACAGCAATACCCCCATAAAGCTCAAAAATTTGTATTTTCCATGGATTTCTCTAAACGCTTGTATATTTTCAAGAAAAATCTGTCACTCCCAGGCCTTGGTGTGACAATAGAAGCTGCATGGACAAAATACTGCGGTGAACATTTGTTAACCCTCCACGGGCTGCTAAAAGTCAAAATTGTGATAAAATGGGCTGTTTTTGGACGCCAACAGCACCCAATGGGTACGCCTCAAAGAAACGTGCTTTCTTTTATCGAGCGCACAATCTATACGCAAACATTTTTGTAAGTAGTAAGGGTATTCAAAAGTCGAAGTCTTAACCCATTTTGGACAGGCTAAAGAGAGAGACCCCTTAAAATCTTAAAATTCCCATTTTCTGTGGATTTCTCTAAAAACATCCTGTAGGTTTTCAAGAAAAATTGACTACTCGCAGGTCTTTGTGTGATATTTCAAGTTGCATGGACAAAATATTCCGGTGAGCGTTTATTAACCCTCTAGAGACTGCCAAGCATCGTAATTTTGTTGAAATGGGATGTTTTCAGGCACGCACATCACCCAACGTGTACCTGAGAAATAAACATAATCTCCTTTGTTGGAAGTGGAATTCACCAAAGACCATTTTTGTAAGTAATAAGGGTATTCAAAAAATCAATCGTTAACCCATTTTGTGGTTGTTAATAGTGATACCCATCAAAGGCTTAAAAATTTATGTTTTCCCTGGATTTCTTTACAAACATCTGGTAGGGTTTTCAAGAGAAAATGGCCATTGATAGGTCATGGTGTCACATTACCAATTTATTGGATAAATTATTCCGGTAAGCATTTGTTAACCCTCCATGGGCTGCTAAATGTCAAAATTTTGAAAAAATAGTCTGTTTTTGAACAACAACAACATCAAATGGGAATACAACAGAGAAACGTAACTTCTTTTACCGGGCGCAAAACTGACAGTGAAACATTTTTGTAAGTAGTAAATGTATTCAAAAATCGAGGTCTTAACCCATTTTTAACTGGTTAAGGAGATATACCCCTTAAAAGCTTAAAATTCCAGTTTTCTGTGGATTTCTCAAAAAAAAAAAATCAAGAGCAATTAACCATTCGCAGGTCTTCGAGTGACATTACAAGTTGCATGAACAAAATGTTCCGGTAACCATTTGTTAATCCCCCAGAGGCTGCCAAGCATTGACATTTGGAGAAAATGGGCTGTTCTTGGGCAACCATAACACCAAATGTGTACCTACGAGATAAACATAACCTCCTTCATTGGAAGTGGAATTCACCGTCGATCATTTTTGTAAGTAATGAAGATATTCACAAAACCAAGCATTAACCCTTTAGAGCTGGTTAAAGAGAGACACCCCTCAAAAGGTTAAAAATTCATGTTATCTGAGGATTTCTTTAAAAACATCCCGTAGATTTTCAGGAAAAAATGGCCATTCTCATATCTTAGTGTAACATTACAAGTTGCATGTACAGAATATTCCTGTAAACATTTGTTAACCCTATGCAGGTTCTCAAACATCAAAATGTTGATAAAATAGGCTGTGTTTGCGTACCCACAGCACCTGAAGTTGGGAGGAGAGATCAAAATAAGTGGAAGTAGAATTCACTGAGAATTATTTTTGGAAGTAATAAGAGTATTCCAAAAACAACACTTATCCCGTTTTGGGCTGGAAAAACAATGATACCCATCAAAAGCTTAAAATTCCTGTTCTCCCTGGATTTCTCTGAAAACATCTTGTAGATTTTAAAGAAAAAATAGCCATTCACAGTTCTTGGTGTGACATTACAAGTTGCATGAATAAATATTCCTGTTGGCACTTGTTAACCCTATACAAGCTGCCAGACATCAATATTTTGGATACATTTGAGATAAAATGGACCATTTTTAAATTGACACAGCACTCAGTGAGTATGTGTCAAACAAACATAACTCCTTTTGTCGGTCATTGACTTGTTGGACGACGATATTGACCTTAACTCACTCCACCGTTAATGATGGTTTTTACCTAAACAATTTTTTATCAAACTGTGTCATTTGAGACTACTAACTTCACTTTTCTCATAACATCAATGAAGGAACTTCGGTGAGGCAGTTAAAAACAATTCATCAGACACTGTGGGGTCATGAAAAATCATGGAATCTCATCGGGAAAAGCCATGATTCTCCAGAATCATAAAGTCTAGTTTTGTTTGTTATTTTAGATTCTTTTCAAACACAAATTTTTTTTATGTTTTCCAAACTCTGTTTTTTTAATGTTATTATTATTTATTTATATCGCACCGTCGTGAGTTCTCTTCAATCCGGATCCTCTCGTCATTTTGGCTAAATCTTGTATGGGCACCACAGCATCCTTAAAATCTTTCCAACTTTTCGGCGTTCGCTCTAACGCAGCTCACTTCGCCGGCGGACTGATCAACTTGTCGATCAACGCGTCGGCTTCCCTCTTGCCAGCCACAGAAGCTATCCTACCACTGGCTTTGGAAGCGGCTTTCTTACCAGCATCCAAAGCCGTCTTCTTACCGACCTCAAACGCGGTCGATGCGAGTTTTCTACCCGCATTGCTCGTGAACGCTCGCATTATAGAATCGACGATGCCAGAACCGCATTGAACGTAAGTTCTGACGTATCCCCTGTTCTTTATCACCAACATATTTTATTTTTATGATATATTCTTTTTGTTTTTTTCACTGGTAAATCGTTTTGTCGTTTTTAAATACTTTTATTATTCTAGTGTTAAGAATTTACTGTTTTATTTTTGTTTGTTTGTTTGTTTCTCTCTACTTATTATATACACATCAATCCTTCAATTCGTTCATCAGCCTTTTATACTGGTTTTTATTCAAAACCTTCTGTCTTAACAATTCGTCAGATATAGCAACTATCTGATTATCTAATCCCGTGTTACCAGCCCGTCTGTTCGCCATCAACAAACTCAATCTCTGAGACAGAGCGTCGGAATCGCTCGGAAGAAAAGTGGTTTTCACCCCTTTACCGGTCACCGATTCGACGAACTTCTTGTTCATATCCCATATGGGTTTCACCACTTTCGTCCACTTGTAACCTCTGTTGGCTTTGGGTCTCGTCTCTCTGGCATCGTTATTTCTCTTCATGGCGTGGGTCTGAACCAGAATGTCTCCGTAATTATCGAAATCCTGATCCGTGTAATTGCTAGGCTTGTCGTAAAAGAGCAATCTGCGCAGACCATCGGTCATTTCGTATTTGTTCGAACCCACGATCAATTCACCATCGTCAATTTCTACTTCCGTATCACCTACAAAAATCCTTCCCTCCGAATCCTTATAAAATCCATACGAATTATCTCTCTTACCGCCACCATCATCATCGGACGATGCGACGCTACTAGTGGTGATAGTCGAAGCCGTATCGGTGTCGCTCTCACTCATATCTGTTTGAATTCCCGTGGGAACGTAATCCGGTGTAGATTGAACGGAATACCGATTTCCAAAACTAGGAGGCAACGAACCCATTCTCAAAGAACTCTCCTTTATGGGTCTCAATTCTTCGACTATCTCCTTCCTGCTTCGCTCTTGACCCTCCGTCGCGGGTTTAAATATTTTTGTGGCTTTGCGTCTGAGTTCCATCTCACCAAGACGTCTGCTCCTATCAGCCGACTGAATCCCCTTCTTAGCACGTTCATACTGTTCTAAAATTCGATCTCGGTGTCTAGAATCCATCTGTAAAAACATCTTTCGTTTTAATTGTTTTTATTTATTTTCAAAATTAAATGTTTAATTATATTTTTATGTTTTTATGTTTTAAGTAATAAAAAACTCTTTCCGTCTTAATATAATAATCTGAAAATATTCACATCTCAACTGACTGTGTTAATTGAAGTTTAAAAAAAATACGTTTAAACAGTACATGACAAACCGGTTTCTAATTTAACGCATTTTGACAGTAGTGTTTACATTTGTCAAAAGATCTTCATTCATTCACACATCAATTCACCGAGTGTCGAATTAAGAGAGAATCCTTTTGATGACTGCGATTGCTATCATGAATATATTAAAAATTTTACCACTCAAAACCTAATTGAGCGGAAAATGCGTTTTAAACATTCCGATAAGTGTTTTGAACGAACGCTTAATAGTCAATCTCTCTAATCAAGGCAAAACACAAATATCTATTACAGATCAACTCCCCTTCGAACAAAAAAACCCTCAAAACTCAATTTTTATCCGTCCCATCAACAGAAAACATCAATGTCTATAATACAGACTATATTCATAATCGACTCTTTTTGAACAAAAAACCTCATTCACTCATTACGATAACATGTGTTAGTTTTTTTACTTCAGGAAGACGTGACTGGATTCGCGAATTTCCAACCACACCGACGACAACAACACTCTTCGTTCAGATCGAGTTTTTTACGAGAATCGAGCGATCCGATCGCTCGATCAGCTGAGTTTTTTTTTTTTTTTGAGAATTTCTCATAGTCGAGGAATTCCCCTAATTAATGTCATAAATGGGAGGAAAAAAAACCCCACCGCCTCAAAACAATTGAGAGTTCTGGACCATCTGTACCAACACAATTGCGGGTTCTGGACCGCTGGTTTAGAGCCCCCCAAACTGTTTTGATGATGGTCCAGAATTTTTTTGCTTTTGCTCGCGTTCGCCGACGATGGATCGATGGTCTGATCTGCGATGGGAACGTCGACGAAAATTACGTACAAGATACAAGTGAACTGTACAATTTCACCCTTTTTTTAAAAACGCGCGTTCACCACGCGTTCACCACGCGTTCACCACGAGTATTTGAACGTTAAAAGTGCGATCTAGGAGTCACAACTGTACATGGGGGGGGGGGGGGGGGGATTCAAGACCATGTACAGTTTTTGTGAACAAGCGTGTGATTTAACACTGAATTCCACGTTGTTGAACGCATCGTGTGCGTATGTTTGTACACGTACATGTACAAGTGGTCGTAAACTCTCAAATATTACCTACTGGTCTCTAGATGTGAATAAAAGTTTCGGATTTTTTATTCGGCCCCATGTGGCGCTCGTAGCGCCACTTTTGTTGTTAGAGAATGTGAATTGAATTGCGACCATCGTGATAGCGTACTGAAAATGCAGGGATACACTTTAGTGTGCTTTGCACACAAATAACACCGTTCTTTTTATTATTATTTATTATTATTATTATTATTATTATTATTATTATTATTATTATTATTATTAAATAATATGTTGTCGCATTCATATGTCACATTCTGTCAATCTTCGTTTGAAAATCTTTATATTTTGAGAGTTTTTCAGTTTCTTTCAGAGCAACGGTCCGGTCCTCTCAGATGGGATGGAGGCGTCAATTGGCTGACAAGTTTTGTCAAGATGATTTTTTATGATAATGTCTGGCCTGTTTTCTGTGACCGGGGTTGTTTATGGTTATTCCACTGGCTTCCATGTTTCAAACCGAGATGCCTAGATATACACCAGTGTATACATTGCGCCACATTATTGTGACGTTCTAAGAACTCTTTCTTAGTCAGGACCGGAAACCGGTGATGAAGTATTCAGTTATTTCGACAAACTGATTGCATAATCTACAACTGGGGTCAGTATTGCTTTTTAGAATTTTCGGCAGATAACAGCGTGTTGACAGGAACTGGTCCTGGGCTGCAATTATGAATTCCTTGGATTCAGATTTAAGGCTAGAACTCCCGAGCCAGTTATTTAACCTGTACGTGTTGACAGATGGTAGATCCACGAATTTCTGATATTGACCATGGAGTGGTTTTGATTCAATCATTTTCTGAAGTTCAATGAGGTTATGTTCTTTATATATTGTTTTAGCCTGTTTTGCGTTCTCGATCGAGTTTTAACCTTTTACCTAACACGAAAGGGAGACGACACTTGCAAACAAAATTCTTGAATAACTAATTTTTTTTCATTTTTTGCGTCAAACACATAGCTTATTACACCAGTTGGAACGAGCTCGTTGAGCTCGTTCCAATGAAGGGTCATAAGCTATGTTTTTGAGACAGAAAGTGAAAAAATAATGAAAATTGGATGGTGTTTTTTGTGAATAGAGGTGGCCGGTTTTGGACGTTACGTTGGGTAAAGGGTTAAGAGTTCACCACTTGTTGTGGAGAAATATGTATCCAGACCAACAGTAGCTACTTTGAATGAATACTCCAACGAAAGAAGCGACGACCATCTTCTTCACTTGGAAGATAAAGGCGCTCAACGTCAGCTTTTGGGAACTGCATCCGGTTTATGGTGGGTAATTTCCGGGTTTTCCTATCATCCTTTTAAGATCATCTAAAAGCCACCCAAATATGTTATAGTTGTACATTGTGACAGGGAGAGCAAGGGTACGTTATTCACACTTTTGCGTGCTCTCATTTCAACTCATTGTGTGATCGCTCAACGTGTCTCGACAAAATCGGACAGGAACGTGACCCTTGTGCCCCATGGATCTGCCGCTCCCTCTGTTGATTATGTACGCAAGACACACGGTGAAATCGTGTTTTGCAAAACCAATTAAATAATTCTAATCCTAGCCTGGCTTGGTTTATTTCAAATGCTGCGTCTGATTTCCAAGAGATTTCACTCTTAATTCATGTAATTTAGTGGAAACCAACAGAGATTCGAGGTTGTGTTATGATGATATGTTTGTAATTTGGGAGTAATAGATGCCATCAGTGAGGTACAGATGCGAAAATTAGGATTTGTTTCTCATTTCTTCGAAGATTGCTTCTTATCTTTAGTCGGCAATTGCACGTCGATATTACATTTCAACAAATACTTTCTTCAAAGAAACACATTTCTGTAGAGTTAATTTGTAAATTGTAAAAGTTCAGATCTTCAGTTTCATCTCCCTTTGATCAAACTGGCGCATCATTTTAGTGTACAATAAATCGCAACCGAGAAGTCATAAACATTGAAGGATACTCTCACGAATATTTAGAATTTAGAAGCGTAATATATATTATTTGTAGTCATTAGATAAAATCTGACACACTGTCTGCGGTTCCACCTGTTACTGCCAGTGGTATAAAAATTATATCACAAGTGAAAGATCCTGTCTTTGCTTCCGGCTGTTACTGCCAGTGATAAAAAAAATCATATCGCCACAACGTCTGAGTTGAGTTCCATACATGGTTAAACGTCGTTTTAAACAGCAGATGATGTTATTATTTATTTATTGGGGTTTAAGGTCACATATCTCTGCACAATGGCTAACCATGACCGTGACAGTTTTACGGGTGGAGGAAGCCGGAGTACCCGGAGAGAACCACCGAGCAACGGCGAGCAACTGTCAGCTCCCCAACATACCAACTCCACACAAGCAGGGTTAGCATTGGTTGAAGACAGGTGCACCATCGACGTGCAGTACGCCTTAGTGCACAGCGTCACTGTCCCCCACGTGGGCAATGGGGGTGAAGTGTCTTGCCCAAGGACACAACGCGGTTGCCGCAGGTGGGATTCGAACCGAGGACCTCTCGGCTTGCAGCCTGCACCTTTACCAACTGAGCCACCGCGCCCCCAGCAGATGATGTAAAACGACGTTTAACCTTATATGGAACTCTAACATTCCGACTGGGTAGTTAAGGCAAGCGAGGGAGCTAATGGAGAATTACGCTATAGAGACTGACTATCTAGAACGGGAGTAGCATTATTAGGGGAAGGGAACTCGAGGATTGCAATAGAAACTGGCGATCTGGAATTAGGACAAAGAGCTCTTTAGATGGGCTGTACAAAAAGATGCCCCGAAATTTGAAGAGTACCTAGATGGATCTTACAGTACGTGGAGAATGTATTATCATTAAATCACCCACAGAGTGGAGAATCCACCCGAGCAATAATTGCAAATTTGTTGCAAAGCATAACCATCACAAGCAAAGTTCCAGCCAATGGACCTCCGGGTTAAACCCGGAGGTCCGTTGGCTGAAACTTTGCTTTTGTTTTTTGCCCATATGTATAGAATTTGAAAGTGATACTTTGGGTGATACTCCACTCCGCTAGTGTTTTAGTTACAATCCACTCTCCACGTACTGTATGTGGAGTCTTTGTTGTTCAAAGTGAGATGGAAGTCACTGGAGTTGAGGGGGAGAATCGTAAAAAGCGAGAGAAGAGTGCGCCCAAATTACCTGAGTTAGGAGTTACGGAGACCCTAGAACATTTCCTTTTAGAATGCCCCAAATATTTGCCCAGCAGAACAAGACTCCATAGAATACTAATGGAAAAATGGGATGAAAGCATGAAATATTAGGGGATGAGGAATGATATGAGGAAAAAGGTCAATTTTATAGTTAGGGAGCTCGAGAAAGCGCCGACCATAGGGATTATGAAACCCTTTTTGACTATATGCTGGGAGATTATGAATGAAAGTATGGGGAATAGCCGGTGTGGTACTTGGTTAATGAAGGCCTCCCCGTTAGAGGGCCGCAACAAATCAGCGGAAGGCCTACGAATTATTATTATTACAAGATAGATACAAAGTTATATATTATAAATGAAGGATGATTTCTGCTCGCTGAACTGTTTGGCTCACAGAAGTACTTTTAATGTTTCACATTGCTTGTTTGTGTTTGTTTGTTTGTTGTCATTTTACGACCATTTTAGTCACCCATGGTCATGCGGTAAGTTTTACGAGCGGAGGAAGCGGAGTACACGAAGAGAACCACTGATTAGCGGTGAGCAACTCTCCATCTTACTAAATCTGCAACCCCCATCAGACCCCCAGTCTACCGTGCCTGTAGTAACCACTGCTCCACTGCTCTCCCGTCCTCACTCGTGAAATAATATTGATAGCCACTTAAAAGTGAGTGAATAGACGTGAAATATCTGAATATCACTTTTGTGCTTTAACAATATACATGGGATACCACTTACTGAGTAGTTCTTAATTGAATAACCCCACGAATTGCATATAACTTCCAAACATCAAACAATTTACCTTATCTTCAATGCGAAGTTAACCTGTTACTGGCGTATATGTTGTAGAATACACTCCTGTTAAATGAATAAGAAATCATTTGATTTTTTCGAAAAACTGTCTCCTGGTGTTATAGATCTTTGCGCCTTATGTAAACCAATATAAGCATTAATTTTTTAATATTGTTTTTGACTCCGAGTGCTCTGCCAAATAATATATATTAAAATAAATACCCAGTTTATCACAACAAATGAAGAAAAAGTCCTCTTATTGAATACACTGTTGATTATATATTTTTTCATTGGCAGAGTAACTAATAGGATTCTACTACATTTTCAGGTAACAATAGAACTCCAGTGACATGTCGCATGCCTTTATTCCGTCGTGACTGACAATTTTCTTCGTTGTACCCATCGTTTCATAAACTTCAGAAATTTCCTTTTCAGTAGTATAAAGATTCAGGAGTTGACTTTTCACAAATTACCTCCGATCAGTTTGAAAGTTTGAGTATTATTCTCTGTTGGAACCCCTATTACAAATAAGGAAACAGAAACTGAGAGGGGAGATGTGCTAATTTATGTTCCCGAGAAGAATAAAAGCTTGAGATTTACTGTAAAAATACATTCGCGAAACAAAGAGCCAAAGTTGACAATAGTGCTGATAGATATTCTTAATGACGGATTATCTGTAAACTAGTTGCTTCCAATTAGCTTGCCATAAAAAGCCAAGTTCCCTTTCGTTACCTCTAATGAACGAAAAGAACACACAGCGCTCGTTTATTAGAGGTAATAAAAGGAGAAGTGACTTTATTTTCTATTGATGCCATAGGAATAGGTTTTTAGTCAACAATTATTTGCTTCTCAAATACACCTTCTTCGCGGATCTATTAATTTTAAGGGAGATAACTCTATCGAAAGTCGATTTTCATGACGATACAAGTAAGGGGTGTAGTTATGTCGAAATACCAAACTTTCATGCTGCAAAATTTACCCATATGACTGGTATAGGTAGTACATACTGCTAGGTCAAGCAGTGTTGTGGGGTGGGGTGGTGGTAATCAATGGCTGTCTAGTGCGGTTATAGTAAGGGCGTTATATACCCTGTAGGTCTCTTGTTAGCCCTTGGTACTACTAATCCACCTAATGCTTCATATTATCCTATGACTGGTGTTGGTGGTACGTAATGCTAATTCAGGCAGTATTGTGGGGGGGGGGGGGGGGTGGGAGGGGTAATGCCTGGCAGTTTTAGAACGGTAGTACAGTATTGACGGTATATACCACTGTAAGCCCCATCTTAACCCTTGGTAGTATTAACTTACGAATATAGATAAGATAATAAGTCAATCGATAGAGACAATAAGTCGATCGATTGGGATACTAAGTCGATCAATCGAGATAATAAGTCGATCGATCGAGATAATACAAGAAAAATCCAGATACTGAGTCGATAGATCAAGATAAAACAAAAGTCGATCGATCGAGATAATACAGGAAAAATAAAATCATATGTCTTTTTCCAGCCACCGTAGCTTTCTATCTAGTCCACATACATCTTATATTTTCTAATTTGTATCGTGTATCTCTTGAAAACTGAAAATGAGATTTGTTTAAACTAATTCACAATTTGAGCAGTTCTCAAAAATTAAGTTTGAAAAAAAACTGTGTCTCTTGTGAGCCCCCCCCCCCTCCCCCTCCCCCCCCCGCACACACACACACCCCGGAACGAGCTTGTCGGGGTCGTTATTTTGATATCGTGTGCGTTGGGTAAAGGGTTAACGATTTTCCCTCCTAGTTCCAACTCACAAGTTCTCCATAGTATTATGCTTCTATATTCTATATTTATCCTTGCTGTTAAGCAAAGACAGCAACAGACTGAACTGTGTCCAAAGTCTGAAGTGAAACAAACGATCACGGAATATAATTGTGACGCAATGATTCATTGCATCTGAACAAACTCTTTATGTTTGACCAGTAAACCCGAGAGACAGCTTCAAGGGGTGGGCCCTGATACAATCTGAATTTATAAAGGAGATGGTTGCTCCTTGAAGTTTTATCTAACAATCAACTTATTTGTATCCAAAAACTCGGAACAAACGTTTGAATCAGACACCCCCACCCCATCCCGTGCCGATTCCGTATCAGACAGATTCAATTTCCAGTATATATGGACGCTTCGAATATATACATGTACATCGTTATTACGCATTAAAATATAGTTCCCGAAAATCAAATTTTTACCAATTTCAACTCAATTTAAACTGAAAAATGGGGAAAACGAGCTTTATGTAACGGGATTGTTAGATGAATGTTTTATCATGACCACGTGCATGTCCTGTAATTTGTATCAGACAATCGGATCGCAAATAACCCTCACCGGCTCGTTGCGATCCGCTTGTAAACAAGAACTCAAATCTGATACAAATTACAGAACATACACATGGTTATGACAAGGTATATGTATAAGACCAATCAATATTTTCAACGTGCAGCTGCACGTTGAGAATAAGAATTGGTTTCCCCAAATATTTATTTATTAGTGTTTAGGGTCACATGTTTCTGATCAATGGCTAATCGTGACAGTAACATGGAGATAAAGTCAAGTATAGCAGGGCCATGCGAAGCTTCTAGATTCGATTCGATTTCGCATCTTAAGCAGATATTCGGTTCGATTCGAAATCGGCTGCCCGATTCGAATCCTCTCGAATCTTTTTCACGGGAATATAGCTGGGTATCAGTGGAGCACAGTGGCTCAGTGGTAGACTGTTGGACTTCTATGCTAGAGGTCCCGAGTTTGATCCCCGCCCGGTACGACCCACGTTGTGTCCTTGGCCAAGGTACTTTATCCCGGTTGCCTACATGGGGCACGATGACGCCGGGTACTAAGATGTACTGCACGTCGATGGTGCACATGTCTTCAACCGCTGTAACCCTACTTGAGCGGAGCTTGAACAGAGTTAAAATGTTACGGAACTGACAGTTGCTCGTCGATGCTCGGTGGTTATCTCCGGGTACTCCGGCTTCCTCCACCCGTAAAACTGTCACGGTCACGATTAGCCATTGTACATAAGCACGTGACCTTAAACACCAATAAATAAATAAATAGCTTGGTATCAGTCATCTTCACCGTCTCACAAAACGTATAGTTCAGATGAAAATCGCTTATAAATAATGTTGAAATAAAAGACTGAGTGCAAATTCTGGATACATTAATATACATAACATCTTCACTCATGCCACCAGTCATGTTAATTCTAATATGACTAGTCCCTACCACTGTTAAATACAAACTTAAGGTTTCCAACGATGAACTATAATCCTTACAGGGTAATATTCCAACTACATCATCAAGGCATGCCTTCAACGAAGGCATGCCTTGATTGTATAGTTGGATTATTTTATCAGTCGGGAGTTGAGCCATTACAGTCGGAGCAAATCAGGTTTATAGTACCCCAAACCCCATCGGTCATCTTCAAGACCCTATTGATTCGATTCGAGGTTCGATTCGATTTCGAATAATAGATTCGATTCGATTTGAGCTTCGATTCGAATCGAAAATTTCTGATTCACAGGGCCCTAAATTATAGTCAATCGTTTATACCTATGTTGCCCATTTTGGAGGATTTCCGCCGTACGCATCGGTAAATGGGTCGTATTTTACCAGTAAAACAGAGCTAGTTTATCGAAGAAAACAAGCACCGCTTCACTTCCCGTGGTTCCCAGGTGGGCTACCCACAAATAACGAATATGAACTCTTTCAGTTGATGGCTCTGAACTGGCATGGAACATACTATCAGTTTCAAGGAGTAAATTTGTACATTAGTCTCGTTGAAGTCAAAATGTTTTTTTTGTTCTACAGCAAGGTTCATAATTGATAGATCACATCGAGTCGGAATTGCAAACTGAGAAGACAAATTTTCATTTTAATTATTATTTTAACGCGTCAAGCACGACGATCACATCATGCACGACACTCTCCCCGCGACTTGTCTGTAATGGGTCATTTCCGAAGAAAACACTCTGAAAAAAACTGAAACAGAAAGTCTTGGATGGTTTTACCGTATGTTCTTCAATGAGTATGGGCTGGTTGTTTGAAAGAGGTTAATGCCTTCTTATTCTAAACAGTTACACAGTACGTTCTGTTGGCTGGAATATAGTAACGATACTTTCTTGGAAAAAAACCCAATAAATTGCGGGAAAATTGGTTTCCTTCTGTGAAGTGGATGGAGATATGCCGCCATAACCTTGAAAGTTCGTTGATCGATGTGTGCAAAAAAACACAGAGTATTTTGAAAAACAAATGAAGTTTTTCCTCGATGTCGGGAAGATATGAACGTAAATCGTCTTTCGGCTGCAGGGTAAACTAAACTACAGTACGTGGAGGGTGGATTGTAACTAAATCACCCGCGGAGTGGAGTCATCACCCAAGCTATAACTTTCAAATTTTGTACGTGTCGACAAACAACACAAGCAATGTTTCAGCCGATGGACCTCCGGGTTTAACCCGGAGGTCCATTGGTTGAAACTTTGCTTGTACTGGTTAGGCTTTCAATAAATTTGCAATTATTGCTTGGATGGAATCTCCACTCTGCGGGTGATTCAGTGATAATACACTCTCCACGTACTGTATCTTAACTGGTTGAGGGCTAGATTATTTTTGGTGGTTTGAATTTGTTACTCAAATTTTGTTTTTTTTACAAATCATTGGAGAGTGCCCACAGGCACTCTCCAATAATTTGTAATAGAACAAATTTACATAAACAAAATAATATTTACATTTGACTGAATATGAATCATGAGCAAGGAAAACATACGCTTTTGCTCTGGTATCCTCATTTTTTTTTAAAGCCATGATAGTGGCTTCTAGCACTCAACCAGTTAATAAGTGGACTATTATCAATCACCATGTTTTTTGAGCACCTGTTCACACATCAATCCTTAAGATCATTTCCTTTGCTAGACACCTTCAAGTACGTCCCAGAACACACTGAAGTGAGCGACATCTATGTAAAATCTGCAACTGTTGACAAATGGTCACGAATGTTGAATTTTTAATCGCTGTAGAACGTTTCTAGCTTTTTCCCACAGGTTCAGCTGTTAATAAATTAGAAAAGGCAAGCAGACTGATTTAAATGGCATTTAGATTAAGTGATCTAGCCTTGGTTGTCTCGTATTAATCCATTCCAACCTCAAATACCAATGGAAAGGTACATTTGACGCCAGGTTAAAGTAACATGGTTAAAATTTAGCATATGCAAGCAGTATGTCTGGGGCCAAAAGTGAGTCATTTTCGGGACTTCCGCGAAGCGACGTCATACCGATAGTATGTGTTACATGCTTTGTCAAAGGTAGCGAGTGTGAGCGGCCATATTCTGACATCGTCACCACAGTGATATGCGGAGTTTGTCATATGAACAGCGCCAGTTGTTAGACTTTCACGTGTTTCCCACTTTGTTTTCATGGATTTCTATTGCGGCGAGTGGTTGGTATGGAACCCAATTACCTATATTCAAGCAGGACATGTTCTGGAGGTGTGTTCAATTTAATGGGAGTATATACAAAATCACTCGAAACAACCCATTATTGAGTAAAATAAACGGATATAACTCGGAAATTACCAAAAGGTACCAAAACGAGCTTCAAATGTTTCGAGAAGTCTGCCGGAATGAGTAATAGATAGTGCTACAGGACCTCCTGATAAAGTTGATGAGTTTTTTAGGGAAGACACAATTGTTCTTTTGTTGCTATTTGTACCTTTTCCGTCTGTTCTGGTTGCTCTCACCCTATCATTTTTCAATAACATACAATAGGTAAAGGAACTGTATAGACCAAATCAGGTTTAGATTAATAGAGTGATCTTATTTGACCTACTAAAGTCTTGGCCAATAGTAGAGGTCGAGAAGCGGCGTGAAGGGCCAGGGATGGCTAGCTGTAGTAGTTCTAAAAGTCAGTAGCGATGGTAGAAGGCAAGCTCTCAAGTTGCCAATGCCTGTAAGGAATTCGACGCCATTACCGCGTAGAACCAGTCTAGCCTTTAAATAGTTCACCGCCTATATTATTTACATCCACTAATCTAGAATATTTCAACTAAAATATTCCGGACGATTGAATCGAAAAATACCATAAACATTTATTTTCTTTGAATCATCTTAAGAAGTGTTTCTCAGTCGAGTCTCCATTCGACAGAATTTCTCATGACTTTAATAAAACCAACAGAAATGTTTTTTTTGTATTTAACAATTATGAATGACGGCTCGTTACAGCAGTAGTTTTATGATTACACCGCGTAGTTCCACAAATTGTGTCAATATTTTGATGTTTGCAAGGAGAATGTTAAATACCTATTAATAAGAATATATATAACAGGGGCGCAACAGAATATCTGTATATCATTATGAGTTAAAGTACATCACATTATATAAACGACAGTCTGTGTGCAAACTCAACGAAAAGTGGGTAAATAAATAACCCATAACAGAATTAAACTGGTGACCGCAGAGCATGGATGGAGGCTCTAGCACAGGCCAGATAGTGGTAGCCATTATGGCTTAGGTACGCCGTTGTGAAATATTAAGCAGACAACATAGCGTGTACATACACTGTAAAAAAATTAACGTAATTCTACGGTTAACTTCTGGCAGATGACAACGGCCTCGAGGCCGTAAATTAATTTTAATGGTATTGCCAAAGAAAAACCCGCGAATTTGATCCAATGAACGCATTTCTCCCACCACGCTGTCCAATTGCGCAGCACGGCGGTAAATATGTTGAATTATGGAGATCAGCCTTGCCAAATGCCACTCTGGAAGTCGCCATTTCCAAGAAGGACGCCCGATGCTTTTGAAGACGAACAACAATGTATCACTATCAATTTGTAAGTTTGTGTCCAAGTGAATCATGTTCATTGTAGTCTTGGACATGAAAATCAAATACGTCAATTTTTAATGGGTATAATTGTTTCGGTAATCATGCAGAATAACAGACTGTTCGTACTGCGTCGCGGATATGCGATGCATCTTATGGCTTGTGGCCACGTATCTCCGCTAAGGCAGGCATACCCATATTCTTTTATTGGTTCTAGGTAAAATGCGGTTAATGATGGCTGGAATTAAATTATGGTTTTCAGTTGATTAAGGGCCATATGGCTGGAACTCTGCCTCCGGTCATTTTGACCGTAATTATTTTGATGGTAATTTTTACGGGTAAATAAGGCAAATAATGGTTGAAATTTTTTACGGTCGTATGACCGGCAGCTAGTTTCCAGGCATATGACCTTACAAATAACGGCAAACCGTGAAAAACAAATTAGGGGAATATACGGCAAATGACAGTTAAATTTTATTACGGTAATTTTTTACAGTGTACAGGATTCACAAAAATGACCGCGTGTGCTCTGGAGCCTGTACATTTCATGATTTCTTATAATTTGAATATTCATAAATAAATTAGTAAAACAATGCAGATTTCCTAAAATACTTTTTGCCGTATTTACGACGAAGATTGCCTGGTTCATCGTTAGTATATTACTGTTCATACGCCAAAGTTTTGGGACCATGTTTCTAAACCAGACAATACACAGTTCGCCGCGGCCTGTATTCATGAACAGCTTTCAAATGCGCCCCAACGCCCATTCGAAAAGAATATTGCAAACAAATCAAGTGATCTGCGAAGATCAAACAGTTCGCGGCCTCATATGGATAGTCGCATTAGATCCAAATGTTTTCACATTATTTTACAATATAAGACCACCACCACCTTCTCCACCAGAACTTCTGTACACTTATTCCTGCAGTGCTACAACCTATTAATTTTCTCTCTGTAGAAGTATTCACTGCAAGACCCATGCAAGACCCCTGCAAGATTGAGAAGGGCCCCTTCGTCGTTGACGCCTGGTGAGAGGGTGATCAGACAGAACATTGACACGTTTTTTAAGGAATTCTCCATGTTTCAGTTGGAAAATTGTAACTCACGTTGAGACATGGGCCCCTTACTCTGAACCAGAGTCAATACTGAAACGCAAGCAGTGTAAGCACACTGGTCTACCTCCACTAAGGGAATTCAAGAAGATGACACCTCTTGGCTAGGTGATGGTTTCGAGGTTCTGGGACACCCAGGATGTAATCATGATTGACTATTTGATTAAAGGTCAGGCCATAAATGGACAATATTATGCCACAGAATTACGCCATCAGGGAAAGACTATCAATGTGGAAAACTCCGAACAGGGATTCGGGAGAATGCCACACCAAACAAGTGAATTTCGATGCGGCAACGGAGAGTAGCTTGCAATACTCTCTCATCTCATTTACTCCCCAGATCTATTTCTTCGGACTTCTGTTTCATCCCAAAATCCAAATCACATATGCGCGAGAGAGTGTTTGAATAATGAGGCCATTGGTGTTGTCGAGACCATCTTTGGGTGTCAAACAAACACATCCCTGTCTTATCTCGTAATGAAAATCGATTTTCGATAGTTATCGCCCCTGAAATTAGACCTGCGAGGAAGGTCCAAATAAGAAACATGCAATATTGTTGAGAAAATACCTATGACATTACTAGAAAATAAGGCGCAGTTTCTTTTTGTTACTTTTAATGACCGAAAACAACAGCTCTCCGGGGATAGTTTGTATTGCCCGTCACGTTTCTCACACTGTTGATATACCGAACAGACAAAAGTTACAGAACATCAAAAGATGGTGAAAACGCCGTTTTCTTATTTTAACCCTTTACCCAACGGATCGCCCGCATCCGCCCGCGTAATATGCAAATTCAGCAGTTGAAAAAATATAATTTTTCAAAAACTTTAAACAAAACCATATCATGTGACCCCTCGTTGGAACGAGCTCGTTCCAACGAGGGGCCACATGATATGGTTTTGTTGAAATTTTTGGAGAAATTTTAAAAAATGATATTTAAAATATTAAATTTTGATATCGTCTGCGTTGGGTAAATTGGTTAAAACAGAGAATAGTAGTAAAAACGATCGAAATGATTGCGGGCAAATTGTAGAAAGCGAGCTTCTGTATTTTTTACACTACTCTACAGGAAAGTACATGAAGTTTGTGAAATGATGCACACATCGATGATACAATATCGCTAACATTTCGAACTTTCAATTTTTAAATGCAATTCCCAAACCCTTAGTGTTAAATTTTCTGACAATTTAAGAAAATGAATGGGAGCTAACTTTCTTGAAAATCTCATCCACTGACGAAAATTGTCAGCCATGACTTCTACAGACAGGAATTACTATACTGGAGCACATCGCTAGAATAAGTGTATTGGAGTCATGGGAGATTATATCGAAAAGCAATGAGGAAAACATTTTGATCCAGCAGGGCTCTCTGTGTGAGGTCTCGAACGTTTTGATCCACCATCATTATGCTCTCAAGAAAATATTCTCAATTTTTTTGTGTTTAACCCTTTACCTAACGCAACGGTCAAAACCGGCCAGTGCTATTCTCAAAAATCGCCAATTAATTTTCATTATTTTTTCATTTTTTCTCTCAAAAACATAGGTTATGACCCCTCGTTGGAACGAGCTCGTTCCAACGAGGGGTCATAACCTATGTTTTTGAGACAAAAAATGAAAAAAATTAGTTATTCAAGAATTATTTTTGCAAGTGTCGTCTGCTTTTCAGGTTAGGTAAAGGGTTAAGGTAACATATTTCTAGACAATGGCTAAGCGTGACTGTAACATGGAGATAAAGTCAGGTTTAGTGAATCGTTTATGCCCATTTTAGAGGACTTCAACCCTGGGTATTGGAGACCGGGTAATATTTTACCCCATTTCAACAATAAAGTCCATCTTATGGTAGGATAATAAGGTACTGTAACATAATAATCTCCAAAAACGTACTTTTGTCCTTAAGGAACAAGAATACGTTATTGAAGATTATAATATTTTACCAGCAAACTAGAGCTTGTTTACCACAGTAAACAAGCAGTGGACCAATTCCCGAGGATCCCACGGGGGATTATTCTCAAAGAAAGCTTGACTGAGTCAAGCAGTTATTCTGAGCACTCACCTGTTTTGAGAAGTACCAGGGTACTTCTTAAGTATAACTGAAATTAAATCCAGAATTGAACTCATTATTTTTGCACAATCGATTCCATTCTACCATACAACTACTGTCCTATGCACCCTGCCGTTTAAATGCAATTACACTTAAGGTGTGGTGACTTTTACCACATTAATATTTTACCTCCATCTCCGTGATGTTTGATTTTTATTCAGAAAATCTAATTAGTATTCTTCGGTAAGAAATGGCAACATTCTGTTAAACTCCAATTAAAATTGATTATCCAAAGACCCAATCAATTCACGACTGAACGAGATATGCCCACACGAGTGTGATCAATCTCTCTGATCGAGAATCCCGTTTGACAGCAATGTAATTTAAACCTCATTCGACCTGGAACTGGGTGTTACCTATCGACTCGGCGATAAGTGATATTCGAATGTTTAGTACCTGGACACTCGTATATCAACGTATTAACATTTCCATTGATAAAAAACAGGCCTGGAAATAACCCACTATCGGAAAGACTTGACAATCTTTTCGAGCTACCTCCACTCAAAGGTTGGGCATTACATCTATTTTATGAATAGAATGGTATGCTGTTTCCATCTGAAAAGAATTTCCGCCTCAATAAATAGTAATAACTAACGCGTGATCTCGCTTTTGCAAGATCGCGAGTTTGTTATTGCTTTTTTATTTTGGCGGAAATCCGTTGAGACGTAAAACAGCATGGCTGAGAAGAAGGCGGAGAAGAACCATAACACCTTTTTTACTATGGGTTACCGACATGCTGCATAGCGTAACCTGCCAATGGATTGTGATACAAGCCCTTTATTTCTAGACGTGTAAAAGAGGCATTCATTTAACAATAAATGGGTACATAGTTAATATTTTCCTTCCCATATTGGTTCCATCTTCTTGTCTCATTTTCTTTTTCACCAGTGGCTTTGAAAAACCAACGAGAAGATTATCGCTGTTACGGAAGTGGGGGAGATGTATGCTTTCGAAAGGGGTCGCCCATGTTCGAACAATTTAATCAATGAGAATATAGAGTTGACATCCCCCTCTGAATACCGATAATATGACATTTCTGACTGCAGATGGACATTTTCTAGTTCCACCCTTCCACCTGAAACGTTTGAATTACTACTTCGCGGGACAATTATTTCCAAATGAAAAAGTCAGATGGTTTTGCGTTCCGTCAATAACTCCCCACACATCATGTACGACTGAAAAAATATATGACCAGTTTCTTCCTCTAGAGATACACACCACGTGTATAAAATTATAAATTCTTTTGCAAGTTAAAGTATGTTTAAAGAAATTAATTTATGGTCGACCAAATATTCAAATCTTCGAACTAAAACTGTTCTAACATTATAAAAAATTGATGCTGTTTTACTCTTTTCCAAGTGCACACATTTGGCTGTCGGCCCAAAATTTTACAACGACCAGCCAAGCTAGATTTGTGCACGTTTTAGCCCCTTCTCACAAAACTACTCTTTATTCTAGTATACAAAACCTCTCATTTTATACCAAATATGTTTCTGTGAATATGAAAGGAAATAATTGCTAAATGGCAGTCTCCAACTTCTGCCCATTACACCAATATTTCGCCAATATTGTTCTAAATCACATAAAAACACAACTTTCTGTATAACTGCAGGATAGGGATCGCGGTGGTGCGATGCGCTCAGTCGTACTGCACGCCTATGGAACAATAAATGGGTACAGAGCTAATATTTTCCTTCCCATATTGGTTCCATCTTCTTGTCTCATTTTCGTTTTCACCTATCGTCCCCTGAGTTCCAACGTGTTCTATGTGCCTACTGGCGCATAGAACACATTGGAACTCAGGGGACGCTGTGGCTTTGAAGGAAAAACAGCGAGAAGACTATCGCTGTTACTGAAGTAGGGGAGATGTATGCTTTCGAGGGGGGTATACCACGTTCCGACAATTTCCTGAGACATCTAAGCGATTTTCTACCGTTATCGGATTGATATAATTGCAAACTTAGGCACTTCACGAACTGCATCGTGAATAGGCGAAAGGCCTACCACTTTTCTTTGAGGCCACCTCAGGTATGCCTAAACACATACCCTGTGGAAAGTAAAAATGCATATGCTATTCTTAACATTAATGCAGTACAGTCGCCGTGGACTTGTCGAAATCCACGCGTGGGTAGTGTGATGTTCAAGCATTGCGTTTACCAGGTAATAAAATCATCATCAGCAAAATGTTAATAAATGAAGCACCGTATTGATGATTATTTCTATAATTACTGTTTGGAATCTCATATTATTGCGCCTGTTGAAATATTGCCAACTCGTGGAAAATGACCAGTCCACCCTGGCTATACTGTACTTCAAATTTCAGATCTATATACGGTGCCGATTTGAATTCCCGAAGCTTATACGATTTAAATAACTTCTCACAAAGTCTGGGGTTATTTAAACCGTGTTCTAGCCCGGTGTAAACAAAGTTATTTCAGAAACAAAGTTTTTCTACCATGGGTGTATTGAAGGCTCGACCTCGCCTATACGTCATATATCGATTCGTCCTAACAGACTAATCGATATATGCACAGAGACGAGACCTCGACTTCAATACGTCACTCGGATACGCACTTGGTGGTAATAACCAATTTATCTTAAAATATTCCTCCCTTTTCTGACCTCTTTGTATATATTTTGACAATCATTCATCGTCTGTGAATTGTTTTTTTTTTATGAATGAAGATTATGACATCAATGTAATACGTTCTTGAGCTTTGTGTATGATGTAATCCCCACTCATTGTTCCATCTCACGCCCACACCACTCAAGGATTTACTGTTCTATCGCTTGATCGTAGAGGAAATACACCGAACGACACACGCGTGTGAATGGGATAATCGATATGGCGGCACGAGTGCCAGTGCAGAAGGCTAAAACGAGAGGCCGCAGGCCTCGAGTTTTATCCTTCGGCGATGGCACAGGCGCCATATCGATTAATCCATTCACACGCGTGTGTCGTCCTGTGTTTATTACACGACTTCACGTCTATAAAAGCAATTATCAGAAGAACATTCAGCAATTCATTTGACAACAAAAAAGAACACATTTAATCGCCAACCAAATTTCCGAGAGGAAGCCATGTTACTATTTTTATCTCTAGCGATTCAAATTGTAACTGCAGTGAAATTCCGCTTATATTTAAAAAATAATCTGTTAACGATTTCCGTTCGGCACATGTGTGCGGAACGGATTTTCATTTTCCGCATGGTTAAGTGTTGCTGTAGACGAGATACCATAGAACGGGCGTGTAATAAAATGAACTGCATATTCGGAAAGAGCATCGTATAGTTCCGAATATTCCAACGGTATACACAACGAAACTGATCGTTAGCTTACGGCAGTGATTTGTTAACATACTGAAGAGAGTTGAAAGAGCCTTCATTCCGGTGACGTCACTTTTGAAATAATGGATTTTGATGACGCCGTGTGGCTGTGGTGGGAGAAAAATCAGTCTCGCCTGTTGTGGTGTTGGGATTGAGAGCTGTATCCATCGAAGTGAAGTGGAACGCCATGTTTGATTACAGAATGCACAGGATGATGAAATCATTAACCCTTTACCCAACGAATCGCCCGCATCCGCCCGCGTAATATGCAAATTCAGCAGTTGAAAAAATATTATTTTTCAAAACATTTCAACAAAACCATATCATGTGACCCCTCGTTGGAACGAGCTCGTCGAGGTCGTTCCAACGAGGACACATGATATGGTTTTGTTGAAATTTTTAGAAAATTTTTTTAAAATATTTAAAATATTAAATTTTGATATCGTCTGCGTTGGGTAAAGGGTTAAATATTCAAATGAGGATGACCACGTGGAGTGGTAGGACAGATCTGTCTTACCCACTTGTCTCAAACGGGACAAACGCGTACCTCAAAAGGCTGATAATGGGAGAAATACAAATGTACAATGTGTACGATGTGGGAGAGAAAACCTAGGTCATTGATGGAGCCATACTTTAATGAGTAGTTACTAATTTTATTTTTCGAAATGTAATTTGGTCAGCATTGACTAACTTTTTCTGTTTTTCCGCCATACAGCTTAGGTCTTATGATTATTTAGGGAAGCTTATTATTAGTTTATCCATTTATCGTTGAGGACATCCAATAGTACATTGGGGCGGCTTTTTAGTCATCCGTGCATAGTCCAGCGTGTATAAAGATTTACACTAGTTTGAAAAAGGATACTCCCTTTGGCATCTCCAAGGACGTATCAGCTTTCAAACCAGTGAAGATGTTCATACAACTCGGAATATATCTATATGGATAACGAATTTATTTCTGTTGCTGACTAAAAACTTTGTTTGACAGAACTCCTTGCGCTCAAACACAAAATGCAATGGGTTACATTCAATGCCTTGATAAAACAACAGAAAACACGCATTAAAATATAGTTCCATAGTGACATAATTTCGTGTCATGGATAATTCAAAAGAAAAATCACAATTTTGATTATTTTCAAAGAGTTGTAAATTCTTATACAGTTACCATTATGAAATAATTTTTTATGACATTTTTTGTAACAATAATCACTTTGTCTAGGTATCCATGTTGCACAATGGGTTAGACTAAGGCGTCAATATATGTGGGCTTTTACGCCATACTTTTCAGACAAACAAATATTGAGAGTTCAGGCTATCGGGAAATAGAGTTGATTTCAACGATTTTTATACTAACTCGTGATAAAATACACGATCTCAGTATTAATTTGGAGAGTTTTATTATTGTTACCCTGCAAAAAAGAACTATTCTGATTCAAAATGACCAAGGAATGTGATGCTAATATATAAACATTATAAGTTATTGTGATAAATTGACGGTAACCTAGTCTGAGGTTTGCGGCTCGTAAGCCACACACCTCAGACCATGTTACCGTCAATGCATCACAGTTACGTGTATGTTCCAATACGACCCCACCCACGGCCCGAAATCAACATCGTGAAGAGAACAAGACGACTTTTAACGACAACACGTTTAGTAAATAAACCTCTCGTGTACCTCACGACATCACTGGACAAATAATCAATAAATCAGAGACTGAAACCCGAGAATAAGTCGTTGATTGATATACAGGTGACGTCAAAGGCTAATATATGCTACTCGAGTCGTAAACATAGAAAAAACTACGCGAACTCTAGTCCAATCAAAGGGTGAGGACTTTTTATCTTACTGGAACACAGCATATTCAGCCTTATCTGACTTTGCAGAAAGAAGAATATAGTTTTCTTATATATCTCTGGAAAGAGCTCCTCAATACCATTGCAGCCTGTCAGTTCTGGATTGTCGAAACACTAAAGCCTTAACTTCTCCATATCCATATCCTGCCTGTTTTAAACGAGGCTCACCTGACGTCACCGACCTTCGCCTATTTAGAGGCTACAATTTTACAACTGCGAAGTAAACACCCGAGCGCCTTCACTCTGGATAAACATTCTATTCCAGGCCTGTTTGAAAATGCTTTTCACACAAATTTGCATGAAGGCTATCCACAAAAAAACGTAAGAAAATTGGTGTCCTTGCATTCAATAAAACAGTGACATGATTTTGGAGCACATTGCATTTTATTAACGGCCTAACAGAACTGATTAATAACCCTACACCTTATTAGAGGGCATCAGCTGCGTCTCGGGACACTAATAAGACGTAGTGCTGTTAATCTTTCGACGATCCGTTAACAAACCGGAATGACAGGCAAAGTCATATTATTACTATTTTTGTGACTGTTGGTCTTGAAAAAAGTATCAAGTATAGAAAGGGGTGACAAGAAATGAGAAAGAGATCTGAAGTTGAAACAACACTAATTTATTTTATTTTTATTCATTTCTCTTCCCCCAAAACAAATCCCCGAAAATTTTATTCCACTCCCAGAATCGTATTTCACTTTCAGCGATGACGGACTATTTTTGTTATTGTTTACAAATCGGTTTAGTTGAATCAATTATAAAGGGCTGTTTTGGGAAAACAAATAAAGAGAAAATAAAATAAATACAAAAGTTCACTGCTTAGATTCAAGTACGAGTTTATCCTCTCGTGGGCAGCGCGGATTATTTCACTCGGCTAACGCCTCATGACAAAATCCTCCGCGCGCCCCACTCAAAGTTAAAAATCGTGCTCGAATACGAGAAGTGAACTGTTGTCTATTTATTTAACTCCGGTTGCCGTAGTCATGTGACTTGTGAGTTTTTATTGAAAACGTTAACTCATTAACGACGCGAAACGACACGTGATCTTTTCAGTTGAGCATTACGGAGGTTTACTGCCCTCTAAACTCCGTTAATATACCAGAGAACGCCCGCTAAATTGGTACTATTTCGCAATAAAGTTGATTTTAGACCTATCTGCCTTTTAGGATATTATTACGAGCTTAATATTTATCATTTCTGAAGTGTTAATGTGTTATCTGGTTAACATAATTTTATTTTTGTGCACATATCAGGCATCGTGTTCAATTTTTAAATATACACAATTAGATAACAAACAGTTTATTTAACCCTTTACCTAACATGAAAAGCAGACGACACTGGTAAAAAAAAAACTTGAATAACTATTTTTTTTTATTTCTTGTCTCAAAACCATAGGTTATGACCCCTCATTGGAACGAGCTCGACGAGCTCGTTCCAAAGAGGTGTCATAACCTATGTTTTTGAGACAAAAAATGAAAAAAAATGAAAATTAATTGACAATGTTTGAGAATAGCGCTGGCCGGTTTTGGCCCTTACTTTTGGGTAAAGTGTTAAACAGTCAATCAACTTGCGTTGTCAGATTCCGCCTGTTAGACCTGGTGGATCTAGTCTCCTTTACTCGGCGGAACACGCAAGACAGACCACCTGACTTTTATAACAATCTGTTCATACTTGCTTCTGAAACGCAATGCAGTGAGAACGCTGATATTTCTTCTGCGTGTGGTAAGAGTTTCTGATCCCGAAGCGCTTCCGTGTCTTCATAACTACCTCAATATTTTCGTATCCGGTAGCGATCTAATAAAGTGGAATTGTCAAACGTATTCGATCACTACATTAGTTGGAGAATTATGTGTATAATCATTACTGTCAGTTAGTTCTTCTTTGGATCACTAAGTATAGACAAATGAATATTTACCGTGTCTCATCTTGTAATGTCTTGAGGATAACCGTACTGAAATTGATTTTACCCATTCGACACTGTCTTCGTGAATGGAGCTACCGTACATAATTCTGTCCAGTGAGAGGGCTGGGGACATGGGGTACAAACTCCCCCGTGGCCCGGTTTTTCAGAATATTGTTTACCACGAATGGATGGGTCAATTTTTAATTTGTTGGGAGGTTTGTGGTGAAAGGTAATTTCAACATCAACGGCTCTGTCGCGACAACAAACAACCATGAATCCTCCGCGCGCCCCAATCGTCTGTGATTATTCTATACTTTAAACATATTTTTATTTGCCATAACTATTGAGCAAAAAAGGATAGGACGACAAGTGCTTTCCACTTAGTAGAAACCTCCGCTCCCATAACATTGAATACAGAAAATGTTACAATGGCGAAACAAACAAGTTTTTGAAATTCATAAATGTAAAATAAACTATTTGAATGGGTTTAGATATATATATATATGTGCGTATGTGTATAAATAAATATGAATATGTAGCACTAAACAAAGACAGAAAAAGGAAGGAAGAAAGAAAGAAAGAAAAGCTGTTGATGTCCTTTTTGCATTCTGTATCTCTCTCGATTTGAATCAATTAATATTCAAAGCCAAAGGCCGCTTGGGCGCTATTCTGACTAGGATGTGTTAAAATAATAATAATAATAATAATAATAATAATAATAATAATAATAATAATAATAATCATTTCGTCGCCTTCTGTACTACAGCTTAGGGACGTGTCTCATTAGATCCATGCTGATTCACACAAAAGGAAGGGAAAACGCCGCGTCAGCGGCTCAGGCCACAAACAGCGCAACCGTGACTATCATCGTGACTGCACAATCTGTGTACCGATGCGCTGGCTCAACGTCACCCCGATGACGCGTCCATTCCGTAACCCTTCCATGCGTATTCTATAATGAAGTGGATACCTTGAGTCAGCATTGTTTTACAAATATATTACTAGATGGGAAACTCGTTGTCGAACCTCCCAGTGCTACAAATAAATTGTTGCACAAATTTAAAAATCAAAGTGTTAGTTTTGGTTTCTAACACCGGATCACCGTACAGTAGATTATCCACCGAATTCAGAGTAATATTAAGATTTGATAAATTACCAATAAGAGCGTTACGAGCGTTTGAATAAGATGGACAGACAAGGAAATAATGTTCTGCGTCCTCAACAACAGTTATACAATGTGGACAATATGGACATTCAGAGATGTAATTGAGGAATTTATCACTTTTCAGATCACTACAACCGGTTCTAATTCTACTGTGAATGATATTGTGTTTTCTAGAACCATGCGAGAAATATGCAGGTGGTCTGGGGGGGGGGGGGGGGGGCGATATGAGTTTTTTGAATTCAGTAAGCCATGAGCAATTTCGCACTGATTGGGATAAATTGTTCCACGTTTCCGTGGAAGACGGAAAGAATGATCGTTTAAATAGCTCAGTTCGCATGCTGTAAGGCATACAATTTGACGAATTGCGAAGGTTATAAGACGATGTGTCACAAACCCGTGGTGGTAGAAGTTCATAGAGAAAATCTGGCGCATCGTTGTGTATGATTTTGTAAAAGATACACATCTTTTGAACGTGTCTTCTTGTTTCTAGATTATTCCACCCAACTTCTAACAAGAGGCGATCGCGTGATACTGATCGTGTCAGGCCCGATACGATTCGTGCGGCATCGCAGTGTATATCCTCAAGGCGCTTCATTAAATGTTGCGGAGCACCGCACCAAACAGGACTGCCGTACTCTAATATTGGTAGTACGAAAGCATTATACATCTTTCCCAGGATCTGTCGGTTAAAAATATGCTTCAATTTTCTCAACTGAGAAAGTCTTGCACAAGCTTTTTTACAGATATCACCAATATGGGCTTCCCAACTTAAGTTGGATTAAATAGATAACCCCAAATGTTTGTGGACAGCAACAAAATCTAATGTTTCGCTGTTGAAAACAATATTTGGAAATATAACATCCCTGCTGAGTGTAAATAGTATTACGTTAGTTCTTTTAGCATTAAATGTGACCAACCACGTGTCAGCCCATGTGTTAATTTTTTGGAGTTCGTTGTTCATTTTAGACTGAATTCTATGAGTATCAGAAGATGACTCTGTCAGGCAAGTATCGTCAGCGAACAGTCGAACAACAGACTCGATATAGTCGGCTATGTCATTAATGTACACGAGAAATAAAAAAGGGCCAAGAACGGAACCTTGTGGGACTCCAGCTTCTATATCTTTATAATCCGATTTGCAGCCGTTAATTTTCATTCTTTGCCTTCGGTTTGTAAGATAACTATGAAACCATCGAAGGAGTGGACCAGAAATACCATACTGCTTTAGTTTAAAAATTAATCCTTTGTGCCATACCCTGTCAAAAGCCTTGGAAATATCACAGAAAACGCCACAGGTTTGCATGTTTTTGTCTATTGCGTTGCAAAGGTTGTGATAGACTTCTATTAATTGGAATACCGTACTATGTGATTATTCTACTTACCTACTGAGGAGTTGTACGCCACAGTATTGATTGCCAAGTCATATTGTATCAGGGAAGCAGAACTTATCAACATCAACAAAGAAGTTTGCAATTTCGATGGGGATTTGTACAGTGATCAAGGTAATATTTTGATCGACAATTCTTTAGTCTAAGATATTAATTAGAGGTTTTTTTTATCGATATCGCGTTGAAAGGGTTAATCCTTTTTATGTTCCCTGAGGATATCAGCACTGCCCTTTTATCTGGTGGCGCCGTGGAATGGTGCCTCTTCTCCGCTCTGGAAATACAACGCCCATACGGGTGCCAATACTATAAAACTTTTACAATTGTATTTTCTAAAATTGTATTTTCTAGTTATGACTTTAAATGGTTTGAAAGAACCATTAGCATTTGAAAAGATATGGCTACTTGCCAACTGGCAAATTGCCATCTTTTTTCAAATGCTAATGATTCTTTTCAGTCAATTATAGTAATAGGTAAAAAATACAATTCTAGAAAATACAATTGTAAAAGTTTTATAGTATTGGCTCCTGGTTAGCGATATCTGTATAATATTCTAGAAGAGCGAGGCTACCTCAAATACAAAGTACTCTATTGCGGTTCAAATAGATGTTCGATATTGAGCTTGCACGCTAATCCCAAAAACGAAAATTACTGTGTATGAATCGGGAATTATTTGTCGGTATCATTTAGATTCCATTCAACATTCAATCTCTTGCGTGACATTCGCACTACAAGTAGTCGTATAGACAAAAGAAATAATCATGGGTCCTGGAATAATTGCTAGCAATGCGCAGTTCTACAGCTATAAAAAGCATACAGACTTTACCGCCCATCCGCTAGCTTTCTATGAACCGAAGGGCGTCAGAACACCTTTGTCACCGAGAATTTCTCACTTTCTATACTAACATTCTTGGACTGACAGACCCAAACAAACAGTTTATTTGCATAACTATTAATTAACAAATAAATAGATGTGGGCAGGAGTTGAGATAAGAAACATATGGGTTGTCGTGGCCAGCAGATTGTGAATACCGCGTGTGAAATGTAGTGTCCGATTGTACAATTGAGATTTCGACAAAGTAACTACTTAAATAATGGTGCCAAAGTCTTTGCACTTATACTCAGAATATTAAATAACTCGTGGTGAGCTGATAAGGGAGCGTGCGTAGATAGTCAGTTGCCTTTCTGTAGTGTGGGGACTATGGTAGAATAATAATTCCGCAAGTAAAAAGTGATGCGATAAATCGGCACATCCGTCATCTATCACCTAGAAGGGTGTATCTCATGAACAGCGTAACATTGAACTGTATACATTGGACATTGCCATCGGATATGACAGTAACTACAAGGCTGTAACTTCATGCGAGAATCAGAATTGATTATCGTGAGGCAAAAAATGAGAATCAACTTGGATTTTCATTTGTTCTTCACTATAAAGGTGTCCATGCTTGAAGGCCTGGAGAATTCCCTTTACTGTTCCCGCATAATAAGGTAACACCTTAAGTTGTAGTGATTTCTAGCGAAGTCTTGGCTGCCTATACAGGCAGCCATGACTTCACTAAAAAACACTGCACTGTATTTTCCACCATCAAGTCCACCAAACGCCTGTATGTTGGAACAAGTATTCTACGTGTACATAAAACCATCCGAAATTGGAATAGGGTCCTCAAGGGTTGAACTCTTGTAAATCTGTAAATACGGTGTGTTTGTACTTTGGAATGGGTACTGGTAGCAACCCCCAGGGCCTTAATCGTACTCTGAAATTTAAAATTATTTAAGAATTGAACATTGATTCTCGTAGGAGTTCGCGAGAATCAAAGTCGATTCTCGCAAATTAGCACCAATTTTGAGGCATGCACGATGTCATGAGCAACATGTACCGTTTCGTGGAAAAGAGATCCAGAAAACTTTCACCTTTCACTGTTAAACTTCAATGAAATGCTGCATACTCGCATCTCTATGCATGAAAACTACAGTATGTTATGGTATACCAAGTATACTTATGGTACGATGGTACGCAAAGGGCCAAATCCTCGTAGATGGAGCCTGAAGTTTGCATTAGCAAAGCTTCGGTTTTGCACTGGCAAAGCTCCGGCAAATGAATCTCTATTTATTCATGATACATTATTGGCAGATCCTTCAAAAGTAATTTTGGTTTCTGTTTACCTGTTAATTTTCAATACTTCAAACTGAAATATTATAGCTTTACACTGCAATTGTGTCCCGTCTGATTCATTGCTTGAATTCGGTGAAGTACGGTAACACACTTCAGTTAATAAGTATTAAAGTGTGTATTTTTTTATCGTGGGCGGAGCCGGGATTTAAGGATGTGATATCGGACACTTTATGAAAAAAATAAATGGTGTAATAATTATTTCGCAAAACATAAATGATGTATTAAATGACATTGTCATTTGATAACCTTCAATAAATTGAGAAACATTATTTTCATCAGATCGCATTACAAAATTTATACATTTCATTGAAGGAAAACATGAATTAGCAGATTCAAGAGAATTAGCTGATTCCAGAGAATCATTCCAGCAAAGCAGTAGCGTCGCGAAGGTGACTGACTGGAAGGTAGGATGTAAATCCCATTTCTTCTGTCTACCTTGATGTTGGAGTTGGAAAATTAATCAGCCTGGATTATAGTCAAAAAAAGACTGTTGAAAACGCATTTGTGGATAAATACAGATTATTATGGTAATGTGCATGTCTGTGTATCAGATTCGAGGTGGTGTCCAGAATGGGATCTCAACGAGCCGGCTTTGCCGGCGAGTTGTGATCCCATTCTGGACACCACCGAGAATCTGATGCAAATCACAGGACATGCACATTATCATGATAATTTATTTATCTAACAATTGTATCACATAAACAGATTAAATCTTAACTTATTAATACAGTTTTGGGACATAATGTTGGGGGAGAAAAGTTTAAAAAAAACAATATTTTATGGAACAATATTGTTGTAGACAATGAGTAACGCGGTCACCGCAAATCTTCAAAGTTGCGTGCGTTGTAAACTTATTCACTCCTAGTGTCACTTCCTATGATGATACACTTGGATTTACAAGTGTGTAATATTTAATTGTGCAGTTTCTATTTATTGTATGTGTGTGTGGGGGGGGGGGGGGGGATTGGCTGTTACTAGTTCTCTCGCTAACTGTAGGGAATTTTGTTTTGTTTCGAAAGCGATCAGCCGAGTCGATCACTGAAACGCACATAGAATGTATTCCTGCGCCTGCTGTGATAGGCCGTTGCGTTCTTGGAAACGAGTCGTCTATATGATACGGAATCAGAATGAGTCGTCTATATGATACGGAATCGAAACACATTATGTGATACGTACCGTTTCTCGTGGTTTTCAAGCCAAAATATATATGATTGTCAGATAAAGAAATGTATACATGTAGTAGTCGTGACACAATTTCTTATTTAATTATCACATACCACACTCCAAATTAGCCATCCAGAACCCCCCGCCCCACCCCCAACTACTCAAATCGGGTATCACAGCTGTTCAATTTTATGACCGACTGTGTGTATGATGTAAGACCAAGTATTAAGTCTAACCTCGAAAGAAGGTCCACAATTACTAACTAGGGCGAATCGATATCTTAGACTCTCCTCCAGGTGCCAATACTATAAAACTTTTACAATTGTGTTTTCTAAAATTGTATTTTCTAGTTATGACTTTGAATGGTTTGAAATAAACCATTAGCATTTGAAAAGATATGGCAATTTGCCAACTGGCAAATTTCTATCTCTTTTCAAATGCTAATGATTCTTATTAGTCAATTATAGTAATAGGTAAAAAATACAATTCTAGAAAATACAACTGTAAAAGTTTTATAGTATTGGCTCCAGGATGAAAATGGTCTGACTGGAAAATTATTGATGAGGTTTCCCACCGACCTAAACAAAGGCATTTTGCATAACATACAAGATTCTCAGGTATTTGTTTTTAAACAGAATAATGAGTGGATCGTCTAGGTGAGAACATTTTTTTTTATAATTATTTAAAGCAAATCAAATTTAAAAACGCTCCATTTCATGTAGAAACTATGTATATAGCTTGTGAATTATTAGGCTTTACCCTTGGCTGTTCAAATTCGAAAACGTTTCTGGGCGATGAAGGATTGCTTTTTGCCCCAATGGCGTTTACACTGAAATGTCAAGAACCGCACACAAAGAACTCTTTGGAAATCGCCGCTTGTGTCTCGTTAACAACTGCACATAAACCCTGTGCTCTTATGTTATAAGATATAATTATACGCGTAACGGTGGAATAAGTCAACATAATTTTTCAATAAATCAACAGTGTTGAACATGTGGACCTTTAAAACCTATCCACTAATTACAGATCCAAGGCCACGACTTGCGAAACAAATCACTTGCGTCGGTTCTAACAGAAATTATTCAGTTTGATGCAAAGTTTACAGACACTGTTCTTCTGATGAACCGTGTTCGTGCTATTCGACTTGTGGTTTACTAATGTAAAGGATCCGAATGGAATGGTTTAGCGCCGAAGGCGCGCAGGGACGGTATGGGGAACAAGCCCCTTTCGACCCTCGGTGACTGTAAATGACTAATTTCCACATGTCTACTCGTGTTGAAGGAGGAACAGGTTCAGGTACTCGGCAGGTGTCACCGGTTGTGGCGTGATGGTCTTTTTGACTGATGTCGGTATGTAAAGGAATATACAGGTTGGCAAATAAGAACACTCTTCATTGGATGGATGACTCTCCGAGTCCGCAGTGTTAATGTTCGGAATCTATCCATTTGTTAATTGCATCATCCTGAACCTGATACCTGAAAGTAAAATGACTACTATGCAGCATCAGCAGTGCATAATGCGGAGAAAGAATTGTAAATTGTTTGGGTACTCTCTGTCTCGATATGTGTTATCATTTGACATACAGAGTTCCGTGTTAACACCATGATTGTTCTTCATTGCATGTTTCTTTGTGGGGTTGCGTATATGTGTTAAGGTTTTTAAGGTTTAAGGGCACATTCAACAGACAGGCTCATATCATGACGGACAGGTTTATGGGTGGCGGAAACCACAGTACTCTGAGAGAGTAATATATCTATATTTTTATCTTGTGAGTCATTCGTGACTCACACAAATTCGATCTACATCCTCATAATTAGGTATGTTCTCTACAAAATTGTGCCCTCTAGGATGTAATAGAAATAATCTGACTTCCGCCATTGGTATGCTATCGTGGAGGGACCTGAAACTCCCACTGTAAAAGTTAGGTTATCAAGGGTTTGGCCACGCAATGCAGGTCGAAACTGTTGTGTGAACATCCTCAGAAGTGAAAACCTGCGCCTAGTGGCAGTAACCAAGATGTTAATTTAGACTCACATTACGGACCAAGATACTATAGAATGCAAATGGGTGGGGGAGGGCATCATCACTGGATCTATTGTTGTATTTCATGTTTTATTTCTATTCTATTTTTTTTTATATATTCTCTCTCTCTCTCTCTCTCTCTCTCTCTCTCTCTCTCTCTCTCTCTCTCTCTCTCTCTCTCTCTCTCTCTCAGTTTAATTTGTGTTTGCCTATAATGTTTATAATATTTAGATTTTGTTAGATTCTGTTATTTATGGAATACGTTCTGCCATATTGTAAATTGTTAATCACTGTACAGGAACGGAGGGGTTTCTAAGTGGTAAGCACTTGTCCTCCAATCCTGATTTGCATTGTCAAATGGCAAATAAAAATATGTTTAATCTACTCTGAGAGATGAGAGACGGAGAGACAGAGAGAGTGCTACACAATAGCGACTGCCAGGCTCTCCAACTTCCCACCCTGGCATAAGAAGGGTGGTAATTTTTTGATGGCAAATATACAGTCGACGTCTTTGTACATAGTGCCACCCTGTTCCCTTTTGGTAAATCGGAATCACTCTTACAATAGTGAGTGTGTATTTTCTTCAATTTTTCAACAAAACCAAGTCACGTCTGCTGTAAATGCAAAATAGTCTGACAACACGAAATCGTTTATACAAGCATTACTATATTTGTCGGGATATATTTTGTTAACAAGAGAGAGAGAGCTATACCGCCTCTGGTTAACAAGGTATTTTTGTACATGGCAGGAATATCCACCAACAGCATACAAAGAGTTAAGTGACTTGCCCAAGGACACAACGCCGATGATGCGGGCCAGGATCGACTTGTCTGCTTTTCGATCCGAAGTTAGTGCGATAACCAATGAGACAACGCGCCCCCAACAATGATTATAATCGCTAAACTTAGAGCAAATATATTGATCGAAAGCATGTGGCACTGACACTTCAACAGAAGCAACAATCGAAAAGTCTAAAATCGTTATACTGCCCAGCGTTTAAAAGTGTTGGTCGCAATGTTTTTGTATTTGGCAAATACATGGTTTAATACCAAGCGAGCGTTATATTGTCTTGTAGTTTTTAAGAGTGACTGACTTTAAGTGCTTACCAATAAGCTACCTCAGCGTTTACGAGTTATGAAATAACGTTCAACAGGTATTGACGTATCTCCATATAATACTACAGGGTAGATGTGAGACAGTTTGTTTATTTGTTTATTGGTTGGGGTGGTTTAACGACACGTTCGACAGACAGGGTCACATGGTATCTAACGGTTATACGGGTGGAGGAAGCCGGGGGACCATGAAAGAACCACCGAACATCGGCGAGCAACTGTCAGACTCACCAACTTACTAACTCCTTGACAAGCGGAGTTAGTAACGGTTGAAGGCAAGTTCCATATCGACGTGCAGTACGCCTTAATATACACAGCCAACGTGCTCCCACGGGGGTAATCGGTATTAACCATTTACCTACAATGTAACGTAACGGCCAAAACCGGCCATCGCTATTCACAAAAATCGCTAATTAATTTTCATTATTTTTTTTTATTTTTGTCTCAAAAACATAGGTTATGACCCCTCACTGGAACGAGATCGTTCCAATGAGGGGTCATAAGCTATGTTTTTGAGACAAAAAATAAAAAAAATAGTTTTTTAAGAATTTTGTTTGAAAGTGTCGTCTGTTTTTCATGTTAGGTAAAGGGTTAAGTGCCTTGAACAAAGACACAATGCAGTTACCGCTGTTTAGGATCGAACAGACGTGAGACAGATGTCAAATTCTATCGAAAGAAGAAGAACGTGAACAACAAATTCTGCATATTTCCAGTGGCTCTGGTCACGGTAATAAAGAAATGAAAAAGTGGAAAACAGTTTTAAGCACGGAAAGTGTAAAGCCTCAGAGAAAATTTATAAATTTGAGATGATATATCCTTTCGTGTCAGTACTGCCAAAAACAAATATCAAACTCTTTTTCACCAAATAATGCACTTTTGTTGTAGTCATAAATAGTTATCTTGAACGATGTACAGTACGATGATCGCAAAAGCAGGTCGCGATCTGGTGGCGATACACTTGGAATTAGGGGCCAGATTTCATACACAATTTTTTGCGAAATCTGAACCGAATCAAGTAAAAAGAAATGACAATAGGGCCCCGCAAATTCGAAATTTCGGGTCGAATCGAATCTCGAATCGAATCAGGCATCAGATTTCGAATCGAATCGAATCTCGAATCGAATCCTACCGCTTTTCAAGTTGTGAATATTGCACCTTCTTACAACTGTGATATTGTCAGTCTCCACGAAAGTGTTGTGTGCTTCGGCGACTCGTGTAAATCAAGCAATGCAGCGGAATATTCCAGAATGAAATCAATGTGATTTCGGAACCTCCTTGAATTCTTCTATCATCAGGTCTCCTGTACAGGAGACCTCATGATAGAAGGACAGTTCAAGAGGAGACACTTTGTAGGATTTTGAGAACATCTCGATGATTCGATAAGTTTCTAATAGGCGCGAATGAAATCGAATCGAATTGAATCATGGGGACTATTTCAAATCGAATCGAATTTCGAAGCTTCGCAGGGCCCTAAATGAAAATAGCAATTTTATTCTCGCATTTCCTTTTTCAACAGGTGATTGTTTTATTTGTCGGCAGGAAAACGGGACAGATAATTTCGACCGGATCGCGACCCAGTCGCGATCCGGTCAAAATTCTATGTTCGTTTTTGTAGTCACAATACTCGAACCAAAGACGTATTAGTCAACGGCGACACCTGTCGTTAATAGCAGGACGGGAGGGGTACAGGCACTCCACCCCCATTGCCTACGTGGGTGCACAGTGACGTTGTGTACTAAGGCGTACTGCACGTCGATGGTGCACCTGTCTTCAACCAATGCTAACCCTGCTTGTGTGAAGTTCGTATGTTGGGGAGCCGACAGTTGCTCGCCGTTGCTCGGTGGTTCTCTCTGGGTATTCCGGCTTCCTCCACCCGTAAAACTGTCGCGGTCATGATCAACCATCGTGCAGAAATATGTGACCTTAAACACCAATAAATAAATAAATAAATAAATAAATAAATAAATAAATAAATAAATAAATAAATAAATAAATGAATAAATAAATAAATAAATAAATAAATAAATAACAGGCTTGGAAGTAATAAGTTTGTGAACACATGTTTCATGCCAATCATTTTCATCAGAGAGCATCAATATCAATGTTGCAAGCGTAAGATTTTAATTCAAGAAGCGGAAGTGTTATATGTGTACCAACGGAGTTTACAATTACGAGTAAACAAAGCTTTAATTTGTACGCGTAATAAAGCTTCTTTGATGTTTGAAGATGGATCTTAATAAAAGAACGCATGAAGAACATAATATTAACCTAATTTTTTTAATGTGTACGGAAATAAGATCACACTGTTGTAAGTGTAATGTAAACAACCAACTCATCTGCCAACTAATTTACTACCTCTACAATGGAACGCGGATTGCCGAACCCTTTACCTGATGTACCGGTAATTTCCGACGATATCGGACCAGCGCTTTTCAGCAAAATATCGTCATTTAAATTTTAATATTGTTTTGTTATATTTTTCGGTTCCAAAACATAACTTATGATCCCTCATCCAACGAAAGGTCATAATGTTTGTTTTGAGGTCAAGAGTGGAAATTATTTTTAGTCATCCGATATTATTTGTTGCAAGTGTCGTTTTCTTGTCGTGTCGGGTAAAGATCTGAGAAAGGCGATCCATTTCAATTTAACTCACCCTTTCAGTTTTTGAGGAATCTTTTCCAGGCGCTAGTTCAAGTGTCGTATTTGTCTTATTATGCCTATAGAGTAAACAGTGACTGCTCCAATTTTCAGGATTCCCCAGTTTGTGACATGTTTCTTTTCATTTCCGGTCAAAAGAGTAGATTGAAAACATAAGCAAGCATTATGATCTTGTTTTGATGAAGGTTGGTTTACATCAGGCGCATAGCCAGCATTCTATAATAGAGGGTGCCCCAGCCAGTTATGGGGGGTCGGACAAACATGATATTGGGAAGACCGGTGTGGACATTTTGTGAGCCTCCCAAAGGCTTAACTGGGGCCCTCAGGTGTTATACCCTCCCCCAGGGATGTGGGAGGAAGGGGTAACGATCGGAGGGTCCTACTAATGATCAAGTCTCCCACGCCAAGAAAATTTGGCAAAATCTAAGAGCGAATCCGAGGCACTTACAGCTTGTGTAGCCCTATATTGCAGACCATTTTGGACTGTATATGTTATGTTTTTTGTGGAATTTCAATGGTAGTGCCATCCTATAACCCAACAATTTTCTATACAACCGACCATAGTGATGGAAGGCTATGGTACACGATTCGAGCTGTCGAGCACCAACACGAATGACTGAATAACTTTTCTGCAGAACCCACCCCCTCCCTACAGACTCGCATACTTTACGTGTCAGTATAAACAATTGGCCTATCCGTGTGAGATCTTTTTACCCATTGGGAAGCACCTGCGTCCCGGCTACTGGTTAGTTTTGGTCAACTATACGTGATCCAGGTTTTAGTAGTAACACGTTACATTTACTGGTTCGGATTCCTGCAGAATTCTGGTTTTTCTGCCTATTCTGATCTATTCTGTGGCTTTTTTTTTTACTATTCTATTCATTTACCTGTTTTGCCCATTAGTGACCCTATTCTGACTATCCGAGCAGTCTATCTAGTCTTAGCTTCTCTTCCACCTATCTCCAGACATATCCTAGCCTCTAACCTCAACCAATCAGATCGCTCCAATTAGCTGCACCCCACCCACTATCCCTATATATTGTACCTAGACTGAGACGTTCGTCTTTTGTCCCAACCAAATAGGATTATAATGCAGGCCTGCCCCCGAACCAGGGAAGTTCGGGTCTTCTTTCCGGTGGTCCCCGATAGGGGTCGTTGTTGTTTTCTTTTTCAGATCATTATACTTGCCAGTGATGGCCCGCGACTGATATCATCTTCAAAGTGGCAGACTATACTTGCCCGAAAACTTGAGACTACTGCACCCTCGGGGAGAGGTAGTACCTTTGTGAGAGGATTCAACCTCCCACACTGGTCCTCACCCGAGGGTTCAACCTACATCAGTCAACGAAGCAACACATCCGTACACCTCAACCGGGGACACCTGCCGAGCACCAGAATCTCTTCCGCCTTCAACACGCCTTGACAAGAGACAAAATTGATCATACACAATCACTGAAGGTCGAAAGGGGCTTGCCCCAAACCGTCCCTGCGCGACTACGGATCGCGAAACCATTCCGTCCGTTCGTCTTTTATCATGTTATGTCATGAGGGCCACGAGGAAATCCCTTAGTAAGGTCTAACCTCTAGGCCGTCTTATCCACCACGTTCTGTGGTCAAAGAATCATTTTTGTCGTATGAATCCTTGAAGGCGCGTGAGTAAATGGGTTAAGCGTATATACTGATGTTTTACGGCCGATAGACAGATAAAATTGTTCAAAGAAAATAGTTACTTTGACGGCAAATCACATCTTATGAATGATTATTCAATAAATCATTTCTTATCAAACTGCGTTGTTTACACACATTGTACGACTCTTGTGGAAACACTGACGTTTGGCATTTGATAGAGTGTGTGTCTCATGAAAATACCAATAAGACGAAACAACCAGCCGAAGAAACATTATTGTTCTCACGGAACGAAGCAGCTGTCCACTTCGACAAAATCTCATTAACCGTATTCCCATGTGATTCGGTTACAGACTTATTTATTTATTTATTTATTTATTTATTTTTTATTTTTTATTTTTATTTTTTTTATTTATTGGTGTTTAAAGACACATTTCTGCACAATGGCTATTCCTGACCGCAACATTGGGATAAAGTAAAAAGTTTAGTCACTCGTTTATACACGTTTCAGATTTTAGAGGACTTCCATCCAGGTATTGGTGATTGGGTCTTATTTTACCAGTAAAACATAGCTTGTTTACTACTGTAAACAGTTTACTACTGTAATAGTTTACTACTGTAAACAAGCACTGTTTCACTTTCCGGCGTATAGACCTAATAGATTTAATTCCAAGAAAAAGAGCAGATCAATTACAATTTTATTTTACGTCTCCGTTGAGTTGTCTGTAACGAAATTATCCATCTCATAACTTTGGACTAGGTACGTACTTGAAACATAAATATTTGAATTCAATCTTAACCCTTTGAACTCTAGTGGTATCTTCCATGCCAGTTCAATGGCATCAGTTAGAAGAGTCCATATTAATTATTTGGGGTAGACCAATCAATATTTTCAACGTGCGGCATCGGTACTGCACGTTGAAAATATTGATTGGTCTACCACACACATTTACTGAACAGCCATCCTATTTAATGACGTCATGACGTATCATGTTCCTCGACGGCCAAACGGCCTCTCGGTTTCAAAGGGTTTGCAAATGAAAGGTTAAGGGAATATCAGGCCAGCGCTATTAAGCAAAAATATCGTCATTCAATTTGAATTTTTTTCTATTAATATATCTAAAATATACCTTATGTCCCTCATTGGAACTAGATCGTTGATCTCTTTCCATTGGGGGATAATAAGCTTTGTTTTTGAAGCCAAAAAAGGAAATTTGTAATCATCCAAGAATATTTGTCGCCCGTGTCTTTTCTAGTTGTGTTTCGTATAGCTAAGAAAGTCGTCGTCCTCGCCCCTTTAACATTTTGCAGGGTTTTTTCAGGCGTTAGTTTAGGTGTTCTATTGGTTGTCGAGTGAAATACACTTGTTGTAGACAAAACAGCGGAATCTTGAAGTTCTGCAGTACTCAGAAGTGTCTCTAGGTTGGTTATTCATCATGTCTTTGCTGGGCATGGTTGCTTGTTGGCCAGTGCGCCAGGCACCTATCCAAGAACTTGAACAATCCAATCGCGGCTTATCCTTCCAAGGACAAGGTAACAACAATTGAGATGCAAGGCTAAATTATTATTATTTATTATTTATTGGTGTTTAAGGTCACATACTTCTGCATAATGGCTAATCATGACCACAACATGGAGATAAAGTCAAGGTCAGTCAATCATTTGTACCCCATGTTGCCTATTTTAGAGGACTCGCACCCCAAGCATTAGTGACTGGGTCCTATTTTACCAGTGAAACAGAGCTTGTTTACCACAGTAAACAAGCACTGCTTACTTCCTGAAGTTTCCGCGGGGGCAGGCTAAATGAAGTGTGGCCAGAGACAGAGAAATGGCAGCAGAAAAAAAAATTCCCACTTCATTTAACCTCGTGTTGGGTTGAGTGTTTATGCCCATATGTCTGAGATTTTTACCGGTAAAAAAGAATGTATTCTTCGTACCAGCTGGAACACTCCCGAGTATTTTTGAAGGCTTAAGTACCCAGAAAGTGAAGAAATATCTACAGCAAAATGACTCAAAAAATATCAGGCTAAGAGTACTTGGACCAGTTTAAGGGTTAAGGCGCAAATGTATATAGGGCTGATATTTGTCGGGATACGTGGGAGGACGAATCCCCCACCCCTTCATGACCGTAGCTACGGTGTGTCGCGGCCATTACCATAATAGTGGTGTTTATCACATACATGTAACAGTCAGGACCAAGAATTCAGTGTGATGTACTCTTATTATAGGAAACGTGATAGAATTTCTCTTTTGTTCAATTGGTTTCTAATCGCATATTCAACGAGAGTTTCTGTAGCCATGTGGATCCGCTTATCGAGTTCAATGAGTCCATAGAGCTTTAAGCTCATGAGACGTTGGACTCATTTTATTGATCCACAAAGCAACGTACTTGAAAGCATAAGATTTGTGCTTCTGTGCTTTTTCAGTAGGATTTTCGTCTGGAGAAATCATCAACTAGAATGGAAATTACGCTCAGGGAATTAATCAGAATGTGCAGATTTGTACAAAACTTAATTTGAGGATGGTTTATTATTGTATCTGTGAACACACTCTAAAATCAGTTTGATTAAAAATCACACTAAATCAACTAGGCTGCGTGAATATGAACTCAATTGGTGCAGTTACGTTTTGAAAAAAGAAACTTCTCTGGTCCCTGAAAAAGAGCTATTGTTTGTCTGAGGTCATTTTAATCTCTTAACTCTTTCAACACGAGAGGCCGCTTTTCCGGTCCAGGAACACGATACGTCATAATTTCATTAAGTAGGATGGCTACCTAGTGAACGTGTGTGGTAGAAGTCTGCACGTTGAAAATATTAATTATTCTACCCCCAAATAATGGATATGGACTCTTCCAATTTCTGCCATTTAACTGGCATGGTAGATACCACCAGTGTTCAAAGGTTTAAACTTTGTTCATGCCCGATCGAGAATTATCAGATTGCGTGAGATCGCGGGACTTGACTGTATCATTGTCTACCTGATTTTCCAATTTAGGTCGGAAGGTTTTGTTAGGGTTCCATCTGAGTGCAAAGGCTCATACTAATTTTCTTTTCGTGGGCGCTTTGTCTGTCACATGACAGGTTTGGGCATACTGGTGCTTTTGTAGTTTGAGTTTCTATTCATGCCTGTCTTTACATGTTAGAGTGGGGCGACGATATTGCTCCAATTGTGTTGTTTCCTTTTGTAGTTGTTATTGTTGGTTACTGTTGTGGTAAGACATTTTGGTATAAAGTGTGATGAGTATTGCAATGATAGGTTGGAACTCTCCGCATCTTCCACCACCCTTGGCCGCGCGCCTGAGACCATGTTGTTTTAGCAGTGCAATTCAGTCTATATTTGTTGTTTGTCTTGTTGTGCCGAGACATTTGGGCATTAACCCTTTACCCAACGCAGACGATTTCAAAATTTATTATTTTAAATATCATTTTTTAATTATTTTCAAAAAATTTCAACAAAACCATATCATGTGACCCCTCTTCGGAACGAGCTCGACGAGCTCGTTCCAAAGAGGGGTCACATGATATGGTTTTGTTGAAATTTTTCGATAAATAATATTTCTTCAGCTGCTGAATTTGCATATTACGCGGGCAGATGCGGGCGATTCGTTGGGTAAAGGGTTAAAGTGTTTAATGTATTAGGATGATAGGGCGAGGGAAGGAGGGTTTACCTACCCGTTTACTCCTCCATCCCTTGTCCGCGTCTGAAATGGTATTGTTTCTCGTGTGCATTTCCAGTCAATGGTTTATTGTTTGTTTACTATTTCAAAAAGACTCTTTTAGTTTACCTTGTTTGATAGATGATGTCTGTTCGACATATCTGTTAGAAATAGGAAGTTAGGAAAAATAACTTTGAGACTACAAAGGATGGCATTAGGATTGGGCCTGTAAAAACGGAACTGTAGCATGGTCGATTCTTTCCCAAGTAATTTGATTCTGTCTCGCCATTAGAATGCAAACAATTCAGGACACAGATGCGTGGTGTAGGTAATAAGAATTTCGATATCGGCTCTTAAGAGACTTTCAAATCTCAGCTTTCGGTTTGTTATTAACGTTGACATAGACTAATGGTTGCATATTATAATCAGTCAGAACAATAATTATAGAATTTAATTTCTCATATAAAGAGAACTGCAAGTGGCGTTACCTACCTTGAAAAATATAAACTGAGGACGGGGCGTCGGGATGGTAGATTATACCTCATTAAGGGGTTTCCTCATGTCCCTCGTGGCCTCATACGATAGAAAAGGATAGCCCTAGGCCTGTCGTTCCTTATTTAGGGTTTCTTGAATTGGGACGCCACGGGACGTGGTGGTAAAGTAAATTGCTTGGACTAGCCGGCTACAGGAAACATATCTTAAGGTTCAGATAAAGAACAACAATACCTTGGAATAGGTTCAGAACTACCAGAACAGGCAAGAAAGACTTTAATCACAATTCCCCTCTGTAAACTGGTCAGATGTTTTCAATATTGATTTGTTGACTTAAATTTAGATAAACGTTATCATCAAATCCAGTCGTGGCTGCTTCATAGTTGCCATTACCAGATTTGGTGAAAATATCTTGAAAATACTCAGCTGGTTAACCATTTATCTATCGAATCGGTCACATCCACCGCGCAATATGCAAATTAAGCAGCCGAATAAAAATTAGTTTTCAAACTATACCGACAAAATATTCTGACCCATCTTTGGACGGAGCTCGTCGAGCTCATTCTGATTAGACGTCACATGATATGGTTTTGTTGACATTCTTTGAAATTTGACAATTAATAAGGTTCAAGAACCCAAGAATCTATATTTTTCAAATTGAAGAGGTTTTCAAACATTCCACAAGGCGTGGGAAAACAGCTCAACGTTGCAGTTACTCCAATGTGCCGGAATCAGAGCGTTAATTGAGCGATAACTCAGGACAAGTAATGAGTCTTTTAATAACCGATCACCTCTTTGCACACTGGAGAAGCAGTTCGTAGTAGGCTGTGCTAATGAACAGCGTTTTTTGTAACTTTAATGTCATTTGGTTCTTTAACGTCACGATAAGTACACTCATTCAATAGTAGTATAAATAACTAGTTCACTAATTGGACCATGTAAAGTACACTCGCAAGTTGTAAGTTGCTGATCATTGCTAATTTCTCAATTACACATCGATTATGAAAATGTGGAAATCTTGTAGCAGTAACCGATAAACTTGATTTTAGCCTGTTTTATGGACGAGTGATGAGTTTGATGTAAGGATAAGAGAAAGCGTATACGGACAATGTCAAAGTTACCTTTTACGGTGATTTTACGAGTGTGAAAACTCGAATTTATTATTGCTATGAACTGAAGAAGAAGCGACAATTTCAATATTATTTCCAATTATTTAAAATGTTTTAATGTTTGTGGTCTCCGTCAAATAGTTAATATAATAAATGCGGAACTCAGCGATTACGACGTGGTTGCCGTAACAGAATCTAAACTTAATAATGATATTGATGACTCAAGTATTCATATTTGCGGATATCACTCCCCCCCCCCCCCCCCCCCCCAGTTAGGTCCCCAAGATCTGGGTGGATATAATGTTATTTATATAAAATGTAGCCTTTATTTCAAAAACCGCCCTGATTTAGACGTTCCAGGCCAAGAAAACGTACAGACGGAAATTGCCATACCAATAAAAAAAACTTTTGCTAGGCATTTTTTTATCGGCAGCCTTCTGCGCTCTCTCTCTTTATTGGGTTCTCATTGATGAATCACTCCCGTTAGCTTGAAACGATTTATCAATGAAATGTGTAGTAATGGGCGACTTTTACTCAGCCTGCTTAAACAACACACATCCCAAAACTGCACACCTGCAAAATACCTAAGATTTAACACAACTAATAACATCCCCCACTCGTGTCACAGAATCGACCAAATCACTGCTTCATTTGGTATTAGTTTCTTGTCCTTTGTCAGTGACACGGTGTTATGTAATACTACCCTTCTGTAGTGATTACCACGCTACATACGTACACATAAAGTCCACGAGGACGATCCTTAACACTTTACCTAACATGAAAAGCAGACGATACTTGCAAAAAAATTCTTGAATAACTACTTTTTTCCATTTTTTGTCTCAAAAACATAGGTTATGACCCCTCATTGGAACGAGCTCAAAGAGCTCGTTCCAATAAGGGGTCATAACCTATGTTTTTGAGACAAAAAATGAAAAAAATGATGAAAATTAATTGGCGATTTTGAGAATAGCGCTGGCCGGTTTTGGCCGTTACGTTGGGTAAAGTCGTATTAGCGACAGATTTATAATTATAAATAAACCCATTTTGATGCTATGAATGGCGTCTTTGCAAATACAGACTGGGACAGTTTCCTTGAAACTGCCGATGTGGATACAGTAGTGTCAAAAATCTCTACCTTTATCGCAGAAAAAAACTCAGAGGTTTACAAGAGGTTTACACCTTCAAAACTCCTTAGAATACGGTCTAATGACAATAATAATATCGTACTGAAAAAATGTTCCTCACAACTTGCCTACCCATTAACTTATATTTTTAACCTATCTTTGAAATGAAGTATTTCCATGCTGCATGAAAACATGCTCATGTACAACCGAATCTAAAAAGGAATCCATAAATAATAAAGAAAATTACAGACCTGTCTCATTGACAAGTAGTGTTAGCAAGGTTTTTGAAAAGCAGTTTTTAACCACGTGTTTACTTACCTGGAAAAGTAATAATATTTTGACATACTTACAGTCAGGGTTTATCCTGGTGATTCGACAATATATCAGTTACTTCACATTGACAATTTTATGTGCAGAGCCTTGGATCACGTTAAGCACATGTATGTTAGGTTGGCTTTCTGTGATATAAGTAAGGCATTTGACAGGGTCTAGCACAAAGGTATGGTGCATAAATTATATGGTATTGCTAGAAGGGGTAATTTGTTGTCATGGTTGAAAATTACCCTGTGAATAGGACCCAGCAAGTAGTAGTTAGTGGGAAAAAGTCCGACATTAAACGTATCCCTGCTGGTGTATCACAGGGATCTGTTTTAAGACCACTGCGTTTTAATATATATATATATTAATGATATCGTAAATGATATTACTGCAAATATCCGTCTGTATGCAGATGGCACATTACTGTCTCTTGAGGATCCTACATTGGAATCTGATATATTGGATAAAGACGTGAAAAAGATAGGGTTATGGTCAAACACATGGCAAGTTTTATTCAGTCCTGAGATAACAGTGAGCATGTGCATTAGCCGTAGACATACCCCTCAAGTGTATCCGGCACTTTCTCCGTTAGGTAATCTATATCTGAAACAAGTACCCATTAACATATGGGAATTTATTTCCATAGTTCTGGTACGTGGGATGCCCACGTAGACAGCATAGTACTTAAGGTAAGCCAAATGATAAATTGCCAACGCAGCCTCAAGTATCGCATATCTAGAACAGCGTTAGTAACACTATATACTTCTTTCATTTTACCACTCACTGATTATATGGATGTTATTTGGGATAACTTCTCGGCAAGAAAACTAGATCAGCTTGAAAACCTACAACTAGATGCGTCACGCACTATTTGCGGGCAACAAGAGGGACAAGTCACCGACTTTTTGTACGAGGAAACGGGATTTATATCATATAGTGAACGCAGAAGACGTCACAAACTTACAGTGTTTTACCAAATGAAAAATGGACTTACACCGATATATTTATCTATATTGGTGCCAAACCGAGTCGCAAATGTTATGTCATACTCATTGAGATCAACCGACTCCCTTCGTGAGATATTCTGTCTTGCCTCCGACGGTACGATTATGGAACGCTTTTGACCGCTCTACTCGGAACTGTTTGACGTTATATTCTTTCAAAAAAGACTTGACAAGTGGGGACACTTGCGTTCCATGGTACTATGGAGTTGGCAACAGTGCAAACCAAATTCTATGCGGTAGACTCCGATTGAGGGTGTAGTAATTTAAAGGCACATAAATTCGAAAGATTCCTCCTCGATAACCCCAGATGTAATTGTGGTTTCGTATATGAACCCCTAGAACACTACTTCCTGCAGTGTCCGCTTTACGCAGATAAGCGGAACATTCTGGTGCAGATCCTGAATGATTTAAACTTATCCTTTTCAGATCTACTCTTTGGGATTTTCCCATTTAGTCGAGATGAAAATGAAATTATTGTGAATAGTGTGCATACATTCCTCACGGACACGAAGTGTTTTGACGAGCCATAAGGATGAATATGTAACATAAGTATGTGTTTATATGTACATATATGCGAGCGTAAGTTTGTACATGTGTGTATATATACATATATACGTATGCATATGTATGTGCTGGCTAACTCCGTGAATCTGCATGAAGTGCTCACCAGCCGTGCTCAAACATCAACACAACGTCAAACTTGTTATTGTTCTACCAAATGAGATAGAGAAATGTATACAGCACAACATTTAGCCGTTCGTGTCTAGATTGCATTAAGTAGCTCATACTTTTTTAAGGATGCATGTTCTTATCTCCGTTTGCACCTGCACCATTCTATTAATGTGTTGTTTATTGATGTAGGGTGATGCTATTTATAGACATCAGGTGTTTGCCAAACTCATTTCTGTTTCAAGAAATAAAATATTGTTTAAAACTGAAGTAATTACAAATTCCAGCTTTATCATCTAAACCATGGCATATGCTGCTTTACCCAAACTGGAGGAGGGGTGGGACATACGTGCTCAATATTTATTTGCCAGACAAAATAAAATGTGAAGAAATCAAGGCAAAATTGGGATGGAAAGTATGTGGACGGATTCCACATGGCAAGAGTGAACTTTATTGTTTTCAGATAGAAATTGGGGATAGGGGGTAACCCATATTACTTATTCAATACTTCCATAACATTAAACAGTTGGCATATCAATACATGTGCACATTGCCGACTTATTGTCGGTTTAACCTTCAATCCCAGAAATATTCAATGCAATAAAAACAAACTATTAAATTACATCCACTTTTTAAAATATATAAATGCACGAAAAACAAAACGATATTGCAAATTGAATTTTTAAGTGTTTTAGTATACGTTGTAAGTGTTTCATTCAAGTAATTGTCAAAAGAATTTTGAATGTGTTGTCAATCCCTGAGAATCTAACTCGGTGATTTTTTTAGCAACCCTGAACACTCTCATAACCTTCGGTCCATTGGTGGTGCAATATCAAAACTCAACCTGCATTTTTCTCATAAAACGACTAGAAAATTAATAAATCCAATCTTGTTTGACAGAGCTAATGAAATCTGTCAAACAAGATTGGTTTGGTCAAATTCCTTTTTGAATTATGAGAAATATTGCTGCTTGGAATTTTGATATGTTTGCTTGAGTTAACTGGTACATATGTTGCAGGCATCGATGAATATTTTTAAACAGTTTGGACAACTAAGGGGAATTTAATTAACAGCTTGCTGTTTCCAGTATTGAGGAATAATAGTTTCTTGGGTTTCGAAAGTATAGCAAGAAACTGTTGTCTTGACATTTTGAAGTAAAAGCTGCACGAGAGTTGGCTATGTCTGAGGATGATGTGTTTGGTCACATTACGCGATGTATCTGTGTCCAGTGTGAGTAAACGGGACAGTTAAGAAGTAGATCTTGCGAGTCATCCATTCACGCCAGTTCAGTTTAAAAAAGGTTTTCAAAAAAGGGTATTGGTTAATCATGTTTCTATTAAGTCAGTCAACGTTTTTGTTTTTCATGTAGTTTATGTGAAAGAGATGAGGTCAGAACACCTGCCCCTGAGATATGGTGATATAGTGATAGTAATAGTAGGAGGGGTACTGGTAGTAAAGTAATAGTAGCAGTAGTTAGTAGCAGTAGTGGTAGTAGTAGTAGTAGTAAGAGGCACCCTGCCATAGAGTGCGTTAAATATATGGTTAAATGCTATGTCACGAATGACAGATTGTGTAATAACAATGGATATTGTATTAGTAGGGAAATTATAAAAAATACACACAATATTCAACTTTCACTCCTCGTCATTTGAAAACGTCGGAACTCGTCAGACGAAATGTTTGTTCCTGGGAATCGGAGAATTAATTTGATGCTGAACTGCCCTTTTGATTTCTCTCTTATCGATGGAAATGTTAAATTACTAACAGAAACATAGATCTGGCAAATAAACACGCAAAATTATGACAATATCGATAATCAATTTCGGGATGTTCAGGGCACAGTTAAATAGATTTTTTTTCTAAAAACAGGGGAAACTTATTTTCGACTTGCTAGTCACTGTGGCTCGCACGTTAAATTTCTTTCAGGTCTTGTTACAACAAACATGAAGTGGAAAAACATAATGAGAGAGTTTCATTTTGCATTGTCAGATGGCGTGTTTTGCATATATGAACATTTTTCCACCGAGAAAAGACTGAATGATCGCATCCCAACCAATGACGGTATAACAGCATAGAGAATGCTACGTCAGATACTTCGAAATCAAATTTTGATGTGGTGAAAAACCAGCCTTTTGAGCATTTCAAACTAGTTTATACTGAAATGAAATTGCCCCGAACATTTTGAATAGACTGTTTTGAAATGTTAACTTTTTTTTTAGTTTTTGAACTAATTCTATAAACCACGAGCATTTTCCCTAGTTGTGTCTCGCCTGATAATAAATTAATCCCTTACAAATTGGAAAACGTTCAATCCGATATACGAGAAGAGTTTGAATACGAAAACCTTAGTAGTAAATGAGCAAGATACGCGACGACCAGTATTAACTCTTCACCTACTGAGTATTTTCTTGACGTACAATGATGTCGTAACCCCATTAAACCGTAATGGTATCATCCAGAGGCCAATACTATAACAAATATACACCTGTATTTTCCAGAGCTGTATTTTCTATTTATGGAAATAACTGAATGAAATGGACCATTAGCGTATCAAAAGACGGAGCAATTTACCCACAAATTGCACCGTCTTTTGAAATGGTAATGATTTACTTCAGTGATTTATATTGACGAGAAGAAAATACAATTCTGAAAAATACACCTGTAAAAGTGTCATAGTATTGACCCAAGGTCAGTTCAATAACAGCACTTGAAACATTTCATATTCATTATTTGGGAGTAGTCCAATGATTAATATTTTCAACGCACTGCCTTGATTTGTCAAACCCAAATATTCACTGTACAGCCACCATACTTTAAAAAATAAAGACGTATCGAGGTCTTGGGTCGGCAAAGGGCCTCTCTGCCTAAAGGGTTAAAAACAGAATATCTTCAATTTTCTATCAAATCAATTTACGAAAATACAAGATAAGAATTATTTTCACAGGTATAATTTGTAAGTACAAAGAAAGCTCATACCAACACAAGTTATTTAATCTTCGGTGGTTAACCATTTACTTAACGTAACGACCAAAACCGGCCAGCGCTATTCTCAAAAATCGCAAATTAATTTTCATTATTTTTTCATTTTTTGTCTCAAAAACATTGGTTATGACCCCTCGTTGGAACGAGCTCGTCGAGCTCGTTCCAACGATGGGTCATAATCTATGTTTTTGAGACCAAAAAATTAAAAAATTAGTTATTCAAGAATTTTTTTTGCAAGTGCCGTCTGCCTTTCAGGTTAGGTAAAGGGTTAAGGTCACTTTCAGCATCTACGACTTTTTAATGATCGAGACACGAGTATGAAGTCAAATTTAGCCAACCATTTACAATTATTGTTCTCACTACAGAGGCCTTCTACCACTGACGTGAGTTAGTGAGTCATATTTTAGGGTAAATAAAACAAAACCTATACACCACAGTAAGCATACACTGCTCCACTTCCTGAGGTTCCAAAGGGAATTAAACCTCCACTTTGTAACGGATTTTGTTTTATACATATATAATCATCATTATGTTTATATAAAAATATTTTATCAGAGTCGAGCTCTTGTTTCTTAGGCCAAATCCCGACGAGTCGATATATAGCCTTAGAACAAAAGCGAGACTCTGATGCAACATTTTGTACATCAACATAATGCTGATGATATATGTATCATTTAATTCTCAATAAGACTAACTTCATTTACACTTTATCTAGCAAATCGGTATCATCTTCACACCTAATTTAGAAATTGAGCAGTTGAAAAAAAAACATTCATTTTTCAAACTTTTAAACCAAAACATATTATCTAACACCCATTGGAACGAGTCCGTTCCAATGAGGAGTCACATGATATGGTTTTGTTGAAAGTTTTGGAAGATATTTTTTCAAAAAAAAATAATTAAAATACTAAATTGTGATATCGTGCGCATTGAATAAAGGGTTAACGTGCTTATTTGTTCACAAATAGGTTAATTATGATGAAGTTCAATTGTCCTTTCGCTATCTATCGAGTTTTACTCCACTCGTAATCGAGCGTGTTCCTTTCTTCCATTCAGCCTCAACTGCCAATATTTCATTGTTTAGAATGAATTTGATCGGGATGTTCAGCCTTCAGCTGCTAGAAATAAATTTCATTTGATCATTTGGCTAATGTTAAATCAAAATCTAACTTAAGGTCTGGAATAGAGGCTAAAGCGAGTGATAGAGTTTTTTTCCCTCAACTTTTCCCTCACGCGGCATTACAGTTCGAGTATTCTGGTTCTGATGTGAGGTTTAAGGATTTGAGTTTTCGGCAATATGTTGCTGGAGAACTGGAGATTCTTACTCGCGACGGAAATAGTAGCTCCGAGAGATCTGGTCGTCTTCATTTCTTAAAGACAATTGCTTGCGTGTATTTTGTGTATGGTTGGAAAGCATTGTTAAACTTTTACATTGACAGGTTAAGACGACTTGAGCTTGGAATTAACACTTGGGAGGATCATCCTTCTCAGATTGAAACCCCAATATTGGCAAAACATGTAAGAATTAACAAGCCGAAAACTTTTGCATCAACACAATTAGGCGAACGGTCAAATTTGATACTCTCTGGTTTTGCTCTACTTTTCAGAGAAATAAATGTTCACTGAGTGCTCCACATAAAGCTACTATTCGTGGTCAAAGCCGAATGGTGGAACCTGTATGTGCCACCTGTTGGCAAAAGAAAAAGGAAAAATTTTATCATCCTGTATGTATCATCATCAGCCTGTCCCTATCAGAAATGACAAGGCTTAGACAGACATTTTCACAAAGTCATTCATCAGCTTAATCCTTTGGCAGATATCTTTTATCCTGAATATTTAAGAGGGAATCTTCCTTACAAAGTGTTTAATAATTTTAAATCTCATAATTTTTACTGGGCAGATGAAAGTTGTTATTGTTGGTTCTAATGTCAATTTAAATTCCAAAGTTGATGAATCTTGTGATTGAAATAATTTCAATTCTGACAATGTCAACTGCAGAGAGGAATGCGCTTTTTTAATTGTAATGTTGATTCATGTTCCGATGTGGATGAACCATTATCTGGTGATTTTTCTTCCGAAGTAGCTGTCAGTATTTCCAATGAATTGTTTTCCCCTGATCCTGGAAAGGATAAAATATTTATTTCAAATTCTTTTTCTAATGTGTTGAGGGGAGTGTCAAAAAAGATGCATTCAACACTAATATTGAGGACTTTTTGCAGACGGATTGGGATTTCTTTGCTTCTGATCCTTGTATTCAGTCGCCACTGTTAGTAGCACATGATTTTGAAATCCATAATGATTATCATAACAGCAAAAATGAAAAGCCCTTATCAGAGGCAGAATTAGTATCTAGCTTAGTTCCTTCAGAAGATAAATTTTCACCAGATATTTCTTCAGCTGTTATTGCTCCGGATTCAAAACATTTGATATCAATGTGATTAAGATTCATACCAATATTTTGAATTGAAAAGCTTAGAATTTTCAACTTTGTCTTTATCCAGTGTCAACTAAATTGAATATTCACTTTTTTCAAGAACGGTTAGTTGATTATTCAGATAAGAATGTCTGTCAATTTTTGCAGTATGGTTTTCCTATTAATTATTCGGGCAAAAATGACAAAATTGTTTCTAATCACAAAGGTACTACAGATTTTTCTGAAGATCTTGACAAAATATATTATCACTGAATTGAATCATCAGGCTATTATTAGCCCTTTTACCCATAATCCTTTTCTTTCATTGCTCATTTTAATCCACTTAATACTGTTCCCAAGAAACATTCTGTTGAAAGAAGGATTATTTTAGATCTGAGTTGTCCAAATGATAATTCTACAAATGAGGGTATTCCAAAATCTAATTATCTTGGAGATACAGCTGAATTAAAATATCCATCCATTGATGATTTAGTTAATTTAATTGGGATAACAGGAAAAAGTTGTCTTCTTTTTAAAAGAGATTTACGCAGAGCTTACAGACAAATTCCTATAGATCCTGGAGATATACATTTGGTTGGCTATTCTTGGAAAGGTTTGCTATATTTTGATATGGTCCTTTCTATGGGTCTTCGGTCGGCACCCACTATTTGCCAAAGAGTGACAAATGCTGTTAGTTTAATTTGCAAACAGTTTGGGATAGAAATTATCAATTATCTGGATGACTTTGCAGGAGCTGAGACTTCTGAAAAAGCTCTTGGAGCTAAAACTGAATTGTTGCATATTTTGGATTGTTGTGGTTTAGTTGCGTCAAGTAACAAAAGCTTGTCCTCCTGCTCAAATGGTTTGTTTCGGAATTTTGTTTGACACACATTCTTTAACACTTCAGATTACTCAGGATCGAATTCAGGAGATCTTAGATTGGTTAATCTTTGGTTGTGTAAGGATTGTGGTACTTTAAGGGAGGTGCAGTTTTATTAGGGAAACTTCATTTTGTTGCTTCTTGTGTGAGACCTGGTAGAATGTTTGTCTCTAGAGTATTGCGCTGGCTCCGATCTTACAAGGATAATATTCATTTGTCTTTGAGAATTCCAAATTATGTACATAACGATTTACAGTGGTGGTTGTTTTTCTACCTACATACAATGGGGTGTCAATGATGAATTTTATTGATTGATCATCTCCTGATTCAACCATTGCTTCTGATGCTTCAAAGTCTGGTTCTAGAGGAGTTTGTGGTTTGGAATTTTTCATAGGTCGTTTCCAGAATTTATTCGGACGAAAAATCTTCCTATCAATGAACTTGAGCTCCTTTCTGTAGTTGTGTCTTTGAAATTATAGGGCAAACAATTGATGGGGCATAGAGCGATTTTTCAATTTTGATAATTTTACTTCAGTGGTAGTTCTTAATAAAGGTGCTACAAGAAATATTTTTTTTACAAGAGAGTTTAAGAGAAATTTGTTTTTATGCAGCTGTGTATCAGTTTGAAGTTCTACTTGTCATATTAGGGGTAATGAAATTGCCAGATTATCTCTCGAGCTGGAATAATAGCATTGATTATTCCTTGAATTTTTTTTTCAGGCAATTGGTGTTGACATGAATGAGACAACTGTCCCTGATAGTTTGTTTTCTTTCTATCATGACAGGTAATTTTGTATATTTTACAGATTTGTCCAAAGCCTTTGCAGTCAGGACTTTTTAGAATCTTAGGTTGCAATGGAGAGCTTATTTATTGTTTTGTACATATTTTGTTTTGATGCCGTTTCCTGCTGAGCTATCTACACTTCAGATGTACGAGCAGTTTTTTGGTCGTTCCTTTAAATCACTGGATTCAGTTAAGAATTATTTGAGTGGTATTGAAACCTTACATATTCTGTTGGATTTTAGTGTTCACCACTTTAATTCTTACGAACTTAAACTACTTATTCTTAAGGGTCTAAGTAGATTAAATCCCATTGTGTTCGTCAAGCCTTTCTTATTACTCCCTCAATTTTAATTGAAATTTATTCAATATTGGATCACCAAAATCCTCTCCATTGTTCTTTTTGGAGTTTATTCCTTCTTTGGAGTTTATTCCTTCTAACATTTTTCCTCATAATTAGGAATCAAATTTAGGACCAAATTCGACTTCTACATTTAAACCGTAGCACCAGCTCACTAGGGGTGATGTTGCATATAGTGATGACCTTCTTTTGATAGAAATTAAATGGTCAAAAACTATTCAATTTGGTAATAAAATTTTAGAGATTCCGGTTTTGGCTATTCCTGATTCTTGACAAATCAGCTGCCGACCAAAGTGTCATTATGTTTATGTCCTGTTAAAGCCTTGAAATGTATGTTAGACTTGGTTCCTTCCGATCCCCTATTTTTACATAAATTTAATTCCAGCCCTATTACATATCCACAATTGCAAAAATTTATGAAGTTTGCTATCGCTTCTATAGGTCGGGGTAGTACCTTGTATTCCTCTCATAATTTTAGAAGAGGGGGGGGGGGGGGGGGGGAGGTGCGCTTCTTGGGCCTTTCAAGCTGATGTGTCGGGGGAGTTTATTCAACTTATGGGAGATTGGTCTAGTGATTCTTACAAAAAATACTTGCATTATACTTTGAAAGACAAATTTTTCATTGCCAAAAAAATGAGAGATTTAATCTCCGATACTGATTTTTGAATTTTTCTACTTATTTTCTTTTTCAGCTGAAGTTACCAGGAACGTGGCTATCATTTCCGATTCAATTTGCAAGTATGTAACTGACATTTATGACACAAAAGTGATAGCTTATCCAGGATTTCCTGTTTCGGGTATAACCTATCTTATTAGCTCTGGTAAACTTCAAATAGACACTTTTTCTCACATCATTTATCATGTAGGCACTAATGATGTTGAAACGAAATCAGTAGAAATGATTTTATCTGCCTTTATGAACTTGATTACTGTCTATAGGCGTTATTCACCAGCCAAAGTTATTTTTTCCTCTATTTCACCACGACCTAAAGATTTGTCCTTTTTGGGGCAAAAGGTCATTACCATAAACACCAAATTGGGACAAGTTTGTTTGGAGAGAAATGTACAGTTTTTAAAATCATATAGATCATTTTTTAAATTTGGAAAACACAGAAGTGAATTATTTTCTGAGAGAGACGGTCTTCATTTAAATTTTGAGGGGACCAGGAGTCTAAGAGCCTATTGCATTCAAATTATTAATAGATTGGATTAAAAATTATGCTTAGCGGATTGCATTTTATGTACATTCTTTTCTTGTTTTACAGATTTCGCCTGGCTCTTACATAGTTGCTATGGCATCTATGGGTTTTTGGAGAGAGATGGGCCTTAGTCATGTGTTTCCCAACTCCTTTAGTTTTGTCAGGTGAAGTTATGTTGACTGTTGGTATGTACAGATTTTGTTTGCTTGGCATTGCATGATTCTTATTGCATGTAACTTTCCGTTTTTGCCAAATCGTCTCTCTTGGAAGGTTCAATTTTGCTTCTGGGTACATAGCCAAAATTACCGTTTAACTTATATGTATAACTTCTATTATTTCCACCTCTCCCTTTTTGGAGGCCTTTGGCTTGGCGGTCCTTTTATCTACATTAGCTTGTTTATCCAAGTGGAAATATTTGGCTCTTGCTCCTTCATCAGTAGCTTCTTCACTTTCCAGGGGATGATAGCAATTTCTATTTGGTATAACGTTAGGTATGCAAGGTAATTTTTCCTTACTTCAGCTGACATATATATATAAATAATTAATGTCCTTAGTCCAGATTTTCCGTCATGTAATAGTGTGTATAGTTGTGCATGTTTATTTATTGTATCGTGTTCATTTCATTTATATTCTGCTTGTTTAATGTCCCGCTAGTTATATAGAATATACCCATAGTAGCTTGGTGTACCAAATGTTCACCACGAGTGGTGAAGTGGTGTTAACCGCGAGCCTTTGGCGCGCGGTTAACACCACTTCACCACGAGTGGTGAATATTTCGTTCACCAAGCTGCTTTGGGTATATTTTTTTTATACCATGATCGTCAGTTATTAAGAGTCGCTATTATTTTTTCTCGATTTTACTAAGCACCAGACGTACATACGTGCGAATCTGTTTTTGTTTACACGAGCATCGGTGGGCGTACTTCCGCTGTCAATTTTATCGCCGATACGAAATGGAAAATGAAACGGGGCCTCTTTCATTTTAATAGCATAATAACATACCATTTCTAGTTATGGATGCTTTATTAACATGGGACAATGCATATTTGTTAAGTGTTGGTGTCTTATGGGGTAAACTCATTTAAAAACGTAATAAATAATTGTCACTTTCATTTCACTCTTCGTGAGGCGACGTGCGATAAATTTAGACAAGTTGCATACAGGTCGACGTCACCGGAGGTCAGCTTGGATTTAGTTCCACTGTAGGTGTAAATTTTAACTATTGAAATCCCATGGTTGGTGTGTAAAGCTAAAATTTATGTCATAGTCTTTTCATATATTGTAGAATAGGTAATCATGGTATAAAATATAATTGATATGCATGTGAGTAAATTTGTGTGATTGCTTACCCATCTTCATTGTTTCATTTCCATGTTGTGAATCTTGTAACACTGTTTATTGTACCGTGCATTTGTATGCATTTTGGTTTCTCTGAACCTGTACGTGTATGTCCTTGTCTATTATTCTTATACTTCAATAAACCATTAACTTTATTTGATTTTGTTATAACCCCAATTGTAATTCTAGCACAGTATTTTCAGAATTCATTTTCAGACTACTAAATATGCTTGTCGCTTCGATTGAAACTGTTTGTGGCTGTCTTGAACTTTTGCGATCCGCGGATAAACTTTTTGAGGAACATATGAAAACACTTTCAACATTTCGAATTAAAACCCCCAGGAGCCTTTTATTGCAAGCCGATTGACTAACGACAGACGTGGCATGACGCTAGCCTCACGGGGGCGGATCAAAAATTTGAAACTTTTTGTACATCTAGAGACCCTACTTGAACACACTTTAAGTGTTTCGATTTTAAACTCCTGGGAGCCATTTGCCGGAAACTGATTCTCTAACGACAAAAGTGGTGCTACGGGTGCCACAGGGGACCGAATCAAAATTCCGAAACCTTTATGTAAAACTGGACACCCTACCGGAACATATGAACAACATTTCAACATTCTAAAACGACAAAAGTGGCGCTACGGGTGTCACACGGGGCCGAATTAAAATTCTGAAACCTTTATGCACATCTAGACATCCTACTTGAAGGTATGAATACACTTTCAAGGTTTCGAATTAAAACTCCTAGGAGTCTTCCACCGGATACCGATTCTCCAACGACATGAGTGGTGCTACGGGCGCCACATGGGGCCAAATCACAAATCTAAAACCTTTATTCACATCTAGATACCCTACCAGAACATATGAACAAACTTTCAACGTTTCCAATTAAAACCCCTTGGAGCCTCCCCGCAGAAACTGATTTTCTAACAATAAAAGTGGTTCCACTTGGGGCCAAATCAAAATTCCGAAACCTTTATAGACATCTACAGATGCCACCAGAACACCTTAGCACAGTTTGAAGGTTTCGAATTAAACACCTTAGGAGCCTTTCAATGGAAAACGAATTTTCTAACAATAACAATAAAAGTGGTTCCACTGGAACTACTTGGGGCCAAATGAAAATTCCGAAATCTTTATGCACATCTACAAATGTTACCTGAACACCTCAGCATAGTTTCGAATTACATACTCTTTATGCACATCTACAGATGTTACCTGAACACCTCAGCATAGTTTCGAATTACATACTCTTTATGCACATCTACAGATGTTACCTGAACACCTCAGCATAGTTTCGAATTACATACTCTTTATGCACATCTACAGATGTTACCTGAACACCTCAGCATAGTTTCGAATTACATACTCTTTGTGCACATCTACAGATGTTACCTGAACACCTCAGCATAGTTTCGAATTACATACTCTTTATGCACATCTACAGATGTTACCTGAACACCTCAGCATAGTTTCGAATTACATACTCTTTGTGCACATCTACAGATGTTACCTGAACACCTCAGCATAGTTTCGAATTACATACTCTTTATGCACATCTACAGATGTTACCTGAACACCTCAGCATAGTTTCGAATTACATACTCTTTATGCACATCTACAGATGTTATCTGAACACCTCAGCATAGTTTCGAATTACATACTCTTTATGCACATCTACAGATGTTACCTGAACACCTCAGCATAGTTTCGAATTACATACTCTTTATGCACATCTACAGATGTTACCTGAACACCTCAGCATAGTTTCGAATTACATACTCTTTATGCACATCTACAGATGTTACCTGAACACCTCAGCATAGTTTCGAATTACATACTCTTTATGCACATCTACAGATGTTACCTGAACACCTCAGCAGAGTTTCGAATTAAAAACTGTTTATGCACATCTACAGATGTTACTTGAACACCTCAGCATAGTTTCGAATTACATAATCTTTATGCACATCTACAGATGTTACCTGAACACCTCAGCATAGTTTCGAATTACATACTCTTTATGCACATCTACAGATGTTACCTGAACACCTCGGCATAGTTTCGAATTACATAATCTTTATGCACATCTGCAGATGTTACCTGAACACCTCAGCATAGTTTCGAATTACATACTCTTTATGCACATCTACAGATGTTACCTGAACACCTCAGCATAGTTTCGAATTACATACTCTTGATATTAAGTTCGGACGTACAGACAGGACGGGGCGGGACGAACGGGACAGACGGGACGGACACAGATCACCACAATATCCCCGCTTTTAAAAAAAAATGCGGGGATAATAATTCTTTCCAAGAAACCATAATTGTTGCAACACATTATATATATGGAGGACTCTGTGGTCTATGGCCCCATTGAATTCCCCACTCTTTGCCAGAACACAACTAACTCCTTTTCATTATTTAACATCAATTCTCAAAGTGTATCCACTCACTGGGGTTCTCTACGATATTTGATATCAACCATGCAAGAACAAAACAATATATTGATGTCATCGGGTTAACCGAATTTTTTAAAAATTCCACTCAGTATGACATTTTCTTTAGATGGTTATCAATATCTTGTAAAACATTCCCGCCCCGATAACGATGATGGTCGTGGTGGTGTTGGTGTGTACATAAGAGATGGCATTGAATTTAGTATTCGCCATGATTTATCGGTTTTCATCCCCCATGTAACTGAATCGTTTTCAGTGAGACAATTGATAAGAAATCAAAACGCATACTTGGAATTATATACAGACAAAATACACCACCGCGACCGGACATTGATTTATTTCTAAAACACATTAATATCATTACCGACAAAATAAACTGCGAAAACAAGCTTGCGTACATCATGGGTGACTTCCAGATAGACCTTCTAAAATTATATCATTCAAATACCGCAAACTGCATAGATTTAATGTTCAGCCAGGGTTTTCTACCACTTATCACTAAACCAACTAGAGTTACAGTACAGTTACCGTAGACTGGTTGTAATTCGTGCGCAGGCAGCGATGTCCTCGCATGCGTTTACTAAATAATAAAAATCATCAACAGCAAAATTTTAATTAATGACGCACCGGGTTGAACCCGGTGCTTCATTAATTAATTATTTAATGATTATTCCTTAGTGTTTGGAATCTAATATTATTGCGTCCGTGGAAATATTGCCCACCCATGGAAACTGACCAGTCCAATGCGGCCGCACTGCAACAAATCAATCAGCGACTCTTACAGACCATATCCATTCAAACAATATCCTAAGGAAGACGAAATCAGGTATAATAATTAACGTTGTCTCCGATCATTTCGGAATCTTCTTAGTAAAAGGAAATCTCGAAAATCAAGCCCAACTGTTGTAGGGAAACGTATCTTCAACTAAATTAGTTTAGCCGGTTACCCAACGCAGACGATATCGAAATTAATTATTTTAAATACAATTTATTTAAATTTTTAAAAAAATTTCAACAAAACCATATCACGTGACCCCTCGTTGGAACGATCTCGACGAGCACGTTCCATCGAGGGGTCACATGATATGGTTTTGTTGAAATATTTTGAAAAGTAATATATTTTCAAATGCTGAATTTGCATATTACGCGGGCGGATGCGTGCGATTCGTTAGGTAAAGGGTTAGAGAACTTTAAAACTATACCGTTACAGAAGGATTTTTCACAGTTTTTAATCAGAACTGCCCCAATGCAGCGTAAAGTACCTTCTTAGATATTTAGATGGATACCTTCGAGGAAGCATTTCCTGTTAAACGAATCCGAATGAAATCAAAATTTGTTAAACAGCAACCCTGTATGACAAAGGGTCTTATTATTGCAGCAAATAACCAGGCATAATTCCATAAGAAGAAATTGAATTTACGAACGCAAAGATTATAAGAACTATTGTAGATTATCCAATCGCATGAAAAAAGTAAAGCTATGTACCAGAAGAAATTACTAATTGAAAGTAAAAACGATATCCGTAAAACATGGCAAACCTTAAATGATACCACACAGAAAAGTAAACATATATCTATCCCTTCTATCCCTTCGCCATAATTTCTCCATAGCAATACAAAAATATATGATCAGCGTAAAAATTGGGGAAACATTTAATGACGTTTTTGTGAACGCAGAGGCAAAAGCTTGCCAACAGATACAAAGGTCAGATAAGTTATCTCAGGATTTTATGAAAGGGCATTTTCCAAATAATTTTTACCTAACTCCCACATCCCCGACCGAAGTTATAAATACTGTTAACTCAATGAAACCTAAATCAAGTAGAGAGTTTACAGAAATAACAACCTGTTTTCTGAAACAGACTATTGATATTATATTGTTACCAATAACCCATATAATTAACAGTTCATTTTGAGATACAACAGTACCGGACAAAATGAAAATTGTAAAAGTAATTTCAGTGTTTAAATCAGGCGACGAACACAGTTATAATAATTATAGATCAGTTACTATCCTCCCCGCATTCCCCAAGGTCTTGGAAAAAAATATGTCCAAAAAACTAATCAGCTATCTTGAGAATTTCCAGTTACTTAATTCTAATCAATATGGGTTCAGATAAAAACACCTACCACCTATCCAGTTACGCAATTTCTGAGAGAAGTAGCCACCGAAAACAACGACATTTCAAAAAATATCGTCCTACCGGTCTTTTTATATTTCTCGAAAGCCTTTGCTACCATAAATTATACTATTTGATTACAAAAACTAGAGCATTATGGTATTAGAGTAGTGGGTAATCTCTGGTTCAGGGGTATCTCTCAAATAGGTCACAGTTTATTACATTTAATTCACAAACATCTGTCTTGGCGAAAATAGAGCGCTGAGTTCCCCCAAAGATCGATCCTAGGGCCTGTATTATTCTTAATATAGACTAGTGATATATACCACGTCGGTAAACTTAATCTGTTATCGTTTGCAGATGATACCACAGTCTCCTCAATAATGGTAGAAAAAAACAAAGTAGCAGTCTTCACAAATTCAGAACTTGAAAAAATAATAAACTGGTGCGGTGCAAACCAGTTACATTTAAACTCAAACGCAAACAAAACTAAGTATATGACAATCAATCTAAACCCAAAACACACTCACGCCCCCAGTAAAAGTGTCCAAATAAATGACCCAATTATTACAAGAGTAGGCACCAGCGAACCGGAGCAATCATTAAAATGTCTGAACATATATATAGATGATCATTTATTACACAAAAATCACATATCTCAACTGTGTACAAAAAATACCCCTTGCCAACTTTATCCTTAATAAATTGAAAACTGTACTCCCCCACGAGAGTATGAGGGCCCTCTAATTTACCCTAACACACGGTCACCTTGTATATGGAATACATGCGTGGGGTAATGCGAGGTCTGTTGGAAGGCTTCTATAGGTACAAAAACGCCCATTGGGTATTATAAATAGAAAAAAGGTATAATTCCCACGCCGACCCACTTTTTATTAAGGATAAAATACTTAAAGTTACGAACTTAAAGTAACGAAAATACATACTTTGCTCTTGGTATTTGATTTAAGTCATCGTGGTATATCTGTCTGGCAGAAGGACCAGGGCGGCTGGCCTGTTAAAAGTCTATAGAACAGGACGAAATCACTGGATAGATACCAATTTATACTTACCTAGAATCGTGGAATGAACTGGGTCAAGATATAAGATCCATTGATAACAGAAATATTTTCCAGAAAAGATTATTAATCTATTTTTGGAATCGTATGTAATAAGCCGTACTGCCCTGACTGTTCAGCCAAATAATGCAAACATTGGCCGATGCAGTCTCCTTTCTGTACTTCCATCAGTGACTTATACGCAAATCATTTAACGTCCAGGTTCTAAAGGAGCCTTAACAACCAGTAGTGTAATAATCAACCAGTAGTGTAATACTAACTAGTAGTGTAATAAAAATTAACCAGTAGTGTAATAATCAACCAGTAGTGCAATACAAATCAACCAATAGCGTAATAAACTTAACCAGTAGTATAATAAACATCCATGAAAACCAACAATTTTTCAACAAAATTTGAAAATTTTTGGGGTGGCTCAAATCATAGTTTGGGTACATATTATCGATTGTCAATCATTTTATCGTACACTTAAAGGCGTTTTGCAGGTCAAACGTCATTTCGTGGGTTCAATACGGCGAGGAAAGGTATTTTTATGATTTGTATGTGATGTGCGTATTTTCGAGTGTTTAATGTCACGTTCTGCATTTGTAGATTTATGTAAATTCTAAGTTGGGAGAGCGCGGTGTAGTGGTAGACTGTTGGACGTCTATGCTAGAGGTCCCAGGTTCGATCCCCGTCCGGAACGACCCCGCGTTGTGTCCTTTGGCAAGGCACTTTATCCCGGTTGCCTACACGGAGGCACGATACGCCGTGTACTAAGGCGTACTGCGCGTCGACGGTGCACATGTCTTCAACCGCTGTAACCCTGCTTGTACGGAGCTTGAACAGAGTTAGAATGTTGAGGAGCTGACAGTTGCTCGTCGATGCTCGATGGTTCTGTCTAAGTACTTCCTCCACCCCCCGTAAAACTGTCACGGTCACGATTAGCCATTGTGCTTAAGTATGTGACTTTAAACACCAATAAATAAATAAATAAATTCAAAGTTGGCCAATTATTTATAGTAATGATGTGCTTTTGAGAGACTGCTTACCCCAGGCATAAGTTGTCAGATTCTATCATACCAGAAAACTTATGGGTGATAAAGTGTGGTGTTCAAGGGTTAGAATTGTATCTCCTGCGTTGTCTACAATCATAATATTTAATACGACCCCGGCAAATTTCTGGATGTCTCTCTCACATCCACCCATTTCAGTCGCTGTATCATTATGCGTGGCTTTTTCAGTCCAGTTGACCGTTTTGAATTCTAAAATTCGTTTTTTCTTCTGGGAGTGGTGCTCATCATATTACTTGAGCATAGACAATCTACCATATTTTATGTAGGTGCGGTGGGGGTGCGTGGGGGGCGGTTGGTTTACCTAAAATCTGCGGTCAGTTATTTTTTTCCGTCTTGAAAGAGGAGGTCGGTAAGAGAGTAGAGGGTATCTAAGGCGAGGTGAATAGGGTGGGTGCTTTGGAGGTCCACTGCCATTTCCGTCTACCATGTCAAGTGATTGATCTCGTTTAGCATTGGTTGACAGCTATTTAGATCCTGTGATGATTTACTTTAATGTAAAAAACTCATTCAACATGTAGAAAATGTTGTTTCAGCAGAATTCCTTGATGGGTTAACACTACTCTTATACTACATTAGAAGTGTGTCATGTGGATAAATGACATTCATTTGGGGAGAGAATGGAGGAGGCGCAAGGGGCGTCATAGTCACGGGACCCAGGGACGCCTGGGTGTTGTTATGTGTTGATATGGTAGCCCGCGTGAGCGGCCATGTTGTAACGTCATTCCCATAGGAGTATGTGATGTACGTGCGCGTGCGCAGCGCGTGTGATTAGGTGACACGTGTTTCCGTCGTCTATTTTGTATACGGGAGACCGCCATCTTGGTGTTTATGGTAGAACGTGGTTGGAATATGGACCCAATGGCCTCTAATAGAACGAGGATGTGTTTTGAGGGCAAGTTCGATTGGACGGGAGTATAATGAATACCCAAATGAGACCGACAACTATTTATCTGGCTCGGAATCGCGAAGAAAGCTCATTGGCCTTTCCCTGGCCCGGGTTCTCCCAGAATCATTGTTTCTGTTTGGACCTGCCCAGAGTACCACGCAGTGCTATGTGACATTAAAAATGCGGTGTTTGATTGTACTAGAATATTTTTACTAAGAGTGGCCTTGCAGGCAAATCCTCGTTTCCACTCTGTTACAGGATTTTATTAGGTACGGATTCTTCCAGAATCCTCGTCTCTATGTGGCTTGAACTCTGTGTAGAGACCTCCTCTTTGACAGCTTAGACCATCTACTGCCCATTCTTAATCTATTTAGGTACCTGGCTATGTCCTTATCATTTGTTCTAGTCCTAGCTAGGTATGACACTCCCCCGACTGACATTTGGCACCCTTTTTCATCGCATGAGGCCATGAGGACCACGAGGAAATTCCCTATTGAAGCTCAATCTGCCATTCATCATATCATCATCTAGGTATTTGGGGATCACCAGAGCGAGTCTATGGGGACTGGTAAGGATCACTGGAGACAAGTCTTTGGGAACTAGTGGAGACCGGTTTTCGGGAACTACTACCTACTACTAGTATCTACGACTAATATCTACGACTAATTACTACCACTACTACTACCTACTACTACTACTACTACTACTACTACTACTATTAACTAACTTCTACTGCTACTACTACTACTATTTCTATTAACTACTACTACTGCTACTACTACTATTTACTACTATTTACTACTACTACTACATCTCTTTCTACTATTACTACTACTATTACTACTACTATTACTACTACGTCTCTTGCTATTAGTACTACTACTACTACTACTACTACTACTACTACTACTACCATACTACATATGTTGTTACTACTACTACTACTACGATTACTACTATTACTACTACTACTACTACTACTACATCTCTTGCTACTACTACTACTACTTCTACTACTACTACTGCTACTACTACTATTATTATTATTACTACTACTACATCTCTTTCTTCTACTACTACTACTACTACTACTACTACTACTACTACTACTACTGCTGCTGCTGCTGCTACTACTAATACTACTAACCACTACTTATCCTACTACTTCTATGTCTCTTGCTACTACTATCTACTACTACTACATCTCTTGCTACTACTACTACTACTGCTACCACTATCTTCTACTGCCACTACTACTACTACTATTAGTACTACTACTGCTTCTACTCAATATCTACAGTCTATTATCCAGTATCTACTACCATCTACTAAAATATAATACTGCTACTACTACTACTATTACTACTAATACAACAATCTACTACTGCTACTACAATCTACTACTATCCACCAATACTATCCACTAGCCACCAGCACTATCACTAGTACTATCCTCTAATACTATCTACAAGTACTATTTACTAGTATTATACATTAGTATTATTCACGAGTACTATCCACTCAGTACTATCCCCTAGTACTACTCTCTAGTACTATCTACTAGTACTATGTACAGCTACCACGTCTAGTATTACTACTACGTGCAACGACTACTACTACTACTACTGGAACTAATACTAGTACAACTACCACTACCAGTGGTAGTTCTATTACAACTACTACTAATAGCGGCAGTACTAGTTACACTATCAGTGCAAGTAGTAGTACCACTACCAGAATTATCACCACTAACAGTAGTACTAGTACACCATCACTTCTATTACTAGTACCACTGACTGTACTGGTACTACTACCACTAACAGTAGTACTAGTACTAGTACACCTATCATTACTAGTACTAGTACCACAAACAGTACTAGTACCACTAACAGATGTACTAGTACACCTATCACGACTAGTACTAGTACCACTAACAGTACTAGTACTAGTACCACTAACAGTAGTACTAGTACTAGTACACCTATCACTACTAGTACTAGTACCACTACGAATACCTGTGCTAACACTAGTACCACTATCGGTTCTAGTAATAGTACAACTACCATTACTAGTACACTTGCACTACTCATACAAGTATCATTAACAGTACTAGTACAACTACTACCAGTAGTTATAGTACTACTACGGCTACAACTACCACTATTACTACTTGTCTTAGTACACCCACCACTACTAGTACTAGTTCAACTACCACTACCAGTACTAGTGCCACTACCAGTACTATTACTAGTACCACTACCAGTACTAGTGCCACTATCAGTAATAGCACTAGTATCACTAACAATACTTGCACCAGTACAACAACTACTACTACTAGTACAAGTACTACTACTAGTACTACTACTGGTACAACTACCACTACTACTACTAGTACTAATACACCTATCATTACTAGTACTAGTACTACTACGACTACCAGCGCTAGTACTAGTACCAGTACCACTGTCAATACTAGTACAATTGCCACTACTGGTACTACTAGTACTAATACATCTACCACTATTACCATTTCTTCTGAACCAGTCCAGGGCCGTCGAGGGGGAGGATCGGTGTTGTGACACCGGGGCCCGTCGTTATTGGGTCCGGCTGATTTTCCCGAATTGCCTAAGGGCATGATTCTGTTACGTGCGGGTCCTTCACTGCACGTCAAAGATTGACGTGCAGTGAAGGGCCCGCGCGTAAGAGAATCCCGCAATCTCGATGTATTGCTAGCTCGCGAAGCTACAAACTTTCACTTTCAGTTTTAGAAGCTTTGCGGATAATACTTATCACAGGATTGAGATTTGCCTCATAGAAAGTTAAAAACAATGTCTCACCCAGAATCAATAGAATTAACACTTCTTTAGCAGCCAAAGAGATCGATGTTCCTTTACACCGGGTAAAAGTTAACTAAAAATCGTGTAATGTCAACAATGAGATACACCCCCCCCCCCCCCACCCCTCCCCGTAAAGATAGACGCGTAAAGCGGGAGGTGAGGGTGTGGGGAGACCTTTAGTGATCCGTCAGGGCCGTATTAAATATTATAATTGAAGACAACACGCAGGAGACACGTCCTTGAATATGATACTTCAGCACCTGTAATGTACCTTGACAATTTATTCTGTTATCATGGAACCCGAAAGCCTGGGGTAAGAAGTCTTTGAAAAGCACAATATTATCATAAATTATTAGCCAACTTTGAATTTACATAAAGCCACAAATCCAGAAAGTGACATTGAACACCAGAAAATACGCACATCACATAAAAATCATAAAAATACCTTTTCTCGCCGTATTGAACCCACGAAATGATGTTTGACCTGCAAAACGCCTTTAAACGTACGATAAAATGATTAAAAATCGATAAGATGTACCCAAACTATGTTTTGAGCCACCCCAAAAATTTTTCAAATTTTGTTGAAAAATTGTTTGTTTTCATGGATGTTGATTACACTACGGGTTAAGTTTATTACACTACTGGTTATTACACTAATGGTTGATTTGTATTACACTACTGGTTGATTATTACACTACTGGTTAATTTGTATTACACTACTGGTTAATATTACACTACTGGTTGATTATTACACTACTGGTTGTTACAGATCCCCTTGCAAATTAGTTCTGTTGATGGGTGGTTGGTTATATGCAAGGTGTAACCTTTCTGGTGTTTCCTGTGGGTGCGGCCGGATGGAGTATATCCTACACGTCACTCAAAAGCAGTAGACAGATGACTATAACTTTAAGTTTTCCACCTCACATGCGGCAGCATCTGCAGTCTGGTATTTTATCATCCCTTGTCAGTATGTGACGTTGGGTATCATTGAAATTCTGATTGGTAGTGGGCTCATATAAAAAGGCCAAGGTATAGATAACTAGATAATTATTAAAATGTATGTTGTTTGTGGAAAATATTCTTTATCACAAAATAAAGTAATAGCCATCGTGGAGGTAGGAAGAAACTAAAATTTCCACTCACTCAGTCATACTCAACCCAATTCATCCATGATCCTTGTTTTATTTGACAAAAAAACCTCCACTTTAATGAAAGTCAAGACACAAAGCTGCAATTTCGATTTCATTTTCACTTATCTTCTTTTTGGGGGTGGCAGGAAGACAGTCAATCTGGCTATGCCACCTCCTGACAATATGCACACATATACATAGTTGTTGTTGAATGTACCATTTTAAACGTTGCTATCCACCACTATGTATGTACGTACATTGCTAAATAAACTATCTTACTATCTAACACCATTTTCCGTTTATCCAACAAATCCAACTACTCTATGTCCATTTTCAGAGGATACTAAGTTACAGAAAAATATAGTTCACAATCCCAAAGTTATTAGGATTTATACTACGATTGGCTATGCATATTCAACGTCACGCGGTACAATACAGACACTGGGACACGTGCCAAGCACACCACGTGTGGAATGCGGACTACATGAAAAAACTTCAAGCAAGAAAGCATCTGACTGGCTGTTACATCCTTGAGTGACGCTATGGCGTGAACGAAAAGCTTCGACACAAAACAGTGATGAGCAAGAATATAAGCAGACCACCGAAGGTGACATTCGGTGCTCGTAACATACAGACAATAACCCAACTCGGGTCGTTGATTCCAGCCATCCACCCCCACCCGTTGACCATCCTCTCTGTGTTCGGCCTTATGACTTTTCGACTATCACGTGAGATTTTGTAATCATTCTACCATGCCAACTGCTGTAAAATGAAATTTAGAGTATCAATAATTCAAAGGGGCGTGACGCGAATAGGCTATTATGTACAGAAATATCATCAGTAACCATGGAAACACAAAATGTCGGTGGTTCTGAAATCTCGCCATAATTTAAAGTTCCGCTCTTCAGTTTCGCACTATTGCACCGAGATCAAATTCTAAACTAAGGGCTTATGTTGAAACTAATGTCATGTAAATTGGAGATGGATTTTTAGCATGAGATATATGATTACATTAGGATATTTGCTGGACAATAGCATTTGAAGTTTGGTTACAAAGTTGAGGCTGATGCATAGGGTAAATTACCAGAGGAATTATGGGAAACAGTGGCTTCGAAAAATTGACTATTTTTCAAAATTTCATTTTTACACGGTGTTGTTACCAGGCATGTAACTCAAAAAATTGGAAAGAAACATACTTTTTTCACATTTTAGAAACAGGGAATGATTTGCTAATTCTGCTTTTTAGGCTGCGGAGGGGCTGAAAATGACTTGTTCCGGCATTTCGTCATGCAGTTTTCCAGGTTGAAGTCTTGCATTTGACAGTAAAATATTTCACCCACATTTAGATTGTTTTCTACTTTGTGACAAAGTCTTTTATGTTTTTAGTGATTTTGAACAATGTAATACTTGTTTTGGGTCAGAAAACAAAGTTAAAGAATACTCGCGCTTAAAGAGATTGTATGGTATGTCATTTTTGGAAATGACTGGGAAATGTGGAGCAGAACCTTAAGAGCAATTTGCTTTCTGTGCCAACTCATGAATCTGAAAGTTTTTTATTTGTGTTTGAGGTGTACATTTACCATTTTCAAAAATATTTTATTATTTTTGGTGTGTTTACAATGGTTAATGGTAGCTAATATTCAGCAAATAGGATATCAGCACAACTTAAAACTAAATAAGAGGAAATTCTGGGAAATTTGTTGGTGCAGGCTAATTTCGCAACTTATTGAATTTACATCAGGTTGCAAAACAACATAAAGACAGAGTATTACATTTCCCAAACACTGAGCTCTGTATTCATGATAAATATATGCAATTGTGAGCAATCTGATTGTTATTATTCACTACATAATTGCATTCATATTGTTTACTTTGTCATTTTGGTCAGTGGTGCCATGTTTGTATGTCGTCTGTCCATAAAGCCGTTTGCCTTTTTTATATATTTGCGGAAAAAAGAAACGCAAGTTTTTTTCTGTGGTAAATATTTCAAATGTGTTATGGATGATTATTTCATTGTTTTGATTTTGATGTTATTTCTTCATTACTGATTAAGTTTTGACGAGTTTTGTTGTCTTAACACAGACGGCGTTTACATGGATAACGTTGAAACGTTGGCACACTGCGCCATTCCCTGATCAAAATCAACAGCGGGTGTGCCCACCCCGGGCTTAAGTCGTTGCTCTAACTCACCTTACCATGGACCCGATCAACTTGTTTATGGGCCTTTGTGGGATGGCATTTCACTCCCGAAGAAGAACCTACGTGAGCTACGTTATTTGGGACGTCGACGCGCTTCCTGACCTTCCGTTCCAGCTCGTCCCACAAATGCTCGCTCGGGGACAAATCTGGACTATAGGGTGGCCAATCAAGAACTAGGACATGGTTTTAGTTGAGGAAGTCACGACAACCCCTAGCAACATGCGGCCTCGCATTATCCTGCTGCAACGTTAGGTTATGCTCATGTTTAAGTGGAAATACGTGAGACATGGGGACGTGAGGCATGAGGACCTGATGCCGATATCTTACGGCTGTAAGATTGTCCTGGATGACCACGAGAGGTGTTTTTACGCCTTGAGAAATCGCCCCCCCCCCCCCTCCCCGCAAACCATAACAGACCCACTCCCGAATCTGTCGTTTTCCTTGACGGACGATTCAGAATATCGCTCCCCTCGACGTCGATAGCAACGTTGTCGTCCATATGACCTGTAAAGCGTGAGTCGAAACTAGTCAATAAATAACACACCATCTCCAGTGGGTCAAGTGAAACCGATTTGGTGCATGTGCCCGCAGCCATTGCATTATATGTTGACGTCGCCTGGGTGTGAGTTTTGGACCAACGTAGGCCATCGTGGCCTTAAATTGAACTATAGAATCCGATTCCTTACTGTTCTTGGACACACTCGACGACCATGAGTACTACAATCTGACTCGACGTATCCATCGCCGCCTGAAATTGGTTAGGGAGGTGTGAGAGACTTATGCCTCTAGCTTGACGTGGCAACGTAAATAGCGTACGTCCGCTCCTTTGACGGTCAGCTAATCGTCCTGTGGCTCTGAGACGCCCGACTAAACGACCTATCGTTGACTCATGGGCCCTAAATTGCCGGGCGACGAGACGTTGCGATCGGCCCTGCATAATTAGAGCAATAGCTCTACCCCTATCAACTTCGGACATTCGCGGCATTTTGCTTTTCAGTCGAGCTGAAATGAAATGTTGTGCAATCGATGTGTACTGTTCAAAATTTCGTTGGTATTGTTTTCAAGCCTATAGCAAGTGGGAGTGCCCCGAATGCACACTTTGTCGAAATATCTGTTGAAAGCATACAGCATCGCACATGGTCATGGTTGACGGAATTTTAACAAAGAGTCTTTAGACAGTACAGTGAGGTAGCTATGCGCCAAATTTCAATGCATTTGGTCCACGGATAAAAAATTATATTACCAAAACTGAACTTGCGTTTCTTTTTCCGTCAGTATGTCCAGAGAGGAGCCCCTCCAAAGCAATGGTTGTTACTGCTTATTGTTTTATATTTTGGTTAATCTAACACTTCTATTGCCAGGACCTAGGTAGTCTCTGAAGCTGGTAATAAAAATATAAATGCTATCTCCTGTGGTACAGTGCAATGCTAGGGTTGAGGAGATGGGATGGAGTGGGGTTGTGAAAATCAGGTGAAAACTGCCCGCGAAAGTTATTCGTCAGTCTCAAAGACCTTGTTGTGTCTCTTTACCGGTTGAAAATAGAGACTTATGGTTTTTTTGTTCATTCAACTCAGTGCAGGCTTCAGTTTCTTTTGCCTGAGTAACATTCAAGGGGAGATCACTCTTGTTTTCCTTTAAGGTTCTGCTCAACAGTTTCGCACTTTTACACGGGGTAAAATTCTAAACTAAGAGAATATTTTGAAACTAATGCCATGTAAATTAGAGATGTAATTTTAGTATGGGATATATGATTACATTAGGCTATTTGTTGGAGAACAGAATTTAAAGTTTTGGTTACAGAGTTGGACTGGATGGGTGACCATTTCAGCGACTGATTCGCGCTCCGGCATTGTGTCCTTGGGCGAGGCACTTAACCCCGATTGCCTACATGGGGCACCATGACGCTGTGTACTAAGGTGTACTGCACGTCGATGGTGCGCATGTCTTCAACCAATCAAACCCTGTCTGTGTCGCGGTGCAGAGTTCAGAGTTACGATGTTGGAGAGCTGACAGCTGCTCGTCGTTGCTTGGTGGTTCTCTCCGGGCACTCCGGCTTCCTCCACTGTCACCAACATGATATGACCCTGGCTGTTAAAGTGTCGTTAAACCATAATAAATAAATAAATAAATAAATAAATAAATAAATAAATAAATAAATAAATAAAAACAGAGTTGGAGTCTGGTGCAGTGGAATTATGGGAAACAGTGGCTTCGAAAAATTGACTATTTTTCAAATTGTCATTTTACACGGAGTTGTTATCAGGCATGTAACTAAATAAATGAGACGTTTTTAGTGGATTCGGAAAATGTAATAAACGTTTTGGGTAAGATAACTAAGTTAAAGAATAGCCGGATTTCGAAAGAGTGTATGGCATGTTATTTTTGGAAAGGCATGGAAAAACTGTGGAGCGGACCCTTATGACAGTATCGCGATTTACGAAAGCATGATATTTGTCCACCTTCAAGGTGAAAGTAAGAAACATCCAACCTCCGTTTTAGGAACTCCCCCCCCCCCCCAACTCTCACTAGCTTCCATCTGGTGAGTCGCAAATGCAAAAAATCCTTAACTTACTAGGGGTGGCGTACAGACGTTCATTAAGAAACGAAGCAGACTGCGATCTCTTGGCATTGGGATACAAACTCTATAAAGAACTATAAAAAGAGAGGACCAAGAGCGACAGTACATTTGAATTTGGTACACAGACAGCTAACACGGCTCGTCCTGCATTATGTACTGATGAATGAATCATCCCGGTGGTTCAGCCAGAATACAACTGCACAGTAAATTTTGGACCTAAGCGCATCCTCAAACGCAAAAGCTATACAATGGGTGGGGTGAATTCGAAAGGTTCTTATAGTCCCTTCAGTGCACCAAAGCGCCATCTCCAATGTCAAAGCTTTGCACATGGCGCCTTGTTGCATACAAGAGACGATATATATGTATATATATCGTTCCTTGCCTTCATCTAGTTGCCATCTCAGGTAAACAGTCAAAAACATTCCATAGTCTCGCCATCAGAAAGAAAAAGAATCTGTTCTGAGCCCGCCGACAAGGAAGCTGTTTTTTCTGATCTCCAGTCTCATCTTGTAAGCCGTAACTACAAGCGAGAACGGTTGACAGTGCCATTAGTAAAGCTGATGCACTAGCCGGGACGATCTGTTAGGATATCGTCCACCTGCACAGAACACGTGCATACCTTTTGTAATAACATTTTACCCAGATCTTTCAAATCTTTCAAACATACTTCAAAAACAATGGACGCTTATTGAGAATGATCCAGCCTTATCCAAGACAGTTCCCAAGCCTCCAGTCGTGGAATTCAATCGTCCAAAACACATTCGCGACATTCTTGATGTCAGCCAAGCCTGTGAAAAAAAACGGTTGTAAAACGTGAACCATGATGCCTACATCCGATTCATTTAACAGCACCAGTACTGGTGAATATTTAGAATTTTGTTTTGCAGCGACACCTACAGAATTTCAAATGTGATCTACTTCAATGTGGCATATGTCAAATCCAGTATGTCTGCGAAACCTGTACCCCGTTTCACATGCTTGTGAATAACCACCGGTCATTCAAAAAAATTCAAAAAAGTGTGACTGTGCTATTACATGTCAATGGGTCACCCTTTTACTTCTTGTCAGGCCGTCATCATTGATTCTAAGTCCGACTGGACAAAGCCGAGCAGGTCGCTCAGGAAACATTCTGGATCGAACAGCTATGCACGTATAGACCTCTCGGTCTCAACAGAACTTCAAATTCAAACTATTCTTAAGCAGGAACGAATCGTCCCCTCGGTTTCCACGCAATTCACGTTGTTTCCATTCAGTCTAGGCACTCGACAAAGACACGTAACTGTCAATCAAGGATCGCAGTACAAATTCCGTAAATTTCAAGCAACTGCCCTCAGCAGCCAGGGCACATTTTAATTTTGTCCGACCCTACTATTCTCATCATCTTCAATGTCTTTTTAGCTTATTTACACATTTTTCGCCATTAATCCTACAGCGAAATCTCTTCACTTTTAACGTCTGGTGATCATCTTAGTGTTTTGGGTAGCATCGGAACCCTCTAGCAACGGTCTTGTGGATGCAAGTTTTACTTAGTCGCTTCCCTGCAACAGTGAATAACAAGCCTATAGTGGCACTACCCCACTGCGAGGGCAGTCCCAGCACATCCCCAAGTCGTTTCGCACCAGCTACAAAAACACCAAACTCTAAAATTTTGGGTTACTTGGTGCATTGGTGCGTTTTTGCATTTTACAGTTCAATCAGAACTGGCTTATGAGAAGTTTTGTCACCATATTTCATTTCCTTCGTCGCCTGTGTGTATTTTTTCTTGTTGCGTCTGTACCACGAAGAAGGTCTTCATCAGGCCGAAAGCTAGGTGAAAATTGTTTTTTCCTGTACTCTTTGAGCTTTATTTAGACGAAGCAAAGTTCTGACTGAACGGGTGTGTAATACAACCCGAAAAGAAAAGAAACCAGGGTGAAAGTAGAAAGCAAAAAGTTAAAAAATACTGTTAGACAAATTCTAAAAAGTATTCTCGTAAGTCCTAACTCCCGGTAAAACCCGATTTTAATATACCCTTCCAAAATTAAAAGGAACTGGAATTTTAGAAATGTCATGATGCTTCCATGTATTACATGATAGTATTATAACTGGATAATTTTAACCCTTTACCTAACATGAAAAGCAGACGACACTTGCAAAAAAAATTCTTGAATAACTATTTTTTTTCATTTTTTGTCTCAAAAACATAGGTTATGACCCCTCGTTGGAACGAGCTCGACGAGCTCGTTCCAACGAGGGGTCATAACCTATGTTTTTGAGACAAAAAATGAAAATATTTTGAACTTTAATTGGCGATTTTTGAGAATAGCGCTGGCCGGTTTTGGCCGTTACGTTGGGTAAAGGGTTAAAAAAAAATCTATCCCATTGTGTGGCAGTCCCAGCACGTCCCCACGTCGTTTCGCACCGGCTAGAAAAACACCAAACTCTAACATGTCCTCCAAGCGGGCTACTTGGTGCATTTTAAGGCGACGTGCCTACATAGAACACACTGGAACCCAGGGGACGATTTTTAGCTATCTCTAGCGATTCAATTTGTAATTGCGATGCACCATTTGCAGAAAATTCTAGTGAAATTTCGCTTCTCTTTAAAAATAGTCTGTCAACGATTTCCGTTCCGCACATATGCGAAACGAAGTTACATTTTCCGCATGGTTTAGTGTTGCTGTAGTTGGGGCTTTCAAAGAACAGGCGTGTATTAAAACATTGTTCAGACCGAATTCTCTGCTCGCTTTCACTTCTTCATTCGATCTTGATTTTTATCATATTTTCGAATATGGAGTCTCGACCAAGCGATGTATGTCCAACCAAAGTAACAGTGTTTGCGATCAAATTACTGTATCGTGTAGAATGCATATTAATTGTTTGACAAATGCGAAATAATGCCAATAGATTGCAACCTGAGTTCAAATGTTAAAAGACCAATGAACTCTTTACCCAACCAGGATAGTAGACGATACATGACAAACATTTCTCGAATAACTAGAAATTTTCATTCTTTCCAGAAAAGCATGGCTTTTTTATCCCTCATTTGAACGAGCTCATTGAGGGATCCTAAGCTATGTTTTTCGACATAAAAACTAAAATATAATAAAACTTGAATGGCGATTTATGTGAATAGCGCGGGTCGGTTATGAATGTTACTTAGATGAAGAGTTAAATAGTGATATCATAGGCAGTTCTTTGAATATATTTGCACTGTACAAATTGTAACAGAAACTTGATTGGATGGAGAGAATGACTATTTGGTTTTCAAATAAATCTCATTCAGAGTTTGTTTGTATTCAAATATGCGGTGATGTTAACATTGTAAAAGGAGCGAGTAGCATTACATGGAGACGGTTGTAATTCAGATACGATACACAAAGACAACAAATTAATGTTGAAAAAACACGATCATTTCTCAGATCTTTCAGATTTCTGGGCTAATTGGGGCTGACATAATAAGCTTCGTCTTTCCATCAGATGCTTCCTTTCTTCATGTTACCTGTGTTAGTGCTATAGTAAGGCTTATCAACACAGAATATTTTTCAGGTTATTCCTCAAGCCATCGGGCCACTAGCCAGTCTAATTCTATAAGAAATTTGACGCTCTAATGGCCTGGAACCAGTCTAGCTCTCAAAGAGGCCATCATAACCGTCTGGAATCTTTCAGTTGGTGGAAAAGCGAACCTATGGTTCGCTTTTCCGACCAACTGATACATTCCGGATGACTGAATCGGAAAATTATAATAAAGTTTCATATTCTGTGAATCAAAGCTAGAAATGTCGATCAGTCGAGACATAATTTGGTCGACATTTTGATGACATTTCAGTCAGAATTGAAGACTCACTACAGCTTACGCTAATAACTTGATGCTTTCAGTGGAATTAAAATACTTATTGATTGGAGTATCTATAACTGCGGCAGGAAAGAATACCTGTATATCTTTGTAAGTAAATTTCATGAAATTACATTAACCGTCGTTTGCGCGTAAATGTCAAGAAAATTGGGTAAACAAACAGCATAATATCGTCGAATTCCGAACAGATCGGTGACCTGAGTGCTTGGTTATCCCTTCCCATGTTGCTAAATATAGGATGGTATTTGACACCTTGTTGTTAAGTGTTTAGAGAACATTGGTTTAATGACGTTTAATGTACTTGGCAGGTGATCAAAGCAGAATCGCAGCTTATTTCATTGTGATGTGTGGGTTACATTGATCAAACGCGTACCATTAGATTAGTCGCGATAAGTCCACCTCGACTTATTTCGACGTCACTCACAGGTCTCGGCAGGTACTGCATATTAAATACAGGAACCAAATTTACACACGCTTTCCTCTACTTCTATATATGTATTGGCCCGCGACGTACCTTTATTTGTAAAGAGCAAGGTTATGTCATCCTCAGAGCGGCAAGAGTAAAAATAAAACTCGTTGCCATAACCTTTACACAAGCATTCACCCAAATCGAGTTAACTAAGGCTATTGAAGGAAACCGAATCGCAAAACCCAGCAGAAACTGACCGAGCGGTTTTACGAAGTCTGTGCATTTAACTGATTAAGCTATCTTACCGTGAAATGGGCTTCTAGCCCTTATGGACTCCGCTACTTAGTCTATCCTGAAAAGGGTGGAATATATCGTGTTCTCTTTGTCACAATTCTCCGTTATTGACCTGTCCACCGGACAGGTCAATAAGGGAAAAACTTTAACCCTTTACCCAACGTAACGATCAAAACCGGCCAGCGCTATTCTCAAAAATCGCCAATTAATTTTCAAAATATTTTCATTTTTTGTCTCAAAAACATAGGTTATGACCCCTCGTTGGAACGAGCTCGTTCCAACGAGGGGTCATAACCTATGTTTTTGAGACAAAAAATGAAAAAATTTAGTTATTCAAGAATTTTTTTTGCAAGTGTCGTCTGCTTTTCATGTTAGGTAAAGGGTTAACAATGAGAACACAGCATTGATTAGATGAACTTTATTCATTTGTTACTCTAATCTATGTTTTTTCTGACTCAATGGACTTAGTAACTATTCTTAGAACCCCTAAGAATGGTCAAAAGAACGTTACGCTGAACTCAGTCGAGGTCCTTACAGACAGGGATTTTTGTTGCGAGTGGTGTTGTACAATCTGTTGCGGATGTTTTTCAAGTTAAAGTACCTGAAGTGTTGTATACTATATGTTCTTAAAATATAGAAAAACTGAAACGAAATCGAGGTTTTGTCCTACAACCGAACAGAAACCGAAATCGTATCTGTAAAATTAATGTCTCCCAGATATACTTTTGATTCAATTCAATAAGCGTATTTAACCCTTTGAACCCGAAGGGCCGCATTTCCGGCCCAAGAACATGGTACTTCATAATTTCATTAAGTGGAGTGGCTGCTAATTGAATGTGTGGGGTAGACCAATCAATATTTTCAACGTGCAGCCCTAAGGCTGCACATTGAAAATATTAATTGGTCAACCCCCACATAATTAATACGAAGTCTTCCAATTGCTGGCATTGGCCTGACATGGAAGAAACCACCAGTGTTCAAAGAGTTAACAGTGTTTTACATTTACATCTGAACATATCCCACTCCTCGGAAAGAGTAAAAAAGAAAGGTTAGAATGAGAAAGGCCCATTAACACCTAAAATTTCAACCTGCAAAATTTCCCCATAATGTGAGTAGGAATCTAAAAAATGTAATTTTGTTTGACAGAGCCCACGGAGCTCTGCCAAACAGTATTAAATTTGGGGTACTTGTTTCGTTGTGGGTCAAATTAGCACTCTACAATTTTGATATATTGACATCGGTGTGCAAGAGGAGGTTAACACATGTGCATACAAAAGAAAAGAACTTACCAGGACATCGTATATATTTTTAAGCAAGCTTTTAATTCTCAAAGTTCTGGAGGTTTATTGGATGTGGCGTCTCACTCAGTTATTGTTTTTCATCATCGTTTGTTTTCTCGGCAATTTCCAAGCACTTCTACTTTTTCTGAGCATTTTACAACTTTTATATGTGAGCTGGTGAGTTTTTTGACTCCTTTTTCTTGAGTTATTTTCTTTTGAAACTACATTAACTATTTTTTCGTATGAACTAGATTTCATGAGTTATAAAACTTGTTTTAAAACATTCATTTTTGATTCTGTTGAAATGTTTTCTCACTGAATGTATCACAAAATGTCGTTTTTTGCAGAAAAGGTCATGCAAAAATTACATGACATGGAAATAACACCACGCATGTCCATTTACAACGTGCTTTTCAATACTATCAAGTTTGGTTGGCACTATATTGTTTCTGTACATTCACGAGAAGCACATTTCCTGAACTTTATATCGGCAGTTACTCAGTGGTTCGAACAGGTCTCCGTGAGTTTAGTGGTCTTTTCGTCTGCTAAGCATTTGGTGTCAAGTAAATCATTCATGTTTTGTTTTTTGTGAAATCTTTCACGTTCAAGCAAATGAAGAGGTCTTAAGGAATATTTTCATCTAATCTTTACCATCAACCATCAAGCTTTTTCACAGCTTCCACCTGATATCCAAAGCCAGTTTCATTCGCTAAAAGGCAGTTTTGTGTGCTTCTATCTCATTCTCTAAAAGTTCCAATGAGATGATTTTCTTGTGGAGGATGTTGCTACATGAATAATTTGAATAGGTCCTACTCGATATGGTTTTCGTGTTCCTGAAGTCTATTTATCTGAAATTACATGCAAAACTATTGTTAGAGGAACGAAACTTGAAAATTGTATAATGAACCTGTTTAACTAGTTAACCAATGTGCCGGATATCACAATTTCTTATTTTAGTTATTGCCTTTTTACATTTTTCAAACAATTTCAACAAAGCCATATTTTGTGACTGTTATTGGAACTAGCTCGTTCCAATGAGGGGGTCACCTGAAATGGTTTCGATGAAATGTTTTGAACATTTTTTTTTTTTTTTTTGAATTTTTTTATTTGAAAATTACGCAGGCTGGTGCGGCCGGATTGTTGGGTAAATGGTTTGAAATCAAAAGCATTCACTTCAAGTTTTAAAAGATATAGTATGATAGCGCAAGGGTGGAGAGAGATACAGCATGCTTTATAAATCCGTGATTCTGAATTTCGGCTCATAACAACCACAAGCAGTCCTCTTTTACTCAATACAGTAATTCTCATCAATGATGAAAACATCTTGAACGAGAAAATATTTAACTGGTAATATTTTGTTTGAGATATTCAATGAACACAGCAAACAGGACATCATGTGTATAATTCTATCATTACATAAATAGTGGATATGGAATGAGTGTTTTTCTCATATAATATTTATGAAACGAGTCTAAGAATTTTCCGTTTTGGCGAGCCTCTGGCGAGCCCAAACGGAAAATTCGAACGAGTTTCATAAATATTATATGAGAAAAACACTCATTTTATATTCTATTTATCATATGACACACTCACGCACAAATTGGCCACTTGGTATGACCCTTTTAACCCATCACCTAACTTGAGTTGCAGACGGCACTTGGAAAAAACATCCTCGTATAACTAAAAATTTTCATTTTTTGCTTCCAAAACATAGGTTATGACCCCTCATTGGAACGAGCTCGTCGAGCTCGTTCCAATGAGGGGTCATAACCTATGTTTTGGAAGCAAAAAGTGAAAATATATAAAAAAAAATGAATGGCGTTTTTCTTGTAGGTGAAAGATTAATACAATATAACCCACCCTAAATAGGACAGATAACGTAAATTCTCCCTACTGAAATTATGCAAATATGACCCAGTTGTATTTTGTTTAGCCAATCAAATTGTCCAGTTTTGAAATTGACCAATGAAAGCTTCCAACTCTAATTATGCAAATTATGAAAATGTGGCCCAGTTGTGTTTTGTTCAGCCAGTCAAATTGTCTAGTTTTGAAATTGACCAATGAAATTGACGGAAGGCTTTATTTATCACTGATTAATATGAAAACAAAATATCAAATGTTTTAAGTGAACAAAACGGACAAGTCATATGATAATTAGATAAATTTGCTGCAGAACATATTGATGTTTGACATTATAATACATGGGGTTATTACGACTATCATACATCTAAATTCATGTTGGGATATCAACCCAGAACTTGTTTGAATGCATGATAGGATTTTTGTTCAAGAAGAAACTATATTGGTTGCAGCGTTCCCTTCTGGCTGTGGCCTCGAGTGGAAAAGACGTGAAGTGGAGTGGTGCTGATTTACTGTAACAAACGGCTTCTGCTCTACTGGTAAAATGGGACCAAGTACCCAACACCTGGGTTGGAAGTATTGTAATGCAACCAGTACAGGTATGAACAAATGACTAAACCTGATTTCATACGTACAATGTGGGCAAGTTATACCCATAGATGGTGAAAGTGACCTTAAATACCAATAAATAAATAACTATTCTGGCCTAGGGTACAAGATGTTACAAGGCAATAAGCTTCGACGTTACGAAATAGATCACATTTGAAGACTATTTTTGCACGCCGAAGCTTACTGACTTGTAACCTTTGGTGTTGGAGTTCTCTGAATGTCACGATTCCTGCTCTCGAACAAGTAATACCACAAAACATGAAATCTCAAATTTAATCTCCAATGTAGAATGCAGATAACTGGCATACAAAAATACATAGCTGATGTTTTCAACAGAATTGTTCATGTTATTTATTAAATTCCATAAAACCCGTTTAGCATCGTTTTGCAGGCTGTCACGTAATTATCATACGATATATGTTTAAAATACAGACATTGGCTTTTACAAATGTGTTCGAACCATTGTCGGCATCTGATTTCGTTGGACTACAGCATTCGCTCCTCCCACCCCTGGTTTAATCATATTGTCGCCGTAAGACCCCGCTTGAGTTAAAGGTGTGATATCTCCAGAAATAAAATATTATTTGCTGGAAAAGAATGCTGACAACTCAGATTGTAATGTAAATAACGTCCCTAAAATGCATGCCAAACGGTCATTTTGATTCATATTGGAAACAAAGAAATACAAGAAACAAGCTATATAAAATTGTGTATTCAAAGTGGAATTTATTCTTGAAAATGGTGCTGATTATCTGGATAGCTTAAATTTATAAAACTTTCCTCTAACTAGGTGTCCCACGGCCTTTCCTTGGTTGAACTGTTGGGGTTGAAATTTGAACTTGCTTTCACAGAAACTTGAAAGGTAGAATTTTTATTTTGTGTTGTATTTCATGACGGATTTCAATTCAATTGTCGCGGATATATATTTTCCTAGTAAAGGAAATGTAATGCAATCTGAAGTGGTACAGAATTTGAACTTCGAGTTTTACTAACTTCTCCGTCGAGTCGCAAAGTTGAAAACACTGCCTCCCCCCCCCCCCCCCCCCCATTCCCCCGTCTCGAATTTACAGTTGTTAATTCAAGGGGGGGGGGGGGGTAGCTCATAATTTAAGGCAAATCAGGGTCTTCCATTTTCTTTTGAAACGGCATAATATATAGAGAGTTATCGCTTGACTGGACTGGTTGCGTGAAATAATTCATAAGAGGTGAGGGACGTTGTACAAACACGAGTGCGCGAATGCGCACGAGAGTTTTACAATATAGTCCCCCGTCTCGAATGAATTATTTCACGTAATCAGTCTTGTCAAGCGATTACTCTGTTTATTACTTTTCATTATTAACGACAATTTTATTATTTAACCTATACCTAACGTAACGGCCAAAAACGGCCAGTGCTATTCTCAAAACTCACCAATTAATTTCCATTACTTTTTTCATTTCTTGTCTCTAAAACATAGGTTATGACCTCTCATTGGAACGAGCTCGTCGAGCTCGTTCCAATGAGGGGTCATAACCTATGTTTTTGAGACAAAAAATGAAAATAATAGTTATTCAAGAATTTATTTTGCAAGTGTCGTCTGCTTTTCATGTTAGGTAAAGGGTTAAAAAAGCAACAACAAAAAAACAATGAAGTTCCCATTACACCCACGGCAAAGCGTCTTCGTTTGCGCGCACGGATACATGACACAATTGTTGATTGCATAATTCACTTGTGAAGTTATCGTTTATAATCAAACCCGGAAATCCCACTAAATCACACCTTGGAAAGTAATAAATATATGTATATGTATTAGCTGCAAAGCAACCCCAGCCTATGTTTCTGGAATATTTATCTCTATAAAGCTGTTTATGAATTTCTTCTTTTACGTTGGTTTTATCTTGAACGGTCATAGTCCAGTTGGTTATCGTAATATAATGAAAGGTTCATCTTACACAACGTTTTTTAGGTAAATAGGCAGTCTTAAACTTAAAGTAAACTTCATTTTGTGAACTTGGATAAAAAAATATAAAAGTGTCTCTTTCAAAGTGTTTTTGAAGCGTCAACGGGGAAGTGAAACAGATATATTGAAATTTTTATTTTGTTATATCAAGAAATCCGAAAGTGAAATTTGGTGTTCCGCAGCATACAATATTTTGTTGGATGGTAAATTTCTTTTGCAACCCCAATTACCTGAATATTGACATGTAGTCAATAGGAGCCATTCTGGGCCCGAGCGTTCCTTTTTAACCAAGTGTTATTTTTGAAAAGCCCTTCGTGTTTTTTTTATTTTCATTTGGTGGGAAGGTGGGGGGGGGGGGGCACTTTGGGCCCACGACACCACTCTGGAGCAATTTAGACCCAGATCTGTACGTCTGGAGCTCAAGTGCTCCACAGAATACATTTGTATCGAAAGTGACGTCCAGTGTAAAAAATATAGATAATCCTCCTGGGTTTTAAAAACCCCGATGGTCCACAGTGGTTTCCTCAACTCCTTTGGTTCGCTGGGTCCCGAATAAAACTATGTTGTATAGCTGACACCGTTGTGGAGATGGTGTGAGCGACTTGCAAGGAGTAGGAACTTGTATACATAGTTCTCACGGAAAAAACAGAATTCAGAACATATTCAATTCAGTAACATTTATCATAACACTGGACTGTCGAACCGTATGCACAAGCGCAGAGGGAGGGTGGGGTTGGGGTAAGGGGGCAACTGGCCTAGGCCCGGGCCCAGGATTTCTAGTGCTTTAAAAAGGTGAAAGTCGTGGGAAGGCTTTTGGTATGGGCTTCCGACGCTGGTCGAGGTGACCAGATTACGTAGTTGCATTACTCACCAGGTTCCATTTATATACAAAAAACACTGGTTCCAGTTTGTTGGTTGTCCACCGGTCTTTCCTGCGTCGTGGTGGTCATAATTATCTTTGGATGGTGTGAGAGACTTGCAAGGAGTAGGAACTGATATGTATATATATTGTTCTCAGGATAACAGAATTAAGAATTAAGAACATATTAAATTCAGTAACATTAATCATAACACTGGACTTTCGGATCCAGGTCGTATGCACTAGCGCCGAAAGGTGGGGGGGGGGGGGGGGGGGGGGTAAGGGAGCAACTGTCTTCAGGACTGGACCTGGGTTTATTTTGTTGGTGTTTTAAACTGAAGCTGAAAGTCGTGGTAGGCTTTTTGGTACGGGCCTCCGACGCTGATGGAGGTGGCCAGAGTACGTAGTTGCATTACTGACCAGGTTCCGGAAATTCAGATAAAAAAAACACTTGTTCCATTTTGTTGGATTTCCACCGATCTTTCCTGGATCGTGGTGGTTATAATTATATTTGGAGAAAAATGCACCATACACACAGAAATGCAGGTAATAAATTACCCAAATTGAAAAGAAATAATTGAATAGATATTATCAAGAAAATGCAGGAGATTGCTTCTCCTAGCACTAATTTAACCCTTTACCTAACATGAAAAGAAGACGACACTTGCAAAAAATAATTTTGAATAACTCGTTTTTTTTCATTTTTTGTCTCAAAAACATAGGTTATGACCCCTCGTTGGAACCTGCTCAACGAGCTCGTTCCAACGAGGGGTCATAACCTATGTTTTTGAGACAAAAAAAATGAAAAACATAATGAAAATTAATTGGCGATTTTTTAGAATAAAGGTGGTGGTTTGGAGCGTTACGTTGGGTAAAAGGTTAAAAACAAGTTGTCTGGGGAGCATCCTCAGATCCCCCGCTTATCGCTTCGCACCTTCGCCGCTCACAAGGTGGGTAAAGCCCATTCTACATATTGCTTCGGGGCACGTCCTTGCTCTTGGCGGCCCTGGACGTATGTATTTCAACCAGCACCACGTGGGGTAAATATGTCAGAGAGAATATGTCAAAAGAATTTTTTTTTGTTGAACTGCAGTCGAGGTCTCAAAATAAATAATTGACAAACGAGGTGACAAACATAGAGGCAGTAAGAAAGAAATAAGTTGGCATGCAGACAGACGGGCCGGCGAGTGGACAGGCAGGCGCGTAGGCAAGCGGGTGGATGGGCAGGCAGGCAGGCAGGCAAACATTCAGACTGCCGGTCAGCTGGACGGGAAGACAGATGTATAGACAGAGGGCAGACGAATAGACAGACAGATCTGAAGAGCAATTTCAATGTATTAAGCCATCATAAATATTTTCGTGAAATTTAATTGTGGGCGCCAAATCAAAACCAAACAGTTTAATACACAAAATCGGAATCATTTGAGAAACACAAAACTCGGCCAAATTTTTAAAAACTATACAAAAGTATCACCTCTGTGAAGTCTGGAGTGGATTATCTCTGCAATAAGTTGAGGACAGCAACAATCAAGCGGATTTATATACATTTTGTGGAAAGAGAGAGGCCACAGTTTATGAACACTGTTCACCAGTTTCCGTCTTCGATGGAAATTGGTGAACTGTATTCATAAAATGCGGGTCTCGAGTTTTCATTTGATCAGCAATAGGTCACGCATGTTCATTTTGCAGCATTCCAAAAATAAAGTAAGAAACACGCGAATCGGGGCATTAAATACGAGTGTGGGCATTTTCATATTGTGGAAAAGAAATATTCTCTCTATTACATTATTATTATTTATTATTTATTGGTGTTTAAGGTCATATACCTATGCACAATGGCTAATCAAAACGATGACAGTTTTACGGGTGGAGGAAGCCGGAGTACCCGGAGAGAACCACCGAGCAACGACGAGCAGCTGCCAGCTCCCCAACATCGTAACTCCGCACTGCAGCACAGGCAGGGTTAGATTGGTTGAAGACATGCGTACCATCGACGTGCAGCACGCCTTAGTACACGGCGTCATCGTACCCCATGTGGACAATCGGGATTAAGTGCCTCGCCCAAGGACACAACGTGGGAGTCCGAACTGATCGCTCAGACGGTCACCCATCCAATGATCAACCGGGCTCGACGTTGCTTAACTTCGGTGATCTGACGAGAAGCGGTTACCGCAGCGCCACCGCCCCCCACCCCCACCCCCCTCTCTCCTTCACATTCATATTTTTAAAAAAATCTTTTCTCTTGATTGGGTAATATTTCACAAAACATGTGGGCCCTTTCATACTGTTGGCATTACAAACGATACTCTAAAGTAATAATTAGTATGTTGGACTTGGTCAGGTCTGCAATCACACCATATTGTAGAGCAAAGACCATACCCAAGGCCGATTCGGGACTTTGTGATTGTGGCATAATCAATTACAAATCGTGCAGGACAGCTGAAGACCCTCGGAGGCTAGAGAGATCTTAGAGCACCTCCTAAAAAAGTATCATGGTACACACCGTTATTGTCCGAACATAGCTCAGTATACCAGGTTAATAGCCTGGTATTCCGGAGTACTTTAGGGCAATGCATGGTGCACTATGATAATCTTTTATAATGGCACCCCGGTGTATGTGCAACAGATGGAGAGAGAAGTGCGAGAGCCGAGGCACGAATCGTCGACCTCTAGCACACAAAGTGACCGACTTATCACGAGAATAAGAGATCCGGACCAACAAGGCTGGTTGGTAAATGGGTCTTATACCTTCACCGCCACACTACTCTCACGTTCATTCGAGATTCACCCACCGTGAATTTCATCCCGGATTCCTCCTCAGAGCGAATGTAACATCCACGTGGCTTCACCACAGTATTCAAAATTCCAGCAACTGCTGAAGGTTGGTAAATGGCACAATGCAACAGATCGAGAGTGAAGGGCAGGGGACGGAGCCCCAACCATCAATCTCTAACACTTAAAGCGACCGATTTACGACGAGTCTCAGATATGCTGACCAACCAAGCTGGTTGGTAAATGGTCCTATACTTCAACAGCTACACAGTCAAGGCCCTCTCACGTGAGCTTACTGTCTGCTGGAAACTATTGAGACTAACATTATTGTTTCTCGGAATAACTAAATTACATGATTATAATGTATTAACGCAGATGACTTGAAAATAAGCAAAACACTCGAGTGTGCATTCATAGATGTAAGGAAAACGTATGAACCCTCACGGAAAATTGATTTAAATTTTGCTTGTAAATATACATCCGAGGTGAATTTCAGTTATTCTACTCAAGCAAAGAAATGAGAGGAACTTTTGAAAGCAATATATTGGAAGCCCATTTTCTCCTACCTAGCTCTGAGCCCATTTTTGCCATCAATCATTTTCAATCGGTGAACAGAAAAGTATTAAACCTCTTAACGATTTAGGCATGGGCCGACTTAATTCAAACGAATATTTCCGTATCATACTATCCCAGATATCAACCGTCACCATTCGAGGAACACTTCTCTCAAGAACACATTGAACTTCGGAGGTTCACAATAAACGCTTGAGGATATCAGAACGATAAAACACGAGGTCTCGGCTCAGGTGACTGGAATAGTTACAACTTGTCCACTAAAAGCACATTGAACACCGAATGCACCTTTGTTTAGCAGGTTTGTCGACGAACAGCTCGCGGCAGTACATACACAGGACCGTCCTGGCGGGGGGGGGGGGGGGGGGCTCAGGCAGTATGACCATAATCCAGTACCGCAGCTGATACTGTTTTTGCTTTTTCAGGCCTCTGCATGTGCCTTCTCTTTCAAAGACCTGCCGTGAAGTTGCTGATGCAAGTTTTAACTCCAAACGATGTCTTGCACACTCCGATACCTTTGGATACCCTTGTTCAATTCCAACGTTCATATCATCCATTGAGAGTGCCACAATGCACCATCTGCAATGCATAAGCATTGCAGATCGCGGCTTGTTGGAATTCGTGGACGATATAAGGTTGACCTGGAACCATACTGTTTGATGTGTATGCGTTATTAGCTTAAAAACTCGAGTCCCTGGGAATGGGTTAGCTGATATTCTATACGACATTTTCAGCATCCGAACGAACAGATCGTATGATTCCTGCCTCTTAAATCACTCGTGCAGTTCCGACAGTGTCAAAGGGCAAACTCGCATTTGATGTACTAGCCTCGACAAGGTGAAGGGGAAGACTAATGGGTTTGAATGCCTGTAGTCATGGGCGTCGAAAATATTGTCATGGCTTTAATTAAACATGTATAATACAGTACGTGGAGAGTGTATCATTACTAAATCACCCGCAGAGTGGAGATTCCACCCGAGGAATAATTGCAAATTTGTTGCAAAGCATAACCAGCACCAGCAAAGTTTCAGTGTCTTTTGTCCATATGTACAACATTTTGAAAGTTATAGCTTGGGTGATAACTCCACTCTGCGGGTGATTTAGTTACAATCCACTATCCACGTACTGTACTTGTTAATATTTCTCTGCTGTAGTAATCTCGTCTTACGAATACTGAATGATACTAAATGGAGAAAAATAGCAAAGACAACCTGCTGTGCCGCAAAAGTATGGACTAGGGTAGAATGATATGTTAGGGTGTACGTTTTCGATGAAGAAAAAGAAAGAAATTTAGACAGCATTTAGCCACTTTGTGGATGACCCGTCGCTCACCTGCTGGCTGAAAAACAACTTGAATAATTATTTAGGACTTGAAAGTGCTATAATAAGTAAAATTCCTTTCTTTTTATCCCGAATCGTCGAAGTTGTTTTGTGGTCGGACGAATCTACGACAGAAATAAGGAAATACCGTACGAAAAAGCAATAATTCAAACTATCATTGAAAACGAAACCTCTCCCTGCTTCTACCGATCTCTGGAAAGTCAAAAAGCATATACATGTAACTTTATCTTCCCTACATCAGCGTCCAATACGTGTAATCGCGTTTGCTTATTTCAGTCAAGGGGTCTATCTTAGATACTTTTCGCCTGTGTACTTGCAACATTGGGAGATTTTTAGGAGTGCCGTACACCGTATCCGTCACCGCTTGAATTTTCCATGATACTAACAATGAATCCAATGTCGTAATAAACGAGAAATTACTGAGTATCAAACAATATCTGCGACCATGTCGTGTCTATAATCCAGTTATGTTGTAGAACAAAGACAATACAACAAATTCAAAGTTAGTGTAAACAGCTATCATCAATGACTTTTTAAATTTATGATTTTTCCCTAAAACTGCTGCGTAAAATGCATAATATGCATCTTATCACCATGAGCACGTAAATAAAATTGTATCGAAGTCAGGGTCTTGTGCCAAAGGATGCCAAAGGATGTTATGCGTCCCAAGATCAGAGGTCGAAGAATTATACTCTAAGTGACAAGCGGGAAACTTTGGTATGTCATACATGTTTTGTAACATGATTGAAATTGAATCTCTTCTTACAATATCCCCTTCATGTCGGAAGGGTGAGGTTTGATAATTTGTTTCTATACGCAAGGAGGGCGGAGGATCAGGAAACGCATTTTTTTCCTGCTGATACAATGGACGATGTTTTGTGCGAGACACGGAGGTAGGTGGGTAGGTGCGTCAGTGGGCTCCGGCTACGCACAATTTCCAATCTGAGCAATTCTTTGCCTCATTCATCGAAATATCTCTATTTTGATGGAAAGTATCTTATTATGCTGCAGAACACTGTAATAAGCATGACAGTGTTATTAAATACTTTAGGAAGACATATATGGGTGTTCTTTGTAAAGACATATACCATGAAAAGTCGTTTGAAAGGGGATGGGTATACTTTTGGCAACGAATACATTTCCGGCGGCACATCTTGAAAGGATTTTGATCACTCTAGACACACTTACAGTGCAGAGAATGGACCTCTCTCTTGCCAGGAGATTTCAGGCCTAAGACCCAACCATATCTCTCTATCTGGTATTTCCAAAATAGTCAATAGCTCTTTACCTGTGTCACCAGAGTGGACTTCATCCACACTGGGCTACACCCATTTATTCAACAAGGCGCATCTGCTGATCATACCATATAATCATATCAGCGAAGATCTGTTTGAATATATTTCGTAGTTAAAGTGGTGACTGCTAAATGGGATATTAGGTCCGTAATTATATGAGTCCAACGGTATACACATCTCTCTGATTGGTCACGAACTCGTCCCCCGAGTTTCATGTACTCTATGTGCCTACTGGCATACAGAACACATTGGAACTCATGGGACGAACTGTGTATCAGTTTCAAAAGAATTTTGATTTTAAACTTCTCTGGCTATCCCTATTGTGATGTTTAGCTATAAGATTACTCTCATTTCCTGTATATATCCATTTAGATTCATTTCATAGACTTGGCTGGGTGCATTATTGTCAGAAATTATAAATTGAGACTGTGTAAGAATTATCCTGATTTGTAAAGAGCTTTGTCTGCAACTGTATCAGTCTTTAGATATGCATATGCTCTTGAATGCACCTGAGTTGTTGAAGGTACGTATAGTAGCATTGGTACACAGCCTGAATGCGCCCCCACGTGGGCGATCAGGATTAAATGCCTTGCTGAATGACACAACGCAAGTTCCGCTCGACCTTTCGGTTGGAAGTTCAATTCTCTAACTACCGAGACACTGCGTTCCCGTTGTTATGCTATATATCGTCTATTGAGTGCAACAAGACGCCATCTGCAATGCTTTAGCATTGCAGATGACGCCTTGTTGAACTCAAAGGACGACATTTTGTTTAATTGCGTAGATATGTTCGTGTTTATTTATTTATTTATTTATTTATTTATTAATTTATTTATTTATTTATTTATTTATTTATTTATTTATTTATTTATTGGTGTTTAAGCTCACATATTTATGCACAATGGCTAATCATGACCGTGACAGTTTTACGGGGGAGGAAGCTGGAGTACCTGGAGAGAACCACCGAGCAACGACGAGCAGCTGCCAGCTCCCCAACATCGTAACTCCACACTGCAGCACAGGCAGGGTTAGATTGGTTGAAGATATGAGTACAATCGACATGCAGTGCGCCTTAGTACACGGCGTCGTCGTGCCCCCATGTGGACAATCGGGGTTGAACGCCTTGCCCAAGGACACAACGCGGGAGTCCGAATTGATCGCTCAGACGGTCACCCATCCAATGAGTGTTGCTTAACTTCGGTGATCTGACGAGAACTGGTTACCGCAACGCCACTGCGCCCCCTATGTGCGTGTTTACCGTCACTGAGTAACGGTCATCGAGTATCGTCGACTAAGTTTAGTTTACTTGTTACAGGAAACAATTTCAAATTTGCCAAGTGGAACAGACTTACAACATTTGGAAGAAAACTTGCAGCTACATAACACATAAAAATGTTTAGAAGTAACAAAACCGAGTAGAATATACAAAAGTGGAGTAAAGATAATAGAACATTTAACTTTGCCACTGTTTGGTAACATACAAGTGGATATGTAAAATCAGGCTTGTGGTAAAGTTGGCACGGCACTAAGACTTATCTAGAAATAATAATAATCTGGTGATATTGTGTTACTAAAACTCCAGTAGTACAGCATATTAATACTGGATAAGTATTAGCCTAGGTCGGGCATAACATATTACAATATTTCGTGAAGCTTTCCTTTCCCTTCAGGCGTAATTTATAGGGCGATGTTAGTGGGTAACATATAAATAGAACACATGGTCTTACATAGCCACGTGGAACGCTCAGGGCATCCATCAGAATGTTTTAACAGAGCATATTCACTTGGTTTGTTCATTGACCTACGAATAAGCTGTCATAGGTAGTCACGGCATTTAAAACGGCATGTCGATCTTCTTGAATGTGTTCTCCTTGCCCTTATAGCACGTCGGAAAGTAAATGCACGTCGGGCAACACTCGAGCAACTTTATGCTGTGAAGATCGCGAGAGGACTGCGTTCTGGTTGTGAGACATTTACATAATTGACAGATATTCCATATATAAAATATTGCGAAATCAATACTGACTGACGTAAAACAAACGGAAATGGTAGCTGAAATGTTATTCGGTTCCATTCGTTTTTTTCTGATTCACGTCATAAGACCTCGATGGCTGAAAGATTGGGATAAATCCTGTTATTCGCCGGCAAATCCTAACTACTCATTTTGAAATGTAAGTGCGCTATTTAAGAAATAAACACAACGCTTAAAAAATAAATATGCTCCTCAACAAGTATGCCAAAACAGGAAGAAGTGAAGTTTTGACATGTTTAAAACAAAAAAAAACACAAAAATAAAAGAGAAAGCGGCATAAAATTGTTTATACCATGCTCGCCTATGTTATTACCCGTGAAAAGCCTGTATGTTAAATTTTAGTTTTTAACCCCACTACTGGTGTAAAGATTCTTCTGCGATAAAATAAAATACACCTGTAGTCGAAAGTTCAGCCATCTTGACCTTTGGCATGACGCAATTTGCCAACTTCGATACATTCACACTTCGCGATGTTTCATTCCAACATACGACATTTTGCGGTACTATCTACTTCGTGCAATAACTTATTAAGTTTAAAATACCTACAATTAAATATTTAAAATAAAATTTAAGAATTGTTAATAATTTGACAGCAAAAGCAAGGTAAATTCAATCAACTTTGACGATGTGTCTAGCTGTCAATCAAGCATTCACGTACAGCCGGTAGTACTGCCCACCGGCGTAGATATAAACAAAACAACGCCGTGTGTTTGCGATAGGAAGTGTCGTTTTTTTCTCCATTTTAGATGACAAAGTCGATTATTTATTAACCCTTTACCTAACGTAACGGCCAAAACCGGCAAGCGCTATTCTCAAAAATCGCCAATTAATTTTCATTATTTTTTTCATTTTTTGTCTCAAAAACATAGGTTATGACCCCTCGTTGGAACGAGCTCGTTCTATTGCTTTTCAGGTTAGGTAAAGGGTTAAGAGCACAGTATAAATAAAACAAATAGGTACTGGGGCCGGTAAACAGATTTAAACCACTCGTAGAATAAGGGTTTTAGCCGAGTGGTTAAAACCCTTATCCTAGGAGTTGTTTAAATCTTGTTATCGGTCCTAGTTCCTATTTATTCTATATGTTCCTAAAGAGAGAAGTTTATGGATGTAGTGGTTACTATCTGGTAGTCTAAATTTATGTAATAGAACTTCCCTCTAACTCCGTCTCCTTCAGACTGGGTTGGAGGTGGGTTTGAATTTTGTGTCACGTAAAATTGAAAGATCGAATTAAACCTTTTGAAACATTGTTTAATGTGGTAATGCATAATGTATTTCGATCCAAATTTCAGCTAAGATTTATTTTCACTCCCAATGTAGATGTGACAGTTATAGGAACAAAAAGACGCGAATTTAAAAAAAAATAACTTGACCTTTTGACAAAATCACAATTTTCGTTATGTAAAAGTATCCTTATGTTGCATATATCATTCGTAAGAAAGAATTCATATCGATTAAATAAATTAACTTCAAGGTGAGAATTTATTTTCTCAATCAAAAAAGACGGGCAATATTTTTACGCCCGGTCTATTTAATCGATCAATCACGGAATATTCCAAGCAAAGCCATTTTCCATAGTCGTCAAAATTAGCTTTCTCAGAAGGACAAAGGTGAAATTTATATCCACGTGTTTCTATTTATAGCATACGCGTCTATGCAATCTGTTTCAGATTGCCGTTTATTGGAAATACAACTGCAATTTATTTGAAATAAATAATTTTTATCTGATAATTCCCAATTATTGCTAACATAATGCAAAGTGCTCGTTCGTATTCAATCGAACAACAGCACAGTTTTAATCACAGCGATTCGTTTACTTTCGATAACATTCGGGCAACTTCGTTTGTACATGTATCTTCACAATGTCGTGCCTTCTCTGTCTTTTTCATGTGCATTGAAGTTTTTTCTTTTAATTACAGATTTGTGTAATTTCGCGTTGTTTCTGATAATTATAATTTGCATACGGTTGTTTTTTAACCCTTTACCCAACGTAACGCCAAAACCGGCCAGTACCATTCACAAAAATCGCCAATTAATTTTTATTATTTTTTTTCATTTTTTGTCTCAAAAACGTTCCAAAGAGGGGTCATAACATATGTTTTTGAGACAAAAAATGAAAAAAATTAGTTACTCAAGATTTTTGTTTGCAAGTGTCGTCTGCTTTTCATGGCTGGTAAAGGGTTAATGTTCTTTCGCATACAAGCAAAATCTGAGAATCGATAATTTTCCAAATTAGTGTCTTATTGTCCCTTTAATGCACTCTGAAGTGAAACATATATTGAACGCCGAATTTCACGCACTTGCCAGTTAAAAGGTAATTAAGAATGACGAAGTATACCTTCTGCCTCTCCTCAGATTTACAAATGTTTATTTAAACGTTGCATGGGACGACAGCTCGTGCTTTTAAGCCAAGTTAGGGCTCCCAAGTTTTTGTGGTCCACCAGACGGCGGGTCATACAGACGAGGTTTTGACGGAGAAACGAAATCATACGGGTTGCGAGGTTTCCTGAGATTCCATTTTTCACATTTCTTCTTCCAGTGGCGGGGGGGTGGGGGGGGGGGGGGGGGGGGGGGTTGTGGAAAAAATTTGCAAAACACTGATGCCGGGGTGGGTGGGTGGTCAAGGAGGACCAAAAAAAAATTTTCCCATGCTTGCAAATTTCTTCCTCAGACATTTTTGAGCAAAATTGTATACCATAATCAGTGAAGTATCATTCAAGAACCAATAAAAAGACACTCAATGTATCAGGGGTACCTACCATGGGTTATATACAATTATAAAACTGTTATTGCGACTGAGCTATGATTCGGCTTATAGTGATACAATGTATGACATATTGAATAATGCAAGTTAAAATGCATCACTAATTGCAATTATCAGACACTGCACTCTAAGGATAAGTTATCTTGAGGGTGTTCCGTTTGATTAAATTTCTAATATGTTCACCCTGGTGAGATCGGCTGGCTTAGATGAGGAGCAAAGACAATTATGTGAAGTAAGGAACAGTTATAGATTTTAGCTGCAGGTGACACACAGGTGTCAACAAAATCAATGTACCAGACCTTCTAGGGCTGGACTTAAAATAAGGAATAAATCCCCTCGCCCTACCCAGCCATGCCCCACCCAAACCTTCGAAAAAAAAAATAAACAATTTGTATGATATTTTACAAAGCTCTCTGAACTCTGTCGAATACCATATATATTGTTGGTTTCTACAACATGTCAGAACACATGGAAAGATAACTATAGGTAAAAAGTTCATGATATGACATTCAAGAGTGTTAATGAATTACAATAGAACATGCCTTAAGAGACCGATGTCTTTGGAGACCATGTTTTATATGGACATACCTGGACATACCAGCTTTAATCTATATTTGATTTGTTATGGGAGACCATCTGTCTTAAGAGACCACTTTGGTCTAATAAAACGGATGTTCTTTCAAGACCTGTCCTACTGTACAGGGTCAATCACTCAATACTGTATGATACAATTGGTTATGGTGCAGTATGGTGGGAAGGATGATGCAGAAGCATGTATTTAGTGGGGGTGGGTGGTTCAGATAACCCCGGAAAAAATTGTAAAACTAGAACAAAAGTATATGGGGTGGGTGGGTTATGGGTCCTCCGACCGATCAAAAACAAAAAATCGGCATCGGTGTCTGCAATTTTTTTCCTAACCCCCCCCCCCCCCTCCCCCCCCTCCCCCCTGCCAGTGGTGAGATCTGGGCAAAGACTTTCGACCAGAACTCAATGACAGCTTATGTAATCACAGCACTGTATATTTATGATACTCGTTCACATTCCACTTTTAAGACCTGGAAAACGCGTTAATAAGGTTATAAATAAACCTTTGGTCTTCATAGTGCCGTACAATATGAATGCTCACAGACCATTCAGCAGCTGATTTCAACTGCATGTAAGAAATTGTAGATGAAAACAATTTCTCAATGGAAATTAGATAAACGAGACGAAAACAATTTCTCAATTGGTTTTGGATAAACTACTTTATGTCTGCGTTATCAATTATTGCTTGTGATAAGTGGCGGCTTACAATAGTTCAAGATCTCGGTATCTCCCATGGAAGTTTAACGACCGAAATAAGCGGCATCAGGAGTCCAATTATTCCACGAGATTGGATTTTCAGGTTGTGAAATATGAATAAAGGATAAAACCTAACGAACGAATGGTTTAAAAACAAGTATCTGTTTGAAGAGAAATAACGACATTGGAAATATACTCGCTCATCTCACACTAAGTGTCTTGCCCTGGAACACAGCGTAGGATGGGCGAGCCTGGATCGGACCTTCAACATTTCCCTTTAAGGTCCATGTCAGGACACCTGAGGCCCCGTAAGGCCTGGGCTAACGTGGGGTTATTTAGTCCCGCTGATGAAATTGCGGGAAGATTAGACCAACGTGGAGGGTCGGAATCCAAGTGTCGCGAACTCGGCGCTGGGAGCTGAGTTAGACCGACGCCGTGATTCCTTCTCTGCCAAATTGGCCTGAAATAGGTTCGATTTCCGTTAGGTGTGATTCCTAATCACTTCAGGCTGTGTAATGGAAAGAATGATTTAAAGTAACAACGATTCTTTTATTTACACATAAAAATAAAGCGGTTTCAATATTTCAACAATCAACAATTCGATTCTTTTCACAGAAAATGGGTTGCTAGGGTTAAATAATTCTCAACAATTATATAGTCATTCTATAGCCCTGTACTGGCACTATAGTCTGCACACTGGAAATGTTACTACCGTGAGCTCGCCATAAGAGTTTCACCCGCTTAGGCTCAAATGTCAACGTCTGCGCGTAACTGTACCTCTGGCTGTCGGAGGGTTCCGACCAGCAATGTTTGTCATCTGTAAAGCCACCGTACTTCTGATTTGGGTCAGATATTGTCTACTCATACCTTATGTGCCTTTTGAAAGTCCTGCGTGAAAGTCCTATTGAAATGTTCACTGTTCCTGGTTGAATTCACGATTCACAAATGCCCCTTTTTATGCTAGGGCGAAATTGTCACTTACACCGATCTCCAGTCGGTATTACGATGCTTCGACAGCAAAACAAACTACTCCCAACGCAATCAGTCTGACGCTTCAAAGGGTTAATGCGCACAATACAATTAACCTACACTTCTGAATATTGCAGGCTGATACCTGCTACTCGACAATCTAAACTTTAACGTTTCACCTTGGGTTTTCCTTCTCAACGAATTTGGCACTGTAGCCGCCTATCAGCCTTAAGTTAAATCAGTCGTGGGATGCCCTGTCTGGCGATTCCAGCCGTTTCAGGGTCCTGTGATCGAAGGTACCCCTATGCCAGGAAACAGAGGCGCCTGCCCTGGACTTCACCAACGTGTGTGTGACCCCAAGTGTGTGTCTAATGCTCTGCTCTTCAAGGTATATGTACTTTTTACCCTAAACTGTCAGGTGGACAGACGCTCATCTGCCCATCTGTCAAAACGGTGGGAAATGACGTATATCGAGGCAGAATCAATACAAGTCATCTCGCGCGTGACTTAACGGTGATTTCACTTGTCGAGAGAACCGATTCGTTTCTTCCAGTCATTGTCATGACAGACATTTCTATCTTTTAGAATCTCGTTTCTCAATTGGCCGTGACGATATCCTGCCACCAACCGATTACGTCTCGTAAGACTCGCGACTACTGTATAAATTAAATGAGATTAGACCTTATCTAACATACCGTTTCTCCCCTGGGTCCCTGCGCGGAAGCTGGATATACACCACGTGTGTTTTTTCCATGTCCAGCTTCGCAGAGAAGTGCAATTCACGTAGGTTTTTCGCCTTGATGCGGAATATCTTTTGAACTTACAATATCTTTATATATGAGGCCCCTTGCCCCTATATTTAGGCTGGCTTTGCCCTGACAGTCCAATGCTCTAATCAATGAGCTATCGACCTACCAAAAATCGTGGATTTTTGCATTTGGGTGAATATTAGAATAGGAGTGAAATTATCTATTTTTCTGTTTTGGCTGGATTTCATATACATTTTCACTTTGACTTGTGTCATTGTTCTTTTTCTGTGAGTAGTTAGTATAATAATAGAATGTAAAAGAAAAGATGACAACATTAACCCCCTGCACACTGATGTAAAAATATCCAGATTTGAAGTAGCCATTTTTCCCAATGCAACTGGGAATTTAACCAATTCAATCTTGTTTGACAGAGCTCACTGAGCTCTGTCAAACAAGATTGAATTTGTTAAATTTCTGGTTGCATTATGGGAAATATTTGCACCCTGAACTTTAGATATTTCGACATCAGTGTGCTGGGGGTTAATCACTTGTCATGAAAGTGTACAGTACGTTCCATTTTAGCAGCTTCGTCACCTATCCCAAACCAATCTGAAAACATTCTAAACCCCTTTTTATTAATTTTAGTTCTCATGTAAATTGTTATCTGCCTTTTAGAGAATTTGTAATATATTGTGAAAAAAGATATTATTGCCTGTTATCTGGCGCGTCATTGTCCCAAATGTTCAGTCAATTTCATTAATGGCAGTTATCTCCCTTATATTATATTATATACATTAGCAAATATGTGGCTCATGAAAAGGCACATGGTTCAGAGAGTGTGTTACTGTCCTCCAATATAGAGAGTATAAACTCCATTTGTATCCATAAGAGGATCAGAGTTAGTTTTTTTTACACGTCAACATCGTTACCGTATGGAAGGTATTAAAAACTAACCAGATGGTTTTGAACTCGCAAAACGAATTTCCAGAAGCCATACAACAAACCACGGCCAACACCGAAGCGCCCAACAATGAGCTGAAGGTGTCTGTCGCCGTTCTACGTAGGTCGCTCAACAAAACGTACCCCGTCGCTCGTTTTTAATGAAATAAGTGAAAAATGGGCTAAACTTCAAAGTGACGTGAAAACGTCAAAATGGCGTGAAATAAAAAAAAACTCTCTCCTGGTTTTTTATTTAGCTCTACAACGTATCAAAATTTCAGAAAAATCCAACACATTTTAATTTTTGAGCATATGACCCCCTTCTGTGGCGTCACCTCAGCGTACGGGTATGATTGATAATTTTCTGGGACAGCTCCACAATTTTTTGATATGTTTTTTGTGGGGATTATATTCCCGAAAATTTGAAAGGCTAAGTAAGGCTAAAATGAGGTTGCAAATAAAGGGCATAGAAACAAAAATACAATTGGCATCGCTGGCGTCGGCTGTGTCAAATTGAAATGAAAAAATGAGGGTTAAAAACTTAATTTGATCACAAATAGGAGTGGTAAGTTTCATAAGTGTATCCTGTATTAATAAGCCGCAATTGGATTCAAAGACATAGTGCTTTTGATTGAGAATAGAGAAAATAGGCTAAACTTAAAAGTGACGTAAAAGCGTCAAAAGGGCCTTAAGTAGGAAAACCCAATCCAGCTATCTCCTAGTTTGTTACCTCTACAACATACTGACGCATTTTCATTTTTGACCATTTGACCCTCTATGACGTCACCTCATTGTTGGAGTATACGATTGAGAATTTCCTAGGACGGAAAAAACATTTTATATATGCTTGTTTGCGAAGGTTATATTTCCAAACTTTCAGAAAGATAGAGTTAAAATTGAGTTGTAAACTGTAATCATAAAAAAGCGTTTAGAATAGGGCTCTTTCCAATAAAGTGTTCAAATTCCAAAAAGTGAAATCGGATTGATTAACATCATATAATCACAAAATCAGCGTTTTTAATAAGAAAATGCTAAAATTTGAAGTGACGTAAAAACGTCAAACAAAATACACCTGTCTCCCCATCTTTTGTTTAGTCTATAACATACTAAAATTTCATGAAAATCGAAAAAATTGATTTTTCCGACTTATGACCCGCTATGGCCCTCAGGTAAGGAATTAAGAATTCCCAAGAATGAACACATATTTACGTACGGATTTTAGTGGAGACGGGATATGCAAAGTTTGAAAGCTGGGGCATGACACAGGCGTTGATATAAAAAGAATAATCCAAATATTTAAAAACTTGTACCACTCTCATCGCGGTTGTTCGAGATCGATTTTGCGATTTCTGATCAGAGTCAAATTTCGTGAGTGTGAGTAAAGAGGAAGTACATGTACACGAAATTTTGGATTGACGATCAAGAAAGAAAAAAGGGTAACGATTGTAATAAGTTATTCCATCTTCGTTGAATGACTGAATTATGCAGTTTGAGCGATTACTCAAATATGTTTGTAGAGCAAATTATACACAAATTATAAGAACACAAAATGACTTGATATTCCTACTGTTGAGAGAACAAACGTCTCAGAATTAAATTTTGTCAGGTGGGTAACGAAGTTGATAAATAACTCTAACAGTAAGGGCGATGACTTAAATGTTACCCTGAAATCACGTATCACGTCATTTATTCAAATACATTATGTCTATTTGTCCCATGTGTGTGCGTTCATAAACTTTGTGTGTGTGTGTGGTGGGGTGGGGTGGGGGGCTCTGCTTAACCAATTTCGTGAGAATCTTGACAATAGTGCTTTGTTTACACAATGATTTTCTTTGTCGTTTGCGAGTTCACGCAAAGAACACTATGGGTTATGTCTTGCCGATTCTCTGGGGTCTTGTTTATCGCCGACAACAAAAGAAAAGAAGTTCCCCCAAATGTGGTTAAACAAGACAGCATGGGCGTGTGAAGGATACAAAAATACGCACTGGCGCAGGCATTTCTTTCTGACACGTTTTTTACTAGTAATATGTCGTCGAATGATTGTTTTCTTAAATATAAATAATAAACCTTAATCGATTTCAAGCATGACATAAAAATAAACAAACTTGATTTGAACTAAGTTTCAAACTTAGAAACTGGTTAGACTGACAGCAATAATTGATGTTATTCATTGATGAGCTCCAGTCTAGTCCTTACAATGATGTTACACAAACTTTTTTTTAACCCTTTACCTAACATAGCGGCAAAAACGGCCAGGAAATTGACCAAAACAAGCCTACCACAGCCTAAAATTTCTTACAAATGCCTTGATAAAACCATACAACTTTGGATATCATTAGAACCGGCTCGTCGAGCCGGTTCTAATGATATGCATATTTGTATGGTTTTATTAAAAACATGTGAGAATTTCTTTCAAAAATTGTGAAGTTTAATTTATTTTCTAATACAGCTGTGTTAGGTAAAGGGTTAAAAGTGATGACAGGTCGGAGATTTAAAGGTATTTTAAGTTAGTGTTGGTTAAATTGAATTCAACTTTTACTAATTTTGTCCTTTCGACATTCATTCTGTTGTATGTTCAAGTGAAAGGATGATGGATCTCCGTTCGCATTCTCTCTCTGATATGTTATTCTTTCTGCTTATAGTTGGTTTAAAAGCACCCCAAACTGTGTAGGTCATATCGTTTCAGACAATTTTACGGAAAGCCAGAGTATCCGACGTGAACCACCAAGCAACCGCTTATAACCCTCATGAACTTTTGTCTGTATTTATTTGATACACATATATGGTATGCAGTCTACCTTAAAAGTGTAGATTCAAGTTTGTTCAAAGAAAGTGTCTCGGATATTATTTGGGCATGTTTCTTGATTGGCGAAATTCACAGCCCGCCCACCCCTCTTTTAAAATTTCAAGTTTTCGAACAAGTTGACAGATTTATTTCAAAGTTGGTATGGAGTATTATTGGGTAGCATGTACTTAATACATGCAAATTATACCTGCCAAATCTTTGTTGGAACCATCTGGTCAAATGACTTTTTTTTAAACTACCTGGAGCAAATATTGTTAAATGCCATAGCGTCTTTTTTAGTTGGAGATGCAATTTGGTTGCGAAAATTCTCTCATTTTTTAAAAATCATCCTCATCCTGACATAAGTACACCATCTTCATTACGTGTAGGATACTTGATCCAGGTGAACGTTTTAGGGTCACTTTGGGGCCGCGGTGGCTCAGTAGGTAGAGGCGCAGGCTGCAAGCCGAGAGATCCTCGGTTCGAATCCCACCTGCGGCAACCGCGTTGTGTCCTTGGGCAAGACACTTCACCCCATTGCCCATGTGGGGGCACGGTGACGTCGTGTACTAAGGCGTACTGCACGTCGATGGTGCACTTGTCTTCAACTAATGCTAACCCTGCTTGTGTGGAGTTAGTATGTTGGGGAGCTGACAGTTGTCCGCCGTTGCTCGGTGGTTCTCTCCGGGTACTCAGGCTTCCTCCACCCGTAAAACTGTCATGGTCATGATTAGCCATTGTGCAAAAATATGTGACCTTAAACTCCAATAAATGAATAAATAAATATAAATAAATATTAGGGTCACTTGATTTGTAATGTTGTATTTGTACTTTGCAGATGTTAGTTTTTTATTACTTTACAGCGGAGAATACAGAAATTGCGTTGACAATGGGCAACGTACATGTTGTTCAGGCAAACCGTACGTTTGTCAACTCCATTACCACGTGTCTCCCCGTATCACTCAGAAAAGGATGACCAGATTTGAAGGTGAGAGGTATTCTCAAATAAATCGAAATAGTGCAAAGTTTGTAAATGGACTGGTTAGCACTTAATGGTTTTTCCAGTTTCTTAATACATTTAGTTGTTTTTCTTTATGACTTTATATTTGCATTTTTGTGGGGTTTTATTTTATAAAAACAACACCCAGAGTCTTTTATTGTGTATTTTTCTCAAAATATTTTTAATGTTAAACAAACAACTTCGAAGTTGATAATAAGAAGAATATACAAAATATTTGACATTTTCTTCTGGACTATGGACAATAAAATGAGGTAACGAAATAGACACAGACAATTACAGAATTACAATTACCCCTACTAACTTTGATCCAATGCAAAAAAGAAATGTTACACAGAAATGTGTACTGCAGTTGGATGAATATAATCTTGCAGATATTTATCTATGGATATTTGCAGTTTTAGTTAGTCAAATTTTCAAAGGTTTTCCCATTCTAATATTCACGCACTTAACGATCTGCGAATTTGTATGTTTAAGCAATGGATGCAGTTGATATATTTGTTCAAGTTGTTGATAGTTTCAAAATAAAAGTTTCTGGTGGAGGAATTGAACAGCATACAATCAATGACAGAACAGTCGCATTCATCTACTAAAAAAATAACTGGACAATTCAGGTGAATACCTTGGATGGTATGTAGTCCGTTGGTTATAATTGACCTTTGAGCTTCGATTTCGAGTGACACTACTCCAACCTCTGATTAATGGCAATTAAAGGACAATTGGAGGTGCAGTGACCTGCCAATCGCCAATTTCAATTTTCAAAACGGAAATTATCACTGTTTATTATCATGGTTTACAAATTTCTAGCTGGACGCTAAGCGTACATACAATTCATAGGTCATGATACATGTATACAAAACTTTTCTTATTTGCTGGAGTGCATTACCAAATCAACAAACTAAATCAGTTTCAACCAGTATGGTTACACCGAAGACTGAGACCAACGAAGGCCACTGACTGTATAGATATCATGCAAGTGCAAAACGTTTTGAAAACAGAAATGTGCGCGAGTAGTACTCTGCTCATTCATTCCCGGGTTTCAGGACTCCGGGCGGGACCCAGGAAGTGACGTCATAGTCGCGTGAACCAGCTACGTTATGTTGGGTTACTATGATAGCCAGAGTGGGCGGCCATATTGTAGATTACTACCGTAGTGATATGTTGTGTCAATGGGCATGCGGGGAGCGTGTTGTTAGGGTAACACATATTTCCGTCATCCGCTGTGTCCTTGGGCAAGACACTTAATTCCTATTGTCCGCGTGGGGGTATGGTGCTGCGGACTGAGGGGTACTGAATGTTGATGATGCACTTGCCTCCAACCGGTGCTAACTCTGCGAGAGCGGAGTTAGTAAGTTTGTCAGTCTGCCAGTTGCTCGTTGCAAATTACTCGAACGAGTGACTCCACATAAGCCTTTTTGATTCTCGAGATTTAAGGATTATCATTACATGGTGATGTACCACTCGAGGATACCGTTGGGGGATACATTTTGGAAGATACTCATATGAGGTATTTTCACGGGTCACGTCATTAGTGACGTCATAGAATATATCATAAGCCACGTCACCACTGACATCATCGATCATGTCATCAAATAAGTTGATGAACCATACATACAAGTGCTTATGACAAGTAGGCCTAATTACATACTCAATTTATAAGTTTAGTTAGATTTACGCTAATCCAGTCGAACATACCCCCGCTGCATTGGTAATCTTTTGATCCTATTGTAACCACGGGCCATCAAAATGGTGGTCTGGATACGCATAAACTGGGGATTCTCGATGGTAATTCTAGGAAGTAACCGAAAATTTGGGGACAATCCGAATCAGGAAAAGTACTCCCTTTCAATTGAATACAGAATCCAAAAACAACCACCGTTCTATTAGAGGTATGTGGGTCACATATCAACCATGTGTCACCATAGAAACAAAGATGGCGTGTTCGAGTTAAAATAGACAACGGAAACAACACGTGCTGCACATGCGCGCACCAATAGTGTCCGCTAATGCGGATTACCATAACAACCCAACATGACGTAAATGACTCATGTGACTATGGCGTTACTATCGGGAGCCTGTCCGGAGTCTTGCAACATTCGGATGAAGTGATGCATACACTACTGCTGGCGTGCCAAAAAATAAGGCAATACATTTTGAGCAGGGAATATTATCTCAACCATTATTATATTTAGCAACACCTCGAGCACATAGATGGTCTTTTGTTTATTTGCCCGTGTGTTTATTGGGGCTTAACAGTTTCGTGCCCAAGGGCGAAAAGCAGTTACCGCTGGCCAGGATCGAACCCTGGACCTTTGAGTTTGAGGTCCAATGCTCTAACCACAGAATCACAGCGCTCCCGCAGATATGGTTGTGATATGAACTGACTCTTCAGATAATAGTGCACATAGAGAGTCATAAAGTCTGATCAGTTGTTTCTTGTCAAATGTCGTCTGGCATTCAGGCAGGCAACACTAAAGTAGAAACATTTCCGAGGCGAGAAGAGTATGTGATGTTTTTGAAGAGCATGGAATGTTCAATAAATTCACTCTTATTTCTTAGGATGGTTAAAAAGAGAGTTATATATTGTAATGATCCGTTCTGATAAAATCCATAACCCGAGTTTGCTTAATGATATCCACCGTATAATACTGCATATAACAAAATGAAAGCTAGGGGGAGTGGGGGAGTCAAAGATTGGAAGATCAATGCTTTAGGAAGAGGATAGATATTCTCATCGCCTACACAGTCGAGCACCATGCCGCCATGAAGGGGGAGGGGGGGGGCGTATACCTGAGTTGAAAAATATGATCGCATTTGCACAGCTACACAAAACAGAAACAGGAAAATACTACAGTTGTATTCAGAATACTTATCTGCTTCTCCTTTACATGCGTTCCGAATGCTCGTCCGTGATTGAGGCATTGGGGTGTTTGAGCCTTCTTGCGTTCTTAGGGCACTAAAAGGCAGGGAGTGAGGTAAGCTCTCGGGTTACCAGTCAAATTCTGTAAGGATTTGAATGCTGTTATGGTCTGTTTGTTTACCCACTTTTTGCTTGTGGAGTTCACTAACAAATTATGCAGATTTTCTTTTGTGCTCCAGTTTTAGATATTCCAATGAAGAGGTATTTGATTCACATTGAAAACATAAATATATTAACATACTTATCGGAACTACGCATTGTCATGATAGAACTACGGCTGTGGTGTATCTATATTCATTATAATGTGAACGATCGTGTCAGCTGACAGTGATGGTAGGGTTAACAAGGATTCGATCAAATAATGTCTCAACTGACAAATATTTCTTCCGTTCATTCAAGGAAATGAACGTTTACGGTATTTTTAGATTCATTCAATCAGGTGAAATATTTCAATTGGTCGGAAAAGCGAACTGTAGGTTCGCTTTTCCGACCTACTGAGATATTCTGATCTACTGAAATATTCCATCCCGTTGAATCTGAAATAGGCGATTAACTACTTCAGCGATAAAAATAGTCCCAGGCCATAACAGGATCAAAATCTTTTAAGAATTTTATTGAATGATTTTGAGCTTGAAGTATTGATGGTTTGAGACCTCCCGAGCCTTAGTTGCCGCCTGGAGCAGTCAGGTCCATCACACGATCAATCGGGTCACAGACGTTATGTGGAAGGAACGTGGAACGAACAAAGATCTTCTTGAAACACCGATTTAACATGGCTCGGTTTTATCCCTCATATGACACGATTTGAAGATGCTACTTGCAAAAAGCATTTATTGAATAACTAATAATTCGCATTTTACTCCAAATATATATATTTCGTGCCCTTGAGGTGGGTAGAGTAATCAAATTTAAATGGTGATTTTTTGCGAATAGCACTCGTCGGATGTGAGTGTTACATGTATGTTAGATAAAGTTTTTCTGTTTTAAATCTCAACTATTGACTAATTTACGTGCATCATGCCATTGTTCATCAACTGCCAGCTGCCAGAAAGAGTTTTATTACACGCCTGTTCTATGTAATCCCCATCTACAGCAACACTAAACCATGCGAAAAATGAAAATCTGTTCCGCAAATCGTTGACGGACTATTTTCAAATAGAGGCGAAATTTCACTGAATTTTCTACAAATCATCCAATGCAATTACAATTTGAATCGCTAGCGATAGCCTAAAATCGTCCCCTGAGGTCCAGTGTGTTCTATGTAGGCACATAGAACACATTGGAACTCAAAGGGCGAAATGGTAACACGTGTTGTTTTTGTTGATACTTATCAAAGGAATTGCTGAGTGTCCTTCTAATAATTGTTGTTCTAGTCGTGAAGGCGTGTAATGAACACACAACGACACAGTTGTGAATGTGTTAATCGATATGGCACTTTTGCCAATGCGGAAGGATAACACTCGAGGCGTGCGACCTCGGGTTTTATCCTTCCGCGTAGGTACTCGTTCCATATTGATTAACCCATTCACACACGTGTGTCGTTCTGTGTATGTTCTTTTCAACAGCAATGCTAGTTCCATGTCAGTTTGTTCTGGCACTCAGGCGACGAGTTGACATGAAATGGATGAGTCCATATTTGTTATTTTAGAAATATTTATAGGTCTACCGACACTGAGCTGGGGGTGCATTCGCCAGTTGTTCGACTGCATCATGCAAATCATGCAAAACTAATTGTACGAAAGTAAACATCGATATTGATTCATCGGGTAATTGCGGTTTTATCGGGCGTCAGGTCAGTTGTTAGATTTCAGATCAAAAGTCCAAGATTCGATTATTTTTCCCGTTAACTACGTTGTGCTATTGAGCAGTCCAGTTTACCAAAGTGGATCACGGTAGTAGGATGGCATCTACCTTACATATCATGTTGGTTTGTGAGATGGTTGGGGAAAATTGCGGGATACCTCGGAACATGATAGGTGCTAAGCGTGTCGCCATGTTTTGACATCATTACTTTGGTGATGGGTGACTTTAGCCCTCATGCCAGTTCATGTTGTTAGGATCGTCTATTTTGTTTTAATGAAGACCGTTACATTGGATTTCTGGGGTGGGAAGTAATTTCTCTGGGGGGGGGGGACTTCTAATGAAGTGCGTGAGTGCAAACGTGATGTGTGCGAAATGCGGACTATTGGGATGTTTCGGGTAATTGCGGTTTCATCGGGCGTCAGGTCACGTACTGGCTTTGGTAACAGACAGAACGCATCGTTGTGGACGTTGCGACATGATATGGGGATCGTTGTCATCCAATAGGATATCTTTACGGGCTCAGATTTTTTCTGAATATTCAATTATTTGGCTTGAATTTTGCTGCAGTAGGCCCAAAGACTAACATAAGCCTAAGGCTTTCTGTCGAATCCTAGTTTATCTACCGATCTAATTATCACTGTTGCTGTTATCTCGTATACTGCCAGCAAAATTTCTTCTTTTTTTTTTTTGTTAATCTATTGTACTGCTATGTATTGTATACATAATAACATTATCTTGAATAAATATTGTTTAAACTAAATACTCATTTCCGCCTTCGCTATCACGTACTGTCGTTCCCCAAGTACCCGGGGCACTTACACCCAAATAGGAAGATATATATATTCAGGTAATCCAGACCGCTGGTCGCCGATCAACATTTGGCGCACAACCCCAACAACAATCCTGGCTATACGCCTGAACCGCCAAAAAACATTGAATAACAATGCTTTGGAAAATCTGACCTCCTGCGATCAAATATTGAAAAGTCGTTATTCTCATTGAGCATAAAATCACGGTCATATTGTGCTGCGGAAATGGTCTAAGCTAATACTGGCTGCCAAGGAGACAATATGTTTTTCATTACCCTCATTTCGCGAAGCAAAATATTTTAATTAAATTCCTTCTATTGGCCCCATTGGGACATTAGCATATACTTCAAAATTGATGCACTGTTTTGTTTTCACATCAAAGCAAACGAACACAATAACGTTGAATACAATATAAACAATTGCTGCACATATTTTCCGATGAATCAATATCGATGTTTAATTTTGTACAATTAGTTTGCATGATGCAGTGGATCCCAATTAATTGGATGTTGCCTAATGGAATAGCCCTCTTAACTGCATAAAAAATTTTAAAGGCCGAACCATTTATCATTCATCGAGTACGAATGTACTTTAATATCGGTTATAGACTACATTCTTGTAATTGAATAACAAGTACTGTGGTTTTTCGACCATTTCTACTGCCAACTCTCCAATTATCAAACATAATGGACCATTTTTTTCTCATTACTCCTAATATAAGCATTTATTCTATTATTTCGTACTTCACAGAGCTGAGCTCTATCAAACATGCAATAATAGAATAGATACTTACAGTATGGCCGCCGTGGTCTGATCACTTTCAACGGGTGGGCAATATTTCCACGGACGCAATAATATTAGATTCCAAACACTAATTATAGGAATAATCACCACAAGTTTAATTAATGAAGCACCGGGTACAACCCGGTGCTTCATTAATTAAATTTTTGCTGATGATGATTTTTATTACCCGGTAAACCCATGCGTGGACATCACTGACCACGCGTGGATTACGGCAGTCCGCGACGGCTTTACTGTAATTTCTCACTAGGGAACAATGCCAGCTATCAAACTGCCACATCTTTGGAAATGCTAATGGTTCATTTCAATCAGTTATTTCCATAAATAGAAAATACAATTCTGAAAAATACAATTGGAACAGTTTTATAGTAATGGTTCCTGATTGAAGCAAAATTACACAATTCTCGTTAATTGAATATTCCTGCTAATCTATTATATAAATGAGAAGTCTGTAATCCCGTCCAGTTAGAAATTCCAGCTTTTATTAGCTGTGTTGATAAGCAACCAGCTACTTTTTCGTCTTGCATGCGTGGGTGCGCTAGCTGAACATATTTATGGCAAAATGGCTATCCACTAAACAGAATTTCGCTGTTTTTTTAAAACACATTAAAAATAATTGTGTTCCTGGCTTCAAGAGACATGCAGATACTGGAACCGTTTCTAACGATTTTACACATCCATAACTGCAAGCTTTCAGGCCACCAGTCTATTTCCGTAAGGGATCCGGCGCTGTTATGGGTAGTTTGTGTGCTAGATTTCTATGGAGTTTGCGCCCAGACGTCCCATTACTCACAAAGATATTGAGATATTCTTTAGTGCTACAGTTATAGGTAAACCAATCAATGCATATTTAGTTTGCCTTAAAAACATCAAGATATCAACATAATTGGTGGAAATATTTGGCGCAAACATAATACTACAGTACAGTCGCCGTGGACTGGTCGTAATCCACGAGTGGGCAGTGATGGCCACGCATGTGTTTACGATGTAATAAAAATCATCTTCAGCAAAATCTTAATTAATGAAGCACCGGGTTGTACCTGGTGCTTCATTAATTAAATGTTTGATGAGTATTCCTATAATTAGTGTATGTAATCTAATATTATTGCGTCCGAAAAGGTATTGTCCACCCATGAAAAGCGGTCAATCCACGGCGGACGTACTGTACAGCATTGATAACGACACTTGCAAAAAAAATTCTTGAATAATTATTTTTTTTCATTTTTTGTCTCAAAAACATAGGTTATGACCCCTCATTGGAACGAGCTCGACGAGCTCGTTCCAATGAGGGGTCATAACCTATGTTTTTGAGACAAAAAATGAAAAAATAATTAAAATTAATAGGCGATTTTTGAGAATAGCGCTGGCCGGTTTTGGCCGTTACGTTGGGTAAAGGGTTAAATACTGTCAAAGAAAATATTATTACCGAAATGACACACCATAATACTCTCTTGACAAAATCTCAGCATGGCAGTTTTTGTTTACTCCAGCTTCATAAATATATTTTAAAAAGTTGCATGCATTGTTTCTTTTGGCCCATTATAGCAAATTTTCAACCCTCAGCTCATGTATACCACAAAAAGACAGAACCTTTGATGTTGGTTTTGTCGAGGTTGGGCCTCAATAATCAGATTGAGAACCTATAAAAAATCTTCTTTAAAAGTAAATTGTTTTGAATATTTAAATTGTTAAAATAAAAACTATAGTTCACAGGATATGTTATTTATTGTATAGTTTGAAAATAATCTAAAATTACATCACAAACTGGAATTAATAACCTTTTTTTTGCTCTTTGTGCTTTTTGGTAATATTTCCCATTTTATTTCTGCTCACGTTCCTCTTAAGGACAATACGGTCTCATTCGACGCACGGTCTAGAAGTGTTTCAGATCATCTTCAACCACCCACCCGCCCACCCTCCTTCCTCCTTAGGGGGTTGTAATTTTCGGGCTTATGTCGATTTTCGTAGAAGTACAATGCTTACTTAGTAAGGAAATGTTGATATCCACAATGTACAGTGTCTGTTCAATAAATAAAACCGGATCTGACCCACTCGTCATGACGAGCACATTCCCAAGTTGTAAGAGTGTATTCTAAATTATTTATATTCTGTTGGGTTCAGCGAATTAAAACATAATTAAAGTTTGAAAAACACGCACCCGGACGATTAATGTTCGGAAATACACTAATGAAATGATCAGTTTGATATGGGCCTAAGGCGGAAATGATAGTTATTTTTTTTTTTTTTATATCAAAGAGCAGTTTTCAGATCCCACTCATCCCGGAACCAAGGGCAAGGAGGCAATGCTCTCCCTGTGAATAGGGACCAGGTTCACATGCATCTCCCAACTTTAGAGGGTTCTAGCGTTGGGCAATACGACAGTAGGTTGTTCTGATGCTGCGAAATTAAACTACTTTATCTTGAATGCTTTTGCTTTTCTCAGATAAATACTTGTAAGGAATGAGGAATCATGCGCGGAATGTTTATTGGAATACAAGTCTTTCATTCATTGTTTACCTTATACAAAACGTAACGGTCAAAACCGGTCAGCTATATTCAGCAATATATACCCATTAAAATGTTATTATTTGTTTACAATGTTTGCCTGAAAACATAGCTTATAAACCCTCATCGTGGAACTCATTTCAGTGTTGGGAGCATGGGCTATGATCAAGATTTAAAAAAATATATATTTTCTGCTTTTCTTGTTGGGTAAAGGGTTAAATAATGGTATACAATGTCTGCTGTTGTTGAACTCAGTACCAAAATACCTCATCGATTAAGCTGAGGAGTATTTACTGTACCAGGTTCATTATTACGGTGAAGAATAATTATGAAACCTAATTAAACCATTGTGTACACATGAGGTCCAGGATTATGTACATAAACTGTGTTCCAACACCCGATAGGTTTTCATGAAGTTTGTTCAGTTCTAGAAATTTACAAAGTCACGTGTCACTCACCTTTCTGAGAAGATTATTTTCCATTCGCAAGGTCACTTCCCGCACTAGAGGGTAGGCGAAAGAAAGGAATGAGAAATTAAATCGGTCGTGGTCTGTGTGCCTATGCTAGTTTCTCTGAATTATTATCAATTTCAGAATTGACACTACCTAATCAAGCTGACAATCCGGAAGAATGAACGCGAATGCAAGTAGGATTCCCTATTAACCGTTTCAACTCTAGTGGTATCTTCCACGCCAGTTCAATGCCAGCAATTAAAAGAGTCTATATTTATTAATTTGGGGGAGACCAATCAGTCTTTTCAACGTGCAGCCCCAGGCTGCACGTTGAAAATACTGATTCGTCTATCTACACATTTATTGAAAAAACATCTTATTTAATGACATTATGACGTATCATGTTCTTGGCCGGAAAAGCGGCCGCTGGGGTTCAAAGGGTTAAGGCTTTATCCAGATACGATAGAAGAAAATCAACTTGAATCACGGTGAACAACGAACTTTAACAGCCAGTGTATTAATTCTTATACCAAAACGGCGATAAATGTACTATGTACATAACTGGGAGGCCAAAATGAATTTTCAGTTGAATTTTAGTAACTTTTACGACTTCTGGAAAACATATTTCTAGTTCTTTGTTGCCTATTTTCGGTCGATTGAACTACGGGAATAGTAATTGTTACTTACGTAGAATATCTGTTAGCACATAACTCGACTACAACCCCCTACACTCCCATGTTTGTTTTCATTTTGATAACCATTGCAAAGATGACACCAGCAAAATACGAGGAAGGCATGTCAGACCGCGCCATGCCTTGATCACAAGGTAATATATTTGTTGACACTTATTTTAATCATGAAAGTCTAACAAAGAAATCATTAAAAAACGGGCATGTTCATTGGGAAATGTATCTACTAATTTTTATGACTGCAGATACCCTTTTACTTGATAATTCATTCAGCGATTTCATGGGTCTTTGTCCCCAAGTTTGTTGATTGTCCAAATACGATATCGCTTGTGACCTCAAAATATTACAACAAAGGGCAAAAACAATTTGAATACTTTGTCCAAACATGACAGCTGTTGCCAAATCGACTTGTGTGATAGCCTGGCCTTGTTCTTACATATCCAAAGCAACTTCAATCGTAGAGAGATTTTATATAACTCACCTTCGTTTACAGTTATCATCAAAATGTAGTAGCTGAATTTCGTGAATCACTGGAAGCTCACTCTACAAGTTTAGCTGTAGATATGTATTAATTCGAGTTCTATGCAAAAACAATCTTCATTTTGATGACTAAGATGTCTGTGTTCTGCATCATTTAAAGATTAGTAGAATGTCGTGATCAGGACGTTTTGCCTAAAACATGTTAACGTTACGTGGATACAGCTTTAAGCAATTTGCCGTTAACCCCGTGAAAGATCGCCTTTCCGAACCAGAAACATGATACACAATTATTTTATTAAGTAGGATAGCTATTTGGTTAATGTGTGGAATCGGTCAATAAATACTTTCAACGTGCAGTCTAAGGCAACATGCTGGAAAATTTAATTGATCTACCCCAAAATAATGAATATGGACTCTTCCAACTGTTGTTATTGAACTGGCATGGAAGATGCCATTAGTGTTCATAGGCTTAAGAGATTTTCAATTTCTTTACTCAGATTTAACGGGTATATTTCCGTTAGGTGATATGAAAATACAACAGCTACCATTGATGCTACTAAAATATGTAAGGGTCTGAGGCTGTCCAAAACGCAAGCGATCTGTCTGAGTTTCTTATGCTTTTTGGACACGGCACTCATGTAAAGAGATAAATCGAAAACTTATTTGGTAAAATGTTTTATTATTCATATTTAACGCTATCAATAATGTGTTCATGAATGGAATCATAGGGTATTATATTTGTCGGAGGGTTGAGCATTTATTTTGTTTTACAATCCTATCTTGAAGTGGGGTTAAGGTAGAACTGTTGGGGTTTTTTTTAATTCTAATCTGTTGTTCACTGGGACTTCAGCTCACAATGTTGAACTACTCCAGCCTCGCGCAGGATACATAATGTACTTCGAATTCATTTTTCCGAGCATTTAAATGCAAAATGTTTAGGGTCGTGAGGAATTCGAACAGTATTTTAAACATGCCAAACGCGATGGCATATAATCGCATATCCACACCATTAATCATACAAAATCTGCAATTAGAAAAACGGACTAAGAAGTTCGATCAGATCATTACAGAAGATGGTCGCTAGCTAGTAGAGGTTTTATGTTGCTTTTCTACCCTGTTGAAACGGAAATGCGGAAACATTGAATCTCAGGTACTATTTTTGCTGATTTGTCTTGATTTGACTTTGATTTCGCAACATGTTATTTAGTAAATCTCTATCTACTGGATTCTGAGTAGCGCCATCAGATAACGATTTGACCGAGAAAGAGACCATTTTTGCGACCACAATCTGTATGGGCAGTGTTTGAAAAATTATTATAATCTTACTAGACCAGTTGGACAAGCAGTTTTGTTTGTACAAATTCCGAAAAAATTTACAAGCCCACCTTTTTTGCAAATATTTTTCACGAAATAAAACCTAAAATCATTTTCAGTATGTGTTGTTATTATTTGGCTGCACCTATCTGTTGAGGTCCCGGAATCAGGGTGCGATCGTCTTGGTACTACATACCAAAACTTTCAAAGAAAAATGTCAAAATGTCCAACTACAGTGTCAAAATGTCTGAAAGGTTGGTTCTGTTGTCTAGGTGCCGATAGCTTACGTGCAATAAATTCGTTCCCCAAAAATATGTTTGTCAGATTGATAATGGGTTGAAAACACACGTCAAACGTTAAGTTCCTTCCCTTAAAGGCTTTGTAGTCCACAAAAACGTAAAATATTAATTCCGTCTTCTGATCATGTCATTAGGACATAAGTTACAACTTTTGTGTGCTCATGAACAGCTGCACCAAAACACGCATGGATGTTTCAAGTGCACGGTTGGATAGGTGCGCAGAAGTAATAAAAAGTTCTTATGCAACTAGATTTTTTCAGATTTTCAGACGAAGGGGATGAAGTAATGATAGACTTTTTCTGGACCTTTCTTCCATCAGAAATATTGATACAGTTGATTTAACAAAAGTCCATACTCCAAACATGGGTGTAAGTTCCTGGGCAGAAAAGCTTCCCTAGATATCAGAAATATGAAGTCGAGAATAGCCAATCTTTTATAGCTGTTCTGCCCATATTAGAGGACGTCCACCCCAGTTGTTAGAAGTACAACATAATTTGTTTACCATAGTAACCAGCAAAATCACAATTTTCGCTATGAAAAAGTATCCTTAAACTTCTGATATAATTCATAAGGACGATTTCGTATCGATCAAATACATTAATTTGGAGACGTGAATTTATTGGGGTTTTTCCAAAAAAGCCAGGCAGCATTTCTTCATCCCGACTAAGTTACCCGATCACTCACGGAAATTTCCTGTACAGCCGAGAGTCCAAAATTCGTCGAAATTAGCTTTCTCAGAAGGCTAAATGTGAAGTGTGTATAGATGTTTTTTCTGTCTGTAGCACATGCGTCCATGCAATCTATTTCTCATTGCCATTGTCGATGCACGTTCTGTGGGTTTTATTGGAAGCATAACTGCGCTTTATTTGAAATAATACAAAGTCTTGGATCTCATATTGCCGAATTAATGCCTAATGCTAAAAAATGTTGTTCGTGGCGATCAGTAATTCGAAAAGCAGTGCAGATGCTCAACTATTTGTACATCTATCATAAATTAGATCATGCGTTTGTGTTTACTTCCGATCTCTTTCCGGAAAACTTCGCTTATCCTTTTGCAATGTTGTATCTTCTGAAAATATGTCTGCATTAACGTTTTTCATTTCAGATTTTAGTGATTTTGTGTTGCTTCCGACATCTAACGTTTTGCATACAATTTCTGAAAGGTCTGTCACTCACAAGCAAACTCTTGGAGTCGATATTTTTCACACACCGGTTTATTGTTCCTTGAATGGAGTAAGTTACTTACCGACTTGCTGAGGCGGCTTTTAAATACTTCTTTCATTTAATACAGTAGTTTGTGTTTTTGTAAAGAAACTAAAACAACATTGTCGGGTATATTCCAGCAACTGGCGTGCAAGTCGTGTTGAAGCCATAGCTGCTCAGATTTGCTTTTCGGAAAAGCGATTTAGTGCCAAGGAAGATCATTTACGCCATTTGAGGAAATCGGTTCCTATCATTGTTATTGTTATAGGTGGTGGTTGTGACAGGGATGGTGAAAGTTACGTAGAATGTTGTTAATGGTAGAGGACTGGTGATGGCGCTTTCGCCAAAGTGATTTTGAGGGCTCGAGTAGTTATTTTTATAGTCAGTGATCGTTGAACGACACTCCTACAATCGGCGGTGGATGGAAAACTCTATGAAATGACAAAGCCGGACAACAAACGTAGAAACCATGAATTCCTCCAGTAACGACAGGGTCATTTTCCACTCCTCTTGGTCATATTTATTTGATACTTAACCCAACCAAGGTCTCAGGGGACGACACCTAGTCCTGGAAATATATTTCACAAAGGTAACTGTAGAATTGTTTTGTTGAAACAAGCTTTCAAAGCAAGAGGCTATGGCTTGGGTGAAAAAAAATAAGGAAGATCTGTGTTGTGTTTTATAAATAACGTTGGAAGAATTTGTGAGCAAAGAGGTATAATGTTTGACATCAAAGCTGCGTGGACGCACGACACTTTTTTCGTTTTTTTGTGCAACTGCTATAACTGTTACTATTACTACTTTTTCTGTTATATTTAACTATATGGATAGACTCACGATTGCAGCTAATACTATTTCATCGGCAAAATTGAAGCTAAAGAGGGTAGTAAACCGGTGTTGTCCAATCAATCTTATACTTAACCCACAAGAATTGCTATACAAAAGCTTTTGCTTTTAAATGAAGCATATATGTCTAAATAACAACACACTAAAAATCTCCCAAAATCCCACAACAGGAAATTATGTTTTTGATGACCAATTTCTTCAAGAGAAAATAAGAATAGTAAATTATTGTTTTGAGGCAGGACTTAGTATGCAAAATAACATAGGAAAAATTCCCATTAATCACATCACGGAAAAATTGTTATGTGGGGGTGAAAACATTGAAAGATTCAATAAAATCAGCGAAAATTGGAATTTGCTCAGTACTCATTAAAATAGTCCGAACAACAATCATTTTCGTGGTACTTAGATCAAAGCAACCGTGTACAATATTATACTTGAAATCACAATTAATGAACACATGAAAAAGATGTAATTTTTGGGTGAAAAGTGTGAAAAAGTAAATAAATGTACAACAGTTGGAATTACTTCACTACTCGTTCAAACAGTTCCAAGCACAAACATTGCCGTCGTATTATACACTAAATCGGTAAATACCTCTCTTAAACTCCAAATAAATGGTAGCAAGATGAAAGTGTCAATGACACTGCGGCTCAACTGGTCTAAGAAGAGACTAAACTAAATAGAAAGCTCCAATAATACCAACTCATTTGATCAGGTTTCTACAGTAAAAACATCACACCAAAGCTGCATATGAAATCTGAAAAAGATCGCGTGAGGGATGTGACCTGTATGGCGTGCTAATGGAATTGTTGACAATCTATGTGCAAAATCCAAGATGGCTGCTGGCGGCCATGGTTTTTAATGAAATTCTGAAAAAGTCGATAGCTCCCATCTAGATATTGCCCGCAAGCCACATATGAAATTTGGAACTGATCGGATGAGAGAGGCGGTCTGCAGTGTGTGCCAATGGAATTTTTGACAATTTATGTGCAAAATCAAAGATTGCTGCTGGCGATCATGTTTTTGAAGGAATTTCAGAAAAATTCGATAGCTCCCATCTAGACATCACACAAAGCTGCAAATGAAATTTGAAAAAGATCGGGTGAGAAATGAGGCCTGTGTGGTGTGCCAATAGAATTGCTGACAATTTATATGCCAAATCCAAGATGCCCGTTGACAGCCATGTTTTTCAACAAAATTCGAAAAATTCTCTTCTAGACATTGCCCCAAGTCCACTAATGACACTCGGGACTGATCGGGTGAAGGCTAAAGGAATTGTGGACGGACGGACGGACGGACGGACGGATCGTAACCCATCCCTATAGTTCACCCTTGTCGTTGTCAAGTAGAGCTAAAATATGTGATTTTGTGGGTAAAATGTTTTTTTTAAATTCATCGTGATATATCAATGTCATATATAAATAATAAATATAAAATAATAACTGCTGAAATGTCAATGTAGATAATCTAGAGATCTGATAAATGGTCCTGTCACTATGCGAAATCAGATTTCCAGATTATCTGCGTTGACATTGCTGCAGTTATTATTTTCCTGGCATGTCTTACACGCATTTGAATAGGTGAGTCTGTTTTTGTTGCAACTTCACCATGACGTCTTACACCCTGTGCCACAGTTAATGTTTTTCATCTTCACCAAGGAATTTGGTGCAGATGGATGGTCACTGGTTATTTTGATGTAAGTTCCACGGAAATGATTGATGTTTAAACTCTTTTGTTGAGTATTGAGTAAATTCCAATTTTTGCTGATTTTATTAAATTTTCAATGCTTTTACCCCAAGATAACCATTTTCCTGTTCTGGGATTAATGGGGATTTTTCATAGTTTGACTTGATTGACTTGACTACTAAAGAACTGCCGATTAACATCATCTGTTGTTAAAATCAGTTGGGTTAAAAGACAACCCAAATCAACTGAGTTGAGTGAATATGAACCTAATTGGGTCCATATTCACTCAACCCAGTTAATTTGGGTTAATGGTTAACCCAACTGATTTTAGAGTGTAATAGGAGAGTGTATCCCCACAGAAATATTGTAGCCAAGGGTTTTGCATTACCCGAATATTTTAGAATTTGTACCGCTGTGTCGATGTTCCATGAATGAAATATCGAGAAATCCTGACCCAATCACGAAAAGCGAACGAAAAAATAGCATCTGAAATTCACTGTGCTGCCATTTTTTCGTCGATGAGGGATATTCTACAGTCTTAGGAGTGTAAGTGGACAGCCCGCCTTTGTAATCACAGAACTGTAACTGTCGGTCGAAATTCAGCTCAACTGTGTCATAGAAGCCATCATCTTTCGACATATTCTTCGAAATGTGATTTTTCACTTCGCCATAACGGTGACTGGAGAGGAATGTTCAATGATTTTCCACAGAAGTATTACATATATAGTATATGATAACAGGTGTACTTTGGTACCTCGAGTTTGGCAGTTTGTTAGATAAGGATGGACAAATTACTTTATTTATGCTACGATCAAATTGCAGCTGGATATTACGCTATCACCCACGAAACCAGCACATTATTTCCATTGAGACGGAGATACAAAGATGGTGGAATCTTGTTAAACAGAAAATAAAGGCAACCATCAAACAAATTCATTGCTTCTGTAATCCACTTCCAAGTAAATGGTATTAATTTCATCTTTGATAGGTATAACTACTATTCTTCACACATAATACGATTAGTTATCTATCTAAGTATTTATCGGATATATATGTCTGAATTGCTCATCAGTTTGTGTTATCTCTCAAAATGAATAGGTTGCTGTTCTTCTGTTATGTTAATTGGAGAGCTATCAGATTGCAACCCGCTCATAATGACTTGAAAGTCAATTCTTTTGATAATGTCGATAATATATCACCTGTTAACTCTATCAGTCGTGTTCTCTCGGATGTATCGTTTATCAGGACCATTTCCAATAACTGTTCAGGCCATGGATAAATGAACATTGAAATATTTTCTCTAATTTATGATAATATGTTTAAGGTATACCTCGAGGTCCCACTTACAACTGAATGTGTTCAACAAATACCTGGAGAGCGAGGTTAAAAGTTAGACTTGACCTTGTATTTGTCAGGAATTGACGGAAAGCGAGTAAACGAACTGTATCTTACAAAAGCCCGAACGTCGTCTTTATTTAGAGGTTATTAATTGGTTAGTTTCTTACTGGCCAATACGAAACAAACCAAGTAATAACCTCTTTATTTGTTAAACCAAAACGAACGATTACAAACATTCTCAGACCTACAGTACGTGGAGAGTGTATTATCACTAAATCACCCGCAGAATGGAGATTACACGCAAGCAGTAATTGCAAATTTGTTGCAATGCATAACCAGCACAAGCAAAGTTTCAGCCAATGGACCTCCGGGTTAAACCCGGAGGTCCATTGGCTGAAACATTGCTTGTGTTTTTTGTCGATATGTACACATTTTGAAAGTTATAGCTAGGGTGACAACACCACTCCGTGGGTGATTTAGTTACAATCCACTCTCCACGTACTGTATTACAGTTTTCTGGCAGTGCTATTGTTTCTCATTCTTTTCACTATATCCGAAGTTTCCTCCTCTCTTAGTTACTGGGGAAGCCGCGGCGTTCGGATAGTTGAACTTCCTCTTCTCCCACTTCGACAAATGTCTGTTTACGACACGGAATTTTAGCTTGCGATAACTTTTCTGTACAACTCTCTTCTTTCGTCTCTTCATTCACCTTATCATTACTTATTTCTACCATTTATTTCTTATCAGACAAAACTCTGCTTCAAACTACGCCACCATACCATGTAACGCCAATTTTCCTGATTGCGTTCAACGAATAATTGTGAACATTTCGATGCAAACAAGTTGCTTGCGTTTAGTAACGCATCGGTGGAAAACTCTAACTTGGTTCATGTGGCTGAGATCGGCGTCATATCAGCCGCGTTCGAAGCCAGATCAGCCGAGTTTGATAATGATTCTTGGAAAGAAAATCATATCTAATAAATAAAAGCCTTTAAAGATTTAGTCAAATCGGTTCAACGCGAATCAGCATTCAATTTTTTTATAATTACATTGTTAATGTAGTTATACGTTTTGGGTCCAAATACTGAATTCCCATTGGTCAGCTGGATGAAAACGTCATGTCCAAATGTAATTCATTTTCCAATGAATACATTTGGTCGAACTTTGACACGCATTTACGATAGAGCACAGTTGACAGAATGTAATTCGGGCGATGTTTGTGCGGGTTTATAACTTTTAGCGCCTCTCTAGTGATCAGTGATTATAGTTTACTGATATGTTAAATAAATTGTTTTGAACATTCCAAGTTTCGTTGCGAAAGACGACAATTTGACAAATTTGGGTCAATGCCGAAAACCGGCGCTCAACTCAGAGTTGTGCGCTTTGTCTTTTGTGTGAGGGTGGTTTTTCGCCTCGTTCGTCCGTACATGTGTTATTTCGTCTTTCTGCTTTATTGTTTGGCAAAAAGTAGTTTAAACAGTTACGTAATGTAATTATAAAAATTTAATGCAATTTTTATATTCTTTATTGTGTATGAACGTGTGGGAATGGGTACAAATTATGTACGAATCCCGAAGGGATTCATACAATTTGTACCCATTTCCACACGTTCATACTCCAATAAAGATTATAAAAATTGCATTCAATTCTTAAATATTTGTTTCCAATCATTCTATAGCCAGTGATCTCTCATTGGAACGAACTTGTTACTCTTGCTTTTATTACGTGTGTAAGCAGGGGGATTGCAATGATTGTTTCAAGAAGTTTCCGATTTGTTTGTCTATCGTACAGCAGTGTTTGAAGCAAGAGACGCATGCTCAAGACGGAGAGAGCACGAGACGTGGGAATCGATTTAAGTCTTCTCAGAGTTATACTCAAAATCGCCAGTCAAATTTGGTATTTATATTATTTTCCAGACGGGATCTTGTGACACTGACTGGAAAGGGAGTACCCAGCTTACAATTTAGAAGAATCGGGATCCGTTGAACCCGAGCGACGACGTTTCGGGATCCGTTGAACCCGAGCGATGGCTGTTCAGTAAATGTGTGGGGCAGACCAATCAAACTTTCAACGCGCAGCCCCGAGGCCACACGTTGAAAGTATCGATTGATCTACCCCAAATAATAAATGTGGACTCTTCAAATATCTGCCATTGAACTGGCATGGAAGATACCACTAGAGTTAAAAGGGTTAAAGTATAGTTCGACAAGAAGGAAATATAAGTTTAAAAATGTTTGCCTTGGATAATGAATCAAAACCTCACGTAATTTTCGTTTTTTATCTGATTAACATAGTTCCTCTTTTTGAGTATTGAAAGGAAATAATTTGGGTAAATATGCAACGGCAAATAAAACTACTATGTTCATAAGTTTGCCATTTGTCAATGTCTGTGTTTGAAATACATTATCGTGGTAATTCTAAAGAGCATACATATGACGGATTGTCTGATCGTCACAGTTTGCTATTGTAAACATAATCATTTTTTTAAAGTGACATCTTAACATTTATTTCATTATGACCATCAAATAATTCATTATGGAAAATGTCGTTCATAGCACGCCTAAAACGGGAATGACGTCATAAGTAAACCTCGACGTGGTAACGTTGTGAGTGAGTTGCTTTCGGAAGTAGAATTGAATTAACCTTCTCTTATTTTTCATTAACTATCTTATCTAATACAAACGGAAGACGACATTTGCAGAAAACATTTTCCTAAATAACCAAATATTTTCATATTATTGTCTCGAAAACATAGCTTATGACCACTCATTGGAACAAGCTTGACAAGCTCTTTCCAGTGAGGGTCTTAAGCTAGTTTTTGAGGCAAAAATATGAACAACGAAATGAAATTTGGGTAGCGATTTTTGTGCACAGCGGTGGTCAGCTTTAGTCTTTACGTTTGCTAAAAGTTTAAATTACACATTATGTGATATCAAGAACCTAAATTCGTCACTATTTGACGTGAAATTTCTGAACCTCTTTCTCTAAAATCGATCTGAGCCTCGGTAAACGAGGCTCAGCTATATTGTAGTGAACGTGGTACAGACATTTCATGTGAAATCGCGACTCATTGGAGATTCTCTATATTAAGAATATTAAGGAAAATAAAAATTATAATCATCAAGTTTGGTTGACTGAAGCTATTAACACATCATCATTAAAAGCATTAAAAGCTCATTCTTGTTTGTATAATGAACTGTAGTTGGCAGAGAAAATGGGAATACAAATCATGGAAGACTTGTTGGAGTTTTTGTTATTTATAAATAACTACAGATGGGTTTACGTTCAATTTCGCTGGTAATATTGGTAAAGTAATGTTCTGTTTAACTGCAACACGCCCTGGGCATTGCCCTCCTTGTAAAATACTGTTCAAACTAGAAGTCCTGTCATGAAATGCGCATAAATAGCACGTCGATCTGCGCGTTCATCTATGCGTTATGGCCTTAGTAAGACTATCAAATTCTGTACATGTGGCATGTGCACAAGCAATGTTTCAACCAATGGACCTCCGGGTAACCCGGAAGTCCACTGGCAGAAACATTTCTCGTGTCTGCAATGAGTCACCAGGAGAACCTGCCGTGCTTTGGATGCCATTCGATATGGCAATTAAGCCTAGATAAGCGCACAGTTCGTGACAGGACTTCTAGTTTTAACTGTAGATGGCGTTTTGCTGAGGTATGTTTCACTGTTGCAAGAACGATCTCGACTAAACAAAAGGTAAACCACTCTTTCTTGGGGCTCCGCGGCTCTATTCATCCTCGTTAAATATGACGTGTATAGCCGTCCTGGTCGAATACGTTCATCATTCTGTCGAATGTATTTGATGATATTCCCACAAAAAAATGTTTCGATCGTTCATGTTCTGTTAGAGTAATGTACTTTTCGATAACTGGAGTAAATTATGCATGGTGCTCTATGAACCAAATAAGCCTCTCGTGGTAAGAATTTTCGCAATGTGGAAGAGGATAAGTGGCTCTCGATCATTCAGTTTTGAAAGGTGACAGATTCATCCTTTTTGTATTCCATAATGACTGCAGAAAACACGCTTGCAACACTGCGATCTCTAAGTGGACACTTTCGCGATCAAATCGCAACATGCTTACGCCAATGGATCTAGAGTTCATCAATAAAATATTGCAAAATCAAGAAAAAAAAGGAAAATTGTATCTGAAATTCTATGTTCTCAAATGTCTTTCCGACAACTGAAATCCTACAATATTGTGTAAGGACAAGCAAAAAGAAAACTTCGACCGGATCACGATCCAGTCGCGATCAGATCACAGTTTCCTGTCCATTTTTGTAATCATAGTGCTGTTTCTCGCCATTGTACGATATTTATGGTTTGTATTACCAAGAGGATGGTGTTTTTGAGTCGTCCCCATTTATAGTCTATGCTTAGTCATAACATGGTTGACCATATAAGTAGAAGCAACTCGCGTACCTTTGCGGAAGACAGAACGTGGAATAAAACCACAGTGTGTTGATGGAATTAGAGGTGCGTTGTCGTTGATGGCGGAAATTAAGCGTAAACACCAATAAGTTCACGCGCAAACTATGACTTTCCCAGATTAAAGTGTATTTTCAGGGCAATAATTGGCCATCAGAAAAGCAGTTTAAAGTAAATTCTCAGAACCCACTTGGAATATAGTAAACGCAAAAGATTCCCTCCCATGCTATTCAGATGGCACGATCAGCTACTTTTAGCAACTTTGCTTGAAAGAATCACTTGTTTTACTGCTATTACGACCCAATCCAACATCCGTATTTAACATATTAAATATTCTTGTATCCTGGATGCTCCCAGTAATAACGTATATTCTCTAAAAAGTAACACTTCCTGTCTAAATGAACTTTTTTGAAACCTCGCTATCCTGTTTTTTTTCAATTTGTATCAGGACAAAGATATTTGCTGCAGGTCTATAAAACAAATATCTTACAACACACCTTGTCCATTACTCAAGCTGACACTAATAAGTTCTGATGATCAATTCCACAGTGTCCATAAACAAGTACAGTACGTGGAGAGTGGATTGTAACTAAAACACCCGTGGAGTAGAATTATCACCCAAAGTATCACTTTCAAATTCTGTAAATATGGACAAAAAATACAAGCAATGTTTCAGCCAATGGACCTCCGGGTTTAACCCGGAGGTCCATTTGGCTGGAACTTTGCTTGTGGTGATTGTGCTTTGCAACAAATTTGCAGTTATTGCTCGGGTGGAATCTCCGGGTGATTTAATGATAATACACTCTCCACGTACTGTACGTTCACAATTTCACTTTTAAAAACATTTTTGTATAAAGTATTTTAGACTAAATTTTTGGATACATTCATTGACAACGCATTCATGGATAGATCCATCACACCAAAGTGTTGAGATTTTTATTTCAAATCCTACGTTAATAATCAACAGCAATGATGTCCATGAAGTGAGTGTCTGTCCTGTTACGTAATATATAACAGTTGCAAATAATTAATGCTTCTGGCGTTATCCCAAAGTTCTGATACATTCCTAGACCAACACATCTCCAGTCGTGGTTTTAAGTGGTAAAACTGGTAAAGGACGATCAAATCCTTCAAACTGCCTGGTAAATTTCTTGTGTCGATTTGTACCTTTTCAGATGTCTGTGATGTTACATAATATTTTTTTAACCAAAACAACTTTCTCCTCGCATCATAATATGTGGTGCTGTTAGAATAACAGACTTAGTAATTGAAATTGGACAATAAACAATCTTTAACGAAAAAAGCATTTTAACCCTTTACCTAACCTGATAAGCAGACGACACTTGCAAACAAAATTCTTGAATAACTAATTTTTTTTCATTTTTTGTCTCAAAAACATAGGTTATGGGCGTCGAGCTCGTTCAAATGAGGGGTCATAACCTATGTTTTTGAGACAAAAAAATGAAAAAAATAATGAAAATTAGTTGGCGAGTTTTTGAGAAACGCAGGCGGTTTTGGCCGTTACGTTGGGTAAAGGGTTAAGGATAAAAGGGATTTCTGTTGAGCATCGATGTGATATGAACTTTCTGAACCGAGTTCACTAAAATCGTCCTGCCCGGGTTTGCTGAGGCTGAATTGATTTTAGTAAACGAGGCTCTCAAATCGTGACGAATTTGGAATTCTTTTTATTATATAATGTACAATTTAACCCGTTACCTAAAAAAACTGTCTAAGCTGACCAGCGCTATTTTCAAAATTTATCAACCAAATTATATGTTTCTTAATTTTTGCTCCCAAAACATAGCTTCTGACCTCTCATTTGAACGAGCGCACCGAACTCGTTCCATTGAGGAGCCTGCGTCACGATTTCGGGGTATTAACCCTCTCCAACAATAATGATGATTTGTACATAAACTTTCTTTTATCAAATTGAGTCATTTGAGACAACTATACCCACCTTTCTCAGGACATCACTAGAGGTACTTTAGTGATACAGTTAAAAACAATTCTTCAGACACTCTGTGGGCACGACAAATCTTGGAATCTCGTCTGGGAAAGACTATGATTCTCCGGAATCATTAAGTCTGGTTACTTCTTTCTATCATTTACTTTTCATTGCAATGCACATAAACTGTTTATTGGTTCAATAAATTATTTTGCTTTCAGGCGGTTTTACGACGATTCATCCTGGTCAGAACGAAGTTAATTAAATATGGAAATAAATAAAGAAAATACACATCCAAGCGTCTAACCTTTGAGGAGACAAAAATATAAAATATGTCTAGAAGATTGGTAACCCTTTCAATTGGTTATGAAGAATTTGTTGCGAATATATAAAGTAGTATACGATGACACAACACAATGTGCAACAGAGAGATAAGGAGGGTCAGCAACAATTTAATTCTACAGCCCCGAAGAGTTGTATAATTCAGTTAATACTGAGCCTCCTTATTTATACAACATAGATTCGTCCACTCTGTTGTAAATTATATTCTTTTAGATGATACCATTCAGATAAAAATGTTTACGTCTACGACGATTTTATTTTCATTATTTTTTTTGTATTGCTGAACCTCCCTCTTTGTACAAAATACATTCGCCCACTTACAGTACTGCCCACGCGTTGATTACGATCACTCCACGGCGACTGTACTGTGTCTGTAAATTATATTCTTCTTTATCTGATAACCATAGAGTATAACAACCGTTGTATATACTTGAAGTATATACAACGGGTGTTGTATATAATTATAATTTATGCGAACGACCTCTGACCTCTTTCAATTCCATTTTCATTCATTCATTCATGAAACATCGTTATATCACAGGGCAGGTTTTAATTGTACGCTTATTGCACTTTGTCAAAATCGTCTGATGGTGTCATTTCTTATTCATTTTGCGTCAATAAAGGCAACCTAAAATTTTGCTTCAAAACATTGTAGAAATTACTTGAATGTTAATAGTAATTAGTATGCGGCGACTGCGAACTATTTATAGTCACGGCCTCGATCAAAAGTACTCGCGGAACTGTGCTAATTAAAAGTTCGTCTGCTCTACCTGAAAAAAAAACACTTCGTAAAAATTGTAAACAAACGCAAAATTATTTGTTATATTGGGACTACAGCATAAAACACGGAAGAAAACTGGAACTATGTCAAAAAAAGAATAACTCTACTGAAACACCGTTTTGTTACTGTTAATAAAATAGTTGAAATTTATTTTGTTCCAGCGCAGTTACATGATGCAAGAAGTGCAATCGCACTTTACAATCGCCGTCATCGATTTTGTAATGTAAGGGACACAACTCTATGCGTCTTGTCCTATTTCTTTTGTCTCGTAGACTGGTTTTCTTTGGAGGCCCGTGGGAAGCATATATAAGTCGGGTAGACGCACGAGACGGGTGTCTGTTTGTTATCAGATAAAAACAATAAACATATAGTGTGTTTTTATATCTGTGTTATACAACTCGTTGAAATATGGTTTATTTTTTCTCGGCGAAGCCTCGAAAAAATAAACCATATTTCAACTCGTTGTATAACACAGATATAAAAACACACTATATGTTTATTGTCTATATATATTATATACTGTGCAGCTGAAAAGGTTAACATCATACATGGAATCCTGAATCTTGATCTTTGTAAAACAAAATTGAATTGGTTAACTTCCTAGTTGTATGATGGAAAAAATTTGTGACTTGAAGTTTGATTTTTCCAACATCAGTGTGAAGACGGTTAACATTATATACATTTTCTAACTATGTTAATTTGTAATTATATGTAAAACAAACCTTGGAGTACTTTTTGCAACTCAGCTTTGCCCTTTAGATGAAGAGGTGCTGGTGTTTTGCGTCTCTGACTACGTGCCAGTCTGGCGATAAATAGAAAGAGGATTTTGTTCGGGATTGATTTTGTCTGTGAGAAATCTGTAAGGGGGGATTTTGTCGACGAGGGATTTTGTCGGAGGGTTTATGTCGGAAGGATTATGGCGGGGGGATTATGTCGTGGGGAATTTTGATGGCATCCCTGCTGAACAACAACAAGGGCCCTTAGCCAGACATGGACTAACTTGTCGATAGTCTTTAGCAGAGCACACACAAGAATAGCAGTGTGTTGTTTAGGTCCATCCGAATTTTGAAGTGGTTTCTATCCGTTTTCAGAAACAAAATATCCCCCACCTATTAATTTCCAGCCTTGAGTGTGTAGCATAAAAGTTTCCAATGAGCCAGATAGAGGGCCTTTCGGGAAAGATCTGACATGTTGGTGGGGCGCGGTGGAGTAGAGGTAACTATTTCTCGTCATATCACCGAACTTAAGCAACGTCGAGCTCGGTTAGTCCTTGGATGGATGACCGTCTGAGCAATCGATCCGGACTCCCGCGTTGTGTCGCTGGGCAAGGCACTTAACCCCGATTGCCCACATGGGGGCACGATGACGCCGTGTACCAAGGCGCACTGTACATCGATGGTGCGCACGTCTTCAACCAATTCAACCCTGCCTGACAGCTGCTCGTCATTGCTCCGTTGTTCTCTCCGGGTATTCCGGCTTCCTCAACCCATAAAACTGACACCTACACGATTTGAAATTGGCTGTTCAAGTGTCGTTAAACCCTAATAAATGAGATGTTGGTTTTTCGTCAGGTCAGCATTTCGATTGAAGTAATTGGTTATTTTGCCAAATTCATCTCTAGTTACTACCATACGGCGGATGCGCAAAGGATGGGATAATATTTTTCTCGTTTATTTACTATTCATGTGTACTACAAAGTCTGCAGATATAGAGGATATGAAATGAGTGTGTTTCTCATATAATATTTATGAAACGAGTCTAAGAATTTTCCGTTTTGGCGAGCCTCTGGCGAGCCGAAACGGAAAATTCGGACGAGTTTCATAAATATTATATGAGAAAAACATTCATTTCATATTCTATTTATCATTTGACACACACACGCACAAATTAGCCACTTAGTGTGACTTTTTAACCCATCACCTGACTTGAGTTGCAGACGGCACTTGGAATAAACATCCTCGTATAACAAAAAACTTTAATGTTTTGCTTCCAAAACATAGGTTATCACCCCTCGTTGGAACGAGCTCGTCGGGCTCGTTCCAATGAGGGCTCATAACCTATGTTTTGGAAGCAAAAAGTGAAAATATAAAAAAAATGAATGGCGTTTTTCTTGTCGGTAAAAGATTAATGGAATATTACCCACCCTAAATAGGACTGATAACGTAAATTCTCCCTACTGAAATTATGCAAATGTAACCCAAGGTGTATTTTGTTTAGCCAATCAAATTAGTCCAGTTTTGAAAATGACCAATGAAAGCTCCCAACTCTAATTATGCAAATTATGAAAATGTGGCCCAGTTTTATTTTGTTCAGCCAATCAAATTGTCTAGTTTTGAAATTGGCCAGTGAAATTGACGGAAGGCTTTATTTATCACTGATTAATATGAAAACAAAATATCAAATATTTAAAGTGAACAAAACGGGGGAGTCATATGATAAATTTATTTATTTATTTATTTATTTATTTATTTATTTATTTATTTATTTATTTATTTATTTGTGTTTAAGATCACATATTTCTGCACAATGGCTAATCGTGACCAAGAGTTTGCAGATAGATGAAATCAAAAATATATCGCATGAACCAGAATGTATATTTCTTCCCAACAACTCACTTCCTCTACCTTTTCTGCGGAACGAAACAGAAAAATGCATGACAGATCACTATGCTGACTGAAATATTCTTCAAATGGCAGGTACACATCTGATCTGGTAAAAGATGGTAAGCGTAAAACTTGATATATTGTAAAATAAATTATTTATTTATCCCTCTCCCGTTTAAATTAGGGCGGTGGCCGTTGGAATCATGTCGAAGGAGACAGGTATCCAGCGTCTGACACGGTGACGATTGAAGATAGTTATTTAGACACGCAAAAGATAGGTATTTAGTCCTTTTGCAACGTAATGGCCAAAATCGGTCAACTCTATTCACAAAAAAATATCACTCAATTTTCATTATTTTTTTCATTTTTTGCCTCAAAAGAATAGCTTATGACCCCCTCATTGTAACGACCTCGATGAGCTCGTTCAAATGAGATGTCATAAGCTATGTTTTTGACACAAAATTGAAAAAAATAGTTATTCAATAATTTTGTTTGCAAGTGTCGTCTTCTTTTCGGGTAAAGGATTAAAGCTTCGCTATAGTTCGAGTGTGAGTTCGAGTATTTTGATCCGAATAATAGATGTACGATGAGTAAATTGAAACCTTTTTGAGAGTACAATCAGATATCGAGTACCACTAATGGCATGAAAAGCTTAAAATAAAGACTATTCATCTGTAATTACCAGTCATTTAATCTTCGGTGTTTTGTTTGGTGAAGTACGATAGCAAAGGTTCTCGACCGACTTTTGTTTGAAGGAAAATACATTTGAGAATAAATAGACAGAACGCATTGTGTGATCGATAAACAATCAAAATAACCTTTAAGAACCCCAAAAATAACATTTGTTATATTTTCTATTGGGCCACTTTGTTGAAATTCGTAAAGCTTATTCTCTTAGGCTGGTGTCCATTCACGCCTAACCATTTGGTGGCTATTACCTATAGTAAAAAGATAAATACAAAGTTGAATGGATTTGTAAAACAGTTGGGAGAAACATTTTTGAAAGAAGTTCGAAGCATGTCAGGATGTCTGATGATTTTGACAAATAAATTACTAAAATAACCAAAATGATACCTTGGATTGTTAGAAATATGTCAAGGAACGTCGCTATCAGTGGTTTATAAAAATGGTGTGGGAATGTCATGACAGAATAATGTAAGTGAAAGTCGAAAAAAGATCGTTTTCGGGTTTTTCTTGTATAACGAAATTTGGAAACTTTTCGAAGCGTAACTAATGATTCGACGGGAAACGAACTAGTTTAAACGGTGCGGGAAAAAAGTTCAGGCTTGTACCTCACCAGTTAAATTCAGAAATATTTATATCATAGCGGCGATTCCGTTAACTACAAGGGTTTAAAGATTAATAGATGTCTAATAAATGTTTGTCTATCGTTACAATACTGTGATTACAAAAGCGGATAGAGAATTTCGATTGGAGCACGAGTCAGTGGCGTTCTGGTCAAAATGTTCTACCCGCTTCTGTACCCACAACATTGTACAATCACATAGATATGTCGAAATAGAAAGGTGTGCACATTGTTTCTCGGATATTAACCCTTTACCTAACAAATCGCCCGCATACGCCCGCGTAATATGCAAATTGAGCAGTTGAAAAAATTAAATTTTTCAAAATATTTCAACAAAACCATATCATGTGACCCCCTCATTGGAACGAGCTCATTGAGCTCGTTCCAATGAGGGGGTCACATGATATGGTTTTGTTGAAATTTTTTGAAAAATTTAAAAAAATTATATTTAAAATAATAAATTTTGATATCGTCTGCGTTGGGTAAAGGGTTAATTCGTTTGACTTTTTACATGATTCAGTCTGGATTTTGAATATTTTATTAATCCCATTGTCTAAAACACACAGAAGGCGATATTTGCATAACATTTTGAATAACTTGAACGTTTTAACTTTATACTTTGTGCTTCAAAAGCATAGCGTATGGCCGCTCGTTGGGAACGAGCGCGTTCCAATGGGGGTGTGGGTGTCATAGACTAAGTTTTTGGGGTAAAAAGGAAAGAAAATAGTTTTTATTTGAATGTCGACTTTTATGAAAAGCGCTGCCCGGTTATGATAATTTCGTTGAATAATGGGCATGAACTCCCTGAATACCGGTATATATAAGTGTTGCGAATAGATCGCATTCCTATCGCAATTTGATCCACATGGGGCGCTTTTGTGGCACCACGATACTGTTCATTTCACGTCCAAAACATACAGTTACGTAGTGTCAGTATTATTCTCAAATAAAGTAGATGAAGGTTATTACCAACCTGTGGGCTTCCGAAATGGTATATTGAAGGGAATCGTCGATTTATTACTGGCCTGTTCTATGAAATTCCCATCTACAGCAACACTAAACCGTGCGGAAAATAAAAGTCTGGTCCGCACATGTGTGGAACGGAAATCGTTGACAGACTATTTTATAAAGAAGCGAAATTTCACTGGAATTTTCTACAAATCGTGTACCGCATTTACAATTTCAATCCCTAGAGACAGCTAAAAGTCGTCCCCTGAGTTGCAATGTGTTCTATGTGCCAGTAGGCACATAGAACACATTGGAACTCAGAGGACGAAAGAGTAACACAGGTTCCCCTCGCAAGTTTGGTTGGCGACAAAATGTGCTCTTTTTGGTGATAATTATCAAATAAATTGTCGAGTGTCCTTCTAATAATTGTTTTATAGACGTGAAGGCGTGTAATAAACACAGAACGACACACGCGTGTGAATGGGTTAATCGTTATGGCACCAAAACATAGGTTATGACCCCTCTTTGGAACGAGCTCGAGCTCGTTCCAAAGAGGGGTCATAACCTATGTTTTGAAGACAAAAAATGAAAAAAATAATGAATATTAATTGGCGATTTTTGTGAATAGCGCTGGCCGGTTTTGGCCGTTACCTTGGGTAAAGAGTTAACCATTTTCATTTGGTTTGTTTGTTTCCTTTTTTGCTATTGGGGTTTAACGACACCTTCAACATCCAGAGCCATGTCGGAGAGCTTTACGGGGGTGGATGAAGCTGGAGGAACTGGAGAAAATCACCGAGCAGCGAAACCCAATTGTCAAACTCTCCAACGTATTAACCTGGCACACGAGGAGTTAGCAACGGTTGACAGCAAGTACACCATCTACATACAGTACGCCTTATACATAACGCCAACCTGCCTCCACGTGGGCAGCTGGGATTAAGTATCATGCCCAGGGACATGACGCAGATGGTGCGGGTCGGGATCGATTTGTCGATCTTTCTATTTAAAGTCCAAGGCACTAACCAAGGAGCCACCGTGCCCCCACTAGTCTGATTGGTAACTATTGGTATGTGGTGCAGGGGCCTCATTATAGTCGATGGACCGGTTTAGGGTCACTTTTCGTTTGCATTCAACTTCTTCACTTATTACAAACTTTTACTACTGAATTTCATTTTAACTATCAAGTCCAAAACATCCTTCAAAAACATGAATCCAGAACTTCCAAAAAGCTCAGTCACGTCAATGGAGCAACACAGAACAGACTTGTCACCAAACATTTGTGCAATTTGTGCAATTGTGGATGGTGTTCAATTTAGAATCCAATAAATCCATGGGAAACAGGTCATGTGAAATAAGGAAAATGTAAATTAATTTTAAAGAGAACCTACATGACGTGACACTAGTAGAATGAGACAGTCAGAACTGCCTCAGAAGGTGATTAATACTTCCATTCCAGGCGTGAATGTGAAGCTTTAAAATCGGTTGAGAAAGTAAAAATTTAATTACTAGTGCACCGGGTAAAAATCTGTATTGGCTGAGTTTCCTGCAGAAGAATCTAAATTAAATCAAGTTTAAGGAGAGAAAACTTGGTTAAATTATAGCAAATTAACAATTCTGGATTATGCGCATAGTCACTTGTTAGTTATCATGTTTGAGAAGTTTTATCAAAATCGTTTCTTAACCATTTGAACCCAAAAGACCCTTTTTTCGGTCCAAGCATAATGTAGTCCCATTTTTTGTCTTATTATAAGAGGTCTATACACGGGGCATTGATGATAAAATAATAGAGGGCTGCAGACTGCAGCTATTATATTATTCTCCCTGTATATTGATATTGGACTGACCCATATCACTGTAAGTGTACACAAAGACGATACCATTCCATGAAACGAGGATCCAAAGTGTTAAATGTTCGATGGGTTACGTATACATGAATTTCATACAGAAATCTATAATCAATGAATTATGACCATTTTCAGTTGTTAGTGTTTATTTATCTTTGAGAAATTTCATCCAAATCGATTCAGAAATGTAGGAGTAGTTGTCCACACAAGAACCTCAAAAACTCATCAACATAAAATTTTCTACCTTGAAAGGGAGATAATCTGACTGAAATAATCGAAGCTTGAACATTTGGAACTATTGATTTATTTATTTATTGGTGTTTAAGGTCACACATTTCTGCACCGTGGCTAACCATGACCGTGACAGTTTTACAGGTGGAGGAAGCCGGAGTACCCGGAGAGAACCACCGAGCAACGGCGAGCAACTGTCAGCTCCCCAACATACCAACTCCACACAGCAGGGTTAGCATTGGTTGAAGACAGGTGCACCATCGACGTGCAGTACGCCTTAGCACACAACGTCACCGTACCCCACGTGGGCAATGGGGGTGAAGTGTCTTGCCCAAGGACACAACGCGGTTGCCGCAGGTGAGATTCGAACCGAGGACCTCCCGGCTTGCAGCCTGCACCCAGTGGCGGCGCCAGAAATTTTTTTGTGGGGGGTGGGGCAACTAGGGGGGCAGACTCCCATGAAGGGGGGCAAATACGTAAAGGATCATATCATTACTTTGTTATGAGGTAGTCCAAACTTGGACCCAAAGTCCGTAATATACTTTTTTGGTTTGGTACGTCTTGTGGACGTACCAAACCAAAAAATTTTATTACGGACTTTGGGTCCAAGTTTCGACTAAATGTAATGGTAATTAGCGGTCCTCCTTTCAAAAAATCCTGGATCCGCGTCTGGTGGGTCTGTGCGTGAGAGAGAGAGAGAGAGAGAGAGAGAGAGAGAGAGAGAGAGACTCATAATACCCGTCTGTCATAATGCGAAATGTATGATTTTTTTAGACAAGGGATATGGATAGACATGCCTTTGTTGGCCCATAACTTAATTATAACTTATAAGTATCTGCATCCGAGTCTTTAAATCACTGCTGCCTGGATGTGTTCATCAGCTAGCCTGAGGCTTTGGGCTAAGTGTGTATGGGAAATTATTGGGAATAAAAAAAGATAGGGGTGTGTGTGTGTGTGAGAGAGAGTGACTGCATGTGTTTGTGTGTGAGGGTGGAAGGAAATGCATGCGAGATGGTTGGGGGGGGGGGGGCAACTGGGGGGCAAAGCCTTCGTTTAGGGGGGGGGCAAATGCCCCCCATGCCCCCCCCCCCCGTAGCGCCGCCACTGCCTGCACCTCTACCAACTGGGCCACCGCGCCCCCAACATTTGGAACTATGTCAATGTACCGCTGTTGGTGATCATGTTTGAGAAGTTTCATCCATATTAGTTCATAAATATGGAGTTCCGCACACAATGATCTCTTTTGGAAATCGATAATGATTATAAGTTGAAGACGAATAACTTGGTTAAAATTGTTACAGATCGAAAATTATGGAATATGCATGGCCACTTGATAGTCGTAATGCTGGAGAAATTAAACAGGACCGATGATCCTATGGAAAGAAACACCCCTTTGAAAGTACAAGGAGGCGACAATATTGGTCTCACTTCTGCGAAATGGTGATAAAACTACAGTACCGTGATCTCAAAAGGGGGCAAACGATATGGATAGGTTCGCGAGTGGTCGCCATTGTCCCATAGCAAGTGACCTCGACTACCCAATAGGAAAGACCGGTGTAAAAGGTGAGCTCGAGAGAGATCGCGAAGTGGGCGCAACGTTGTGTATTTTTTATAACATTTTTTTGTTGTTATTATTTTTGGGGGGCGGGGGGGTTTAAGGCCACGCTGAGGTGATGTCAAATGGCGAAATATGGGACACGTCAGGTTTACTTATTTGGAGTTACCCGAATGGGATTAAGGATACTTCTTGTGGTGTATTTCATCTAAAATAAATAATTCAGGCACTTATGAAATATTCCAGAATGAAAGTATACTTTATTAAAATGAAACGTTCTGAATATAACATAGAATGTAACTCAGTTAATTGATGAACACTTTGTTAATCCTTGCCCCTGACGTTTAACAATGCACCGTAAACACCATGACATATGGTGAAGTGAAAGCTGTTGCGCTTTGACTACAGTCACAGCGTAACATCTTTCACTTCATCAAACGTCATCGATTGGGAGGAGGTACCGCCTTGATTCAGTTGACACCATCTTGGGTGAACAGACTGAATGGCGACATCGTTTGCTGTCGTTCCTGCAATCTAGTGGTATAGAACCAGTGGTAGTAACGATGGAGCTTGTTATTTGTCGCACCATCCCATTTAGACTGCCACATAGATTTGATGTGTTGACTGATATGTAGATTGTATACACTGAATGGAATCCTCAAATCAATGAGATGCTTGTTTAAGGCCCGTGTTGCTTCACTGTCTGTTCTGGTGTTACTGGAGATGTCAAAATGTCCAGGTAACCAATAAAACACGATGGCATATTGGTCAGACATGAAAGAATTCAGTTACAAAATGAGAGGGTTCTTCAACCTGTAGTTGAGAAAATCTAGTAAATAGGAAAGAGAGTTAGAAAAAGATAATCAACCTCCTTGTAGTATATGATCAAGTAGAAATTATGTGAGTCAAGCTAGGTCAGGCAAACCCATTTTATTAATCAACTAAACTTCAGCAAAGTATCTCATAGGTCTGCAAAATAAAGAAAAAAAACTTATAACATTCTCCCCATCCAAAAAAAAACTTTTCTTCCATTTCAGTTTCAGTCATTTGAGGGTTTAGAGAGTTTAGAGTAGTTTAGTCTGTCAGGGGGTTTAGTGGCCCTGGTAGAACGTCTGACCCAATGTCCAGTCCCCCGGTTATCAACATTTCCCATGCCATCGACAGTTTCTGTTGCCTCGCTCTGAACGTCCGAGCTCTTATCTTCTGCCAAATTGTTCACAATTTGTAGTTGTGGAGATGAAAATTCATTGGAAGTCTCATTGGTGCTGCTTTCTACTACTTCCCCTAAAGGTGCTAAATCTCTTGTGGACACTGTTGATTCTCTTCCATCAGAGAAACGAACTTGAGCATAGGAAGGATTAGTGTCAATCAACTCAACTTCATCAACTAAAGAGTCATACTTGGAAGAACGAACATGTTTCTTCAACAAAACTTTTTCAGATTTCATTAACCAAGTGGGTATGGATCGGCCTGTTGTAGATCTACGTTGAAATTTCAAGAAACGTTCATGAGGCGTAGCGTTAGTAGAAGTACAAAGAAGGCTTCTAATAGAATGCAAAGCATCATGCAAAACTAGTTCCCACTGAGAATCATTTAACCCCTTAGACTGTAGTGCCAATGACACAGCTTTCCATATAATGCCATTGTATCGTTCGCATTGTCCATTGCCTTGAGGATTATAAGGCGTTGTTCGGCTAGACGCAATGCCGTGACTCAGAAGAAAAGACTTGACCTCTGAACTCATGAATGATTGGCCTCTATCAGAATGGATGTAACTAGGCATCCCAAACAGGGAAAACAATTGTGTCAGACAAGCAATAACAGTTCTCGAAGTCATATCAGAGCACGGAAACGCAAAAGGAAACCGAGAGTATTCATCTACTACAGTCAACAAGTAACGATTTTTTGTACATGATGGTAAAGGTCCTTTAAAATCTATGCTCAGTCTCTCATATGGTTGCATAGCCTTTATGAGTGGAATACCAGAAACAGGATCACAGAAGTTAGGTTTGACTTTAGCACATATTGAACAGTTCCGTATCACTAGTTTCACATCTTCTACAGAGTAAGGTAAGTTTTTAGACCTAACAAAATGCACCATACGTGAAATGCCAGGATGACACAAAGAAGTATGCAACTCATGCAGCACATCTCTGGTAACAGAAGAACACAAAGCTCTTGATAGACAGTCAGCTGTAGAATTCTCCCTACCTGGTCTATATCTGATATCGTAACTATAGCAACTTAATTCAATCCTCCATCGAGTTATTTTATCATTCTTAATTTTGCCATGATTTTTAGAGTTGAACATGTAGGATACTGCCTCCTGGTCAGTTAGAAGTGTAAATTGTCTCCCACTGAGTAAGTATCTCCATTTTCTAACTGACTCAATGATTGCACATGCTTCTTTTTCTACTGGTGAGTGACGTAACTCATGAGGATGAAGAGTTCTAGAAAAGAAAGCTACCGGGCAGCCACCTTGGTTCAATGTGCCCGCGATAGCGGTATCTGAAGCATCTGTTTCTACTACCAATGGTTGTGATTCATCCACAGATTTGATACTAGAGTTGTATACGTCCTTTTTTAATTGATCAAATGCTAACACAGCCTCCTTCCCCAGTGGAAAAGAAGTAGCAGAAGTTAGAGGTCGAATTTTGTCTGAGAATTGTGATATCCATTGACTATAATAGGAAAACATACCAACTGCTCTTTTGAGAGACTTTGAAGAATTTGGTACTGGAAGATCTATTAATGGTTTCATTCTTACAGGGTCAGGTTTCAAACTACCACAGGAAATAGCATATCCTAGTAAATTCAAAGACTGCACAGAATAAGTACACTTATCTTCATTGAAAGTTAGTTTATAATGCCGAGCAACATCCAAAAACCTTTTAAGATTTTCATCATGTTCAGCCTGATTCATGCCTCCAACAGTAATATTATCTACATATACAAATACACCCTTCAAGTTGTTATCCGATATTATTTTATCCATAACTCTCTGAAAGCAAGCAACACCGTTTGTCACACCAAACGGAACTCGTGTAAACTGATAAAGCTGTCCATTAGCTTCGAAAGCTGTATACTTCTTTTCGTTTTCCTGCAAAGGGATCTGATGATAATCACTCCGGAGGTCGAGAGTACTATAGATCTTATACTGTGAGATACCAGTAACTAATTCATGAATATTAGGAAATGGATAAGCATCAAGTTCAGTGAATTTATTAATAGTTTGAGAATAATCAATAACAAGGCGCTTTTTGTGCCTTTCATTTGAAGTCACTAATACTTGAGCACGCCAAGGTGATACACTTGGCTCGATTATTCCTTCTTTGAGCAGTGTTTTTGTTTCTTCAGCAATGAACTGTTTATCAGCTGTAGAGTATCGACGTGATTTAGTGGCAATTGGATGACAATCGTCCCTGAGATTAGAAAATAGTAGCGGAGGATCAACCACAGAGGCAGTCAGTCCACAAACAGCTTCATCAAAGTGAATGTTTATTGGAGGTTGATCTCCACCAAAACTTATAGATATGCCTTCATGTTTGCCTATAAAGTCATGTCCAAGTACTACATCACAACATAACTTGTTCAACACAGAAAGCTGTACATCAGTATACTCATGGCCTTTAATGGTTAAGTCTACATTACACATTCCACTGATAACACTAGTATGAGTACTAGAAGCCATAGATACAAGTCCACTTGTAGGTCTAATTGGTAAAGAAAGTTTTTCAGCAACAGTCTCATCGATGAAGCTCTCAGTACTTCCAGTGTCAACTAAAGCTTTACACTTATGACCATTCACCAAAATGTTTATTACAGCCTTAGACAACTTTTTTGCAGATGTAGAATTCACACAAGCCAACACAGGAGCACATGAAGCTGTAGTGCTTCGGGAAGAGGTCGAACGACATAGTTTTGCAAAATGTCCTTTCTTTCCACAATTATTACATGTAGCCTCCCTAGCAGAACAGAATCTACGAGGATGTTGGTTGTTTCCACAAAAATAACATTTAAACTTTCGCTGTACAGCAGCTGTCGTTGCTTTATTAATGTCATTAGTACTATCATTTGTAGCGACGTCTGTTTGGTTTGGAACACCTTCCATGTAGCTTGAGGTAGAGGCACTTACAGATGACATAGGTTGAGTGTAGAGTTCATTACTTTTGTGCGCAGATTCTAACACACGAGCCTGATCAAACATGGTCTGAAGATCTAAAGTTTTATTTTCCAGCAATCTCTGTCGAATGATTTGTGAACTAAGTCCGTTAATAAAAGCATCACGGATGCTCTCATCTCTATAAACATCAGCAGTAACTGCTTTGAAATTACAGTCTTTAGCAAGATGGCGTAATTCCTGAAGATACTGGTCTAAAGTCTCTCCAACCTGTTGGCGACGAGTAGCTAGTAGGTGTCTGGCAAGAATCTCATTCTTTGGACGTACGTATATAGTCTCTAGAACTATAATAGCTGCCTCATAAGTAGTACTTTCAGCAATGTGTTCATATACAGACGGTGACACAAAGTTTATTAGTGTATTCAGTTTGTCGGGCGTCCGCTCGGATACGGATTCCAGGAAATTGATAAAGGTTCTTTTCCAATGTAGCCATTCTTTAGCAGCTGTTGGTGAGTTAGGATCAGTGTCGAATCTATCAGGCTTCAGAAATCTGTCCATCTTCAATGTCTAGTTGATTAAATTGTAGTATATGATCAAGTAGAAATTATGTGAGTCAAGCTAGGTCAGGCAAACCCATTTTATTAATCAACTAAACTTCAGCAAAGTATCTCATAGGTCTGCAAAATAAAGAAAAAAAACTTATAACACTCCTTTCCTGTACATTTTCGATGTGAGCATGCGCTAGATGTAAAGCGTCAACGTCAGTAAACAAAATATAATTTTATTTGGTATTCTGATCGAGATGGTCTGATCAGTAACATCAGCCGATGATACCTGATCGCCAGCTTTAGATCCATTTGTATAGACCATTCCATTCTATATTTAAACTTCATTTAGACATGTTTTTGTTTAAATTGCAGAGAGTTTGTCTCACATTGTTTGGGGGAAGCAAGGTCCAAAATGACAGTAGTCATCCTTGGATGCGAAGGAAGAATGTGTGGAAACCAAAATTAATTATGTGCATTAGTTTGTTTTCTCCACTCGAGACATCCAATCGTAAAGTAGGCTCTGATAATTTAAAATATAAGGAATTATCAAATACAGAAAACAAGTTTACGTGCAATTGTTATGCGTTTGAAGAAGTCAGCGTTTGCTCAGTATATTTTAATTCAGTGTGGAAAACTGCCTCTTACGAGGTCTTTTTTCGGGTGACAAAATTTGTGTAAGTTATAACATGTAAAAAGCAAATTGTACTTGTTAGCCATTGTATGACAAAACGTCATAAAAACAAAAACACGTAATAACTTGTACAAAATTATAACTTTTACATACCACTCACACACACAAAGAATAGTCGTTAAAGATAATTTTACATGGTATATTTAATGTATTCATCCATAGAAACTATTCAAAAAACGTACGGGGTATCCAAACTGATGTTGATATTTACGGAAAATGGTATTGGATACGCGTGATTGGACACATCAATATGTTATCAAGTTTTGTGTGGATCATGGATGTTACCGGCCCACGAAAACGTTGTGTAGGTTTTCGCTCGAGCGCTGCATTAATATCTGTGGGGTTCGTTTTGAAATTTTCATTTGTACTGGACTAGCTTTAATCGGAGGTCTCATTCTTTTCTTTGTATAAAACTCGTTCATCAATAGTTTCTGGTCGCAGCGTAACTTTTGAGGTATGTGAAGACTGACACGTGACGAACGTTTCGGTGCCGTTGGCATGTTGGATGCTGGCAACAGACTGACTTCAGTGGCTGAAATTCTCAACGTTACTCAATTGGTGATTAACAGGTTGTGTTCACGCTACCGCCAGACAGGCAATGTTGATGACAGATGCCGGTGTGACAGGAATGGAAGTCCGTAGGAAAATTAGTCCTTCTGGACTATTATTCCGCGGAATTATAGTCCTAGGTCTAACATTTCTAGGAATAGTAGTCCGCCGGACTACTATTCCTAGAAATGTTAGACCTAGGACTATAATTCCGCGGAATAATAGTCCAGAGGGACTAACGTTCCAACGGACTTCCATTCCTTTTACACCGGTCAGGTCGTCCAAGGGCGACAACTTCTAACCAGGAACGTTTCATCCGAACCACATCATTACGTAACCGCCATCAAAGTGCCTCAGAAATTGGACAGCAGCTGCACCGAGTGACAGATGTGCGAGTCAGTGGTCAGACTATCCGAAATCGCCTACACAGCTAGAATTTGTACGCTCAACGACCTCGAATAATTCCACGTTTGACTGAACTTCACATCGCAGCAGGGCGTAATTGGTGTGGAGCACGACAGTGCTGGAGCAATCCTTGGTGGAGCAACGTCATGTTTTTCGATGAATCGAGGTTCACTCTCGACTTCCACGACAGGTGAAACAGAGTGTAGCGAGGGCAGAACTAACGCTACCATGGCGTAACCGTTAGGCAGAACGATCGCTCTGGTAGTGGATCGGTTATGATGTGGGGAGGCATAACCATGACAAGCAGAGCAGCATTACATGTCATCCAAGGGCGTGTTACAGGGCAGTACTGCCGTAACAACATGTTAGCAGCTCATGTGATGCCATTTGCGCGACGTCACGGCCGTCGATTCATTTTCCAAGATGACAATGCAAGAGCACACAGGGCCCGTGTCGCTACAGAGTTTCTCCATGAGTAGAACATCACTACATTGCCCTGGCCAGCACTAAGTCCAGACTTTTCACCAAACAAGCACGTCTGGGATATGCTTGGCAGGCGCCTACGACAACACCAACAGCCCCCTACCAATGATCAGGAACTCGCCGCTGCACTTCATGAAGAATGGAATAACATCAGTCAAGCTGATATTGGACGTTTGGTGATGTGTATGCCACGTCGGATCCGCGCTTATCTCGCGAACCAAGGAGGATTTACAAGGTATTGAGGTCTTGGGCTGAATGTGGTACATTCTCTGATTGGCCGTCCATGTCTTCCTCGGCTCAGTTCGGGCAAGGTGTGCTTGTCAGACACCACACTATCGCTGAAATCATTCACCAGATGTCACAGTGCCTCATCTATCTTTTTGATCAAAATGTGAATATATTTCTTCATATATCTCATCTTTATCAAATATCCCCTACATTTTTAAATAGTATAAATAAATATAAACCCAGCTGAAATCTGTAAGGTTTTTCGAAGGTGGCCCTGACGGGAATCGATCCCGGATCTACCGCACCCAATCGCCTAGCCATAAATGTTCTGGTACCATACCAACTGAGCTAACGGCAACCCTTTGTCAGCTCAGTTGACGTAAGCTTAGTTGGTAGAGGGGGTAGGCTGGGGTAAATTGCATTTCTGATAATTGGAACGATACATCAGTGATGCGAAGGGGGTAGAGGGAAGAAAGAAGGGGTAGAATGGGTGAGTGCCAAAGAGAGAGAGAGGGGGGGGGATGATGCGACTCAAGAAAATTGTATTCATGACTTATAGGCCAAGCTGGCCGGGTTCTATTTGTTCTGAAAATGTGAATGCATATTTGTATAATGGATGCACATTTCACGTCAATAAAGATATATATATACACACCCGTGAGAGCCTGCATAATTATTTTAAACATTGAGACGCGATTATGACCGCCAAAGCCAGTCACTCTGTACAGAATGTTTTAACATCGGGTCAGGATAGGATACTGGCTGCTTTTGAGCAGCCGTTCGTTTTGACTTTCTTTTGTTGGATAAATTGTATTTTTGATAACTCGAAAGATACATCAAGTCACGATCAAAACATTCCCGCCAACACTTCCCTTCACACCTTCAGCCATGAGACTTAGTTTAAACAATATTTTATTCCTGATTTTAGATACACACAATTACAATGCAGACATTAATTTACAAAATCATAGAAAAGAATTCAGCATCAAGCTTGGGGCTTATATAAGCTGGTTCCTTGAGCCATGAGACTTGTTTATAGGTGGAGTCATTTGCAATCACGTTATTATTTCTGAAGAGATATTCTGGCCGAAATGCATCAAATAAAAACATCTTTAGGCATAACTAATTTAAGTAGATCCAGGTCGAGATCGGGTCTACATTGTCTGACCGATTTCCTCCCCACTGCATTGTGAATGCCTCCAATCGAAAGCGAAATGCGTGAACATTGAATCTGAGATGCAATGTTTAGTGGTTTTTCTTGACGCAGTCTTGATTTCCTGCTATTTTACTTTGCAACGTTCGACCCACTGGACACTGGTGTAGCTATTTTGCGATCCAATCGTGTTCTGATCGCGAAAAAAGGCCGTTTGTGTGATCACAGAACTGTATACTTGTAAAGTTTTTCGATATTTCTGTGGTAATTCTAGCTGCGCTAATATTGGTACGAAAATAGTAAAAGGGACAGACACATTTCTTCGATGTTGACAAGCTAGACAACTTTTATTGTTTCATTTATCAGGCGTATATCAACACAGGTCATATTTGTAACACTCATCAACGAGTAACATGCGAAAAAATCGAACAAATCTTGAGCTTTTTGTCAATACAGATTTAATTAACCAGACAAACACATTGATTGTTTCCGTGTAGTGCACGTTTCTTTGCGTAACGCAATTCATAGAAGGTGAAAGCAGTTGGTACTAAAGCGATGTCTTTCCTTATCCGATCGCGACGAAATCGCAGCAGTTGGTCGAGGTTTCATGTATAAATATTACGAAATCAAGATCAAATCCAGAAATATAAACAAAAACATCTGAGGTTCAATTTCCACGCAGTTGTTTTGGGGTTTTTTTTTGACATAGATTCTAGCATAATTGGGCAGGAAGGCGGGCAGAAAATTTCGACCTCATCGCGAACTGGATACGTCTCCAGCTCTTGTAATCCCAGCAGTATACATCTGTTACTCTAGCTTCTCAGTTCGTGCGTTACCCCCAAAATATCATGTTCATACATTTAACTGAGTGCGCATAATGGTTTTTGCGAAAGGGTAAGATAATCAGGCGGAGAGACGATGACGCAAAGGACCAAGCTCTCAAGCAACCAGTCAAATTCTCTAAGCAATTCGACGCTGCTTCGGCCTGGAACTACTCCAGCCCTTAAATAGTACATTGACTAGAGCTGAAACGGTTAAGGGTTTTCTTGATAGATTAATCACATGGATAAACGTTGGTTAACCGATTAATCACTTGCCCTTATAGGCAGCTGAATAATTGCCGTACCGTTGATGATTCATAGCATTAACCCTTTACCCAACGTAAAGGACAAAATCGACCAGCTCTACATACAGAAATCTCCATTCAAATGTTATTATGTTTTCAAGTTTTGTCTCAAAAACATAGCTTATGATCCCTCATTGGAACGAGCTCGTTGAGCTCCTTCCAATGAGGGCTCATTAGTAATGTTTTTGAGACAAAAATTGAAAATTTTTAGTAATTCAAGAATCTATTTTGCAAGTGTCGTCTTTTACCCGCATTGGGTAAAGGTTAACGTAAGAATGACCAGTTGCAGCTGCTGATACAGTATAATGATCATGCAAGTGAACAAGTATGTCATCACGTAACTTGCATGCTTTACTCTGTCTCATATAATTGATGTGAGTCAGTGTGACAATGTTTGCCTGTTTTGGAGCAAGTTTGTTCCTTTGTTAACCCGGAAAATACAGTAGTTCAAAAGTAACGGTTAATCGATCAATTACTTTTTGGATCGATCAAGACGTTGATCATTGGTTAATCGATTAAACGGTTAACCGCTTCAACTCTACCATTGAGTAGGTTTAGATTCACTGGCCTTGGGTATTTCAGTTTGTCGGAAAAGGAGAACCCACGGTTCGCTTTTTCGACCAACGGATATATTCAAATATAAAAACACCATGAATATTCATTTCCTTCATGTCAACGCAACAAATGTTTCTCAATGTAGACTTGATTTGACCGAACATTTGATGACATTCCCATGAGGAATTAAAACTCTACGCAGTCGTAGTTTTATGATTACGCTGCGTAGTTCCGCCTATTGTGTTGATACCATGATGTTTTCACGGTGAATTCAAGACTAATGAATTGGAAAATCTACAAGTAGGGTATGAAAGAATATTCGTATATCTTTGTGAATGAAGAGACATCCCTTCAAATCAATGTTAGTCTGCGTGAAAACTCCACGAAAAAGTGGTGAATAAACAGCCGAAAACACCTCCGAATTCCTTCCAGAATTAGACTGACGGCCTGAGGACTTGGTAATGGACGTCAAACTGTTACAGACGATCCATAATAATTTAATCCTGCACTCACTAAGGGTTGAAAGGTTAATTATTACTGAATCTCTCAACTAACACAAATAGTTTTAACAGACATTCTAGAACACAATACCATTCAGGGACTAATACTATAAAACTTTTACAATTGTATTTTCTAGATTTGTATTTTTTTAGTTATGACTCTAAATGGGTTAAAATTAACCATTAGCATTTTCAAAGATCTGTCAATTTGCCATTTGGCAAATTGCCATATCTTTCAAAATGCTAATGATTCATTTTAGTCAGTTACATTAATAGGTAGAAAATACAATTTTAGATAATACAGTTGTAAAAGTTTTATAGTATTGGCTCCAGGTCGTCAATACTGAAAGATTTGACTTTCAAACAAAGAAAGTATCTCCTTTCATTGTATGATTACGCAAACAAAATCCTCAGTACTACTCTAGTTTGTCCACCAACTCTAGTTCGCCCCAAAACGAGAGTTCAACTCTTCCAAATGCATACCATCACGGTCTCAAACGAAGCTCACGTGCCATATGCAGAATTTCGAGGCAATGGGAGACTTTTACAAACGGGAAATAAAAACTCGAATGCATTTGCATTGAACAGTCGAAGACCTGGTATACAAGATCTGTTTGGTAATGTTTTCCTAACCATTTTCATGAAACTAATCCATCAACAAATGTAAGAGAATTAGTGTTCCAGAAAATTGGCTCGAAAGTTGAATTTGGATCCCCCTGCTTTGTAATATATTACTGTGAGACGGATCTGAAGCCAATACTATAAAACTTTTACAGTTGTATTTTCTAGAATTGTATTTTCTACCTATTAATACACACACCGGGTATTCGATTACTCGGCCGAAAAGAACGCCGATCAGAGAAAGGGGTGGGAGATACAGGAGTACACTTTCTGCTAACATATTCAGAAGAAACAATCTACCGAAATGTTTTTATGACTCAGTTGTGTATTGGTTAAGATATGCCGTGACAGAATTTCAGCCATAACCAATGACTATTAAATCGAGGAGATTATCACTCCCACTATCACTTGACTAATTCTGATGAAATATGCAAAATAATCGCTTGTCACATGTTAAATGTTACACTCCGCAGCAGTTTTAATAGCCCATTGTCTTTCGAGATGTCCAGTAAAACAACGGTGAAAGATGTAATTTTCAAGCTGTCAGCAGATTTCTATATATTTCTGTATATTCATTTTATGAACATGAGGTTTGAAAATATGGGTACTAAAACCCGCGAAGCAAATTGAATTATTGACACTTAGAACACGGATATCGAACACTCAGAACAAGCGTACCTGCAGTTGGCTGCCACGTATTTACCCCCACCCACCCCACAATACTGCCTGGACTAACATTACGTATTACCTTTACCAGACATAGGATAGTATAAAGTAAAAGGTGAATTAATAGTACCAAGGGCTAACAGGGGACCTGGAGGGGTATATATAAAGCCCATACTACAATACGTGATCACTCCCGTAAGGGAAGGCCGACACATCCTTATCCGAATAACGTCACTTTGAGTCAAAAAAACATTGCGGTAGATTGTTTTTTCTGAATATGTTTTTCTTAGCAAAAAGTGTACTCACTCCTGTCTCTCCCGCCAATTTCTCTGCCCTGCGTTCCTTTTGTCGCTCCGGTTCCAAGTATCCAAATACCCGGTGTGTAAAAATTTTGACTAAAATGAATCACTGACATTTTTAGGGGTATGGCAATTTGCAAACTGGTATTTTAACCCATTTAAAGTCATAACTAGAAAATACAATTCTAGAAAATAAAATTGTAAAAGTTTTAAAGTATTGGCCCTTGGTCTCGTCAGCTCGATAGAATACGATGGTCCAGATAAATTGACTGTCGTAATCATTTATTTATTTATTTATTTATTTATTTATTTATTTATTTATTTATTTATTTATTTATTTATTTATTGGGGTTTAACGACACTTTTGACGGCCAGGGTCATCTCACGTCGGGCAGTTTTACTTTACAGGTGGCGGAAGCCTGAGTACCCGGAGAGAACTGCCGAGCAACGGTGAGCAAATGTCAGGCTCCCCAATATACTAAATCCACACAAGCGTGGTTAGCACTGGTTGAAGACAAGTGCACCAGCGACGTGCAGTACGCCACCGTGCCCCCACGTGGGCAAGGGGGGAGGGGAGCTGACATGTCTTGCCCTAGAAACAACGCGGTTGCCGCTGGTGGGATTCGAACCTAGGACCTCTCGGCTTGCAGCCTGCACCTCTACCTGCTATACATCGATGATTGGGAGATGAGTCAACACACAATACTGTAACTTTAGAAATATAAAAATTGAGGAATTTTGATTTATCAAATACAGTGGTGTTAGTGCGAAAGCTACAAAATCATGTTCGTTCTACTTTTATTCAAATTGTGATAGCGTTGGATCCGTGGAATCCATTGGTCTTATCAGCATTTCGACAAAACACTCTACAATACTTGTCCATCTAGCTTAACTACTACATAATTTAGAAATGATGATTTCTGAGAGAATACGTCCGATTATACTTCCGCATGTTATAAATGGAAATAAATAGAGGATATTCACGAAAATTTGATGAATACCGAAAATATCTCGTGAGTGGCTACAAAGAAATATGAGGATCTTCACGAGCGACGCAGTCGCGAGTGAAGATCCTCATATTTCTTGTAGCCACGAATTTTCTTTTTATTTAATGCTCTACGACTACAAACTCTCCAATTTGTGGCCTTTATTTGCCATTAAGGCGCAAAATTTATGTGCCGAACCGGCGTCCATACAAAAATTACAACAACCAAACTCCAACCATTGGAATGTGTGAATATCCGCACAAAAAGTAGTCCCGTCTTATTTCTCCCCTACCTTTACGATTTACCAAGGCTGGCGAATTGAAATAATCGCAATGTGTTTCGAAGAAATAGAACAATAACAAAAAACACCACTTTCTTATTTTCAATAACAAGACACGTCATTTTATTTTTTTTGAACTCAATGCACTGAAGACGTGTGAAGTTGAACTGAAGAAATTTGAAAGTGATTTCGGCTTTTCGCTGGAAGGTGAATGAGAAAGTCAAACTTTGAAACCGCTGATTTAATGAATTGATTTAGTCACTGTCACTATCAATTATTCGAATTCGTTTGTATTTGGGACTCTGGAATTCATTACTGATGTGCTGACTCGTTTAAAGTACATGTGATTCGTCATCCGAACCTACGATGAAATATCGATTTCTAAATATCATTTTGATATTTCGTTTTGCCGACCGACAGGGGAATATGACTTAATTTTTCAGCGTGAATTGATGCCTGAGCATTAAATAAATGGTGTTAACTGTTGGCTCAAATCTGATCGTTATTGCTTTTATCGATCGAAGGGTCAAAGGAGAAGACCACGTGGCCAATAAGTTGCTTCTTAACAATTATTGTGCTTACTGGAGAGTTATCAAACAGGTCGATAGAAAAATGTCAATACCAGGTCACATTTAATAGCAATTACTCATAATAACCTTATTTTATAAATGGTTTGCAGATACCCCTTTACCAAACGGATCGGCCATCCCCGCCTGCCCAATTTACAAAGCATTAAGAAAAAATCAAAAATTACAACAAAACCATATCCTGTGACCTCACTGAAACGAGCTCGAAGAGCTCGTTCCAATGAGGGGTCACAGGATATGGTTTTGTTGAATTTTTGTTTTTTAAAAATGAAGAAAATAATAATAAATACAACAAATTGTGATGTCGTGCTCGTTGGGTAAAGGGTTACAAGAATAATGCAACAGGCGTGGGTTGCCCTCTATTTCGGGTCCTTACGATTTTCTATTACTTTTTTCACTAAGTGTTTTTGAATGAGTTGAGAAAGTGTTGGATTAAAGCACTTGTATGTCCAATGAACATGCAAATCGCTTGTCAATTATTTGGGCTCGTGAATGTACTTCGTTCATTATTTCTCTTTACGATCGAATAAATCCTCTTTTATAACTTCACCATATCCGAGTCTCTGTAAGAACAATAATTATTGCAGAACAACCAGGAAAAGAGTTCTCTCTCTCTTTTGCCTGGGTGGCAAGCTTTTGCGTTTATTCTTTTGTATAACAGAAGGGAAGTAACTCAAGTTATTCATAAGTTATTTAGTCCGAAGACGCGACTTTGCGACATTAATTTTCTTTGCGTTCATAAAAAAAGGAAGATGAGTAAAATCGACAAAAATAATACCAACTCTTAATAATCTGACGATCATGGTATAAATAAAATATACCTAAAGTATCTTGGTGTACCAAATGTTCACCACTCGTGGTGAAGTGGTGTTAACCGCGCGCTAAAGGCTCGCGGTTAACATTCCTTCACCACTCGTGGTGAACATTTGGTACACCAAGCTACTATGGGTATATTCTATATATATAAAGTAAATATACGCCCAGACATACAAATGACAGCGGCCGTCAAAAAATTGCACAAATCACACTGACTTATATTATTTGGATATCTTTCTCTTCTCCTTGGAATATCGAAAGTCTGCAACTGCCACAAATGTGGCAAAACACATACAGTACTGTGATCATAAAGTAAATGATTGGTCTTTTTCGAAATCAGAACGCAATTGGATTGAGACCCCCGCACATCACTGGATCAAGATTTTCGAAATATAATACTGCGAAATTAAGATTGCAAGAGAAAAACAGATGAAAACTGCAATTCAGCTTCACTATTTTCGCATTTTTTTAACGTTAGGCGAGATTCAACGTTGTCTTCGGAATTCCATTTTTGAAACTGGTCTACATAGCATGGTCGCCAATGCTTTATTGGTCGCTGCACTCGAAGAGATGTATAAATATGAAAACGACGAGAAAAAAATAAACAGGAGTTTTTTTTTTTGTATTTTGCTCGATAAACTATTTCTTATTTTCTACTCACAATTTGCTAAGGATCACCCATATGTTTGGAATATTTCCGTTTATTATACGCTAGCCTGTGAATTATCGCAAATTATCTACAAGATATTTCTCGATATCCATCGACTCGATGGATATCGAGGAATATCCCCACTAGCTTCCTAAATGACGTCACGCTACGCCGCAACACGTCGCTGTGAAGGAACGATCAGCTGATCTTTGTTATTATTTTGAAACGTACGCATTTAGGGTCGAATTGGGTTGAATATTGTGCAACAAAATGTCTCGTAGGATATAATGAAAAGAAGAAAATCTACTCTATTTTAGTCAGTATCTGGAATTATCTCATCAGTCTAGACCTGAAAGTTTTATCGCTTGCGCAAGTGAAAAATAATATTTTCAGGTCCACACGATGAATTTTTTCAGTAGCTTCCTAACGACGTTACGCTTCGGCGCATGACGTCGCCCTTGAAGGAACGATCAGCAGCTTTTTGTTATTGTCTTGAAACTGTTTGCAAATTGGGCTGAATATTGCGCAGTAAAATGTCATGTACCGGTCGCATATAATAAAAAAGAAAATCTACACTGTTTTATGGAATATCGGGAATTATCTCATTCGTGTGGCCCTGAAAGTATTATTTTTCAGTCGCACAAGCGCTCGTTCCGATGTTCTGATATTCACTAAAACAGCGTTGATATCCTCTATATATTTTCGAGAATGGTTACCACAGCGGCTTGTCATAAGGTAAACGGATTACAATTTCACGTTTTGAATGGTTGTGGAAGACGAACAGTTAAAACTAAAAGTCCTGTCACGAACTGTGCGCTTATCTAGGCTTAATTGCTCGTAGGAATTACACGCAATTGCTATATCGAATGGCATCCAAAGTACAGCAGGTTCTCCTGGTTACTCATAGCAAACACAGGCAATGTTTCTGCCAATGGACCTCCGGCTTACCTGGAGGTCCATTGGATGAAACATTGCTTGTGCACAGGCCATATGTACCTAATTTGATAACCTTACTATGGTCATAACTCGTAGATTAACACGCAGATGGACGTGCTATTTGTGCTCATTTCATGACAGGACTTCTAGTTTTAACAGTAATAGTTACTAATCATGGTGGAGGTATTTCATGAATTTGAGCAGCCTGCCCCGTGTGGTGGGATAGGATGATCGGCGAGGTTGGTAACTTACTCACACCCTGTACTGTGATCAATCAAGAAAACGCACGGACTCGGGTAGACTCTGTTGACCAGGGCCCAGCTTCATTAACACACCTATGAACATCCTTAGGCATAAGTGTATCTTATGCCATACTTAAGCATCATTGCCGATTTCACAGAAGAATCTCAGCTAAGAAAGTTTATAAGTGCTTAACTTTAAGACAGCTCTGGAGCATGCATAAGATGTTGATAACTCCGACAAAATTGCGGCGGTGTATTTATTGCTTCAAACCGGGGGACATCGTCGCCAAGGCGTTTTAAGAGATCGAACGAGCCCTCGGACGATGTTGCTATAATCCAGCTGTACCGTTTGCCCTGGAATTTAGTGCTGCAGGTATGCGAACTTGTAATATACGACACTGAACGACATCCGAAGAGATCTCACGATTTACCAGTCCCCTTGCTGATGTTACGGCATTCCGCTTCTATGTCAGCGGCAGCTTTCAGGCCGTAAACGGCGACGTGCATAATTTAAACAAGGCCAGTGTCTCACGTGTTGTTTACGGAGTCATATCTGCACTAGTTCGAAATTGCAGAACATTCATCGGGATGCCGATCTATGAAAACGTCTTACGGGAAATAATGACAGAAAAAAAGATTGAACTCACAACAGAAAAAAAAATCACCATCGGAAGATGATGATGCTTACGTTAACAGGAAGAGGAATCATTCTGTAAACATCCTAGAAGTGTGTGATTCGAAGCTGAAGTTCCTTAATGTTGTGGCGAAGGCAGAATATCATGTGGATAGTTAATTAGCGACAGTAGGTATCCCTCAGGCAATGGCTAATGACACCTATCCCAGATCCAACCACAGCAAAGGAAGTGGCATATAATGCTGCCCATGGGAAAACTCGAAATCCAGTGGAGAGGTCATGGATGATGCGATTTCGGAGTATGGACACGTCTGGTGGTGGGGGTGTGCATTGTTATTTTACCCAGCAAGATTTTACAAGATGGCGATTGCCACAATAGCCCTCCCTAACCTGTGTAGATATGAAAATGTGCCATTGGACAAATCTTCACTGGCCCCAGATGACAACATTAATAGCAGTTACGAAAGTGCTAGAGATAGTGCTGCGGCCCTTGTTAGACAGAACCCTCTAGACTCAATATTTCGATTGTTTTGGGTTTTTTTGTGTATGTTTTCAGTCTACAGGATTATGAATGTTAAGCTTATCGAGAACCTATCCTTGCTTACCAAACTTATGGCTTGACATGCTCCATCCACATGACAGTCTCTCAGAGACAAGGAAACTGAATCGCTTTTCTCCACACACTGCCTGTGGAGCGTTGAATATAATAAAATTAAGCGCAACTTGCTGTATTTGGCGATTTAAGGACGAAAACGCCGATTGGGCTGTCATAAATTGAATTCAACCGGTGACGCGGCAGCGGATCTGGTAACTTTGAACGGATATTTGCGACAGTAAAACCAGAGTTTACGTCCCGCAGTCGTCAAATACACCGCTTGTAACATAATTCGATAATAAAAAAATATTTAATAAACAGCCATTTTAAACTCAAAACGCGCTCCAGGATGGAGTAAGGCTATTGTGTAACTGCAGTGTTTGTGTTTTGCAGCCAACCCATGGACCCACACGCACAAAAGGCACGTAGTTTTGTTTTGCGGACACTTTGTTTTAATAGAACTGTATTTCGTAATATTCATAAAATTGTCGTAACGGTAACGTGTTTTGTGAAACACTAGTGGCATTTACTTAGTAACCTCATAGGAATATCATACGAACATACTTATGAATGTCTTATGCACATTTATAGTGACGTTACTTGAACACCTTGCCTATTGTTCTCCCAGATACTTCAAATTGGTTGCATTCCCGAAAAGACGGTAGACCCAGAGGTATTGAAGTGACGTGACTTGAGTTGGCAAATTGCCGTATCTTTTAAAATTCTAATGGTTCATTTTAACCCATTTAAAACCATAAGTAAAAAATACAATTCTAGAAAATACAGTTGTAACTTTTTTATAGTATTGACTCCTGGTCAGATTCACCAAACAATTAAAATTATCTTTTTTCAGTTTTATGCACATACGTACACTTATGTGGAGGTCGTCAAACAAGTCAACCTGGATGTTGGATACCTCGGGGAACTGAACTTTCAATGTACCTCTATAGAACAGTATGATCAAACAATGTGTCTCTCGCCAGTTGATCCACTTATCTCGTTTCCTAACGCAAATAGAAGACGATATTCGCAAAAAAGAAATTTGTTGAATAACTAAAACAGTTTATGATTTGTCTCTAAAGTATAGCTTATGCTCCTTCATTGGAATGACCTCATGGACAGTTTTAACCGTTACGCTGTGTAAAGCGTTAAGATTAGCTTGCCGCTTGGGCTAGCTACTCTGCATGATTACTGCCTGACGGACCATTTTTTGTAAAGGGAGGGTGATATCGTTACACATACCCCAGTGGTTTCGGCCGTGTGTGCAACACTTGTAAAATAACTCACTTAAAACAACAGTAAATATGTATAGTTACATCACTTATTTCCTCTTGTCTAGTTCCAAGGATTCGAACAGGAAAATATATGAAGTCACTTGATACGACTACAGTTTGGACATCCCCACCAACACCTCCAAACACACGAACTATAGCTGGTGGTTTGTCATTGTTCTTTTCTACAGAAATTATGCATCACACATCTGCCATTTATCACATAACCACAATCAAGTAATCTGTTAGGGATTATCGCACGTGACACGTCTAATAACGTCAGAAACCATCGGGACGTCGTGAAACTGCGAACGAGGTGTTTTCGAGAGAAGAAGTGAAATAATCTTTTTGAAGTTATTTATTTCATTACCTGTTTACCTAGCACGGCTAGCAGACGACATTTTCAAAAATATTTTCTGAGCAACAATACAATTTCATTTTTTGTTTCGAAAACATACTTTATGAACCGTCATTGAAACAAGCTCACCGAGCTCGTTTCAATGAGGGGTCATAAATCATGTTTTCGTGGCAAATGTTTTTTTTATTAATAAAATATAGTGGACGATATTTCTGAATAGCACTGATAAGTTTTGTCCGTTACTTTAGGTTAATGGAAAATCATACCTTTTGTGACAAACACACTCTCAATTTCGTCACGGTAAACCTCGACTCAGATCGATTTTTGTGAACAAAATTCAGAAATTCCATATCAAATCGTCACCCTAATATTAGATTTAGAGATCTGTTTAGATTTCACGAACTCGTTGCTAAATTATTTCGGGGAAGTCGACTTTTCATCAAATCTTTTCACTTTTTTTACTTTGTTGTGTATGCAGTGTGTCAGAATGTCTAGGATCAAGACTATTACCCACGCCACAAACACCGCAAGTGGAAATGAAATTCCAATAATGGCAGATGATAGTCTGTCATCCGTGGCACAACGGAATCTTCGCAAATATCTACTTGTTGTGTTCCGCTTTACTTTCAACACGCCTCTGTCTGTGGGATGTTTACATCCATGACATCGACAGATCCTCTTTCTGTCTTTTGGATAAACATGAACTGTAAAAAGACGATTTTAGAATCAGCAAAAGACATACTTATCTATTAATCTGTAAAAATGAGAATGTTGAAGTGTAGATCAAGCAGAATGATATGGATATTTTAGAAATTAGTTGCGGCAGTTTCAACGGAACGAGCACCACCGATCTCCACAATCAAAGGTCTCCTTGTCTATCAAAAGGTTATATCCGGCCAAATGGCTATTTTGTAGACTTGGTAAATAAAACCCATTAATGGTAATATGACCAAACTTTGCGTACAGTCAGGTGCTTTTCAATTTGTGGTCAAGATCACACTGAAGTGTTTAATGACTAACCCAGACCTGTTTGGATGCCAACAATTTGCAAAGGAAAATTGGGACAAATTTTGTGTAAAGTTATGTTGAGAAATCCCTTTTGAAAAAAATGAAAAGGAGACCCATATGTGTTTTTTTGTCAGAATGCCCATCTTCTGTTGTAAAATCCTCTGTGAGGGAATAAAGAATTCCTGTAACATGGCTTTATCGCTTCCGATGCACGAAACCTGGGAAGTTATCAACAGAATGAGAAAATGTTTACCACTTTGGTCTATTTTTTATCAATGAACTGTTCATCTGATTTTGATTGTTGGGTGTTGTCTCCAGAAAGGCCACACTGAGAACTTCCAGAAGGGTATACATTCTGAGCATTATGAACAGGGGAGGTAATTTATATTATAAACCCAACGTTCATGGTCACTGATGTTTCAGAAATAAAGGGCCCCTAGCTTTTATCAGAAATCATTTTCTGTGACATATTTCTACACAAAAAATATCTTTAGCTTTGGACTATTTCTTCTACTTCACCCATCTTCCAACACGAAGGCTTGCTTAGACCAGCCTCTTTCGCTTTGTCAATCGAATACTTATGTTCCCATTTGATTTTTGTTGAAATGATGGGGATGGAGCGATCGGTCTAAAAGCAGAAAAGGTCAAGAAGTTGTTCGCATTGTATCTTTGTTTGTTATGTTTGATGGTGTAATGCATCGGTGTGTTTACGCGTGTGATTTTGACAGAATTTTTGCACATACATTAATCGGATTATTATATACTGGGGTTGGCAAAACTCCAGAACAAAACCAGGTTGGTAGAGTGTTGTCGATGTATAGCATAATCCCTTTACGGTATATGTTCAATCTGATCTTTAATGGCATTCTCGCGTTTTGGGCGAGGTGCTGCTCAGTGTTTCATTATTCCTTTCCATTCGTTGCAAAATTATATTACGGGATGTAACGATAAACCAGGTTGGGTAGTATTGATAAATTCCGTTTTTGCGTTTTTGTTTCGTAGCCTCCAATACCCTGTCAATAAAATTGTCTTCATTCACATTTTCTTCTACAAAATCTATTTTATTTGTTAGCTTGCTCCTTTTTTGAGCACCGACAACAATGATTACTCTGAAGAAACATATTAGCAAGTGTACTCATTTTATACTCTATGTGAAAACAATTTCCTTTTTATATATAATATACATTTTATATGAAATCAGACGCAGATTCCAGGTTCACCATTACACGACCTAAAAATAGTACCAATGTCAGTTTAAAATAAAAAACCCTTTATTTTACACGCTGTCCTACAAGATTGAAATAATTTTGCATGGCTGTTTACCATTTTTACTGTGTTCATTGAGTAAATACGAAAGTGTCTTCATGGCACGATTGACATTTAATAATAGCTGCAATCTGAAAAGCCTTTCTTCGGATATAAAGTTTAAACAAGACAAAATAAAATATTTTAGTACAATTTCAGAGGTTAGATAGGACGCTTCGAAACATTATTTTAGTATTTTGGGAAATTGTTGAAGAGTATACTGGGCTAGTGGAAAAGGCGGTGATTTTTTAGGTCTTACATAATATACACAAATTCACTTGAATGAGTGGAATTAGGTGCGAGTAAAGACAAGCGGATGGGTGGGGAGTAGGTTAATCGCGCCATATTTATATTTGGTAGTTTTAAAAATCCTTTACTAAACACCAAAGGCAGACGACAGTGGCAAATAAAATTCTTGAATAACTATTTTTTCGTCTTTGCGTCAAAATTATAGTTTATGAACCATCATTGGAACGAGCTCAACAACCTCGTTCCCATTAGGGATCATAAGCTTGTTTTAAAGACAAACAAATGACAAAAATAATGAAAATTGGCCGTTACTTTGGGTAAGGGGTTAAACATATTGGAAGTATCAGTAAAGTGGAAATTTATATAACATTTACAAATTGTTGTCTCAATTTTTCAGGTGGAGATTTAAGGCCATGTCTGCTCGGAGACAGGGGTAAAATTTAAAGGTGTAGCGAATAAAAGTATTTCAGACAGTCATCTTTGGTGATAGAAAAGTAGAATACAAGAGCAACTTGTATTTACCAATCCAAATGAGGAGGCAAAACGGGTAGGTGAATCTGAATTTATACCATGATTACCTGTTCTACTATATATGAAAAGCCTATGACATAACTTTTTGCCTAATACACCAACCGTGATAATCACGCCAGCAATGGGATTTCAATAGGTAAAATTTACACCTACAGTAGAACTACATCCAGGTTGACCTTTGGTGACGTTGACCTGAGTGCGAACTTGCCTAAATTTATCGCACGTCGCCTCGCGAAGAGTGAAATGAAAGTGGCAATTATTTATTACGTTTTTAAATGTGTTTACCTCATAAGAAATCAAAAATTAACAAACATGCGTTGTCTCATGTCAATAAAGGATCCATAACTCGAAATAGTATGTTATTTTGTTATTAAAATGAAAAAGGCCCTGTTTCTATTTCTATTTCGTTTCGGTGATAAAACTGATAGCGGAAGAACCGCCTACCGATGCTCATGTAAGTAAAAACAAATTCGCACGTATATAAGGCTGCTGCTCTATAAAATCGAGAAAAAATAATAGCGACTCTTAATAATCTGACAATCATGGTATAAATAAAATATACATAAAGTAGCTTAGTGTACCAAATGTTCACCACTCGTGGTGAACATTTGGTACTCCAAGCTACTATGGGTACATTCTATATCTCTTCGTCCAAGAAAAGCAATACAGTTGATATTGCCACCACTGCGATAGCTGTGTCACGTACACATATTTATCATCAGCATTGTGTTGTTGTACAAAACGTTACAGAAGAGTCGAGCTCTTGTGTCTAAGGCCATATCTCAAGGGGTCGATGTACAGCTTTAGAAATAGGCGCGAGACTCTGATGCAACATTTTGTGCATAAACATGTTAATAATAATATATTTATCTTTTACAATTCTCAACTGCGATAGCTTGATTAACCCTAACCTAACGAATCGGCGTCATCCCCCACGTAATTTACGAATTGAACAATTGAAAAAACATGATTTTTCAGAAAATTTTAACAAAAGCATATCACGTGTCCTCACATTGAAATTAAAACACTAAATTGTGATATCTTCGAGTAAAGGGTTAAATACCATTTTAATTTAAGATTTTATTTTCAGACTTATAAAATGTCCATCGTTTCGGTTGAAACTGTATGCGGCGGCTTGAATCTCTGAGGTCCTCGGATAAACTTATTAATCGCGCACATGTTAACATTTCGGAAATACTGTGTGCTGTAACAGTATAACTGCGTATGTTGTACAGCTCGAATGCTTCCAGTGATTCAGATACAATAGCATAAAAGCAATGTGTTTCCCCAGTTCAATAATTATACTTTTACGAAGTGGGTGTTTTCTCTCTTTTCGTATACAGAAACGTGTTTTGAAAGCTTGTAATGATTTATAAACAGTAACGAAATGAAATCGTTACCAAGCAAGTGCTTGTATTATGCAGTTACAAGAAACAGATTTTTTATTAGGGTACCCCGATACGCGCTGTCTTCGGGTAATCAGAAAGACTACATATTTGTGGTAAGAAAACAACCTCCAGCTCGACGGACTATCAAAAGTGTAATAAAAGTGTAATCTGATGAATCACTTCCAATCTTTACTGCTATTTAATGGTGATGGTAATCAGTCGTTTGTTTTTTACTCAACCAGAAAATCAGAACAGTTACTTGAATAACTAAAATGTTCATACTTTGCCTCAAAACAAAACGTATGGTTTCTCATTGGGTCGGGCTCATAAAATATGAATAGTGATTTTTTGTGACTAGCTGTGTGGGTTTTTATCATTACGTTGGGTAAAGGGCAAACAATTCACAGACTTACACTACATCCGTGGATGGTGTACAAGGTTCGATATGTAGGATTTTGTTTGAGGTATGTCTCTTTTGCAAACCCTCGAGAAATCTGTGTGCACTCGTAAGCACACAGTTTACTAAGTGGCAAAAAGTATCAGAATATCTGAACACACACGCCTTCAAGATTATCATAAAATGCCACAAGACATTGCTAAGTAAGTATTTATGCAGAAAATGGAGAATCTGGAGGAAACAGTTGCTGCTATTTCTGTTAGCTACCCAAAGAATATCCTTATACTTCTTGCTGCATAGAAGCAATATTATTTTGTGATCGTCTATACTAGCAGTATTTTAACTGCTAGAACATGTTACTCCAGATAATAGGTTTCTTTAGGAAAAAGTGAAATGTTGGGTGTCTCGAACGTTTCACTTTATCCTAAGTCTCCGTTTTTGTTATTTTATATGTGAAACTAATATTTGACCTTGTTGTTTGGTATTTTGTTTGGAATGAATATATGTATTTTAAATTTGTAGGAGAGGATGGTAAACCAAGTGTTTAGCACTTGTCCTCTAATCCAATTTGCAGGAAGTGTAGCAAATAAAATATTTAAACTAAACTACGTTGCTTTCAAAGTGAGATATCGAAAGTGGATGCCAAAAATGAGGACATTGATTTGTGCAAACAAGTCGAAGAGTTGCCCCTACGCACAATTGCTCCCTCAACTCAACAAATACCTACCATCTCAGAAGAATGGGTACTGAGCCATCGTACTTATTGGATGGTTTACCGAAGTGGGTAATGACAATCGCGGACGGTGATTTTTTCAAAAGAGTTATAAAATCGCGCATACAGTAAATCCAATTGCGTTTTCTCAAGCGACTCTTCGCTTCATTCGACAAGTTGACCATCAAGCATCTCGACGCCGACAAGAACTATTATTCTCTAAGGACAGACAGAAGCTTGGTAGGGGTGAGATATAAACTCTCGTTGATTATTTTGTTGTTCTGTAATTTGAATGGTTGCTTGCATTGTTATGTTGTTCAGTAATTTGAACGGTTATTGGCATCTGCTAATAAACGATTAGCTGAAGTGGATGCAGAGGGGGTCAGTGGTAAGAAAGGCGAATAACAGGATAGGAGAGAACGCTGTCGCTCAGTGGTTGTAGCGGTGGAATTTAAACCGAAAGGTCTACGGTTCCATACTGACCGGCGATAGCTGCGTTGTGTCCTTGGGCAAGACAGTTAATCCCGATCGTCCATATTAATAGTAGACAACAACAGGGGTTTCTCGGTCAGTAGTACAATACATCGGTCTCTCCGACAGTGGTCTCCAAAACGCAGGTCCACACAGTAGCTGGAAACAGCCACCAATTAATTACCCGTGTGAGTTGAAGAGTCGTCCGAGCTTTTGCCCCCATACCAGCAGTTGTTCTTACGACTCGGGGGCTTGGCCGACAAATGACATGTTCCTGTTCAGAGTTCCAATCATGGCTGAGGAAACATGGGCAACCTGGAATTCCAATGCATTCTAGAATTTAGTCTTGTGTCTCAGAAAAAAGCAAGCTTCAGCACTATCGGAGACATTACGAAACAAACCAACACCCTCACCTCACCTCACCATACTATTGCATGACACCCGTAACCTGATACAGAATTAGGAATAAGATACATCATGGCGGGCGATCCATAATCTAAAACTAGAACGAAATGGGTATAGAACAGCGTCACTATACTACCACAGTACTCACATAAATTAAACACACAGTGGGAACACACTCCACTTCATCCGAACGCATTCTTTTCCCAAAACAAAAACGTGCCATTGTAGAAATCCAAAAACGGCGACCTCCGTCCAATAAAATGGGCGTCAGTAACAGTGAATATCACATTGGTAATGACTTTGCAACAATGTCAACCACGCGGGTAATCGTGATAATTCACCATACATCAATCGTGCATTGCGGTATGGTATCATTTCTTATAACCGGCACCAAAGGTCGGGTAAAAAAGGACCATTTTGCCCTTAACATGATGCTATGAACGCCCCCCCCCCCTCCCCCCCCCCCCCCCCCATAGTCATAAAACTAATTTTCGTGTATAAATTGAGTTAGGTGTGACAAGCTTATCGTTAATAACACGGATGTTGGACGTAGGTTACTAGACCAGTGTTTGAATAATTAATTTATTTATCTATCGAGGTCAAACGACACTTTCAATGGTCAGTATCATCTAGTGGCCGACAGCTTAACAAGTGGAGAAACCCGGCGTATCCGGAGAGAACCCCGCATATCCGGATCTAACTTACTACTAACCTTCGTACTAAGTTGGAGAATTCTGCCTAGCAGCACCAATAATGACTGCTAGGCAGAATTCTCCAACTTAGTACCAAGGTCAGTATCAGCTGAAGGCTTTGTACCTCTTCGTAGGGTAAGGGTTAGCACATTGCACCGCCGTGCACCCACTTGGGCGATAGGAATTACGTGGGTCTGGATCGAACCTACGATCTTTCTATCTGAAGTCCAATGCTCTAACGAATCCGCCGCAGCGGTCCAAGTTTAACTGATACAGTAAAAACCAGTTTATAAATCTAAATACCAGCAGTCACAAATAGTACCAATAATGATTGCTAGGCAGTACCTTCTTGTTTCGGAATAGCAGGTGGGGTTTTTCCAACACCGCGACTTTTCAGATGTACTAGGAGCCTTAATGTATGAGTGACGCAACAGACGGGTCAACAAAATCAAGACACCCAAAATAAGTGAACCGAATCTAAAAATGCTAAACACCCAGTTATAGTTACCACGATATAAAGGCCACAGTCTCAAAAGGACAGTTCAAAAAGAAATTTATTTTCGTTCAGTCTTATTCATGTTCGAATGTGTCGACAGTACATGTAATGCATTAAGAATGATCTTGTATGAATAAAAGTTTCAGCATTTAAAAAAATAAAATTCTGATACACGGGATTGAGGAATATAGATTTTTGAATAAACAGGAATATCGACCGAGGACAAAACGACTGTGGGGCAACACGTTTATTTATTTGAAAACTATTCTTCGAAGGCATGGAACAGTATGACTCACATATTGGTGTACTCTGCATATTGCATACAGGAGATAGTTACAAATAAGGTGAAACAAATCATTCAGTTAAATTTCAATGTCACTGGAATGTTAGGTGCACTCTGAAGTTAGTTGTGTTAAAAACCACCCAGACCAACTGAGTTGGGTGAATATGAACCCACCTGGGTTCATATTCACTCAACCCAGGTTATTTGGGTAAATGTTTAACCCATCTGCATTTAGAGCTGTTTGAGAAACTAGCAATGGGTACCACATACGTTCCATATTTAGCGAACCTCACTTGGATTGTTTGCGAAATCACCGCTAAAGCGTTTGAGGCGAGACGCAAGCTGCCCATTTCATTAAATATTCAGCATCTTGGCTCCCCTCTGGCCAGCGACAAAAATAGAGTCACTTGGATATTAAGAGAGAGCTGATAATACAGTACACTCGCCGTGGAATGGTCGTAATCCACGTGTGTACAGTGATGTCAACGCATGCGTTTACCAGGTAGAAAAAATCAAAAGCAGCAAAATTTTAATTAATGAAGCACTGGGCTGTACCCGGTGCTTCATTAATTAAAATTTTGATGATTATTCCTGTAATTAGTCTTTGGAATCTAACATTATTCGGTCCGTGGAAATATTACCCATCAGGGGAAAGTGACCAGTCCACTGCGGACGTACTGTAGACCAACAAATTCATGATCAAAATCAGTGGTCACGGAGTGGGGGCAGGATAGTCATGCTCCCCTCCTCCCTCACACCCCAACCGTTTTTCTATGAATAAAATAGTATCCATTGAGGTTTATAATCAATCTTTATTTATTATTATTTGAACTGGCATAATGAAAATATAGCATTTTTGGCCCGAAAACATAGCTTATGACCACTCGATGTAACGAACCCAACGGGCTCGTTCCGATGAGGCGACACGAGCTATGTTCCAGACAAAAGTTGTAAAATATAAATAGAGGCTTCTCCCACACTTTCAATTTAGTTTCCCCGCCACTGACCAGCATTGTTTTTTAATATCTTTCCTTGGGGTCAAAAGACACGTAATTGTGTTATAAATAAACGAAGATTGAACAACATTTCATTACTCACGTTTCTCACAATTCTGACCACTGAATCCGGTCTGGCAATAACACATGTACTTGTTGATGCCATCTACACATGATCCATAGTTAAGGCATGGATTACTGCTACACTCGTCAATATCTGAATGATAGATTACTTACTTATAGAATCGCAATACAGTCGATATTGCCTGCACTGTCATGTGACACATAAATACTGTCAGCATTGTGTTTTTATACAATATGTTGTATAAGAGTCGAGCTCGTTTTTCCAAGCCCATATCTCGAAGTTCAAGCAGCCGCATGTTATAAGTTACATGGCCTGTACCTGAGTAATACATTTTCATAAAGGCTCTGAGTGTTCATATCAGGTTCGGTCTCGCCTCACCTGATATATACTCTCATCGCCTTGTATGGAAATGTATCAGCTAACTACACGCCATATAACTTATCGTGTGCGGCGGCTTGAACTTCTGAGATCATCGGATAAGCATATTGAGCGCGTACATGTCAACATTCTGAAAGGACTGTGTGCTGTAACAGTACCACTGGGTATGTTGTATAGCTCGAATACTTCCCGTGATTCAGATACAACAGCATAACAGCAATGTGTTTCCACAGTTTAATAATTATATTTTTAAGAAACGTTTTTTTTTTCTTTTCGTAAATAGAAACGCGTTTTGAAAGTCTGTAATGTTTTATAAATAGTAACGAAAACAAATCGTTATTAAACAAGCGCTTTTATTATGCAGTTACAAGATACAGATTGTGTATCAGGGTATCACTATACACGTTGTATTCCGGTAATTAGGAAGATTATATACTTATAAGCTAAAACTTTACCCCGACGGACAACCAAAAGTATAGTCTACTGAATCACTTCCAATCTTCAATGCTATTTAATGGTGATGGTAATCGCTCGTTTGTTTGTTTTTTTTTACCCAACCAGAGTAGCAGACGACAATTGCAAAACAGTTATTTGAATACCTAAATGTTCATATGTTGCCTCAAAACAAAACTTCAGATTCCTAATTGGATCGAACTCATAAAATTTAAATAGTGAATTTTAGGGAATAACTGTTTTCGGTTTTTATTATTGCGTTGGTTAAAGGACAGCAATATCACTGACTGAGACTACATCCATGGCTGATGTACAAGATTCTGTAAGTCGGATTTTGTACACGGTACGTCCTTTTTGCAAACGCTCGAGAAAAATGTGTGTGCACTCGTAGGCACAAACTATCAGAATAGCTGAACACTCATGCATTATCATATACCGGCATAAGACATTGCCAAGTTATTTATGCAGAAAATGGAGAATCTGGAGGAAACAATTGATGCAATTTCTGTCTGTCACAAAAAGAATATCCTTATATTTCATTGTTGCATAGAAGCAATATTATTTTGTGATCGCCTGTACCCGCCCATACCAGCAGTATTTTAACTGTCAGGATAAACATATTACTCCAGGTAATAGGTGGCGTCAGGAGAAAGTGAAACGTTGGGCGTCTTGAACGTTTCACTTTATCCTAAATGTAAACTTAAGTATAAAACCCATTAGATTGAAGATTCACACAAGGAAGAATATATACAAATATAAACAAATTAGAATCAGTATCATGGTCCACGGCTCTTTTTCTTCTTTGTTGGGACATGGAGTTTATGATTTGCTGGTTACAGGACGACTTCTAAAATAGCCTTAAATAACAAAGAACCCTTTATGCGGAAGACAAGTATATCACAACTTGGTTTCAGAAACGAATCCGTGATTAGATGTATGTATCTCGGCACAACATCAGGTGGGGAGATCACTTCTGAGTAATCACCTATCTACCTTCTTCCTCTTCCTCTCCTTCTCTGTATTTTTTGTTCTTTCTGTCCCCTTTCACCCTCTTTCTCTCACTCTCCGTTTGTTGTTATTTTTGTGAAACTAATATTTGACTTTGTTGTTTAATATTTTGTTTGCCATGTAATATATGTATTTTAAATGTGTAGATTTGTAGGAGATTGGGCTGAGAAAACCAAGTGTTTCGTACCTGTCCCCCAATCCAATTTGCACAGTGTGTAGCAAATAAAATATGTTTAAATTAAACTAGGTCGCTAGATATCAAAAGTGGATGCCGAAACAGTGGACGCTGATTTGTGCTAAGGAGTCGAAGAGTTGCTCGAGCAACTATCCCCACGTGCAATTGCTCCCACAACTCAACAAAAACATACCATCCCAGAAGAATGGATACTGGGCCATCTTATTTATTGGATGGATTACTGAAGTGGATGAAGACAATCGCGGACGATGATTTCTTCAAAAGAGTTGTAGAATCACCCGTACAGTAAATCGAATTGCGTATTTTCAATCCATTTTTCGCTTCATTCGACTAGTTGACCATCAAGCATCTCGACTCCGACAAAAACTATAACTCTCTAAGGACAGACAGAAGCTTGGTAGAGGTGAGATATAAACTCTGGGTGATTATTTTGTTGTTCTGCAATTTGAAAGGTTGCTGGCATTGAGATATTTTCCTGCAATTTGAACGGTTTTTGGCATCTGTCAATTGTCAATAGTCGAGTAGCTAAAGGAGATAACGATGGTGTTAGTGGTAAGAAAGACGATTAACGGGATTGGCGGGAACACTGTGACTCAGTGGTTAGAGCATTGAACTTTAAACCGAAGCGCGTACGGTTCGAAACTGACTAAAGATAACTGCTTTGTGTCCTTGGGCAAGACACTCAATGCCGATTGCCCAACTTAATAGTAGTTTATAACGTGGATGTCTCGGTCAGTAGTACAAGACAATAGTCTCTCCAACGGTGGCCTCTAAAACGCAGGTCCATACACAGGAGGTACAAACAACCACCAATTAAGTATCCAGGTGAATGGAAGAGTAGTCTGAGCTTTGGCTCCCACACGAGCAGTTGCTCTTTCGACTCATGGGTTTGGCCGATAAGTGAGCTGTTCCTGTTCAGAGTTCCAACCATGGCAGAGGAAATATTGGCAATCTGGAATTTCAAGGCACTCCAGACTTTAATCTTGTGTCGCCAAAAGAAAAGGAATTTTTAGCTCTAACGGAGTACATTACGAAACACTCCAACACCCTCTCTCACCATACTGTTGCATGGCACCCATAATACTTGATGCCATCTATGCACGTTCCGTGGGTAAGGCATGGATTACTGCTACACTCGTCAATATCTAAATGATAGATTACTTAGAAAATAAAACAAATGTGAAAAAACTTCACCACGATTATTTTGAATATTTGCTCTCAATTTTTATGTCAATCTCAGCAGGATATGTATACAATATACGCAGTTGTGAATTCAACAGTAAGCCCTGGCTTAACCCTTTACCCAACGAATCGTCCAAATCCGCCAGCGTAATATGTAAATTCAGCAGCTGAAAAAATACTATTTTTAAAAAAAATTCAACAAAACCATATCATGTGACCCCTCTTGGGAACGAGCTCGTCGAGCTCGTTCCAATAGGGGTCACATGATATGGTTTTGTTGATTTTTTTGAAAAATTAAAACAAATGATATTTAAAATAATAAATTTTGATATCGTCTGCGTTGCGTAAAGGCATAAAACAAAACAGCGTCGTTTCCACGGCGAAAGGTAAATATTGCGTATGTAAAAAAGGATTGAAAAAAGAATTCATGAGAGCAAACTGTTAGATACTCCCTTACGCAGAAGACCTAGTGGGATTATCTGGTAGCAAGGTTGGCTTGATGTTTATCTTTTTAACTGAGTTTAACAATTTCGTGTCGGATAGTTTTAATGGTGGAAGAAGCCTGATTTCTCGGAGAGAACCATTGAGCAGAGGTTAGATTTTCCAATTTATAACTCTGTTCAAGCCGAGTTAGTAGCAGTTAAAGGCAAGTGCACCATTGACGCGCAGTAAATATACACAGAACGACACGCACGTGTGAATGGGTTAATCGATTTGACACGAGTTCCTGCGTGGAAGGATAGAACGACAGGCCACAGGTCCCGATTTTTATCCTTCTGCGATGGCACAAGTGTCATATCAATTAACCCATTCACACACGCGTATCGTTCTGTGTTTAATACACGCCTTAAACTATAAAAACAATTATTGGAAGGACACTCAGCAATTCATTTAACAGCTATCAACACAAGAAAACATTTTATCGCCAAACAAATTTGCAAGGGGAACCCGTGTTACTATTTTGTCCTCTGAGTTCCAATGTCGTCTATGTGCCTAATGGCACATAGAACACATTGGAGCACAGAGCCAATTTCTAGCTATCGCCGACGACTCAAATTGTAATTGCGGTGCACCATTTCTAGAAAATTCCAGTGAAAATTCGCTTGTATTTAAAAATAGTCCGTTAACAATGTCGTTCCGCACATATGTGCGGAACAGATTTTCATTTTCTGCATGGTTTACTGTTGCTGTAGATGGGGATTTCATAGAACAGGCGTGTAATAAACCTTAGTATACAGAGTCACCGTGACCCACCTGGACAATCGAGATTAAGTGTCTTACCCAAAGACACTGCGAAGTTACCACTGGTCAAGATCGAACTGTAGATCTTTCAGTTTAAATTCCCATGCTCTAACTTCTGAGTCACCTCACTTCCAAGGTTGGTTTGAAGATAGATTGTTTACAAATATTGAAATGTTCTCACTTAGATGCCTACCACAAGGCGCTCGTTGGCAATTGTTTTAAAAATATGTAACTATGGGTATGCCGACCTTTGTTTCATTATTCGTCGGACTAATTTGTTGCATAATACAGTATGATAAATGGAATATCTATGTTGTGTGACATATTACAGGAAATGGCTTTCTGGTTCTCAAAACCAATCAATGAGATTAGTTATGGCTGTACAGAAGGCAAATTTATCTTTAAAACAACACGAAATATAACTAAAGCGCATGTCAAAGCCATGTTATATGCAAACTTTCTATGACAGAAGTTGCTTTGGATATCTAACAATGAGGCTATGGCACCAGACAAGTCGAGTTGGTAGCAGTTTCATGTTTGAACAAAGTATTCAAATTGTTTTTGTCTTGTTGAAGCGAAACGTCATATTGCTTCTTGTTGTCATGTTTTGAGGTCACGAATAATACTGCATTTGGACAATCAACAGGCGTCCAGGTTGACAAACACACTCATTCAAAAGTCGAAACATGCAGTCGTTGTAGGGATCATCAAGAAATATGTTAACTACTGTCACAAAAACGCCTAGAAAATGTTTTCCATTAAAAATTCACGTTTTTCGTGATACTTGTGAAAATTACATGGTTAAAATATATGTAAACAAACATTTTACGATGTTAACTTCACATTGTGCTGTTATTGACATGTCTTACTCGTGTTTTTATTGTATCCTGTTGATGTCATTTACAAAGTGCAAAATCTTGGGAGTGGAAGTGTTTGCAGTCATATAATGCAGCACATTGCGTGTGTAAGTAATAATTATTCCGTATCTCAATCGATCAATTGTTGCTTTCGAAAATAGACAACAAAGAAATAGAAATATGTTTTCCAAAGTAGTAAAAAATTAGTTAAATTCCACTAAAAATTCATTTTGCCCTCCCACTTATGTAGAGTGGATATTTATCCCCATTGTAATGCAAAAGGTTCATACTCTAGGTGCTGTATTTCGTTTTTGACATAATTCAGCGCGAAGGTTTATTTTCTGTTGTGTTATCAAGATATAACATTGTTGACTGTGCTAAACGCTAAAATAAATGGGGTTAAAAATAAACACAAATCAAATGGTTTGAGTGAATATGAACCCATCCCAGTTGATGTTGGTTAATTTTTAACCCAGCTGATTTTAGAGAGGATAAATAAAGAAGGTTGGCCATATTTTATTACTCACCTTTCTGACAATTCTGACCAGTGAATCCGCTCCAACATTCACACATGTACTTGTTGATGCCGTCCAAACACGTTCCACCGTTAAGACATGGATTATTACTACAGTCGTCGATATCTAAATTATAGTATACTTGGTGAGCAAAAGAACACAAAAACACTGTCACAGTCATTTTGGATACTTTTTTCTCCTTAAGCTTAGTTTGAACAGTATATATTTCAAATCTCAGCAGGCTATGTTCTATTTATATACGTAGTTAAGGTTTCGACAGTAAGCCTTTGGCTTATTACCCCGTCCGTTTCACGGCCATGTCTTCGCATCTGGATTTTCCACAGTAACAAAGGAATGGTTGGTTGCCCGCATGTAAACAAATGAACTGAAAATCGAATTCTGGAGATCTGAATATCACGCAAACTCCCAGAGACAGGAGGATTTGGAGTAAGTGAGGTGAGAAGAAAGATGGTTTATATTGAATTGCTCTCATTCAGATGCTTACTACAACCAGCTCTAAGGAAATTATTTTAACGTGCTGTATAAGGAAGGGAAATTATTTTACTTTGAAATTCCCACCTCCGATATTCCATTAATTTAAATTTTATATACACAAATTTAAATTATATATGGTTGTGATGTAAATAATACGAACAAGATATGCAGTCAACACACAGAGTTGAGATGACAGTAGGCATCAATGTTCCTTGAAATGTGCTACCGTATTCGAATTGATAATCCAATAATATCTCACAAGAACAATTCCTGGCCATTTTTAGAGTACGTACACGAACATTTTTGAAAAATAATGGCTCGCGTTTCGAACATTTTCTCTGGAGTATTGTGATTTCTTGTCAGTTTTTAAGGTGGAAAGCTGTTCCCATATACATAAAATATATACTAGAGTTAGATAAAGCCAATGTCTTGAATTTACTTTTTAACCCGTTGAACCGGAGAGGCCGCTTTTTCGACTATGAACATGATACGACATCAGTTCATTACGAAGGGTTGCTACAAAGCGAATGTGTAGGGTACACCAACCAATATTTTCAACGTGCAGTCCAAAGGCTGCACGTTAAAAATATTAATTGGGCTACCCTTAAATACGTAGTGAGTATGGACTCTGCCAATTGCTGCTATTGAACTAATATGGAAGATACCACTAGGGTTCAAAGGGTTAACAAAAGAATAATCATCTCAAATACCTTAAAATCTATACTCTAAGTTGAAAGCATTCTTCGAACGTTTTTGACTAATACTGGAAGCAAGGTAATTAAACTCAACCACAGAATGGTTTGTAACGGCCGCAAAATGAGAGGAAAATGAAGTATATGACATAATTATCGACTTCTACAACAATTATTGATAATAACAACTAAGCTCCAAGCCAACAGTCAGATCTTTAAACGACTCTAACGCTGTTATGGGCCCATAAACAACGCCTATTTTTATATTCAATTTCAATCGGACGGAAAAATCTTTTTCGCCCAGCTGAAATATTCCATCTGATTGAATCTAAAGCACCATACATTTTCGTTTTCTGTGTATCAACGCAATGAGTGTTTCTCAATCGAGGCACGATTCGATCCTATATTTGGCGGCATTATCATCACAATAAGACATGTTTGTATATTAAATATTATGAATGGAGCCTCGGCACCGCTAAAGTTTTATGGTGAAACAACATAGTTCCACCACTCTTTTTAATATCTTGATGTTTTCAAGGCGATGTTTACATATATTTTTGATTGGAATATTTATAAATGGAAATCAAGGAATATGTGTATATTTTGTGTACAAGGGAATCTCACATTGCATAAATGGTAGAATGCGAGTAAACTGCACGACGAGTGGGTGAACAAAAAGCACACAACAGCGTCGTCGACCTTAAGAATTTATTAATCAGATATGATTTTCTTTTCCATAATATCGTGCTCTTCTGATATGATTCGAAATTCGGCTGATATGACTCCAATATCGGCCGATATGAATCAAGCAAGGGTTGTTCCCCTTGGTGCATTTCTGAGTTTTGTTTACAGCGAAATCGTTCGGATAGCTGAACTACGGAAATTTCGGTCTTCGTGAAAAGAATGAGAAATAATGACACTGTCAGAAAACTGTACATATCTGAGAATATTTTGTAATTATTTGTTTTGGTAAAATAAATAAAAAGGTTATTACTTTGTTATTTTCATATCGGCCGAGATATCAGCCCTTGGTTACTTTAGATCAGCCTTCGGCCTGAGGCCGATATGAAATTACCCTGGGCTGATATCTCGGCCAATATGAAACCAACTAAGTAATAATCTCTAAATCTCTAAATGAATGGAGAATTTAAAATCACTTCCAGTGAACTATGTATAACTATCAGAGAGTGTTTGAATTTGGACTAAAGGAGAAGACGTTACATGGTTTATACCCCACCCTGTTAAATTGCGATTTCCATTGCACACCTGCACGTTATCACTATATGGTCCAGGGAATTCTAAGCGCAATATTACTAAGATTATTAAAGTTCACCGTTACAATGGTATTCGTTGTCAAGTAGGGGGCGCGGTGGCGTTGTGGTAACCGGTTCTCGTCAGATCAACGAAGTTAAGCAACGTCGATACTGGTTAGTCCTTGAATGGGTGGCCGTCTAAGCGATCGATTCGGACTCCCGCTTTGTGTACTTGGGCAACGCACTTAACCCCGATTGTCCGGCTTTCTCCACCTGTAAAACTGTCACCGGTACGATATAACCTTGGCTGTTAAAGTGTCGATAAACCTTAATAAATAAATAAATAGTTGTCAAGTATGAGAGAAGTCGTTAAAGGTGTATGTGGGAAAATGTTTTTTATTACTTTCCACTTTTCTATATTGCTGCATGCGGTGGTGTGGGAATCTAAGCCCTTCCTACACTTGATTCTACAGTTTTATTTTGAACAGTGCCTTAAGTCAAAAAGACCGCGACGTAACATCCAATATATAGAAACGTCTCGACCAGTGTTTTGTGAGAACATCTTTCAGAGCATCACCCCCTATCAGAAATGATCTAGTTTCCTGTGACCATCGTAATGTGATTCACACAAATTAAAATGTAAAAATAACAAGCATGCACTCCAAAATCAGTTGTGTTAAAAATCAACCTAAATCAGCTGGGTCGTGTGATTACGAATCCAAATGGGTTCATTTTCATTCAACCTAGCTGATTTGGATTAATATTTAACCCAACTGATTTTAGCGTGTGTATATATCAAGGATAAGAGAAGTTTGACAATCAGTTTATGAGAAAATCATTTATATACTGTTCCCTCTTTATCCACAGTCAAAATTGACCCTGTAATGTGATCTCAATGCCTTGTTTGCGAAATTTATAACGCTTTAAAGAAATTGTGCTTCAAACAAAAAATGCCCAGTGCTTTCTAAGAAAACTTCTTTAAATGTTACCAACATTTCCTACAGCATTAAAATATTGACACTTTGCCATCAAACATGGCAAAAGAGGCTTGTTTCTGCCTTATAACCAATATTATGCCGTAACACGGTAGGAGGTATTGGTCCTACACGTTTCTGAGTGAAAGACTATTCAGTGTCCCCACATTGTCCAATATTAAAACTTGTACCCTTATTAATATACCCAAATGTGATCCCATGAATACGATTTGAACAAATGCCCTCTTCCCTCTTTCCTTCTGGCGAATATGCTGCAGGTCGAATCAAGCTCCCAGACCACCAGTCTAATTCTGTTTTTGAAATTCGACGCTGTTATGGGATATTTGTTTATCCACTTTTCGTGGAGTTTACACGTAGACTACACTTGGTGTAATGTCATGTCCTTTTACGCACAAAGTTACACATATATTATTTCGTGTTCCAGTTATACATATTTCAATCAATAAGTCTTTACTGCATCGTCAAATATCAAAATATTAACGCAACTAGTTAAATTACCCGCGTTATCATAAAACTATTACCTTACTACCACAATTATTTAATAAACAAATATCTCTTATTTAGTGGGTAAACTAATTAAAAATTCTATCAAATCAAGACTCTATTGAGAAACATTTCTGGTAATGGTTCAAAGAAAAAGATTTTTTATGGTATTTTTACATTCAATCACCTGGAATATTTCAGTTGGTTGGAAAAGGTTTGCTTTTCTGACCAAGTGAAATATTGCGGACGTTTCAATCTGAACATAGGCGATGGACTCTTTAAAGGCTAGACGATTTCCAAGTCATAACAGAGTCGATTTTCTTGCAGAAACTGGCTGGTGTTTTGAGAGCTTGAGGTCTAATAAGAGTTAATCTTTACCATCAGTCTGCCACTCAATGTGCTTGACTTGGTCCCCATACCTCATTTTGTTGAAATTCGGGGGTCTCCAACACCTCTGCACTGGATTTAAGACCTTGATTTATGACGCGTGTGTTGATTATATAATGATATTTTCTACAAAATATAAAACCTTCGGATTAGAGATTCTTGGGAATAGTTTTTCAATAATCTGTTTTTGACCTACAGTGTTAAGTGTGGGAAGTCGTTACTATCTTACTTACCAATAAGTCATAGCAAATGAGACTAAATGTAAAACATGAAAATGCTGTTTCCTTAGGTTTATGAGAACATGCTTTTTTCCTGTTAAACCACATTGAAATATGTGATCCATGAATACCTACGCATTAGACCCAAGGTGTTCATCTTGTGTTCATTTGTAACTCGTTTTCTCAAAGATGTATGTCGAAAATGACGTTATTTGGCCTACCAGTGCGTCAGTTTAAAAACCCCAATAACCACCTAAATTTCAATCCTGGTGGTTGAACTACATGCGTACAGGACGACATCAAATATGATGTACATAACATTTTAAGTTAATTAACTCTATGTCCTTCAGCAGTTCTTAATGAAGAGCGTTGAATGATTTCCCAATGTGAACCCAGGAATACGATCTTAACTCTTTGAATGCGGAAGGCAGCTTTTCCGGTCCAGGGTCGTGAAATAAACTGAATTCATAAAGTTGATAGTTGCTCAATGAATTTGTGTGTCAGACCAATCACGATTTTGAACATGCAGCCCAAAGGCTGCACGTTCAACACATTGGTTGTCTTTCCCATGTAAAGAATATAGACTATACGGGTTGATGGCTCTGAACTGGCATGGGATATAGCTTCAGGGTTCAAGAATTAAGAGACTTGAATGTTAACTGTCAAATATGAAAGATTTTGCACCAGTGTTTTCTGGAAAAATATTATTGTGTTGTCCCAACCTCAGTGAACATACTGTTAGAATGCTCGAATCAATACTATCCCTACATAAGATCCTAGACTTGATATGAACTAAATTTCAAAGGTCACAGATGAAAAATGTATATGGTTCACTTGTTCTTGAGCTAACACGTTTTCTCCAGCACTACAATTTCTCTAGTCCCTGGATATGGCTCTGGAGCTTTCTGGGGTAACATGTAACTCATAATTAAAAAGATGGTTCAAATAAAATAAGAATATCTGCTACATGTACAGTTCGTGGAGAGTGTATTATCATTAAATCACCCGCAGAGTGGAGATTCCATCCGTGCAATAATTGCAAATTTGTTGCAAAGCGTAACAAGCACAAGCAAAGTTCCAGCCAATGGACCTCCCGGTTAAATCCGGAGATCCATTGGCTGAAACCTTGCTTGTTTTTTTTTCTGTATGTACAGAATTTGAAAGTGATAGTTTGGGTGATAACTCCGCTCTGCGGGTGATTTAGTTACAATCCACTCTCCACGTACTGTATGTAGCCGCTAGCTATTCCTTCCCTATTCTCCCGTCGTGCTCACAGTTCTGAGAAATACATCGTTGGGTAATAATCGTGCTTGCCTCCCTTTCAATTCCCCCAGCACCTGTGCCAACCAACTCCATGCCTTCATACTCTGTCAATCCTTTAGCAATACATTTCCATCGAATGGCGTTCGTTTGGACTGATATTTTGGACATTCTAAGATTTTTTTTATGTTCGCCATTACCCAAAACCTACACGTTCGGCTGTTGTCCAACCACTTGCCAGTCCCCTACACATCTAGACACTGAAGTGAATATCAGATAATACTAAAGGAAAATACATTTCAAACGTCTTACCATTTTCACATCTTTTTCCATTGAATCCAGCCATACACATACAAGTATATCCGTTCACGCTATCGTTACACGTCCCATTGTTCGCGCAAGGGTCACTACTACATTCAACAATATCTGTAATAAGATGGCGAATATACACAATTTAGTACAAGACTGTTCTATGAAATCCCCCATCTATTGCTACACTAAACCATACGGAAAATGAAAATCCGTTCCGCACATATGTGCTGAACGGAAATCGTTGACGGACTATTTTTAAATAGAAGCGAAATTTCACTGGAATTTTCTACAAATCGTGCACCGCAATTACAATTTGAAGCGCTGGCAATAGCTAAAATTAGTAACACGGGTTCCACGGGGGTGGGGTGGGGTGGGGGTGGGGGTTATTACGAGATAGTCTCGACCTCGCTTTTGGGTAAAGATCAGGAATGGTGAGCAAATGGGATTTTTATACTGTGGTCATACTCCAGGATTGTGAAGTGTGAGGCTTTTGATTACCCCTAATCTTGAACCATGACTTTGATTTATAATTCCCAGAGTTTGTTAATTACTGAAAGATGTTTAAAATATGAAAGCAATATTCAGCTTCTTGTCAACAGTGTTAGCTTCACTAGTAAAGGTGGGATCCCATTCCACCCTTACGTATCCATCCAGGCGCTTTGAGGTTTGAAATATTGAAGCAATGTCAGACCAATCACGATTTTGAACATGCAGCCCAAAGGCTGCACGTTCAACACATTGATTGTCTTTCCCGTGTAAAGAATATAGACTATACGGGTTGATGGCTCTGAACTGGCATGGGATTTAGCTTCAGGGTTCAAGAATTAAGAGACTTGAATGTTAACTGTCAAATATGAAAGATTTTGCACCAGTGTTTTCTGGAAAAATATTATTGTGTTGTCCCAACCTCAATGAACATACTGTTAGAATGCTCGAATCAATACTATCCCTACATAAGATCCTAGACTTGATATGAACTAAATTTCAAAGGTCGCAGATGAAAAATGTATATGGTTCACTTGTTCTTGAGCTAACACGTTTTCTCCAGCACTACAATTTCTCTAGTCCCTGGATATGGCTCTGGAGCTTTCTGGGGTAACATGTAACTCATAATTAAAAAGATGGTTCAAATAAAATAAGAATATCTGCTACATGTACAGTTCGTGGAGAGTGTGTTATCATTAAATCACCCACAGGGTGGAGATTCCATCCGTGCAATAATTGCAAATTTGTTGCAAAGCGTAACAAACACAAGCAAAGTTCCAGCCAATGGACCTCCGGGTTAAATCCGGAGATCCATTGGCTGAAACCTTGCTTGTGTTTTTTTCTATATGTACAGAATTTGAAAGTGATAGTTTGGGTGATAACTCCACTCTGCGGGTGATTTAGTTACAATCCACTCTCCACGTACTGTATGTAGCCGCTAGCTATTCCTTCCCTATTCTCCCGTCGTGCTCACAGTTCTGAGAAATACATCGTTGGGTAATAATCGTGTTTGCCTCCCTTTCAATTCCGCCAGCACCTGTGCCAACCAACTCCATGCCTTCATACTCTGTCAATCCTTTAGCAATACATTCCCATCGAATGACGTTCGTTTGGACTGATATTTTGGACATTCTAAGATTTTTTTTTATGTACGCCTTTACCCAAAACCTACACGTTCGGCTGTTGTCCAACCACTTGCCAGTCCCCTACACATCTAGACACTGAAGTGAATATCAGATAATACTAAAGGAAAATACATTTCTAACGTCTTACCATTTTCACATCTTTTTCCATTGAATCCAGCCATACACATACAAGTATATCCGTTCACGCTATCGTTACACGTCCCATTGTTCGCGCAAGGGTTACTACTACATTCATCAATATCTGTAATAAGATGGCGAATATACACAATTTAGTACAAGACTGTTCTATGAAATCCCCCATCTATTGCTACACTAAACCATACGGAAAATGAAAATCCGTTCCGCACATATGTGCTGAACGGAAATCGTTGACGGACTATTTTTAAATAGAAGCGAAATTTCACTGGAATTTTCTACAAATCGTGCACCGCAATTACAATTTGAAGCGCTGGCAATAGCTAAAATTAGTAACACGGGTTCCCCTGGGGTGGGGTGGGGTGGGGTGGGGTTATTACGAGATAGTCTCGGCCTCGCTTTTGGGTAAAGATCAGGAATGGTGAGCAAATGGGATTTTTTATACTGTGGTCATACTCCAGGATTGTGAAGTGTGAGGCTTTTGATCACCCCTAATCTTGAACCATGACTTTGATTTATAATTCCCAGAGTTTGTTAATTACTGAAAGATGTTTAAAATATGAAAGCAATATTCAGCTTCTTGTCAACAGTGTTAGCTTCACTAGTAAAGGTGGAATCCCATTCCACCCTTACGTATCCATCCAGGCGCTTTGAGGTTTGAAATGTTAAAGCAATGTTTAGCTTCTTGCCAACAGTGTTAGATACACTAATAAAGGAGGGACTTTCTTCCAACCGTACGTATCAATCCAGGCAGGTTATATAAAAAGGATCTGTCAGCTTTTGGGGATTACCTGGATAGATCGTTTGTGGGCCATTGTTATGAGGGGAAAAATCGGGAAAGGCGAGGAAAGAGTGTGCCAAATCTGTAACTTAGGTGTAACGGCGACCCTGGGACATTTCATTTTAGATGCCCCAAATATTTGCGTAGTAGAAGAAGACTCCTTGGGAAACTAATGCAAAAAATGAGATGGAAACATGAAGGATAATTTGATGAGGAATGACATGAGTAAAGGGGTAAATTTTATAGTTGGGGTGGTCGAGAAGGGGCCAATAGGGGAATTATGAAACAGTCTTTGACTCTATGCTGGGGGAGTAGGGGAGAGTTTGGGGAAGAATTCCCCGGTGGGACACTGGGTTAATGTAGGACTCCTCGTTAGAAGACTGCGACAAATCACCGGAAGGCGGAAGATTTATTATTACTATTATTAGATTGAACAAAGCTGAAAATAATCATTAAAAAGACGGCATATGTGCTATATTTAAAGCATGAAATATATTATTCAAACAAGTAGGGGATAATTGATAAAAGTGAGATATATGAAGACAGATATTTATATTTTCATCAAAAAGACAGTTGAGGCGTTGCACGGTGACATCTGGTGAATGATTTCAGCGATAGTTGGGTATCTGACAAGCGCACATTCCACGCACTGAGCTGTAGAAGACAAGGACGGTCAGCCAGAGAATTTATTACATTCAGTCCAAGACCTCAATACCCTGTAAATCCTCCTCGGTTCGCGAGATAAGCGCGGATCCGACGTGGCATACTACTCGCCAAACCTCCAATATCAGCTTGATTGATGTTATTCCATTCTTCCTGCAGTGCAGCAACGAGTTCCTGGACAATGGTAGGGGGCTGTTGGCGTTGTCTTGGGAGCCTGCCAAGCATATCCCAGACGTGCTCGATTGGTGAAAGGTTTGTGCTTAGTGCTGACAAGGCAGTGTAGTGATGTTCTGCACCTGGAGAAACTGTGTAGCGACACGAGCCCTGTGCTCTTGCATTGTCATCTTGGAAAATGAATCGACGGCCGTGACATCGCGCAAATGGCAGCACATGAGCTGCTAAAATGTTGTCACGGTAGAACTGCCCTGTGACACGCCCTTGGATGATATGCTATACTGTTCTGCTTGTCATGGTTATGCCTCCCCACACCATAACAGACCCACCACCAAAAACGATCGTGCTGCCGAACGGTTACGCCATGGTATCGTTCGTTCCGCCGTCGCCACACTCTGTTTCGCCTGTCGTGGAAGTCGAGAGTGAACCTCGATTCATTAGAAAACATTACGTTGTTCCACCGACGATTGTTCCAGCGCTGTCGTTGTCCACACCAATTACGCCTTGCTGCGATGTGACGTTCAAACAAACGTGGAATTATTCGAGGTTGTCGAGCGTACAAATTCCAGCTGTGTAGGCGATTTCGGATAGTCTGGCCACTGACTCGCACATCTGTCGCTCTGCGCAGCAGCTGTCCAATTTCTGAGGCACTTTAATGGCGATTAAGTAATGCTGTGGTTCGGATGAAAAGAGCCTGGTTAGCAGTTGTCGCCCTTGGTCGAACTGGCCGACGTCTGTCATCAACATTGCATGTCTGACGGTAGCGCGACCACAACCTGCGACTCACCGATTGAGTAACGTTGCGAATTTGAGTCACTGCAGTCTGTCTGTTGCCAGCTTCCAGCATGCGAACGGTACGTAAGCGCTCGTCACGTGTCTGTCTTCGCATACCTCAAAAGTTACGTTTCGACCAGAAACTCTTGATGAACGAGTTTATACCAAGAAAAGAACGATGAGACCTCCGATAAAGCCCGTCCAGTACAAATGATAATTTCAAAACGTACCCCACAGACAACAACGCGACGCTCGTGCGAAAACCTGCACAAAGTTTTCGTGGGCCGGGGACATTCATGATCCACACTAACATTGGTAACCTATTGATGTATCCAATCACGCTTATCCACAACCATTTTCCGAAAATATCAACATCAGTTTAGAAATCCCCCTACTTTTTTGGAATAGTATATTATGACCAAAGGTTTTAACAAGAGTTTGTATTGTTTTGTTTGTCCATGTTAAAACGTGGGGTCCCAAAACACCTCGACATAGAACCCAAGGGGCTCAGATTCTGTAGTTGTCAGATTTTTGAAAAAGGTGTTGAATATCTAGTATGAGGTTATTTGGCCAATAAATGTGTGAGAAAACAAGTATGGGAACCCTATTCAATCTCCTGCATATGAATCTGCTTTAAACAAACTTATACACTATCATATGATGTCTGTCACATTTGCCAACCACTAGGTTCGGAAAAAAGAACAACACTGTTTCCCTTTCCCCGTCACTTACATCGTTAGATTAGGGGTTTTCAGCCTTGAAGAAATGTGAACCCAGAAACGTGATTTTAAGAAATTTTAAAGTTATTGATCAAATATCGAAACACTATTTTGTAGAAAGAATATGTTTGTGTATTTTGTCTCCAATAAATATAGTTTTTGAAATGTGCGAGACTATGACATACCTGCCTCCAGTCTCAAGACTTGATCTGAACAAAATTAAAACCCATCAAGTCCAAGATGTTCTCTTTAAATATAAATTTATTTGATCCTCAAGGTTGTGAGAAGAATAGTTGGTATATCTGCAGTTACCTGCAGCGTTACAACATTTGGATTCTTTCTGTAATACTCGAACATGTTTCAGTGGCCTTATATCGCTAACTCCGTCTCTTGAGTGCAACATGGGGCTTTGGTATTGTAGATGGCACCTTGCTTGTTGCATTCAACGAACGGATTGTAACTTATCATTTAAAAGATGTTACTTATGAGAAAGGAATACGTTTTGACCGGAGGCTACCAACTCCTTCCCATTTCTTCAAAAACACACTGTTTAATTGTACCCCGTCTCTCTCTGTCTCTCTCTGTCTCTCTCTCTCTCTCTCTCTCTCTCTCTCTCTCTCTCTCTCTCTCTCTCTCTCTCTCTCTCTCTTCCCAACAAGCTTACTGACAATCCTGTTCATACATCCGTTACCTATCTGTCTATGTCCGTTTGTCAATACATTTCTAACGCATGGGCGAATTTGGAACGCTTCAAATAAAATGAAAAACTTATCCTAAATTCTTACTATTTTCACATCTATCTCCGTCGAATCCATCAATACATGTACATATAAATCTATTCACGTCATCAATACATTTCACGCTGTTCACGCAAGGGTTGCTGTTACACTGATTAATATCTGTAATAAGATGGTGAGGAATAAAACATGGAGGGAAGTTGGAAAGTTAAAAAAGACAACGCTAAAAACGTACGCGTGTAAAAAACTTAAATCACCGTTGTAGAAACATATTTTTTCGGTAACTCTATCAGCATTTATAAGGTAAAACATGACATGTGAAACAAACAAACGGTTGCAATTTTTAACATGTGCTTTGGGGTTTTGTGATTCCCGGTCAGCAGTAATTGGTGAAGTCGATAGGGGCTTCGCCAAGGTCGCGGATGATGGGTGTATAAGCTCAATTTGTCCTGACTTTCATGACTCAGAGAAATATTCCAATTACATCATTGAAGGCTTGTCTTGATGATGTTGTAGTTGGAATATTTGTCAATATGGATTATAATTAATCCTTTGAACACTGATGGTATCTTCCATGTAAGTTCAATGGAGGCAATTGGAAGAGTCCATATTCATTATTTGGGGTAAGACCAATGAATATTTTCAACATGCAGCCAAAGGGCTGCACGTTGAAAATATTGATTGGTCCACACCACACATTTAGCTTGTAGCCATTCCACTTAATGACATTATGACTTAGCTTGTGACCCGGCCGGAAAAACGGCCTCTGGTGTTCAAATGGTTAAAACTAGACTGAATCACGCCACCGCACAGCACATAGACACAAAAAGGTTGGAGAGAAAACAGTGATTTGTTACTCGAACATGTGCTGCGCCTGTGAGCCACATACTATGCCCCCACGAGTTTTACCATGTACTTTAATTTACATATGGATTTCAAAATACGTACAATTAAACTATATCTATGTGGCAAAATATCTCGACGTCTGGCTTTTTGTTGAATTTAACGACACGAAACTCTGGATCGGACACTTTTATATGGTATAATTAATTCATAATTTATACCATGATTACATATTCTACTATATATGAAAAGCCTATGACATAAATTTTAGCTTTGTACACCAACCGTGGCGAACACGCCAGCACTGGGATTTCAATACTTAAAATGTACACCGACGGTGGAACAACTGATAACTATTCACTCATTATATTAGCAAAAATATATGTACACATCCTTCAAAATTAAAAAAAAATAACTTGAAACCCGAAATCTGCATAATATGCAAACCTTTGGTACATGAATATGCTCACGTTTGGTACATGTACAAATACCCTGTAAAATAAAAAGGTTCTAACTACAAAACTGTGGGAGGTGTTAACTGCACAAATCATGTACCCAACATTAGAAATTTCACAAAAATTTACTAAATTCAACAACCCCTAATTTTGTGAAGCATTTGTCAAAATCAAATTCCTGGCAGTATGCACTCGTTTGGTATATGTATAAATACCCTGTAAAATAAAAGTTTATATCTTGAAAACTATAGGAGAAGGTAGGCGGACAAACCTTGTACCTTATATTCGAAATTTTCCCCAACAATTTACGAAGTTCAACAACCCGTAATTTTGTGAAAAAATGAACAAAATCAAATTCCTGGCAATATGTACACCTTTGATATGTGTATTAAAAGCATTTCAAATAAAAAGGTTCTAGCTTTAAAACTGTGAGAGGAGTTAGGCGGATAGACCGTGTACCATATATGGATGGAAGAATGGACGGACCGAAGGAGTAAAACAATATTCCCTCCCCCTCCCGGCTTTTAGTCGCGGAGGCAAAAAAACAGGGAAATTTGTTTGTAGACAGATACATGTAGCAGTCATGATGCATGGGCTTCACAACTTTTTTATTTATTTGGTTGAGTGCAACTAGCCACTATCAGGGCTTTCAAAAAAATTGTGATACTGGACCAAAAGTAAACTCTTTCCTTGCTCATGTTTCATATTCAGTCAAATGCAGTAACATTTTGTTTATACAAATTTGTTATGTTACAAATTATTGGAGAGTGCCTGGGGGCACTCTCCAATAATTTGTAATAACAAATTTTGAATAACAAATTCCGACCGCCAAAAATAATTATTTAAACATGTAAATAAAAATGAAATCATGACCATTATTGGATTTATACAGCAATGGCATAGAAATAAGTTCTCCTCTTAGAACAATGATAAATAAAAATATCGAATGACACTGGAACCAAGCACAATTATTTATTTATTTATTTATTTATTTATTTATTTATTTATTTATTTATTGCCGTTTTAAGGTCACATACTTATGCACAATGGCTAATCGTGACCGTGACAGTTTTACGGGTGGAGGAAACAGGAGTACCCGGGAAGAACCACCGAGCATCGACGAGAAACTGTCAGCTCCTCAACATTCTAACTCTGTTCAAGCTCCGCTCAAGCAGGGTTAGAGCGGTTGAAGACATGTGCACCATCGACCTGCAGTACGCTTTAGTACAAAGCGTCATCGTGCCTCCGTGTAGGCAACCGGGATAAAGTGCCTTGCCCAAGGACACAACGCGGGTCGCCACGGGCGGGGATCGAAGTCGGGACCTCTAGCATAGAAGTCCAACAGTCTACCACTAAGACACGGCGCTCCCAACCAAGCTCAAGAGAGTTTTTTTGAAACATTAAAAACTTTGAAACTCAAGCTCCTGTTTCAAGTTTTTTCTATAATTCAAGTAAACCAGTTATATACTGATGTAAACTTTGAGGTATTTGGCAATATTATTCTTTAAAGAAAAGCTTGCACAAAAGAGATGTGGCCAGATGGAACACGATGCATTAGCTGTTGTGTCGAGTTACAATAAAATCCTTCACTTTATGTTCGGCCGTGAAATGTTAGTGAAAACTGACCATACACCATTTGTATCTATATTTTGTAAAACTGTAAACCAGGCTCCGCTTGGGCTTGAGAAATTTTTAATGTTCCAATAAGACTAAAATCCTCGCCCCTCTGATTGGACGAGAGCTTGTTTAGGTTTATCTTCCATGTTTACGGCTCCAGTGGCATATGTTACCGTCTGACGTCACCAAGTGAAACAGTTGAAAGGATGATAACAATTGGTGGAGATTCAAAGCGCATACTGCCTATAAAATCATATTTTCGAGGCCAGTGATCATTCTAGGAATATATACTCCCAAACCACTTATAAAAATGTCGCGGTTACTCTATCTCAGTTCAAATCACGAACTTGTGCATGCTTTGAACTGATATGGACTTACCTCGACCTTTATCTAAGTTATTGATTTTTTGTTGTCCAGTGGCGTCATGGGGTACACGAGAGATTCATTTACTAAATCTGTTATTGTTGATGTTGCCTTGTTCATTGAAGTTTCCTTGTTCATTTCACGACGTGGGTTTTGGGATTTGAGGAGGGTATTGGAATATATACGATATTGTGATGAATTGACGTGAACATGGTCGGAGGTTTGCTTCGGGTCTCGGCTAATTACCACATTTCTATTGGCTGGATCTTACACACCTGAGTGGTACTCAAAAATTCATGTTCACCAGTTTTCAAGCGAATATCAACTTTCTAATTATAGCTTTTGGAAATCCCCACTCTAGTTCTACATTTTGTATTTCAATCGCCGTGCCTGCGCAGTCAACCTACTTTCCATCTCATTTGAATGTTATTCTGCAGATGATAACTATTTTATTGTTAATTAAAAGTATTTCTGGTTGATATAACTGAACTTTTAATTGACAGATAGAAGATTGTTTTTTGAGGACGGTGTATATAATAAAACAGTGATGGACTTTTGTGGTGGAAAGTGTGATGGGATATGAACTTAAAAAACTTATATTGACCTCGACGAGCTCGTTCCAACGAGGGGTCACATGATATGGATTTGTTGAAATTTTTCGAAAAATAATATTTTTTCAACTGCTGAATTTGGATATTACGCGAGCGGATGTGTGCGATTCGTTGGGTAAAGGGTTAAGATCATATAATTTAATCATTTGCCCCGCGTCTGCGTTTGATTGGTTGAAAGCATACAGCGTGAAAGTCGTCAAAATTGTATAAACCAAATCACGTCATGATTTGGAATGTCTCTACAAGTTCGCACATCCGATCCAACTTTGAGGACTCTGGAAGCCCCGCCCACTCAATCCAATTATCACCGTGAGGACGTGACGGCAGACTGACAGATGGATAACAAGCTTGTAAACAAAGATCAATGATCGATTTTTCATCGCCTCCAGTCAGCGAGAATATAATGATAATTTCTCGGGAACAATTGAATTTAATAAAATGTACCGAAGTGGGAGACGAATAAAAGATCATACACCCAAACATGATTTTGGGAGAACTTAAAAAAATGTCTTTAATGATATTGTTACGTGACTTGCTAAATATATGTCGTCTGCGATCGAAAATCAAAACAACAAACAATTTGACAATGATTGACGTGACCTGTTTGTGGCACACTTTCCTGAGTTTGACTGTTGTCTTTTGCGAAAATTAAAAGTTTTTCGTTCACGTACACATAGTTTTTTATATTTTAATATTACAGCCGGATTAAATTATAAGAAATAACTGTTGTTTTCCTTCGGTTTATGCGATATAAACCGAGAATTTTCAGCACAAGCTTAATCTTAACTCGCTACGCGAGTTATGAAGCTTGTGCTGAAAATTTTCGGTTTATATCGCATAAACCGAAGGAAAACAACAGTTATTTCTTAAATATTTCTGCACAATGGCTTATCATGATCGCAACATGGGGATAAAGTGAAGTTTAGTCAAATGTTTATACCCATGTTTCCTATTTTAGAGTCCTCTCACCAAAAACACTGTATCCTATTTTACTGGTAAACAGAGCTTATTTACCAAACCACAGTAAACAATCACTGCTTCACTTCCCGGAGTTTCCTTGATGTTGGTTTTTCCTTGCATTTGGAACCGTAATAGTTTTTTATACTTGATACAACCAAAGGTTTATCTCCCTTGATATTCCACCTTGACAAAATTAATTTTCATGAGCACACAAACGACAATGGAATGCGCTAAGTGACAATGTGCGTGAATAGAAAAGTGTTTCATCGCGGATGTTTAATTTTACAAAGTATCCATACCCTTTACTACCAATGTGATGTGAAGGGATACCACGGCATTGTTTTTGTACTCAACATTATTTTTTGTTTGTTTGTGCTCTCGTATCCCCGTTCTGCCAAAATGAGGCATCCTATCCTTGAACGTTTTAGATACACGAATTATTGCTATTACAGAGTTTAAAAAGCAGTTGAAATGCACCATATCACAATTTCATTAACTAAAGCAGGGACACTACCCATTTGTAGAACTTTGTCATAGACCACTGTAGTGAACTACTCGTTGTGCGACTGGGGCCAAATTGGAGATGGTAGTGCATAACACCGAAATCGTGAACATTGTTGCTGAACAAAAGAGCTGGCTGAAGATTTCAATTTTGTCAGAATCTGAAGAGAAAATACAAGCGGGGTGATAAGGATGTTGTATTGATTAGCCAAATGAAAGATTTTAGTGTCATATGGAATCTGATTGTAAATGAGAACAAACTAAGTCTTATCTTCCTTTGAGTGCAACAAGGCTCCATCTGCAATGCTAATGTTGCACATAAAGTACGATATTTTAATTTAGTAATACGTGGCGCTTTCAGGTATTTTTTAAGTATCTAAGTATTTGAGTCGTGAAAAAACACAAATGATAGACATATACATAAGAAAACTTAAACTAATTAATAAATAAATAAATAAATAAATAAATAAATAAATAAATAAATAAATAAATAAATAAAGCAAAAGCTATTATTAGCGTTTATAAAATAATCTCTGAATTCGATTATATTTAGATTAAGATATATTTATTTAACAGTATGTACAATTACAACTAGAAGTCCTGTCATGAAATGCTCGTCGATCTGCGCGTTATTCTCCACGTTAGGACCATAGTAAAGCTGTCAAATTCTGTACATATGGCCTGTACTCAAGCAATGCTTCAGCCAATGGAACTCCGGGTAAGCTGGAGGTCCATTGGCAGAAACATTGCCTGTGCTTGCTATGAGTAACCAGGAGAACCTGCCGTGCTTTGGATGCCATTCGATATGGCAATTGCGCGCAATTCCTACACGCAATTAGGCCTAGAGAAGGGCCGCTAATAAGCTCAAGGGCTGTTAACCATTTCTTTTGAGCCGTTGATACACTGTAATGCCCGACAAAGTCATGTTATTTCTATTATTGCCACTTTCGTACATCGGGGACATTACAATTAAATTATATGCGAAATAATATAAATAAATGAAGTTTGACGTTTTATAATTAAAAAAACAGCGACACTATCGTCTGATTTGTTGACAAACAAACCGGGTAACATGACTAACGTCTGATCAGTCTACAACGAAATTTGGGAAGTTAGATGATGAAATATACCTTCGAAATGCGAACTTTAGGCAAGGAGTTTATTCATCAAAGATGTCATCACTTACTTTGCGTGTATCGCTTCCTATATTTGATACATTATCTATCCGTACAACAAAAGGAAACACTTGAAACAAATGTGTTAATTGCGTTTACAAATTAAAAAAAATCCGAATTGAATTTCGATCCAAATGGAAATCTGGGAAAAATATTGTTGATCGCCTGAGAGATGTGACGTCATTGTCTATATTTAGACGTGTAGGGATGTTATTGACGTGTTGGGCTGTTACAGTCAACAACGGCCCAACATGTCGCATGACTTGTACTTGTTGAGCATTACGAGGTTTCAACGCCCGACAAAACATCGTTAATGTGCTAGGAACGCCCGCAAAAGTGGTAATAATATCTTATAAGATTATAATTTATTGATTTTATTAGGGTTTAACGACACATTAACAGCCAGGGTCATATCATGTCGGTGACAGTTTTACGGGTGGAGGAAGCCGGAGTATCCCGAGAGAACCACCAAGCAAAGACGAGCAGCTGTCAGCTCTCCAGCATCGTAACTCTGAACTCTGCCTGTGCACCGCAGCACAGTCAGGGTAAGATTGGTTGAAGACATACGCACCATCGACGTGCAGTACTCCTTAGTACACAGCGTCATCGTGCCCCCATATAGGCAATCGGGGTTAAGTGCCTTGCCCAAGGACACAACGCGGGAGCACGAATCAGTCTCTGAAATGGTCACCCATCCAACTACTAACCGCGCTCGACGTTGCTTAACTTCGGTGATCTGATGATAACCGGTTACCCCCACCCCCCCCCCCAACCCCAACCCCCCCAGAAGATTATAAAAAGATTAAGCAAAATGAAAAAGATTACATAACAAAAAATGTTTTGATAATAGTTAGATTAAATGGATAAACTGTTAATTCAGTTGACCTATAACAACGACCCACGATTGCGGTTTACCTAATTATTACTTGAGAGGTGGGAATTCTGTCTCTCCTGTGTCGCCAGACAGCGATTTTATTGGAAACGATGCACTGAAAAAAATAAATAAACTACAAGCGTCGAGGTTGAACATTCGCTTCGAGCCGCAAACCTCAGACCATGTTACCGCCAATTCAATAACAGCGTACACGTTCCAAATAGAGCCTACCCAAAGCCCAAAATCCCCATCAGGAAATAAACAAGGCAATTTCAGTAAACAAGGCAACTTTAACGATAACAAAATTTATTTAGTAAGCATACCTCTCGTGTACCACACGACGTCACTGGACAACACAAAATCATTAACTTTGAGAAAAGTCGAGGTTACTCCATCTCAGTTCAAAGCATGAACAAGTCCATCGAAAACGATTCACAGAAACAATAAACCACAAAGCGTTTGAGACCAACAAGTTCATGATTTGAACTGAGATGGAGTAACCACAACTTTTATACAAGTGAACTGTACGTATACATTCATAGAATGATCACTGTCCTCGAACAAAACGATTATATATCCAGTGTGCACTTTGAATCTCCTCCCATTGTTATAATCTTTTTAACCCTCTACCCAACGCAGACGATATCGAAATTTATTATTTTAAATATCCTTTTTTAATTTTTTTCAAAAAATTTCAACAAAACCATATCATGTGACCCCTCGTTGGAACGAGCTCGACGAGCTCGTTCCAACGAGGGGTCACATGATATGGTTTTGTTGAAATTTTTTGAAAAATAATATTTTTTCAACTGCTCAATTGGCATATTACGCGGGCGGATGAGGGCGATTCGTTGGGTAAAGGGTTAAATATTTCACTTGGGGACGTTAGTCGATAACATATGCCACTGGAGGCGGAATTGTAGAAAGAAAACTTAGCGAGCTCTCGTAGTATCACAGGGCAAGGATTTTAGTCTTATTGGAATATATTTTAATGTTAGGGAAGTACTTTGTTTCGAGTCCTTAACAGGAAAAAGTCGTTTGTTTCATTTCCCTTTAGGATATTTCTTCCATGTACCTGAAGTATTTCGTTGCTCATCTGTACATGGATGAAGTAGTCGTCCGATTCAGAATAATTCATTTGGTCTTGTTGGAATTATTCTATTTGGAACAAAACCAAATAAAAGAGAGCCCTTTCAGACATTTAACAATTTCTCAAACAATATGAAACGTTCGGTAGAATGAAACAAGACCCAACCAGTCCATATCGTTATGCACCTGATAAAATTGGGTTCCGCAAAAAAAACATATTCGTCTCTTAACAGATTGATGAGGTTTTATTGGAACTTCGATTTCCCAATGACATTTTATATATTTCAACAGGATTCAGGATTGTAATTATCACTTTAGTCAAGCGTCAGTTAAAATAAAGTAGTTTTTTTAATAACCTGCACAGGTTGTGTTGATGCAGTATCCTCTGAATTAGTCTGTTATTGGATAGGGTCTTGTTGTTACTGGAATTAACCGTTACAACAGCATACTTATGTTTGAAACAATGATTATCTCCATGAATGTAGCAATTTGGTACCAAAAATCTATTTTGGAATCGGACAGTCGAGATAATGATTGTTTCTGAAAGTATTTGTTATCAGCATTGATTTGAGGCTATATGCAATCCTAGTTATCAAATATGTCTCAAGTGATAAAACGCTTGCGAGATATTGCTAAAATAATCCCCTTATAATATATTTTAAAACAAACGTGTATTTTATACTAAATGCACATGACAACAACTTGTAACAGAGTTTCTAAGGGATCAACTTGATTTGTTTTTGACCCGTGAAACAGGCCTTCAGAAACAGAATTGCGACACTAAAACATGCATGGTGTGCTATGTATACCGTACTCCACCATGCCGGAATAATTTAGATAACAGAAAATTCACCACTCCAATGTTGAAAATATATCTTCCCAACGGTCATTTCCCCACTGCAGGAAACCCTTACGTAAAGGCCATTCCTCTGCGCAACAAAAGCGACTAAGGAACGTTTCCAACTTGTCATTCTCTGGACGCAAGAACGTACAAATTTAACGGATCGAAATAGCTTGCACAAAAACAAAACGAACTAGAGGGGGTGTCATTTGTGTGCACAGCACACTATGGTGTATCCCCGCATTTGCATCCTTGACTTTGTGTGAATGCTTAATAAAAAGATGAAATGTATTATATGACACACTAAAAAAAAATATTGAGTGACATAGATGACACAGCTTTGTGCGCATCTACAGACTCCACTGCAACACAGGCCTGGCCTTTTGAAAAATTCAGGGGAGCCACTATGGCCCTCCTAAATCTGTTTCAGGGGAGCTATTCTACACCAATATCAATTATACAAGGTTATTAATATGAAAATTGAGGATAGCAATCACAGTTTAAGGAGAGCAATTATGGCTCTCCTCAATTTGCCTTTAGGAGAGCCGGAGCAATAGCTCACCTCAAACGGCCAGGCCAGGCAATATTTGACCATGGTTTTAGCGTTTTGAATTACATACCCTAGGAGCCATTCACCGGGAACAGACTACGAAAACACGAAAGTGGCAACGGTGGCACAGCCACAAGGCCCCTGAAAAAAAAACCTTCATGCTCATCTACAGACCCTACTGCAGCATTTGAGCATGCTTTTAGCATTTCGAATTACATACCCTAACACTAAAGTGGCAATGGTGGCACCGCCACGTGGCACCTTAAAAACCGAAACCTTCGTGTGCATCTACAGACCCCACTGCAACATTTGAGCATGGTTTTCGCGTTTCGAATTACATACCCTAGGAACCTTTAGCCGGAAACGGTATAAAAAAACACGAAAATGGTAACGGTGGCACAGGCATGTGGCACCCGAAAAATCCGAAGCCTTCGTGCGCATCTACAGACCCTACTGCAAAATCTGAGCATGTTTTTAGCGTTTCGAATTATATACTCTAGGAGCCTTTCACTGGAAAAGGTCTAAGAAAACATGAAAGTGAGAACGGTGGTACCGCCACTTGGCACCTGAAAAATCTGAAACCTTTGTGCACATCTTCAGACCCTACTAAAACATTTGAGCATAGTTTTAGCATTTCAAATTACATACCCTAGGAGCCTTTTGCCGGAAAGTGGCAACAGTGGCACAGCCACGTGGCACCCGAAAAATCCGAAACCTCCGTGCGCATCTACAGACCCTACTGCAACACATGAGCATGGTTTCAGCATTTCGAATTATATACTCTAGGGGCCTTTTGCCGGAAAACGGTCCAAGAAAATACGAAAGTGGTAACGGTGGCACCGCCACGTGGCACCTGAAAAAATCTGAAACCTTCGTGCACATCTACAGACCCTACTGCAACATTTGAGCATGGTTTTAGCATTTCAAAATACATACCTGAGCCTTTTGCTGGAAATGGTCTAAGAAAACACGAAAGTGGCAACAGTGGCACAGCCACGTGGCACCCAAAAAATCTGAAACCTTCGTGCACATCTACAGACCCTACTGCAACATCTGAGCATACTTTTAGCATTTCGAATTACATACTCTAGGAGCCTTTCGCCGGAAACGATCTACAAAAATATGAAAGTGGAAACAGTGGCACAGCCACGCAGCACCTGAAAAATCCAAAACCCTTGTGCGCATCTACAGACCCTACTGGAACATTTGAGCATGGTTTTAGCATTTTGAATTACATACCCTAGGAGCTTTTCGCCTGAAACGGTCTAAGAAAACACGAAAGTGGCAACGGTGGCACAGCCACGTGGCATCCGAAAAATCCAAAACCTTCGTGTGCATATGAAGACCCTACTGCAACATTTGAGGTTGCTTTTAGCGTTTCGAATTACATACCATAGGAGCCTTTTGCCGGAAATGGTCTAAGAAAACATGAAAGTGGCAACAGTGACACAGCCACATGGCAGCTGAAAAATCCGAAATCTTTGTGCGCAACTACAGACCCCACTGCAACATTTGAGCATGGTTTTAGCATTACGAATTATATACCCTAGGAGCCTTTCGCTGGAAACAGTCTAAGAAAACATGAAAGTGGCAACGGTGGCACAGCCTGTGGCACCCAAAAAATCTGAAACCTTCGTACGCATCTATAGACCATACTGCAACATCTGAGAATAGTTTTAGCATTTCGAATTACATACCCTACGAGACTTTCGGCGGAAACGGTCTAAGAAAACATAAAAGTGGCTAAAGTGGCACAGCCACGTGGCACCCGAAAAATCCGAAACCTTTGTGCACATCTATAGTCCCTACTGCAACATATGAGCATGGTTTTAGCATTTCGAATTACTTTCCCTACGAGCCTTTCGCCGGAAACGATCTAAGAAAAACATGAAAGTGGCTACGGTAAAATCCGAAACCTTCGTACGTATCTATAGACCATACTGCAACATCTGAGCATGGATTTAGCATTTCGAATTACATACCCTACGAGCCTTTCATCGGAAAAGGTCTAAGAAAACACAAAAGTGGCAACGGTGGCACAGCCACGTGGCACCCAAAAAATCCAAAACCTTCGTACGCATCTATAGACCATACTGCAACATCTGAGAATAGTTTTAGCATTTCGAATTACATACCCTACGAGACTTTCGGCGGAAACGGTCTAAGAAAACATAAAAGTGGCTAAAGTGGCACAGCCACGTGGCACCCGAAAAATCCGAAACCTTTGTGCACATCTATAGTCCCTACTGCAACATATGAGCATGGTTTGAGCATTTCGAATTACATTCCCTACGAGCCTTTCGCCGGAAAGGATCTAAGAAAACACGAAAGTGGCTACGGTGGCACAGCCACGTGGCACCCGAAAAATCTGAAACCTTTGTGTGCATTTGTAGACCCTACTGCAACATATGAGCATGGTTTTAGCATTTCGAATTACATACCCTACGAGCCTTTCGCCGGAAACGGTTCAAGAAAACACAAAAGTGGCTACGGTGGCACAGCCACGTGGCACCCGAAAAATCCGAAACCTTCCTGCGCATCTATAGCCCCTACTGCAACTTCTGAGCATGGATTTAGCGTTTCGAATTACATATCCTACGAGCTTTTTGCCGGAAACGGTCTAAGAAAACACAAAAATGGCTACGGTGGCACAGCCACGTGGCACCCGAAAAATCCGAAACCTTCGTACGCATCTATAGACCCTACTGCAACATCTGAGCATGGATTTAGCATTTCGAATTACATATCCTGCGAGCCTTTTGCCGGAAACGGTCTAAGAAAATACAAAAGTGGCTACGGTGGCACAGCCACGTGGCACCCGAAAAATCCGAAACCTTCCTACATATCTACAGATCATTTAGCAACACCCTAGCGTAATTTTAGAACTCCGAATTACATAGGTTGGGACTATTCAGCAAAAAAGTGAAAAAATAACGCATTTTTTAAGTGGCTCCACAGAAGCCACCTGGTGGCACAAAAATTTAAAAGTTGTATTTTTGGGTTGCACAGACCCTATCGAACAACTGTAGAAAGTTACAGCGTTTCGAATTACAAAACCGGACGTACGGAAGTACGGACGTACGGACGTACGGCCGTACGGACGTACGGACGGAGATCATGACAATATCCCCGCATTTTTTAAAATGCGGGGATAATGAATAAGAATAAACACATAATTTCCATCGAAGGAAACCTGTACAGTAAATAACATATTTCTTGACATTTATTGGCGCATACTTCTGATTGGAGTAGAACAGTACTTTACAAATAAGCAGGCAAGCATTACCTTTCGACAATAAAATAGTTTTTTAGTGGAATCATATTACGATTCCCAGAAATCAAATCAAACCAGTTATCAGTAATCTTGAGAGAACAAAATAACCACAGAAAAAAACGCTGGGCCTTATTACGACACAAAAACTAGATATGCATAATGTTCATGGGCTCTACATGAAACTATAGAAAGTCACCAGGCAGCTCCGCTGCACCCAGTATGCGCAGGCCTTGGAAGAAACTATCACAAAAATCAGACGATGATACAGCATTTCCCAACAGCATAACTCCAAATACCTGCAACTCGATGCACGATACGAGATTTTGAAATAATTCATAATTATGGTGAAGAACTATTCATGTGCCAGTCTCGTGAAAATTCAGACCCGGGAAAATATCTGCTTATAAATTATAAGACTTTTAACTCAACGTACATGGTATCAAAATCTGTTACTTTAAATACTTTTTTAAAAAAATTCAAAAATTTTATCAAAACCATATCATGTGACTCATCATGATATGATTTTGTTGAAATATTTTAAAAGAGTTTAATTGTTTCAACGACTCAATTTGTATGCGGCCGAATCGTAGGGTAAAGGGTTGGGTGATAATATTACTCAAATAATTGTAACGGATGTGTCAACAATGCAAAATATGTATTACCAAAACTCCGAGACCATTCCACACATAAATATTTCATAAGAGACAGTCATCCTTGAAATCTAGTCATGTTTATGCAGTGAACTACTTCACCAATTCCTATAGGTGTATATGTAAAATTCTGAAGCGGCAACTCTTGCAGTTTTGAAGCAGGGATGTAACAAAATGGGAGGATATTAAGGGTACAATGTCAAAACGTGAGATTGACTTTAACACGCCAAAAATAGCGTCCAATCAAAAAACCCCCCAAACCCTATTTCTTTATTTTTGGAGATCGTCTGAGCTCTTCAAAAGACTGAGACTTCGTTAAAATCGGATGCGTTTTAATTGTTGGGAGATCAACCTACTATGACGTCAGTATGAATTGGGCCTTAACTGTTGAGAATTTCCCAGGATGGCATTTTGTATATCCATTTTGGTGGAGATCATATTACCAAAATTTCGGAAGAATGAGTCTCAAAAGGAGGTTGAAATCAAAAAATAAAGACGAACACGTAAAACTCACATTGTTTAAATCATTGCTCAAAATTTGAAATCAAAACCTGGGAGTACAGAAGTTCAAACGACGAGACAACGTGTTTAAAGGATCATACCTGCGCGCACCATTAATACGGAACTGCGTAGATCACAAAATTATGGTTAGAATGAAAAAACGTCAAAAATGTCAATAAACTGGGTCTTCCAAGTTTTTTAGCTCTAAAAAGTACTAAAATTTCATGAATATCGGACGCTCTTTGATTTTTTTAACATTGACATGCATGCCTTTCTCCCCACCCCCTCCTCCGACAATTCGGCCATAACCGTTCAGAATTCTCAGGTCGACACTATTTTAGAGGTCTTATTTTTATTTATTTATTTTTTTCCATAAGATGGGTTTAGAACTCAGTAGAATTAAAATACTTGAAACAGTGTAAAATTGATGTTGTTTTGAGAAAATAGGAATATCAAAAGTGCAAAGCCCATAGGTTCGATGGAAAGTAGAATCCGAGACAGTCTCTGGAGATTCCCCCTCCCTACAAAAATAGATTACGGTCGCTATGGGGCATAGAACATTCTAGCACTCAGGCGACGAAAAGGCATTTCCACTTCGTTGAATGGTTTGACTACAATCGTTTGAGGTCGGAAAGCTAATTTCTAGGAGGTCATTCAATAAGCGTGGCCAATGTCTGTTTTGCCGCGAAGTGTGGTGTGTATGTCGACATTTGAAGTGACAAATCATTTTCTAACCTTCAAAAATAGCGTTTTCGGTTAAAACGGAAGAAAATGGCCTAAAAGTGACGGGAAAATGTTAAAAATGACGATAAACGGAAGGATGCTTTTTATGTTGGAAAATGTGATCGAATGTTATCCTCACGAAACTTTTTATTTATTTATTTATTTATTTATTTATTTATTTATTTATTTATTTATTTATTTATTTATTTATTGGAGTTTACCGACACTTTCGACAGCCAGGGCCACCTCCTGTCGGACAGTTTTACGGGTGGAGGAAGCCGGAGTACCCGGAGAGAACCAGCGAGCCACCGTGAGCAACTGTCAGACACACCGACGTACTAACTCCACACAAGAAGGGTTGGCATTGGTTGAAGACTGATGCACCATCGACGTACAGTACGCCTTAGTACACAGCGCCATCGTGCCCTTGCGTGGGCAATCAGGATTAAGTGCATTGCCCTAGGACCTCAACGTAACTATCCTCACATAACTCAGACAACTATCTTCAAAAAGGTATCATCCGACAGTATATCACTTTGTCACAAGTATTCTCTAAAACCTCGATGAGGATATTCGGGGCAATTTGTCCACGGACGCAATAATCTGAGATTCCAAACACGAATTATAGGAATAATCATCAACACTTTAATTAATGAAGCACCGAGTACAACTCTTCTTGCCACAGTTGCCTTCAAAATACTATTACAATGTATTGAGCTTATGTTATACTTGAGAACTATTGATCAGTGTTATCTCTCGGCGTGGTGCAACTTTAATCATATTAATCTATAAACACCTCTTTCCCCACGGACATGGCGCATTCTGTATTAAAAAGAAAGCGACTTCATGTGAGACACAATTGGACTTTATCAAGTTATGAATAACCGCACTTCACCCCTTGCAAAAAATACAGATGTAAATTATTCTCCACTTCATGATGTCCATACTCCACCATTAAACCCTACTGTTATCAAAAATGCAGTCCTATATTAGGACTTGGATTCGTCTGTCATTTTCTCTTTTTTCTTCTCTATTGACGAAAAGAAGGCCACCCCGAAGAATCCTCCTTATTTTGAGGATTTGAGACCGAATGAACCAGTGCGGAGGCATTTGTTTTTGTGTGTGAAAAATTCCTTAGTATAACTTCAGGTGCGAGCTGTGCCAGTAATTTCTTGACTGGTCTATTTTGATCAAAGCAAGAGTCTTCTGTGGTATTAACCGACGACGCATGTGCCATATTGAGGCACAAGTTAGTCCTATAATGGTTTATCGTCCCCTGAGCACTAGTGTGCTCTGTGTGCCTAATGGCACATAAAACACATTGCAGCGCTGGTTAATTTCTAACTGGTTTATCTCAATCGGAGCAAGAGTCCTTATTGAATTGCCTGACGCCACATGCGCCATACTGAATTGACTGACGGAGACACTATCGGACCCTGTAATAATTTATTGTTCCCTGACCCCTGGGTTTCAAGATAGTCTGTGTGTCTAATGACACATGGGTTACTTTAGAGCTCGGGGGAAGTTGTATCTCTTCAACCACTGTTTTATATGGAATCAACTACAACTGTGGTAAGTAATAAATGATGAAACTCTTACTTGCATAGCGCGAAGCGGTCGCCATCTGCCGATACAAAATTGTGAATGACCAAAGGGACATCACTGTATATTGGTCACTTTATATTGATCAGTGTGTAGTAATTATGGAAAGGTTGCGTATCATTGTGGAAGGTTAGGTATCCTGTGGGGCCCATCCCATTTGCAATTGCATAATTGAATAACCATGTTGAATGGATTGTACTTCCAAAACACAAACCAATCCTAGTACCATCGGTGCCAATTTGACATATTTATTGCATTCGGTTTTGACTAATTTGCACTTAAATGAATAAAGACCATGCAACTTGTCGCGTAATTAACCCGATAGTCATTGAATTCCAATAGCTTCCTTGGCCTACACGAATATGGTATTCTTGCCTTGTTTGACAGAGCTCCATGAGCTGTATCAAATAGGACATCATAGTTTAACCCTTTACCTAACATGAAAAGCAGACGACACTTGCAAAAAAAATTCTTGAATAACTAATTTTTTTCATTTTTTGTCTCAAAAACATAGGTTATGACCCCTCGTTGGAATGAGCTCGACGAGCTCGTTCCAACGAGGGGTCATAACCTATGTTTTTGAGACAAAAAATGAAAATATTTTGAAAATTAATTGGCGATTTTTGAGAATAGCGCTGGCCGGTTTTGGCCGTTACGTTGGGTAAAGGGTTAAGTGCTCAATTTACCCACAGAATATAGGAAAGCGATTAATTTGTGATAATCGAATACTCATGTTAGTTGAATAATTTTCACTGGCCGAGTGGCTTTTCAAAATGATACAGTTCGCTGCTTCCCAAGCAAACATACAATACACCTAACTGGATTGTAAAAGGATCGTCCCATTATAATAATAATTCCGCAAACCAAATCAGCGGAAAATCAGACCTGGGTTCATGAGTGGATTGTCCACATTTTGGTTACTGTGTAATATTCTACAATTTCCGGGATACGATGTGCACTTGTTTGTAAATATATTGTATGACATCTCTCATCATCTTCATCAAACATTGTCATTATATTTTATTGTACATATTCTTGACAGCACGGTTATGCATTCTTATTTCAAAACTTCATATTGCTCATTAGAACCTTATTTACCAATACTTAACTTCGGAACTTACCTTGGAACTTGCCCTCGCCTCCCCATACAACACTATGGCTAACAAAATTACACTGGATGAAATTCAAAGCAACGATTCTTTTCATTACTAAGTTCAATACAACTGTCATTGGTAATTCCAATGATGAGCCCGACCCAGCATTCGCTATTGACAACAATTGTTGCAAATACTATAGCCCGAAAGAATTTGAAAATTCTCAACATCAATTGTCGAAATCTGAACGCTAACTGGAACAACTTCCATTACTTAATTTGCGATATCCAGCCATCATTCAACGTTCTAGACATTATCGGAATAACAGAAGTGCTTAATGTCGGAGATAACGAGTACACCCTCGAAGATTATCAACCGCTAGAAACCATCCGGCTCTCCGACCGAGACGATGTCCGTGGAGGGGTTGCCATTTTCGTAAAATAGGACATACGCTACAAAATCCGTGATGATCTCAGTTTTTATTCCTGTTGTTTTTGAATTCCTGTTTATAGAAATTACTTCCAAACAGAAATGTATAGTTTGTATAATTTATAGACCCAACAGCCCCGAAAGCAGACCTTGACTTGTTTCTGGAAACGCTGACACAGTTGATAAGATAAATAATGAAAATAAAAAGGCCTACTTGATGGGAGATTTCAATATTGATCTTCTTGATTTTACTAGTCAAAACAAAACTAATCAATTCATTGATTTTAAGTTCAGTGCAGGTTTTATGCCCGTCATCACAAAACCAACCAGTGTTAAAGATGTTTCTGCGACGCTAACTGACCATATATTTTGCAAACAAAAAAATGAAGATAACAAAGCAGGAATAATCATCGCAGACGTGAGCGATTACTTTGCGACATTTTATGTCGGCGAGACGGCAAGTAGTAGCTACATATGTAAAGACAAATTTGTAAGATCATTCAAAGAGGAGAACTCAATGAGATTCAAAAACATTCTGTCCATTTGGGACTTCACAAATATATATAATGCAACTTGTCCTCATGAAGCGTATGAAGATCTTTTTGACCATCTCCACCAAGCTTTCAACGTCGCCTTCCCCTTGAAAAACATATTTAGTTCCTCCAAACGGGTAAAACGCGAGCCATGGATGACTGAAGACCTGCTACAATCCTCACTAAATAAGGAAAAGCCTCTTGGTAAAAAAAACTAAAAAATCCCTCAAACTACAATGGTGAACAATATAAAAACCACTGTTGTAGTTTCAATCGGCTGAAATGCAGTTTGAAGGCAGAATTCTATAACTCGTGCTCCTGGAGAATAAACATAACGTCAAGAAGACTTGGGAAATTCTTCGTAAGGCCATAAACAGATCAAACTGTACCCCAAACTTATCTTGCACCTTCAATGAAAAGAATATGGAAATAACTGACCCTGCAGAAATAGCAGAAAATTCAACCTGTTCTTTGCTAACATCGAAAAACATGTAAGCAAACAAATTCAGAATGTTAATTCCGCATTTTTGGATTACATCAAGTTTAACAACGCCGAGTCATTGATTTACGTCACCTACAAATATAAAGGAAGTCGTCTTATGTGTAAATGGTCTACAGTCAAAAAATGAGTAAGGACTGTGACCACATCTCTACCAGGCTGTTAAAAATAGAATATTAATCTTTAAGTCTAGCGATCATAAACTCTTCAACAAGTACAGACCAATCAGTATCCTTCCTGCTCTCTCTAATGTTCTCGAAAAGATTATGCACCGAAGACTGATCAATTTCCTGAACGAAAACAATCTGATATACCGATATCAATTTGGATTCCGCAAGGGACATACAATGATTCATCCTATACTGCATCTTATAAACAACTTTACTGAAACGAATGACAGACCAACCAAAGAGTGCACATTGTCGCCTTTCCTTGATTTCTCCAAGGCCTTTCACACGATAAATCACTCAGTTCTGTTAAAGAAACTGCGGTCATATGAGGAAAAGGGGTGTTACCAATTCCTGGTTTAAAGACTACTTGTAGTGTCGCTCACAATTCGTCTCATACAGGAATAAGTCCTCGGATTTCCAGCCTGTTGCCATGGGTGTCCGACAAGGTTCTGTTCTCGATCCCATCCAATTTTTCTTGTACTTAAATAATATTAATGACTCTACGATTCTAAAGATCCTACCATTCGCTGATGATACAACTGCATTCACCTCTGGTAACAACCTAGACACCTAAATTGACACTACGAATAATGAAGTGTCAAAACTAAGTGATTGGTGTGCCGCTAACAAACTTCTCCTGGACGCCAGCCCAACTAAGTGCATCTTGCTCTATCCACAAGGCTCAACGAATGTTGCGGGTATGCATGTTACTGTAAATAATACAAACATACCTTTGGTCAGTAACAATCATGACGATAAATTCATAAAATTTCTTGCATCAATGAATGATGTTCATTTGAGTTTCAAACACCACATCTCGGCTATTTGTGCTAAAATATCAAGGACCATGTATCCAATAAATAGAGTGAAAAACACTTCCCCCAGTGCCACGAAAACCCTGCACTATATCCCGATACATAGCCACTTATTATAAGGGATTTCAGGCCTGGAATCATATACCGGCCACTAAGAGAATCTTCAAACTCCTAAAAAGGCAGTTCGTGTTATAAGAAATAAAAGGATTAATGCACACACCGACCCGCTATTTAAAGAACTTCAAAAAAAAGAAAAAGATCTATACATACTGCAAGTTTTCCTCTTTATGCATGACTGGCACAACAGCAGACTACCGGACTGTTCAATGAAACCTTCAAAATATATACAAATCCATCGGGTATGGATACAAGGCAAGCAGGGAAATTCCCGACTTCTACACCAAGAACACAATTTTCCGCTAAACTCCCGCCTCACACCTTTCGAAACTTATGGAACCAAGTCACGCCCCAAAAGCAAAATCTACCCAGGGCTCCATTTAAAAGAACTCTCGTTGAAGAGTTTCTTGATTCGTACCAACCAGCACTAAACTTTAATAGCCCATGGTATCCTGACTTCTATTAGTAAGAAAAAACAGCCATCATCATATTTCTATAACAGCAAACGTGTATAATAGATCCTGTCGTTCCTATGCCACTTGTAATGATAGAAACTATAGCCCTCACTGAATTGTTGCTTATTGTATTAATTATTGTATAGATTATTGTATTAATTATTGTTCTAATTAATAAGTCGTATCCCTTGTCTACCTCGTTGTACAGTGGAGGTTTATCCACCCGACGAAATTCTTTAACTCGCGAATATAGGCCGCAGAAACTGGCGATGGGTTTTCGGTCCGTGGGGTTGGTCTTATCCAACGGTTCGCGGACTGGCGGCTCATCGGCGATTTTTATGTTCTGTGTCTGATGGGTTGGTCTGCAGTCCCGTGCATTGGTAGCGTTTCTCTAACAAACCGTTTACTATCCACCATAGTATATTTCCATAAAGAGGTTCCAAAACTAAACCTAATGTGCCAACATCACAAACCTCGCTGTCATGATTATTCTTTTCTTCAAAAGGGAATGGTTATTTCCTTGCAGCGTATCCCTCTGTAACCTGTCTTATTGTTATATTGTATATTTATATGCTACAAAATAAAATCAATCAATCAATCAACCAACAAATTAAAATTTTGGCTGAGGATGATTTTTATTACATGGTAAACGCATGCGTGGACATCACTGCCCACACGTGGATTTCAACCAGCCCCCGACGGCATATGGGTTTTTCACACTTTTCTGTAAAACCGCAGTGATTTGTAGTTTTTACCCTGACAACACACGTGACACCTATAATGCACCGTGCAATGACATCAATTCTGAGGTCCACCAACGCGGTCCATCTGAAACGAGACGAAGACTGCATTCCCTATTACTAATCTAAAACGCTGTATTCTCGCATTTCATTTTTGACAGATGAATTTTAAAGGGGCAGGCGGTAAGCCGCGAATTTGAAAAAAACATCGACTCTCAGATTTTGCATGTATGTGAAAGAGCGTGTTAAAAACTCAAAAGTGTTGGGCGTCAGAAGCAACACGAAATTACGTAAATCTGTGAAGAACATGCATGCAGACGAATTTGCAGAAGATACGACACTGCGAAGATATAAACGAATTTTCACGAAGTGATCAGATGTAAACAGAATACAAACCGCGTTATATAATGTGTTATAATTTCTAATACACGTAGAAACAGTCGAATACCGCAGCTGTATTCGGAATATTCGATCGCCACGAACACCAACTGTGCATTATTTTAGCACAAACTGGACATTATCACATCTGAAATTTCGTATTTCATATAAAGCGCAGTTATGCTTCCAATAAAACCCATAGTAGGAGTATCAACAACGGCAAACCAAGATCGTTTTCATAGACGCATACACAAAGATAGAAACAAGTGCATACAAACGTTACATTTGTTTTTTTTTGTGAGACCCATTTTCGACAAATATGGAAATTCGTGCTGCACCGGAAATTTCCGTGAGTGATCAGGTAACAAGTTCGGAATGAAAAACGATGACACAGTTTTTCGATAAAGACAGTAAATGTTCGCCTGCAGGTTAATTTTTTTAATCGAAACGAGCGAGTTCATACGAATGATATATGAAACATAAGGGTACTTTTGTATAATGAAAATTGTAGTTTTGTCAAATGAACAACTTTTTTTCAAATTCGCGGCTTAATTGTCCCATTAACGTGTTGTGCGCAAGAAAGCGGACAAAAAATTTGGACATAATATCGACCCAGCCGCGATCCGGTTAAATTTTTCTTTGAACTATTGTAATTGGAGTTCTGTATGTTTATGTATTTTTCTTGTTGAATGTCGTGTTTGAATATTAATTTAGGTTTAAGTTTGATTGTGTCATAAATTTCGTTGTCATTGATTGTATATGATCCGAAAGTCATGTTCTGATTTTCGTTTAGATTTAATATTACCGTATACAGCTGGGTAAAACACGGTGCCTCGTCCTAGCCTAATTTCTAAACAATACCTGTTACTTCAAATGTTGCTTTAAAGCCTGGTTTACCCACGTTGGAATCAGAATGAAACTTCACTGTTATATTAGTGTTGCTCACAATATCTGGTATTTCCTTTGTACCACAATACCTGAAAGGTCAAACAAAATAAAAAGCAAACTCTTTCAACCGTGTTCCTGAATTGTATTGCCGTACTGAACATCGCCGTAAGGATATTCGGCGCAAAGAAAAGGGAAAAAATATTTCAGTGTTTTTGAAGCCTCACTCATGGATCAAAATTATACTTTCTGCTTATCTACTGTTACATTTGGGTTTCATCTTTACCCTACATGAATAACAGACGACCCTTGCATTTTTTTCTTTGATGACTAAAACTTATTATTTGCTATCACAAACCATGTCTTGTGGTCGCACATTGGAACGCGTCAGGGGAGCTCGTTCAGATAACGCATCATATGCTTAGTTTGTGAGGCAAAAGTCGAAATTAAGAATTTCAAATGGCGATGTTTGAGAACAGCATTCGAAGAATATGCTGGTACTCCTAAAAAATGCTAAACAAAATGTAATGCATACCAATCTGAAACGGTTTCCCCTTGCATGCTGCTGGCAGATATTCCTGTCCGGAACACGATTTCTCTTGCCACAGAAACATGTATGATTTGGGCATATTTAATCCAATTTTCACCATGTAAATTGAATAGAATTTTTCAACAATGATTTCTTGAGTCAACTTTTATAAAATTTAGTCATGGCTGCTTTAAATTCAAAACACCCGTGGGTAGATTTGATATCTTAAAAATACTCAGGATGTTAAGAGTTGAAGCCTTTGATGTCACACTCTACCTGCAACCACCATGAACAATTTGAAAATTTTCATTTCACCCATTTACTCCATATCCGATCACCGCTATTTTAATAAAATCACCATTCAAAGTTTATTATTTTTTCCAATTTTTGCCACCAAGACAACTTTTGGCACTTCATTTGAAGGACCTTCGTGAGCCTCTTCCAGTAGGGGGTCATAAACTAGGTGTTGGAGTAAAACGATAAGCACTTTTTAGTTATTCAAGAAAGTTTGTTGCAAGTAAACGTGGAGCTAAAACAAGTGTATCACTTCGAATTCCGAACCGGTGTGGAAGAAAGTCATACATTAATCACTCTGGGTGTAAGGTAAAAATTTTTCACACAAGTCAGAATGAACAAGGTCAATCTGACGATGCGGTCTCCTTACAGAATATCATGGTTTGTTTATTAAATACTGTCAGAAGACTTTGTACCTTACTTAAAGTACTTAAAGCACTTAAATGAATTCTTCATTCGATACATCTTTTTTGGAGTGCGTTAGTCTAGTAGTTCGGGTGTTGGGCTCCTGGTTGCCAGGCGGAGTTGCCGAGGGTACAGTTCTCGGAGGGGATTTAGAAACTAACTGCTAAATTCTTAACCATGGGTTTGCCCTTCAAAATATAAATACAGGTCCGTGTCAATCTTCGTCTAAGCTTTAGAGTTGTGTTTTTGACCTATCATAAATGGTATATAAACTGCTAACAACGCAGCTACACACTTCACAATCAATCTATAAATGATAACCAACTATGAGACTCTCTGAATGGGGATGAATGAGACAAATTTCGAACCGGTTTCTATGATTTTCCAGGATTTCGCTATGTCATCTTTTATTTACTCAACATTTACTGTAATTTGGTGAGACATCAACCTCTTTATATCATGATAACTGAGCGTATTAAACCCTATCCGATCCGACAAAGACACTGAGAAGGATCAAGGTATAACACGCGTGGAATCCAACCACCGTGTAAGAATGTCTTTAAAGATAGCATCCGATTGAGCGTAACGCATCTGGGTGACCTTATGACGTGAATGGAATGCTTCGAAACAAACAAAAAAATGTTAAGCAAGAATGTAAACAGACCGCCGAATGTGAATTGTTTCTTGAAAAATATAAGCTCCATTCACCCAATTCTAATTTAATCATGGTATAAGTTAGGAGGTAAGCCGGATGGAGTACGGAGGACAGGCATCAGTGACCCTTGTTGGAGTTAATCCTGTGCTTCATGCGCGCCTTTGTCGCCCGTGAAAATCTGGAAAAACTCCAATTCGGGTCGCTGATTCCACTCCTCGAACTCTCCCCTCGTTGTGTTTTGTCTTAATATCCAATCCTATATCCAATCCTGTATTAATGTGAGGTGTGTGCAACTCACATTCTCGGGTTTATAAATTTACATTCCTCATATATGATTCCCATCAAGTAGACATACTCTCAAACTGTGATATTAAAACTATATTCAACTGATTTTTTTCAGTTGAGACCATCTTAAATAAAATTATCTCCTCTTCAGTTATTATTCAATATTCAATCCTGTATGGGACTCTTGCGTGTGTAGATGCTTCCAGGTTTATACATCATTTTCAATCAAACTTCTCATACGTAGTCACTGGCAAATACACATATACTTACTCGCAAGCTTTCGAGTTTTACCTCTTTTTAACTGGGTTATTTCTTCGTCCGCCGAGATGAATTATTCAATTCTTTTGGGAATCCTTACGTTTGTAACTCCACCAAGGTTTGTGACTGATTTCGATTAAACTTTTCAAACATGAACTCATATTTCTAACTGTTTGGGTTGCGGCTTCTTTAACTTAATTATTAGGCCTGAAACGTATCATTAATCCTTTGAACCCTGTCTTTCATAGCAGTCCCGCAGCAGCAATTGAAAGAGTTTATATTCATTATTTGGGGGTAGACAAATAATATTTTCAACGTGCAGCCTTGGGGCTGCACGTTGAAATATTGATTGGTATACCCCACATATTCATTTTGCAACCAGCATACGTAATGCAATAATGCTGTATTATGTTCCCGGATGGGTAAGCGATCTCAGGGTTCAAAGGGTTAATTTCTAGATGAAATTTGTGCGACGAAAACACGAGAGGTTGATAGAATAATTTTGTTGAAATACCACAAAAGAATACATCACCTCAAAATATTTTCTGTGGTGATTTTTACTCGAAAAGCTAGTTTCATCCGTTCATCAAGTAGCAATCATCCCACACCCCAGAAAAAGCAAAAACGAAACTCAAACACAAAAATGCACATATTTTGTTCAAAACAGATCATGATACTTGAACAGTTTAGTTGGTATGTATATAGCTCAAGAACTTACTTTCTTTCAATGCCGTCGTAGTTGACCGTAATCCAATCATAAATGCAGTATTTGTGATACACCACATTCACAGATAAGAATTTCAATGTGATCTGAGAATCGTTGTTAATTTTCAGAATAGTCCATGACTGATCGCAGTTGATAGGGTAGTTATCAGGAAAGTATGCGCTAGTGAACGTACCATTTCTTACTCCTTGAAATGTTTTATTGCTGCTGTATTCTGGAATAAAATGTTTATCAGTATTTAGAGTCAATTCTTGCATCTACGTGTATGATGTCGCCACACCCCTAGTTTTAATTAAATTTCGCTATTCGTTTATAAAAACTTCATCGTTAGGAGATTCTTACTACACGCCAGAACCCCTCCCCCACCCCTCCCCATCCAATACTTTTTCCATAGATATTAATTCGCTCTTCCTAGTAAACAGGTACCTTCTAGCGAGACTAGATTTGATACTTAGACTTGTATCACACACACAGTCGGTCATACAAACAGAGATCGGTGATACCAGATTCGGGCTGTTGGTGGACCAAGATGACAAATCTGGAGAATGGTGTCTGCTAATTAAATAGTAAGTTGGGGAGCCCACGCGCACGAATACAACACGTATTTATCCACAAATAAATTCCTAAGTGGTGTTTACTTTTATCCCGACCAAGTAATATTTCAACTATATCATCTAGGTATGCCTTCGACGAAGGCATGCCTCGATGATATAGTTGTAATATTTTATCAGTTGGTACTTGCACCCTCACAATCGTAACAAATCGTTACATTCCCCGCCCACATCATGTCAACCCCTATCTGTCATCCGATCAATCCTCTTCCACCAGGCGTCGGTTTCAGGTTTGTATTATGGCCAGAAATTTGTCTACTGGTGCCACATCAGAAAGTAACGCTATATTCTAGCGAAGCCACAAATTAAAACTTAATGCCACATCAATCACGCATTGCTACTCTTCCTGGGAATTGTGCCGCGACATTTCACAAACGGAGAATAGGAAAAATCGTAATGAGAATATCAAATGATAACCAGAAAATCTTCTTTAAAAATTTGCATTAATTTTTTTTTTACAAATTTGGGGATTTTGATATAAACGTTTGAGTGACGCCTTGGTGTGTAATATGCTTCTTATTTCCTTTCCCCAACCTTACAGTTCAACATTTTCTTTAATAATTGCCAACATTTTTTTTACAAAATTTAAGAAGTTTGATGTAAGTGACGTTTGAGTTACGCCAGCAGATGGACAATGCTCGTTATTTCCTTTCCCTGTCTTGCAGTTCAATCCTTACATTCAAATGTCAACTATTCAGCATTTTGGAACGTGTAAACCGTTCAGCAGCATAGGTATTTTCAGTAAACTGAATAAACGAAAAAAAAAAGATTACATCATATCAGGTAATGAACAAAATATATTCCTCAAATATTGAGAAAGCGGAAGTACTCAATGAATACTTCTGTTCTGTCTCTTCCGTCGATGGCTCCCGTGCCTCCCTGCCAGATCTTATACTTTGCCCCCCACAAACAATTGGTGGTATAACCCTTCACTGTAGTGAGGTGTACGAAGCACTGAAATCTTTAAAGGTGTCCAAGGCGTCGGGTCCTGATCTTATCATTCCACGTCTTCTTAAAGCATGTAAAGCTTCCTTAAGTGCACCACTTTCGGTTTTATTCAACATACTGCTGAATAACTCGTATTTCCCTTCAATGAGGAAAAAGGCAAACGTTTCTCCAGTCCTAAAAAAACGCAAACATAGTTAATAATTATCGCCCCATATCCCTGATTAGCTGCGTTGGTAAAGTCTTTGAAAAACGTTTTTTTAAACAACTAAGGCAATACCTGAACAATACCAACTCTCAATTCCAGTCAGTTTTAGACCAGGTGATTCGACTGTTCTACAACTAATTGACATATATGACGAATTCTGCAGAGCGTTGGACGAAGGGAAAGAGGTTAGGGTCGTTTTTTGCGATGTCAGTAAGGCATTCGACAAGGTATGGCATGCTGGTCTCATTCACAAGCTGGAGCGTATTGGTATTTCGGGTGATCTACTTTTATTTATAAAATCGTACCTTTCAAATAGAACTCAGTGTGTGGTGGTGCCTCAGAGGCATCTTCATGGCGACCTATAAATGCTGGAGAACCACAAGGATCTGTTCTTGGGCCCTTATTGTTTCTGATCTATATAAACGATATAACCGAAAATCTACTTAGTAGTATGCGCCTTTTTGCTGACGATACTTCTTTATATCTGATTGTGGAAAATCCAAACCAAGCCTCGAACCTAATTAACCACGATCTAGCTGCAACTGAACACTGGGCTGAAACATGGTTAGTTGAGTTTAATTCTCAAAAAACCGAGAGTATAACACGCAAAACAAATCCCACTGTTCATCCATCCCTATTTTTAGGTGGCACTCAAATATGTAAAGTCAATACTCATAAGCACTTAGGAGTGGTATTAAATACCACATGTACTTGGAACAACCACATTGACCATATCTGTTCCAAAGCCTGGTCTCGTTTAGACCTGCTGAGGAAAGACAAGTTTGATCTCGAGCGTAATGTCTTGGAGAAGGTATACTTTGCCTTTATTAGGCCGCTATTGGAATACGCCGATACTGTTTGGGATAACTGTTCGTTAACCCAAGTCGCCGATTTGGTAAAAATTCAGATCGCAACGGCGAGAATAGTTACAGGGGCAACACTTAGTGCTAGCAAATCCTTGCTATACACCGAAACACGATGGGACCCTCTTGAAGAAAGACGTCATAAACATAAACTGGTTCAGTTCTTCAAAATGTATCACGACTTGTCGCCTCCTTATATTGCTATCAAAATTCCACCTCTCATATCCTCGACAAATCCATCATTCAACCTTAGAACTAGGCAAAACCACAGAGTTCCATTTTGTCGAACAAATCTATACCAGTCCTCGTTCATCCCCAATGTTACTGATCAGTGGAATAACTTGCCGCCACCAGTTCGCGAGAATTCCTCATTAAGTGAATTTAAGACCTTCTTAAAAGCTGGCAACCTACGACCACCGTTATTTTATAGCGGGGCCAAATCTCGTGCAGCCCAAATTTACCACTGTAGATTGAGGTTACGTTGTAGTAAGTAGTCTTAACATCCATTTATACGAAAATCACCTAGCACCTAGTCCACATTGCCAGTGTGGCGAGCTCGAGACACCTGAGCTCTTTCTCCTCCACTGTCCAATCTTTCTTAACACACGTAATGAAACGATCAACTTATTCCCTTTTTCTATAGACATTTCCATACTTCTCTTCGGTTCTGAACAAGGAAAACAGTATATGTTTTGATGTAGTGCATGACTTTATCTTATCGAGTGGCATGTTTCGGTGACAACAACTCATATTCTCACAAACTTCATCTTCCCTGGACTTTCTGCCCTCAGTATTAACATCTTCAAGATAAAACTCTACCTACTTATGCAGTTATCAAATCAGCTGCCCAAAGGTAAGGATTTGAATTCATATTGTTGACAACGCATAATTTAAATTCTTATTCTAATGGCATCATGTATTCAGGATGACCTACTTCTACTTCTTCTTCATTTCTTCCCTCTTCTGTCTAACTTCATCTACTCTTGTCCTTTTATAGTTTAAACAATCTCGCAGATCGCTGCCCGAGGGTTGGGGCCTGTTCTAATATTTACGAAATGACACTGACCTCCACTTTGATCAGTTTTTGTGACGGGCCTTCGCCGCTTTATTTGCAACTGCTTACGCAAGTTTCGGTGCGTCTCTGTGTAGATGTGGGCAAATGAACATCAAAGTACCCTAAAGGACAATTTGGCTACGTTTTCACTGATGGTGTGGTTCATTGCCAGCGGGGATCATGCCCCTGGGCAGCGATATGCGAGGTCCACTGCTGATTCATGCCATCATCCTTTGAAAAGTGTTCTTGAATAAAGGAGACGACTCATATAAGCCTATCGCTTCCTGTCGAATCCTCGTCTACTTACAATCCCGATTATTTCTGTTTCTGTTATACCGTGTACAACCATGGAAACTATTTGCCGTTCTGTAGTATTATTATTATGTAATGTATACGTGTAACACTGCTTCCTGAATAAATATTGTTTAAACTAAAATACAATTCTGGAAAAACAGTTGTAAATTTGTTATAGTACTGACCCCTGATTGACAAAAACAAACAAAAGAGCATATCAGATTCGTTCTCTCACATTTTTCTTTGAGGGGTGAAACTGTATAGTGTTCTACTCTCCCTCAAAACCAGTTGTGTCAACGATATTTTTTTCAAATCATCAAACATAACTAAATAAGTCACATTTGGGTTCCAAATGATAAAAGAAGCAGAGGTTTATTACAAAACAATAACTAGAAAATCTTTCGAAGTTTCTTTTCATTTGCTGTTTTATTTTCTCAATTATTGCGTGCTCACTCATCAGACTTCAAGACGTGAAAAGCGTCCACGGTAAGTGATTCACTGTTAAACATTTCCCATAAATTGATAGTCTTACCCTCTGAACCCGAGCGGCCGTTTTTGCTGCCCAGAAGCATGATCTGTCATAATTTCATTGCGTAGGATGGCTGCTAAGTGAATGTGTGGGGTAGACCAATTAATATTTTCAATGAGCAGCCCCACGGCTGCACGTTGGAAAGTTCAATTGGTCTACCACCAGATAATGAATATGGACTCTTCCAGTTGCTGCCATTGAACTGACATGGAAGATACCACCAGGGTTTTAAGACTTAAATATCGTCCGTTGAGCATTTTCAGAACTATAATGAAGTGGCTGGTATTTAGTATTCAGTCTGGCGGGAAGTTAGTGTCCGTTAATTAATGCATCCGACTGTGAGTGGGATTCTCCGTGCAAACCAATCAAAACCCTTCACGATAACGTAATGGAAGTGGAAATGATCCTGGTGCATGCGGTCAAAGTCCCAGTAAAAGGTTTTAGCACCCAGCAAGGACTGAAACGACCTTCACCGGCCGGTACTCAAACAAACAGAGAAATTCCGAGAGTTATTGTTAGCAAAAGTTGGATGTGCGAATCGTTAAGATGGGTTCATCTCAAAGAGCCAGATATCTTGAGTTCATCACCAAACTTAATTTAGTTAGTGTTCTGGTATGATCTTCCTGTCGAGTTTGACGACAAAATAAAGCTAGGTGAGAGGACAAGTTAAACTTGGCGCACACGGAGATATCTGAGGGACAAATAAATGTTCAACTCTACAAATGGCCAAGTCAGATTTATGGAGGCTGGATGGTTTCAGAGTCATTCAAAGATTCATTTCATTTCTCTCAGTCCTTCATAGAAGTATTCGCGCACAGGCGTGGCAATAGATCAAAATTTCAAAAATCACAAAATACGAAGACAAACATAAATAGAGTCATGTGGCTTCCAAAGATTTTAGTTCATCCATAAATAGAGTTAGGTCATTCGGTTTTTGGAGCTGAATAGACCAATCAACTAGTCAACCTGTACATAAACAAGTCAAATGGAACTAGCTACTGCGGCGTACTCGTGTAAACCGCCAATAGAACCAAGCGCATGACAAACATATTGCCAGTGGGCTTCATTCACACCTCTGCAACTGTCACACGTTACTAGAACGAACTTAATATACACCTTAGAAGTTCTTGTGATGGCAAGGCAAAAGTCATTACCTAACAGAGACCGCCAATGAACCACCTGTTTATGAATCGAATGCTTTGAAGAGTTAAATACAAGAAGGGGATGCAACCATTGATAAGGAGATGAATAAAAATAGTTTTCAGCCCAAAATCTATTAATCGCAATCTGTGCAAGAAAATCCCCAAAGTGAACCCAGCCTGTCCAAAATGCAAAATGAATCTGCCCGAGTCGCGCCAAACCTCTAGTTTGAGCTAGACAAAGACACACCAAACTGTCTCGAAAGAATCTTGCTTGGAAATAGTTCATTGCTGAGGAAACTGATACCGGACGTTAAAGAATTTGATTGAAACATGGTCTTCGCTCGGCATATGCTCAATACGTCTGATCTTCGCTCGGCATATGCTCAATACGTCGAACCTAAAATTTGCTTAATGGTGTAGGATTGATGTAGCGTAGACCATATATGTCGGATCCAACATGATATTTATCCAACGATGTTAGAAGAAAAGAAAATTATTAAAAGAATCAATACTACTCTCTCAAGAGTAAACAGAATCATGTCCATTTACTGTGGCACGAGCCCACGTCACAAATGAACCCACGAAACCTATAGAAAAACAATAATTGTTTTAGAACGCAAGATCCAATTCCTTTCAGAAAACAAGTAACTGTTGGCAAGTAACGTTTGTGTGGCACGACGTTTTGTTTTGAGAAGACTTATGAAGTTTTTACATAAAGAAACAAAAAACAAATAAGTTAATTACACTAAAATAATAAGAAGATAAAGTTATTGCCCACGCGCCACCAGATAAACATCTTAGGGTAAGGTCGAAAAGCACATGTATAAGAGAAGGGTATCACCTTTTTCAAGGCCACCAAATCTGGGAGACATCTGATTAATTACACTTATGCACAACAAAATAAAACTCTCAGAACGAAAGACACATTTTTATTCGCCCTCCCCAACTTCAAGCCCACGATTATACAATTATTTCACTTTCCATAAGGTATCGTATTCTGGTCCCCATACTTTAAATCTACGACCACTCTATATTCCCAGTCCCAAAACCCATTCTCCCACGTTAGTCTCCGCAATGCTCTGTGCAGACACAAAATCATTTGCTAAAGGCAAACACTCCCTGTTAGCATCAATTATCGGGTTGATGCTGGGACAGCTTACAGTCCTATCGGTGGGGACGTAAAATGGCTGTTCTCTCTGTGGAGAGAGTCACACACCGTGCTAAAAGATTCCTTCGGAGCATTCGAGAAGATCGTGGACAAGAAGGGAAGGCCATCTCACGTACCTGCGCCATTAAGCCAAATAGAGAAGTTAATATAAGTTGCATAACTTGCTCTCCAATCCCTGTAAAACAAATAACCTTAACCCTTTACCCAACGCAGACGATATCAAAATTTATTATTTTAAATATAATTTTTTCAAATTTTTCAAAACACTTCAACAAAACCATATCATTTTTGACGAGCTCATTCCAACCAGGGGTCACATGATATGGTTTTGTTGAATTTTTTTTAAAAATAATATTTTTTCAACTGCTGAATTTGCATATTACGCGCGCGGATGCGGCCGATTCGTTGGGTAAATGGTTAAAACAGCTGCTTCAGGCAGTTTGCCACAAAAGTTGTCTGCGTCTTTCGCAGCAAACAGCCAGCCTCTATAGTACAGTGTTCAGGTGCTCAGTTTCAGTTGAGTATTGTCCATATATTTTTCAACAAATCTAGTCGTGGCTGCTGTAAGGCGGCCATGAGTTGATTTGATGACAAAAGCATCTAACTTTCACTCAATAATCATTGGTCAAAAGTCCTTTTAATTTACAGGAGGTGGAAGTTAAATTTGGTTAAATAGGCCCAGATTTTACTAAGCTTTGAAGCAAGAGATGTGTGTGTCCAGGGCAGGAATATTCGTCAACAACATGTAAGGAATTAATCCTGCAGGAAGCGGGGATCTACCCAAACCATAGAATCTGAAAATTATTCATAGCCTGCATACAACTAAAATTAAATTTGTTAAATAAATCGAGACTTTATTTGACTTTAATGACGTTACGAATACTAACAGACATGTTTGTTTCTAAATAAGTATGACTAAAAACTAACCGCAGCTGTAGTTTTACGATAATGCCCCATGATATCTGCCGCCAATATTCTTGATAATCATATTGTTGTTATAGATTTATATACTTACTACCAAGCGTTCCAACGGAAACACAAAGAATGATGCACACGGAAGGAAGTATGTCCATCTGATAAAAAAAAGAACAATGAATCCTTTTATGAGAAAGTACCCAGCAATCAAGAAGAGTCGCTTGAATCTGTACTCTGTAGATAACTTTGTATTATTAAATATCCAATTCAAATGGCCAATAAAAATTGCGCAAATAAGGTCACGTGATTTGTTAAATACTCTCTGATATTTCAAGTTTCGAAACCAAATAAATCACAGCATTACTGTTATCCTGTTTGGAACCAATTGTGCCCAAGGCCAAAACGATGATTTAGAATAATGAATGAAATTTCAGGCGAAAAAGAATATAAGTGTAATTTTTGGAACAGACAGTACGGTCGCCGCGGACTGGTCACTTTCTACGGATGGGCTATACTTCCGCGGACGCAATAATATTAGATGTCAAACACTAATTATAGGAATAATCATCAAAAATGTAATTAATGAAGCACCGGCTACAACCCGGTGCATCATTAATAAAAATTTTGCTGATGTGGATTTTTATTACCTGGTAAACGCATGCGTGAACGTAACTACACCACACGTGGATTCCGATCAGTCCACGGCGACTGCATTGTACAAATATATACGAACGCCAGGTTGGCATTATTTACGCATTAATTGTTATTGACCCTAACCTAGACACTTTTGACGAGACGTTGCCGTGGAACTATTTTTTTTTATTTGGGGCGCACTCAGAAATAGAACAATTATTCTTTAATTTTCAACCCTCCAGTCATTATTCTCCATGTTTCATGAAAAGGTCCTCAAATTTATTTTTGTACAATATCGTTGCATATACAGTACGTGGCGAGTGGATTGTAAGTAAATCACCCGCGGAGTGGAGTTATCACCCAAAGTATCACTTTCAAATTCTGTACATATGGCCAAAAAACACTAGCAATGTTTCAGCCAATGGACCTCCGGGTCAAACCCGGAGGTCCATAGGCTGAAACTTTGCCTGTCCTTGTCACGCTTTGCAACAAATTTACAATTATTGCTCGGGTGGAATCTCCAGTTTGCGGGTGATTTAATGATAATACACTCTTCAGGTACTGTATACTACACAAACAATTTGTTGAATCTCAGCGTTTTCGAAAGTTTATTTGGCCGAATGGAATATAAGACATGAATCCCAATAGTTTTACAAGAAAATGTTAATTTTGAAGTTGATCTGCGTTCACGGTTGACGCCGCAGAGGCCAAGAAGTAGACCAAGGACATGTAGCGCATGAGATATATATGCATTTCATCGTTAGTTCTGTTTATTGGGCGACTTTTATAAGTCAGAGGTGGAACCACCCGATACTGACTAAGATGTGGTTTTAGTATATCGATCGCTCATGCACGTGACAGGTGATACCATGAACATATGCCAATAAATTTATCCGAAATGAGCTTTCGTTTGTCAACAAATGTATTATCTTTCACGTGGAATATTACTTTTCACTGCAGATTCAGTTTTCTGTTATTTACACTGAAAGGTTTGGGGTGGTTCAAAACGTTTTTGTGTAGTATATTTACTTTCCCACAGTACGAGGAATGCCAAAGTAAACCCGTGTGACGGCTTGTTCAATACTATTTTCCACGATATATAGCGGCATTGCAAGGGCGTATCCAGTATAATTTTACACCAACTTGTGTTGCACAAAAGCACATATAACAACCTCATATGGCATGGTGATAAATAACGAGTTGATATTCGATGGGCGAGAGAAACTCCCCTTTGAGGACCATTATTCGGCATCAACGAGTTATTTATCCTACTTCAAAACCTTTTGTTGTTGGATAGTTCAATAGATGTTAAATATCCAACAGGTTAGCTTCTGGATATACAACTATCCAACTATTAAGCATGGGATGGATAGTCAAACTATACACCAATGAATAACAATGGATGACGTCAGTAAAAGTTTTTAAATCCTTTTATTCCATTAAGTATCGTTCAATTGTACACCGATTTCCACCATATGTTTCCTTCTCCTATTTCTACGTTAATGCTAACATCTGGTGCCCGTGGAGGCGGAGCAGTGTTTCATTACTGTGGTAGATAAATTCTGCTTTTTCTGGTATAACATAACGGGGCAACTTACACAGGGGTGTGAATTCTCGGTCGCAAGCAACATAATTGCAAACAATTGACTAAATATGACCTTATACTTGTTTTGTGATTGCCAAAAAAGCTATAGATGCTGAGAGTGTTCTTATTTATTTATTTATTTATTTATTTATTTATTTATTTATTTATTTATTTATTTATTTATTTATTTATTTATTTATTGGGTTTAACGACCATTTCGAAAGCCAGGGTCATCTCGTGTTGGGCAGTTTTACGAGTGGAGGAAGCCTGAGTAACCGGAGAGAACACTGAACAATCGTTAGATTCCCCAACGTACTAACTCCACACAAGCGGGGTTAGCACAGGTTGAAGACAAGTGCACGATCGGCGTGCAGTACGCCTTAATACACCGTGTTCCGTATCCACTGATCCACCGCGCTTCCCAAGAGAGTGACCTGAAACACCGAAGTAAAATTAACAAACATACAGTACAGCCACCGTGGACTTGTCACTTTCCACGGGTGGACAGTATTTCTAGGGATGCAGTAATATTAAATTCCAGACACTAATTATCGGAATAATCGTCAAAAATTGAATTAATGAAGAAGCGGGTACAGTCCAGTGCTTCATTAATTAAATCTTTTCTGATGATGGTGTTTATTACCTGGTAAACACATGCGTAAAAATCACTCCTTTGCTGTTTCGTAACACACATCACTCCCAGTCGTGCGACTCTTTGACTAAATCACTTCCGCACATATACTATAACAATCATGGTACAGAAGCTGCACGCGAAGTTAATATATTGACGCGCCTGACGGATGCTCGTCTCTGCTTAGCGGTCCTCACTGAGTACCTTGGCTTCCCCCACAGCAAAACTGTTCGACACGACGTGATCCTGACTATCGAAGGTGTCGATACAAGCAAGACTAGATAACAGGAGCCGTAAGGTTGTGTTCCAGTACCAAGAAGTCTGGTTAAAGGAAATCACAAACTATTAAACTAATTTTTTGGTAGCTACCTGCATTATAGGCATATGCTTTTCGACAAGCAGTGAATCAGTGAAATTCCTGTAAGGACATCTTACCTGAACCCATATAATAACCACAGCGCCGTAATAATCGAAAAAAGGCCCTCGCTGTGTATGTTAAACATCTCTTCAAGAACTGCCGCTTGAAGTAAGGCAATATGAAGATTCACTATCAGAAAGGATTGTTTTTGTTATGCTGTTTATGGTCAAAATGCTTTTTCAAATAGAAGATGTGAATTTCATTGGTGAATGCGCCTGGGAAACTTAAATTTGACGTAGAAAATTGGTTCGCAAAGATGGCCCTTAAGAGTTTAGTGAGAAAAGCAAAGGGCACGCGTTCAAAATAATTTGAAATTCTAATACATGGTTATCGTATCTAATACATTTTTCTATAAATACTGTAACTAATATAGCTGAAACCTAGTCATTACTTTACTGAAATCACAGAAAACATTCTGCTAATGATTTCATGGCCGGTTCCCATTTTGAGACACAGTGACCCCCCTCCCCTGACTCCACCACCACTTTACAAAGATCGGGACAACAACAGTTCTGATTCTAGCTAGAGTCTCTAGTGTTGGACAGTATCGTCGGACGAGTATGATTCCTAATAACAAAGGCGGAAGACATCTCTCTCAATTACCGAATTATAGTCGTAATACAATCTACGATAACATCATGGCTCTTTCCATCAAATTATTTAGATCTCACCGAGTTAGTCACAACGGAAAAGTAGCTTTTATGCGCGTATAGCTGTATTGGAACGAAAAGCAAGCGTCTCTAAGTATTAACAGTGACAGTTACAACGGTGCGTTATGAAATGAGCCAAGGGGTGGTTGGGCAAGCTCAGCTTATAATTTAGATACTACCCACATGTCTGAATAGACCGGCAACTGCACGGTTAGCATACTTGCCGTCACGTCGGCTAACCAATATCCAGAGTTAATCCTAATCCAAGGCTTCCACAGCCATTCATTAGTGAGAACACAATAACACTAACTCTCACTCGTTCACTTTTAATTCTGCAAATCCGAATATACGAACATGAACCAGTTCTATCCATATTCACTGCTCGCTTAATCATGAAACGTTGTGTTTACCGGCTTAACCTTTTTTCTAAATCCGATCTTGATTTTGCAGTATTTATTTATGAAATCTCAACCTACTGGTGTTGATGTATTGCGATCAGAGCGCGATCTAATGATGAAAGAAGCCACTATTGCGAACATAGTACTGTAACCTTAGAAATGATCTTATTTCGAAACAGGGGTTAAAAACAACATAAAAACTGGAACTGCCACTAACTGATCAAAATCTATACTAAATCTTTTATTTAACCCTTTGAGCCCTGGTGGTATCGTCCATGTCAGTTCAATAACAGCAGTCGGAAAGTTCCGTATTCATTATTTAGGGGAAGACCAATTAATATTTTCAATGTGCAGCCCAAGGCCGCCCGTTGAAAATATTGATTGGTTTACCGCACACATGCACTTAGCATTATGTATTGGTGTTTAAGGCCACATACTTATAAACAATGGTTAACCCTTTACCTAACATGAAAAGCAGACGACACTTGAAAAAAAAATTCTTGAATAACTATTTTTTTTCATTTTTTGTCTCAAAAACATAGGTTATGACCCCTCGTTGGAACGAGCTCGTTCCAACGAGGGGTCATAACCTATGTTTTTGAGACAAAAAATGAAAAAATAATAAAAATTCATTGGCGATTTTTGAGAATCGCGCTGGCCGGTTTTGGCCGTTACGTTGGGTAAAGGGTTAATCGTGACCGTGACAGTTTTACGGATGGAGGAAGCCGGAGTACCCGGAGAGAATCACCGAGCATCGATGAGCAACTGTCAGCTCCTCAACATTCCAACTCTGTTCAAGCTCCGTTCAAGCAACGTTACAGCGATTGAAGACATCTGCACCATCGACGTGCAGGACGCCTTAGTACACGGTGTCATCGTGCCCCACCCCCCCCCCCCACCCCCCCCCCCCCCCCCATGTAGGCAATCGAGAGAAAGTATCTTGCCCATGGACACAACGCGGATCGTTCCAGACGGGGATAGAACTCGAGACCTCTAGCATAGAAGTCCAACAGACTACCACTGAGCCACCGCACTCCCCAACCTTATAGTTAATCATCTATTATGAAATTAAATTAAAAACAAGCTATTAGTAGTACTCAAATTTCCACCTTCTATAATTTTCTGCAAATACTGTAAACAATAAAAACTTTATTTTTTAAACAATTGTTAGTGCAAGGGGACTACCTAAGTGCGCATGTAATTCCATAGAACCTAACTTTTCTATATATTTCGAATTTAAATCCTTAACAAAATTTCCCAACAATGCCTCAGTATTATAATCGTCCAGGGGGATCTAGTGCTACTTTTCGTACTCTGTTTCCACACACAGACTTAAAATGCGTAATTACTCCCTTGACGTCGAGGTTACGAACGATTTGCTTTTACAGAACGAAGAGCTTTGGGTGCTCAAACTCTTAGAGCAAAATATTTCTTTTACCACTTGCTTCCGCAGGACGGTTGCAAATCAGCAATACCTCCATCCGTAGCTATAATTCGCTACAATTTCTTTGATCTTTCGTAAGTTGTGGACGCGGTGATATCCACTTTGAAATATGGCACTCGTCAAATAACTCGCAGTTTACGCCATTACACTGGTCCCCTTCTGTCTAGTTCCAAAAATAATCCATTAACTGTATTTAGATTGAATTATCTGAAATATTTCAGTTGGTCGGAAACGCGAACCTATGGTTCGCGTTTCCGACCAACTTAAAAATTCCAGACGATTGAATCTAAAATAAACCCTAGCATTTATTTACTTTGAATCAAGTCAAGAAATGTTGATTGATCGAGACTTGATTTTACCGAACCTTTAATGCCTTTATCATTATGAGTGAAGACACAACTCACCTTTATGTTCATGGTCGCCCCGTATAGCTACACTAATTGTGTTAATAACATTTTCAGAGTTTTAATGTGAATTATATACTAATTGACTGGAATATCTATAACTCGGTCACGAAAGAATATTTGTGTACCTTTATGAGTAGAGGGACGTCACATTAAATGAACTGTAGTCTGTGCGCAAACTCCAAAAAAGCGAATAAACAGATAGCCCATAACACGTCAAATTCCGAACAGAATTTGACTAGTGGCCTGCGAAATTGGTGGATCAGTTGAAGAAAATGGTGTGGCGCGTCATTAATTTTCAGGGTTATATGTACACTAAATCAATGTGAAAACAGAAAATATTTACCTTCTATTTAAAAAGGCATTAACCTACCTTCGCAATTTCCCGAAAATCAAATTAGGAGAGTTGGCTTGTCTCGAAAGAAATTCTGCCGACAGTTATTGTTGCAACCCTAACAACAGAATGTGTAGTTGTAGATGGAGATGTACACCAGAGGCATATGATCAATATCCATTAAGACCACAACGCCTGCGAATAGCCACTGTTGAAAAGCGAAATAATTATTTCCTGGCCTTTGTTGACTTGAGATAGTGTATAGAGATTCAAGACCTTCGTCGTAAAAATCTGTCAATTGATCTAGATATATATATATATAGATATATATTTATTTATTCAAGCAATTAACACCTACAGAGAGGCAGATTGCGAAAAAAGAAAATGATAACATTATATGATAAAACATTCAAACAAGATGTGTTAAAAGTGTGTAATAAACTCAAAAAATACTTATACAAGGAACAGTCATGTAGCAAGTTCGTCTTTCCTTTGTTGGAAGAAGATCCGGATCATGTTACACATGGGATTACATAGCTGGGGGATATTGTTTCTCATTATAAGGTTAAATTTCCCTTTTGTATTCATATACTGGAAAGTTTCGTTCTCCTTATTTATTGCTCTAATGAGCTCTTTTCGCATGTGGTCATAATTGATACATTCCATAATAAAGTGAAACTCATCTTCAATCGCCCCCGAGCCACAAACCTTGCAAAGTATTCCCTCAACCGGGATAGGGGGCTGAGAGTGTCTCCCTTTCTCGGTTGATAGACTGTGGTTGCTGATTCGGAGTCAAGTGAAGTCGAAAATTAATTTCGTCACGACTCTTTAGCTCTTCTAGCATATACTTATTTTGATGATTCCGGCCAGTATTACGTTTTTGAGTGTCCGGTTTTATAATATTTGTCATTTTCATTTTGATAGGTTTTAGGAGATCATATTTGTTTGCTTCTGTATAGCCTCGCCAAGTAATGTTTCAAGAGGCAACGACTCTAATTTATGCAGATATTTGACTAGGCGTGCCGTGGCGTCAATGGTAACTGGATATCTGCCTAATTCTGCGCGTACCGCATGATTAGATGAACTTTTACTCACTCCAAGTATCAATTTGCAAAATTTGATGTGTACATTTTCACAAGGGGAGGTTTGTTCAGCTTTATTAGTCAGTTCCAAAGCCCATATTTCACTGCCGTAAAGTAAAATGGGCTTAATCAGTTTGTCGAATAATTTAGAATACACGGACACGGAGGGGTGACATGTTGACTGAAATGAATTAATAAGGGCATACAGCGCTTTTAGGCTCAATTGATATTGAGCATCACGTACTTTGCCAGTGGATGACAAATTCAAACCAAGATAACTGTAGTTATTGACTAGCTCGAGTTTGGACGAGACAAAATGGAAATCTGGAGATAGCTTCGATTTTTTGGCCTGAAAATCATACATTTAGTTTTTTCACCATTAATACTCAGGTTGTTTAACAGAGCGTATGTCTCCAATTTTCGTAGGCAGTTTTGGAGACCTGTTGGTGAGTCGGACAGTAAGACCAGGTCATCTGCGAACAGCAGATGGTTTAATTTACAACTGATCAATAGTATCGGGCTGCAGCTTTCGTTAAATATTTTTCCAATGTCATCTATAAATATTTTAAAGAGAGTCGGAGAGATGTTACAACCCTGCCTGCCGTCAGTTGTTGACAGTCCTGGTGGCTCAAGGCCTTTAATTGTTTTTGTTATATAATAACCCGACTGATACAGGGACGATGAGGTTCGGAATGTTGCTCCATTGATTCCGATTTGTTGCAATTTGTGGAAAAGTATAGAACGATCTACAGTGTCGAATGCCTTCCTGAAATCTACAAAAACAGCATACAATGTTTTTTTTTATTACTTGTATTTGTTAATTGCGTTCTTCAAGATAAACGCACTATCGATCGTACCATATCCTTTCCGAAAGCCAAGCTGATTATCACTAATCAGTTTATTTTCTTCAAGAAAAGTGTTAATCCTGTTATTGATTATTTTGTTGAATAGCTTACCTAGAGTATTGCTTTGGGCTATAGCTCGGTAATTGTTTGGGTCGTGTCTGTCGCCTCTCTTATAAATTGTAGTAAGTATTGGCTTACTCCAAGTAAGCGGATAATGGTGCGATTCAAACACTTGATTAAAAAGTTTAGTCGTTTCATCTAACATGTATGGGACAAGTAGTTCCAGTAGTTCATTAGGGATATTATCAGGACCTGTGGATTTATTGTTTTTCAGCTGACGAAGGGCACTTAATAATTCGGGAGCTGTTATTTTGTTATTATTCAGTGGGATGCGTACATCTAAATTGGTATGCAGTTTTGCAGATTTGCAAAACAGATCATTAAAGAAGTCGACCGTCATACCGGCATCAAGCTCATTTTCGGCGAATTCTTTCTTTCTGATATTATTTATTATTTTCCAGTATGATTTAGGGTCGGTAGATTTCAAATTATCTAACTGATCACAAATATTCTTGAAAAATAATTTAGATTTATATTTAGTTGCTCTTTTATATGCATTTTTAGCGGTGAAGAAATTGATGACCAGGTTCTTATTGTGTGGGTTTTTTCTCATAGTTTGAGTTATGTCTTTCATTGTTTGTTTAAGATGCCTACATTCATCGTCAAATGGTTTTTTCCTACCTCTGCCACATGTGAAACGTCGCGACGCAGTTGTATTGATAGAGCCTATAATATGTTTTACCTCTTCAGCTGCTTTCTCAGTGCCACTCCAGTCCAGAGGAAAATATTTTGTTCTAAAATGTTGAAGTTGGGTGGCTGTATTAGGGTTACTGAATGATAACAGCGCCTTTTCTTTACTATCTGATGTCCATTTGAGGGTAGAATTACATTTAGTATATTTATACTTTGTCGTTTTATCAACTGAATTTTGATTTGAATACCTCAGGTGGAGGGATAGTTGACAGTGATCAGAGTATTCATTTGGTGTTTTTACACAAAAATAGTCTACATCTGAAATGTATGTGTCGGATATTATGATATAATCCATAACGCTACATCCATTGTATTGGTAGCTTGTGAAGTTGCCCATGCAGCCTCCCGGAATGCGACCATTGATTATCCTGAGCTGAGCTACTTGGCACAAAGACAACAGTTGATTCCCCAAGCTATTTATGGTTGTATCTAGGCTGTCTCTGTCCGTGGTAGAGTCGGTCACATAGTCGATTGGTAGGGGTATGTGTTTATCATTATCATCTGTAACATAATCCGGTTTACCACCCGTGCGCGCGTTGAAATCACAACCTAAGATTATTAATTACCTCGTGTCTGATCACGTGGTACGGGTTTTTACCTACCCGAAGCCAGCCATATACGGCTGGCTTCGGGTAGGTAAAACCCGTACCACGTGATCTTCGGCCTCATGGGATACGGCTGGCTTCGGGTAGGTAAAAACCCGTACCACGTGATCAGACACGGGGTAACGAATTTATCTATTGACTTTCCGTTTTAGAAGTACAATCTATTTCATGTGTGAACACACACAGCATGAGATCTTTTATCTTCCATTGTTGAGCCATACAGGTTTCTGTGGAATTTTTGTGCAAAAGAGTTTTTGTGAAAATATGCCGATATGACTAGTATAAAAAATTTATTGAATTTCTTTTTTTCTTTTTTGTCTCAAAAACATAGCTTATGAACCCCACATTGGAGGGTACTCGACAAGCTCATTCCAATAAGGGTTCATGAGCTATATTTTTGAGATAAAAAATTAAAATATAATACAGGTACACTGTAAAACTGGAATGACGATTTTTTGCGAATAGTGCAGGCCGTGATCAGACATGGGATAACAAAGTTACATGTACCTATTGACTTCTACGGGTATGGACAATTTGTAGATTTCGGAACGAGGCTTCCACTGGGTATGGGAAATTTGTCAGTGGCTGGGCGGACGTATCGTGGGTTTCAATGAATATGGTCTCATACCACGTATCTATCAACCAATCAAATCAAAAAATTCACTTTAGTCAATAGATAAGATGAGATCTTTCGAGGCACAGGTGGCCAATTCTGCCTCCAGTCGATCATACACCCTTCCGTGTTTGTTATTTTTCTGCCAGTAACTTGAGTTTGCGGGAGGAATGTATACCGATATGAAGACTACGGATGCTGGTAGATTGAATATTTTGCCATCAAATTCCACCCACAGGGCCAAATCATCAATCTGACGGACTTTCTTCACAAACTTATCATATTTTGAGTGATAATAAAATCCAATACCGCCTTTTGTATTGCCAGCATTCTGGCGGCTGGAGTCCATGCAGGAAAACCCTGGAATTTCAATTTCGAGTTTGTTCCGATGCCAAGTTTCTGTCACGGTCGCAAATTCGTACTTTGTTAACATCTGCTTGACTTCAGAATACCCGATTTTATTTATCAAACCCTGCGCATTCCACACAGTATAACCAATTTTATTAAATAATGATTTGTTTTACTTCGGGAGTTCATTGTTATGAATTCTGAGCGAGACTTATACACCAGAGCTGGTATGGCCACTAGGAGACTCGAGGGAGTATAGAGACATCGAATATTGTTTAAATGATTATTCCGAGCGTCATCTCGAAGAGAAGCGCGACCTTTCAATCAGCCAGAGTTCTTGTGTGGCGAAATTGAAAAGCTCGCGTCCGCTCACAATGTCATTCGGTACGAACACAACTTTCACTTTCTTGTACTCATACGATACGCACCAGGGCGGTTGTCCTTAACTAATGTTCAGCACTGTATCTAGTACAATTATTTATATAATTATTGGTGCTTAATGTCGTTTTGGGCATCGGGGAGTATATCACGACACAATATAGGCATAAAGTCAAGTTTTTCCAATCGTTTATGCTTAAGTTGCCCTCTTACTGAGGGATTACACTCTAGCGGTGTTGATTACCAGGTGTCATTTTACCAGTGGGAAAAACACCATCTACCTCGATAGTCATGAGACCTCAGCTTCCGTGCATCCCACGGGGGATCTAACACAAACGAATTTGGACTTCTTTTCGATGATGAATATCTCTATTTCCCCGATTGTGCATGGAAATGTCTTGAAAATTCATTTTCATTCAAGTCTTCGGAGAATAAAAATGCTCGATGTCTTCCATCAAGTCGACAAAACCAGGTCAACCAGAATAAACAAGACATCGTGTGCCCAAGTACACACGCGCATTCCATCAAACACTAGTCCCACATTCCGTGGAATCCTTTTCTGGGATTTTGCAACGTCTTTTTCGACGTATGTGCTGCATGTGTTGTGCGCACCTTATTCACTAGATCACCCCATCAAACACTACTCCCGCCTTCAGTGGAATCACTTTCCAGTATCTGACTATAGCTATCCATAGCACCCCTTTTATCCTAAATGAGTTGGAGCCGTATGATCAAACAATCATAGCAGCAATAGCGCTCATTGCTCGTTTGTTCATTTGATCAGATTTCCATCTGGCTTCTCGACATGCTTCTTGTAGTACCACTACTTTAAAACTGTTTGGCCGTCGGCACCCTTTTTTCCGAGATGATTCTAAAAGACGTACGGGCATATGGTCTTTCGAGCACAGTGCTTTCATGATTCTTTTGCTCTTCTCGATTCGCGGCTGTTTTAATAGCTTTTCCAGTAGGCAGATAGCGGTATAAAAAGGGAACGGCAATAGAGGGGGTTAGTAGTGCATTTGAGATAATTCAATGCATAATGTAGAGCAGAAGGCTCATGGTATCAACAGTGAAGACGGGGCAAGCCCCCATACTAACGATGTCGAACAGTAGGTGTGATTGATGTTTTCACTCTTGTGACGGAAGGAGACAGCCAATATTATGTCTAGAGGCTGGCAGTCGGAATAGTAGAATATAGTATTAGCTGGAGATAGCAAAAGTTGAAACCGATTATAGGGCATATAATGTTGGCCTTGGCACAAGCTAGTAGAGTTGTTGGAAGATTATGCTAATCGCCGACACAGTATACTGGGGAGCAAATGACAGAACAAACAGTGTTGGCCATCATACAAAACATCAGTAATAGTGAAAGATGTACAGGACGGCGGCAGTAGGCGTGGAAGTCGATCACAGGAAATATAGTGGAAGTCACACCCAGTGTTGAAAGGCCGGTCAGTAGTAAAATATAGTAATTTGTAGGTGAAGACATTAGATTTCGCAGTGATTGAAGTCGCGGAAAACATATTAGTAGAGACCGATCACACGGCAAATAATGTTGGCAGTGATCACTCTGTCGGGTAACAATTTAGCTAAGAAGTGCACTAAACAGTTTGATTTGGCACTACTTGCGGCGAAATGCCAATGTAGCAGTGAAGCACACGATTGATGAAGAAAAAAAACAAAAAAATATCTTATTACACGCCTGTTCTATGAAATCCCCATCTACAGCAACACTTATGCCAGTAGGCACATATAACACATTGGAACTCAAGGGACGAAATAGTAACATGGGTTTCCCTCGCAAATTTGGTTGGCGATAAAATGTGTTCTTTTTGTTGATAGTTGTCAAGTTGCTGAGTGTCCTTTTAATAATGTTTTTTTATAGTCGCGAAGGCGTTATTTATTTATTGGAGTTTAAGGTCACATACCTATGCACAATGGCTAATCGTGACCGTGACAGTTTTACGGGCGGAGGAAGCCGGAGTACCTGAAGAGAAGCACCGAGCATCGACGAGCAACTGTCAGCTCCTCAACATTCTAACTCCGTTCAAGCTCCGCTCAAGTAGGGTTACAGCGGTTGAAGACATGTGCACCATTGTCGCGCAGTACGCCTCAGTACACGGTGTCATCGTGCCTCCGCGTAGGCAACCGGGATAAAGTGCCTTGCCCAAGGACACAACGCGGGTCGACCCGGACGGGGCTCGAACTCGGGACCTCTAGCATAGAAGTCCAACAGTCTACCAATGAGCCACCACATTCCCTGCGAATGCGTGTAATAAACACAGAATAAACACGGAACGACACGCGTGTGTGAATGAGTTAATCGATATGGCACTTGTGCCATCGCGGAGGGATAAAACTCGAGGCGTACGGCCTCTCGTTTTATCCTTCCACGCTAGCTTTCGTGCCATATCGATTAACCCATTCACACGCGTGTGTCGTTCTGTGTATTTATTACTTCAAGTACAAGGAAATCGTCATCTGGCAACGGTGAGACCAATAACCGATTTTACGACGCACACACTACAGTCGGATGATTTTCTCAATAAGATGTCAGAAATAATGTTTGGACAAACTTTCACGTTAATTGTCAGTTAGTGATAATGAGGACTGCTTTTTCTTCAATACAATTTTATAGGCTATTAACTTTACAAAAGATAACATTTAATTAGATAAATACATCATAACAACTCCGGGGGTACGTCCATCTCGTTTCCTGACAGCCCAACTCCCTCCCAAACTACAAAACATAGCACTAATATTATATCACAGGCGGATAGAGAAATAATTGAAGTCAAGCATAGCCAATTTCCATCCACATTGACCGAAAATTGTTTTCTTATGATGTAAATACCTATCGAGGGCAGGAAACAACAAAATTCAGTTTCACTACACGAAGTCGAAATCTTTGGATACTTCAGTACAGTTGGTCCCAAGCACAAAGTTGAAAACATTTTGAACGTCAATCGTCACTTACTGGAAATATAACGTAAACAACGTCGGGGGAACCAATTTTACGTTTTCGTGTTCATATTCTCTTTTCAATCTCATTTTTTGCATTTGCCTTTCAAAATATTTTAAATTTTATCACAATAGACACCAGGCATGGCCGTTCTCTTCTCGACGTTGGTCATGATTAGTTGGATGGCTTATTGATAATGGCCCTGAAATTTCAAATCCATCTACTTAAGTCATTCAATGAAGTTGAAATGACTTCTAGCGATCGTCAACCTTTTTTATTTTTTTTCGCCATGATTTAATTTATAGTGATTTATAGCGATCGTTAGGGATCACGGTGGCTCAGTGGTAGACTGTTAGACTTCTATGCTAGAGGTCCAGAGTTCTATTCCCGTTCGGGACGACCCGCGTTGTGTCTTTGGACAAGGCACTTTATCCCGGTTACCTACATGGGGGCACGATGACACCGTGTACTAGGGCGTACTCCGTGTCGATGGTGCACATGTCTTCAACCGCTGTAACCCTGCTTGGGCGGAGCTTGAACAGAGTTAGAATGTTGAGGAGCTGACAGCTTGACATCCGTCAAATTCGCTATCTCATTGTCCGTCGTCCCGGTGTATGCAAATCTAAAATCTTCATTGTAATTCTGTTTGGCAGTTTGCATAATTCAAGAAGAGGAAATAGACCGAGTCAAGACCAGACCGTGGCATTCTCATTAAAAAATAGAGATAATGGGCATTCGTACATTTGCTGATATAATAAATAAAACGAGAGATAGGAGCGTCATCAGTTGCTCGTCGATGCTCGGTGGTTCTCTCTGGGTGCTCCGGCTTCCTCCACCCGCAAAACTACCACGGTCACGATTAGCCATTGTGCATAAGTATGTGACCTTAAAAACCAATAAATAACTAGAGAATTGTAATTTGTTGGACAAATTACGGGCTTTCCCAACTTTCCAATGTGAAAAGGCAGACTATATATAGCAAAGCAAAGTGTTTGAAATTAACCATTTCCAAAATGATAGACAAAAAGCATCCAAACTTGGCTAATTTTGGCATTCTCTCACGGTTCTCTTATTCACGCCCTCTTTTTGCTTGGGGGTTAAATCTGGAGATTAAAAAGTAAACAGTAACTTTCTTCTATAATCATTCTTGCATCTATCCATACCAAAATAATTGCTACAACAACCTTGCTATTAGAGGAAATGAGTACAGATGTTTGCAAAATTCACTGAAAATCATTTTTTTCTGACAGTACTATTCTTTACATGGCCAAAGCTTATGTTGCGTTAAGCCCCAAAGCATAACTTACAGAAGAGGGTTTGTTCATTAGGCATCTCTACCTATAGCAAAACAAAGTGTTTAGAATTAACCCTTTCCAAAATGACAGGAAGATGCAACCACAGCTAGCTAATTTTGGCATTTTCGGATGGTACTCTTACCCTCAATTGCTTGAGGGTTAAAGGCGAGATTAAAAACTAAACAGTAACTTTCTTCTGCAAGCATTGTTGCACCTATTCATACAAAAATAATTGTTACAACAACCTCGCAATTATGAGAAATTTGCCCTTGAAGTTAGTAAATCTTGAAGATAAAATGATATATTCATATCATTTGTGGCCAATAGGGGTTAATTTTGAAATATTTGTGTGGTGATTTAAGTGTATCATATTATGTCCTTAATGTGTGAACATCAATAACAGACTGAGTGTCTGAAAAGAGACATGGACTAATCTTGAATCTTGGTATTTGAATGAACATGTACAATTTGATAGTACTCCAATTCAAGGCCTGACAACTGGGTGAGGGTTAAAACTTGGGATAAAACATATAACAGCACAATTGTTCTTGGATGAATGCCCTATCTTCTCATGGGAAAGGTTTTGAGACCATATGGCTCCAGTGCTGAGAAAGTGCATGTAAAAGTTGGCGAATATAACTATTATACCGACAGTACCCTTATGGGAAGTCTCAAATCTGCCAAGGGTTAAACTTTTAATAATAACATATAGAACAAAATTTGTCATACTTTGACTGCTGCATGCAGCTATAGAAAACATTCAGAGCTCAATCAATTAAAAATGGAGTAAATTGTCACCTAAACTTACCAAATTCTGAAAACTTGGAGTGTTTTGGACGGTACCTACTTTTATGCAACCAGAATGGGATAGGATTAAACTTTACAACCAAACTTATAACAGCAAATATGCTTGGTAGTCAAGTGTGAATACGTACACGAAAAATGTTTGAAATTAAGCCTTTCCAAAATGATAGAAAATGCAATCAAAGTTGGCTAATTTTGGTATTTTTCAAATGGTACTCATATTCTCGCCCTCATTGTGCTTGAGGGTTAAATCTGAGATTAAAAAGTAAAAATAACTTTCAACCACAATCATTGTTGCATTTATCCATACCAAAATAATTGTTACAACAACTTTATAATTAGAGAAATTTGCCCTTGAAGTTGGTCAATTTTGAAGGAAAAAATTATATTAATGTCATTTTTGGCCAGTGGGAGTTAATATTGAAAGATTTGAGTGGTGATTGCGGTGTGTCATATTATGTTCTGAATGTGTGGAAAATTTGAGCTAAATAACTGTAAACAGTTTTGAAACTTTCGAAAAATGTAAAATTTTGAAAGTTTTGGCAGAATATTTTGAAAATACTCGTTTTCACAGACATGACGATACCGCATTTCACTAGATTTTATGACATTACATAAGTTTGCCAAATTTGGTTAAAATCGTTCAGCTTGTTTTTGAGCAGTTCAACAGAAGACAAAATTCACGGAGGAAAAATAAAAATAAAAAAAAAAAAATAGAGAAGAAACATTTTGAAAAAGAAGAATAACAAGAGTCTTTCCCAAACTGGGTTTGGGAAAGCCTAAATAACAAACAGCGATCATTAGCACTTTTTTTTTTTTTTTTGGGGGGGGGGGTCCTTCATTGAACCATTCAGTGAATCACGGCCATATTCCTAAAGTTTACATTTAATCATTAAGTAATAAAATTGAAGCTACTTCAGTGCAAACTGATTGTTTACGAAAATTTTATATTAAATGATGCCTCATTAGATGCCTTTTTCATGTTTCTCTCAAGCCTGCCTCTTCTTACGACACTATTCTCCGCTTTTATTGTTCAATGACTATATTTTTGGATTGTCTCTCAAATGAAGCCCTTTGCAATCCCTTTGAATTGGATTGCATTCTCAACTAATGACAGTCTGATGGGGCAGCTTCTAAAGGAAAGATGAGTGCACAAGTGCCTTTTTGGCATAACGTTACCATTTGTTGTGTCGACAAAATATCCAGTACATGGAGGAAGAATTTGAACCAAACACCATCGGAGTGGATTGGAAAACAAATTGTGCACAAGATTTATGATTTCTGTCATCTGCAAATCTAAACAAATTTAGTTCTTTTTTAGCCAAGAAATTCCACATTTGGTCGGTTTGGTCTCTTTCTTTGACTTCAATCATTTTTCAACTAGAGGTACTTTTTTAAAAAACTAGATTTGATACTCATACTTGTATTGTGTCAAACACGCAGTAGCCTGTACAAATCTAGGCGTGTTGTACCCGATTCTGAAAGCTGGGGGCGTGGCATGATAAAATCGGAATACCGGTACGGTACGTGCTAACTGAATAAAAAGTTGCTCACGACAACCACATGTAAATTTTATTTATTCACTGATAAAATTTCAGGACGTTTTTTTAACTAAAATCACGATTGCTTAATACTCCAACTACATCAGGAAGGCATGCCCTCGTCGAAGCCATGCCTTGATGATGTTGTTGGAATATTAGTCAGTTGGGACTTGATCCATCACAGTCGACACAAATTAGATTTCCCCATCCGTCAAATTCGCTACGTTATTGTCCGTCGGCCCGGTGTATGCAAATCTAAAATCTTCATTGTAATTCTGTTAGGCAGTTTGCATAATTCAAGAAGAGGAAATAGACCGAGTCAAGACCAGACCGTGGCATTCTCATTAAAAAAATAGAGATAATGAGCATTCGTACATTTACTGATATAATAAATAAAAGGAGAGATAGGAGAGAGCGTCGTCAGCTGGTTCAAAAGAATAGATTATTTGTCAGTGCGAAGCGCGTAACCAGGAATCTATACTGTGACACAAACTACACTAGTGTAGGGTTTAAGTATTTCTATACCGCGGACATATCCCAAAAATCGAAGACCCTCTTGCGCTGGTGGGACAGGGGACGTAATGTCCTAGACCTCCCCAGAGAAATTCAGAAAAATATGTTCCAAATGACGCTGTTTTAAGGCTTTTTGAAAAATATGCCCAAATGGCGCTAGTTTACTGCTCAAAATGCGTCAGGCGGCGTGGTATGGCATCTATAATTTCATTAGTTGACGCCTCATGGAGATCGTAGTATTCGGTATTTGTAGGGGTCCTGTAGGCCAGCCCCACCCTCCATGGTTGCACCACTGATCTGTGATGCTCCCTATACACATACTTTTTATCACCTTCCATCGTACTCGCCAAAACCTGAAAATAAAGCACATCAAGGGTGTGACTTTGGGAAGTGTAGGGATGTGAAACTTTCTTTTGGATTGGAATCTTGGATATCGATTCACTCTTGCTGGTAATCATGTACCTTCTTTTCGGGCTAGATTTGCTTCTTGGACCTACGTCACACGCGCAGTCGATCTCATGTAAATGGAAGACTGTTGCTGATTGGGAATGGTGTGGTCTCAGTATGCTCAATTTTGAGTCCGACTCTTGCTGGTAATCATGTACCTTCTTTTCGGGCTAGATTTGCTTCTTGGACCTACGTCACACGCGCAGTCGATCTCATGTAAATGGAAGACTGTTGCTGATTGGGAATGGTGTGGTCTCAGTATGCTCAATTTTGAGTCCGACTCTTGCTGGTAATCATGTACCTTATTTCGGGCTAGATTTGCTTCTTGGACCTACGTCACACGCGCAGTCGATCTCATGTAAATGGAAGACTGTTGCTGATTGGGAATGGTGTGGTCTCAGTATGCTCAATTTTGAGTCCGGTACGTGCTAATTAAATAAGAAGTTAACCCTTTACCTAACGTAATGACCAAAACCGACCAGCGCTATTCACAAAAATCGTCAATTAATTTTCCTTAATTTTTTTTTCATTTTTTGTCTCAAAAACATTGGTTATGACCCTTCTTTGGAACGAGCTTGACGAGCTCGTTCCAAAGAGGGGTTATAACCTATGTTTTTGAGTCAAAAAATAAAAACGTTTAGTTATTCAAGAATTTTGTTTGCAAGTGTCGTCTGCTTTTCATGTTAGGTAAAGTATTAAGAAGCTTACGCATCACGGCTTCTACATGTATTTATCAACAAACAAATTTTCCGAGTTTTTAGGACCATAATCCACATTGACAAATATTCCAGCTACATCATCAGGGCATTCCTTCGAAGAAGGCATGCCCTGATGATGTAGTTGGAATATTTCTTCAGTCGGGACTTGTGTCATCACAGTCGGGGCAAGTCGGGTTTACACCCACTCCTAGCGATCGGTCATCTTCGCGACGCCAAGGAAAGACATATCTGAGGATCCAGTTTTCAACTTGTTTACTACTTCCACCGTGCTGAATGATGGCAGGGCCTGGGCACCTTAAACATTTGTGAACCCAGGACGTTGCAAAGTTGACGGATGGGGTTGTAAACCTAATTTGTCCTGGTTGTGTTGGCTCAAGTCCCGGCTAGAGTACTGTTCAAACACCGATGACTTCTTGGTCATTTATTTGTGGATAAATACAATCTGCATGTGCTAGTCGTGACGCAACTTCTTTTTTAATTAACAAATGTCATACTCCAAACTGGTGATGCCCTCCCCCTCCTCCCAACTGCCCAAATCGAAAAACGACACTCCCTTTGTAAAACCTGATGTGTGTGCAACATAAGTTCAGCTATTAAATCTAGTTTCCTAAGAAAGTAGCCTGTATATTACTAGTAACAGCGAATCGAAAGGCCAGAAGATTCTGGATTGAAAAATTATTGAGGGGGGGGGGGGGAACACCTCCAAGGCACCATACGCTACGCGTTGAAATTAGTTAGTAAATGCAGACTTCTGGCAGCTTTTGGGATAAAAATCACGTTATTTTTTGGCCGACAAAATGACGTTTTTAGCAGCATGTTTCAAATTTCCAAGTTCATCAGTGCGAATTCCAGTGACCAAGAGTTATAGCTTTTGACTGCACAATTCTTGAAGTGATAACTTTCTTACGCCAAGTTGCTTTAATAAAGTTATTACTTCAAGAATCATGGAGTCCAAAATTACAACCTTAGTCAAAAGCAGAGCTCCATTCATGATACAGTGCTCTTCTTCAGAAGTCAGAACCTTGGGGAGTAATCGAAACATGACCTGAAAGCCCGTATTTAATTTTTTTTTTTTTGTTTTTTTTTTTTGTTTTTTTTTTTGATTTGGCACGTCAAAGGACGTACCAAACCAAAAAATTAAAATACACTCTTTCAGGTCATGTTTGGTCTGGTGGATGCAGGCCTAACCCAATAATTCTGGACTCATGGGGCCACCAATAGTTCTGGGCCCCGGGGTTACTACTCAGGGCCCCACTCTCTCCCCGACCCTGCTACGCTCCTTGTAATCTCTCCCTTCCCAACTTCCATTACGCTTCCATCGCCTCTGCTGGTAAATAACTTAATCTGTGCAAAGAATAATAAGAAACAAACAATAATTCGGCCAATTGACCCACTAGATTTAACCTATAACTCAATCTTACGAAACCGCCCGACGCCATTAACGTAAATCGCCATTCATTCTTCATTTCTTGTCTCCAATGGTTAATGTTGCTAAATTGTCAAATTGTGTGTGTGTGTGTGTGTGTGTTGATTTAAAGAGTGAAAAAGCAGGAAATCCATTTCCATTTAAACCTTTTTGGTTTTGTGCTCAAGTGTCTCCTTTATGACAGACAGAAGGTGATCCGCTAACCGAGAGAACCATAAATAGACTAAAAGGATAAAACATAACAAAGGCGACGCTAGAACACTTTAGTTGATCGTAAAACGGTTTTAACCCTTTACCCAACGTAACTGCCAAAATCGGCCAGCGCTATACGCAAAAATCGCCAGTTAATTTTCATTATTGTTTCATTTTTTGTCTCAAAAACATAGGTTATGACCCCTTGTTGTAATGAGCTCGTCGAGCTCGTTGCAACAAGGTGTCATAACCTATGTTTTTGAGACAAAAAATGAAAAAAAAATAGTTATTCAAGAATTATTTTGCAAATGTCGTCTGCTTTTCAAGTTAGGTAAGGGGTTAAAAAGTGAGGTACATCAAGCACTAACAGTACACTGTACTTCTGGCACTACTTTATAAACATCTTCTGGCGTTATAAATTCGGAGCATTTGTCTTTAGCAAGAACTCACGTATTTTTGGATAGTGCGAACATACACACTTAGTTGACCTTGGGTGAAAGACTAAAGTACCGGCGTTCTCAGATGTGAAAGTTTATTGATGTTCTTGCTTTGTGTATATGGATGTGGGGCGCTGGCTTCGAGATGCAGAATAAATAAAGGCGGAAATCTCTGAAGTCGTCATCTCTGAACCGGAGGAAAACGAAATCCATTGGAAAACCAACATTCTACATTCCTTCAAAACAGGATTGTGTCCGCTCGTTTCACACTTTCATGTGGCTGCCATAAGAGAAGAGAACAAAGTAATCAGGGAAACTTCATCCAAAACGCTACATTACAGCCATCGTTGTTTGCTGTTGTGCGATGGTCTCGTGGGGTACGTATTAGACTCCTGCACGCCAAAAACTAAAGTGTTAAAAACTACACTTGAAGTGCTGTATTTAACACTTACTAAGAGCTGAACTAGCACTTTGTTCAAGTGTAGATATCCCAGAACTTGACAGGTGTTCACAATAATATCACTTGGCAAGTGTAATGTCGCGACAATTAAAAGGAAACAACGCAGATGACGTGGATCAGGCTCGAACTCTCGAGCCTGATCCGCGTCATCTGCGTTGTGTCCTTTTAATTATGTTATGGACGATTCTGGAAGAACCACCAATGCTAGATACATGGGAAGCAGTGGTGGCGCGAAGGAGGGTCGGGGGGGGGGGTGTCAGAGGGGGCTACAGCCCCCCCTTCCCGTCTGAGAGGTCCATTTCTCCCCCCCCCCCACCCCCCCCCCCCCGTCGGAGATTTTTAGTCAGTCCGTCGGAGAGTCTCGTAAACCCGACTTCACGAGAAATTTCCGACAATCGAATGTAGATATCTCGTCTTGTCAGTCTCGAACCCGTGCAGCACTGGAACTTTGATAGAGAATAGTGATTCTCACGAAATTCCTTAATGTCGTTCGTCAAACTGGCTTTATAGATGAAATATTTCCCGACCTTATTATAATATGTTTACTTTAACCCTTTACCTAAGATAACGGCCAAAACCGGCCAGCCTTATTCTCAAAAATCTCCAATTAATTTTCATTATTTTTTTCATTTTTTGTCTCAAAAACATAGGTTATGACCCCTCGTTAGAACGAGCTCGTCGAGCTCGTTCCAACGAGGGGTCATAACCTATGTTTCTGAGAAAAAATGAAAAAAATTAGTTATTCAAGAATTATTTTTGCAAGTGTCGTCTGCTTTTCAGGTTAGGTAAAGGGTTAAATATTCAACAAACATACTCAATTTGCTTCTATTTTAGTTCTCCAGTTTACCAATTTTCACTCATTTTCCTTTGTTTGTGAGGTCAAATGTTATAGCCCCCCTGTCGGAGAGGTCAGCCTCCCCCCCCCCCCCCTCCCTGTCGAGAAATCCCTGGCGCCACCCCTGATGGGAAGTGCTATCCATTCAAGTTTCAGATGTCTGACGATTGTAATGTCTAAGTGCTTAAAGCATTGCACTTTGAGTGTTAAAACCAAACCCTAAGAGTTAGAATCTGTTTAACACCTTGAAAGTGTCAGTTTTAACACTTTAGTTTTTGGTGTGTGATTAGCAGACGGAGTTACCGATGTTTCGATTCTCCGCGGGGGATGAGAAACCAACATTGTGAATTCCTCCACATTTTCATGTTGCCGTAAGAAAAGCGAACAAAGTAATCATTAGAACTTCTAAAATGCTAGATTCCAACCATTGTTTTTTGACGGTGTGCAATGATCTAGTTTTTAGGTGTTGGACTCCTGATTGTCAGACGGGGTTGTTGAGGGTTCGATTCCCGGATGGGATTCAGAATCCTACATTCCATATTCCGCCAAAACATGATTGTGTCCTTCAAATTACACACACAAACCCATTCCAGCCTTAGTCAATAGCCAACCACAGCACTTTCATAGGACTTTAGCCAGCGTGCCTCACACTTTCATGTTGCTACCGTTAGGAAATGGAATCAAGTAATTAACAGAACCTTATCAAAAATTCTATATTCCAACCCGAGTTTTTGACGCTGTGCTTTTGGGTACTGGACTTCTGATTCCCAGGAAGGTCTACAGAGGGTTCGATTCCCGGTGGTCGACCAGCAGCCAGTATTCTAAGTTCCACTAACACACGATTGTGTCGTTCAAAATATACACACACAAACCCAAACCAGTCTGAGTCTGATTCCAAACACAGCCCTTTCGGAGTAATCATGTTGACGTGGCAATTAAAAACAAGAATTAGTAATCACACGTTAATGAGACATACTTCATTTTGTTTCAAAGAAACAAATAGAGGATATCTCACGAGTACTGATTTGATATGAAATTCCTTAACTGGTTGAGTGGTAGAACCACTATGTTAGCTTTCAAAAAGATTTGGGTACCAGAGTAAAAGCCAACATTAGCCTTGTTCATGTTTCATATTCAGTCAAATACAAATACAATTTTGTTTATATAGATAATTTGCTTTATTACAAATTATTGGCGAGTGCCTCTTGGCACTCTCCAATAATTTGTAATAAAACAAATTTTGAATAACAAATTCAACCACCAATAATAATATAACCCGCAACCAGTTGATCTATTTCACCGAAATCGATCTGTGACAAGGTTTACCGAGGTTTAGCTCTACTTTTTGCGAAGGAGGTTCAGAAATCGCATATCAAATCGTGACGATTATTTTTCTTTTTATCACATAATTTGTAATTTAATCCTTTGAGAATGGCCGGGGAGAGGAAATTCGGGCCCCTGGGTTAATTCTGTGACGGGCCCCTTTCAAAAGTGTCGGTATACTGATGCAGATGCCGGAAGCATCTCCCGCAAGTGCCAAAGGCCCGAGCGAAGATATGTGAGATAGGGAGGAGACACGACCCCCCCCCCCAACCCCACCCCAAGAAACTTTTGAAATCATTTATTAATGGAGACCTCTGGCGGCATTTGGGGTGAGAAAAAACACGTTTTTGGTCGTCAAAATGACGGGGTTTTCAGCAGCATCTTTCAAATTTCCAAGTTCATCAGGGAATATCCAGTGTCCAAGTGTTATAGCTTTGACGGCACAATTCTTGATGTGATAACTTTATTATCCAGTGTCAAGTTGATTTAATAAAGTAATTATTTCAAGAATCATGCAGTCCAAAGTTACAGCAGTTGGTCAAGTGCAGAGCGCCATTGGCGATACAGCGCCCTTCTAACTGTTGGCACAAGAGTCAGAACCTTTTGGGGTGGCGACTAGTCTAAACATGGCCTGAAAGCCTGTATTTTAGTTTTTGGTTTGGTATGTCCTTTCAAAGAACAAAAAATATTAAAATACAGTCTTTCAGGCCATGTTTGAACTGAGGGGGAGAGTGGGTGGGGGCAGGCATAACCCTAGAATCCTGGACTCCTGGGCCAAACTCGGGCCTCCCGAAGTTCCAGGCCCCATGGTTACTACCTCTGGCTCCCATCCTCTCCCCGACCCCTACCAGTGAGGTGTTTTTTTTTTGGAGGGGCGGGAGGGGGGGGGGGGTTATTGTTTTTCGGGAAATACTTTTTGCAAATTATGTTTGTTATTTGAATTAGGAAAACAGTTTATGAAATGTAAGAAAAATTAATTTAATTCTATTTCCGAAACCAACTCACTCAAAGTCTTCTGATGTCTGACGTTGACTTCTGACGTCACGCGTTTATTAGACGTGCTGTGAATGATGCTTCTGCAATGTACTATTTGATGGCGATTATGTGATAAAAATGACAAGACTCATTGATATAAAATACATACACAAAACGACACGCGTGAGTGGATAGGTTAATCGATGTGGCACGAGTGACACCGCGGAAGGATATAACAAGAGGCCACAGACCTCGAGTTTTATCCTTCCGCGATGGCACATGTGTCATATCGATTAACCCATTCACACGACGCGTGTCGTTCTGTGTTTATTACACGCTGTCACGTCTATAAAAACAGTTATTAGAAGGACACTCAGCAATTCATTTGACAACTATCAACAAAAATAACATATTTTATCGCCAACCAAATTTGCGAGGGGAATCCGTGTTACTGTTTTATTTCGTCCCGGAGTTCCAATGTCTTCTATGTGCCTACTGACACATAAAACACATTTGAACTCAGGGGACGATTTTTAGCTATCGTTAGCGATTCAAACTGTAATTGCGATTCACTATTTGTAGAAAATACCAGCGAAATATTATATTTATACAAAAATGGTCCATCAACGATTTCCGTTCGGCATATGTGTGCGGTAGGAATTTTCATTTTCCGCATGGTTTAGTGTTGTTGAAGATGGGGATTTCATAGAACAGGCGTGTAATAAAAAATTGTGGTCAAACAAATTAAAAAGTTACCATCCGCCAGAATAAAAAAAATACTCTCATTAGACATATCGTACTATAGAGGGTACAAAAACTTCTATAAATTAATAGATATTTATAGGTGAATATATTATATAAGTTATCTCCGCCAACATGTGTGGTATATGGAGATTTAATACCTGGGTGTCGGTTTTTAAACACCGAGCCTGTGGCTCGATGTTTAAAAACCGACATCCAGGTATTAATCTCCATATACCATACACGCTGGCAGATATAACGTTTTTGTCCCGTTTGAAACACAATACAAACATAGTGGAAATAAATTTGTGGACGCATTTCTCACGCTCCGCAATCACTTGGACCAAATTCGTGAATAGTTTTTTTTTGTTTTTATAAACCCATAAGACAACAGATAGAGTTACATCCCTTCGGTCGTTAAGGAAACGAGTAAACAGTACTTTGTTGACATATCGTCCCCTGAGTTCCAATGTGTTCTATGTGCCTACTGGCACATAGAACACATTGGAACTCGGGGACGACATTTGCTCTTATTTTATTTTTCTCAAGTTATTTTATTTAATTACTCGACTATTTGATTTGTAACGGCAAAATATGATCGAATTGTCGGTAATCTGAAAATATTTGTGACTATTTTCAGATTTTTTGGTTCGATTTTTATACCCAGGCGAGTGAATGCGAAAAGCTTTCATTTAAACCATATTCTCCTGATGTTTCGCGTGCTCATATACCCTCGATGTTGCGCGCTCTCATATACCTTGGATGTTGGGTGCATCCTTTGCCATGGTAATTTGTCCAAGACATTTTGACCAATCAAAAGACAGAATTCATCGGGATATTCGGACAATGATATTTATACTGAATGAAAATCTTTTTGTTATGATGATAATTGTGAGGATATTTTTACAAGGAGGGATATGAGAATTCACTATAAACGTTATTTGATTATGAAAATGCGCAGTTTACAAATATGTGTTCTTATTTGTAACCCTTTACCCATCGCACACAAAATTAAAAGTTATTATTTTAATTATTGTTTTTCCCCGTCAGGGGTAACTGCGTTGTGTCCTTGAGCAAGGCACTTAATCCCGAATGCCCACGTGGGCGCACAGTGGCGCTGTGTACTACGGCGTACTGCACGTCGATGGTGCACTTGTTTTCAACCAATGCTTACACTGCTTGTGTGGAGTTCGTACGTTTGGGAGTCTGGAAGTTGTTCGCCGTTCCCCTGTCGTTTTCTTCGGGTACCCCGACTTCCTCCACCCGTAAAACTGAACGACACGAGGTGACCCTAGCTGTCGAAAATGTCGTTAACCCTCAATAAATAAATAAATATTGTTTTTCCAAATTTTTACAAAAAATTCAACAAAACGATATCATGTGACCACTCATTGGAACGAGCTCGGCGAGCAGCTCTTTCAGTGAGGGGACATATGACATAGTTTGTTGACATTTTTCCAAACTATACTTTTACTCAACAGCTTAATTTGTAAATTACGCGGGTGGATGCGGCAGATTCGTTAGGTAAAGGGTTAATGAATTATTTACCATCCCTCACTTGGTCTTCACAACTCTGATATTCCAATGGTGATTTTCACTTTACTTCGGAAGACAACATCTCCTGTATCCATCTATTCATGACGTCTTTGTGTATTGCATGTACTGCCAACAGGCATTTTTAACAGTGTCGAAATATGTATACCTGAATATCCATTTCTCAATCGGCCTTCACTTAATTTGTTGGCACTCCTTGATGTTATTATTCTAACACAATGAGAGTTATGGATGCTTCTGTCACTGAGGAAGATTGCATTGCGGTTGGTCCTGTGATGGTTGAAGGGCGTACAGTTAGTAAGGCAGGAGAATCATCGTTTTCACCACTATTCTCCATGACAATGAGATCTCCTTATGAACGATTGGATACCTTAACTACCCCTGGAGTCTCACTCCCAGTTTGAGGTACATGTACCTCAGTGTCGTTGTAGGGCGCATTATATATCATACAATGTTTCTGCAATATTTTGCCTCATTCGCCTTTCTTACTTGCTTGTTTGTTTTGTTTAGGGGTTTAATAACACTTTCAACAGACAATTTCATATCGCATCTGTCAGTTTCCGGGTGTAGGAGGCCGGAATACCCATATAGAATCACCTAGTAGCGAGGAGCAACTGTCAGGGTCCCCAAAGTAGTAACCCTGCAAAGATAAGGTTAGCATCAGTCGAATGCAAGTGTACAATCGACCTGCCGTACGTCTTAGAACACAGTCCCTACGTGCACAATCGACATTAACCCTTTGAGTCTTTAATTATCCTGACGTTCAAACGTCACTGGTAATTCAGTTTCTTCAACATTTTTCAAAATGCGACATCAAATGTCGGAAAGTACAAATAACAAGATATTTTTCACATTAGTGATTATCTGGTTGAGGGTAAGATTATTTTTGGTGGTTTGAATTTGTTATTCAAAACTTGTTTTATAAAAAATTATTGGAGAGTGTCCTCATGCACTCTCCGATAATTTATAATAAAACATATTTATATAAACAAAATATTATTTGTGTTTAACTGAATATGAAATATAAGCAAGAAAAGTGTTGACTTTTGCTTGGGTATCCTCATTTTTTGAAAGCAGTGACAGTGGCTTCTAGCACTCAACCAGTTAAGATGTTTTGACAGCAGGATTCTATTAGTATTTTAACCTGCCATGACATTTGGCTCAGCGGTTGTCACTGAGCACTATTCGGGAGAAAATAGGAACTGAGGTTAAAATTTTAAAACATCGAAAAATGATAACAAAACAAATGACCACAAAGTATTAACGCGCTGTTTGATTTCATACGTCACAAGACGTACACAAGTATCAAAGTACACAACGCAGTTACTGCTGGTCAGGATCGAACCGTCGACCTTTCGATTTAGCTCTAACCACTGAGCCACCATGCTCCCTTTTACGGTTGTAAGGATTAACCCTTTCCCTAACGTAACGGCCAAAACCGGCCAGCGCTATTCTCAAAAATCGCCAATTAATTTTCATTATTTTTTTCATTTTTTGTCTGAAAAACATAGGTTATGACCCCTCGTTGGAACGAGCTCGTCGAGCTCGTTCCAACGAGGGGTCATAACCTATGTTTTTCAAGAAAAATAATTCTTGAATAACATTAGTTATTCAAGAATTATTTTTGCAAGTGTCGTCTGCTTTTCAGGTTAGGTAAAGGGTTAACACTCTGGCGAACTATCCTTTGACTTCCGTATTCTTCTGTCTTCCTTATACAAATAGCAGGCGACATTTGCAGAAAACATTTTAAGATTTTTAACTTTGTCTTGTCCCATTGCGGAGTTTTTAGCTATATTTTTGATGCAAACATTTTAAAAAAGTTAAAAAAAATTACTGGCGTTTTTCGTGTACAGCGGTGATCAGCTTTAGTCGTTATGCTAGCTAAATTACACACCATGATAAAAGAATCTCAAATTCGTCACGATTTGACATGATATTTCTGAACTTCGTTCACGAAAATCGATCTGAGCCTCGGTAAACATCGGCTCAGATCGATTTTAACCCTTTACCTAACATGAAAAGCAGACGACACTTGCAAAAGAAATTCTTGAAGAACTAATTTGTTTCATTTTTCGTCTCAAAAACATAGGTTATGACCCCTCGTTGGAAGGAGCTCGACGAGCTCGTTCCAACGAGGGGTCATAACCTATGTTTTTGAGACCACAAATGAAAAAATAATGAAAATTAATTGGCGATTTTTGAGAACAACGCTGACCGGTTTTGGCGTTGGGTAAAGGGTTAATGGTTTTGATACATAAATTTCTTATTTCTTATGAAATCGCGACTCTTCAGGGATCTTCTGTATCTTGACAGCAGAGTTTTCAGGTACGCTGAATATTTGCTCATTATTAATGGTTATGTTGCTTCACTCCTGAATGTTGCAGATAGGCGAGCACTGCGGGTGGTGCGACAAAGCTTTTCGAGTCTTCCACAATCTTCCTCTTTCAGCATGACAACCACGCACAGTTATAGTCGGGACACTCTGGTGAACAGGCTGAAACATACAATCACGAGAGACGCCCACCTGCAAAGAATTTGCGCCACAACAACGTCCCACGAACGGATCCTCACTCCGATCATTTGAGCCACTCAAAGCACCAATACAAACTGGATGTGCCACGGCTCGACAAAACTCATTGTCGTTAAGAAAACCCATCGGACAATTTTCTTCGCTTCACGCACAACAGTCGCCCCGGAACCAACATATTACAACCCTTAACATAGTAAAATTAATATTGTAAAAACACTTTTGCTTCTGTGTAAACTATCTGATTGCCCCTAATCTTACATATGTTTCCTTGGGGTTATATAAGTCGATGGATGGTGAAATATGATACATATTATTTTGGAAACGTGAGGACAAGTTTGTTTGCATAATACAATTTGTTTTGGTTAGCCGGTCATATATTATTATCACAAACAAGGTGTTGCCTGGCCCATAAGCTGTCGTATCGCCTGCAAAAGGAGTACCCGTTGATTTAATAATATCGTTGAAGTACAAAAGAAAAACTACCGGGCCAAGAACAGAACCCTGTGACGCACGGTTGCAATATCATTGACGTTGGAATCAGTGCTATGACAGGTGGCAAACTATTGTTGTTAGTTCAATAGTACATAACCTTATTCATCGCCCTATGGCGACTACTGGGAGCACGGTGTCCTAGTGGTTAGGGCATCGGACTTCAAACCGAAAGGTTCACGGTAGGGCTGCACGGTATATCGATAAAACGATATATACCGGTATTCAAACCAATATCGATTGAATACCGATGTACAAAAATATCGGTTTATCGTCATTATTTATTTACCCACAATTTAATTTTTAAGATGTCTTGAGTTTTTTAACTGTCGCTCCGAATGAATAATATTATCCCTTTACCCAAGGAATCGTCTGTTTTTACCCACGTAATACACAAATTTAGCAGCTCAAAAAATAATTTTCAACAAATCTATATCATGTGACCCCCTCATTGGAACGAGCTCGTTGAGCTCGTTCCAATGAGGGGTCACATGATTTTATTTTGTAGAATTTTGGAGGGAAATTCTGATAAACTACTTTTTAAAATATTAAATTTTAATGTCGTCTGCGTTGGTTAAATGATTTTCGAACCGTATCATCAAGGTATGCTGATTCGTTCCGATTGTAATTCCTTAAGTCTCGATTGTGGTACTTATGTTCATATATTTGAGCAGTTTTCGATATACCGGTATCCGCGGTATTTTTTGGAATACCGATACCGGTATTCAGTTTTGAGTATCGTGCAGCCCTAGTTCACGGTTCGATCCCACCAGGGGGCAACCACGTTGTGTCCTTAGACAAGGCACTCAATTCCGATTGCCCTCGTTGGTGCACGGTGGCGCTGTGTACTGAGGCAAACTACACGTCAGAGTGCCGAGTTAGTATGTCGTGGTGTCTGACAGTTGCTCTCCGCTGCTCGGTGGGTCTAATCGGGTACTCCAACTTCCTCCTCCCGTAAAAATGTCCGACTCGAGGTGACCCTGACTGTTGAAAGTGATATTAAGGGGTCGTCCAACCTAAGTTTAGTCAATTTGTTGACATTTTTCCCAATGTCTCAGAAACAGAGAGAAGTAAGGAAAGGCAAATTATAGATGAAAATAATGAGTAAAGTGCATAGAAAAGGAATATATATTTTTTTTCAGCAAAAAAAAATGAATTTTATGAGTTTGAAGATTAATTTGCCAACGGCATAAGTAAGGAACCCGTAAAACCACAAAATGATCTGTAATTCGAAAGCCTTGTCCTCAACGTAATGATAACATACTACAGACTCGGAGAAAGCATTTTTATGACACAACCTCTGGTGCGGGGGATACGATTATTATTTTCCCGCGGTACTTTCTACAATCTGTAGTTGAGCGTTTAATAAATATTGATTCATAAACATTTATCTGATAATAATAATAACTCTTTGGCCAGCCGCTGATTTGTCGCGGTCCTCATAAGAGAAGGCCATCATTCCCCCTGCACCCCACCCCCTCTTCCCCTCCTCTCCTCCCAGCATTTAGATATAAACTGCTTAATAGTGTCCCTCACTTCCTCTTTTTCAATTTCTTCAATAAGCATTCCTACCCTCTCCCTCGTGTCCCCCTTCAGCCACCTATCCTTTGTTTCTTCACCCCACTTCTGCATTATTCTTCCAGTAAATTTTATTCTATGAGATATATACTGTGGGCATTCCAAGAGAAAATGTTCCAGGGTCTCCACTACTCCAGAGTGGCACATTTGGCATCCCTTTTCCCCATCTCTCCCAATTTTTCCCCGAAGCTCCAGTGATCTTGATCTCAGTTTGAACAGCAGTGACCCTCCAAAGGTGCCACCTAGGTACTTCTCAAAAGCTGGCTTTTCTTTATATTGTAACCCCTGCAGTGATCTTTTCACGCTAACCCCTGCTCGCCAGTTTCGATTGCAATCTTCCATGACTCTCTCTTTGACAAACCTTTTGCCTTCTTTCATTCCTACTTCTATGTTTGTGACCTCTATAGAGTAATTGTCCATTAGTTCCCTCACATGTTTTGACCACCCCGTTTCTATATTAGAATTCCAAATGGTATCGAGCATCAATTTGCACCACCGGTCGTCAGGCAGGTTTCTCAAGTAGTTAAAGTAACACAGTTTTCCCAAATCTACCCTGTCCTTGATTTTCATCTACCCAAGCTCCCTCCTTACTGCTTCCAAAGCTGCAGCATTACTCGACCCTGTTATCCATCTGCCGGCATCATTCTGAGTACTTTCCAACTTCTTAATAACGGTTTGGTTCAATGGAATCACGTCCGTGCCATACGTTATACTTGGTAAACCCACCCTCTCCCACAGTGTTTTCCCCACAAAGACCTTGTTGAAACTATTTTTCCCTAAAAGTTTTAGTTGGTTCAGAATTCTTTTCCCCTTCAGAATCAGTTTGGCTGAGTAATTTCTGTACACCCCTCTTCCCGTTATATTTATGCTTACCCCTAGATACTCATACTCTCCCGTTTCTCCTACAGTGATTTGTTTGCTTTCCCCTTCGGGGATTGAGAACTCCCTCACTCTCCATCTCTTCGTCATATCTACCTTGCGTCCAACGGGTATTACCTTGCTTTTATTTTCATTTAGTTCGAGCCGCCAAGTGTTCCCATATCTACCAACAATTTCCAGCAGTTTTTCTAGCCCCTGTTCAGTTCTAGACATTAACACCATGTCGTCCGCAAAGAATAAGCCTGGTATCTTTATGTCTCCAACATTTACCCCCTCCGCACTCTGAATTAGTTCGTCCCCTAAATCTGATAATAAGGACTGATAGGGGAAGTGACAACCGTTACATATTCCCAGTTCCTCATTCGACATCTGTTATGGATGGTTGTTGGTGGTTCCAAGAGGAAACATGGGGGTAGAACCTTTGATGTGAATGAGGTAGGTGATGAGGTGGGGGCTGCTAGAAAAGTACATAGGACAGATGAGGGGGGCCCAGGCCGGAGCAATGCTGTAAAGCGTTTGGCGTGGACTATCAAAAGTGGTAGGAAAGGGGGGCCAGAGAAGCAGGTAGATAGGGGTGTAAAGCCCAAAGGCAGTGGGGAGTGCAGCACCAGAAACAGATTTGATGTGCTCGATTCGGAAGAGTCAGAGGATGGGATGGAGGTAGTTGCAACAGATAGTAGCTTGGGGTCTAGGCCAGGAAAAAGGAGGAGGGATCCGGAGGAAGACCAGGGGAGTAGTCCTGGTAGTTCAGGGCCTGGAAAGAGACGGAGGGACAGGGATAGGAGTAATCCTAGGTCAAAGATACCGATACCGATAGTGATTCCGAGTGGGGCTGTTGGAGAGGAAGAGGACGCTGTAAACAATAGGAGACTAGAGGAGATAAATAGGGCGAGGGCCAAAAGTAAGTTGGTGGTTGCGGGAAGTAGCATAGTTCGGGGGATCGACAAGGTTGTCTGTGGTCCGGACAGTAAAAATAGAACAGTTCTGTGCTTTCCGGGGGCTAAAGTGGAGGACCTGAGGGATAGAGTGGACGGTATTGTAGCAGGGTCGGGGCCTGATCCGGTAGTGGTATTACATGTGGGGTCCAATAACATCAGGGAGAGGAAATCAGTTCGTTTGGTGGACACATACAAGGACCTAATTAGTAAGCTACTTACCAGGAATGCTCGGATCATCGTTTCAGGGGTGCTCCCCGTTATGGGTGGTGGGAATGAGAGGAACTCGCGGATTATGGCACTAAACGAGGAGCTGGAAGAGCACTGCAAAGACTTGGGAATACATTTCATTGACCACTGGGATTCATTCTGGGGACAAGGAGAGTTGTATGGGCGAGACGGATTGCATTTAAGTAGGATGGGTACAGACCTGTTGGGCCAAAAAATTTTACAGGTGGCTGGGCCTTTTTTGGAGAAAAGGGGGGTAGGGGACCACAGCCGATAACCCAGAGGGGCACAAATGCTGGGAACATAGGAAGAACAACAAACATGCACAACACGGGGACATACCAGGGGTATAATAATGTGCCAGTGATAACAAAAAAACAAAGATTCATTAAGTTTGGGTACTGCAACATCCAGGGTCTGCACAAGAAAGTAAGCGAAATATCAACAATGATGGACGAAGGAGACTTCGATATAATGGGTCTAAGTGAGACGTGGATACGACGGGATGAGCGGGTTGATCAGATGAAGGGTTGCGTGTGGATAGGAGCTGGGCGAACTGAGGGTCAGAAACGGGGTGGGGGTGTTGGCATCTACGCTAAAGAGGAATTACAGCCCTCATTGATTACAGATCTCACAGAAGCAAGGACTCAGATTCCAGTATCCAACGAAATAGTCTGGGCAAAAATCAAGTTAGGAAGCAGGAGTGTTGCCGTTGGTGTTGTATACTTAGCAGTGGAGGGAAGTAAGCCCGAGTGGAATGATTCAATATATACAACTCTTAGATCGAATATCACAGAGCTTGAAAGCAGAGGGTTCAGTATTGTCCTAATGGGGGACTTCAATGGGCACATCGGGGATAAGGAGGAGGGCATACAGGGAGGTGATAGGAAAATTAACACGAATGGGAGGAAGATGTTGGACCTATCAAAAGAGCTTGGTTTAAAGATCCAGAACAGGGATGCGAAATGTAAGGGTAAATGGACCTGGGAGAGGAACGATAAGAAAACAATAATTGATTATATACTCACTGACGTTAGCGTATGGAGGGAGGTTATAGATGTAGAAATAGATGACGAGGGAAAAAATGACTTGGGTAGTGATCACAACCTGATAACAGTTAAGAGTATGGGCAAAAAGACGAATAGAGACAGAAATACCTTCAAGGAAGTTTGGGGACTAAAACAAGGAGCCGACTGGAAGCAGTTTCGGGAAAAACTAAAACCAAGTCTTGAATGTATACCTAGGGATGCAAATGTCCAGAGTATTTCAGATGGCATAGTAAATAGCCTAACAGAGGCAGGGAAGGATTGTATAGGAAGGGTGAGGGTCCCAACGAGAGAGCTCGGATACAGGGTTAACGAGGGACTGAAAAAGGCTATAAAAGAAAGGAAGGTAAAATGCGCTGCTTACAGAAGAAGTAGGAAGCTTAAAGGGGTGGATAACAATGACACGAGACTAATGAAAGGAGAATATGAACTGGCAGGGAAAAAGGTGAATGAGATAAAGAATAATAATAGGAAGGAGCGCAATTGCAGTCTTGCCAGAACAATAAAGAAAACGGGGGGTTCGAGCTCAAACGTATTTTGGAACTGGGTAAATAAACGGGGGAAAAGTAGTGTGCAGAGTATCAAAGTGGATGGGGAAAGTACAGAAGATAAAGGCCGTATCGCTTCAGAGTTAGTCAAGCACTGGGAAAAGATAAACGATAGGCGATGGGGCAGTGGGTCCCCACCAAAAAGAAATACACTGGTGGAGGAGAACCTATCCAATCGTGTATGTAGCGAAATAACGGCGGAAGAAGTGCGGAACGTGGTCTCGAAATTAAAAAATGGTAAAGCGGGAGGGACTGATGAAATTCCGAACGAATTCCTCAAAAATGGAGGGGAGGCACTTATTGAAGTCCTGACAAACCTTTTCAACCTGGCTCTGCGAAAGCAAAAGGTCCCCAGAGAGTGGAGGGAAAGTAAGGTGTCGTTCATACACAAAAAGGGGGATAAGGAAGTTCTAGATAACTATAGGGGGATATCAGTTAGTAGTAACATCGGAAAAGTATTCTGTAAGGTCATATACGGTAGACTTGAGGAAGTTATTGAAGAGAAAGGTTTTTTAGGAGAAATTCAAAATGGTTTCAGGAAAGGTCGAAGAGTCACTGATCACCTATTTACACTCACCCAACTGATAGAATCAACAAAGGCTGAAAAGAAAAAGATGTTTCTGGCATTTCTAGATGTGAAAAAAGCGTACGACCGAGTGTGGAGGGAAGGTATGTGGCGAAAGCTCGAGGGCATCGGACTGGGGGGTGACTTTGTGGGAATCATGAAAGCACTGTATACAGATGTGCAAAGCCAACTCAGTCTAGGGAGTATCACTACAAAACGAGTCCCTATGGATATAGGCCTCAAGCAGGGGTGTATCTTTTCACCGATTTTGTTTGCATTGTATGTTAAAGATTTAGGGGACGAACTAATTCAGAGTGCGGAGGGGGTAAATGTTGGAGACATAAAGGTACCAGGCTTATTCTTTGCGGACGACATGGTATTAATGTCTAGAACTGAACAGGGGCTAGAGAAATTGCTGGAAATTGTTGGTAGATATGGGAACACTTGGCGGCTCGAACTAAATGAAAATAAAAGCAAGGTAATACCCATTGGACGCAAGGTAGATATGACGAAGAGATGGAGAGTGGGGGAGTTCTCAATCCCCGAAGGGGAAAGCAAACAAATCACTGTAGGAGAAACGGGAGAGTATGAGTATCTAGGGGTAAGCATAAATATAACGGGAAGAGGGGTGTACAGAAATTACTCAGCCGAACTGATTCTGAAGGGGAAAAGAATTCTGAACCAACTAAAACTTTTAGGGAAAAATAGTTTCAACAAGGTCTTTGTGGGGAAAACACTGTGGGAGAGGGTGGGTTTACCAAGTATAACGTATGGCACGGACGTGATTCCATTAAACCAAACCGTTATTAAGAAGTTGGAAAGTACTCAGAATGATGCCGGCAGATGGATAACAGGGTCACAGGGTCGAGTAATGCTGCAGCTTTGGAAGCAGTAAGGAGGGAGCTTGGGTGGATGAAAATCAAGGACAGGGTAGATTTGGGAAAACTGTGTTACTTTAACTACTTGAGAAACCTGCCTGACAACCGGTGGTGCAAATTGATGCTCGATACCATTTGGAATTCTAATATAGATACAGGGTGGTCAAAACATGTGAGGGAACTAATGGACAATTACTCTATAGAGGTCACAAACATAGAAGTAGGAGTGAAAGAAGGCAAAAGGTTTGTCAAAGAGAGAGTCATGGAAGATTGCAATCGAAACTGGCGAGCCGGGGTTAGCGTGAAAAGATCACTGCAAGGGTTACAATATAAAGAAAAGCCAGCTTTTGAGAAGTACCTAGATGGATCCTTTGGAGGGTCACTGCTGTTCAAACTGAGATCAAGATCACTGGAGCTTCGGGGAAAAATTGGGAGAGATGGAGAAAAGGGATGCCAAATGTGCCACTCTGGAGTAGTGGAGACCCTGGAACATTTTCTCTTGGAATGTCCACAGTATATACCTCATAGAATAAAATTTACTGGAAGAATAATACAGAAGTGGGGTGAAGAAACAAAGGATAGATGGCTGAAGGGGGACACGAGGGAGAGGGTAGAAATGCTTATTGAAGAAATTGAAAAAGAGGAAGTGAGGGACACTATTAAGCAGTTTATATCTGAATGCTGGGAGGAGAGGAGGGGAAGAGGGGGTGGGGTGCAGGGGGAATGATGGCCTTCTCTTATGAGGACCGCGACAAATCAGCGGCTGGCCAAAGAGTTATTATTATCAACATATCTTAATCGGTTGATAACGAATGTCAAATAAAGAACTGGGAATAAGGAACGTTTGTCACGTCCATGGGGTGATGACATTGTTTTGATTTGTTAAATAAGTGAGTGATGCTATTGTTTTGTCATGCTGCCTGATGCAATATTACTTAAATTTATATCGATATGTGTGTGTGTGGGGGAGGGGGGGAATTCTATGGTATTACAGAATTTTAATACTTTCCAAAGTGTGATTTACTAGGATTTCCGGGTTTGATTATAAACGATAACTTCACAAGTGAATTATACAATCAACAATTGGATCATGTATCCGTGCGCGCAAACAAAGACGCTTTGTCTTGGGTGTAATGGGCACTTCATTGTTTTTTAACCCTTACCTAACATGAAAAGCAGACAACACTATTATTTTCATTTTTGTCTCAAAAACATAGGTTATGACCCTCATTGGAACGAGTTCGGCGAGCTCGTTCCAATGAGGGGTCATAACCTATGTTTTAGAGACAAAAAATGAAAAAATAATGAAAATTAATTGGCGATTGTTGAGAATAGCGCTGGCCGTTACGTTAGGTAAAGGGTTAAATAATATAATTATCGTTAATAATGAAAAGTAATAAACAGAGTAATCGCTTGACTGGACTGGTTACGTTTAATAATTCATTCGAGGCGAGGGACTATATTGTAAAACACTCGTGCGCATTCGCGCACTCGTGTTTGTACAACGTCCCTCACCTCTCATGAATTATTTCACGTAACCAGTCCAGTCAAGCGATTACTCTCTATGTCCTGCAAACAAAGAGTGATATACAGATAAGTATAACCATTGATAATTAGGTCATAAAAATATTGGACAAACACATACATGAACCGTATAATGGTATCATCACGTGGTGTTTGTGATCATTATTCATTTGTGTGAAGATCGTGTCTTTGAACTTGTCAAGGAAATGCAAAAACTCAGTCCGTTGATGTTTCTATACCGTTACTAAATATATCTGTATTATAACATAATTATTTGGAGATCTCAGCACATTTTTATGGTGTGAAAAACTATGCATAAAAATTATTTCGTCCGAGTTTCTCCACATTGTTTCTCTTTACAATCATCATAAAATAAAACTGGTGGAACGAGCTCACTGGAGGCGAGAAACCTAGAGATGGGGAATGAAATTTTTAAAAACCAACAACACCAACAATCTTTTGATTAGTAACATAAAATAGCAGAATTGATCATTAAAAAGATTCTGTATACAGGGGTTAACTATGTATGCACAGTCGAAATATACGTTTTACCGGACATTGTGTAAAGGAAACGTTGTGCGGATTTGAGCAGTTCGTCAAGCCCACTTGAAACCAAAATCCGTGTTCAAATACCATTTAGCGTCGTTTTTTATTTGTAAATATGTTCGTGCATTTTTTTCATCCGTCAGTTTTTTCTCTTCTCATTGTTTGGCGTTATGTTGATACTGTTACGTTTCCATATACAGCAATCACCAGGCATGTGGGGACCGTGGGGCCGAGGTCATGTACACCCCCCCCCCCCCCCTCCCTCCTCATTTTTTTTCAGAAATAGTTGTAAGAGAGAGAGGGGGAGAGATATTGGGTCAATATTACATTTTCCAATATATTTGTACATCATAATGCCCAGGTCTCACCACTTGAGAATCAGGGTTGAGGTTGTGGGGTTTCCTCATGATTGATATTCAGTCACCTGAACGTGTATTTTTCTTTTGGGTTTGGCTACATATTTAACCCTTTGAACCCGAGCGGCCGTTTTTTTTTTTTCTCCAGGGACATGATACGTCATAATTTCATTAAGTAGGATGGATGCTATGTGCGTGTGTGTGGTAGACCAATCAATATTTTCAACCTCCAGCCTGCACGTTAAAAATATTAATTGGTCTACCCCAAAATAATGAGTATGGACTCTTCCACTTGCTGTCATTGAACTGATATGGATGATACCACCGTGGTTAAAGGGTTAATAAGTTTACCAACATAGATGATCTCTAATGACTCGCGATTTTGTATGAAATTCCTGTACCGAGTTCACTTATATCAACCTGAGCAGAGGTTTAAAATGTCATGTTAATTCGTGATAAATTTGAGATTCTTTTTTTATCACATGATGCCGCGTAATATAACCTTTTATCCTTTGTAACGGCTGAACTGGCCAGAGGTATTCACAATAATCGCCAAACAAATTTGATTATTTTCTCAGTATTACGACGCCGACGTTGGCTTGTGACAACATTTCCGTATTAGACGTATTGTAAACGATATTTTCGGAAATAAGCTAGTCGGTGGTGATTATATGATTAACAATGTTTTGATCCGGTAAGAAATTTTTTAACCCTTTACCTAACGTGAAAAGCAGACGACACTTGCAAAAATAATTCTTGAATAACTAATTTTTTTCATTTTTTGTCTCAAAAACATAGGTTATGACCCCTCGTTGGAACGAGCTCGACGAGCTCGTTCCAACGAGGGGTCATAACCTATGTTTTTGAGACAAAAAATGAAAAAAATAATGAAAATTAATTGGCGATTTTTGAGAATAGCGCTGGCCGGTTTTGGCCGTTACGTTAGGTAAAGGGTTAAATGTGGAGCCTAAAATGCGCATTTTTTCAAAACTGAGGTGCGTTAGTCCCAAACATAGCTTTGTATACTGTATTTCTACCATGCCACTAATGGACATGGGCCATTGCCCCTCCCCCCCCCCCCCCCCGCCAGTTCGAAAGAAATACTTCTTACGTCCAGTGGCAATGGCATTAATAAACATTACTGTCAAAACAAGAATGTCCCCACATTCAACATTTATTGGCTTTTCAAACTGCCATGGTATTATTAAGTCGTCAAATATCGATGTCTGAGGAAGCCATATTTTATAAGAACCATCAAACTGCGGCAAATAACTGTCAGATAACCAACTCAATAAATCAAATGCGGGTAAAGTATGATTTGAGTGACCGTTGGTTGAAGGTGTTTGTATATTAACGTGTCAGAGCTCTGTGGCGCCGTCCCTCAATGGCGAGTCATCCAAACAACAAACTGACGTGTGCTAGTTTTGAACATACTATTTTTCTATCACAAGTATTATTTATTATTATATGCTAACCTGTGAATTATCGCAAATTATTTAAAAGATCTTTCTAGCTATCCATCGACTCGATGGACATCGAGAAATATCCCTCAGTAGCTTCCAAAATGACGTCACTTTTCGGCGCATGACGTCGCCTTGAAGGTCGCCTTGAAGGAACGGTCAGCAGATCTTTATTATTGTCTTGAAACTAACTGTTTGCAGTCGAATTGGGCTGAATAATGCGCAGTAAAATGTCACATAGCATATAATAAAAAGAAAATCTGCGCTGTTTTAGTGAATATCCTCTATTTTTTTATCAGGGAGAAGAATGGAAATGGTTCAAAAGTCACAAATATCAACTTTCAATAACAACTGCTCCTACGACTATGCCTTATTCGAATGTACTAACACTAGCACAGACTGAGGACTGATCAAATGACACGTGTTTACATGTAGATCGAGTGAGAGATAAAAATTATAAAGGAAAGCCATCTGGAGGAAGTGGTGAGTAAAGTGAAAAACGACGGAATCGTAGTCTGAGCTCATAGAACTGGATATAGTGTTTCGTACAGGTTAAAGTGGTTATTTATTTATTTATTGATTGGTGTTTGAGGTCATATATTTCTGTACAATGGCTAACCATGACCATCACAGTTTTTACGGGTGGAAGAAGCCGGAGTACCCGTAGAGAACCACCGAGCAACGGCGACATCGACGTGCAGTACGCCTTAGTACACAACGCCACCGTGCCCCCACGTGGGCAATGGGGTGAAGTGTCTTGCCCAGGGACACATCGTGGTTACCGCATGTAGGCATCGAACCATGAACCTCTCGGTTTGCAGTCTGCACCTCTACCTACTGGACCACCCCCCCCCCCCCTCCACCCCTCGTCTTTTAGAATTAAAGTATGGATATTGCCTTGTCAGATAACCTACTGCGATTATAAAAGTGGTGTCTTCTGGATTAAATCCCCATCGGGTTGCGAAACTCTTTCCCATCAGTGGGATCCAGAGGCGAACTGGTGGGCCCCCTTATTGGGCTCTCCACGAGGCCCCCAAAATTGATGCAGCCCAACACCTGTTGGTACGTGATATTTCGTGAAAATCATCAAAAGACGAAATGGATTTGATCACATAGACTGCCGGTATATCGAAATGTTCCCTATGTGGACTGCCAATGGCAGTCCACAGAGGATATTTCCATTTATCATGTGACTCGTCCGTTTTGTTCACTTTAAAACATTTGATATTTTGTTTTCATATTAATCAGTGATAAATAAAGCCTTCCGTCAATTTCATTGGTCAATTTCAAAACTAGACAATTTGATTGGATAAACAAAATACAACTGGGTCACATTTGCATAATTTCAGTATGGAGAATTTACGCTATCTGTCCTATCTAGGGTCGGTTATATTGTATTACTCTTTTACCGACAAGAAAAACGCCATTCATTTTTTTTATATTTTCACTTTTTGCTTCCAAAACATAGGTTATGACCCCTCATTGGAACGAGCTCAACGAGCTCGTTCCAATGAGGGGTGATAACCTATGTTTTGGAAGCAAAAAATGAAAATTTTTAGTTATACGAGGATGTTTTTTCCAAGTGCCATCTGCAACTCAAGTTAGGTGATGGGTTAAAAAGTCATACTAAGTGGCTAATTTGTACGTGTGTGTGTCATATGATAAATAGAATATGAAATGAGTGTTTTTTCTCATATAATATTTATGAAACTCGTCCGAATTTTCCGTTTGGGCTCTCCAGAGGCTCGCCAAAACGGAAAATCCTTAGACTCGTTTCATAAATATTATATGAGAAAAACACTCATTCCATATCCTTTATATATCAGCAGCCTAGTCTGCCATTTATCGCTCAGATGAAAGGAAACAGCGTTCCTTCAATATCAGTCCGCCCCTGGTGGGATCAAGATTTCAAAAAAAATTGTGTTAAATCAAAATCGGATTAATAAAATCAACGAAAAGTGCATCTCAGATTCGAAGTTCTTGAAAGGCGGAATGATAATTACCTTTTAAATTATCTGCCCGCGTTTGTGATCTCAGTGCAGTTGCACATACACACGCATATACAAAACCTTATTAAGCAGCTTTAATAGGGTTCACATATTAATGGAACAATATGAGTGTTTCAAGACCGGGGTGAGAACGAGTGAAAAATAATAATCAGTGAACTCGAAGTCCGTTTTGGTGAACGTGCTCTATTTCAAACTCACAAAATCACGGAACACATTTTCTCTTCATTATTGTCTCTATCATTGCAAAAGAGGAGGCAGAAACAAAGGCATGCTTACAGGCAGTTGTGGGAGTCTGTTACATGACTTTTGGTATTGAAAATGTGCTAAACAAATGCTCAAGCTCAATCATGATGTGATTTTCTTGAAGTGCATTTCGAGGATTTTTTTTTTATTGCGATAAGTAAACATTCTATAAAAATCTAATACCGATTGACATCATGCATACTTGTGAAGCTTGATATTGCGTGCACTGTAGTCGGAAATTGTAACAGTTGGAATTTTTGCCGATTTGAAATCAAGTTGGAATTTTGGGAAGTAAAGAAAACATCAGCATCACCAAAGAAGCTCTAAAATCCAGATAGATTGAATTTCCAACTACTCATGACTTGCCCTCCGAATTTCAAATCTTGGCCAGGATTGAGGGGGGGGGAGGGTGGAGGAGGTGACACACCACCCCACCCCTATCGCCACGTCCCCGCAGTCTACTTATTCTTTTCGTTGAAACAAAAGTGGTCTTAACACGGTATTCCTGCCAAACGTCTATTAACAATACGTGGAGAGATAACGTCCATTCGAACACCCAGATTGCCAGAGCACCCAGACTGAAAACCGGCAAGCAACGGCGATCAGCAGTCGAACTCTCCAACTTACTAATCCGGCCCAGGCATAGTTTGAAGGCAAAATTGTGCAGTAATTGTATCATACGCTTTACTATACAGCTCCACCGTGCTCCAACTTGGGCAATCGGAATAAAGTGTCTTGCCCAAGGATACAACGCACATGAGGCTGGTAAGGACTGAACTGTCTCAATCTCAAGTCCAGTGAGCTTACCAATGAGCAGAGGCGGACTAGCCGTATGGTCTACAGGGAAAATTGGGGGCCCCAAAATTGATGCAGCCAAAGACCTGTTGATGCCTGAAATTTCGTGAAAATGACCAACATGCGAAACAGCGTTCTTTTAAATTGAAAAATCAAAACTTTCTCCCATTGGGCCGAACTATGATCGACCCGATGGGTCCGCGCACCCCCCCCCCCCCCTCCCCACCCACGCACTGTTGATACCATTCTTGCCGAATGAGTGATGAAGAAGAAAAAATACCATCAAAATGTCCTTTGTTTGAACTGCCACTGATCGCTCAGATGTAAGGAAGCAGTCTTCGTTCAGTTCGAAATATCAAAAAACATTTCCGGGGCGCTCCTTGATGCATTTCCCAGTTACTTTTCTTGGCCCTGTCCGCCCCTGCCAAATGTGATACCGTGTACCCTACAAAGGAAGACAAGAAAAGAACAAGTTTCAGCAAATGGATGACAAGTTCAAACTTTGGATTCACTGGACAGAATTTTGCCCGAGATCTTACACTTTTCAACCTAATTTGAAAGTTAGTGGGCGGTTTTATGAGTGTATAACTTTTATTTTGCAGAAATTAGCCATAACTGAATCTGATGAAAAATCCAAACAAATGAAGATCAGACATCATTCCTGAAATAATTTATCCAACTTACGTGGATAAATACACAGAACGACACACGCGTGTGAATGGGTTAATCGATATGGCACGAGTGTCAGCGCGGAAGAATAAAACGGGAGGTCGCAGGCCTCGAGTTTTATCCTTCCGCGACGGCGCAAGTGCTATATCGATTAACCCATTCACACGCGTGTGTCGTTCTGTGTTTATTACACGCCTTCACGTCTATAAAACAATTATTAGAAGGATACGCAGCAATTCATCTGACAACTATTAACAGAAACAACACATTTTATCGCCAACCAAATATGCGAGGGGAACCCGTGTTACTATTTCGTCCCCTGAGTACCAATGTGTTCTATGTGCCTACTGGCACATGGAACACATTGGAACTCGGGGACGATTATCAGCTATCGCTAGCGATTCAAATTGTAATTGCGTTGCACGATTTGTAGAAAATTCCAGTGAAATTTGTATACTCTTATATGTTTATTACACGCCATAACGTGTATAAAAACAAGTATTAAAACGACACTCAGCAATTCATTTGACAACAGTTACTTCCAACAAAAAGAAACACATTTTATCGTCAACCAAATTTGCCAGGAGAACCCATGTTAGTATTTTTAGCTATCGCTAGCGATTCAAATTGTAATTGCGGTGCACGGTTTGTAGAAAATTCCTGTGAAATTTCTCTTCTATTTAAAAATAGTCGGCCAACGATTTCCATTCCGCAAATATTTCAAACATTTTCATTTTGCGCATTGTTTAATGTTGCTGTAGATGGGGATTTTATAGAATAGGCGTGTAATAAATGTTTTTACAGAACTTGGGTCACTAAAATAGATGGGTTATTTCGATTGGATCGCAGCTGGGTCAGGATCCGATCGAAATTATCTTTCCGCATTTCTTCTTACACCACTGTATAATTGTACCCGTTGGATAAGAAATGCGTAAACATTGACACTCAGATAGGATTCTTGTTTGTTTTTCTCATTTCGGTTTTTATTTAGCGTCATTTTATCTATGAAGTATCGACACACTGATGTGAATGTACTTCGTAATCCGATCGCGCCCTCATCGCAAAATAGCCATCTTTTGACCACAGTACTGTATATGGAAGCAGTTCTATCTCTGTTTTGAAGAAAATGTGTTTGTGTTTGTTTTGATTTGGTTTGCTTTGGTTTGTTTGTACTGACCGTGAATACAGAAAGTGTTGAGCGTCAGAAGCAAGAGGAAATTATTTAAATCTGTGATAAAAAAAAAACTTTCATGCAGGGGAATTTACTGAAGATACCCCATTGCGAAGATATGAACGATTTTGACCGAAGTGATCGTATGAAAACAGAAAATCACGTGTTACAATTTCTGATACACGTGAAAATAATTGAATACCTGAGCTGCATTCCGAATATTTTATCACCACGAATAACAAATGTGCATTATTTTAGCACTAACTGGGCATTATGAGATCAAAAACTTCGTATTATTTCAAATGAAACGCAGTTATGATCCCAGTAAAACTTAAAGAACGAATATCGACGACGCAATCCGAGATAGTTTTCAAGGACGCTTACCCTACACATGTATAAATAGACAGAAGTGTTTACAAACTTCATATTTGTCTTTTCGGTGACACCTAATTTGAACGTAGAGGGAAAATTGCGCTGTACCGGTAATTTCTATGAGTGATCGGGTAACAACATCGGGGTGGAAAACCCTTCTTGCATCGAGCTAACTTATTTAATCGGCACGATAACGTTTTGTACGAATGATGTATGAAACGAAGACGTATTGTTAGATAACGCACATTGTGGTTTCGTAAAATGGTAAAAAAAAATCAAATATACTCGGCTTATTACATTACGAGAAACAATTACTGGTAAGTTTTCCGCATGGTAACATCAGTGCAGAAGGTTAAGGCTGGCAAAGTGTCATATCGTGTGATAAATTATTTATTATTTTTCTTCCAATTCAAAACATACGTTATTGTCACTCGTCGAGGAGTTCTGGTTGTAATTTTTCAAATATTCAGGATACAGTATACTTTGAAAGCTAGTTTAATTTAAGGGTTAATAGTCGCGCTGTATTTATATAATAAGTGTGATACGCGTGTAATTTTTGCATTGTTTTTTTTTGTATTCATATCAACGCATCATGTTACTCGAACGCCGGAACATCACTTCAAGTTTAGGTAAGTGTGGCCACTTCAATTTCTTTTCTCATCGTATTTCCAATTTCAGATGTGTTGTAAAAGCCTCGGAAGACATTGAGCGCCCCCCCCCCCCCCTCCCCGCCAAGCCATTCTCTCGAAAAAATGTCAATCATACATATATTCACGCCTGAAATCCCTAAAACTGGTCTATGTACTTTTCTCTGATATTTCTTTAGTGTGTTTTTTTTTTAGCTGTAGTTATTCTTTCATTTTCTGGGTACTTAAGCCTTACAAAATATCCTCAAGATGCTCCAGTTGGCATGAAAAGTTCATTGTTTTCCAGGGGAAGACCTTAGACTTTCACCCAAGGATAGGATACATAATCTCTACCCAACACGAGTTGAATATGTGAAGCCGGGGAGGATTTTTCTGCCGCCATTTTGTACTCCAACGTCGTTGTGTTCTGTCTTAATACTAATTCTTGTGAGTTAACTTTCCAATCTCGATACATGAAAACATTTGCAAATAAATCACCAACCGTGCAGTACAACAGAACCGTATATTGATCAATGATAAAACGCCCAAACTCGCACCAGACTTTCCACATCAGGATAAAAGTGGCAAAGTTTTGTCTTTAGAAAAGAGGTTCTGAAGCGATTAAAAGAACTCGTCCAGATACAAAAAATATTTACCACTCAGAGAAACGACGACAAATAAAAATGTTAACCCTTTCTCTAAAAAATAAAGGGTATTTGACCAGCGCAAAAATCGCCATTCAATTTGTTTCCAATGTTGTACTCCAAGATATAGCTTATGATCTCTCTTTGGAACGAGCTCATGGAGCTCGTTCCAACTAGGGTCTATAAACAATTTTTTTCGGGGAAAAACAAAATTGTATTTAGTTATACAAAAATCCAAAATAGAACCGAACATGTCAAAGTGTTCAGTTGTTCAAATAGGAACCTGTGTAATAGTTTCCGTGTTACCGTGATTGCCATGTCGCTGAACAGCTGACGTATCGCGTTTGATCCTCGATCAAAATTAAGTCTGATCCTCAAGAAAATCGTTGCAAACCAGCATAAACAATGTGAGTCCTCTACATTTGACAATTTTCGAATTCCGTTTTCGAGCGTTATATATTTAAGATTGTGGGTTTTTTTTTTATTCCGTAGGTGTCCACTAACCTATTTACCAATGCCAATCCATTAACTTGCCAAACCGTGGCCAAAGTGTTTGCAATTAACGAAAGAACGGAGATCTCATCTCACTGTGAAAAAGCTGTATCTCTGACAACATCTTTAAAGCGAAATACAACTTTTGACACAGCACGAGAAAGTGTTTGTGTGGGAGTGTTAAGGATCCCTTTCCCCATAACGGTGAGCGATGTTTGAAGACAATATGTAAACCTGCGGTCGTTGTTGCCATGTCCTGTCCTACACGGGTATACCATAGTGGTGTTACTATACAGCATAACATTCAGATGTAAGGGCAGTTGGGTGAAACCACATATCACTACTTTGGATCAGTTAGAGTGTTGTCTGCTGCATCCACTTCACTTGGGACATTAACTCTTTACTTCACGAATCGGACGCACCCCCCCCCCCCCCCCCACGTAACATGCGAATTCAGCAGTTGAAAAAATATTATTTTTTAAAAAACCTTAACAAAACCATATCATGTGGCCCCTCATTGGAACGAGCTCCTGGAGCTCGTTCCAATGAGGGGCCACATGTTATGGTTTCATCGAACTTTTCTGAAAAATTTGGAAAAAGTAAAATTAAAATAATACATTTCGATATCGTCTGCATTAAGGGTTAACATAGTCTCATTCGCTCTTTTATCAGTAGTTGTACGGGGTTCTCAGTCCAAATTTAGGGCTCGTTGAATGTTCGACTTTCGATCCGGTATCGAATCAATTCACCGATGCGATTCGATTTGATTCGAAACCATCTCACATATTCGTAAAATTCGAATCTCGGAGAGGTTTGGATATCATGCATTTCTTTATTGTCGACTTCCTGTAAATGACAGCTCATCGTGAAGTTTTCGAGATTGACCGTATCTAGTCTAACTAGGAAGACAAATGTAGTCGTACAATCCCTAAAATGTCGTTTGAAGCGATATTAGAGGTCGGCTTACATAATATTGCAGAATATATCGCCATTCAGGTGGATCAAGGCGCCATCTTCAATTCCAATGCATTGCTGACTTTGGTCCCTTCTCGTTTGAATTCAGAGCTGTTGCCAAGATAACTGCGGGTGCGTTGTCATCACTGGAATACTAAGAATAGAAAATGTCCAAACTATTTTTGAAAGTGATACATTCAAAGCTGTAGATTCGAGTAATTTGTTTGGGAATGCGTCAGAATCCCGGCCTATGTTGTTCTAATTAATACACGTACTCTCTAGTATTGCTACTTTATACAATTGCCACAATATGGCAAAGCCCGCTCTCTCGAATTAAAAAAAAACTTGAAATACGTCCAGGACTCCCAGTGCAAGTATTTCCCCACATACTCTTTCGAATTTTACCAAACAAACTCCCAGTAACAAGTCTTGAGCGAAGGGACTCGCAGCTCACCCTCGCTTGAACTAAAGAAGACCTCGTCCTGCCCGTTGTTGACCCTAATGACCTAGTTACCTTGACACACCTTCTGAACCTCCCGAGTTCTGAAGTCTTCACTGTTGGTCCTGAGTTGATATGTCAAACAGGTCTCAGATATCTACATGCATCATTTTCAATACTTTTGGTCTTCATTATTTATACTATGAAGTCTCAAAATGTGATTTGGGTACCTATAAACAAAGTCAATGGAATCTCTTGCAGGTGCAGTTCTCGTTTCAAGTCAATACAATGATCCACTTTTCAGATAGAAATATGCCGCGCTTTCATTGTTCTCAACTCCACCCATTGAGTCTTGCTTTTGAAGTTGACTACAAAATTCGCTCATTCTGAGAGTATTTTTCATATGTGTTCAGTGTGTTCACTAAGGTGTCTATACATGATTGGAAAGTGCCATGCTTAGACATATCTCCTAGGTGCTTACCAGTGTTTTAAAGAGCGTTTTTTAAAATAATTTAATGTAATTTATTTACTTCAAAGTAGATCGGGATTGACAACCCAAAAGATCCATCAACTTCTTCCTCAAAAGCTGCCGCATCCTTTTTTGCATAAACAGTTCAAAGGGTTGTTAGCCGTAACATCGGCACGTCAGCTTCTAGTTCAATCCTCGAGCATCATTTCCCCGATTAAACAGCTCCCTTGCTTTATCCTTCTTGAACCTCAGTCTCAATGGAATAATTCTCGACTATCTCCCTTACCTGACTTGTCCATTCTGTCTGAATATTGGAGTCCCATACATAGTTAAACGCCGCCTGCTGTTTGGAAGTTTTCCAGATAACTTAGGTTGCATAATTTGCCCATACCTATTCTGTCTTTCCCGGCATTAAACCCTGACCGCTTCCGGGGCGACTGTACCGCCTGTCCATGGTTATCCACCGACCCGCATCATTTTCCAGAACCTCACATCTCAAACGACCACTCGAACTAAGATTTTTTCCTCTCGAAAGAGGGAACAGCCAAAACGACGAACGAAGATCACAAGAAGAACGAAATCAAACTTCAGAAGAATGACGTTTCAATGACAGAGCTTCTAACGGACCGAAAGAAGAACGAAATTCCAAGCACTTGCATTCAGAGTCAACAAGAGTGTCAAGCTGCGTGTCGTAAAATGGACCAGCAAAGCCAAGTAATCGTGTCCAAATAACGAGCTTTCCAGGTCAAGAATGAAGAACACATCAACCATCTATAACATTAAATTCATCAAACGACTATCCGACAAGAGGCTGGTGCGGGAGGTGGGGGTGGGGGGGGGGGGGTGGTCGATGGCGAATACCAACGAAGAAACTATTACTCAAGTTGCTAGAGATTCCTTGGATAACTTGACTTTCGCATACTGAAAAGATTATCTACACACTGACGAATGGGCTCATGGAACTGTGCCCTAAATAATTATTATTGTCGGCTAAAAATGTGATTGTACGACTCTTCTCTCGTACTTTAACCCTTTACTTAACGAATCTGAACGCGTATTATACAAGCAGTTAAAAAGAATACATTTTTTAAATATGTCAACAAAAACATATGATGTGACCCCATTATTAGAACAACTTCCTGGAGCTCGTTCCAACGAGCTGTCACACGTGATATGATTTTGTGGAAATCTTTTGAATTTTTGAAAAATTCTAAAAAATATTATTTGAAGTGATAAATTTTGATATGTGCGTTGGGTAAAGGGTTAAACGAAATCGGAATGTACGTTTCTCGGCACCACACTTACAGCAACCCTATCTTACAAGCGAGTGGAACTGAACACCCTCTTTTTCCGAAGGGAATGGACTCGCTCAAGCATTTACTCATAGAAGTGCACGCTCTTATTGTTAATAATGCTTTTAGGGAGATAACGTTGTATGAGTTGACAGCGAGTTCGACTTCGGTGAATCAAGCAATTATTTGATTAGTTGGCTGATTCTAGTGGAACGATTTGCATTGTTAATAGTATAGAAGAGAGGTTATGGTAACAGAGAGCTCGAAAATTCCAGGACTAGACTTAGGAAAACAAAGGAGCGGACAGAAAGCGAGAGTAGATGGTATCCAGAATAGGATCTTTACCCTTTACCCAATGGATCGCCCGCATCCGCCCGCGTAATATGCAAATTCAGCAGTTGAAAAAATATTATTTTTCAAAAAATGTCAACAAAACCATATCATGTGACCCCTCGTTGGAACGAGCTCGTCGAGCTCGTTCCAACGACGGGTCACATGATATGGTTTTGTTGAAATTTTTCGAAAAATTTAAAAAAATGATAATTAAAATAATAAATTTTTATATCATCTGCGTTGGGTAAAGGGTTAAATGCATAATCAAATCCGCCTACTAATAAGACAGAGGAAACGACTGTATCGTACAGCAAAGGGTACAGATCTACTTGTGACTGAACGAGATGTAAGAGCGAACGAAATGGCGTTGCCTCACTTGTTAGAAAGGCCAAGGTTGGTTACATGTCCCATGTTCAAGCAACATTAAATTGCTCAGAGACACCTTCTTTCGTATGGCGGAAAACCCTGAAAGCATTCATCTGTAACAATACATAGGGAATCCCCACGATCACCCATTCTAATAAATTATACTCGACCAATCTGGAAGAGGTTGAAGTGCTTAACGAATACTTTTGTTCTATTTCGTCAATGAATGACACTAATACGATCTTGCCAAACTACCCCTTTCATGCGCAACAATCACTTGATAGTATTATACTACAAACTAGTGAGGTATATGAAGCAATCAAAAGTATTAAAGTATCGAAAGCGTCTGGTCTTGACCTTGTAAGCCCTCGACTGCTAAAGGAATATTGTCGCTCCCTTTGCGAACCACTTACAACCCTTTTCAATATTCTACTGAATAACTGCGATTTCCCAGCTTTATGGAAAACGCTAATGTGACACCAGTTTTGAAAAAGAATCCCTCAAACGAAGTTAGCAATTATTGTCCGATCATTGATTAGCTGTGTTGGAAAACTTCTCAAAAAATGTTATTCAAACGGCTATAGCGCTTCATACGCGACAATAATATTCTTAGCCAGTTCCAATATGGCTTTACCCCTGGTGACTCCACGGTTCTACAAATGATGGACATCTATGATGAGTTCTGCCATGCACTTGATGAAGGTAAAGAAGTCAGGGTTGTTTTTGTTGTTTTTTTTTGCAATGTGAGTAATGCATTTGACAAGGTTTAGCATGTTGGTCTTATTCACAAGCTTGAGAGAATAGAAATATCTGGTGACTTGCTTTGCTTTTTAAAATCGTACCTTTCGAACCGGTATCAGCGGATTTTAATAGCTTCTAAAGCATCCCCATGGAGATCAATAACCTCCGGCGTTCCTCAAGGATCGATTCTAGATCCACTGTTATTTTTAATATATATTAACGGCATTTCTGAAAACCAACTAAGCAGTATTCGGCTACTTGCAGACGATACATCTCTTTATCTCATAGTTGAGAATTCTGACCAAGCTGCAGCTATAATCAACCGCGATTTGGCTACAATTGAACAGTGGGCCAAAACATGGTTGGTTGAGTTTAATCCTCAAAAAACGGAGACGATGTTAATTTCGCGTAAAATTAATGCTCCTACACACCCACCTATATATTTAAGTGGAACTCGTATCACCGATATGAATAGCCATAAGCATTTGGGTTTAATTCTAAACAAGACTTGTACTTGGAATGATCATATCGATCATTTCTGTGCTAAAGCCTGGACTCGCATAGACATGCTGAAGGCATACAAGTTCAGTCTTGACCGCAAAGTTCTAGAAAAGATATATTTTGAGTTTATTAGGCCGCTCTTAGGATACGCCGACTGTGTCTGGGACAATGAGAGAACCTAGAAAAAATTCAAGTAGCTGCAGCGAGAATAATTAGGGGTGCTACAATGACTACCAGAAAAAAATTACTCTATTCTGAGACTCGATGGGATTCACCGCAGGAAAGGCACCGAAAGCACTAGCCTATTCGGTTGTTTAGGATGTACAATAGGCTTGTTCACCATACCTTTCCAATAAGGTACCGCCAACTATTTCACCCATCAACCTTAACCACTATATCCGCTTCGATAAAAACGCTTGTCTCCTTTTTTTCGTACTAGTCTGTACCAGTCTTAGTTCTCCCAGACGTTACAAACCAGTGGAATGCATTGCCTATCTCTGTGAGTGAAAACTATTCCGTTGTGAATTTTAAAAAATTCCTAAATAGCCCGAACCAACGCCCGCCCACATTCTACGCTGGGGCCAAATACCGCGATGCTCAAATTTATCACTGTAGGTTACGCCTACACTGTAGTGATATTAACACCCACTTGTATGATACCCATCTCTCAACGTCTCTCTTTGTCACTGTGATGACTTGTAGACAACTGAACAATTTTTCCTGTACTGCCCTAACTATGCACGAAATTTAACAATTAATACTCTGCTCTTTACTTTTGATCTCTTTATGCTTTTGTTTGGGTCTGAACGACTGAGCAACACCGAAAACGTTCTAGTCTTCAGAATAGTGCAGGATTGTATCACACAGAGTGGACGTTTCAACTTAGTTGTCGTCCATGCGCAACCAAAAGTGCGAGTTAATTATTCGATCCATCTGTGGGGCCTAACTTAGTTTATTCGGGTATTTTATTCAGTTACTGTCGGCCCTGTTAACAAATATGTCAGCTTCTAAACTGCTAAATATACTAAGCATAAATGCATCCATAATTCAGCCGCTATTCGTACCATCGGACAACAGCTTTCTAGACATTAATGCATTCATCGTGTACAGTCCGATGTCTGAGCGTAGGCTGTTCCTCTGCAATAATACAGCCTCGCCAGGGTTATTATTGGATACCTGCGAGTTTCAACCGCAGTAAGAATGGTCAGCGCGCGGATTATGGTCGGTCTACGATGATGTTCAAATCAGTCAGTGTTGGTTTCATCTGCAGCTTTTCGATGTTTCTGTATTTCATTCTATATCTCTTACTTCTTACTTCCTATCCGATATTGGTGATTAGTTTAAACAATACTTCACTTAGTATTTGCAACCACCTTTTTAGTTTATAATTGTCTGAAATGCTCTGGGAGACGGCCTGTATAAGCTCAAGGCTTTCTGCCGAATCCTTTCCTTTTATATTGTCGATTACTTCTGTTTGTATTGCTGTAGTGCATACTTTTTTTTATAACTTCTGTACAGCTACTGAGATATTAACAGTCACGTGTATGTATTGTATCATACGTCTTTCCGAATACACTATTGTTTAAACTAAATGGAGAAAAGGGTGTCCGAAACAGGCATACCAGAACTCGTAAATAATCTGAACCAATAAATGCTCCTATAAATCGAACATAATCCTTCACTCCTCAAGTCCCTAAACAACAATGTGGTACCGAAAATGATAACCATAAAGAGGGTTGTCGGGACCTTTCCGGTAATTCTAGCCTTTACGAAGTCCTTTGGGCGGAATTCGATATACTCTTATTGAATTGAACACATCCTCTGAACACCGCCCCTACTATATTAGAGGGCTTTCAACTGTATAGCGACCACTTGTAGCCACCGAAACCAATTTGACGGCCTTCACCAAACAAAATAGATGATGGAAACACCTGTCCCCACAATATGTGCTCTGTAATGCCGTCACATCTTGCACGCTTGCGCGCTACCATAACAACCAACTCGAAGTCACCAATCATGTGACATCACTGATGAGATACCCACGAAATTTCGCAAATCTGGTCTTTCGGGTACGTGAAAGTCCACTAAGTCAGTCGAACAAGAATATCACGAGAGCTTCTAGGCTCAACTGGTAACCTTTCATGACTCGCGCGAGTCTAGTAATCGTTCACCCATTTAGTGCGTCTCTTTCTTTTTTATACAAGACTAACCCACTCGCACACAGTTAAGAGTCTTCGATGAAATCCATCGCATATCGATCTAAATACCCGACGATTTGAACATTTAATAGAATTTCGATACAAAACTGAAAATTTTGTCAGGAAATCTCTCTTGAGTCTTTGACATTGCCCCCAGTAGAGTTAATGCTGACTAACTTTATACTACTCATTTCTGATTCATTCAATGCTATTTACCTTATGACATTGAGGAAGAATGCGAAAGTAGGTCCATCGTTCCTTTCACTTTAACATTCAACAAAATATAATATCGAAATGTTCAGAGATGAATTCAATTCAATTTAACCAACTCTAAACTTAAAGAACTTTTAAATCTTCGACATGCCATCGCTTATAAGAAAAACAAAACTTGCGTAACATCATTGTAAAGACTCAACTGTAGCCCATCAATGAATGACATATCAATTATTATCAGTCAGTTTAACCAGTTCCTAAGATCAACACTTAGCTTAAATCAAATTTGTGTATTTCGGGGCATGTTTGAAACCCATCAAGGTTTAATGTATATATTTTTTAAGAAAACAATATTTCGCCGGCATATTACAAGAAAAAACTCTTCAGTAGTCAATGATTGTGCCAGTGCGTATTTTCTGTATCTTAAACACACACGGTCTTGTTTCTCCGTCGTTGTGGCAAACAAATCTCCACAAAATCGGGAAGAAAACACTAACTCGTTGTTTTCATGATGAGCACACATATGCCTTAAGAAAAACCTATTATTTCCAAACTAACCAAAATACTTCGTTTTGATTGGCTGAGAGGTTTGGTGTAACTTGCAATCTACAATAGCTTTTTTTACACCGTGGTTAATCACGGTGTAAAAAAAAGATTACGCAATAGCAGGCTACATGCCTAAAAACGTACCCATTTTTAATTATTAATTCATTCCTTCTGCTCGGTTATGTTAGAACAAAAATAAAAATAAAGGGAATTTAATATTTATGTGTAATAAAATATTACACATATGAATGTCATTGGAACTGGCTCATTGAGACAGAGTGTATGGGAGTTTACACTGGTCTGGTACTTCATACACTTTTCGGCTTCGCCTCAGGGTGTACGAGTTCCCAAACCTGTGTAAATTTCCATACACCATGGAAACCAAAAGGATAACTAATATTATTTAGGTTCTCACAACGTCGGGAAGACAGCACCGCCAACACAAATTTTTTGGACGTCAAAAATGAAGACGTGGGAGTAATCCCGATTCTTCATTTTCAACGACCAAAAAAGTGGAGATTTACCCCAAAGTCAACTGAAATTTCATTGGAATGTACAATTCAGTTTTTCTTTCTGGGAACCACCACATCCGAAAATCCTCAAACAAACTCGTATGATCGTGTCTTAGGAACTCACGCAGTTGTCTACGGTATCTGAATGCGATGATAAGGCTATGATCCTAAATGGCCACTTGTGGATTTGCTCCCTTCAAGGTAAACTTGTCCCTACTTGACCTACTTGTGTGGACGTAAATACTACTGGCCAGGTTCTCACAAAGCACAAAGTTGGGAAGACCCCCACCACACACACACACACACTCTCATTCACTCATATTGTCTCTTTACTTTCTTTTTTTAGCTCACCTGAGTGAAAGTCAGTGTGAGCTTTTGCCATCACTTGGCGTCCGTCGTCCGTTAACTTTCGTGACTCGGTCTTCTCCTTCAAAACCACTAGTCCAAACCCAAACAAATTTGACGTACAATATTTTGGGGGTATTCTCTTTCCAGTTTGTTAAAATGAAGTCCGTGCCCCCACTGGGGTAGGGGTGATGCTCCAAAAGCATCAATTTGTCCTGAAATCTTCTTATGAACCACCAGTCAGAATGCTGTGATATTTGGTATGTAAGCTCCTATGGTACTCAAGATTCAAGTTTGTTCAAATAAATTTTCTCGGTCAATATTTGGGCTCGCTGCGTAAAGATCCCCATTTTGTGCCCTGCCCAAAATTTCTATTTTCTATTTTCCAAACCGAGAGGCCGATGTGATCCGAATTTGCTATGAGGTATTATTGGGTCCTAAGTACTTGATTGATGCCAAAAATTTTCCCGCTGCCCCGTGGGAACCTCAGGAGCTAAAAATAGAAGAAAATTCAAACGCCCATATCTCCAAAACTGCACGGCACTGAAACTTTTTATTTGGTGTGAAGCTTCCTTAGGACCAATTGAAAGGAATGGTGAAAAAAATCGCTATCGGTTTTGTCCTAAGGTACAGTTTCGGGACTTTGAAAAAAAGGCTGAATCAGCATTATTTAACACTGAAGGTAATGGGAAAAATATAAAATAATCTTTTTCTCCCAACCACTGCTCCAAAAGCTTTCATATTCCACATATAACATTTATGGAAGATTGATTCACATAGTTGTTGAAATTTAACCATTGGGTCCATATTTGGGCAGTCTACAGGAGCCCAAATGTTCAAATTAGTGCAATATGAGAAATATTCTTTAAAAATCTTCTTCTCCAGATCCAACAGTCAGAATCTTTTGATATTTGGTATACAGCATCTTCCGGGAAGGGGGATTCGGGTTTGTTCAAGCTAAGTCCCTGGGTTCATATTTGGGCTCCCTATGGGATCCCAAATTGTAACTTTTTTTCAATATGAGGAATATTCTTTAAAAATCTCTTTCTTCAGATCCAGCAGTCAGAATCTTTTGATATTTGGTGTATATCATCCTTAGAGAAGTGTGATTCCAGTTTTTTCAGGGGGCGTTTTTTGTGCCCAGTGGGAACCCCAGGAGCAAAAAATAGAAACAAATTCAAACAAATTCAAATACCCATAGCCTTCCCATTCCCCATTTATTCTCAAGCCACAGAACACTAAAACATTATATTTAGTATCCAAAATTATTAGGATTAACACAAATTGTGACTTTGTTCAATATGAGGAATGTTCTTTAAAAATCTCTTTGTTCAGATCCAGCAGTCAGAATCTTTTAGTATTTGGTGTATATCATTCTTAGGGAGGTGTGATTCAAGTTTGTTCAGGGGGTATTTTTTGTGTCCAGTGGAAACCCCAGGAGCAAAAAATAGAAACAAATTCAATACCCATAGCCTTCCCATTCTCCATTTATTCTCAAATCACAGAACACTACAAAATTATATTTAGTATCCAAAATTATTAGGGCTAACATACACTTTTACTCCCCCGTGGGAACTCCGGGAAGTGCAGTAGTGCTTGTTTACTGTGGTAAACAAGTTCCGTTACACTGGTAAAATAGGACCCAGTCACCAATGCTTGGGGTGAATGTCCTCTAAAATGGGCAACATGGGTATAAACGATTTACAAATCTTGACTTTATCTTCATGTTGTGGTCACGATTAGCGATTGTACATAAATATGTGACCTTAAACACCAATAAGTAAGTACACTAAAAAATGTTTTGTCTCTGTGGTTCTGATCTCTGATACCTAAATACCTGCATTCCTTTTGTACAACTTGTTTTCATTAACCACAGATCAGAGTGCTTTGATATTTGATATGCAACCTCTTTTGGTACCCAAAATTCCAATTTGTCCAACGAAAGTTTCTAGGTCAATATTTGAACTCACTACGGGAAGATCTAAATTTTGTGTCCCACACAAAATGTTTATTTCCCGAATTGAGAGGCCAATGTGAAAAACAATCTTCTCCTCACAAACCAATGGCCCAAATTGAAACATATATGGGCCACATCATATTGGTGGTATTCGGTTTTAGTTTTGTTCAAATGGGATCTCCGCCCTTTTTGGGCGTGGTCTTATGCCCAAATATGATGAAATTCTTTAAAAATCTTCTTCTCATGAACCACAAGTGGGAATGCTTTGGTATTTGGTTTGAAACTTCCTCTGGTGTTTAAGATTAACAGTTGTTCAAAGAAAATTGATAGGTCCATATTTGGGCTCTCCAGGGGATGGGCTCACTTTTGAGCTCCCCTGAAAATTTATATTTCAAGAACCAGTGGAGCGATTTGAACCAAATTTTATATGTGGCATTAGTTGACCCTCAGTACTTCATTCATGCCCCCAAATTTTTTCGCGTGGGAACATCTGGCGCTAAAAAATAGAGAAAAAAAATTAAATGTTCAATATTTCCCAAACTTCATGGACTGGAGATTATGTATTTGGTATGAAGCTTTCTTCTGAGCAATTGAAACAATTGGACAAAAAATTTGCTGGCGAATCTGTCATATGGTTCATTCAGATTACATTTTCTCCATACCCATAACTCTAACAGTTTAGGACAACTTGGTCCAGGTGAGCGTTTTTAGGCTCTCTTCAGCCTCCAGTTTTTTATGGACGTCGAGGATGAAGAAGTGCGTTTAATCGCGCTTCTTCATATTCGACGTCAGACAAGTGGTGGAGATTTACCCCAAAAGCCACCAGAAATTTCATCTGAATGCACAATTCAATTTTTTTCTAGGTGGAGAAACCCACCCCAGACACAATCCTCAAACAAACCTGCGTTGCTCATGCTTAGAAACTAGCGCTGATGTCTACGGTATCCTTATCCAACACTATGATGCTATGTTCCTAAATGACCACATACGAATTTGGCCTTTGTTTGAAAAAAAAGTGTATGCAGGCATCATTCTGTAATCAGGATAAAAAATGTTCATTCTAGAATTGAAAGTACGCTATTCTGATGTCTAAATTTCGTGCTTTGAAAGTGCCCACGTTTGGCTGTGATTATATCATATATGGATGTCGGACATTGGAGTGCCGGAAGAAATCTGTAGGGTAAAAAAGACAATTTTGGTTCACAAACCTTTGAAAGCACACATCAAATAGTTTGATTGAACCATGGCTGTTTGTGGTTCTGATCTGGATCAGCCATAAAAGATTCTGCCATTTGGTAAGTTTCACACTTGAGTTTTCTAACTTTCTGATTTCAAGTCATATTTTCAATTTTTCCCCTCTTACCAATCATTGCTTGCATGTACTGTTTCAACGTCAGGTAGTCTGTATTTTGTTTTATTATCAGAGTTACCATCAGCAGGTTTCCAAGAAATATAGGTGTTAGTGCGCATTAAAGAAAAATAAGAGAACTATAGTTGCAGAATGATTGCAAGTTTTGTTTATGGTACACCATTATCCTTCTTTTATCACATGACTATTGTAAAGTTCAATGAAAAAGTCCATCTGATATTCTTCTATATGAGAACACGTGTAATATGACCTGCAAGGATTTTCATTGGCTGAATTTTAAGCCTCATCACCTAATTAATATTCATATTGTACCACTCCATTGTTTACAAACAAAACATGTCGCGTGTACTTAACTATCGAGTGAACGAAATTGTGAAAATAGATGGAAAAGGAGAAGGGGAAATTGTTAAGATCATTGATTCCACAAAAGGCTTGTTATACACTGTGAAAATAATAGGTATCGACTTTGAAGTGACTCTGTCGGCAGAACGTTTGAGCTCATTACACGATGAACGCTACGAGACGCTAGATTGCCAAGAAACTGTTGGCGTTGCTAAGCAAACGGACCCTACTCAACAGCGTCGTTTTGTTAATATCAGCGGTGCAGATATAGATGGATTTGTTGAAAAAGAAACAAATAAAAACACTTTAAGCAAGACCTTTTATGATATGAAGTTAGTAAGAAATTTTCTTCAAAGCAATAATATAAATGAGCATCGTGAAATTCACAACATACCGCCCAGTGAACTGTGTGTTATTTTATGCAAATTTATCCTGTCAGTCAGAAAATCTGACGGCTCTGAATATGAACCAAGCTCGTTGCGTGGATTTATTTCCAGTATTGACAGAAATTTAAAACGTTTTAATTATGGCCACACAATAGTTAGCAGTGTAGAATTTGTGAAAGTGAGAGACATATTGAAGGCCAAACAACGACAACTGAAACGAAGTGGCTTGGGCAATCGGGAAAAGAAGGCGGAGCCAATAAGTGACAATGAAATTGACATTTTATGGCAAAGCGGTCAACTGGGTTCTTCGACACCCGAATCTATAATAAACTCCTTGTGGTTTTTAAACACTATTCACTTTGGTTTACGGGGCTCAGATGAGCACCGTAAATTGTGTTGGGGGATGTTAGTTTGCACAAGGACCCAAATGGCCAGGAATATTTACAGTTTATAGAAAGACAAACAAAAACTCGCCCTGGTGACAATGTGAGAGATGTTCGAAGTGTGCCACCCAGAATGTGGTGTAACTTTGATTTACCAGAAAGGTGTCCTGTGAATATTTATAAAAAGTACTCTCTTTTAAGGCCCTCTGGTTACAGTGACGAAAGTGACCCTTTTTATATAGCAACACATACTAAACAAGATATTATGAATGTCGGTTATCAGTGGTTTAAAAGACAGCCGATTGGAATAAATAAACTTACCTCCATCATGAAGCGCATGGCAAAAGCAGCTGGTCTCTCGGCGGAAAAGAAACTTACAAATCACAGTGCTCGCAAACATCTTGTTCAGAAACTTAGTGAAAATAACATCCCTGCTCACCAGATTATGCAAATCACAGGACACAAGAATATCCAGTCAATTAACAATTACAGCCATATCAATGAACAACAACATAAACAAATTTCTCGTGTGTTATCTAACTCCAATCTTCAAACTGAAAATAGGCCTCAATATCCTAAATCCATGGACACAGATGTAGTTTATCAAAACCAGTCAATTTCTAACACAAATTCCACTGATCGAAAGTTCGAAACACACAATTTGCGGGTAGACTACAGAATATGTTCACAGGCAACATTTATGGTGGGCACTTTGAAATACACATTCATAACCCAGAAACATCATCAGCCCAACCCGCTCAGAAACGTAGGTGCATCATGGTGTCCGACAGCGACTCGGATTAAAGTTTATAAAATATAGAAATTGCAAATCCCTTCTTTGGATTTGCTTCTCTTATTGTTGACAATTGAATTACTAATGAGGGTTTTGTTGCAGTCTGTTTATTAAATGTCAATAAGACCGTTTGTTTTGAGAACTATTTTGTAAAGCGGAAGTATTGAACGCATTCAGTCAACATGGCGAAAGTAGGCTAATTTTCTTTTTCCATGTACGGGAACACAGACTCGTTAAAAATAAATCGGTTCAAGTTTGTTTGTGTGTGTCATGTGATAAAAAGAATCTGAAATTCGTTTCTCTTTGACATAAGATTTATGAAACTCGTTTCGACAATTTTATATTAGCTCGCCAGAGGCTCGCTAAAATAAAATTGTCTACACTCGTTTCATAAATCTTATATCAAAGAGAAACTCATTACAGATCCTCTATATATATGGTAGTTCAAATTTTAAACCATTTGTCAGATGTTACGTCATAATCCATTTAGTGTATGGAACTGGAAATTATTGCCCATACCATGATGTCCTTATATTTCTAGTTTATGATACTGGGAATTTAATACCATTATGTTTCTCGTGTATTATATTGGCAGTTCTACGCCAAACAGGCTACACCATATGTTAAGTCATTATCCTTCCAGTATATGAAATTGGAATTAATTTATTTATTTATTTATTTATTTATTTATTTATTTATTTATTTATTTATTTATTTATTATTTGACGTAACGAAAATTTCAACAGCCAGAGCCATATCGTGTCGGAGAGTTTTATGGGTGTAGGAAGCTGAGTGTCCACATAGAACCACAAAACAGCGGCGAATAACTTGCCGACTCTCCGACTTACTAACCCCGCACAGGTAGTTTTAGCATCCAGGAAAGGAATATGTGTCATCGATGTCTTTCCCAACGACAAAACGTAGATAAAGTGGGTTAGGATCGAACTTACGACTTTTCGATCTGAAATCTAATGCTTTAACGAATGGGCCACTGTGTTCATATCGACAACTCTATACCATACAGTCAATATCACATATCATACCTTGCGTCATTGTCCTTTTGGGATATGATACCGGCAATTCTATACCCTAGAGAATGTACCATATACCATATGTTAAAGCATCAACCTTCCGGTATATGATACTGGCAATTCTCTATCATACAAACTACATCAGTAATATATCCTGCACCTGTCAGGGTCTATCGGCAGGACCCCCAGCAGAACCTCGAGAAGGACTCCGAAAGTTACGTCTTGTCACGTAACCCAGTGGCGGCAGTTTGGGTTGTCATCCCAATAGTGACATGTAGTGTCAGTGCGCATGCGCAGCGGCTGCTGTTAAGGTGATAAGTGTTTCCGTGGTCCATTTTGTAATATGGAGGCTGTCATCTTGGGTTCTATGGTGACGTATGGCTGTTATGTGACCCAAAACCCTCTAATAGGACAGGAGTTTGTTCCGAGCTTGTGTTCTGTTGAATAGGAGTAGTTTTCTGGTTCAGATTTTCCCCCAAATCCTCGGTTGCCCGTAGAATTACAACAAACAACCCGGCAATCACCCCAAATTACCGAAACGGACTCGGCGAAGCTCCCATCTTGGGCTCATAAGGGTAAGACGTAGTGCTATAGGACTAAAAGGTTACCAAAAGTTATTTTCAATTGGACTATGGATTAATATACTTACCACAAACAACCCGACAATCACTCCAAAATCATCACAAAAACAACCCAAATCAACGAAACGGACTTGGCGAAGTCCCCATCTTGGGCTTATAAGAGTAGCACGTATGTTATAAGACTGTGTGGGTGAAGTTCTATTGAGCTAGAGTACCTTTGCTGGCTCGGATTTCCCACTAAATCCTCGTTCTCTACCTATTGCATACACAATTCTAGCTACTCTAACCCTAGCGGTCTAACTAATCTTAACTACTCTTGACCACCCCTTGCACCGACCTTTGCCCTCGTCCAAGTCATATAATCACCAGTTAGATTGTTTGATCTTCCCGTAGTCTGTACATACCCGTACGCAGTTAGCGCCACCATAGAAAACAAGATAGCGCCCTCCAGTATACAAAATGGACAACGAAAACACGTATTACCCTAATAACGCGCGCTAACTACGTATCATTGTGGGGATGATGTTACAACATGGCCGCTCACGCGGGCTACCATAACATTACAGCATCACGCCACTGGATCACGTAACATGACGACACTTCCGGGGTCCATGGCCCTGAAATGTGCAAGACATTTTATTTCGTCATATGTCATATTTTATCCATTATCCTTCAAGCGTATAATACAAGCAATTCTGTAAGATGCAAGCTACACCACATATCATATGCTCGTGATACTTGCAGTTCTCTAACACACAAGCTACACAAATATCACATGCCAAGCCATTATTTCTGTAGTGTATGCTACTAGCCAGTCCATATCATACCTCCTTCACCATATATGACCTGTTAAGACACTATCCTTCTGTTGCATGATGCTGACAATTTTATATAGCATATGAAAAACCATTTACTTTCTAGTGTATGATAGGACAGTTATATTGCGTACAAGATAGCATGTGTTAAACTATTATCCTTCTAGTGTGTTATGTGAGAAATTTTATTGCATACCTTGTACATCACATATCGACCATGAGAGGAAAAAGATGCTAACCGCAATGCTTTAGAATTGCAGTTGGCACCCTTTTCCTCCCACAGGGCCATATGATATGTTAAGCCAGTATCCTTCTAATGTGTGATATTCGTAATTTTAGAGTGACCAGTATGCATAATATATCTCATGATGAATTATTATCCTTCCGGTGCCAAGTTTGTCACTCAATACCGAGCATTTATAATTGTGTAATATGCACGTGGTATTAGGTTTAACACATATAGTCCATAATGGACGATTAAGAAAGGCGAACTCAGTTTGCCTGTTGTTTCACGAATACTCACGAGATACAAGAGTTTGTGAATCCCATGAGTACATTTGTTGATTGCATTTTTCACAAGATGTACTCCATGCTCTGTTTCAAATATATATGAACAAAACTCTACAACATTTGCGGCAACCACAACGACGAAAACTTCAACGTACACAGATAGGCGAACAAATAAAGGTAATTTATAGCTTGATTTTATCTGCAGATTACTTCAAAGCACAGTTAAACAAATACTATCTCTGTCTGAAAAAAAAAACCAAGTCATTAATAGCAACATACAGTTTACCAAAATTGGATCATTCACTATTCGGTTAATTTTTTCATAGTACTTTCATAAATTCGTCACACGCATATGCGGGGCTATGGTTGGTAGTACTTATAGAGTTCTGTCAAGCAAAGCATCGGTTCGCTTTGGTAAGACTCACATGGTTTTGTCGTACCAGGAATGCTGGATTCTGTTTGGTAGTTCTGATTAAGTTTTTGAATTTGTTTGGACGTTCGCCCAGACATTATTCTCGTTTTACAAATGTATACTTGATTATTTACGCACAGAGCTTCGTCTTTCGGGGGACGCCGGATCGTGTTTGGTAATGTTCACAGAACATCACTGTATATGGACGTCCCAAACTACATTGTGGTTGGTAGTTTGCATTGGGCTTTGTTACAACGGTATGCTGGATTGCATTGTTTACTACTCACAGAGATTCGTGATACGGGGTACGTTGGATTGTGTATGGTAGTACTCTCTGAACTGTGTCATACAAACCATCCTGGTTTATGTTTGGTAATTCTCAGTAGTCTCTTCGCCATACTGGATACGCTGGATTGTCTTTGGTCGTACTTACTGATCTTTGTCATACAGGGTTGCTGTTCTCACAGAATTTTGTCACACAAGGTATTCTGGATTTCGTGTATAACACTTATATTTCTGTGTAATACAAGATATGCTGGATTGTGTTTGGCAATATCCAACGAGCTTCGTCATACCCTGGATTGTGTTTGGTATACAAGGTATGCTGTAGTGTGTTCGGTAGTACATGCAGAGCTACGTCATGCGGAGGAGTAGACTGTATTGTGTTCGGTAGTATTCACTGAGCGTTGTTAGACATGATATGCTGAGTTGGGAGTAGGGTATAATTGGGGCTTCCAACTCACTCACGTACATGTACCCATAGAGTTTAGTTTTAAAATGTACAAGAAATGTATAAAAACACGGTTTTGCACATCTGAGTTGGAAGCCGCAATCGCCGTCATCGTGAGTTAGACAGTTCAATCAGCCGTTGGCGAACGAGTGCGGATTCTAACTCAGTCCGAGCGGAAGAAATCGACCCTAAATTTTCCCCAACGTTCGCCATCATGAGTTAGACGTTTCAATCAGTCGATGGCGAACGCGGTGCGGCGCAGTGCGGTTTCCAACTCAGCATAAAATGTCGAAAAAAATTAGAATCGATGGAAATTCTCCCAACGTTCATCGTCGCGTTCTAGAGCGTGGTGGGTGCGATCCAGTCGCTGACGGACGATTGCGGATTCCAACTCAGAAGAAATCGGAGTTGGAAATCCTCGATCGTTCGCCATCGTGAGTTAGACGGTCCGATCGATCGTTGACGAACGCGTGGTGATTTCTGGGGACAGTGGTGTTCCAGCTCAGAAAAATGTAAAAAATTAAGATGTTGAAAAAAACTAGAATCTATGAAATTTTCGACGTCTGTCATCGCGTCCTAGACGGCGCGATCGATCGTTGACGAACGGTGAAGAGTTCTGGGACGGGAACAAAAAAACAAATGAAAAATCGCGAGTGCGTCGTGGGCATTCGTTGCCACCTGGTCGTTTAATAACGCGGATGTAAATGGTTAGAACAATGTACTCCAAAAACCAAAAGCTCGAAGAGCTTGAAATAAGTAATCACCCAATCACTTCACGTTCCTGACGCTAATTAACCAATCAGATTGCTTGATTTTCATAACCTGAACTTAATCATACAAAGTTATCTCCCCTTATTACAAAGAAGTCCTATTCGATTCATATCACCGGATTATTCCAGGAGATTACGAAAATAACATTTTTTTTCATTTTACGTAGGGGTGGGGGTCGCACCCATAAGAAAATCGAAAGGTTCGAGAAGGTGGTCACGTGGCCTATCAAATTGAAGGTATCGACGAGTGGATTAAGAAGATCATAATTGTAACCCTCGTGGGTCGTGGGGTCACGACCAGAGCCGAAAAACGTCTTCTTTTTTTACAAATCCAAGCATGTGAGGTACTGATATAAAGGGTTCGATGAATACATTACGAAAATGACATTTTCAACCCTCGCCGTGGGGATGGGGGTCACACCCATCAGAAAATCAAACGTTTCGAGAACATAGTCGTGGGACCTATCAAATTGAAGCTATCGACAAGGATATTATGAAAATCATATTTTTTTCCCCCTTCTTCTAACGGTGGAGTTGTGACCATCTTGAAATCGAAATTATTAAGAAAAGGTAGTTATGGAACATATTAAATTGAAAAAACAACAACTTGAATCTGATGCATCATTCATTTTGATGTCTGTGTTCAAACACGGAAGTATTTTTTCAATATATGATTCTTATGCTAATTAGAGATACACTCACCTGTTAACAAGTCAGGCCTTGAGATGTTTCATTCAATAATAACTCTGTTTACTGAACCATAGATTTGTTAATAAAAATTATAAGTTGATCTGCTAACACGACACGTTTCTACATTTTGAGGATAGCCTATTTCACCATTTCCGAAAAAGTGTCAATTCAGACAAACTATTTTTTTAGGACAAAATGGCCAAGAGAAGACATTACATAACTGTAACTGACTAAATTCAAATAAAACCATTTGTCACGTGTTAGAAAAGATTCGTAAACAGTCTAAACGCACGTGTGGAAAAGTTGTTTTGTTTTGTTTTTACAACAGGAGTTAAAATATTTTAAGATAGGTGGCGTTATATAAATACAGCAACAACAAAAAACACTGTTTACAATGTGCCAGCGTATGACTGAATGAAATGAGAAAAAAAGCTCTTTTTCTAACCACCTGCTAGCGAACCATTACATCGCTTTACTGCGATATTCATCACAGGTGTTCAACACGTGCAAAAATCACGAAAACTAGTGTATCAGACGTTTTTTGTTTAGAAATTATGTATTGTTTTCCATATATAAGAGAGAAAAGGTACGCAACTTCCTGGCTTGGAACATTTCGACTCGTCTTATTCAAAACTTGCAGAAAAAAACAAACTCGTGAATTTGTAGTCGCGATATTGATGTCATCCAACAGCAGCCAAGACATTAAGCTTTTACGTTGGTATACCACTTGTCCAAAACAATTCTCTTTTAACGCTAAAACGGGTGAAATACATCTCGTGAACGACTCCCATTTTTCTTGATCAGACACGGTTGGTGGTGGAAAGTTGACTGGAGGGTCGTTCAAAACAATTGATCAAATATATCGAACGAAAACGACTCATTTTCTAACTACGATTGTCGCCGTATTCTAAACGTCACCACACTAATCATACAATATGGTATTGGAACTGCACTACCTCTTGAATATTATAAATTTACGATTTGTATTGCCTTCAACACAAATCGTAAATTCCTTCCCGCGTCACCATACTTATACTATACCGCATCGAATTTGACATCGTCATCATCCCCTTGCTAGATAAACTTGAACCCGTTATCCGAATGGTGTTGCCAAGTGAGCCCATAGGGTTAATTAAGTTCGCAAGCTCGGGTAAGAGCTCGAGTTCTTGAGGTTTATTTTGGGGACTCAGTGGACTCAGGTTTATTCACTGAGCCTGATATCGTTTGGTAAGGAAACACAAAATGACAGAGCTGGTGAGACCTCACAGAACTGCCAGTAATCACAACGTTTATAGTCCGATCTTACGATCTCTGATCGATAAATTTTCCCTAACATTCCGTAACAATGTTTGGTAAAAGAAATTAGTGGAGAAAATCGTGTGAATTGTTCTCTGAAAATTGCATTCGCTTGTGCAGTATTTTCTGACTTTTTGACAGACAACACTCAGGGTTCAGTTTATATAAAAAAAAAACTTGTCAAATGGTTAGGTTCAAGGGAAGTAACTCTGCAACAACTCACCCACCAAATGGTTAGGTTCAAAAGGGAAGTAACTCTGTCATCCGTAGGTAGAGGTTTATTATGAGGTCATCAGAGGTCATGATACAGGTTAGGTTCAAGGGAAGTAACGCCGTTCATCCGTAGGTAGAGGTTTATTATGAGGTCATCAGGTGTCATGATACAGGTTAGGTTCGAGGGAAGTAACTCTATCATTCGTAGGTTCAAGGGAAGTAACACTGTAACACCGAGGTTATTATTAGGTCATCACGAGTCATGATACAGGTGAGGTTTAAGTGAAGTAACTCTATCATCCATAGGTTCGAGAGAAGTAGCTTTGTAGCACCAAGGTTTACTGTGAAGTCGTCAGGGTAGGTTCGAGGGAAGTAATAACTCATCCCAGGTTTATTATGAGGTCATCAGGGGTCACGATACGGGTTAGGTTCGAGGATAAAGCAACAGGTTCGAGGGAAGTAACTCTGTCACACCAACGTTTATTATGAAGTCATCGGGGAAGGTTCGAGGGAAGTAACTCTGTATAACAACTCATCCGAGGTTTATGATGAGGTCATCAGGGGTCACAATACGGGTTAGGTTCGAGGAAAAGGTAACGCTGGACAAAACCAATAAATATTATAAAGTATAATTCGTTGTATTTTTTGTTCCTTTTCTTTAAAAAAAATTTTAAAAAATTATATATATTAAATAATTAATAATAGAAAAAAATTAATAAGACCATATAAAGTTGATTGTCTGTCTCTCAGACCATTTTTTCCAAAAAAGCATGCGGGCGGGCGGTCTTTTTTTTCTTTTTATTTTCTCCCCGAGAGGTTTTTTTGTGGTAATTCGACCCACACCCAAACGCCTGGTGGACCACGCAAAATTTCGCAAATATATTGGTTATTCGCCGTAGGTGTGTTGGGTCATAAATGAAGTGGGGTTTGAATGTTTGTTTTTTCAGTGAAACGTGAAAATTATGACACAGGATGAAACGCGTCGTGGGTGAAACGTCTCGAGATGAAAGGTCTCTGGGACAAATCGAATGTCGAAGTGCCAACTTTCACAGATTTATTTTACCAAAAAAAAAAATCATTTCACATCTTGCCTAATAAAATCGTGAATCACAATTTTTCCCATTATATTCAAAATTATCACAACCCATTTGAAAGGGCAGTTCATCCATAAATCATATTTTTCGGAAATCTGAAAATGAAATACAAAACGAATGTTTGCGTGTTTTTATTAACCAATTCGACCGCACATACCTGCCTATATGCGATTTATTTTCAACTATGACTGTTACTTTTATATCAAGCAACGGTTACTATTAGTTGTCCAATTATCCTGCATCTCAAATGCATTTATTTAATTAACTGGGAAACTCGTAACGGTTTCAAATAACAGTACACAAATTCTCAATGACGGCCATTTACAATACAAATGTTGCTAAAAATAAATGCCAGGAGACTGTGTTCCATTCAACATAGCACCTGACTTTGCAGACTTTCTGAGGGTTGGTGCGAATCAAACGTGGTGTGAATCGACCACTCCCCTTGGTGACTGTTTGTTGTCAGACTGAAAGACACCTTCCTTCTTGCTGTCATTTTGACTTATCTTTTACAGAATAAAACACTTTCTGTGGTGAATATTGCTGAAACCCACCCACTTTATTAGTATGATATAGAAAAAGCTTGAAGTGTTAATTTAAAAAATTCGCCAACGCATCGATATCGGTTTACCGAAATGAGCACAATTTAATATCTCAAATTTTTTTTAAAGATTTTTTGGTGTCATAAAAAGGTTGCATGCGCAGCAAAAATGACCATGCACGCGGGCCTGAAAATCAGAGGTTCTTTTTTATGGCCTACAGTAATTAATAATACATCAATTTAAAAAAAAAATCAGTTTTTTAACTGATAGTAGTGTTGTTGTAATGACTGGTAGGTTATGGTTTTTATTAGGAGTACATCAAGGTGGACAGCTCTATTCCATTCCCTCACTCGAGTCCCTTTGCGTGAAGACTTTTTTTTAATTCAATTCAAGAGAGGTGTTAACCTCATCTCACGAACAATGTACGCTATTCTGATGTCTAAATTTCGTGCTTTGAAACTGAAAGTGCCCACGTTTGGCTGTGATTATATCATATATGGATGTCGGACATTGGAGTGCCGGAAGAAATCTGTAGGGTAAAAAAGACAATTTTTGTTCATAAACCTTTGAAAGCACACATCAGATAGTTTGATTGAACCAAGGCTGTTTGTGGTTCTGATCTGGATTAGCCATAAAAGATTCTGCCATTTGGTAAGTTTCACACTTGAGTTTTCTGACTTTCTGATTTCAAGTCATATTTTCAATTTTTCCCCTCTTACCAATCATTGCTTGCATGTACTGTTTCAACGTCAGGTAGTCTGTATTTTGTTTTATTATCAGAGTTACCATCAGCAGGTTTCCAAGAAATATAGGTGTTAGTGCGCATTAAAGAAAAATAAGAGAACTATAGTTGCAGAATGATTGCAAGTTTTGTTTATGGTACACCATTATCCTTCTTATATATGGTAGGTCAAATTTTAAACCATTTGTCAGATGTTACGTCATAATCCATTTAGTGTATGGAACTGGAAATTATTGCCCATACCATGATGTCCTTATATTTCTAGTTTATGATACTGGGAATTTAATACCATTATGTTTCTCGTGTATTATATTGGCAATTCTACGCCAAACAGGCTACACCATATGTTAAGTCATTATCCTTCCAGTATATGAAATTGGAATTAATTTATTTATTTATTTATTTATTTATTTATTTATTTATTTATTTATTTATTTATTTATTTATTTATTTGACGTAACGAAAATTTCAACAGCCAGAGCCATATCGTGTCGGAGAGTTTTATGGGTGTAGGAAGCTGAGTGTCCACATAGAACCACAAAACAGCGGCGAATAACTTGCCGACTCTCCGACTTACTAACCCCGCACAGGTAGTTTTAGCATCCAGGAAAGGAATATGTGTCATCGATGTCTTTCCCAACGACAAAACGTAGATAAAGTGGGTTAGGATCGAACTTACGACTTTTCGATCTGAAATCTAATGCTTTAACGAATGGGCCACTGTGTTCATATCGACAACTCTATACCATACAGTCAATATCACATATCATACCTTGCGTCATTGTCCTTTTGGGATATGATACCGGCAATTCTATACCCTAGAGAATGTACCATATACCATATGTTAAAGCATCAACCTTCCGGTATATGATACTGGCAATTCTCTATCATACAAACTACATCAGTAATATATCCTGCACCTGTCAGGGCCTATCGGCAGGACCACCAGCAGAACCTCGAGAAGGACTCCGAAAGTTACGTCTTGTCACGTAACCCAGTGGCGGCAGTTTGGGTTGTCATCCCGATAGTGATATGTAGTGTTAGTGCGCATGCGCAGCGCGTGCTGTTAAGGTGATACGTGTTTCCATGGTCCATTTTGTAATATGGAGGCTGTCTTCTTGGGCTCTATGGTGGAGTATGGCTGTTATGTGACCCAAAACCCTCTAATAGGACAGGAGTTTGTTCCGAGCTTGTGTTCTGTTGAATAGGAGTAGTTTTCTGGTTCAGATTTTCCCCCAAATCCTCGGTTACCCGTAGAATTACAACAAACAACCCGGCAATTACCCCCAAATTACCGAAACGGACTCGACGAAGCTCCAATCTTGGGCTTATAAGGGTAACACGAGGTTACCAAACGTTCTTTTCAATTGGAATATGGATTAATATAATTACCACAAACAACCCGACAATCACTCCAAAATCATCACAAAAACAACCCAAATCAACGAAACGGACTTGGCGAAGTCCCCATCATGGGCTTATAAGAGTAGCACGTATGTTATAAGACTGTGTGGGTTAAGTTCTATTGAGCTAGAGTACCTTTGCTGGTTCGGATTTCCCACTAAATCCTCGTTCTCTACCTATTGCATACACCTTTCTAGCTACTCTAACCCTAGCGATCAAACTAATCTTAACTACTCTTGACCACCCCTTGCACCGACCTTTGCCCTCGTCCAAGTCATATAATCACCAGTTAGATTGTTTGATCTTCCCGTAATCTGTACATACCCGTACGCAGTTAGTGCCACCATAGAAACCAAGATAGCGGCCTCCAGTATACAAAATGGACGACGAAAACACGTATCACCCCTAATAACGCGCGCTGCGCGTGCGCAATAACACTACGTATCATTGTGGGGATGATGTTACAACATGGCCGCTCACGCGGGCTACCATAACATTACAGCATGACGCCACTGGATCACGTAACATGACGACACTTCCGGGGTCCTTGGCCCTGAAATGTGCAAGACATTTTATTTCGTCATATGTCATATTTTACCCATTATCCTTCAAGCGTGTAATACAAGCAATTCTGTAAGATGCAAGCCACACCACATATCATATGCTCGTGATACTTGCAGTTCTCTAACACAAAAGCTACACAAATATCACATGCCAAGCCATTATTTCTGTAGTGTATGCTACTAGCCAGTCCATACCATACCTCCTTCACCATATATGACATGTTAAGACACTATCCTTCTGTTGCATGATGCTGACAATTTTATACCATGCATCCTACACTATGTATCATACGTTAAGTCATTATCCTTCTAGTATATGTTATTAGCAAGTCTTTATTTGGCAACCTGCGCAACGCATCATATGTTCAGGTATTATCCTTCTTGTATGTGCTTGTAGTTGTTTGTACCACGCACCTTACACCATACACACCTTATAGCATATGAAAAACCATTTACTTTCTAGTGTATGATAGGACAGTTCAAATTGCGTACAAGATAGCATGTGTTAAACTATTATCCTTCTAGTGTGTTATGTGAGAAATTTTATTGTATACCTTATACATCACATATCGACCATGAGAGGAAAAAGATGCTAACCGCAATGCTTTAGAATTGCAGTTGGCACCCTTTTCCTCCCACAGGGCCATATGATATGTTAAGCCAGTATCCTTCTAATGTGTGATATTCGTAATTTTAGAGTGACCAGTATGCATAATATATCTCATGATGAGTTATTATCCTTCCGGTGCCAAGTTTGTCACTCAATACCAAGCATTTATAATTGTGTAATATGCACGTGGTATTAGGTTTAACACATATAGTCCATAATGGACGATTAAGAAAGGCGAACTCAGTTTGCCTGTTGTTTCACGAATACTCACGAGATACAAGAGTTTGTGAATCCCATGAGTACATTTGTTGATTGTATTTTTTCACCAGATGTACTCCATGCTCTGTTTCCTGATATTTATGAACAGAACTCTACAACATTTGCGGCAACCACAACGACGAAAACTTCAACGTACACAGATAGGCGAACAAATAAAGGTAATTTATAGCTTGATTTTATCTGCAGATTACTTCAAAGCACAGTTAAACAAATACGATCTCTGTCTGAAAAAAAAACAAGTCATTAATAGCAACATACAGTTTACCAAAATTGGATCATTCACTATTCGGTTAATTTTTTCATAGTACTTTCATAAATTCGTGACACGTATATGCGGGGCTATGGTTGGTAGTACTTATAGAGTTCTGTCAAGCAAAGCATCGGTTCGCTTTGGTAAGACTCACATGGTTTTGTCGTACCAGGAATGCTGGATTCTGTTTGGTAGTTCTGATTAAGTTTTTGGATTTGTTTGGACGTTCGCCCAGACATCATTCTCGTTTTACATATGTATACTTGATTATTTACGCACAGAGCTTCGTCTTTCGGGGGACGCCGGATCGTGTTTGGTAATGTTCACAGAACATCATTGTATATGGACGTCCCAAACCACATTGTGGTTGGTAGTTTGCATCGGGCTTTGTTACAATGGTATGCTGGATTGCATTGTTTACTACTCACAGAGATTCGTGATACGGGGTACGTTGGATTGTGTATGGTAGTACTCTCTGAACTGTGTCATACAAACCATCCTGGTTTATGTTTGGTAATTCTCAGTAGTCTCTTCGCCATACTGGATACGCTGGATTGTCTTTGGTCGTACTTACTGATCTTTGTCATACAGGGTTGCTGTTCTCACAGAATTTTGTCACACAAGGTATTCTGGATTTCGTGTATAGCACTTATATTTCTGTGTAATACAAGATATGCTGGATTGTGTTTGGCAGTATCCAACGAGCTTCGTCATACCCTGGATTGTGTTTGGTAGTACTCACTGGGCTTTGGCATACAAGGTATGCTGTAGTGTGTTCGGTAGCACCTGCAGAGCTACGTCAATGCGCAGGAGTACACAGTATTGTGTTCGGTAGTATTCACTGAGCGTTGTTAGACATGATATGCTGAGTTGGGAGTAGGGTATAATTGGGGCTCCCAACTCACTTTTTTCACTTGTACATGTACATGTACACGTACATGTACCCATAGAGTTTAGTTTTAAAATGTACAAGAAATGTACAAAAACACGGTTTTGCACATCTGAGTTGGAAGCCGCTATCGCCGTCATCGTGAGTTAGACAGTTCAATCAGCCGTTGGCGAACGAGTGCGGATTCTAACTCAGTCTGAGCGGAAGAAATCGACCCTAAATTTTCTCCAACGTTCGCCACCGTGTGTTAGACGTTTCACTCAGTCGTTGGCGAACGCGGTGCGGAGCAGTACGGTTTCCAACTCGGCATAAAATGTCGAAAAAAATTAGAATCGATGGAAATTCTCCCAATGTTCATCGTCGCGTTCTAGAGCGTGGTGGGTGCGATCCAGTCGCTGACGGACGATTGCGGAACCCAACTAAGAAATCGGAGTTGGAAATCCTCGATCGTTCGCCATCGTGAGTTAGACGGTCCAACCGATCGTTGAGGAACGCGTGGTGATTTCTGGGGACACTGGTGTTCCAACTCAGAAAAATATAAAAAATTAAGATGTTGAAAAAAAACTTAGAATCGATGAAATTTTCGACGTTTGTCATCGCGTCCTAGACGGCGCGATCGCTCGTTGACGAACGGTGAAGAGTTCTGGGACGGGAACAAAAAAACAAATGAAAAATCGCGAGTGCGTCGTGAGCATTCGTTGCCACCTGATCGTTTAATAACGCGGGTGTAAATGGTTAGAACAATGTACTCCAAAAACCAAAAGCTTGAAGAGCTTGAAAAAAGTAATCACCCAATCACTTCACGTTCCTGACGCTAATTAACCAATCAGATTGCTTGATTCTCATAACCTGAACTTAATCATACAAAGTTATCTCCCCTTATTACAAAGGAGTCCTATTCGATTCTTATCACCGGATTATTCCAGGAGATTACGAAAATAACATTTTTTTTCATTTTACGTGGGGGTGGGGGTCACGCCCATCAGAAAATCGAAAGTTTCGAGAAGGTGGTCATGTGAAATATCAAACTGAAGGTATCGACGAGTGGATTAAGAAGATCGTAATTTTAACCCTCGTCGTGGGGTGAGGGTCACTTCCAGAGCCGAAAAACGTCTTCCTTTTTACAAATCCAGGCATGTGAGGTACTGATATGAAGGGCTCGATGAAAACATAACGAAAATGACATTTTTCATTTTACGTGGGGGTCGCACCCATCAGAAAATCGAAATGTTTCGAGAAGGTGGTGAAGTGACCGATCAAATTGACGGTATCGACGAGTGGATTAAGAAGATCATAATTTTAACTCTCGTCGTGGGGTGGGGTCACGACCAGAGCCGAAAAACGTCTTCTTTTTTTACAAATCCAAGCATGTGAGGTACTGATATGAAGGGCTCGATGAATACATTACGAAAATGACATTTTCAACCCTCTTCGTGGGGATGGGGGTCACACCCATCAGAAAATCAAAAGATTCGAGAACATAGTCGTGGGACCTATCAAATTGAAGCTATCGACAAGGATATTATGAAAATCATATTTTTCCCCCTTCTTCTAACAGTGGAGTTGTGACTATCTTGAAATCGAAAGTATTAAGAAAAGGTAGTTATGGAACATATTAAATTGAAAAAAACAACTTGAATCTGATGCATCATTCATTTTTGATATCTGTGTTAAAAAACGTGAAGTATGTTGTCAATATATGACTGTTATGCAAATTAGAGATGCACTCGCTTATTATCAAGTCAGGCCTTGAGATGTTTCATTCAATAATAACTCTGTTTACTGAACCATAGATTTGTCAATCAAAATTATAAGTTGATCTGCTAACACGACACGTTTCTACATTTTGAGGATAGCCTATTTCACCATTTCCGAAAAAGTGTCAATCCAGGCAAACTATTTTTTTAGGAAAAAATGGCCAAGAGAAGACATTACTTAACTGAACGAGTATAACCTTGACTAAATTCAAATAAAACCATTTGACACGTGTTAGAAAAGATTTGTAAACAGTCTAAACGCACGTGTGGAAAAGTTGTTTTGTTTTGTTTTTACAACAGGAGCTAAAATATTTTAAGATAGGTGGCGTTATATAAATACAGCAACAACAAAAAACAGTGTTTACAATGTGCCAGCGTATGACTAAATGAAATGAGAAAAAAGCTCTTTTTCTAACCACCTGCTAGCGAACCATTACATCGGTTTACTGCGATATTCATCGCAGGTGTTCAACACGTGCAAAAATTATGAAAACTAGTGTATCAGACGTTTTTTTGTTTAGAAATTATGTATTGTTTTCCATATATAAGAGAGAAAAGGTACGCAACTTCCTGGCTTGGAACATTTCGACTCGTCTTATTCAAAACTCTCAGAAAAAAAAACAAACTCGTGAATTTGTAGCCGCGATATTGATGTCATCCAACAGAAGCCAAGACATTAAGCTTTTACGTTGGTATACCACTTGTCAAAAACAATTCTCTTTTAACGCTAAAACGGGTGAAATACATCTCGGGAACGACTCCCTTTTTTCTTGATCAGACACGGTTGTTGGCGGAAAGTTGACTGGGAGGGTCGTTCAAAACAATCGAGCAAATATATCGAACGAAAACGACTCATTTTCTAACTACGATTGTCGCCGTATTCTAAACGTCACCACACTAATCATACAATACGGTATTGGAACTGCACTACCTCTTGAATATTATAAATTTACGATTTGTATTGTCTTCAACACAAATCGTAAATTCCTTCCCGCGTCACCATACTTATACTATACCGCATAGAATTTGACCTCGTCATCATCCCCTTGCTAGATAAACCTGAACTCGTCATCCGAATGGTGTTGCGAAGTGAGCCCATAGGGGTTAATTAAGCTCGCAAGCTCGGGTAAGAGCTCGAGTTCTTGAGGTTTATTTTGGGGACTCAGTGGACTCAGGTTCATTCACTGAGCCTGATATCCTTTGATAAGGAAACACAAAATGACAGAGCTGGTGAGACCTCACAGAACTGCCAGTAATCACAACGTTTATAGTCCAATCTTACCATCTCTGATCGATAAATTTTCTCTAACATTCCGTAACAATGGTTGATAATAGAAATTAGTACAGAAAATCGTGTGACTTGTTCTCTGAAAATTGCATTCGTTCGTGCAGTATTTTCTGACTTTTTGACAGACTGCATTCAGGGTTCAGTTTATAAAAAAAACCTTGTCAAATGGTTAGGTTCAAGGGAAGTAACTCTGCAACAACTCATCCACCAAATGATTAAGTTCAAAAGGGAAGTAACTCTGTCATCCGTAGGTAGAGGTTTATTATGAGGTCATCAGAGGTCATCATACAGGTTAGGTTCAAGGGAAGTAACTCCGTTCATCCGTAGGTAGAGGTTTATTATGAGGTCATCAGGTGTCATGATACAGGTTAGGTTCAAGGGAAGTAACTCTATCATTCGTAGGTTCAAGGGAAGTAACACTGTAACACCGAGGTTATTATTAGGTCATCAGGAGTCATAATTCAGGTGAGGTTTAAATGAAGTAACTCTATCATCCATAGGTTCGAGAGAAGTAGCTTTGTAGCACCAAGGTTTACTATGAAGTCGTCAGGGTAAGTTCGAGGGAAGTAATAACTCATCCCAGGTTTATTATGAGGTCATCAGGGGTCACGATACGGGTTAGGTACAAGGACAAAGCAACAGGTTCGAGGAAAGTAACTCTGTAACGCCAAGGTTTATTATGAAGTCATCAGGGTAGGTTCGAGGGAAGTAACTCTGTATAACAACTTATCCGAGGTTTATGATGAGGTCATCAGGGGTCACGATACTGATTAGGTTTGAGGAAAAAGTAACTCTGGACAAAACAAATAAATATTATAAAGTATAATTCGTTTTATTTTTGTTCCTTTTCTTTAAAAAAAATTTTTTAAAATCATATATATTAAAAAATTAATAATAGAAAAAAATTAATAAGACCATACAAAAGTTGATTGTCTGTTTCTCGGGCCATTTTTTCCAAAAAGGCAAGCGGGCGGGCGGTCTTTTTTTTCATTTTATTTTCTCCCCGAGAGGTTTTTTGTGGTAATTCGACCCACACCCAAACGCCCGGTGGACCACGCAAAATTTCGCAAATATATTGGTTATTCACCGTAGGGGTGTTGGGTCATAAATGAAGTGGGGTTTGAATGTTTGTTTTTTCAGTGAAACGTGAAAATTATGACACAGGACGAAACGCGTCGTGAGTGAAACGTCTCGGGATGAAACTTCTCTGGGACAAATCAAATGTCGAAGTGCCAACTTTCACAGATTTATTTTACCAAAAAAGAATCCTTTCACAACCTGCCTAATAAAATCGTGAATCACAATTTTTCCCCATTATATTCAAAATTATCACAACCCATTTGAAAGGGCAGTTCATCCATGAATCATATTTTTCGGAAATCTGAAAATGAAATACAAAACGAATGTTTGCATGTTTTTATTAACCAATTCGACCGCACATACCTGCCTATATGCGATTTATTTTCAACTATGACTGTTACTTTTATATCAAGCAACGGTTACTATTAGTTATCCAATTATCCTGCATCTCAAATGCATTTATTTAATTAACTGGGAAACTCGTAACGGTTTCAAATAGCAGTACACAAATTCCCAATGACGGCCATTTACAATACAAAGGTTACTAAAAATAAATGCCAGGAGACTGTGTTCCATTCAACATAGCACCTGACTTTGCAGACTTTCTGAGGGTTCGTACGAATCAAACGTGGTGCGAATCGATCACTCCCCTTTGTGACTGTTTGTTGTCAGACTGAAAGGCACCTTCCTTCTTGCTGTCATTATGACTTACCTATTACAGAATAAAACACTTTCTGTCGTGAATATTGCTGAAACCCATCCACTTTATTAAAGTATGATGTAGAAAAAGCTTGAAGTGTTAATTTAAAAAAAATCGCTAACGTATCGATATCGATTTACCAAAATGAGCATAATATCTCAAATCTTTTTTAAAGATTTTTTGGTGTCATAAAAAGGTTGCATGCGCAGCAAAAATGACTATACCTGCGGGCCTGAGAAACAGAGGTTCTTTTTATGGCCTAAAGTAATTAATAATACATCAATTTAAAAAAAAATCAGTTGTTTAACTGATAGTAGTGTTGTTGTAATGACTGATAGGTTAGGGTTTTTATTATGAGTACATCAAGGTGGACAGCTCTATTCCATTCCCCCACTCGAGTCCCTTTGCGTAAAGACTTCTTTTTTAATTCAATTCAAGAGAGGTTTTAACCTCATCTGACGAACAATGTCTATGGAGAGTTTTTATCTTAGTTCGCCACAGTGTCATCACCTCTTAGTACGGATCCCCCCCCCCCCCCCCCCCACGGACAATCCTGGAGGCACTCTGGCAACATTTTTTCTAATTCTAAACATATTTTTAGGATATCTTGTTTCTACTTCTCCGTTTTTTTTTGAAAAGCTAAGAAGAAGAAAAACAATAAAAAATTATAAATTAAATAATAATCGTCATCAGATTTGGAAACGGTCTATAACTTCACGAAATATACATTTCTCTTGCAGTTTGCTTAATTTTTTATACAAAAATAATGACTAAGAGTTTGTTGAACCTAGAAACGTCTTTTAGATTTTCTCCTTGATAAGACACGAAACGCGATATCAAACGCAGTTTATCTTTCTTGCTTCTCACGTTTTCGAGTTGTAAGAATCGTTTGCTTTTGACCAATCCCTCTTGAAAATCGAATATATGTTTGGTAAACGGATCGAACGATTTTTCATCTTTTTAACCTTCCAGAGGAACTTCGAGTTCTCCTCTTTCGCTCACGAAAACCCATTGATCTTTTCCAGGTCCGATCCGATTGAGCAATATACTGTAACACATCGCGCTATCGTAAGGAAAATGCTTTTTGTAAGGACTTTATAACCTACATTAGGTAGGGGTACGGGCCCCAGAATTTCAAATTCTCGACATTATCCCTGTCTTTTTACACAGTAGAGTAATAAGACCTAATCTCTGAGACTCTGACTGAGATAATAAACCTCTACCCACGGATGAACGGAGTTACTTCCCTTGAACCTAGCCTGTACCATGACCTCTCATGACCTCATAATAAACTTCTACCTGCGAATGACAGAGTTACCTCCCTTTTGAACCTAACCATTTGGTGGATGAGTTGTTGCAAAGTTACTTCCCTTGAACCTAACCATTTGACAAGGTTTTTTTTTTTTTTAAACTGAACACTGAACGCAATCAGTAAAAAAAAATCAGAAAATACTGCACAATCGAATGCTATTTTCAGAGAACAATTCACACGATTTTCTATACTAATTTCTATTATCAACCATTGTTACGGAATGTTAGGGAAAATGTATCGATCAGAGATCGGACTATAAACGTTGTGATTACTGGCAGTTCTGTGAGGTCTCACCAGCTCTGTCATTTTGTGTTTCCTTACCAAACGATATCAGGCTCAGTGAATAAACCTGAGTCCACTGAGTCCCCAAAATAAACCTCAAGAACTCGAGCTCTTACCCGAGCTTGCGAGCTTAATTAACCCCTATGGGCTCACTTCGCAACACCATTCGGATGACAAGTTCAGGTTTATCTAGCAAGGGGATGATGACGAGGTCAAATTCTATGCGGTATAGTATAAGTATGGTGACGCGGGAAGGAATTTACGATTTGTGTTGAAGACAATACAAATCGTAAATTTATAATATTCAAGAGGTAGTGCAGTTCCAATACCGTATTGTATGATTAGTGTGGTGACGTTTAGAATACGGCGACAATCGTCGTTAGAAAATGAGTCGTTTTCGTTCGATATATTTGATCAATTGTTTTGAACGACCCTCCTGTCGACTTTCCACCAACAATCGTGTCTGATCAAGAAAAAAGGGAGTCGTTCCCGAGATGTATTTCACCCGTTTTAGCGTTAAAAGAGAATTGTTTTGCACAAGTGGTATACCAACGTAAAAGCTTAATGACTTCGCTGCTGTCGGATGACATCAATATCGCGACTACAAATTCACGAGTTTGTTTTTTTTTTCTACGAGTTTTGAATAAGACGAGTCGAAATGTTCCAAGCCAGGAAGTTGCGTACCTTTTCTCTATTATATATGGAAAACAATACATAATTTCTAAACAAAAAAACGTCTGATACACTATTTTTCATGATTTTTGCACGTGTTGAACACCTGTGATGAATATCGCAGAAAACCGATGTAATGCTTCGCTCGCAGATGGTAAGAAAAAGAGCTTTTTTCTCATTTCATTCAGTCATACGCTGGCACATTGTAAACACTGTTCTTTGTTGTTGCTGTATTTATATAAGGCCACCTATCTTAAAATATTTTAACTCCTGTTGTACAAACAAAACAAAACAACTTTTCCACACGTGCGTTTAGGCCGTTTACAAATCTTTTCTAACGCGTGACAAATGGTTTTATTTGAAATTAGTCAAGGTTATACTCGTTCAGTTATGTAATGTCTTCTCTTGGCCATTTTTTCCTAAAAAAATAGTTTGTCTGGATTGACACTTTTTCGGAAATGGTGTAATAGGCTATCCTCAAAATGTAGAAACGTGTCGCGTTAGCAGATCAACTTATAATGTTTATTGACAAATCTATGGTTCAGTAAACAGAGTTATTATTGAATAAAACATCTCTAGGCCTGACTTGTTAACAGGTGAGTGTATCTCTAATTAGCATAAGAATGATATATTGAAAACATACTTCCGTGTTTGAACACAGACATCAAAATGAATGATGCATCAGATTCAAGTTGTTGTTTTTTTTCAATTTAATATGTTCCATAACTACCTTTTCTTAATACTTTCGATTTCAAGATGGTCACAAATCCACCGTTAGAGGAAGGGGAAAAAATATGATTTTCATAATATCCTTGTCGATAGCTTTAATTTGATAGGTCACACGACTATGTTCTCGAAACTTTTTATTTTCTGATGGGTGTGACCCCCATCCCCACGGCGAGGGTTGAAAATGTCATTTTCGTAATGTATTCATCGAGCCCTTCATATCAGTACCTCATATGCTTGCATTTGTAAAAAAAGAAGACGTTTTTCGGCTCTGGTCGTGACCCCACCCCACGACGAGGGTTAAAATTATGATCTTCTTAATCCACTCGTCGATACCTTCAGTTTGATAGGTCACATGGCCACCTTCTCGGAACTTTCGATTTTCTGATGGGCGTGACCCCCACCCCCACGTAAAATGAAAAAAAAATGTCATTTTTGTAATACATTCATCGAGTCCCTCATACATGTACCTCACATGCTTGGATTTGTAAAAAACAACACGTTTTTCGGCTCTGGTTGTGACCCCACCCCACGACGAGGGTTAAAATTATGACCTTCTTAATCCACTCGTCGATACATTCAGTTTGATAGGTCACGTGACCACCTTCTCGAAACTTTCGATTTTCAGATGGGTGCGACCCCCACCCTCACGTAAAATGAAAAGTGTCATTTTTGTAATGTATTCATCAAGCCCTTCATATCAGTACCTCACCTGCCTAGATTTGTAAAAAGGAAGACGTTTGTCGGCTCTGGTTGTGACCCCACCCCACGACGAGAGTCAAAATTACGATCGTCTTAATCCACTCGTCGATACCTTCAATTTGATAGGTCACATGACCACCTTCTCGAAACTTTCGATTTTCTGATGGGCGTGACCCCCACCCCCACGTAAAATGAAAAAAAATGTCATTTTTGTAATGTATTCATCGAGCCCTTCATATCAGTACCTCAAATGCTTGGATTTGTAAAAAAGAAGACGTTTTTCGGCTCTGGTCGTGACCCCACCCCACGACGAGGGTTAAAATTATGATCTTCTTCATACTCTCGTCGATACCTTCAATTTGTTAGGTCACGTGACAACCTTCTCGAAACTTTCGATTTTCTGATGGGCGTGACCCCTACCCCCACGTAAAATGAAAAAATGTCATTTTTGTAATGTATTCATCGAGCCCTTCATATCAGTACCTCACATGCTTGGATTTGTATAAAAAGTAGACGTTTTTCGGATCTGGTCGTGACCCCACCGCACGACGAGGGTTAAAATTCTGTTCTTCTTAATATTCTCGTCGATACCTTCAATTTGTTAGGTCACGTGACCACCTTCTCGAAACTTTCGATTTTCAGATGGGTGCGACCCCCACCCTCACGTAAAATGAAAAGTGTCATTTTTGTAATGTATTCATCAAGCCCTTCATATCAGTACCTCACCTGCCTAGATTTGTAAAAAGGAAGACGTTTGTCGGCTCTGGTTGTGACCCCACCCCACGACGAGAGTCAAAATTACGATCGTCTTAATCCACTCGTCGATACCTTCAATTTGATAGGTCACATGACCACCTTCTCGAAACTTTCGATTTTCTGATGGGCGTGACCCCCAGCCCCACGTAAAATGAAAAAAAATGTCATTTTTGTAATGTATTCATCGAGCCCTTCATATCAGTACCTCAAATGCTTGGATTTGTGAAAAAGAAGACGTTTTTCGGCTCTGGTCGTGACCCCACCCCACGACGAGGGTTAAAATTATGATCTTCTTAATACTCTCGTCGATACCTTCAATTTGTTAGGTCACGTGACAACCTTCTCGAAACTTTCGATTTTCTGATGGGCGTGACCCCCACCCCCACGTAAAATGAAAAAATGTCATTTTTGTAATGTATTCATCGAGCCCTTCATATCAGTACCTCACATGCTTGGATTTGTATAAAAAGTAGACGTTTTTCGGATCTGGTCGTGACCCCACCGCACGACGAGGGTTAAAATTCTGTTCTTCTTAATACTCTCGTCGATACCTTCAATTTGTTAGGTCACGTGACCACCTTCTCGAAACTTTCGATTTTCTGATGGGCGCGACCCCCACCCCCACGTAAAATGAAAAATGTCATTTTTGTAATATATTCATCGTGCACTTCATATCAGTACCTCACATACCTGGATTTGTAAAAAGGAAGACGTTTTTCGGCTCTGGTCGTGACCCCCACCCCACGACGAGGGTTCAAATTACGACCTTCTTAATCCACTCGTCGATACCTTCAGTTTGATAGGTCACATGACCACCTTCTCGAAACTTTCGATTTCCTGATGGGCGTTTCCCTCACTCACACGTAAAATGAAAAAAATGTCATTTTTGTAATGTATTCATCGAGCCATTCATATCAGTACCTCACATGCTTGGATTTGTAAAAAAGAAGACGTTTTTCGGCTCTGGTCGTGACCCCACCCCACGACGAGGGTTAAAATTATGATCTTCTTAATCCACTCGTCGATACCTTCAATTTGATAGGTCACATGACCACCTTCTCGAAACTTTCGATTTTCTGATGGACGTGACCCCCACCCCCACGTAAAATGAAAAAAAATGTTATTTTCGTAATCTCCTGGAATAATACGGTGATAAGAATCGAATAGGACTTCTTTGTAATAAGGGAAGATAACTTTGTATGATTAAGTTCAGGTTATGAGAATCAAGCAATCTGATTGGTTAATTATCGTCAGGAACGTGAAGTGATTGGGTGATTACTTATTTCAAGCTCTTCGAGCTTTTGGTTTTTGGAGTACATTGTTCTAACCATTTACATCCGCGTTATTAAACGACCAGGTGGCAACGAATGCCCACGACGCCCTCGCGATTTTTCATTTGTTTTGTTGTTCCCGTCCCACAACTCTTCACCGTTCGATAACGATCGATCGCGCCGTCTAGGACGCGATGACAAACGTCGAAAATTTCATCGATTCTGTTTTTTTTCAACATCTTAATTTTTTATATTTTTCTGAGTTGGAACACCAGTGTCTCCAGAAATAACCACGCGTTCGTCAACGATCGATCGGACCGTCTAACTCACGATGGCGAACGATCGAGGATTTCCAACTCCGATTTCTTCTGAGTTGGAATCCGCAATCGTCCGTCAGCGACTGGATCGCACCCACCACTCTCCGGAACGCGACGATGAACGTTGGGAGAATTTCCATCGATTCGAATTTATTTTGACATTTTATGCTGAGTTGGAAACCGCGCCGCAACGCAACGCGTTCGCCAATGACTGATTGAAACGTCTAACTCATGATGGCGAACGTTGGGGAAAATTTAGGGTCGATTTCTTCCGCTCGGACTGAGTTAGAATCCACACTCGTTCGCCAACGGCTGATTGAACCGTCGAACTCACGATGACGGCGACTGCGGCTTCCAACTCAGATGTACAAAACCGTGTTTTTGTACATTTCTTGTACATTTTAACACTGAACTCCATGGATACATGTACGTGCACGTGTACATGTACATGTACAAGTGAAAAAGTGAGTTGGGAGCCCCAATTATACCCTACTCTTGGGTATTCTTGTACTCAAATATGTTTGACATACAATTAATGCCAGAAGGTATATCTGGTAGTGAATGGCCTCGTCATACAAAGTGGAGTGGATTAAATTTCGGAGTACTCAACGAGTTCGTTATATATAGGTTATTAGCACCATTTGGGTTTCCCAGTCGGTGAATTCAAGTCGACACCTCATCTTTGGGTATATATCAACGAGTCCGTTAGGACAAGTCCATATATGACCAAAAGCGTGGTCGCTGAGCATAACGTAATCCCCATTAATTGTTGTGCTTCAACTATGATTGGTGAAGTTTATAGAACTGTCTCAGCTGTGTATTCTTTTAGTTTTGTTTCTCATGGTAGACCGTTTTTAAACTGCCATCATGGCAAAAACGTGATCTAGTCTCTTTTATTTCGTTGAGTTGGTCATTTATTTTTATCATTTAATTACTGTTATCAAAAGCGGTGGCCGAGACATGTGTAATAACTTGTTGCCAGTTGAGAGCAGGGAAAACATGTTCTCTTTCTGAATCGAATGATTGCGCGTGCGGTTCCAACCCTCAATACAGATATATATTTTGTCTTCACGTTTTTACTTTTATTGGGGGGAGGTACGTTCTTGTTGTAAATAAACATGATAAAGTCGATTGTGTTTGGTAGAACTCACAGAGGGTTCTAAAACAAGGTGTGCTGGATTTAATAACAAGATACGTAATAGGTTACATAAATAAAGAATAATATCTGTATAGCAGCAACTCCTTTATTTAATTGACTCGGATTTACTGAGTAACGAGGTTTTTTGGTCAATAGTTTAGACTGATCTTTACATTAATCCTTTACCTAATGTAGCTGCTCGAAACGACCAGCACTATTCGTAAAAAGCACCAATCATGCTGTATCATTTTTTGTCTCAAAACAGAGATTTTGGACCCTTCACTGGAACGAACTTTGAGGCAAAAATGAACGATTTTATTTATTCATGAAAGAGACAGAACAGCATTCGCGTTCGAACTGTCATTTTTACCGCACGAGATCGGTTGGGCGGAGGAATACTATTGAACGAGAAGCCAAAGGCTTCGAGTTCAATATTATCCCTCCGCCCAAATCGATCGAGTGCGGTAAAAAATGAAAGTTCGAGCACGTATGCTGTTCTGTATTTATTGCACGCCAACAGTTTACTAAAAACATTTAATCGATTTTGACGGGGGAATAATATTGAACTCGAAGCTTTCGGCTTCTTTTTCAATATTATCCTTTCGTCGAAAATGATCCCGTGCGGTAAAAAATGAGAGTTTGAACGCGTATGCTGTTCTGAATTTATTGCACGCCTAGAGTTTACTAAAAACTTATTAAAAACAGAAATTATTGCCAAAAATAACCAAACCGTAAAAAAGAAACAGTTAAATAGTCCGCGCACGTGATCCGTATTGTTCAATATTTTAACCACTCAGCTACCGCGCAAAAACTTTGACTATTAATAGCTCTAGGTAAGCGGCGCTAAAGAATAGCCTATGGAACAGAGTTTCCCATCATAGTGAAACGAATATCATACTATGGGAGCAGTCGCCCTCTGGAACCTTTTCCAAAGAGGGCGTTAACTGCTCTCCTGGGAGATTTTCATTACGAATGCCTGAATCACCGGCATGTAGGCCTGGGTAACTCAGGTCATTTTGATTATCAAATATTTTGATTCATAGCACTCTGCAAATACAGGAATAATTGATGTCTCCCAATCCATTTTATGGTAACCTCGGCACGTGATGTGGAAGCATCGAATAAAAGTTCTCATTCGATGAAGCTGAGCTCTCTCCAATAGGTTTACCGGATAAAGTCAGTGTCTAATTGGGGGGGGGGGGGGGGGTCAAATGCATTAATGAGTGGCGATTATACGGCCGATGGGGTGTCTGTAAAAGAATAGAGGGAAGAATATCAAGTTATTTAAAATTAATCAGTAAATTATATATTAGTTTGACGAGTCAGATTCACAGTTAACGAAAACAGACATGCATGATATCAGTAAAGATGTTAATCATTATTGTACAAAAATGACATAGCCACGCGGTAGATGCCAAGTGGACTATCGCTTGTGCCGAAGCAGAAAAATCTTAATTTCCATGGCTCTTCTCACGAACCACTGGTCCAAATGCTTCCGCACTTGAAATATAGCATCTGTATAGGAATTTGACAAGGTTATCCAAAACAAGCCCCTGGGGCCATGTTCAAGGGTGAAATGTGGACTTCAGATTCCATCACTGTGGGATTATGTGGAAAACAATATAAAATCCTCTCCCAAACTCTACCCCAAAAGCATTCTTGTTTAATACCTTTGTAAGTATGATTTTAATTTGGTCAATCAAACCTCTAACGCCATATTTAGTGTGACATTGGGTCCCCAGATTGCAAAACTGTGGGGTAAAGGGGAAAACCATTTTTTTAAATCTTCTTCTCCCACATCACTGCTCCAGAGGCTTCGATATTTGATACAGAGCATCTTTGTAAGACTCATTAACAAATTTAATCAAACTGAGTCATTGCGGTTGGATGTAGGTGCGTCAATGGACACTAAGTTTTAACACTATGAATAAAGGAGAACATTTAAAAAATAATTTATTGTTTGATATATAACATCTTTGTAAAGATGATTGATAAGTTTGAACAAACTGAGCCCCCGGGGTCACATTTAGGGTGTCATGGGGCTAGTGCTGAAACGATTACAGATAGGAGTAATTGATTACGGTTCGGTTTTCGGTCACCAGGTTGCACTGTCACTAACCAGTTAATAATGCAGGGAATTTAATCATGGAGATGCAATTCTTGTACATGCCGCACTAGTACAAAGCACCACGGTATCTAAGAATGTTTGCATTACATTATTTAACCCATTACCCAACGCACACGATATCAAAATTTGTACTTTTAATCATTTGTTTTCAAATTTTTCAAAAATTTAAATAATCCGTGTCACATGTCCCATCATTGCATATGTTTTGGGGCACATTTTTTGAAAATAATCTTTTCTAAACTAAACTGTAATTACGCGGACGGATGCGCTGATTGTTAGGTGAAGGGTTAACCCTTTACGTAAAGATATCGGCAGCAATGGCCCGCGTCATATGCAAATTCAGGAAATGAAACGATATTTTTAAAAGAATTTTAACAAGACCATATCATGCGACCCCTCATTGGAACGAGCTCGTCGAGCTCGTTCTAATGAGGGGTCATATGATATGGTTTTGTTAATTATTTTCAGAAAATTTGGAAAAATAATTTTTAGATAATAAATTTTGACATCGTCTGCGTTTTTAAAGGGTTAAATAGTGTGAATGAAAATATTAATCACTTTGTATAATTCTCGTACTAACGATGTGAAATCTCTAGGATTTAATTTGAACCTATTTTTCTCAATAATTTTCTTTCAGTTTTCAGTGAATGTGATTCCCACCCATGTCAGAATGGAGGAATATGTAATGATTTTTTTAGTGGTTATTATAGTTGTGATTGTGTTGATGGGTGGCAGGGAAGGAATTGTGAAAAAGGTAGGTGTATACTTTGAAGAATATGTATCTGATTAACTCAATTGAATAATCTGTATTTGATATTTGATTGGCCTCAAACACTATTAGGTTACTCAGTTAACATGTGTGGTGAGTATGGATATTTAACATCTGAATTTCTATTTTTAACCCTAAGTTAAATTGCGTCCGTGTTGTATTCCATCTCTCCGTTGTGGAACCATGGAGTTGATTGTTTTGGAATGTAAATATACTCGTGGTGTGAACCCATACGTTCCTTCTCGTTGTTGATGTATGGTGTGAATCTGTCTTGTTCTCGTGTTCAACCGATTATCAAAAAGGCCGCTGGCCGATTACCGTTTTTTTTTTTTTTTTTTTAGGTGACACTCGGCCAATTCCGATGCCGATTCCGATTGTAATACTGTGCAATATTAGTCGAGTCGAGGCTTTAAAGAACTACATTAAATTGAATAATATTTCAGCGTTAAACGTCGTTGACTCAGGTCGCAGTAAAATGACAAGACGCGCACACTTGAGCGGTATACGTGACTGGTCAATTTACTGCGACCAGAGTCAATGGAGTCCAACCTTCACTTTTCCGGTATGAACTGACTGACGATTGCCGTTTGTATGCTTAATTGTTAGCTTTACATGTTGTTTAACTTGTATATCCCGTAAAGGGGCGTCAAGAGAAATTACGAATACATATTGTGGTTGTTTCCCAACTTTATTGAATGGGGTCATTGACATCATTTTATATTAACAACTGAACAATTGCAGAAGATAATAAAAAGTGGTTAATGAATCATCACAAAAATGCTGCTTGGCAACAATTGGTTGAGCCGAAGTTCCAGGAGCCGTTGCTGTTGTCATTCGATTGCCCACAATCTGCCGATTGGGGTGGCTGATTCTGATCATCGGTGAACACTATCTTGTTCACAGCAGCGGGAGGTACACTCATCATAAATGTCAATTTCTTGCCTGTACAAACACTTGACTGCCAATGGGCATAAAACCCTGAACTCCGCATTTAAATCGATAATTAAGGAATAATCGCTTTGGGCGGATCAGTGGTGATTTTAAAAATTACGGATGACTTCATGGGTAAACGTCGTGGTCACAGCCTTCTCGACAGAAACATGAACTGTTTGCTTTTATTGGAAAAGGAATAAGTTTTTTTGTTTGGTACAGATACTCAGGGTGATTGGAGGGAAATGGAAGAAAAAGAAACCCCTTGTGTGCAAATCGGGCAATAAATTAACGTTTGGACAAGTTATGGAGAATTTGTAACCAAATAAACTGGTAGCTCAGTACCATCTTGCATAGGATACATTAATTGTGGATAAGCAACGAACTTTGTACATCTCCGTGTTGGGACGTAATAAGTGTGTAGATAAAAAGTTTTTCTGTCCTTTTAGTGGGTGCCATTCGGACGATACATATTACTTCTAGTTGTTTCAGGCTGTTTCTTTTTTTTAATGTAAAGATATGTACGACTAATATATTGTTAAGTATTGATGTAACTGTTGATACCAGTATAGAAAGGGAACGGTTGAATATCTGCACCAGCGTCTTACCCCCCCCCCCCCCCCCCCCACCCCCACCCCCCTTCATTCTCGGTAACATGCCCGCATAGGCGAAATTATCGGCTTATGATTATACTGCCGCCTATTGGAATTTTGAGAGTTAAAAGCTTTGTGTTTTGCAACCAGTGGTCAGTTAATGTTACCTATATATTTCCATTTACAGGATAATGTTACTTATCGCCTCGTTCGTAGAACTGCGTTGCCCGATTTCGCGTCTACTCTACGTCAAATATGATTCTGGTATGGACACGGTTAATGCACAATCCCTCGGTTGTTCTTGAACTGGCTGTTTAGATTTTGAGCTCATTGACCTACTCATACATGCATTGTTATCCTTTGCGAGTTCAGAAGCACGTACTTGCAAGCGTGTATTGTTTACTTTCAACTGGTACTGCTGCGACATCCCATAGGGTGGTACCCGAGGATTTTCCAACCATCATCTCATTACACGTCTTCTCGTTGAGATAGAACCAAACATTTACACTCTAACAGTTTTGGAGATACGGCATGTACTACTGGACACGGACCCCAGAATTCGGTTGCCTGTTTCTGGATATTCGAGGCGGCCACAGCCGCCACACGCTGTATATCGAAATGAAGTTTGATTAGTATTAGGTTGATCAAAGGGTTAAATAGTGTGAACTAAAACATTAATCACTTCGTATAGTTCGCATACAAACGAAGTGAAATGCCTAGAATTTAATTTGAACCTATTTTTCTAAATATTTTTCTTCCAGCTTTCAATGGATGTGATTCACGCCCATGTCAGAATGGAGGAATATGTGAAGACTTTTCTAGTGGTTATAGTTGTGCTTGTTCTGGTGAGTGGCAGGGAAGGAATTGTGAAAAAGGTAGGTGTATGCTTTGAAGAATATGTATCTGATTGACTCAATTGAATAGTCTGTATTTGATTGACATCAAACACTATAAGGTTTTTCAGTGAACATGTGTGGTTTGTATGGATATTTAACCACTGAATTTCTATTTTTAGCTCTAAGTTAAATTGCGTACATGTCGTATTCCATCTCGCAGACATGGAACCATGGAGTTGATTGTTTTGGAATGTGAATATACTCGTACTTCTTGCTGTTGGAGCATGGTGTTAATCTAGTACTTATTAGGGAGGTGTTGTTCATAGCAATGGGAGGTACACTTATCATAAATGTCAATTTCTCGCCTGTATAAACACTTGGCTGCCAACGGACATAAAACCCTGAACGCCGAATTCAAACTGGCAATTAACCCCCTAAACTCTGATGTCAAAATATCCAGATTTGAAGTAACCATTTTTCCCATAATGCAACAGGGAATTTAACCAAGTCAATCTTATTTGACAGAGCTCATTGAGCTCTGTCAAACAAGATTGAATTGGTTAAATTTCTAGTTGCATTATGGGAAATATTTACACCCTGAACTTTAGATATTTCGACATCAGTGTGTAGGGGTTAAGGAATAACCACTTTGAGCTGATCAGTGATGATTTCAAAGATTACCGTTGACTTCACGGGCAAACATTGTCATCACACCCTTCTTCTTGTTAGAAACATGGATCGTTTGATTTTATTGGGGAAGGATTTTTTTTGTTTGGAACAGCTACTCAGGGTGATTTGAGGGGAATGCAAGAAAACACAAATCGTTTGTCAATGAATCATGCAATAACTAATCATGTAGCAAAACAGAGTTTATCATTAATTAAATTAACGCTGGCACAAGTTCTGGGGAATCGTGAGCAAATAACTTATAGCTCAGTACCAACTTGAAAAGGATACATTAATTGTGGACAAACAACGAACTTGGTATATCCCCGCGTTGGAACTTGATATTATGTAGATAAAAACTTCCTCTGTCCTTCAGTGGGTGCTATTCGGACGATGCATACTACCTCTAGTTGTTTACAGACGTTATAGTTGAATATGAAGGACGAAGTTGGAGATATATATGCGACTGATATATTGGTAAGTATGGATTCATCTTTTGCTACCAGTATAGAAGGGAACAGTGGTATATCTGCACCGGCGTCCCCCTTCCATTCTCGGTAACTTGCCCTGAGAGGCGAAATTATCGGCTTAAGTTTATACGACTCCTGTCGGAGTGTTAAGAGTTAAAAGCTTTGTATTTTGCAACCAGGGGTCAGTTAATTGTACCTAGTTATGCCCATGGCAGGATAATGTTACGTACCGCCTCGTTAGTAGAACTGTGTTGACGAATTTCGCGCCTAGTCTACGTCAAATATTATTCTGCTATGGACACTGTTAATGCAAAATACACAATCCCTCAGCTGTTCGTGAACCGGCTGTTGAGATTTTTAGCTCATTGGCCTACTCATACATGCACTGTTATTCTTTACGTGTTCCGAAACGCGTACTTGCAAGTGTGTATTGTTTACTTTTCAGACTGATGTGTCTATGACATTCCATAGGGTGGTACTGAGGATTTCCCCATCCTCATGGCATCAAACGTCTTTCCATTGAGTTAGAAGCATACATTTACACACAAAAACGTTTTTGGATTTTGGAGATACAGCATGTACTACTGGACATGGACCTCAGAATTTGGTTGCGTGTTTGTGGATATCCGAAGTCGCACGCTGTGCATCGAAATTTTGAGATACATTGATTACTGTTAGGTTCTTCACAGTCAACGGTCGCGCCACCCGTGGCTCACCTTTCGAGAACGTTCTGTTTTCCTTGTTGTTACTAACTGTCCCAAACTCTGACCTTCGTTTCGCGCAACCCGATTGGCGTACGGGAGAGCTATTCTTTCCTGGTCCCCACATCTTTAAGCAGTTCACGAACTGCTTATAAGAGGAGGTTGGGACACCGGTGTTATTGTTGAAAACCGTTCCCAGTGACTTGGTAACATGCAACCTGCTTTCAATTCTTGGCTAACCGTACCCGAACTCATGCTTCCATATTATTTGGGTTCGTTCCCACCATGAGTGGGATGGTAAGCGTTTTGCGTTTCGATTTGCCCCGAGCAGCGTTTATCGATAATATTACCCTTTTGGCGAGTCTGTTGCACACGGATTGCCAACATGTCTGGTTCACACTTCTCAGGGAACGTTAAGCTCCACTTAATGTTCTTCTGAGGCTAGTAATCACTAATGTGGCAATGCCGTCAGGAAATGCTTAAATTTTTTCTGTATACTATTCTGTGTGTTAGGAGAGCCTGTCAGCTACGTCAGACGAATTCTGGGAAGATAGGGAACGTATCATGATTTAGTTTTTTCTGCACAGGTAATTGTTATTATTCACACACATGGATGTTTGTGGTGGTTTTAACCCTTTATCCAACTAATCGCCCGTATCCGCCCGCGTAATATGCAAATTCAGCAGTTGAAAAAATATTATTTTTCAAAAAATTTCAACAAAACCATATCAAGTGACCCCTCGTTGGAACGAGCTCCTCGAGCTCGTTCCAACGAGGGGTCACATGATATGGTTTTGTTGAAATTTTTTGAAAGATTATATTTAAAATAATTAATTTTGGTATCGTCTGCGTTGGGTAAAGGGTTAACTTACGTAAGATTATGTACTGTTGCTCATGTGTGGTATTACCATCAACACTCATGATACATGTTTTCTATAGTGGATTGTGAATCTTGTGATGGTTAGTAAAACTTTACATGTATGGTTATAGGGGCGACCATATCATGTGGGGATAATGGGAACATTTTAATATATTGTTGAATTTCTGAATGTGTATTGTTTAAACCATTCATTGTTAAAGTGTGGGACGTGTGATACAGAACAACAACGGGGTTGATCCCACTTATTTTAGTGTTTTTCTATTGGTTATTGATTCCAGCGAATTACGGTGAAATTGAAGTAGAAATGATTAATTGTTGTAGTAAAAATTATTATTGCCATAATTGTTTTTTAAGAGAGAATTGGTACGTTGACAGAGCTGAGGTTCAAGAGCTAGTGATATGGATGGGGAAGAAGGTCTCACAAGATTGTACACATCACCGGGTACCCTGCATATTGTGAATATTATGAAGATATATATATAGTATAGAGGGAGGTTGTAAATTAGCACACTTGTTAGAGGAAACCGGTCAGCCAACATATTTTATGAAATCATACCCACACGAGATACATCCCAGAAAAAATAATATATTACCATCAGAGTTGTAGTCAATGGGATGGAATTTACTGTCATTTAGAAGGGATGAGAATCCGACCCTTCCATGCGATTTTAATATTTTCCCACCAAAACCAAACTATGGGAACGAAATAATACAAATATAAAGGTTAGCACAGGCGCCACCTAGATTAGTGATGTGGCCAGTTGCCGACTATGCAACGTTAGCAGTTTTGAGGTTGTTGAAAGTAATTTAACCTAGGGGTCGGGCCTGGGCAGGCAGTCTCTGGCTCATGTTCGTAACGGACCGTTGTAACTGTCGCTTCTGCTACTTTGATATTCTGTCGTCTCGTTCCATTATGATATACGCGTATAGAAGCTACTCTTCCGCGGAATAACTGGTACCTCTGAATAATTTGGTGGAAAGAACTATGATGTTGTCAACTTTATCCTGAACAATTTTTTGGAAGAGCCATAATGTTATTGTGGGCTTATCACGAATAAATAGAGAGTAATCGCTAGACTGGACTGGTTTCGTGAAATAATTCATGAGAGGTGAGGAACATTGTACAAACACGAGTGTGCGGATGCGCACGAGTGTTTTGCAATATAGTTCCTCGCCTCGAATGAATTATTTCACGTAACCAGTCCAGTCAAGTGATTACTCTGTTTATTACTTTTCTTTATTAGCGATAATTATATTATTTAACCCTTTACCTAACGTAACGACCAAAACTACCAGCGCTATTCTCAAAAATCGCCAATTAATTTTCATTTTTTTTCATTTTTTGTCTCTAAAACATAGGTTATAACCCCTCATTGGAACGAGCTCGTCCCAATGAGGGGTCATAACCTATGTTTTTGCGACAAAAAATGAACATAATAGTTATTCAAGAATTTGTTTTGCAAGTGTCGTCTGCTTTTCATGTTAGGTAAAGGGTTAAAAAAAAACAAAAAACAATGAAGTCCCCATTACACCTACGGCAAAGCGCCTTCGTTTGCACGCACGGGTACATGACACAATTGTTGATTGCATAATTCACTTGTGAAGTTATCGTTTATAATCAAACCCGTAGGAGCACGGTGGCTCAGTGGTAGACTGTTGAACTTCTATGCTAGAGGTCACGAGTTCGATCCCCGTTCGGGACGACCCGCGTTGTGTCCTTGGGCAAGGCACTTTATCCCGGTTGGCTACATGGGGGGCACGATGACGCCGTGTACTAAGGCGTACTGCACGTCGATGGTGCGCGTGTCTTCAACCGCTGTAACCCTGCTTGAGCGGAGCTTGAACAGAGTTAGAATGTTGAGGAGCTGACAGTCGCTCGTCGATGCTCGGTGGTTCTTTCCGGGTACTCCGGCTTCCTCCACCCGTAAAACTGTCACGGTCACGATTAGTCATTGTGCATAAGTATGTGACCTCAAACACAAATAAATAAATAAAATAAATAAATAAATAAATAAATCAAACCCGGAAATCCCAGTAAATCACACTTTGGAAAGTAATACAATTCGGTAACTGAGTGAAGAATGGTCTTCTGATTTGGTTAGTAAACTGATTGGCTGTGATGTGACAAAAGACTTGTGCAGTAAAGCAGAATATTTCGGCCCTGGAATCAGAACTGTTGTTGTTCCGATCTTTATAGTGTGGTGATTAGGTCAGAGAACGCGCTCGTTTATATAAATATGACAGGCAAATCCACCCCACGTATAGGAACGCCATGAAAGAAGACATTTGCTTGCTCGTTACGCATTTGATGACGTGGATGAAATCCTTTGAAACAAAACAGCGTCCAGCGAGAAAGTAAACGAAACGACAAAGATGATAATTTTCCTTAACCCTTTGAACACGAAAGACAGCTTTTCGGGAACAGGAACATGATACGTCGTAATTTCAGTAAGTAGGATGGCAGCTGAGTGAATGTGTGGAGTAGACCAATTAATATCTTCAACATGCAGCCCCAAGACTGCACGTTGAAAATATTAATTAGTCTGCCCCAAATAAGGAATATTGACTCTCTCAAATTTCTACCACTGAACTGACATGGAAGGTACCATCAGTATTCAAAGTGTTAACAACCTACTCTTCATTCACTCAATTCAAGTTTAATCGTGGTATGAATACAGAACACAACTCAGGTAGAGTACAAATGACAAGAATCAACTACCCTTGTTTCCAGGATTTCCGGTATTTCACGCGTGCCTTCTGTGCTTGTGAAAAACAGGAAAAACTTCAACTACTGCCCTCGATTACAATGCGCCGTACCTCGCCCTCGTTGTGTTCTGTCTTTTTCTCCACTCAAAAAAGCAGATGATGCTGCTTTCTCATTCTTCCTGAACACCACTAAAAAGAAAGGTTTATTCAATATGATTATTTTTCAGCAATCGAAACGTCATCTACCGATGAAGTGAGTAGTCTCTGGTCAATACTTGTGTTAGTAGTGCTGATTGTGTTTCTTTGTTTTTGCTGGAGACGTAGACGGTAAGCTTAGCAAAAATAATAATTACAGTTTGAAAGAAAACCAGCTGAAATCCGTAGAAATCCGATGTTGTTATGGCCTGCTTGTTTATCCACTTTTCGTGGAGTTTGCGTACAGAATACATTCATTCAGTATGATTTCTCATTATTGATAAAGATATACAGATATCCTTTCGTGCCCAAGCTTTAGATATTCCAATCAATATATATTTATTTCGCCTTGAAAACAACACGATATTAACATAATTGGTGAAACTACGCGGCGCAGTCAAAAAACTACAGACGCGATGAGTCTTCATTCACAAATATTTAGTTTACAGACATGTCTAAATGTATTGCAATGTCATTAAAGATTCAGTCAAATTAATTCTCCATTGAGAAACATTTCTTGTATTGATACAAAGAAAATGAACTTTTATGGTACATTAATATATAATCGTCTGCAATATTTCAGTCGGTCGAAAAAGCGAACCGCAGGTTCGCTTTTCCGACCAGCAGAAATATTTCAAGCAACTGAATTTAAAATATAGGCGATGGACTATTTCAGCTCTAGACTGGTTCCAAGCGATAACAGCGACGACTTCCTCACCTGATTAGACTAGTTGCCTGGGAGCTTGGGAAAACCTCTCACTGCTGTAATCATGACAGTGTTTATGTTCTGTGCATTTAGTAAATAATTTCCCCATCGTCTATAGCCGGTGTTATTCAGTTTTTAACTTTCAGCTTTGTTGCTAAAATATTTTAATTTCAAAACAAAATGGATTCGAGAATGCAGGGAGACTATCTAGAAGCCATTCAATGAAGCACAGCTAAGGCCAGTTCTCCCCACAATAATATACTAACACTTTGGCCGGCCGCTGATTTGTCGCGGTACTCTTATGAGAAGGCCTTGGTTACCCCTGTTCTACCAACTGCCTCCCTATTCCCACGCTTCTTCTCTCCTCCCAACACTCGGAGACGAACTGCTTGATGACATCCCTTGCCCCATTCTTCCCAATCTCTCCGATTAGCATATTAACCCTCTCCTTTGAGTCAACCCCTAACCACATGTCGTTCATTCTCCCATCTCACTTCCCCATTATACTCCCCGTAAATCTTGTTCTTTTAGACTGGTATTTTGGGCATTCTAGAAAGAAGTGTTCCAGGGTCTCCACCACGCAAAAATTACACATCTGGCACTCCTTTTCACTGTTTTCCCAATTTTGCCCCTCAGCTCCAGGGACCGCGACCTCAGCTTGAACAACAGTGACCCCCCAAAGGTGCCATAAAGGTACTCTTCAAAACCAGGCTTCTCTTTATCACGTAGGCCACCCAAAGATCTCTTTGATTTGACACCCTCTCGCCAATTACGGTCACAATCCTCCATGACCCTTTTTCTGACGATCTTTTTACCCTGGTTTGCCCCAACGTCAAGGTCCGAGATCTCCAATGAGTAGTTTTCTACTAGCTCCCTCACTTGGTCCATCCACCCCGTCTTGATATTTGAGTTGAAAATTCTCAGAAACATTACTTTACACCATCGGCTATCGGGGAGATTTACCAAGTAATTAAGATAACCGAGTTTCAACAGGTCTATCCTGTCATTGATCCTCATCCACCTAAGCTCACCCCTGATTGCTTCTAGCGCCGCGACATCACTCGACCCCGTTATTCATCGGCCTGCATCGTTCTGCAGGATTTCCAAGCTCTTACCAGCCGTCTGGTTTAGGGGTACAACTTCCGTACCGTATGTTATACTTGGCAGACTCACCATTTCCCAAATGGTTTTCCCCACGAAAACCTTATTGAAACTGTTTCTCCCTATAAGTTTCATTTGGCTAAGGATTCGCTTCCCCCTCAGAATCAATTTATTTGTGTGGTTTCGGTAGATGCCTCTTCCTGTGATGTTTATATTTACCCCCAGGTACTCATAGTCACTAGTCTCTCCTACACTAAAAAGTTTGTTGCTACCTTCCGGAATACAGAACTCCCCAACTCTCCGCCTTCGAGTGGGGTCTACTTTGCGGCCCACAGGTATAACTTTGCTCTTGCTTTCATTAAGTTCGAGTCTCCATTTGCTCCCATATTTCTCAACAATTCCCAGCATCTTCGCTAGCCCCTCTTCGCTTTCTGACACTAGCACCATATCGTCTGCAAAGAAATAGCCCTGGGATCTTCAAGTCACCAACTGCAACCCCCTCGTCGCTATGCAGGAGTTCATCTCCTAAACCTTTGATGTACAATGGAAAAAGAATTGGCGAAAGGATACACCCCTGTTTTAGGCCTATCTCCATAGGCACACGTTTTGTTGTAATGTTTTCCAGGCTAAGTTCACTCTGTACATCTTTATATAATCCTTTCATAATCCCAGCAAATTCGCCTCCCAAGCCCATAGCCTCCAGCTTGTGCCACATACCCTCCATCCATACTCTATCGTATGCCTTTTTAACACCCAAAAAGGCCATAAACATCTTTTTCTTTTTTGCTTTCGAGGATTCTATCATTTGCGATAGCGTGAAAAGATGGTCAGTGACTCTCCTTCCCTTCCTGAAACCATTCTGGATTTCTCCCAAAAAACCCTTCTCTTCAATCACCTCCTCTAATCCCCCATACAGGACTTTACACAAGATTTTTCCAATGTTGCTGCTGACAGAGATCCCTCGATAGTCATCCAAGACGTCTTCTTCTCCCTTTTTGTGAATAAATGTCACTTTACTTTCCCTCCACTCCTTTGGGACCTCTTGTTTTTCTATGGCTAAATTGAATGAGGCAGTTAGGCCTTCCAAGAGTTCCTCTCCCCCTTTTTTGATAAACTCGTTAGGAATTTCGTCCACCCCTCCCGCTTTTCCATTCCTTAATTTTGAGATCACCCTTCGCACCTCCTCAGTTTTGATTTCGCTGCACGCGAAGTTCGATAGATTTTCAACGACCTGGTTTGGACACTCGGATGGGTTACCCATGCCCCATCGCTTATCGTTTACCTTTTCCCAGTGCTTGACTAGTTCTAATGCGATTTGACCTCGCTCTTCTGTAACTCTGCCATCTACTTTAATACTCTATGGGTTACCTCCCTTTGTTACGTTTGTTCACCCATTTCCAAAATACGTTCGAACTCGACCCCCCCCCCCCCCCCCCTGTCGTTCTTATCGTCCTAATAAGACTACTATTTCGCACTCTCCGATTGTCGTCTTTAATCTTATTTACTTTACTTCGTGCTTGTTGGTATTCTTCCTTTGCTACCATGGCCTCATTGCTTTCCACCCCTTAAGTTTTCTATTTCTCCTGTATGCAGCACATTTAGCTTTTCTACCCTTTATGGCACTTTTCAGTTCTTCGTTCACTCTGTATCCAAGTTCCTGTGTTGGCACCCTAATCTTTCCTACACTTTCCTTCCCTGCCTCCACTAGGCTCGCAACTATGGCGTCGGCCATCTTCTGGACACTGCCCCCCCCCCCCCCCCCCCACCTTGTGTACGGTTGCCAGCTTTGGTTTCAGATTTTCTTCGAACTTCGCCCAGTCGGCAACTTTTTTGAGTTCCCAAAACTCCTTGAAGCTTCCTTTGCTTTTATCTAGGTTTTTGACCCTGATCGTCACTGTAATCAAGTTGTGATCACTATCCAACTCCATTTTGCCCTCATCATCCACTTCTACCCCTATCACCTCCCTCCATAAATTAATATCTGTGAGAATGTAGTCAATTATTGATTTTCTGTCGTTTCTCTCCCAGGTCCATTTCCCTTTACATCTCGCGTCCCTGTTCAGAATCTTCAGACCGAGTGCATTTGTGAAGTTCAACAGCTTCCTTCCATTCCTGTTGACTTTCTTGTCCCCACCCTCTATGCCTTCTTCCTTATCACCTTTGTGTCCATTAAAGTCGCCCATCAGAATTATACCGAGCCCCCTGTTTTCTAGTTCAGTGATATTGGATCTTAGTGTTGAGTATATCGAGTCATTCCACTCGGGTTTACTTCCCTCCACCGCACAGTACACAATCCCAAGGGCAATACTTTTGTTTCTCAGATTGATCTTTACCCATCCAATTTCTTTTGACACCTCAACTGAGGTGATGACATCTTCCAGATCTGTGATCAGCGACGGTTTTTAATCCTCTTCAATGTACATGCCTACCCCTCCCCCTTTTTCTGGCCTTCCGTTCGCCCTACACCTATCCACACACACCCGCTTACTTGGTGTACCCGTTCCTCGTGTCTTACCCACGTCTCGCTTAAGCCCATGACATCAAACTCCTCTGCCTCGATCACTGTAGCAATTTCACTTACTTTCCGGTGGAGACCCTGGATGTTGCTATAACCCACTTTCAGGGTACCGAGGTTCATTGGCTTCCGCCTACTGGGCCCATTGATTTCTTGCGCTAGCCTTGGTAAACTTATTCTGCCCCCCTCACTCTTGTTCACCCCAACTATGTCCACTCTAGTTATACTTGCCTCTGACCTCCCACCCCGCTTCTCTCCAAAAAAGGCTCTGCTACCCGTAGAATTTTATCCCCCAATTTCCCCACCCTGCTAAGATGCAGCCCGTCACACCCGCACATGCTCACATTGCCCCAAAACGTGTCCCAATGGTCGATAAAAGGTTATTCCCAGATCAACACAGTAGTCCTCCAACTCTTCATTTAGCGCCAAAATCCTTGAGTGAGGAGAAGTTGTATGTCACCTTTTCACATACGAAGCCGCTCATCATTGCCCTTTTCACCACTCTTCGCCATTTGGAAGTACAACATTGTCCGTTGAAACTATGATCAAACTGCTGAGAGTAGCTACTAAACAATTTCAGTGTTTTCTCTTGGAACTCTGCCTGGCTCTGTAGTTGTATTTCAAGCGCTTGAAACTGTGAGGTAGTCCCAAGGGAACACCACACAATTGCCCCCTTCCTCTTTTATGTCGGACGTCACAACATGCAGGGTTACATTCCCGGTAATTTTAAGGTTTACCGACATTCAGGCTTCCTCACCGCATTAAATAATTTCGCCAATCCGAATACAAATATGACAGTGCACCACTTCATCTATTCATTTAGCTGTGTGTGAACAGTTCAACTGGGAATGTGTTGCAGCTCGTAGTGTTTGAGTGCTCACAAAATGGGAGGGTAGATGTAAAAACCTAAAGTGACGTAAAGTGAATAAAATGCCCAATAGCATTAAATATTTCCGACAATATGAAGAGAATTGTGACAGTGCACCACTGCAGCTATTCATTCAACTGTATGTATTTTTTTCCACCATGAATTTGTTTTCAGATAAAGGGTTTGGCTGCTCACAAAACAGGAAGTCGGAGATGAAAAAAAAATAGAATGACGTAAAAAACGTCGAAATGACGTTAAATTTAAAAGCATAAAAAATAACGGGTCTCTACTTGTTACCTCTGCAAAATACTAAAATTTCATGGAAATCCAAGGAACTTTAGATATTGACCTCTATGACGTCACTGGCCAGTTCGGCTATAACCGCTACGAATTTCCAGTACCGCTACATATTTTTAGATATGTTTTCTCGAGGAGAGTGTCATTTTCAAAATTTTAAAAGGATATCTGTTAAGAATCGCCTGAAATTAAAAAATCTAGAACAAAAGTTAATTTGACGTTGTTCTGGATAAAGGTGGAAAATCGAAAATCTAAAAAAGAGTATACGATGTGACATGTTCACCGCTAGAGGTCGGTCAAGATTAGCCACTGTGCAGAAATGTGTGATATATATATATACCGCTACAGGTGAACGGGGAGTACCCTAAATTGAGACTAACGTGCGAGAAAAAAGGCTTACGATTTCAATATATCATTTCAAATTCATCAACTGATATAACTTGATGAATGTGCGATCGCAATGCTAATTCTCTGATATCATTCAATGAAGCAGGACCAACGCCTATTTCCCTCCTACAAGGAAAAGGTGTCTACACTATGTGGACAAAATGCAATTAATTTCAACTTTATAAAAGTGCTATTTGACTTTGACGTTTTTATTTCCGGCGCTCGATCGGGGTTAACGTCATAATGTTGAATATTTTATGTCAAAGTGAATAGGAATATGAAAACGTGAAATGAACTAAAAACGTCAAAATGATTTCAAATAAAAAAAATCCAATCTATTGTTTTGTTTTTTTGTTTTTTTTTGGTTTTGTTTTTTTTTTTTTTGTTTTTTTTTTTTTGAGTTCTATAAAATACTAAAATTGCTCCAAATCGCTCTCATTTAAACCTCTGGATACTGGTCAGTTGGGCTTTAACTGTTCATAATTTCTCAGCACGGCAAAATCTTTTAGGTATGTTTTTGTGGGGATTACATTTTCAAATTGAGGCTGAAAATAAAACATAAAGAAAAAAAACGTAAAACTCGTATCGCTCACATCGCGGGTCGCAATTCAAAACGGTAAGGATATGATAACCATAAAACGGGTTTTGAAGTTTCAAAGCTGTATCATTTACAACTACGGAACTATGTCTGTCACAAAATTAACCTTTTTAATGAAATATGTCCAAAATGGCCGAAAATATGAAGTAATCCTCCTGATGGTATTTACTTCATATTTGCGGTATTTGAAGTCGGATATTCAAAAATGTTTCAGTTTTATATTTGGAATCATGAGTATTAAAATATCAATTGAGCTGAAATGAACTAAACTGTCCCTTGGTTTCAACTTTATCTAATGAAAGTCATTTTTGGCATTTTGCGATCCCGATCCTTTTAACCCATTACCCAACGTAACGGCCAAAACCGGACAGCGCTGTTCTCAAAAATCGCCAATTAATTTTCATTATTTTTTTCATTTTTTGTCTCAAAAACATAGGTCGCGCTCGTTCCAACGAGGGGTCATAACCTATGTTTTTGAGACAAAAAATGAAAAAAGTAGTTATTCAATAATTCTTTTTGCAAGTGTCGTCTGCTTTCCATATTAAGTAAAGGGTTAACATCATAGATTTAACTTTATTGGAATAATATAGCGGTATCTTTTGTACTTCATAGATTCCGCTTGTCAAAAAATCGGAGGTATTTCAAAACATCCAAATTTGAAATGACGTAGAAACGTCGAAAATGACGATAAATAAAAAAAAACTAAAAAGTATCGGGTATTTAATTTTTGGAGCAAAATACTAAAATTTCATAAATAATCGAACGAACTTTAATTTTGTACATGTTGGCTCCATTAACGTCACCTGAGAATATCTGAGGACGGAACACGTTTTTCATTGGAGAATATATTTTCAAAATATTGAGAAGATGTTCCCAGTAAATTAGTTGATAGTAAAAGTGAAGGAAAAATAAGTAAATTTAACGTTTTGTTGGATAAAGGTTGAAATTTGAAACAAAACAATATCCACTCCCTAGAGCCAGAAAATGGCGAAAAATAAAAAAAACACAAAAAAAACATGGAGTTTTTTCTTTTTTTTTTTCTTTTTTTTTTTGTTTTTTTTTTTTTTTGTTTGGGGGGGGGGGGTTGGGTTTTTTTTTTTTTTTTTTTATGGGTTTATTTTCTGAGCGCAACTAAATGCTAAAATTTCACGAAAATCGTCGGACAAACTTGTATTTCAGACGAGTGTCCCCATGACGTCACTGGACAGTTCGGCCATAATTGTTGATAATTTCCAAGGACGGTAACACATTATAGATGTGGGGTTTTTTTATTACTGAAGATTACATTTCCAAAACTTCAAACGTATGGGTCCAAAGAATTCTTGGAAATTAAGCAATCCGTAAAAACAAATAAATTGGACATATTATGGATAAAGGTCAAAAATAAAAAAAAAAGTTGCTCGAAAGATCGACCTCGGGCAGCAGACGACACGTGTGACAACTTTCATGATTGTGAGTGAAGTAAAAGTATCCGAAAAAGAGTCTGGGGGAAATAATGGATTCCTTTTTTAATATATCATTTCAACTTTGTTGAATGAAAAACTGGACGGATGTGAGATCCAGATATCATTCAACGAAGCACAGCCAACACCAGGTCGCTCGAGTTCGAGGGCAAGTGGTGCAGATCTTGAGTACCAATATGTTACTTAGTTTCTTTAACGTTATGCGTTGAAATTTTATTTTGACGTTTCCCAGTTGATGGTCGAAATTAGCGTCATATTATTGAATATTTCCCGACAATGCGAATGCAAATACGGTAGGTAACCTATTCAACTATTGCTCTATGAATATGTAAAATACTAAAGCTGTGTCCCTCGCAGTTTTGGAGGCAGGACTGGCTCAAAATATTATATTGACATAAAAACGAAAAAATGGCGATAAATCAAAAAACTTAAAAAAGCTAGCTTCTAATTTTTTAGCTTAACAAAATACAAAAATTTCATAAAATTCCAAAGCATTTTAACTTTTTAGACATTATAAATTATCTCCGCCAACATGTATGGTATATGGAGATTTAATACCTGGATGTCGGTTTTTAAAACCGAGCTGCAGGCGAAGTGTTTAAATGAGACATCCAGGTATTAAATCTCCATATACCATACATGTTGGCGGAGATACGTTTTGTCCCGTTTGAAACACAATACAAACATAGTGGAAATAAATTTGTGGACGCATTTCTCAGCTCCATAATCACTTGGACCAAATTCGTGATAATTATTTTGTTTTTATAATCGCAGAAGACAACGGATAGAGTTACATCCCTTGGATCGTTAAAGAAACTAGTAAACAGTATTTTGTTGACATATCGTCCCTGAGTTCCAATGTGGTCAATGTGCCTACTGGCACACAGAACACATTGGAACTCAGGGGACGAATTATTTGTCCTCATTTTATTTTTATGATTGAATTGACGGAAATCTGATGATATTTGTGACTATTTTCGGGGTTTTTTGGTTCGATTTTTATTTCGTGGAGAGCAAAAGCGGAAAGCGTTCGTTTAAACCATATACACCCGATGTTTCACGTGCGCTTATCCCCTGGATGCTGCACGCTCTCATATGCCTTGGATGTTGGGTGCATCCTTTGCCATGATTATTTGTCCAAGGTATACTGACCAATCAAAAGACCGAATTTGTCGGAATATAGGGACAATGATCTGTACCGTAATTGTAGAGTTTGACATTATTCGTTGGGAATTTCCAAGGACAGCAACATATTTTTAGATATCTTTTGTGGAGGATATAGTCTCAAAAGTTCCAAAGACTGAGTTTCAAAATGAGTTTGAAAATGACAGATAAAGAGGAAACATAAACTTCGTATTGCTCAAATCGTTAAAAAGGTAAAAACGGATTACACCACTTGGGATAAGTGGAATTCAACGTGCAAAGTTTCACATCTGTATCTTTTATAACTATGCAATGACTTTGCAGTTCTAATATTCCTAATTTCTAGGTCAGTTTATACCTAAGTGACTAATACACATGTTTATTTATTTTTCCTAACATTAAATTTGTGATCTTTTCCCAGTTGTGAACAAGAGTGCAGAGAATGTAAAATATTTCTTCCAAGAGTTATTGCCCTTAATAAACTTGAAAAGTGATCTGTAATGGTAATAAATTACATAACCAACTCCCACCCACCTTTCAGTGTCGAAAACTTTTAGTCTTTTGCTGTTTACAGATGACAGGAGCTTCGAATGATTTTTTTTTTTTTTGGGGGGGGGGGGGGGGGGGTGTGGGTTACTCCTTTGGTCAGTCTGGAAATATGCTGTTTTTTAGGAAAGCAGTTACTGTTAGCATTAAATCACCTTAAAATTTTGCTAATGATATTTTTTATTTCTGGTGAAAGGCATGCGTGGATATCACTGCCCACGTGTGGATTACGACCAGTACACGGCGACTGTACTGTAGATGATGGAATTCAGTAAATTTGGAGACGTGGCTTATGCAGATGACACTGTTGTAGCTGACCTGAATGGAAGGCAATATTCGGACAATACCCAATAGAGGCAAACCTCACAGCCCTTGCCTCTAATTTCAACTGAACTGACTGAATGTCTGGGTGAGGTGCTGTCGTTACCCAATAGAGGCAAACTTCACAGCCCTTGCCTCTAATTTCAACTGAACTAACTGAATGTCTGGGTGAGGTGCAGTCTTTACACTCTGACCGACTTGTATCATATGTCCGTCGAGAAGGCGGTGTTTGAGCCTTTTCTCGAAAACAATTGGCCTAATATTAATGAAAATTTTCATGAGTGAAGGTAGTGGTGTGGAATTTTAATTTTGTCGAAATTGGGTTGCTGTGTCCTCAAGGGTTGGCAAAAACCATCCCATTTTTTAAATCTTCTAATGGACCGATTCATACAATTACTGGATGTTGGAATGCAGCTTATAGTTGAAGTGCAGATAGTAACCTTCGTCCAAATGAAGTTTTTGGTGCAATATATGCAGTTTTTCTTGGAGGGGCAAAATTGTTGGCCCCGTTTAATATTTTGATTTTCAGAACCTCTGGGCCGATTTGAATGAAATTTGGAACAGAATACTACTTTCTGAAATTTTCTTGATACCTTACTAAATTTTGTTCAGGACTTCAAAAGTGGCGTGTCTCGTTTCGCATTGATCGTCCAAATGATCCCAATTATGAACATCCTCCAAACAATTTCAATGCACTCTAAGTCTGTGGTATAGAATTTTAAATGTTGAAATGATGCTCTGATGTTTTGATAGGGTCTCTAAAATGCTTAACTGGTTGAGAGCCAGAAGCCACTATCACGGTTTTCAAAAAGATAAGGGTACCACAGCAAAAGCCAACATTTTCCTTACTCGTGTTTCATATTCAGCCAAACACAAATAATATTTTGTTTATATACATCTGTTTTCCTGTGGGCACTCTTCAATAACTTGTTATAAAACAAATTTTGAAGAACAAATTCAGACCACTAAAAATGATGTAGCACTCAATCAGTTAAAGGTTTCAGAACTCTGACTTATTTCCTACGGTTGAGGGGGAAAATGAAATGGTTCAGGTTTCTCGACCAATCGCAATATTAATGCCCGACCCTATTCTTTTTGGAGCACTTGGCAAATACGCTATCTCAGTTTAAACGCTATCTCCATATCATAAAAATGATACGTACGGGCCTGACTTCAAATACATATGCATTGCGAATATAGGCCATACATTTTAACTATTTGACGAACCCGAATACCAGATGACGATTAAAAAATAAATAACTAAACATTTTCATTTTTTATCTCAAAAACATAGCTTTTGACCTGTAATTGGTACGACTTCAACGAGCTTGTTGTTATGGGGGGGGGGGGGGGGCGGGGGGGAGTTATAAACTATCTTTTTGAGACAAAGATGAAAAAAAAATAAAGGTGAATGGGTATTTTTGTAAATACAGCTGGCCGGTTTTTGTTCTATACGTTCAGTAAAAAGATATGCGGCAGTACGAGAAAATATAATTATAAAATAAAAAGACATTCTGCCCAAACGACCCTACTTTTATTACACGCCTGTTCTATGAAATCCCCATCTACATCAGCACTAAACCATGTGGAAAATGAAAATCTGTTCCGCTAATATGTGCGGAACGGAAACCGTTGACGAACTATTTTTAAATAGAAGTGAAATTTCACTGGAATTTTCTACAAATCGTGCATCGCAATTACAATTTAAATCGCTAGCGATACTAAAAATAGTAACACGGTTTCCCCTGTAAATTTGGTTGGCGCTAAAATGTGTTCTTTTTGTTGGTAGTTCGTTCTCTGAGTTCCAGTGTGTTCTATGTGCCTACTGGCACATAGAACACATTGGAACTCAGGGGATGAGTTTTCAAATGAATTGCTGAGTGTCCTAATAATTGTTTTTTTATAGATGCGAAGGCGTGTAATAAACACAGAACGACACACACGTGTGTCGTTCTGTGTATTTCCAATGCGTGTAACCCGAACCAAAATGTTTATTTTTTTACGTTAGTCTTTTGTGCAACTTTTGCCCAGTGGAAGGCAAGTTATTGGGACGCCAGCCAAATTCTTGAGTGGTTCGACGCTGTTATGGAACCTTTCTAGCCCTAAAATAGTCCATCGCCTATATTTAGATTCAACTGGCTAGAACATTTTCGCCTTTTAGAACAATTAAATATTCCAGCCTCTGAAAAATGCGTTAAGCATTCACTTTCATTGATTCAACGCGTTTCTAAATCGAGACTAAATTTAACCGATTTTTTCAGAACATTACTAGTTATGAATGAAAACATACCGCATGTGTAGTTTCATCATTACACTCAGTAGTCCCACGATCTGAGTTGATATCTTGATGATTTCAAGAAGAATTAAATATTTATTGATAGGAATATTTATAACTAGAGCAAGAAAAAAATATCTGTATAACTTTATGAGTACATTGAGTTAAGGGACCCAGAAAAGTGGGTAAACAAACAGCCCATAACAGCGTCGAGTTATAAACAGAATTAGACTGGTGGCTTGAGCGTTTCAGTGGTGGAAACGTATAATCAACAGTTAAAACATCAAAATTACTCCACTTGAAGGACCAATTCTTGAATAATTTGAAAAGTAAGTTTGGCCTCTCAAAACATTTATTCGAACGCGCTTGACGAGCGTGTTCCCAAGCTTGTTACCTACGTTTTGTGGGAAAGAAATTTAAAAAAATAATAAAATTTGAATGGCGAATTTTATGATTTGACACTGTCTCGTTATGGCAATTATGCCTGGTAAACGGTTAACATTTCATTGCATTTGTCACTGATATTTTGTAGAAAAATACAACGGCAAGTACAAAGTCACATACAAAGGCAAATAAGAGACCAACAGTCTGAGAACACGAGGGAGACTCGAAACTCCAGGAACACACTGCAAGAAGATAGGAGTGAGTGAGTACTTCAGTAGTATGTCTCGGGCCTTTGAGGTGCAGGTTGGAATGGGGTCAGAACGAACAAGAATAGACCCGAAAAGCTAAATATAGTAATAGTAAAGTAAACTGTTCCAGTTGATAGGGTCTTCGACTCAACTGGAGTATACTCCAGTACAAAGGAACATGGTCAGATAGACGAAAACTATTGCATATATAGATAGAAGCAGAGAATTCTGAAAGAATTCGAAATAGTAAAACTTGTCGGGTTTATTTGGGTAATTCTAGGAATCGGGAAATTACTCCTGCTCCGAACATACCCCTGTTACAAGCCTTTGGGTCACTTAGTAACCACGTGCCACCATAGAAACCAAGATGGCGGCCTCCAGTATACAAAATGAACGAAAACACGTATCACCCTAACAACACGCGCACTAACACCACGTATCACTATGGCGATGACGTCACAACATGGCCACTCACGCGGGGTACCAGGACAACACATGGCGCCACTGGGTCACGTGACATGATGTCACTTCCGAGGTCCCTCACGGAGGTCCCCCAACCTGCACCTCAAAAGCCCGAGATGCTACTCACTTCCATGAGTTTTTCATTATTTTGTTTCCATTTATATTGTATTCACCACGTTTCATGTGCTGATTTTAAGTTTTAAATATGTAGCAGCAATATACATGAGGAGTTTAACTCTCTCAACAGCGAGTCCTTGAATGGTACGGTCTTACACACTACATACAATACAGTCGCCGTGGTCGAAATCCACGCTTGGGCAGTGATGTCCACGCATGCGTTTACCAGGTAATAAAAATCTTCATCATGAAAAAAAATTTAATTAATGAAGCACCGGGTTGTACCCGGTGCTGCATTAATTAAATTGTTGATGATTATTCCTATAAGTAATGTTTGGAATCTAACATCATTGCGTCAGTGGAAATTTTGCCAACCCATGGAAAGTGACCAACCCACGACGGCCGCTCTGTACTGTAAACAGCGTGATGGGCTGCTCTATCTTGTGTTTGAACAAAGATTCAGGGATATGTAATCATAGCTCCCTGTATGGCTGTAGAATTAAACTACCAATCATCCTCTCGTCTAATTAGATGTTTATTGTGTTGTTTTCTAAAGGAGTGGCAGCTGTACTTTTCATAAAAATCTATGAACGACATGGTTGAAAAGATTAAATAAAAACTAGAATGCCATGGCAGACATAGTATATATGATAAGGCGTACATAGAGTACAGAGGTGGTCGGCAGTCTGTATAATGGCAAGACTAGCTCTTAGGCCAGCAGTCAAATTCTGTTATAGCCTGAAATCAGTCTAACCCTAAAATGGTCCGTCTCCTATGTTTAGATTGAATCGGCTGGAGTATTTCAGCTGATCGAAAAAGCGAACCTTTTCGACAACCTGAAATATTTCATCCGATTATATCTAAATAAAAACTTCAATAAACTTTCATTTTCGGCAAATCAACGCAAGAAAGTTTTCTCAATCGAGACATAACCCTTCGAACCCCCCGAGAGACTGCTTTTCCGGCCCAGGAACATGATACGCCATAATGTTATTAAGTATGATGACTGCTGGGGGGGGGGGGGGGGTGGCTCAGTTGGTAGAGGTGCAGGTTGCAAGCCGAGGGGTCCTCGGTTCGAATCCCACCTGCGGCAGCCGCGTTGTGTCCTTGGGCAAGACACTTCACCCCCACTGCCCACGTAGGGGCACGGTGACGCTGTGTACTAAGGCGAACTGCACGTCGATGGTGCACCTGTCTTCAACCAATGCTAACCCTGCTTGTGTAGAGTTGGTATGTTGGGGAGCTGACAGTTGCTCGCCGTTGCTCGGTGGTTCTCTCCGGGTACTCCGGCTTCCTCCACCCGTAAAACTGTCACGGTCATGGTTAGCCATTGTGCAGAAATATGTGACCTTAAACACCAATAAATAAATAAATAAATAATATGATGACTGCTAAGTGAATTGTGGGGTAGACAAATCAATATTTGCAACGTGCAGCCGCAAGGCTGCACTTTGAAAATATTAATTGGTCTATGCCCACATGATGAATATGGACTCTTCTAATTGCTGGCATTGAACTGACATGGAAGATACCTCCAGGGTTCAAATGAGTAATTTGAGCGAACTGTCTATGACATTTACTATTAGGAAAGAAAACACATCTCAGCAGTAGTTTTATGATTACGCTCATTAGTTCCACTACTTGTCTTGATATTTCGTTTTCAAAATGAATTAAATACTTATTGATTGGAATATCCATAACTGGAGCTCGAGAAAGTATCTGTGTATCACTGTGAGTAAAAGGTGTTAAGGGACATCACATTGTATCAACGGTCGTATGCCCGCAACCTCCCCGAAAAGTGGGTAAGTAAACAGCCCAAAACAGCGTTGAATTTTAACTCTTTGAACGCTGTTGGTGTCTTCCATGTCAGTTCAATGGCAGCAATTTCAAGAGTCCATATTCATTATTTGGGGTGACCAATTAATATTTTCAACGTGCAGCCCTAGGGCTGCACGTTGAAAATATTGATTGGTGTACCCCGCAAATACACTCAGCAGCCATCCTTCGCAATGAAATTATGAGGTATCATGTTAATGGGCCGAAAAAGCGGTCTCTCTGGTTCCTAAGGTTAAATAAAATTAGACCGATGGCCTGAGAGCTTCAGTGGAAGGCTCCCAGTTTAGTATAGTCAACAGCTGAAACATCAAAAATGAATATTAACAACAACCCATGTTTTTTTGTGACACGAGAATGATTCGATGAGTTTCGTGTGATCATCACATGTTACACTTTGCCTAACAAAGCTAGGGGACGATACTCGAACAAGTAATTCTTCAATGGTTTGAAATGTCAGCTTGACCTCTCAAAATATCCAGGACTCCTTATACTCAGGTTGAAAAAATTAAATAAAAACTACAATGACATTATAGACATAGTTAATATGAAAAGGCGTGAATACATAGAGAGTAATCGCTTGACTGGACTGGTTACTTGAAATAATTCATGAGAGGTGAGGGACGTTGTACAAACACGAGTGCGCACGAATGTTTTACAATATTGTACCTCGCCTCGAAAGAATTATTTCACATAACCAGTCCTCTCAAGCGATCACTATGTTTATTACTTTTCATTATTAACGATAATTATATTATTTAACCCTTTTATAACGTAACAGCCAAAACCGGCCCGCGCTATTCTCAAAAATCGCCAATTAATTTTTATTATTTTTTTCATTTTTTGTCTCTAAAACATAGGTTATGGCCCCTCATTGGGACGAACTCGTCAAGCTCGTTCCAATGAGGGGTCATAACCTCTGTTTTTTAGACAAAAAATGAAAATATAGTTATTCAAGAATTTATTTTGCAAGTGTCGTCTGCTTTTCATGTTAGGTAAAGGGTTAAAAAAACAAAAAACATTGAAGTCCCTATTTCACCCACGGCAAAGCGTCTTCGTTTGCGCGCACGGATACATGACCCAATTTTTGATTGCATAATTCACTTGTGAAGCTATCGTTTATAATCAAACCCGGAAATGCCAGTAAATCACACTTTGGACAGTAAAAAAGTGCGCTTGTGGTCAGCAATCTGTCAAAGGGATCAGCCCAGGTTTTCAAGCCACTGGTCTAATTCTGTAAGGAATTCGACGCTGTTATGGCCTGGAAATCAGACCTCTCAAAACATCTAGACATCCTTATTCAAGTGAACTTTAGGATATTGTTCCTAAGAGGGGTTAAAACCTATGTTCTGGAAGAAAGAAATAAACAATAATAAATTTAAATGCCGATTTTGTGAATCATAACTGCCTTTCTTTGGAAATTATGTTGGGTAAAGGATTAGCATTTCATTGCGTTTGTCACTGGTATTTTGCAGAAAAATACAAAGGCAAAGAAAAACTCGACATTCTGCGAAGACAAGGCATACTCCAACCTGCGGGGACACACTGCAAGAAGGCCGGAGAGAGTGGGTACTTCCATAATTTTTCCGTATTTTGTTTCCATTGATATTATATTCACCATGTTTCGTTTGCTGATTTTAAGTGTAAGATGTGTAGTGACGTTTTAACCCTTTGAAACGGAGAGACCACTTTTCCGGCCCAGGAACATGATACGTCAAAATTTCATTGACCCTTTGAACACCAGGCGTTTGTACAACAGAACTGTCCGAAACCGTCTCAAAGCACTGGGTATGAGGTCCAGAAGGGTCATCAAGTGTCCAGCTCTGACCGATCAGCATTAACGACGATGTTTGGAGTAGTGTATGGCACGACAACAATGAAATCTCAGGACGTGGAGGAGAGTCCATTGGTCAGACGAGAGTAGGTTTCTGCTTCACTTCACAGGTCGCATGAGAGTGTAGAGGCATAGACATACTGCTTACGTGACCAGGAGGATCAGACCTACTGTTCCTTGTGATGGAGGATCAGTAACGATCTGGGGATGCCATTCTCATGATTGTAAACTTGATATGGTGACTGTATGTGGGAATCTCAGTGGTCACCAGTACATCCGGGACATTTTCAATGCGGTTGTCGTGCCTCCTTTTGAAAACCACCCTTTGGCTACTCGCCCTGTATTCATGGATGGAAATGCAAGGCCACGCCGTTCCCATGCTTTGAGAGCATTCCTTCAGAACAACGCTATTACAACACTACCTTGACCTGAAATGAGCCCCGATTTGAATCCCTTAGAACACATCTTGGACTTTCTTGGACGCCGTGTGCAAGCAAGGGATCCGCCTGTACAGACTTTGGCCGCCGATTTGAAAGCTGCATTGCATGAGGAGTGGGAGCAGTTGCCTCTGGACCGTATCAGAAGGCTCACTGGTAGCATTAGGAGGAGGATTCAGACTGTCATCCGGGGCACCAGGTGGATACATTCGGTTACCACAATGCCACCGCGCCCCCGATAGAGTCTCTAAACATTCTTAATAATTTGAGAACTCTGAGGTGATTCTACGTATCTCTGGTGGTGCTATTTTAGTCACTTTAGCAACTTTTTTTCTTCAAGTGAAAGGCTCACTACTTTAGTCAACAGCTGAAAGATATAAAATGTGTTTTAAAACATGTTTTTGTGACTAGAGAAGATTGACTTAAATTGTGTGATTATAACTGTTTGCAAAATAAATTTTTAAACAGATTACAAAATCATTTCGTCTCCCAAAATATCCATGACCCTTGATTCAAATGAGATGGAGCTAAATTTGTTCCAATGAGCTATATTTTGGAATTAAGAATTAAAAACGATAACAAATTTGAATGGCTATTTTTTAATTAACTCTGGCTAGTTATAGCAATTGTATGAGGCATGGATTAACATTTCAAATGCATTTGTTGCTGATATTTGTAGGCAAAGGCAAAGACGAGATCAACAGAGTGCGTGTATCTGGGAGACTCCGTCCATACGGGACACATCGCAAGAAGGCTGGAGAAAGTGAGTACTTCCACCTTTTTTCCCAATATTTACCATGTTTGGTGAGCTGGTTTTAACATTTACCCAACGTAACGACCAAAACCGCCCAGCTCTATTTACAAAATCAACATTCAATTTTCATTATTTTTTCTTTTTTGTCTCAAAACCACAGCTTATGACCGCTCATTGAAACGACCTCATTCGGCTCATTCCAATGAGGGGTCATAAACTATGTTTTTGACGCAACAAATGAAATCAATATAGTTATTCAAGAATTTGTTTGCCAGTGTCGTCTGCCATTCGTATCAGGGAAAAGATTAAGCTTGAGATACACAGGGGGGGGGGGGGGGGGGCTTTAGATGACGACTTTAACCCTTAAGAACTGAAGCCTGGGACGTATGGATTGAAAACTATGGCTGCGTTTTTCAAATATCTCTCATTGAAGATAATTTATTTAATTCAATATGATTCTTTTATACGAATCATATTATGAAACGTGAGGGTACTTTTGCATAACGGAAATTGTGGTTTGGTCAAATGGTCAACTTATTTTTTTCAAAATCGCTGTTTATTGCCCCTTGGGACTAGTCTTCGGCATTGACAGGGGGTCAGAAAGAGTCAATTTGAAAATACGTTTAGAAGTGTTCCGTCAGACATCCAATTCGAGAGAGTTTGGCACCATGGAATATTATTCAAACTAAAACAGTACGGCGTGTCTGGCCTTCTCTTATCTTGGTTCCATAGTTATTTAAGCAACCTGAAACAACGAGTCCAAGTAAATGGTAGCTTTTCAGAGTATGTAAATGAAGATCATGGTCTGCCTCAAGGCTCAGTATTAGGTCCCCTTTTCTTCTTGGTTTATATAAATGATATAGCTGATACGATTGAGTCAATTACTGCGTTGTTTGCAGACGACACGTGTTTGACGAACAGCCAGAAGCAAATTCAAGATCTTGAGACTAAAATTAATCTTGACATAGCGAAACTTATTCAGTGGGCCGACACATGGCTTGTAGGCTTTAATGTACAGAAAACACAAACGATCTTGTTTACACTTAAAAGAGATATAACATATCCAGATTTACATTTTGCGGATGAATCTCTCTCGTTTGTTCACACACACAAACATCTTGGTTTAAATATCCAATTCAATTTATCATGGGATAATCACATTAAGCAAATTGAGCTGGTTCTAGAATTTCGCATTTAAGGAAACTAAAATTTTTGTTTGGTCGTAAAACCCTGAAAAAAGTCTACTTGGCTTATATACTTCTTATATTAGAATATGCAAGCCCTGTCTGGTGGGGGGCTGCACAGCATCTAATGAAACAGTTGGATGATACTCATTACGACGCGACCCGCATTATAACAGGACTGACTAGATTCACCTCACACGAACGGTTGATACTAGAGCTTGGAAGGCAGACGCTCGGAGAAAGAAGAAATATACAGAAAATGTGTACCTTTTACAAAATTGTTAATCATTCTTCACCGAAATTTCTGGTTCGAGAACATTTCTCATTATGGTTTACGAAATTCTTCCGATTTTGTAATGTATAAGGCACGGACCCAGTTGTTCAAGCGTTCGTTTTACCCATCTTGTGTAGGCTCGTAGAATAAATGACCAGAAGTAATAAGAAAATTACAGTCAATCACCACTTTCCATAAAATGATATCTAATGAAGTTGTTAAACCACCACCGTATTTTAGTAATGGCAAGAGGAAATTAAATATACTTCATAGCAAAATCAGATGCAGCTGCAGCGACCTGAACAGTGATAAGTTTCTAAATCATATTGCAAATTCGCCATTTTTCCAGAGTGGCGAGGTTGTGGAAGACGCGGAACATTATTTTTTCGAATGTCAACAGTTTAGTTTTCCTAGACTTCAACTCATGTGTGAATTGGTGAATTTCAATATAAATTCAGTTGATATTCCTTTATATGGTGACATGCAGATCCCAAACACACTCATATTTAAGGTTGTTCAAAAATATATCCATGCAACTCGGAGATTTGATTAATGTTAAGTATTCTGAAGCAGCAACAGGGCGAGCAGCATGCTTATTTGAGCCTGTCACGCGTAGTATGGACCCAAAAGATGATTTTCTTGGCGGCTGATATTGATGAGGGCATCGTGGCGAAGGACACATTCAGAGTTTATGGTACGACGTGTATCCTCTGAAACTTTATTCGCAACTAATACCTATTTCCATCGTCATGATCACTATTATTATTATTATGATACCAGGTCTATGACCTAGTATTGTATTATTTGACGATACCTATCGAGGATATCTTTTGGAGAATCACTTTTTTGTCGTATGAGACCCTGAGGGCCATGAGAAAATCGCACATTAAGGTCTAATTTACTATCCCTTTTAGCCTCATTTCGGTATTTGAGGATACCTATGACCTGGTTTTGTATTATTTGAGGATACCTATCGAGGATACCTTCTGGAGAATCCCTTTTTTGTCGTATGAGGCCATGAGGGCCATGAGAAAATCCCTCAACGAGGTCTAATTTACTACCCCCCCCCCCCTTAACCTCAGTTCCTTTGAGGCCATGAGGGCCATAACAAAATCCTTCAATGAGGTCTAATTTACTATCCCTCTTAGCCTCATTTCGGTATTTGAGGATATATATGACCTGGTATTGTATTATTTGAGGATACCTATCGATGATACCTTCTGGAGAATCCCTTTATTGTTGGATGATGCCACGAGTGCCATAAAAAAATCCCTCAGTGAGGTCTAATTTACTATCCCTCTTAGCCTCATCTCGGTATTTAACAGCCATATCCCGTGACACCCCCAATTTCGGCACCCCTTTGTAGTCGTAGGAGTCCACGAGGGCTTTGAGAGAAGCCCTCAATGAGGTTTAATTTACTATATCTCTTAGCCTCATTTTGTTTGAGGCCATGAGGGTCATGAAAAAATCTCTCATTGAGGTCTAATTTACAAATCTTCTTAGCCTCATTTTGGTATTTAAGGATACCTATCACCTAGCTCCTATACAGCTCCTATACGGTTCCTATACAGGTGGTCTAACTAACAGCTTCCATATTATTTCCAAAGGTCCAAAGCCACAACTTGTCTGTGGTTTATCTGTCCTGTCATTAGCTTCTACAGTAGTCTTGTGCCATTGCGGTCTTGTACCAGTACTATTGGCTATACTATCATCCATTAATATTGACTTGTAACACTACTTCCTAGCTATACCTATCGCTGTCTCGACTGTACCTTCGGTCAGATTGCTTCACCACCTCCCCCCCCCCCCCCCCCCCCTCCCATCCCCCACCCCAACATATTCTATTTTATACAACGTCCAATGTAAAATGTCTATAGACAGGCTATATAAGAGATTCCGAAAGTGGGATTTTTATCCGACTCCGTAAAATTGGATTCCGTGTTTTCACATAAACACTCGAGGGTATTCCCTTTCACTATTGGAAAAAAATTAGTTGGAATGGTTGTAGTTAAAAAATTCATTTAGTTAAAATTCAATCTTGTCAAAACCTTGTTGGGTTCATTCAGTTAAACTTTGTTCAGTTCAAAATAGTTCAAAGGGTTTTGCAGTTACGATTAAGTTAAATATAGTTCATTCAAATAGTTAAAAGGGGTTGACACTGTGTTATTAGGGTTACAGTTCATTCAGGTGAAAACTTTATTGACTTCAAAGTTCAAAACTTTGTTCACTTTGCTGTGTTCTGTTCACTTCGACAACTTCATTGGAGTAACGTATCTTTAATCTTAGTTGTTTTCTGTCTATTCAGATCTGTCCAACAGTTCATCTTTTTCTTTTTGTTTTGTTCTGTTCACTTCCATCTTTGTTATATTGGATCTGTTCATAATTCACTTAGGTCCACCCAGTTCATCTTCGTTCATGTTTCGTCTGTTTAGTTGGGTTCTTGCAATAGGAGTCTGTGTGTTATCAATCCCTTTCCATACCCTCGAGTTTTATGTAAAAACACGGAATCCAATTTTACGGAGTCGGATAAGAATCCCACTTACGGAATCTCTTATGTAACTTGTCTGTAGGTATTTTACATTGAACGTTGTATAAAATGGTGCATGTTGGGTGGGTGGGGGTGGGGGGGGGGTGAAGTAATCTGACCGAGGATACAGTCGAGACAGCGATAAGTATAGCTAGGAAGTAGAGTTACAAGTCAATATTAATGGATGATAGTATAGCCAATAGTACTGGTACAAGGCCGCAATGGCACAAGACTGCTGTAGAAGATAATGATAGGACAGATAAACCAGACAAGTAGTGGCCTTAGAGCTTTGGAAATAAGATGGAAGCCGTTGGTAAGACAAACTGTATAGGAGCCATATAGGAGCTGTAAAGGAGCAGGGTCATAGGTATCCTTAAATACCGAAAAGAGGCGAAGAGGGATAGTAAATTAGACCTCATTGAGTGATTTTTTCATGGCCCTCATGGCCCTTATGGCCTCAAACGAAATGAGGCTAAGAGGCATAGTAAATTAAACCTCATTGAGGGATTTTATTATAGCCCTCATGACCTCATACGACTAAAAAGGGATGCCGAAGACCAGACGTTTTCAAGAAAGGGGTGTTGAAATTGGGGGTACTACGGGATATGGCTGTTAAATACCGAGATGAGGCTAAGAGGGATAGTAAATTAGACCTCAGTGGGGGATTTTTTCATGGCCCTCATGGCCTCAAACGAAATGAGGTTAAGAGGGACAGTAAATTAGACCTAACTGAGGGATTTTCTCATGGCCCTTATGGCCTCATACGACAATAAAGGGATTCTCGAGAAAGTATTCTCGATAGATATCCTCAAATAATACAATACCAGGTCATAGGTATCCTGGAATATCGAAATGAGGATAAGAGGAATAGTAGAACAGACCTCATTGAGGGATTTCCTCATGGCCCTCGTGGCTTCATACGACAAAAAAGGATTCTCGAAAAGGTATCCTCGATAGGTAGCCTCAAATAATACAATACCAGGTCACAGGTATCCTCAAATACCGAAATGAGGCTAAGAGGGATAGTAAATTAGACCTCACTGAGGGGTTTTCTCACGGCTCTCATGGCCTCATTCGACAAAAAGGGATTCTCCAGAGGGTATCCTCGATAGGTATCCTCAAATAATACAATACCAGGTCATCGGTATCCACAAATACCGAAATGAGGCTAAGAGTCGTATGTGCGAGTCACTCGTTCGAGTAAATACTCTATGGCTTATTTGCGCGATGGGATTCGAGTCGTTCGAGCAATGGCTTATCAGTAACTACTCGATAGATTGTTGGCTTTAGGAATGATATAGGCTTCCATGGGGTTGTCTATCAGCTGGCTATAACCGAAAGGCCTCCCACCTTCCCTCGGTACTATTAAAGTGCTACTATTAAAATCCATGCTACGGCGGTCCTAAAAAGGATTTGGGGAGGGGATCCGTATCAAATAAAGTCGTTTTTAGTGATTTGGAGGGCTTGTCGGATTTATTTGGGTAATTAGATTTACTCCTATTTAATCGAACACACCATCCGAACATACATCTGTTATGTTGTAAGCTTTTGGGTAACATAGCAACCACGTGCTACCATAGAAACCAAGATGGCGATCGCCAGCATACAAAATGGACGACGGAAACACGTATCACCCTAACAACACGCACTGCGCATGCGCACTAACACCACGTATAACTATGAAGATGACGTCACAACATGGCCGCTCACGCGTGTTACCACAACAACACAACATGGCGTCACTGGGTCGCGTGACATGACGTCACTTCCGAGGTCCCCCACCGAGGCCCCTCAACCTTGACCTCAAACGTGCGAGACATACTACTGTTAATGGAAAAAAAATCACAGCCCCATCTCCATTTCTCAACTGAGCTGATTGAACATCTGGCCCAGCTGCAGCGCTCACTCTTCGTCAGTCGTACATCACATGTCCGTCGTGAAGATGATGTTTGGCTTTTCTTTTCTAAAACTACTGACCGAGTTTAATTAAAAGTGGTTGGAGTGAGGGTAAGGTGCAATAATGTTTCAGAATTTTCTTTTCACCTAGCTGAGCTCTGAAAGTGCACTATATTTGCTTTGTCTACTGTTTTGCAGCGACAACTTCCATGACGTAAATCTCAAATTGCCGAAACTGTGCTCAAAGTTCTGATAGAGTGTGTAGATGTCCATATGTGTTCAGATTATTGAAATGACTTTTTGTGATTTCTACACAGCTTAATTGCTGGAACACTTATTTTTACAAACAGAAAACTGTACCCGCTTCCGTGAGGTACATTTATTCCTGTAAATAGTCATACCAAAATCTTTTTTGCTCGATAGTGTTCGTGAGGGCAGGGCTACTGGCCATAAGTGTTCTGGTTTAACTCTTTACCTAACACGAAAGACAAACAAAAACAAAACCCCTGAATATTTATTCTGTTCACTTTGGCGTCAAAAAAAACAGCTTATGGCCCCTCATTAGAACGATCTCCTCAAGCTCGTTCCATTGAGGTGTCATAAGCCATGTTTTTGAGACAAAAATGAAAATAAATAATGCAAAATGAGTAACTTTTGTTAATTAGGTTGGGTAAAGGGTTACGTCCAATGTCCGTGTTGGTTTCAGTACACTTTCCACGTGGTGTACTTTTATATTCTCTCTGTGCTCGACTTTGTCAGAATGTATTGCCTTATTCGCGCCCTATTTGGTTCTCCACTTTGCCTTCTTTCGAGTCATCATTAATATTAACCACCTCTTAGTTCGGTACTTGTATGTTTCACTGGATTTGGAAAAAAGGAATCTTAATTGACAGAACTTAGTTTACCACGAGCTGAATGGTTGCAATTAGATATGAACGGACATCATTTACACAAATTTCTGCAGTCGTAAAACCTATTCAGGGATCCTGTTAGGTTATGCCACTTTCTTGTAGTGTGCCCTTTTCATTTTAATAACATAACAAGTGAGGTAAACTTATTTAAAAACGTAATAAATAATTAGACAAGTTTGCATTCAAGGCGTGGTCACCAAAGGTCAACTTGGATGCAGTTCCACTGTAGGTGTAAAATTTATTATTTATTTATTAGGGTTTAACGACACTTTAACAGCCAATGTCATATCGTGTCGGTGACAATTTTACGGGTGGAGGAAGCCGGAGTACCCTGAAAGAACCACCGAGCAACGACGAGTAGCTGCCATCTCCCCAACATCGTAACTCCACACTGCAGCACAACAGGGTTAGATTGGTTGAAGACATGTGCACTATCGACGTGCAGTACACCTTAGTACATGGAGTACATTGTGTCCCCACGTGGACAATCGGGGTGACGTGCGTTGCCCAAGGACACAACGCGGGAGTCCGAATCCATCGCTCAAACGGCCACCCATCCAAGGACTAACCGGGCTGACGTTGCTTAACTTCGGTGATCTGACGAGAACCGGTTACCACAATGCCACCGCGCCTCCGATAGAGTCTCTAAACATTCTTAATAATTTGAGAACTCTGAGGTGATTCTACGTGTCTCTGGTGGTGCTGTTTTAGTCACTTTAACAACTTTTTTTCTTCAAGTGAAAGGCTCAGTACTTTAGTCAACAGCTGAAAGATATAAAATGTGTTTTAAAACATGTTTTAGTGACTAGAGAAGATTGACTTAGATTGTGTGATTATAACTGTTTACAAAATAAATTTTTAAATAGATTAAAAAATCATTTTGTCTCCCAAAATATCCATGACCCCTGATTCAAATGAGATGGAGCTAAATTTGTTCCAGTGAGCTATATTTTGGAATTAAGAATTAAAAACGATAACAAATTTGAATGGCTATTTTTTAATTAACTCTGGCTAGTTATAGCAATTGTATGAGGCATGGATTAACATTTCAAATGCATTTGTTGCTGATATTTGTAGGCAAAGGCAAAGACGAGATCAAATGAGTGCGTGTATCTGGGAGACTCCGTCCATACGGGACACATCGCAAGAAGGCTGGAAAAAGTGAGTACTTCCACCTTTTTTCCCAATATTTACCATGTTTGGTGAGCTGGTTTTAACATTTACCCAACGTAACGATCAAAACCGCCCAGCTCTATTTACAAAATCACCATTCAATTTTCATTATTTTTTCGTTTTTGTATCAAAACCACAGCTTATGACCGCTCATTGAAACTACCTCGTTCGGCTCATTCCAATGAGGGGCCATAAACTATGTTTTTGACGCCAAAAAATGAAATCAGTATAGTTATTCAAGAATTTGTTTGCCAGTGTCCTCTGCCATTCGTGTCAGGGAAGAGATTAAGTTTGAGATACACAGAGGGGCTTTAGATGAAGACTTTAACCCTTAAGAACTGAAACCTGGGACGTATGGACTTACACACAACTGTATTCAGCGAGATGAGCGTGTTTCTCTTTTTTGAGGAGAGATTCAGGAATATTTTATTCTTCGTCCCTAAAGGGCTGTATAGTTAAAGAGACAATAAGCCGCGATTGCAAACTGACTGCGTTTTTCAAATATCTCTCATTGAAGATAATTTATTTAATTGAATATGATTCTTTTATACGAATCATATTATAAAACGTGAGGGTACTTTTGCATAACGTAAATTGTGGTTTGGTCAAATGGTCAACTTATTTTTTGTCAAAATCGCTGTTTATTGCCCCTTGGGACTAGTCTTCGGCATTGACAGGGGGGTCAGAAAGAGTCAATTTGAAAATACGTTTAGAAGTGTTCCGTCAGACATCCAATTCGAGAGAGTTTGGCACCATGGTATATGATTCAAACTAAAACAGTACGGCGTGTCTGGCCTTCTCTTATCTTGGTTCCATAGTTATTTAAGCAACCTGAAACAACGAGTCCAAGTAAATGGTAGCTTTTCAGAGTATGTAAATGAAGATCATGGTCTGCCTCAAGGCTCAGTGTTAGGTCCCCTTTTCTTCTTGGTTTATATAAATGATATAGCTGATACGATTGAGTCAATTACTGTGTTGTTTGCAGACGACACGTGTTTGACGAACAGCCAGAAGCAAATTCAAGATCTTGAGACTAAAATTAATCTTGACATAGCGAAACTTATTCAGTGGGCCGACACATGGCTTGTAGGCTTTAATGTACAGAAAACACAAACATTCTTGTTTACACTTAAAAGAGATATAACATATCCAGATTTACATTTTGCGGATGAATCACTCTCGTGTGTTCACACACACAAACATCTTGGTTTAAATATCCAATTCAATTTATCATGGGATAATCACATTAAACAAATTGAGCTGGTTCTAGAATTTCACAATTAAGGAAACTAAAATTTTTGTTTGGTCGTAAAACCCTGGAAAAGGTCTACTTGGCTTATATACTTCTTATATTAGAATATGCAAGCCCTGTCTGGTGGGGAGCTGCACAGCATCTAATGAAACAGTTGGATGATACTCATTACGACGCGACCCGCATTATAACAGGACTGACTAGATTCACCTCACATGAACGGCTGATACTAGAGCTTGGAAGGCAGACGATCGGAGAAAGAAGAAATATACAGAAATATACAGAAAATGTGTACCTTTTACAAAATTGTTAATCATTCTTCACCGAAATTTCTGGCCGAGTTGCTGCCTCCCAGGTTAGAGAACATTTCTCATTATGGTTTACAAAATTCTTCCGATTTTGTAATGTATAAGGCACGGACCGAGTTGTTCAAGCGTTCGTTTTACCCATCTTGTGTAGGCTCGTAGAATAAATGACCAGAAGTAATAAGACAATTACAGTCAATCACCACTTTCTAAAAAATGATATCTGATGAAGTTGTTAAACCACCACCGTATTTTTGTAATGGCAAGAGGAAATTAAATATACTCCATAGCAAAATCAGATGCAGCTGCAGTGACCTGAACAGTGATAAGTTTCTAAATCATATTGCAAATTCGCCATTTTTCCAGTGTGGCGAGGTTGTCGAAGACGCGGAACATTATTTTTTCGAATGTCAACAGTTTAGTTTTCCTAGACTTCAACTCAATGTGTGAATTGGTGAATTTCAATATAAATTCAGTTGATATTCCTTTATATGGTGACATGCAGATCCCAAACACACTCATATTTAAGGTTGTTCAAAATATATATCCATGCAACTCGGAGATTTGATTAATGTTAAGTATTCTGACGCAGCAACAGGGCGAGCAGCATGCTTATTTGAGCCTGTCACGCGTAGTATGGACCCAAAAGATGATTTTCTTGGCGGCTGATATTGATGAGGGCATCGTGGCGAAGGACACATTCAGAGTTTATGGTACGACGTGTATCCTCTGAAACTTTATTCGCAACTGATAATTATTTCCATCGTCATGATCACTATTATTATTATTATTATGATACCAGGTCTATGATCTAGTATTGTATTATTTGACGATACCTATCGAGGATATCTTTTGGAGAATCACTTTTTTGTCGTATGAGGCCATGAGGGTCATGAGAACATCCCGCATTAAGGTCTAATTTACTATCCCTCTTAGCCTCATTTCGGTATTTGAGGATACCTATGACCTGATTTTGTATTATTTGAGGATACCTATCGAGGACACCTTCTGAAGAATCCCTTTTTTGTCGTACGAGGCCATGAGGGCCATGAGAAAATCCCTCAATGAGGTCTAATTTACTACCCCCCCCCCCCCCCCTTAACCTCATTTCGTTTGAGGCCGTGAGTGCCATAACAAAATCCTTCAATGAGGTCCAATTTACTATCCCTCTTAGCCTCATTTCGGTATTTGAGGATACATATGACCTGGTATTGTATTATTTGAGGATACCTATCGATGATACCATCTGGAGAATCCCTTTATTGTCGAATGATGCCACGAGGGCCATGAAAAAATCCAACAGTGAGGTCTAATTTACTATCGCTATTAGCCTCATCTCGGTATTTAACAGCCATATCCCGTGACACCCCAATTTCGGCACCCCTTTGTAGTCGTATTAGGCCACGAGGGCTTTGAGAGAAGCCCTCAGTGAGGTTTAATTTACTATATCTCTTAGCCTCATTTTGTTTGAGGCCATGAGGGCCATGAGAAAAATCTCTCAGTGAGGTCTAATTTACTATCCCTCTTAGCCTCATTTTGGTATTTAAGGATACCTATCACCCAGCTCCTATACAGCTCCTATACGGTTCCTATACAGGTGGTCTTACTAACAGCTTCCATATTATTTCCAAAGGTCCAAAGCCACAACTTGTCTATGGTTTATCTGTCCTGTCATTATCTTCTACAGCAGTCTTGTGCCATTGCGGTCTTGTACCAGTACTATTGGCTATACTATCATCCATTAATATTGACTTGTAACACTACTTCCTAGCTATACCTATCGCTGTCTCGACTGTACCTTCGGTCAGATTGATTCACCACCCCCACCCCCACCCCCTCCCCCCCCCCAACATATTCCATTTTATACAACGTCCAATGTAAAATGTCTATAGACAGGCTATATAAGAGATTCCGAAAGTGGGATTTTTATCCGACTCCGTAAAATTGGATTCCGTGTTTTTACATAAACACTCGAGGGTATTCCCTTTCACTATTGGAAAAAAATTAGTTTGAATGGTTGTAGTTAAAAAAATCATTCAGTTAAAATTCAATCTTGTCAAAACCTTGTTGGGTTCATTCAGTTAAACTCTGTTCAGTTCAAAATAGTTCAAACAGTTTTACAGATAAGATTAAGTTAAATATAGTTCATTCAAACAGTTCAAAGGAGTTTACACTGTGTTATTAGGGTTACAGTTCATTCAGGTGAAAACTTTATTGACTTCAAAGTTCAAAACTTTCTTCACTTTGCTGTGTTCTGTTCACTTCGCCAACTTCATTGGAGTAACGTATCTTTAATCTTAGTTGTTTTCTGTCTATTCAGATCTGTCCAACAGTTCATCTTTTTCATTTTGTTATGTTCTGTTCACTTCGATCTTGGTTGTATTGGATCTGTTCATAATTCACTTAGGTCCACCCAGTTCATCTTCGTTTATGTTTCGTCTGTTTAGTTGGGTTCTTGCAATAGGGGTCTGTGTGTTATCAATCCCTTTCCATACCCTCGAGTTTTATGTAAAAACACGGAATCCAATTTTACGGAGTCGGATAAGAATCCCACTTACGGAATCTCTTATGTAGCCTGTCTGTGGGTATTTTACATTGAACGTTGTATAAAATGGCGCATGTTGGGTGGGGTGGGGGGTGAAGTAATCTGTCCGAGGATACAGTCGAGACAGCGATAGGTATAGCTAGGAAGTAGAGTTACAAGTCAATATTAATGGATGATAGTATAGCCAATAGTATTGGTACAAGGCCGCAGTGGCACACGACTGCTGTAGAAGATAATGATAGGACAGATACACCAGACAAGTAGTGGCCTTAGAGCTTTGAAAATAAGATGGAAGCCGTTGGTAAGACAAACTGTATAGGAGCCATATAGGAGCTGTAAAGGAGCTGGGCCATAGGTATCCTTAAATACCGAAAAGAGGCGAAGATGGATAGTAAATTAGACCTCAATGAGTGATTTTGTCGAGCTCGTTCCAATGAGGGGTCATAACCTATGTTTTTGAGACAAAAAAATGAAAATAATTAGTTCAAGAATTGTTTTTGCAACTGTCGTCTGCTTTTCATGTTAGGTAAAGGGTTAATTAAAGTGGATAGAGAGGATGGCAGTTTGGCTTATCAAAATGGCATAAACTCTATTCTTGTCGAGAACTCGAAAAAGAGGTTTCGAAATCGAAATAAAATAGTGGATATTTTATGTGGATACATTTTAACACAGGATTCAAACATCTTCTGTGTAGAGTAGGCGATGGCGACATGAAGAAACGGCCCTCGAATCGACACCATTTGTTATAACAGACCGAATAGATTCAAACGGTCAACTTGGTTTAGTGGATAAAGTCATGTGTACTGAAATGTTCATCTATGTTTCCCGCTGGAGTGCAGCAAGTCTGTTTGATTCGCACATAACGTTTTCCAGTGCTGATTGCGAACCACTCCTGGATACTGAAATATCCAGGAACATTGCACCCCAATGCCAGGATGCATCATATTTTAGAGGCAGCGAGGTATTATCGCCAGAATAAAATCTGCCGTTTAGAAACAACGGATTAATTCATACACTTTCATAATAGCGTGCTAATTTAAAACTTTATTCAACGTACAGGATATCAAAATTTAGTATTTTAATTATTGGGTTTTTTTTTAATTTTCATGAAAGTTCAACGAAACCATATCATGTGACCCCATGTGTCCCATGATATGGTTCCATGATATAGTTTTGTTGAAACCTTTTGAAAAATCTATTTTTTTAACCGCTAAATTTGCAAATTACGCAGGCGGGTGCGGCCGATTCGTTAAGTGAAGAGTTAATTAATTAATAGATGAATTAATACCCTAAGATTTCATTTTATTTGTAACTGATATTTTGTAGAAAAGGGCAAAGATGGCACCATCAGCCTCTGGATATATATGACATCCAGCAGATTCCAACCTCAGAGACCCTACCACCAGAATATCGTACAGAGTGAGTAATATCGTCAGACTAAAATTCTGAGTTGAGAGCCAATGGGTTAATTCGGATACTTTGATAATAACGTGTTGATTTAATTAATGAATAGGCGAATTAACGTGTTAAGATGTTTTTTTCATTCATACAAGCCATTACAATGCCCACGTAATGAATTGAGATATTTACATGTGATTTTCATAGCTTCAAACTCTGAGATCTCCACTGAATCTTTCTAACTCCCTCACTTGGTCTATCCACCCTGTATTTATGTTTGAATTCCAAACATTTTGGAACATTAATTTACACTATTGGCTGACGGGGAGATTTACCAAATAGTTAAGATAGCAAAGTATTATTAAGTCTATCCGCCCTTAATCCTCATCCACCCAAACTCACCCCTTATTGCTTCTAGCGCACCGGCATTACTCGACCCAGTTATCCATCGGCCTGCACCGTTCTGCACACTTTCCAAGTTCTTTAAAGCCATTTGGTTTAGAGGTATCACTTCCGTACCATATGTAAAACTTGGTACACTCACCGTTTTCCAAATTGTTTTCCCCACCAAAACCTTAATGAAGCTGTTTCTGAATGTCAGTTTCATTTGATCAAGGATTCGCCCCCCCCCCCCCACCCCCACACACTCTTCACAGTTAGTTTATTCGTATGGTTTCGGTAAATGCCTTTTCCCGTAATGTTTATATTTACCCCTAACTATTCGCAGCCACATGTCTTTCTTACACAAAGAAGTTTGCTGCTACCTTACGAAATACAGAACTCCCCCATTCTCCATTTTTGAGTAGGTCCCACCTTATGATACACGGGTATAACTTCGGTTTTGCTTTCATATCGTTTGAGTCTCCATTTGTTCCAATATCACCCAACATTTGCCAGCATTTTCTCTAACCCCCTCCCCCCCCCCCCACCCCCTTCGGTTTCTGACACGAGTACCATATCATCTTCGAAAAATAGCCCTGGGATCTTCATCCCTCCAACTGCTAACCCTCCCCACATCGCTTTGCAGGAGTTCATCTCTCAAATCGTTGATGTACAACACTAAAAGAATTGGCGAAAGGATAGAGCCCTGCTTTAGGCCTATCTCTGTTGGCACACGGTTTGTTATTAGGTTACCCAGGCTACGTTCACTTTGTACATCTTTATATAATACTTTCAGAATTCCAATAAACTCACCTCCCAGTCTCAAGACCACAAGCTTTCGCCACATACCCTCATTCCATACCCTACCACATGCCTTTTTTCACCTTCAGAAAGGCCATAAACATCTTTTTCTGTTTGGCTTTCGCAGATTCTATCATTTAGGCCAGTGTGAAAAGATGCTCCGTGCTTCTCCGTCCATTCCTGAAGCCATTTTGAATCTCTCACAGAAACCATTCCTCTTCGATCACATCCCCTAATCTTCCATTCAAGACTTTGCAGTTTGCAGAAAGCTTTTCCAATGTTGCTTCTGACAGAAATTCCCTGATAATTGTCTGATACATCCTATTCCCCATTTTATGTATACAAATGTAACCTTGATTTCTCTCCATTCTTTTGGCACCTCTTGTTTTTCTATGGCTAAATTGAATAGGGTCGTTTAGCGTTTAGAGAGTTGCACCCCCCCCCCCCCCCCCGCCTGCGCCCCCCCCCCCCTCCCCGCGCCATTTTAGGAACTCGTCTATCCCTACAGGCTTTCCGTTCCTTAATTTCAAGACCACTTTCTGTTTCTCCTTGGTTTTTATTTCCCTGCACACGAAGTTCGATAAATATGCTGCGACCTCAATGTGGCACCCCAGTGGGTTCCCTAGGGCCCATCGCTTATTTTTTTACCTTTTCCAAGTGGTTGACTAGTTCTGATGTGACTTGGTTTTGATCGTCTCTAGTTCTGCCCTCAACTTTAATACTCTGTGAATTACTTCCTTTGTTTCTTTTATTCACCCATTTCCAAAATACGTTTGAATTCACCTCCACCCCCCCCACCCCCCCCCCCCACCCCCTGTCATTCTTATCCTTCTAATAAAAGTACAATTTCGCACTCTCGGATTATCGTCTTTAATCTTATTTACGTTATTTAGTGCCTGTTGGTATTCTTCTTTCGCTACCCTGGTGTTGTATAGTAAGGATTAACGCCTAGTTGTGATCTGATTGGTTGATCCTCATCCGGGTAACCTGCATGTTACTTGGTTAGTTTGGGAAGAATTTCCCTGAGTATTGAAAAAGAATAAAGTTTTTGTGTTGTTGTTACACCACTTTGTTCCTTCTACTGCAACTGCTTTCTTAACATGTTATGGCGACGAGAATAAAACTTTATTTACAAACAATATGGCTGTGAATACAATTGCGCAAATTCCTACATTTCTTAATACACCAGGTGAGCCACAGATTTCTTTCAAGTCACGGAAACGAATGTTTGACAATTACTTAACAGCTATTAATGGTGACAGTATGAAGGATAACCCAGAAAAGGCATTACTAATTCATTGCCTTGGAATAGAGGGGCAGAGATTATATTATACTCTTCCAGTTTCAGACAATTCTTTCAAAGGTACAGTTGAAGCCATAGAACATTTTTTTTCACCCAAACTGAACGTTGTCGCTGAGCGATACAAATTTCGGTAAAGGGCCCAACAAGCAGGTGAAAATATGAAACACCACGTTTCTAGTTTACGGGAATTGGTCGTAACTTGTGATTTTGGTTCAATGGCTGATGGGATGATTCGGGATCAGATAGTTGAAAAAAACGTGTGTGCCCCGAATTCGAGAACGATTATTATCAGAACAACAACTTACCTTATCCAAAGCTATAGAAATATCCAAATTAGTGGAAAATGCAATCCATGAAGCGAAAATTATTACTTCAAATAAGTCTGCTGCAGTGAATAGTGTTCGTCCGAAAATACAAAATTTTGTAAATAAAAGAAATTCGTCAGTTTCAAGAAATAAACCGTTCACAAAATCAAAGTCCAATCAACGAGATCATTCCACAAGGTCGACAATGGTTAGTCCTATGCATTGTTGTCGTTGTGGTTCAGTTGAACATCTGGAAAACAATCTCGATTGTCCAGTTAGGAATGTTAAGTGCAAGAAATGCATGAAAACTGGTCACTTCCAGCGTGTCTGTCTTTCGAGTTCGCATGGTGTTGGCGAAGTAACGGTACCTGAGATTACTGTGTTACACTTGAATACAAAAGATTGCATTCTTTCATCTGATGACAAAATTATCTTTGACGTTCAGATTACTGTTCCAGGGAGAAATGATTGCCCAAATTTTAGTCTTGTAGTTGACACTGGTTCTGCTGTTTCAGTTATCCAGAAAAGTGAACATTTCAATGGCGTAACATTACATGCTTCTAAAATTAAATTACTTTCTTTTTCCAAAGAAACTTTACCGGTTCATGAGTGTATCGGTGTAAATGTAACATATGGTTCAAAAACTGTTTCAACAGCCATTTACGTTGTTGAAAAGGGTACATCAATCTTAGGCATGGAATTGATTACTGCTCTTGAGTTGAATATTTTGAGGGGTAAACTTACTGATTCAGTAAGCTGTGCAGCCATTCCAGTATCAGTTGATAGTGACCCCAATGAACAGAAGGCCAGTGATTTATTTGCTGAATTATCTGATATCAACAAACGACCCACAATAGGTCTTGGCAAGGGATTCGTCCATATATTTAAAGTAAAAGAGGGTGTGACCCCAGTCCGTTAAACATTACGTTCCCTCCCACTTCTTTCAATTAGGAAAGAAGTGTCTGATATTTTACGAGAGTTAGAACAAGAAAAAATAATTAAAAAAGTTGATGCCTTCCAGTGGATGTCCCTTATACTTGTTCGAAGGAAAAAGGTATAAGCTTCGAGTTGGCGTTGATTTAAGAGAGCCCAGTAATACCATAGTTGCTGATGGGTCCCCCCTCACTCAGATTGATGAAGTAATTTTAGAGCTTCGGCATTCCAAACTATTTACACGACTTGACTTGAAAAGTGCTTACTACCAACTTGCTTTACACGAATCGAGTCGTAATATGACAACTTTAATTACACATGACGGGTTGTTCTGTTTCTGTCGTGTGCCGTTCGGGTTAAATTCTGCGCCCTCGACTTTCACTAAAATGATGTCACAGATTTTGGGTGATTTGCCTGGCGTTCAGTTTTACATGGACGACGTGGTCGTACACGGGTCTTCCGTCGCTGAACACGAGGAGAATCTCTCAAGAGTTTTACATTGAATCAAAGACAGTGGATTAAAACTCAATCTGGATAAATGTGAATTCCGGAAAACAAAGACAAAATTTCTTGGCTATGAGATATTTGCTGAGGGGCTGAAACCTGATAAGTCAGATATGGCTGCTTTGGTCAAATCTGCTGTTCCATGTGGCATGCCTGAGTTGCGTTCCTTCTTAGGACTGACATCATGGTATAGTAAGTTCGTACCCAATTATTCCACAGTCGTGGAGCCTATGCGAGCTCTTACCCGGGGAAACAAACTTTTTCGTTGGAACAGTTCTGCACAGGAAAGTTTTGAAAAGGTTAAAACTTTAATACTTGATAGTACAGCTTTTACTCTTTACGACCCTGCGTTAGAGAGTATCGTGTCTACTGACACCAGCGACACTGGAATCGGCGCAGTTTTCACCCAACAAAACTCCAACGGGGATGAAAATACAGTTGCGTTTCCTTCTAGGACCTTGAACGAAGCTGAAAGGAAGTACTCAATTGTGGAAAAAGAAGCCATAGCTTGTGTGTGTGCTGTCAAGAAATGGCACACTTGGCTTTGGGGTATGCGTTTTACGCTTCGCACTTATCACCAAGTGCTTACAACATTGCTTTCTACTAAAGGTAATAATAGGGCAGATATGAGAATAGCTAGGTGGCCAGCGCGATTATTTTGATTCACCTATGATATCGTGTACAGAGCTGGTTCCAAAAATGTCATAGCTGACTATTTATCAAGGAAGCCTTTACCTGATACCGTTTCGGTTTCCAAAGAAATGGAGGAAGTTGCTTCAATTTTGAAGGAAAATGATTCCGTGTCTGGGAGTGATTTTAACGATGCTTGCAAATCTTGTCCAGTGTTATCAAAATTACGTGAACAAATGTCTCGTCCGTGGCCGAGTAAAACCAAATTTGATCCAGAACTTGCCCCATTTCTTGGTGTTCGCAGCGAATTATCTGTCCATGGTGATGTTATCACAAGGGGTGAACATCGTCTAGTCGTACCAGTTACTTTACAGCAGAGGTTTATACATCTGGCCCACGAAAGTCACCAGGATATAATCAGAACAAAAACAAAGACTGTGGTCTCTATATTGGAGGCTTAAAATAGAGACACCCAAATAGAGTTTGCAAACAAGAATTGTTCTGTTTGTTACCTCCATGATAAAACTGCCATTAGCAGTACAGCTCATTTGCAATCTGTAAAATTTCCTACCTGAGCCTGGGAGAAGCTCGCCCTGGATATTGTAGGCCCATTTGAACGAACCTCATTAGACTGCAAATATATTATTACTCCAGTAGATTATTATAGTAAATGGCCAGAGGGGGCATTTGTATCAAATGTTACAACTTCAGTTGTTGCAGAAGTTTTGGAAACAGTGTTTAGTCGTGAGGGTTATCCGAAAGAGATTGTTACTGATAATGGTACACAGTTCACTTCGATAGAATTTTCTGATTTTTTGAAAGCTGGGAATATTAAACACCTCCGTTCGTCAGTGTACTATCGGTATCCTCGAGCAAACGGACAAGTTGAAATATTCAATAGAGTATTGAAAGATTCTCTCCAAACTACATGTTTAGAAGGCAGACCACCCAAGTCATTTGTTAGGACGTTCCTGTTAAATTACCAGTCAACTGCTCATACTGCAACTGGAGAATCGCCGTCATTACTACTTCACGGAAAATAAATGAACACCAAATTGAATGTCTTTCGAGCATGTGTTAACAAATCTGTATTTGCCTAGAGAGGTATTCAAAGACCTGTTCGTAAATATCAATTGAAAAATTATACACTGACAGTAAACGTTCGGCCAGGCCACGGTATTTTCGGGTAGGGGATGTGGTCAGGACCAGGAATCCTGGAATAATTAGGAACGGTGAATTTAGGTATTCCAAGCCCAAAGTTATTTTAAACCGGAAAGGCAAACACACATACAGGCTTAATGATGGTCGAGTTTGGAATGCTTCACACTTAGACCTTCTCTCCTGTCCCATACAAAGCTCGTACAAGTTGCTCCTGATTCTGACTCAAGTGTAGGGGTCAAGGAAGTGGAAATATTCACGTGTTTCACGTCCTCCGGTGTGGCACAAGGATTATGCTACTCATTAAAATAGAATGCTGCAGCATATTTTTCTCCTGGAGGGGAAGTGTTGTATAGTAAGGATTAGCGCCTTATTGTGGTCTGATTGGTTGATCCTCATCCGGGTACCATGCGTGTTACTTGGTGAGTTTGGGAAGAATTACCCTGAGTGTTGAAAAAAAATTAAAGTTCTTGTTGTTGTTACACCATCTTGTTCCTTCTACTTTAACTGCTTTCATAACACCTGGCCTCGTTGCTTTCCACCCCTTAAGCTTTGTACTCCTCCTGCACGCAGCATAGATGATCTTTCTGCCCTTTATGGCTTTTTCAATTTGTCATTTACTCTGTACCCAATTTCCTGAGTTGGCTCCCTAAACCTTCCTGTACGTTCCTTCCCTGACTCCACAAGACTCACAACTATGGCATCTGCCATTTTCTGGACATTGGCATCCATATGTATATTCACAAGCTTTGGTTTCAATTTTTCTTCAGACTTCGCCCAGTCAGCAACTTTCTGAGTCCCCAAACCTCCTTCAACCTTCACTTGTTTCTTACCGGGGTTTTACCCTTCATCGTAACTGTAAACAAGTTGTGGTCACTATCCAACACCCTTTTCCCTCATCGTCCACTTCTACCGCTATCACCTCCCTCCATGGGTCGATATCTGTGAGAAAAACGTCGATTTTTCCTCATTTTTATGTGGATACATTTTAACTCTTTACCCAGCGTAACGGCCAAAACCGGCCAGCGCTATTCTCAAAAATCGCATATTATTTTTCATTATTTTTTTCATTTTTTTGTCTCAAAAACATAGGTTATGACCCCCTCATTGGAACGAGCTCGACGAGATCGTTCCAACGACGGGTCATAACTTATGTTTTTGAGACAAAAAATGAAAAAAATCAGTTATTCAAGAATTTGTTTTTCAAGTGTCGTCTGCTTTTCATGTTAGGTAAAGGGTTAACACAGGGTTCAAAAATCTTCTGTGTCCGGTATGGCGATGGCGACATGAAGACGCGGCTTTCTAATAGACACCATCATTTATAAGAGACCGAATAGATTCAAACTGGTCTATTTGGTTTCGTGCATAAAGTCATGAGCACTGACATGTTCATCTGTGTTACATATGGAGTGCAGCCAATCTGTTTCATTCGTACATTATATTTACCTGTGCTCAATGCGAACCAATCCTGCCTACTAAAATGTCCACGAACAATGTACCTCACTGCTAGGAGGCATTAGATTTTAGAGGCAGCGATGCATTATCGCCAGAATAAAAACCTGGAGTTAGGACACAACGGATTAATTCATACACTTTGATAATAACATTTTGATTTAATTAATGAATAGATGATTTGCATTTGTAACTGCTATTTTGTAGAAAAGGGCAAAGGCGGCACCAGCTGCCTGTGCATGTATATAACATACAGCAGACGCAAACCTCAGACTTCCAACCACCAGAATATCGTACAGAGTGAGAACTATCGCCAGACTAAATTCTGAGTTGAGACACCAATGGGTTAATTGAGATACTTTGATAATAACGGGTTGATTTAATTAATGAATAGGCGAATTAACGTATTAAGATGTATTTATCACTCATGTGACCACTCAATGAATACAAATACAAATGTTTACATGTGATTTTCATAGCTTGTAACTCCGAGATCACCATTGAATCGTTTTCTATTAGCCCCCTCACTTGGTCTATCCACCCTGTCTTTATGTCTGAATTTCAAATGTTTTGGAACATTAATTTGCACAATCGGCTGTCGGGGAGATTTACCAAAATAGTTAAGATAGTAGAATAATAAAACGTCTATCGTGCGCTTAATCCTCATCCATCCAAGCTACCCCTTATTGCTTCTAGTGCTGCGACATTACTTGACCCCGTTATCCATCGACCTGCACCGTTCTTCGGGGTTTTCAAGCTCTTTAAAATCATTTGGTTCAGAGTTATCACTTCCGAACTGTATCTTATACTTGGTACACTCACCATTTTCCAAATTGTTTTCCTCAGCAAAATCTTATTGAAGATGTTTCTCAATCTCAGTTTCATTTGATTAAGGATTCTCCTCACCTTCACGGTTAGTTTATTCCTGTGGTTTCGGTAGATGCCTCTTCCCGTAATGCTTAAATTTACCCCTAAATATTCGTAGTCATATGTCTCTCCTACACTAAGAAGTTTGCTGCTACCTTCCGGAATACAGAACTCCCCCTTTCTCTACTTTGAGTAGGTTCCACTTTACGACCCACTGGTATACCTTTGCTTTTGCTTTCATTTAGTTCAAGTCTTCATTTGTTCCCTTATCTCCCAACAATTTTCATCATTTTCTCTAGCTCCCCTCCCCCTCCCGCCCACCCCCTCGCTTTCTGGCACTAGTACCATATCATCTGCCAGAAATAGCCATGGGATTCTCTGCTGCTATCCCCACTTCGCTATGCAGGAGTTCATCTCCCAAATCTTTGATGTACAATGCAAAAGGAATTGGCGAAAGGATAAACCCTTCTTTTAGACCTATCTCCATATGCATACGTTTTGATGTTATGTTACCCAGACTAAGTTCACTTTCTACATATTTATATAATGCATTCAGAATTCCAATCAACTCACCTCCCATGCTGAAGGCCTCAAAATGTCGGAACATCCCCTCCTTCATAGCCTATCACATGCCTTTTTCACACGCAGAAAGGCCATGAAAATCTTGTTTCTTTAGCTTTCACAGATTCTTCCATTTTGGCTAGTGTGAAAAGATGCACAGAGGTTCTTTTTCCCTTCCTGAAGCCATTCTGGAACTCTCACAGAAACCCCTCTTCTTCCATCACATCCTCTAATTTCCCATACAGGACTTTGTAGAAAACGTTTCCAATGTTGTTAGTGACAGAAATTCCCCGATAATTGTCTGATACATCCTGTTCCCCATTTTTGTGTACAAATGTAACCTTGATTTCACTCCATTCTTTTGGCATCTCTTGTTTTTCTATGGCTAAATTGAATAGTGCCGTTTAGCTTTTACGGAGTTCCACTTCTATCCCAACCGTTTTTCCGTTCCTTAATTTCGAGACCACTTTCTGTACCTCCTCAGTTTTTATTTCCCTGCACACGAAGTTCGATAAATTTCCCTTGACCCCAGGGTGGCACTCCGGTGGGTTCCCCAGGCCCCATCGCTTATCGTTTACCTTTTCTCAGTGCTTGACTACTTCTGATGCGATTTGGGTTTGGTCGTCTGTATTTCTACCTTCAACGATCATACTCTGTGAATTACTTCCTTTGTTTCTTTTATTCACCTATTTCCAAATACGTTTGAACTCGACCTCCCTGTCATTCTTTTCGTCCTAATAAAAGTGCAATTTCGCACTCTCCGATTATCGTCTATAACCTTATTTACATTATTTTGTGCCTGTTGGTATTCTTCTTTCGCTACCCTGGCCTCCTTGTTTTCCACCCCCTTAAGTTTTCTACTCCTCCTGTGTGCAGCATTTATTACTTTTCTGCCCTTTATGGCTTTTTCAATTTGGCACCCTAATCTTTCCTACACGTTCCTTCCCTGACTCACAAGGCTCACAACAATGACTTATGCCGTTTTTTGGATGTTGGCTTTGGTTTCAATTTTTCTTCAAACTTCGCACAGTCAGCATCCTTTTTGAGTCCCTAAATCTCCATGGAGCTTCTCTTGTTTCTTATGGATTTTGCCCTCATCGTAACCATTTATTTGTTGGTGTTTAAGGTCACATACTTATGCACAATGGCTAATCGTGGCCTGACAGTTTTACGGGTGGAGGAAGTCGAGAGAGAGAACCACCGAGCATCGACGAGCAACTGTCAGCTCCCCATCGCAGCTGTAATCAAGTTGTGGTTACTATCCAACTCTCTTTTTACCCTCATCGTCCTTGTCTACTTCTATTTGGGAGCGCGGTGGCTCAATATGTAGAGATGCAGGCTGCAAGCCGAGAGGTCCTCGGTTCGAGTGCCACCTGCCCACAACCACGTTGTGTCCTTGGGCAAGACACTTAATCCCAATTGCTCACATGAGGTACGGTGGCGTTGTGTACTTAGGCGTACTGCACGTCGATGGCGCAATTATCTTCAATCAATACTTACCCTGATTGTGTGGAGTTTTAGTACGTTGGGGAGTCTAATAGTTGCTCGCCGTTGCTTATTGGTTCTCTCCTGGTACTTCGGCTTCCTCCACCCGTAAAACTGTCCGATACTGGCTGTCGAAAATGTCGTTAAACTCCAATAAATAAATTCATCAGTGAGAATCCTGTGACCAAGAGTTATAGCTTTAGACTGTACAATTCTTGATTTAATAAAGTTATTACTTCAAGAATCGTGCAGTCCAAAATTACAACCGTTGATCAAGTGCAGAGCTCCATTCACAATATCGCCCCCGTAACTATTGGCACCGGAGTCAGAGCCGGGGTGGGGGCTAGTCCAAACATGGACTGACTGCCCCCTTTTTCTTTTCTTTTTTTTTTGGGGGGGGGGGAGTGTTTGGTACGGCCTTTAAAATTAAAATACAGTTTTTCAGGCCACGTTTGACTAGGGGCAGGCCTAACTCAAGAATCCTGCCAAAGCCGGGTCCACAACGTTTGGGGCCCAGGACCCCCACCCTCTCACCGGTCCTGGGGTGCAGCCAGGCTGTTTCATGCGAACATTACGTTTACCAGTGCTCAATGCGAACCACTCATGACCACTAAAATACCCAGGAACAATGTACCTCAATACCAGGAGGCATTAGATTTTAGTAGCAGCAAGTAATTATCGCCAGCCAGAATAAAATGTGGAGTTGAGAAACAACGGATTAATTCATACACTTTGATAATAACGTGCTGATTTAATTAACGAATATATGAAGTAATGCATTGCGATTTCATTGCATTTGTAACTACTATTTTGTAGAAACCTGGATATACATACCATACACCAGACGTCAACCTCAGATACCACACCACCAGAATACCGTACAGAGTGAGTACTATCGCCGGCCAAATTGATTATCGATGTTTTTACCATATTCGGTAAGCTGATTTTAAACTTTAGATGCCAAGCGACAATTTGGATAAGGAGATTAACTTTTAAAACACGAAGCCTTGAATCCTACTGTCTTATATACCATTGTACTCAACGACTCTGTTAGTGATGCGGACCATAAAAATAGCAGCCCGATACCGCCCGGTTCCTGTGTGTGCGTTTTTTTCCCCAGTGGACCTGTTAATACTGCAGTGTTTTCAAATTTTAACCAATATAGGGCATTTTGAGGTCATTTTGTATGTATTTGATGGCGGTGACTGCAAGTTTTTAGTGGATTTCGGACATGATTGATAAACTACCAGGAAAAAGAATTCCGTAAGGCATAATGGCTTTGTAACAAGTAAACTTCTATCTTCTCGTGCTGACATTGAGTGGAACAAGGCTCCATCTGCAATGCATCATCATTGCAGTTCATGTCTTGTTGCACTCATAGGACGATATATTGTATCACTTATGCCTTCACACCCAATGGGCATGACTTGGACCTTAGACTCTAAGGAAGCGTTTTCCCAAAACTGATCCCTCAGTTATTTCGCAGGTTATGTTGGAAGATTGAAGTCCAGGAATGAGCGTTGTGTCCCGATCTAGAGATAATTTTACACATTACAATACTACCTAGACAGCCTCGCCCCCCTTCCCCGGACCGGTCCAGCTTGCTTGCGTACCTGTACAGCAGGGCCTGTCCGATCCGGACCGCGGTCCGGCACTGCACGGATACCGGATCAGTATTTTGCGGTTCGATCTACAATACTAGACCCTCTCTTGTATTTAACCCTTTACCCAACATAACGGTCAAAACCGGCCAGCGTTATTCTCAAAAATAGCCAATTACTTTTCATTATTTTTTCATTTCTTTGTTTCAAAGGCATAGGTTATGACCCCTCGTTGGAACGAGCTCGTTGAGCTCGTTCCAACGAGGGGTCATAACCTATGTTTTTGAGACAAAAAATGAAAAAAATAGTTATTCAAGAATTCTTTTTGCAAGTGTCGTCTGCTTTTCATGTCAGGTAAAGGGTTAAGGGAGGTTCAGAATTATTTAATCCTACAGTCATATTGGCCGTTGTATTAAATTATCCCTGATCCTCGTGTTCAGTTCAGTGTTCGTGTTATCAACTCTCGGACTGCCAACTTATACTTCACGCAAAACTGTATGCAAATGAGGTCAAAAGGTTTAAATAAAAAAATAGATATAACATTATGAACATAGTTTTTATGATAATGCGTGCACAAAGTAAACTGATGGTCAGAAATCTGGAAAAAGCCTCAACCATGAGAGGGGGATGTTAATGATTAAGAGTTTAGATCAAAAGGTCGGTTGCCTTACAAAGATGGTCCGGCTATATCAAAATGTTTTCCACATTACCAGATGATATAATCCCCTCCCCTGGGACTTCAATCACGTATTTCAGGCATGTTGCAGCACAGTAATTCCCCGTCTTCTCTTTGACCCTCGCAAATAAGCTTCCACAGCACCAATGACCTCATTAAGAAAGGTTTGATATAAGTTTTGGGAAGAATCAGAGTCAGAGCAGAGGGGGCAGGATCAGGAGGGTAATAGATTAAAGCTGAATTATCTGAATGAAGCTGCCACTTTTAAGAAGAAAAATATCACCTTCGGCAATCTTTTTCTTTTCTCTTTAGGCTTTTCCCTCTGGAAAAGACTATTGTTTTTCTACGGATTATTAGGCTTTTCCCTCTGGAAAAGACTATTTATTTTCTACGGATTATTATTTTTTGGGTTTTTTTTTTTTTTTTTTTTTTTTGGGGGGGGGGGGGGGGGGGGGTTTCCACACATTTTGTCCGCACAATTCCGAAGCCATTTTCGGACCGATTTTCACAAAATTTTGCACACGCATAGAGGGGCACAAAATCTAAAAATGTACCGAAGCGGAATTTTCGATTTAACCCTTATTTCCTCAGAATTGGCAAAAAACTGTCAAAATTGGGGTTTATCGGCACTTTCTCGAAATACGTCTTGTAGATTTTTTTTAAACCTTCATCATTGATAGACCTGCCTGTGCCACGACCTTTGATACACATGACATATCTGGCGATGCATATGGTAACCCTCCAGGGGCTGCCAAACATCGAAATTTTGATGAAATGGGCCGGTTTTAGGCCCCCAGAGAACCCAAACGATACATGAGAGATAAACATAACTTCATTTATTGGAAGTGGAATTCACCGAGGATCATTTTTGTAAGTAATAAGGGTGTTCAAAAAACCAAACGTTAACCCGTTTTGGGCTGGTTAAACAGCAATACCCCCATAAAGCTAAAGAATTCAGGTTTTCCGTGGATTTCTCTAAACGAGTCTTGTAGATTTTCAAGAAAAAATTGTCACTCCCAGGCCTTGATGTGACAATAGAAGTTGCATGGACAAAATACTGCGGTGAGCATTTGTTAACCCTCCACGGGCTGCTAAAAGTCAAAATTGTGATAAAATGGGCTGTTTTTGGACGCCAACAGCACCCAAACGGTATACCACAGAGAAAGTGGCCTTCATTTATCGGACGCAAAATTGATCGGAAAATATTTTTGAAAGTGGTAAGGGTATTCAAGATTCGACGTCTTAACCCATTTTGGGCTGGTTAAAGAGAGATACCCATTAAAATCTTAAAATACCCATTTTCTGTGGATTTCTCTAAAAACATCTTGTAGGTTTTCAAGAAAAAATCGGCTATTCGCAGGTCTTGGTGCGACATTACAAGCTGCATGGACAAAATATTCCGTTCAGCATTAGTTAACCCTTCCAGGGCTCCCCAACGTCAAAATTGTGATAAAATGGGCTGTTTTTGGACACCAACAGCACCCAATGGGTACACCACAAAGAAAAGCGCCTCCTTTTATCGAGTGTACAATTTATACAGAAACATTTTTGTAAGTAGTAAGGGTATTCAAAAGTCGAAGTCTTAACCCATTTTGGGTAGGCTAAGAGAGATATCCCTTAAAAGCTTTAAATTCCCATTTTCTGTGAATTTCCCTAACAGTAACTTATAGGGGTTCAAGAAAAATTGACTATTCGTAGGTTTTTATGTGACATTACAAGTTGCAGGGACAAAATACTCCGGTGAGCGTTTATTAACCATCTACAAGCTGCCAAGCATCGTAATTTTGTTGACGTGGGCTGCTTTCGGACACGCACAGCACCCAAAGTATACACGAGAGATAAACATAATCACCTTTGTTGGAAGTGGAATTCACAAAGGACCATTTTTGTAAGTAATAAGGGTATTCAGAAAACCAAGCGTTAACCCCTGTTGGGGAGGTTAACAGGGATACCCATCGAAAGCTTAAAAATCGTTTTCCCTGGATTTCTTTACAAACATCTTGTAGGGTTTCAAGAGAAAATGGCCGTTGATAGGTCTTGGTATCACATTACCAGTTGCATACATTATTCTGGTAGGCATTTGTTAACCCTCCATGGGCTGCTAAATGTCAAAAATTTTGAAGAAATAGTCTGTTTTTGGACACTGACAACATCAAATGGAAATGCCACAGAGAAACGTAACTTCTTTTACTGGACGCAAACCTGATAGAGAAACATTTTTGTAAGTAGTAAGGATATTCAAAAATCGAGGTCTTAACCCATTGTCGACTAGTTAAGGAGATATACCCCTCAAAAGCTTAAAATTCCCGTTTTCTGTGGATTTCTCAAAAAAATCTAGCACGTTTTCAATAAAAATTGACCATTTGCAGGTCTTTGAGTGACATTACAAGTTGCATGGACAAAATATTCCGGTAAGCAATTATTAACCCCCCAGAGCCTGGAAAGTATAGACATTTTGAGAAAATGGGCTGTTTTGGGGCACCCATAACACCCAATGTGTACCTGCGTGATAAACATAACCTTCCTCATTGGAAGTGAAATTCACTGAGGATCATTTTTGTAAGTAATGAAGGTATTCATAAAACCAAGCATTAATCCGTTTAGGGCTGGTTACAGAGCGATACCCCTCAAAAGGTTAAAAATTCGTATTTTCCGAGGATTTCTCTAAAAGCCTCTCGTAGGTTTTCAAGACAAATATTGGCCATTCCCATTTGAGACTACTATACTCACCTTGTATGAACTCGAAAGTAAGTGTATAGTTATTTATTATCAAGAATAACTGCCCATAAGCTCCACTCTCACTGTGTCCCGCTTCATCGGTCAATTCCACGGTGTCCCACGCCAGCGGTCGATTTATCCAAACAGAATTACCAAGGTTACCACATCCTCCCTGCCTCTTTCTCCAACCAAACACACATTGAAAGGTACGCCTCCCATCGTATTCCACACTGCCCTGCATGATATCATTTATTATTTATTTATTGGTGTTTAAGGGCATATACTTATGCGCAATGGCTAATCATGACCGTGACAGTTTTACGGGTGGAGGAAGCCACAGTACCTGGAGAGAACCACCGAGCAACGACGAGCAGCTGCCAGCTTCCCAACATCGTAACTCCGAACTGCAGCACAGGCAGGGTTAGATTGGTTGAAGACATGCGTACCGTCGACGTGCAGTACGCCTTAGTACATGGCGGCATCATGCCCCCATATGGACAATCAGAGTTAGGTGCCTTGCCCAAGGACACAGCATGGGAGTCCGAATTGATCGCTCAGACGGCCACCCATCCAATGATAAACCAGGCTCAACGTTGCTTTACTTCGGTGATCTGACGAGAACCGGCTACCACAATGCCACCGCGCCCCGCCACTGCACGATAAGAAAGCAGTAAATAACGTTAGCTGCAATGGGATCAGTTACTTATAATACCAAATAGTGTTGACACTATAGCATTTCCCCGACAGTGGGTCCAGGTATATACTAGTCTGTAAAACGGCTATACACTGCCCCTCCTCCGCCCCAGGGTGGCGACGTGGCAGTATATATCCATCTTACTGACGCTATGTTGTGCTTAAGGAACCTTACAATAAAAGGTGGGGGTCCCCAACATGGGAAGGGGGCAGGTATATTTACTACTCTGTAAGGTGGTTATCAAATGCAGTGGTGCATGGCGCCAAGATTTCCCCGGCAGTGGGGCTAGATATATACTAGTTTGTAAGACGGCTATACTCCCCTTCTCCGTCCCAGGGTATATTTTATCTACACATATGTACAAACAACACTTCCTATTTATGAATGTAATAACTTTATGTTTGTCGTTGTACGTATGGATATCTTCATTGTAATAAATAAAACTAATCCTACGGGGAAAAACCAATTGGAGAGAAATTTACTTCTGCTATTAACAGACATGTGATAGGTGAGCTCTACAAGGTGTGAAAAAATGACATAATAATGCATAACAACTGTGGTCTAATAGGAGATAATTGATACAAGACCAGACATCAATATTTTTGATACATTTGAGATAAAATGGACCATTTTCAAAGAGACACAGCACTCGGTGGGTATGTGTCAAACAAACATAACTCCTTTTGTCGGACATTGACTCGTAGGACGACAATATTGATATTAACCCTTCCACCGTTAATGATGGTTTTTACGTAAACAATGTTTTATCAAACTGAGTCATTTGAGACTACTATATTCACCTTTCTCTTAAAATCAATGGAGGAACTTCAGTGAGACAGTTAAAAACAATTCATCAGACACTGTGGCGTCATGAAGAATCATGGAATCTCATCGGGAAAAGCCATGATTCTCCAGAATCATAAAGTCTAGTTATTTTTAGGCTTTTCCCTCTGGAAAAGACTATTGTTTTTCTACGGATTATTATCATTTTTTTTTTTTTTAGGCTTTTCCCTCTGGAAAAGACTATTGTTTTTCTACGGATTATTATTATTTTTTTTTTTTTTTTTTTTTTTTTTCCACACATTTTGTCCGCACGATTCCGAAGCCATTTTCGAACCGATTTTCACAAAATTTTGCACACTCATAGAGGGGCACAAAATCTCAAAATGTACCGAAGCGGAATTTTCGATTTAACCCTTATTTCCTCAGAATTGGCAAAAAACTGTCAAAATTGGGGTTTATCGGCACTTTCTCGAAACACGTCTTGTAGATTTTTTTTAAACATTCAGCATTTCTAGACCTGCCTGTGACACGACTTTTGATACATACGAGATATTCGGCGATGCATATGGTAACCCTCCACAGGCTGCCAAACATCGACATTTTGATGAAATGGGTCGGTTTCAGGCCCCCACTGCACCCAAACAATACATGAGAGATAAACATAACTTCCTTTATTGAAAGTGGAATTCACCGAGGATCATTTTTGTCAGTAATAAGGGTGTTCATAAAACCAAGCATTAACCCGTTTTGGACTGGTTAAACAGCAATACTCCCCCCCCCCCCCCAAAGCTCAAAAATTCATGTTTTCCGTGGATTTCTCTGAACGAGTCTTGTAGATTTTCAAGAAAAATTTGTTACTCCGAGGTCTTGGTGTGACAATAGAAGTTGCATGGACAAAATACTAAGGGGAACATTTGTTAACCCTCCATGGGCTGCTGAAAGTCAAAATTGTGATAAAATGGGCTGTTTTTGGACGCCAACGACACCCAATGGGTACGCCACAAAGAAAAGTGCGTTCTTTTATCGAGCCCACACGCTATACGGAAACATTTTTGTAAGTAGTAAGGATATTCAAAAGTTGAAGTCTTAACCCTTTTGGGCAGGCTAAAGAGAGAGACCCCTTAAAATCTTAAAATTCGAATTTTCTGTGGATTTCTCTAAAAACATCTTGTAGGTTTTCAAAAAAAAAATGACTACTCGCAGGTCTTTGTGTGACATTACAAGTAGCATGGACAAAATATTCCGGTGAGCGTTTGTTAACCCTCCACAGGCTGCCAAGCTTTGTAATTTTGTTGAAATGGGCTGTTTTCAGACGCACACAGCACCCAATGTGTACCTGAGAAATAAATATAATCTCCTTCGTTGGAAGTGGAATTCACCGAGGACCATTTTTGTAAGTAATAAGGGTATTCAGAAAACCAAGTGTTAACCCGTTTTGGGTGGTGTAAGAGTGATTCCCCCAAAAGCTTAAACAATCATGCTTTACGTGGATTTCTCTAAAAATGTCAAGTGGATTTTCAAGAAAAAACTGGTCCGTCGCAGATCGTGGTGTAACATTATAAACTACAAGGACAAAACATTCTGATAAGCATTTGTTAACCCTCCACAGACTCTCAAATATCAACACTTGATAAAATAGGCTGTTTTCAGCCCCCCACAGCACCCAACCTGTAGCTGGGAAATAAACATAACTTCCTCTTTTGGAAGTGGAAATCACCGAGGATAATTTTTGTAAGTAATAAGGGTATTCAAAGAACCAAGCCTTAACCCGTTTTGGGCTGGTTAAACAGCGATACCCATCAAAGGCTTAAAAATTCAAGTTTTCCCTGGATTTCTTTAAAAACATCTTGTACATTTCAAGAAAAAAATGGTCATTTATAGGTCTTAGTGTGCCATTACATGTTGCATGGACAAACTATTCCGGTCAGAATTTGTTAGCTCTACACCAGCATCTGAACATCAAAAGTTTGATAAAATGGGCTGCTTTGAGACACCAACAGCACCCAATGGGTATGTAAAGGCTAAACAAAACTTCTTTTACTGTGCGTAGAATTCACAGAAGATCAGTTTTGTATGTAGTAAGGGTATTTAAAAGAATGCAGCTTAACGCATTTTGGATTGGATAAGGAGAGATACCCCTTAAACGCTTAAAATTTACATTTTCCGTGGATTTCGCTAACTGCTTGTTGGGAATTTTCAAGAACAATTTGACATTGGCAGGTCTTACAAATTGCATAGATAGAATATTCCGCTAGTCGTTTGTTAATCCCTCTACAGGCTGCTAAACGTCAAAATTTTAATAAAATCGGCTGTTTTCGGGCAGCAAATGGGTATGCAATAGATAAACATGACCTCTTTTATCAGACTTAGAATTCCTGAAGGATAATGTATGATAGTATTGAGGGTATTCAAGGGAGCGCGGTGGCTCAGTGGTAGACTGTTGTACTTCTATGCTAGAGGTCCCGACTTCGATCCCCGTCCGGGACGATTCACGTTGTGTCCTTGGGCAAGGCACTTTGGCCCGGTTGCCGACATGGGGGCACGATGTCCCCGTGTACTAAGGCATACTGCACGTCGATGGTACACATGTCTTCAACCTCTGTAACCCTGCCTGAGCGGAGCCTGAACAGAGTTAGAATGTTGAGGAGCTGACAGTTGCTCGTCGATGCTTGGTGGTTCTCTCCGGGTACTCCGGCTTCCTCCACCTCTAAAACTGTCACGGTCACGATTAGCCATTATGCATAAGTATGTGACCTTGAACACCAATAAATAAATAAATAAATAAATAAATAAATAAATAAATAAATAAATAAATAAATAAATAAATAAGGGTATTCAAAAAAACCAAGCCTTAACCCTGTTTTGTCGGAATAAAGACAGACAGCCACCGCCGTGTACGCTGCCTACATTACTTGTAAAACCGACCCCCCCCCCCCCCCCCCCCCCCCCCCCACTAAATCTTCTGCGAGGTGCGGTTTCGGACCCGACCACCTGACGGTTCTGACCACATCAAATAACACACCTTCGTTGTATTTAGCAGCATGGATTTCCCCAAGAAGCAAAGACAAAAATACGTCTGCGGAAAATAATGGCAAATATTTTATTTAGCCTGTATTTTGTTCGTATAGAAAATTTCTCACCCACATATACCTACAAATGATTCAATGATACAATTGGACATATTTCTCTCATAAAACGTGAAAAAACACTTGATTTATTGCATTTTAGGATTGCGCATGTATATTCTTAGAAGATTCTCTGTCTGTTATTAAACTACGGCGTGTCTTTGATCTCGTTTGGGACGATCAGTGATTAGCACCTTTTCGACAAGAGCCATCGAAATTGAAAATAAAAAAATAATCAAATTTCACTAAAACCTTTTGCAGAATCGTGTTTTTCAGAAAACGCTTTCGCGATTGCGTGTGTCGTTTTCAAAATTCGGATCAGTAAGCACGAAATTATAAATATGTTGTTGTCAATAACAAAATTGAAAGCATGTCGGTCAAACTTGCATGACGTCAGAACTCGACCCGGGTAAAATACTGCGGTGTAGTGAAAGGACGAGAGTAAGAAACGCTGATATCGCAGTAGGCTTTAAAATGTCCATGGAATGGTCCTAAAATCAAGTTTATATTTGCAGCTTTATTGAAAATAGGTTTCCCGTTGTTTCTTGTTGAAATGTTATTTCTGTCAAGGCCAAGTACCATAGAAAATTTGGAATACTGGGCAGTGGGATAGGACACCTGCCCCATGAACAACTGCCTTCTATTAAAATTAATTAGCGGGGACACCCCCCCCCCCCCCCCATGCTATTTATTTTACCTAGGACACCTGCCCCTGCTGTTTTTTTACCTAGGACACATGCCCCCCCCCCCCCCCCCCTTACTGTTAGATTAGATTAAACATATTTTATTTGCCATTTGCCAATGCAAATCAGGATTGTAGGACAAGTGCTTACCACTTAGAAGCCCCTCCGTTCCTGTACAGTGACTAATAATTTACAATATGGCAGAACGTATTCCATAAATAACAGAATCTAGCAAAATCTAAATATTATAAACATTATAGACAAACACAAATTAAACTGAGAGAAAGAGAGAGAGAGAGAGAGAGAGAGAGAGAGGAGATCAAAAAAATAAATAGAATATAAAGAAAAAAAGAAAACATGAAATACAACATTAGATCCAGTGATGATGCCCGCCACCCACCCATTTGCATTCTGTAGTATCTTGGCCGTAATGGGAGTCTAAATTAATATCTTGATTACAGCCACTGAGCATAGGTTTTCACTTCTGGGGATGTTCACACAACTGTTTTTCACCAAGTACACCTGCCCTGCCCCCGTTTGTTTGCTAACGGGCCCCTCCCCATTGACCTTTCTATTTTTAGAAGCACCCGGGCCGACGGGGAGAGGGCGTTGTTGGGAGCATGGCTAGATTTTGCTATAAAATGGGGTTGAAGGAAGGTACCCTCAAATCTGGGTCGAAAGTGGCGAAAATGACAAAAGGCTACTTCAACGTATGGTAACGGTATAAACTACAGGCGATCTGGGCGATGTACAGACAAAAAATCATACCTTGGAGCCGGTTAGGCAATTTGGTACAAAAAACTCCGACTTCATGCTCAATCGCTGCTCTACAGTAGTCTACAACAGTCCCCAAGTCCATTCCAAACTGATAGAGTCGGGACGAATAGTACTCTCACTTTCCACGCGATGCGTGGTGTTCTTCTCGCGGCCTCGACACTCGCAACAGATGCCAAAATGTCGGCCAGGGTGCGTAGAACAAGTTCTGAAAATTAGAAGTCGCTGCCTTCAGCGGTCTAGACACGGTTCATGTTTGTGAGAAGTACAATTTTAATGTCTAATTGGCAAACTTTCGTTAATCGTTTCCCGCCAAAAAACCTTCTCACCGCCGATTTCTTTTCACTTCAACTTCTGACGATTATCTAAGGTTTAAAGATAGTGTCAGGATACCCCTCCCCCGCCGCTCTTTTGGAGCTGGATAGGCAATGTGGCACCGAAACCTGGGACGTTATGCTCAATCGCAGCTCTATAGTCGTCTACAACACTGCCCGTGTCCATTCTAAACTGAAAGAGTCGGGACGAATAGTACTCTCACATTCCAAGCGATGCGTGGTGTTTTCCACGCGGTCCGGACACTCCAAACAGATCCCAAAATGTCGGCCAGGGTTCGTAGAACAAGTTCTGAAAATTTCAAGTCGCTGCCTCCAGCGGTCTGAACACCGTTCTTGTATGTCAGAAGTGCTATTTTAATGTCCAATATACAAATCTTCGTCAATCTTTTCCTGCCTGCTAGAAACCCAATCACCGCCAATTTCTCTTGACTTTAAACTTCTGAGATTCTCGTAGGTTTAAAGGTTGTGTTGGGTTCCCTGGGTGGCTGTCTTAAAGAAGCAACTTCTATTTACAGTCAACTCTCCACCAGTCACACACAATTGTAACATTTAAGTGGACTTACTTCAGCGAGGAGGCACTGAAGGATTCTGCGCCCATTCCCGACGTCTTTTTCGAACTGGCTTGAAAAGGAGGGACAAAATTCAAACAATTACCTCCTCTCTCCAAAACACCATATCTCAGTCAATTCTATGCAGATTTCCATGAAAGTTTCACTCCTTGTTCATGAATAGATGTGGCATCACTTTCCATGACGAGCGACATGAATTTCGCATTTCGTCACGTCGAATTGGAAAAGAGCGTATGCGCAGGGATTTCTCTGAAAACATCTTGGAAGATTTTAAAGAAAAAATGGCCATTTGCAGTTCTTAGTGTGACATTACAAGTTGCATGGAAAAATATTCCTGTTAGCACTTGTTAACCCTCTACAAGCTGCCAGACATCAATATTTTGGATACATTTGAGATAAAATGGACCATTTTCAAATAGACACAGCACTCAGTGGGTATGTGTGAAACAAACATAACTCCTTTTGTGGGTCATTCACTTGTCGGACGACGATATTGATATTAACCCATTCCACCGTTAATGATGTTTTTTACCCAAACAATTTTCTTATCAAACGGAGTCATTTGAGACTACTATACTCACCTTTCTCATAACATCAATGAAGGAACTTCAGTGAGATAGTTAAAAACAATTCATCAGACACTGTGGGGTCATGAAGAATCGTGGAATCTCATCGGGAAAAGCCATGATTTTCCAGAATCATAAAGTCTAGTTTTTTTTTTTTTTTTTTTTTTTTTTTTTTTTTTTTTTTTCCACACATTTTGTCCGTACGATTCAGAAGCCATTTTCGAACCGATTTTCACGAAATTTTGCACACGCATAGAGGGGCACAAAATCTAAAAATGTACCCAAGCGGAATTTTCGATTTAACCCTTATTTCCTCAGAATTGGCAAAAAACTGCCAAAATTGGGGTTTATCGGCACTTTCTCGAAACACGTCTTGTAGATTTTTTTTATACATTCGTAATTGCTAGACCTGTCTGTGACACGCCCTTTGATACACACGACATATCAGGCGATGCATATGGTAACCCTTCACAGGCTGCCAAACATCTAAATTTTGATGAAATAGGCCGGTTTCAGTCCCCCACCGCACCCAAACAATACACGAGAGATAAATATAACTTTCTTTACTGGGAGTGGAATTCACCGAGGATCATTTTTGTAAGTAATAAAGGTGTTCAAAAAACCAAGCGTTAACCCGTTTTGGCCTGGTTAAACAGCAATACCCCCATAAAGCTCAAAAATTTGTATTTTCTGTGGATTTCTCTAAACGAGTCTTGTAGATTTTCAAGAAAAATTTGTCACTCCCAGGTCTTGGTGTGACAATAGAAGTTGCATGGACAAAATACTGCGGTGAGCATTTGTTAACCCTCCACGGACTGCTAAAAGTCAAAATTGTGATAAAAGGGCTGTTTTTGGACGCCAACAACACCCAATGGGTACGCCTCAAAGAAACGTGCCTTCTTTTATCGAGCGCACAATCAAAACGCAAACATTTTTGTAAGTAGTAAGGGTATACAAAAGTCGAAGTCTTAACCCATTTTGGACAGGCTAAAGAGAGAGACCACTTAAAATCTTAAAATTCCCATTTTCTGTGGATTTCTCTAAAAACATCCTGTAGGTTTTCAAGAAAAATTGACCACTCGCAGGTCTTTGTGTGATATTACAAGTTGCATGGACAAAATATTCCGGTGAGCGCTTATTAACCCTCTAGAGGCTACCAAGCATCGTAATTTTATTGAAATGGGCTGTTTTCAGGCACGCACAGCACCCAACGTGTACCTGAGAAATAAACATAATCTCCTTTGTTGGAAGCGGAATTCACCAAAGACCATTTTTGTAAGTAATAAGGGTATTCAAGAAACCAAGAGTTAACCCATTTTGTGGTTGTTAATAGTGATACCCATCAAAGGCTTAAAAATTTATGTTTTCCCTGGATTTCTTTACAAACATCTGGTAGGGTTTTCAAGAGAAAATGGCCATTGATAGGTCATGGTGTCACATTACCAGTTGATTGGATAAATTATTCCGGTAAGCATTTGTTAACCCTCCATGGGCTGCTAAATGTCAAAATGTTGAAAAAATAGTCTGTTTTTGAACAACAACAACAACATCAAATGGGAATGCAACAGAGAAACGTAACTTCTTTTACCGGGTGCAAAACTGATAGAGAAACATTTTTGTAAGTAGTAAGGATATTCAAAAATCGAGGTCTTAACCCATTGTCGACTAGTTAAGGAGATATACCCCTTAAAGCTTAAAATTCCAGTTTTCTGTGGATTTCTCAAAAAAAAAAATTCAAGATCAATTAACCATTCGCAGGTCTTCGAGTGACATTACAAGTTGCATGAACAAAATGTTTCGGTAACCATTTGTTAACCCCCCAGAGGCTGCCAAGCATTGACATTTGGAGAAAATGGGCTGTTCTTGGGCAACCATAACACCAAATGTGTACCTACGAGATAAACATAATCTCCTTCATTGGAAGTGGAATTCACCGTCGATCATTTCTGTAAGTAATGAAGATATTCACAAAACCAAGCATTAACCCTTTAGAGCTGGTTACAGAGAGATACCCCTCAAAAGGTTAAAAATTCGTGTTATCTGAGGATTTCTTTAAAAACATCCCATAGATTTTCAAGAAAAAATGGCCATTCTCAGATCTTAGTGTGACATTACAGATTGCATGTACAAAATATTCCTGGAAGCATTTGTTAACCCTATGCAGGTTCTCAAACATCAAAATGTTGATAAAATAGGCTGTGTTTGCGTACCCACAGCACCTGAAGTTGGGAGGAGAGATCAAAATAAGTGGAAGTAGAATTCACTGAGAATTATTTTTGGAAGTAATAAGAGTATTCCAAAAACAACACTTAACCCATTTTGGGCTGGAAAAACAATGATACCCATCAAAAGCTTAAAATTCCTGTTCTCCCTGGATTTCTCTGAAAACATCTTGTAGATTTTAAAGAAGAAATGGCCATTCACAGTTCCTGGTGTGACATTACAAGTTGCATGAATAAATATTCCTGTTGGCACTTGTTAACCCTCTACAAGCTGCCAGACATCAATATTTTGCATACATTTGAGATAAAATGGACCATTTTTAAATTGACACAGCACTCAATGAGTATGTGTCAAACAAACATAACTCCTTTTGTCGGTAATTGACTTGTTGGACGACGATATTGACATTAACTCACTGCACCGTTAATGATGGTTTTTACCTAAACAATTTTTTATCAAACTGTGTCATTTGAGACTACTATCTTCACCTTTCTCATAACATCAATGAAGGAACTTCAGTGAGACAGTTAAAAACAATTCATCAGACACTGTGGGGTCATGAAAAATCATGGAATCTCATCGGGAAAAGCCATGATTCTCCAGAATCATAAAGTCTAGTTTTGGGGTTTTTTTTTGTTTTTTTTTTGTTTTTTTTTCCACACATTTTGTCCGTACGATTCAGAAGCCATTTTCGAACCGATTTTCACGAAATTTTGCACACGCATAGAGGGGCACAAAATCTCAAAATGTACCGAAGCGGAATTTTCGATTTAACCCTTATATCGTCAGAATTGGCAAAAAACTGCCAAAATTGGGGTTTATCGGCACTTTCTCGAAACATGTCTTGTAGATTTTTTTTATACATTCGTCATTGCTAGACCTGTCTGTGACACACCCTTTGGTACACATGACATATCAGGCGATGCATATGGTAACCCTCCACAGGCTGCCAAACATCGAAATTTTGAAGAAATAGGCCGGTTTCAGGCCCCCACTGCACCCAAACAATACACGAGAGATAAACATAACTTCATTTATTGGGAGTGGAATTCACAGTGGATCATTTTGGTCAGTAATAAGGGTGTTCAGAAAACCAAGCGTTAACCCATTTTGAGCTGGTTAAACAGCAATACCCCCATAATGCTCAAAAGTTCGTGTTTTCCATAGATTTCTCTAAACGAGTCTTGTAGATTTTCAAGAAAAATTGGTCACTCTCAGGTCTTGGTGTGACATTACAAGTTGCATGGATAAAATATTCCGGTCAGCATTAGTTAACCCTCTCCGAGTGCTGAACGTAAAAATTGTGATAAAATGGGCTGTTTTTAGACGCCAACAGCACCCAAACGGTATACCAGAGAGAAAGGGGCCTTCATTTATCGGACGCAAAATTGATCGGAAAATAGTTTTGAAAGTGGTAAGGGTATTCAAAATTTGACGTCTTAACCCATTTTGGGCTGGTTAAATAGCGATACCCATTAAAATCTTAAAATACACGTTTTCTGTGGATTTCTCTATCAACATTTTGTAGGTTTTCAAGAAAAAATCGGCTATTTGCAGGTCTTGGTGTGACATTACAAGATGCATGAACAAAATATTTCGGTCAGCATTAGTTAACCCTCCCCGGGCTGTTGAAGGTCAAGATTGTAATAAAATGGGCTGTTTTTGGACATCAACAGCACCCAAAGTGTACACCACGAAGAAAAGTGCCTCCTTTTATCGAGCGCACAATTTATACGGAAACATTTTTGTAATTAGTAAGGGTATTCAAAAGTCGACGTCTTAACCAATTTTGGGCAGGCTAAAGAGAGATATCCCTTGAAAGCTTTAAATCCTCATTTTCTGTGAATTTCCCTAACGGTAACTTGTAGGGTTTCAAGACAAATTGACTATTCGTAGGTCTTTATGTGACATTACAAGTTGCATAGACAAAATACTCCGGTGAGCGTTTTTTAACCATCTACAAGCTGCCAAGCATCGTAATGTTCTTAACATGGGACTGTTTTCAGACACGCACAGCACCCAATGTATACATGAGAGATAAACATAATCTCCTTTGTCGGAAGTGGAATTCACAGAGGACCATTTTTGTAAGTAATAAGGGTATTAAAAAAACCAAGCGTTAACCCCTGTTGGGGAGGTTAAGACGGATACCCATCGATAGCTTAAAAAATCGTTTTCCCTGGATTTCTTTACAAACATTTTGTGGGGTTTCCAAGAGAAAGTGGCCGTTGATAGGTCTTTGTGTCATATGACCAGTTGCATGGATAAATTATTCTGGTAGGCATTTGTTAACCCTCCATGGGCTGCTAAATGTAAAAAAAAATGAAGAAATAGTCTGTTTTTGGACACCAACAAATGGAAATGCCACAGAGAAACGTAACTTCTTTTACCGGACGCAAAACTGATAGGGAAACATTGATCTTGATAATAACCCATTCTACCATTAATGATGGGTTTTACCTAAACATTTTTTTTTTTTCTCAAACCCAAACCGAGTCATTTGAGACTACTTTACTCACCTTTCTCATAACATCAATGAGGGAACTTCAGTGAGACAGTTAAAAACGATTCATCAGACTCTGTGGGGTCATGACAAAATCATGGAATCTAATCGGGAAAAGCCATGATTCTCCAGAATCATAAAGTCTAGTTTTTTGGGTTTTTTTTTTTTTTTTTTTTTTTTTCACACATTTTTGTCCGTACGATTCAGAAGCCATTTTCGAACCGATTTTCACACAATTTGGCACACGCATAGAGTGGCAAAAAATCTAAAAATGTACCGAAGCGGAATTTTCGATTTAACCCTTATTTTGCCAGAATTGGCAAAAAACTGCCAAAATTGGAGTTTATCGGCACTTTCTCGAAACACTTCTTTAGGATTTTTTTTAAACATTCATCATTACTAGACCTGCCTATGACACAACCTTTGATACACACGACATATTAGGCGATGCATATGGTAACCCTCCACAGGCTGCCAAACATCGAAATTTTGATGAAATGGGCCAGTTTCAGACCCCCACAGCACCCAAACGATACCCGAGAGGTAAACATAACTTCCTTCATTGGAAGTGGAATTCACCGAGGATCATTTTTGTAAGTAATAAGGGTGTTCAGAAAACCAAGTGTTAACCCGTTTTGGGCTGGTTAAACAGCAATACCCCAAAAAAGCTCAAAACTTCATGTTTTCCGTGGATTTCTCTAAACGAGTCTTGTAGATTTTCAAGAAAAATTGGTCACTCTGAGGTCTTGGTGTGACATTACAAGTTGCATGGATAAAATATTCCGGTCAGCATTAGTTAACCCTCCCCGAGCTGCTAAACGTAAAAATTGTGATAAAATGGGCTGTTTTTAGACACCAACAGCACCCAAACGATAAAGCACAGAGAAAGGGGCCTTCATTTATCGGACGCAAAATTGATCGGAAAATATTTTTGAAAGTGGTAAGGGAATTTAAAATTTGACGTCTTAACCCATTTTGGGCTGGTTAAAGAGAGATACCCATTAAAATCTTAAAATACCCGTTTTCTGTGGATTTCTCTAACAACATCTTGTAGGTTTTCAAGAAAAATCGGCTATTTGCAGGTCTTGGTGTGACATTACAAGTCGCATGAACAAAATATTCCGGTCAGCATTAGTTAACCCTCCCCGGGCTGTTGAAGGTCAGAATTGCGATAAAATGGGCTGTTTTTGCACACCAACAGCACCCAAAGGGTACACCACAAAGAAAAGTGCCTTCTTTTATCGCGCGTACAATTTATACGGAAACATTTTTGTAATTAGTAAGGGTATTCAAAAGTCGACGTCTTAACCCATTTTGGTAGGCTAAAGAGAGATATCCCTTGAAAGCTTTAAATCCACATTTTCTGTGAATTTCCCTAACGGTAACTTGTAGGGTTTCAAGACAAATTGACTATTCGTAGGTCTTTATGTGACATTACAAGTTGCATAGACAAAATACTCCGGTGAGCGTTTTTTAACCATCTACAAGCTGCCAAGCATCGTAATGTTCTTAACATGGGACTGTTTTCAGACACGCACAGCCCCTAATGTATACATGAGAGATAAACATAATCTCCTTTGTTTGAAGTGGAATTCACAGAGGACCATTTTTGTAAGTAATAAAGGTATTCAAAAAGCCAAGCGTTAACCCCTGTTAGGGAGGTTAACAGGGATACCCATCAAAAGCTTAAAAAATCGTTTTCCCTGGATTTCTTTACAAACATTTTGTGGGGTTTTCAAGAGAAAATGGCCGTTGATAGGTCTTGGTGTCATATGACCAGTTGCATGGATCAATTATTCTGGTAGGCATTTGTTAACCCTTCATGGGCTGCTAAATGTAAAAACAAATTGAGGAAATAGTCTGTTTTTGGACACCAACAACATCAAACGGAAATGCCACAGAGAAACGTAACTTCTTTTACGGGACGCAAAACTGATAGGGAAACATTGATATTGATATTAACCCATTCTACCATTAATGATGGGTTTTACCTAAACATTTTTTTTATCAAACCCAAACCGAGTCATTTGAGACTACAATACTCACCTTTCTCATAACATCAATGAAGGAACTTCAGTAAGACAGTTAAAAACAATTCATCAGACACTGTGGGGTCAAGAAAAATCATGGAATCTAATCGGGAAAAGCCATGATTCTCCAGAATCATAAAGTCTAGTTTTTGTTGTTTTTTTTTGTTTTTTTTTTCCACACATTTTGTCCGTACGATTCAGAAGCCATTTTCGAACCGATTTTCACAAAATTTTGCACACACATAGAGGGGCAGAAAATCTAAAAATGTATCAAAGCGGATTTTTCGATTTAACTCTTATTTCGTCAGAATTGGCAAAAAACTGTCAAAATTAGGGTTTATCGGCACTTTCTCGAAACACGTCTTGTAGATTTTTTTTAAACATTCATCATTGCTAGACCTGCCTGTGATACGACCTTTGATACATACGACATATCAGGCGATGCATATGGTAACCCTCCACAGGCTGCCAAACATCGAAATTTTGATGAAATGGGCTGTTTTCTGGCCCCCACAGCACCCAAACGAAACACGATAGATACACATAACTGCTTTTAATGGAAGTGGAATTCACCGAGGATCATTTTTGTAAGTAATAAGGGTGTTCACAAAACCAAGCGTTAACCCGTTTTGGGCTGGTTAAACAGCAATATCCCCAAAAAGCTCAAAACTTCATGTTTTCCGTGGATTTCTCTAGACGAGTCTTGCAGATTTTCAGGAAATATTTGTCACTCCCAGGTCTTGGTGTTACATTACAAGTTGCATGGACAAAATATTCCGGTCAGCATTAGTTAACCCTCCCCGAGCTGCTAAACGTAAAAATTGTGATAAAGTGGGCTGTTTTTGGACACCAACAGCACCCAAATGGTATACCACAGAGAAAGTGGCCTTCATTTATCGGACGCAAAATTGATCGGAAAATATTTTTGAAAGTGGTAAGGGTATTCAAAATTCGACGTCTTAATCCATTTTAGGCTGGTTAAAGAGAGATACCCATTAAAACCTTAAAATACCCTCTTTCTGTGGATTTCTCTAAAAACATCTCGTAGGTTTTCAAGAAAAAATCGGCTATTTGTAGGTCTTGGTGTGACATTACAAGTTGCATGGACAACATATTCCGGTCAGCATTAGTTAACCCTCCCAAGGCTCCTCAACATCAAAATTGTGATAAAATTGGCAGTTTTTGGACACCAACAGCATCCAATGGGTACACCACAAAGAAAAGCGCCTCCTTTTATCGAGTGTACAATTTATACAGAAACATTTTGTAAGTAGTAAGGGTATTCAAAAGTCGAAGTCTTAACCCATTTTGGGTAGGCTAAGAGAGATATCCCTTAAAAGCTTTAAATTCCCATTTTATGTGAATTTCCCTAACAGTAACTTGTAGGGTTTCAAGAAAAATTAACTATTCGTAGGTCTTTATGTGACATTACAAGTTGTAGGGACAAAATACTCCGGTGAGCGTTTATTAACCATCTACAAGCTGCCAAGTATCGTAATTTTGTTGACATGGGCTGTTTTCGGACACGTACAGCACCCAATGTATACACTAGAGATAAACATAATCACCTTTGTTGGAACACAGAGGACCATTTTTGTAAGTAATAAGGGTATTCAAAAAACCAAGCGTTAACCCCTGTTGGGGAGGTTAACAGGGATACCCATCGAAAGCTTAAAAATCGTTTTCCCTGGATTTCTTTACAAACATCTTGTAGGGTTTTCAAGAGAAAATGGCCGTTGATAGGTCTTGGTATCACATTACCAGTTGCATAGATAAATTATTCTGGTAGGTATTTCTTAACCCTCCATGGGGTGCTAAATGTCAAAAATTTTGAAGAAATAGTCTGTTTTTGGACACTAACAACATCAAATGGAAATGCCACAGAAACGTAACTTCTTTTACTGGACGCAAAACTGATAGAGAAACTTTTTTGTAAGTAGTAAGGATATTCAAAAATCGAGGTCTTAACCCATTGTCGACTGGTTAAGGAGATATACCCCTCAAAAGCTTAAAATTCCCATTTTCTGTGGATTTCTCCAAAAAATCTAGCACGTTTTAAAGAAAAATTGACCATTTGCAGGTCTTTGAGTGACATTACAAGCTGCATGGACAAAATATTCCAGTAAGCAATTATTAACCCTCCAGAGCCTGGAAAGTATAGACATTTTGAGAAAATGGACTGTTTTGGGGCACCCATAACACCCAATGTGTACCTGCGTGATAAGTTAACCTTCCTTATTGGAAGTGAAATTCACTGAGGATCATTTTTGTAAGTAATGAAGGTATTCACAAAACCAAGCATTAATCCGTTTTGGGCTGGTTACAGAGCGATACCCCTCAAAAGGTTAAAAATTCATATTTTCCGAGGATTTCTCTAAAAGCCTCTCGTAGGTTTTCAAGACAAATATTGGCCATTCTCATTTGAGACTACTATACTCACCTTGTATGAACTCAAAAGTAAGTGTATATTTATTTATTATCAAGAATAACCGCCCATAAGTTCCACTCTCATCGTGTCCCGCTTCATCGGTCGCCAGCGGTCGATTTATCCAAACAAAATTACCAAGGTTACCACCTCCCCCTGCCTCTTTCTCCAACCAAACACACATTGAAAGGTACGCCTCACCTCGTATTCCACACTGCCCTGCATGATATCATTTATTATTTATTTATTGGTGTTTAAGGGCATCTACTTATGCACAATGGCTAATCTACGGGTGGAGAAAGCCGCAGTACCTGGAGAGAACCACCGAGCAACGACGAGCAGCTGCCAGCTTCCCAACATCGTAACTCCGAACTGCAGCACAGGCGGGGTTAGATTGGTTGAAGACATGCGTACCGTCGACGTGCAGTACGCCTTAGTACATGGCGGCATCGTGCCCCCATATGGAGAATCAGAGTTAAGTGCCTTGCCCAAGGACACAGCATGGGAGTCCGAATTGATCGCTCAGACGGCCACCCATCCAATGATTAACCAGGCTCAACGTTGCTTAACTTCGGTGATCTGAAGAGAACCGGCTACCACAATGCCACCGCTCCGCCACTGCATGATAAGAAAGCAGTAAATAACGTTAGCTACAATGGGATCAGTTACTTATAATATCAAATAGTGTTGACACTATAGCGTTTCCCCGACAGTGGGTCCAGGTATATAATAGTCTGTAAAACGGCTATACACTGCCCCTCCTCCGCCCCAGAGTGGCGACGTGGCAGTATATATCCATCTTACTGACGCTATGTTGTGCCTAAGGAACCTTACAATAAAAGGTGGGGATCCCCAACATGGGAAGAGGGGGGGGGGGGGAGGTATATTTACTACTCTGTAGGTTATCAAATGCAGTGGTGCATGGCGCCAACATTCCCCCGGCAGTGGGGCTAGATATATACTAGTTTGTAAGACGGTTATACTCCCCTTCTCCGTCCCAGGGTATATTTTATCTACACATATGTACAAACAACACTTCCTATTTTCGTATGTAATTATTGTAGTTTATAACTTCATGTTTGTCGTTGAATGTATGGATATCTTCATTGTAATAAATAAAACTGATCCTACGGGGAAAAACCAATTGGAGAGAAATTTACTTCTGCTATTAACAGACAGTTGATAGGTGAGCTCTGCAAGGTGTGAAAAAATGGCATAATCATGCATAACAACTGTGGTCTAATAGGAGATAATTGATACAGGGACTATACATGACATGCTCAAGAATTTAAAGTTCACATTTTCTGTGGATATCTTCAACTGGTTCTTACAGATTTTTAAGAACAAATAAACCCTGGAGAAGAAGTATTCTCGCAAGCCTTCATTAACCCTCCACAAACCGTCAGCTATCGAAAGTTTAGGTAAATTTGAGATACAATGGGCTATTTACATTAGACGCTGATTCTCAGACGCTGATATTAATATTAACCCTCTCCACAAACAATGATGATTTAACCAAAACGTTCTTTTATCACACTGGGTCATTTGAGACTATTATACCCACTTTTCTCAAGACATCAATAACAATACTTTAATGATACAATTAAAAACAAATTCTTCAGACACTGCAGGGTCATAAAAAATCCTGGATGTTTATTAACCCTCTACAGACTGCCAAGCATCGTAATTTTGATGAAATGGGCTGTTTTCAGACACGCGCAACACCCAACGTGTACCTGGGAATTACCCATAATCTCCTTTGTTGGAAGTGGAATTCACCGAGGACCATTTTTGTAAGTAATACGGGTATTCAAAAAACCAAGCGTGCACCCCTTTTGTGGTTGTTAATAGTGATACCCATCAAAGGCTTAAAAATTTATGTTTTCCCTGGATTTCTTTACAAACATCTGGTAGCATTTTCAAGAGAAAATGGCCATTGATAGGTCATGGTGTCACATTGCCAGGTGATTGGATAAATTATTCCGATAAGCATTTGTTAACCCTCCATGGGCTGCTAAATGTAAAAATTTTGAAAAAAATAGCCTGTTTTTAAACAACAACAATATCAAAAGGGAATGCAACAGAGAAACGTAACTTCTTTTACCGGACGCAAAACTGACAGGGAAACATTTTTGTAAGTAGTAAATGGATTCAAAAATCGAGGTCTGAACTCATTTTTGACTGGTTAAGGAGATATACCCCATTAAAAGCTTAAAATTCCAGTTTTCTATGGATTTCTCAACAAAAAAAAATTCAAGAACAATTGACCATTCGCAGGTCTTCGAGTGACATTACAAGCATGAACAAAATGTTTCGGTAAACATTTGTTAACCCTCCAGAGGCTGCCAAGCATAGAATATTTGGAGAAAATGGGCTGTTCTTGGGCAACCATAACACCAAATGTGTACCTACGAGATAAACATAACCTCCTTCATTGGAAGTGGAATTCACCGTCGATCATTTTTGTAAGTAATGAAGGTATTCACAAAACCAAGCATTAACCCTTCAGAGCTGGTTACAGGGAGATACCCCTCAAAAGGTTAAACATTTGTGTTATCTGAGGATTTCTTTAAAAACATCCCGTAGATTTTCAAGAAAAAATGGCCATTCTCTGATCTTAGTGTGACATTACAAGTTGCATGTACAAAATATTCCTGTAAGCATTTGTTAACCCTATGTGGGTTCTCAAACATCAAAATGTTGATAAAATGGGCTGTGTTTGCGTACCCACAGCACCCAAAGTTGGGAGGAGAGATCAAAATAAGTGGAAGTAGAATTCACTGAGAATTATTTTTGGAAGTAATAAGAGTATTCAAAAAACAACACTTAACCCGTTTTGGGCTGGATAAACAATGATACCCATCAAAAGCTTAAAATTCATGTTCTCACTGGATTTCTCTGAAAACATCTTGTAGATTTTAAAGAAAAAAATGGCCATTCACAGTTCTTGGTGTGACATTACAAGTTGCATGAATAAATATTCCTGTTGGCACTTGTTAACCCTCTACAAGCTGCCAGACATCAATATTTGGGATACATTTGAGATAAAATGAACCATTTTAAAATTGACACAGCACTCAGTGGGTATGTGTCAAACAAACATAACTCCTTTTGTCGGTCATTGACTTGTTGGAAGACGATATTGACATTAAACCAGTCCACCGTTAATGATGGTTTTTATCTAAACAATTTTTTATCAAACTCTGTCATTTGAGATTACTATCTTCACCTTTTTCATAACATCAATGAAGGGACTTCATTGAGACAATTAAAAACAACAAGACACTGTGGGGTCATGAAAAATCATGGAATCTCATCGGGAAAAGTCATGATTCTCCAGAATCATAAAGTCTAGTTTCTTTTAATTTTTTTATTCCGATAAAAAACTATACAAGTGTAAATATTCAATTATTTTCAGAAACAGAAGTAATATGAAAAGTATAATTACATAATTACATAAGAATACAAGGGTCTATATGCGTTAAACTGTGTCTCAGTAACATTTGTGGGATCTAAACATACTTTTATATTGCGGTGTTTGTTGAACAGAAATAACCAAAAAATAGTTACAGGTCGTTACACATTGAAAGAATATTGTCGCAAGAGAGGATGAAGCATTGTTTTAGGGAGACAACAGAAATGTAAAGAAAAAAGAAAAAAATTAGCTGAGGTCTACTGACCAGTAGCTGAAGTAGAAGGATAAACTTTAAGAATTTCCCATCTTGTGTGAATCATTCGGGATTTTTTCGGAATACACGTGGATGGAGTACAGTTCGAATTCACAGTATCTTCGCAGAACCTCAATAAAACCATGAAAGCTGGATTGACACCTTCGGTAATCTGATAACTTTCTTGCTTGACACTGTTTTGTGTCGAAGTATTTCATTCACGTCATAGCGTGACTCAGACGCGTAACGTCCAATCAGATACGTTCTTACGGGACGTTTTTACGCGTAATCCAGATTCAGTGCATTAGTGCATCTTGAACCTTTCCCAAATGTTTGTATTGCATAAAGTAACATTGTATACAAACAACAGTCGTGGTAAGTAGTAGAAGATATGGAGATCGTGCATCATTTCCGGGACCTCGCAAGTGACGTCATAGTCACGTGACTCAGCAACGTTATATGGGGTTGTCATGTTAGCCCGCGTGAGCGACCATGTTGTGACTTTACGTGGTTAATGTGAAGGCTTTCAATAGAACGGGGGTGTCTTCAAAGAGTGTGTTCGATTGTTCCGGAGTATACTTTAGTAGCATAGAAAATACTGGAACCAGTTTTGCATATTGGTTCCACTTTACATGGTTTTTGTCTGTTCTCATAGTTCAAACCCGATTCTGGCTATTCGTCTTATTGATCCGACCACCCGAACACACATTTCATCTGGCCGCATCATCCAGTCACTTTAATTCTCTACCACGTTCCGTGGTACCCCACCCCCAGCACTTCTATCCAATAAACGACTGGTCTTTGGTACCCCTTCGTATCCCTTTCCTATCGTATGAAGCCATGCAGGTCTTGAGAAAATCACTCAGTGGGATTTAATCTATCATATTCAGACCAAAACGTTTGATTCAGAGTGTTATGGTGGCAACATTCAATTGTGCTTTATAGCCCAAGAACATTAGGTTTCACTAGAGAAAAAAATCGGAGAAAGCTGATTTTTTCAGGGAATGTCGAGTACATGTCACTGAACGATTAGACAAAAGTCCCCTAAAATCCCAGTTGAGCTTTTTTTTCTACAGCCTTTTTTCGAAAACGCGTTTGAAAAAAATAAAAAAAGTCGCACGAACTTTGTAACCTCGAATTGATCCAACTGTATTTTTTGTTTACGCGTATTTCGAGCTACATAATGTCTAATATACATTTGCCTAGAGGAAAATGTGCATTCTGTGACAATTTCTGCGAAAAATTATTGAAAATTCACAAAAAAGTATCGGATTTACGCAAAAAATGACGATTTTCCTAACGGATTTGCTCAAAGGGTCGTAGTACAGAACGGGATGTTAGTTGGACAGACGATAAAAAATCCACCACCATTTGAAGACTTTTATCATTGCTTACAAAATAGACATTATGGAAGACCCCCTCTGCTTCTGGGCGAGTTTCCCTTTTGGCATAAAATTCGTCAGCATGAGAACTCAACTATTTTCGGGCTTGGGACCGAACAGACACGTCTGTGTCTGGCAGCATTAGATCAATAAATAATATTTACAGAATGTACAAAAATCAATAAATAATATTTACAGAATGTACAAATCAATCAACATGGATTAAGTTACATTGACTATTATCAACGCTATATACAGAAATGACATGACCTATATACATATCATTCATCGAACTCAGAAATTTCCGACAGGACAGTGTTTCTGTGGTTGTTACAAGAATCCGAACTGCAATTACACAAACCTGAGCAAGAGAGTCCTGCCTTCTTACACCCACACCTTTTTGTACAAGCACTCTTGCAACCACAACTGATCAGATTCAGTAGGTTATCGGGGGCACAAGACTTTGTGGCTGCAGTCGGTACAAGAAGTCCATTGTCTAGCGACCACCCCCAATCCGTCGGAGGAAGCGAAGTGCCCAGCCATTGTTGGACCTGGAGATAACATCTGTAGACATGTTGTTGTGCAGCATCGCTGCTTGGTGGGAGTGAGGCTAGGTCGATGGGTTTATTCAGTTTAGATTTTGCTACATAACGCTTGTAAGTGACATATCTATATTGGTCGAGAGAGGAAACAGTTTTACTCCCGTATAAGATCAGGAGAAGTTGTTCCCCGGCAGCGGCTACTGCACTTGGTGTACTGTCATCCGCCAAAATTGTGTTGACATACTGTTGTGAGTCGCTAGTAACATCGGAGACAATTGTACTGAATACTTTCTTCTTACCAACTCGAAAGAGTGCAGAAGTAGTGTCACAACCACTTATAGAATGTGCTACAAGGAGGTTGCTTCTATGGTCACCCATTTTGGTTGCTATTTCACTAACTGAAACTAGTAAGTTTGGGATAATGGAATACATCATGTGAATATTACATCCCGGTTGAACTCGAGAGGTAAGAATGACTAACAAGTCTGTGTCTGTTCCCACAACGACAACATTGTTGTCATCTTGAGCGATGTCAAGTGCAGTTTCGGCTATCAGTACATCAGCATCAGCCTCGGCCTGCTTGGACTGAATATTGATAGCAGATAGCTCCTGCATTAGAAGATCGATCAGTTGGGTTTTGTTCTTGGCATTTGCAAGGAAATCGGATTGGGGTGTGGTGGCTGGTAACTCGGGTGAGATATTGATATCAATGGAATACCTATCTTTAGATCTACGGGCTTGTTCCATGCCCTTTGTCGACATTGTACAAGCATAACCATCAAAAACAACCACGACGTTCGCCCCAAAATGTCTCACTAGATAATTGGAATATGATGTACATATGTCCTTATATGACGACTGTTTAGGCCATACAACTGCCCTCAATAAAAATCCACCATCTACAACAAACAGAGAATGTTCTGGGATTTTAGTTTGCTCGGAACCGTATGTTTTGAGGATCTTACCGAGCGTGCTTTTCTGTGTCTTCCTCATTCCAGCAGAATCAAACAATGCTGGTGGTTTCGGGGCGAGTTCATATTTGAGATACTCTTCCATCTCTGCTTGTGACTGAATAACACGTGATGCGGTTGAACAGAATTGTGGGGTCAATCACTACCTTACTTCCACGGACTTTGATGCTATTTGCCATCGATGCGAAAGACTTCACAGTGTCAACACGTCGTAGTTTGATGCTGTTGAACGTTTTGCTTACAACATTCGATACGCAACATTCACCAATTTTGCGAACTTGGTCACAGTTCACAGTTTCGTCGCCCACAAGCCCGGTCGCTATAGAGACTAATTGTAGTGGATCTCTATTCTGAAAGGGGGAATGCACTGTGAGCCAGTTCAATAATTTGGTGATATCATTGGCATCAGTCAATTGTGAACTTTGACGGAGATCCCGATGTTGTTCGCCATGACCAGTGTGAACATGAACAAAATTTTCGAGAGCATTACATATCGGAAGGCAAAGAGGTAGTCCATGTACCCATTTCGCAACAGTGCTATCGGTTATTCCCCTGCCATGTGTGAGACCACCAGGGACCTTGAACATTCTCATTAAACACTGCTCTATGGTCTGATCAGAATATATCCCGTCCCAGAATTTATCTGAGCGCCTTATGGTAAAGTAACCTTTCTCAGTGAACAACTTCAAATCATCCTGTTGCATTATTCCTGTTAGCTCATTCATCTGCTGCAAATAGAGATGAGAACTTTTTGCGTATGCAAAATGACCACCTGCGTGAAATACTGGAATCATATTGCGAACACAATATGTGTGGAGTTCCCAGTCGCCTGTGCGCTCTGCTCTCAAGAACAACTGGAGAAGACCTATTTGCTCGTAGTATTGTACCCAAAGCTTTCCTGTGTGTCCTACGGACGCATTCTGGAGCAGTTCGTGTAATTTTGACAGTAGGTGGTTGACACTTTCTTGATTGACAGCGTCAGCTGTTGTACAGTCACCTCTGGCAAGTCCACAGAATATTTCATTGACTTCTGTGCAGTCTATGTTATCTAGTGTTCAGCTTTCTTCAAACACAAGTTTTGTAATGGCAATTTGTGTTAGCAAATGGGCACGAACTGCTCTTGAATATGCATGACCACTGATCAAATGATGGATTGACCCACCATCATAAACAATCCCCCAAAGTCCATCCAAGCCGCTACCAGCCATGATCGAACCAATTGCCCTTAAATATGACATAATCATATGGAAGCCGCCGAGTCTAACGAAAACTTTTGTCAACTTATCTGACGAAGACACAATCTCCACTGCTTTGATATGATTTATGTGATTTAATCGAACATGGAAATTGAAACAATGATGCTATAATACGGTATTTGAATGAGAAAAGTCGATGCCGTTTGAATTTCAGTTTAGGGGGTATGGTTAATATTTCACACGTTTCACCAGTTCATTATGGAATAAATGACTATTGTTATATATCATTATAAAGCCACTGCTTTTCTGCAATTTTTGATATATAATTTAACTCCCAAAGTAGTCGTAGATTTGATTTAATGGACGTTGTGTACCGTTGTGTGTATGAAAACAATAAATTTTTTTTCGTAATTTTGTACATTTTCGTGAATATTTCACCATTGAGTGTGAGGATTGGTACAAAGTTGGCATTTTCTGTTGGGGATATGTATTCTCAATATAATTCAGCACGATATTTATGATTCTCACCCTACTAAGGCGAATAAGAATGAGAAATATGGAGCAGGGTCGAATTTTTTTTTTAAATTTTTTTTCATCAAAAAAACGCTATAACTAAAAAAGCTCAACTCGGATTCGCGGGGACTTTTCACACTTTATCCGCAATGTGTGTCCCGGAAACATATAAAAAAATCAGCTTTCTCCGATTTTTTTCCTTACTTTCTCATTTTTATGTCTAATGTGCCTGGACTATTATGGGCGTGCTGTTCAGCATTTGATGAGGTACAATAAAAACTCAAACGAAGGGCATGACAGTATTTGCACTCTGTTTAAAATTTTATAATGTCCAGTACAATGTTGTAATAGAATTTAAATTTGGGATAACAGGAAGACAGCCAGCTTGGCTATATTATTCCCCACGGTATACATGTAATTTTATCATCATAATAAGGCTTTTTTCCCTCTGGAAAAGACTCTTGTTATTCTATGGATTATTTTTTTTTCCACACATTTTGTCCGTACGATTCAGAAGCCATTTTCGAACCGATTTTCATGAAATTTTTCACACGCATAGAGGGGCACAAAATCTAAAAATGTACCGAAGCGGAATTTTCGATTTAACCCATTTTTCGTCAGAATTGGCAAAACAACTGCCAAAATTGGGGTTTATCTGCACTTTCTCGAAACACGTCTTGTAGATTTTTTTTAAACATTCGTCATTGCTGGACCTGCCTATGACACGACCTTTGATACACATGACATATCAGGCGATGCATATGGTACTTCTCCACAGGCTGCTAAACATCAAACTTTTGATGAAATAGGCCAGTTTCAGGCCCCCACTGCACCCAAACAATACACGAGAGATAAACATAACTTCCTTTATTGGAAGTGGAATTCACCGAGAATCATTTTTGTCATGTGTGTTAAAAAACCAATCGTTAACCCGTTTTGGAATGATTAAACAGCAATACCCCCATAAAGCTTAAAAATTCATGTTTTCTGTGGATTTCTCTAAACGAGTCTTGTAGATTTTCATGAAAAATTTGTCACTCCCAGGCCTTGGTGTGACAATAGAAGTTGCATTACAAAATACTGCGGTGAGCATTTGTTAACCCTCCACGGGCTGCTAAAAGTCAAAATTGTGATAAAATGGGCTGTTTTTGGACGCCAACAGCACCCAATGGGTATGCCACAAAGAAAAGTGCCTTCTTTTATCGAGCGCACAATCTATATGGAAACATTTTTATAAATAGTAAGGGTATTCAAAAGTCGAAGTCTTAACCCTATTTGGACAGTCTAAAGAGAGAAACCCCTTAAAATCTTAACATTCCCATTTTCTGTGGATTTCTCAAAATACATCCTGTAGATTTTTTCAAGAAAAATTGACTACTCGCAGGTCTTTGTGTGACATTACAAGTTGCATGGACAAAATATTCCGGTGAGCGTTTAGTAACCCTCTACAGGCTGCCAAGCATCGTAATTTTGTTGAAATGGGCTGTTTTCAGACACGCACAGCACCCAACGCGTTCCTGAGAAATAAACATAATCTCCTTTGTTGGAAGTGGAATTCGCCGACGACAATTTTTGTAAGTAATAAGGGTATTCAAAAAACCAAGCGTTAACCCGTTTTGTGGTGTTAATAGTGATACCCATCAAAAGCTTAAAAACTTATGTTTTCCCTGGATTTCTTTACAAACATCTGGTAGGGTTTTCAAGAGAAAATGGCCGTTGTTAGGTCTTGGTGTCACATTACCAGTTGATTGGATAAATTATTCCGGTAAGCATTTGTTAACCCTCCATGGGCTGCCAAATATCAAAAGTTTGAAAAAAATAGTCTGTTTTTGAACACCAACAACATCAAATGGGAATGCAACTGAGAAACGTAACTTCATTTACCGGACGCAAAACTGACAGGGAAACATTTTTGTAAGTAGGAAATGTATTCAAAAATCGAGGTATTAACCCATTTCTGACTAGGTAAGGAGATATATCCCCTAAAAGCTTAAAATTCCAGTTTTCTGTGGATTTCTCAAAAAAAAATTTCAAGAGCAATTGACCGTTCGCAGGTCTTCGAGTGACATTACAAGTTGCATGAACAAAATATTTCGGTAAGCATTTGTTAACCCTCCATTCACCATCGATCATTTTTGAAAGTAATGAAGGTATTCACAAAACCAAGCATTAACCTGTTTAGGGCTGGTTACAGAGCGATACCCCTCAAAAGGTTAAAAATTCGTGTTATCTGAGGATTTCTCTAAAAACATCTCGTAGATTTTCAATAAAAAATGGCCATTCTCAGATCTTAGTGTGACATTACAAGTTGCATGTACAAAATATTCCTGTAAGCATTTGTTAACCCTATGCAGGTTCTCAAACATCAAAATGTCGATAAAATGGGCTGTGTTTGCGTACCCACAGCACCCGAAGTTGGGAGGAGAGATCAAAATAAGTGGAAGTAGAATTCACAGAGAATTATTTTGGGAAGTAATAAGGGTATTCAAAAAACAACACTTAACCCGTTTTGGACTGGATAAACAATGATACCCATCAAAATCTTAAAATTCATGTTCTCCCTGGATTTCTCTGAAAACATCTTGTAGATTTTAAAGAAAAAATGGCCATTCACAGTTCTTGGTGTGACATTACAAGTTGCATGGATAAATATTCCTGTTAGCACTTGTTAGCCCTCTACAAGCTGCTAGACATCAATATTGTGGATACCTTTGAGATAAAATGGACCCTTTTTAAATTGACACAACACTCAGTGGGTATGTGTCAAACAAACATAACTCCTTTTGTCGGTCATTGACTTGTTGGACGACGATATTGACATTAACCCACTCCATCGTTAATGATGGTTTTTACCTAAGCAATATTTTATCAAACTGTGTCATTGAGACTACGATACTCACTTTTCTCATAACATCAATGAAGGAACTTCAGTGAGACAGTTAACAACAATCCATCAGACACTGTGGGGTCATGAAAAATCATGGAATCTCATCGGGAAAAGCCATGATTCTCCAGAATCATAAAGTCTAATTATTGTTTATTATTGTGTATATGTTACTTTGAATTAAAGAATCAATCAATCTCTCTTATCCTTATCTGGTTATTGAACGGCCATGTGTCAATTCTAGCACCCCTAACCAACAAACGACAGCATTTTGGCACTCCTTTATCGTATGAGGGCCATGAGGGCTATGAGTAAATCCATAAAATAGGTATAATCTAACATCCCTCTTATCCTCACTTCCAGCATCCCTATTTCCAATATTTTCCAACCCAAAATTATGGAATGAATTAGATTACGAACTACGTACAACCTGCGGTACGACCGCTTTCAAGAGACAAATTTCAAACAAATTTATAAGTGCGTACATGAAGGATGTTTATTGTAATAATCCTTATTGTATGGATTGAAGTCAGTTGTAGGAGAGAACTTTTTGTGTACTATAATAAAAAACAAAACAACTTCTCTTTTACTGCCAAGATACGATCCGATAGCCAATGTCTGGCGTGGGAACCCTTTTAATAATGGGCAGTATAGGCATAAACGATTGGCTAAACCTGACTTTATACCTGTGTCAAGGTCATAATTAACCACAGTCCATAACAGTGACCACAAAACTGACCTTGTAAACCCAAGAATGAATAAATTACATCGTGTGATACCCACTGTCTGTATCCCTTTGTCGAACACGAAAGGCAGACGACACTTGCAAATAAAATTCTTGAATAACTAATTTTTTTTCATTTTTGCTTCAAAAACATAGCTTATGACCCCTCATTAGAACGAGCTCAATGAGCCCATTCCAATGAAGGGTCATAAGCTATGTTTTTGAAACAAAAAAGAAAAAAATAATAAAAATTGAATGGCAATTTTGTGAATTGCGTTGGCTAGTTTTGGACGTTACATTGGGTAAAGGGTTAAGCTCGTCACAATAGTTCTCCCTACCAAGTCCACCCAAATAGATTTCGAGATAGATTATACTGACCAATGGTGGAGGCTGGGGTGTGGTGGAGAGTCTGAATCACATAGCAGCCATCAAGTCCCATATTAGTTCCGTATTATTTGTATGTTTCAAACTAGTTCAAGCAATATTCAGCATTTGATGAGACACAATAACAACTCAACAGAAGGGCAAAGCAGTACTTGCACTCTGTTTAAAATTTTATAATGACCAGTACAATGTTATCACAGAATTTATACTGTGGATAAAAGGAAGACAGTAAATCTAGCTATTTTATTCTCCGGAGTATACAAATGTGTTTTCATTTAACTGTATTATCATCATTATTATTGTTTATTGTTGTGCATATGTTTGCTGTGAAATAAAGAATCAATCAATCACTAACTAACAAACCACTGGTCTTCGGCACCACTTTTCTGTTCTAGGGGGCTATGACGGTCATCGGAAAATCACTCAATGAGGTATACTCAACCGTTCCTCTTATCCTCATCTGGGTATTAAAGGGCCACGTGTCGTGGACCTCACTTCCAGCACCCCTAACTAACAAACAACTGGTCTTCAGCACCTCTACTATCGTACGAGGCCATGGGGGACATGAGAAAATCCCTCAGTAAGGTATAATATTATCCCTCTTATCTTCATCTAGGTATTGGGTGATTCATACGACATGGTGATGTACAGTTGTAGGATACCTTTTGAATGATACCTTTTGGAGGAAAGTTATGGTTCCCAATACCTGTTTGTTCTACCTTCTAGGCCACTCCACGACAGTCGTAGCTCCAAGGCTACTTCAACTGTCTTGTCCATGGTTACTACCCTCTGTCCTTTGATTAGCTTTGGTTATTAAGCCAACTCATTAAAACTGGTAATGCAAGGCCCATCAAGCGACGGAGAGTGACCGTAGATTCAGACTTGGGGTGATAAACATTTATTTGTTGTCCGTGTCAGAAGTTGATATTTATTTGACAATTATTTCAGTAAATTTGTGTCATGAAAGACTTCGCAATTTATTCTTGTCAATCTAATCTTATTCCCTGTCGCGTACACTGTGGACAAAGAACGCATCTTTAGTTGTAACGTAACCGCAGGCTTTATTGAAGCCACGACTTGTTTTTGTTTCTACTTAAGGGTATTTTGTGGAGGGAGGGGGGGGGGGGGTCATATAATAAATAGAATCTTTAAATCGCCCCCGTTTACATCTAAATTTACAAAACTCGTCCAGTAAATTAGGTTTGGACCAAGCCAGAAAATAAGCAGACTGTCATCTGCAAAATGAGGTCCCCAGAGGGTGAATTTAGTGATGCTACCCTGCATAGCAGGGTAGCATCACTAAATTTACCCTCTGTGAACCCCAATCTGGATCAGGGTCTCAAAACTAAACAGAAAGAGGTACCCAGAGGATAAATTGGGCCACTTGATGGGATAGTATCATCAAATTCACCTGCTGGGGACAGCATTCTGCAAATGTCAGACTGCTTATTTTCAGGCCTGGTTTGGGCCGAGCTTTAGATTTAGAGTTTTGTAAATTTCGATGTAAACTGTATATTCGCTGGAGATTCTCTATATATGCGTAACTGACAGTGATTTTTTTTATTGTGGAGAAAGATTTGTGGAGTTGTTTTGTGGTGGAAAAAGGAGAAATTTTAGGTAAATATCTTTCTGGGTAAAATAGTACAATTTCGTATTTCCAGAATTTTCTTTCAGACTAAATTGTACTGTGAAATTTTATTTTCAATATATTTCAACAAATATGTTTTGTGAGCTCAAATCTCTACTTTGTATGGAACATGCAAACGTCTGTTGTCGCGCTCAACAGACAAACTACTGCAAACCCAACAGGTAAAGGTCACATTTAACACTTGCCATAATGTTACATGACAGAGCAAAACTAAATGTATTTACTTATAAACTAGATAAATAGTTCTACCTTTTTGGAGTGAGACTTAAAGGGAATAAAATGGGTTAAAATTATATTTCAGTATAACGTGACATAATTGTCTTTTCATAACAAAACCGTAATTAACCCTTTTTCTAACAAATCGAAATAAGCTAATAAAGTTAGTGATGGTTTGCATCTATTGGCAATCGCACATAGTGCTCTCCCAACACAATGCAAGCCATCAATAACATAGTTAATTATTTAATAAACCGCCATAACATGAATAAACATTCCTGTTTTCTGCAAGTACCCAGAAAGATATTCTGTTTTTATACCACACAAGTTTGTGACATTTTACATTTATTGGAAGTCGCGGTTGGTGCACCATCCACTAAAATGTAAAATATCAGTAACAATGATTTACTAAATCACAAACTACAAGTATTTATCGCTGTTACTATAAAATAACCCGCATGCTCCTATACATAACATATTTGTAATTTCTTTAATGATTTATGCACTCTATTTTAAGTTAGTGACATTTTACATCTGTTGGAAATCGCAGACTGTGGTCTTTCCAACAAGAAGCAAACTATCACTAATAACACTGTTAACCACGGTCATCTTTGGACATCTATTATGAACATGTAATTCGTACTAGCTTTTAGTTAAGTGAGAAGCGAAAGTTATTATTTATATTTGACTTATTTGAAAACCTGAAAACGATAAATGAGTACCATTCTTATTTCAATTAAAATGCAAAACAAAACTTAACTATGCACTCATCTGAAGGAAGATATAAATTCCGTAATTAGGATTTATTTACATGACTGAACAATTAACTTCCTTCAGTCAAGTAAAGAAAGCGTATCGTCCACAAGAAGGGAACAGATACGACAACGATTTTAAGGTAAAAGTAAGTAAATTTGTCCAAGATAACAACTCAATTTTCAATGAACCGAACTTCGACCAAAGGCACGAAGACGGGGACGACCATGAATTAACCGAATCAATAAGCGTAGAAGAGGTCATGGGTATAATCAGAAAATGCAAGTCATCTTCGTCTCCAGGAGAAGACGAAGTCTCTTACAAAATAATGAAACAGTGCCCCAATATCTTCTATTGCAGACTTACCAAACTCCTAAGCTGCTGTCTCTCCTGTGGGTACTTCCCAAAATGCTGAAAAGTGGCCACAGGAGTCATGATACCTAAACCCGGCAAAGACCTTACCAACCCTGCTAACTACCGCCCAATCAGCTTGCTTAGCTGTGTTGGAAAAATATTTGAGCGGATTCTCTCTACGAGACTTCTCGAATCAATCAGCTTTTTCAACAAATGGCAAAGAGCACATAGGAGTCAGAAAGAGGGAATCGAACACGTATATAGACTGGTCGATTATATGAAAACAGCATTTAGTCAAAACGAAATCGGAACAGCGCTTTTCTTGGATGTAGAAAAAGCTTTCGACTCGGTATGGCACAATGGCGTGAGATATAAACTAGCGAAAATGGGATTACCCACTAAAATTCTGAGGATCATATCATCATTTCTAACTGACCGAAAAATCAAGGTGAGGGTTAATCGCGAGGTGTCAGGGGAAGTAAAACTCGAAGCGGGAACACCACAATGGTCGGTTCTAAGTCCGCTTCTTTTCATAATATATGTGAATGACATAGAAAAAGTAGGGAAAACTGTGTTGGACTATCGCAGTTCTCAGACGACAAAGGCATTTGGACGGCCAGCATGTCCCGAAACATAATTAAAAATCGTCTACAGGATACCATTTGCGATCTTGAGAGCTGGTGCGCCCTGTGGCGCATCAAACTCAATGCCGCAAAAACTCAAAAAGTTACGTTCTTCAACAAGCAAAGGAAAAAAAGAGTCCCCAGTATCGATCTCCAGTTATACGATCACAAATTAGAAGCAGACAAAGAGGCCAAATTGTTGGGATTTATCCTAGACAACAATCTCAGTCTAAACAGACACGTAAACTCCATTACGGTTAGAGCTACTAAACGTATCAATTTTCTGAAGATGATCAGAGGTAGAAATTGGGGAGCAAACAAAGATGTGCTTCTCAAGTTCTACAATACATTTATACGTCCGATACTAGAATACGGTGCCATAATAACAAGTGACCTGAGCAAAACCAACATTCAGAAGCTACAGAGGGTTCAAAATTATGCCCTGCGTGTGGCACTAAACAAACCCAAATGGACACCGATAAAGGAACTTCACGAGCTAGCAAAAATAGAAACTATTGATACGCGATTAAAAAGACCTACAAAACAAAACCCTCAACAGACTCCAAGATAGTGCATTAACGGTTGGGCTGAACGAACACCGATCCCTTAACAGAAAAACAAAATAAGTTTCCAGAGAAAAAAAAAAATTATACAATATAACTAAACTGCGTGGAGTCATTGAGGATTGCCTCGCTACTCATTGAGAACTTTAGGATAGAGTCTGTGATGACTGCCTCGCAACTCTGTTGAAGCGCGATTGAAATGCGTTTAATAAGATCTATATAACAAAACCCTCCACATACTCCATGATAGTGAATCAATGGTGAAGCTGAACGAACACCGAACCCTTAACAGAAAAACAAAATAAGCCACAGTAAATTAAAATTACTCAATAGAATTAAACTGCGTGGAGTCAGTGAGGATTGCCTCGCTACTCAATGAGATCTTTATGATTGAGTCTGTGAGGATTGCCTCGCAACTCTGCGTGTGGGGAGTGGGGTACGAAGAAACACACCCCTTACCCCATCCAAAGCAACAATCACACAACAGTCACAATATACAATAGCGGATACCTGTCTTTCTCTCTACTTATAACTTTTCTAATTGAACATTCTCAAACTTTCTTGCAACACTCTTATCAAGAAGACGCATGGAAATGATAGACAAAGCGTAGGAGGAGTTGGTGCAACCTACCTCTCTGCAACATACACAAGAAACCACCAAACACCAGGCAAGGATTGAAACAAGCTTGTCTGGCTGGGGACGAGTGTACATTTTATATAAATAAACATTTGAATAAAGATTTAACAGCCCTTTTAAGGGCTTGAGGGTGTGTGTCTGTGAGAGGGTGTGTTTTTTTTTTTGGGGGGGGGGTGGGGGTGGGGGAGGTCATTTGGAATTCCCGAAGGATAACCAGATACCTCATAATCACATACGCCATCCTATCTCCCAGAAGGCTTGATGGATGACTCCCGGTTTTCAAAACTAAACTGTTGGAGCTTTCTCCACTCCTTTTTTGTAACCGCTATGGTCATATACCGGGGCTGCTACCAAACCGGCGTTGCTGTTTGGTTTTCTTTTCTCTTCTTCCCTTAAATTTGCCATCGCACAGCATTATATTCTGGCTCGCCGCCATGGTGGGACTCAAACCTCTACCATCGCCAAGCTGGAACCGAATAGAGCCCACTCTCTAATAGTCTTAATGGCGTTGAGGGATCGGGTATTGACAATCTATCACTCCAACGTAAACTGCCGGGAATTCTAGCCGCGTGCATACCCCCTCAGACCCCATTTCAGGCAATAGGAAAGCTAGGCCTGTGTGACCCAAGTGAAATAAAATAAAGTTAACCGGGTCGCAGGGGATTTGTAAATCCCACATCGTCCATGCGCGCCTTCGTCACGCTAAAACCTTTCATTCATTCAGGACGTTAATCGTTCAGTCATGTAAATAAATCCTAACTACGGAATTTATATCTTTCTTCAGGTGAGTGCATAGTTAAGTTTTGTTTTGCATTTTAATTGAAATAAGAATGGTACTCATTTATCGTTTTCAGGTTTTCAAATAAGTCAAATATAAATAATAACTTTCGCTTCTCACTTAACTAAAAGCTAGTACGAATTAGATGTTCATAATAGATGTCCAAAGCTGACCGTGGTTAACAGTGTTATTAGTGATAGTTTGCTTCTTGTTGGAAAGACCACAGTCTGCGATTTCCAACAGATGTAAAATGTCACTAACTTAAAATAGAGTGCATAAATCATTAAAGAAATTACAAATATGTTATGTATAGGAGCATGCGGGTTATTTTATAGTAACAGCGATAAGTATTTGTAGTTTGTGATTTAGCAAATCATTGTTACTGATATTTTACATTTTAGTGGATGGTGCAACAACCGCGACTTCCAGTAAATGTAAAATGTCACAAACTTGTGTGGTATAAAAACAGAATATCTTTCTGGGTACTTGCAGAAAACAGGAAGGTTTATTCATGTTATTTATTAAATAATAAACCATGTTATTGATGGCTTGCATTGTGTTGGAGAGAGCACTATGTGCGATTGTCAATAGATGCAAACCATCACTAACTTTATTAGCTTATTTCCATTTGTTAGAAAAAGGGTTAATTACGGTTTTGTTATGAAAAGGCAATTATTTCACGTTATACTGATTTTAACCCATTTTATTGCCTTTAAGTCTCACTTCAAAACGGTAGAACTGTTTGTCTAGTTTATATGTAAATACATTTAGTTTTGCTCTGCATTGTAACATTACGGCAAGTGTTAAACGTGACCTTCACCAGTTGGGTTTGCAGTAGTTTGTCTGTTGAATGCGACAACAGACGTGTGCATGTTCCATATAAAGTAGAGATTTGAGCTCACAAAACATATTCGTTGAAATTGTTGAAATAACATTTGGCTACTTGATCTGCCTGAAAGAGTTGCAATAAGGTATCCTGAATTGTAAATTAGAAATTAGATTTTGTTAAAGTTTAGCTCTACATTATTTGATTGTTATTTACTGTATATACAAATCGTCCAGTAATGAAATAAATCCTAATTACGGAATTTATATCTTTCTTCAGATCCCCATAAGTCCATGGTAATGTGTCAGACAAGCGAGTTCCCCAAGTAAACAGTGAGGTAGACAGAGACCACGCCCACACTCAACAAATCAATTTATAACAGAGTCGTGATTAATTCTGGATGATGGAGAACACTCATTCACGAATTTTGAAGAATGCCATTCTGTCTTCTCGTCACAATAAAATTGTTTGTAACTCAACATTTAGTAGCGATTATATCGCATTTGAATGTCGGTCACATCAGTCCTGAAACAAAATTATTCTGGTCCAGAGTCGAGAGTTCGGGGAAGCAATCAAGGTGATGGTTAAGTGACAAAACTGCCGTAAACTTGATTTGCGTTTAGCGATGTATGGAAACATATTGAGAAACTAAATTCCGTTCAGTTCAAAATAATGACTTATGTGACATCCATAATGATGAAAGAGAGTTATTACGTAAGAACATTGAAAAATGAAAAGTGGATTTTCGATTTACATCAAACTGTGCCAGCACAGATTTAATAAATATGTAAATGATGCTTATTTAATCTACATTACCAAGGGAATTAACTTGAAGGATAACTATAAGAAAAATACAGTTTTAAGTGTATTTCTTCCTTTATAAAATCAGCGACTAACAATATTTTGGGGAAAGCTATAAGAAAAATTCAGTTTTAAGTGTATTTCTTCCTTTATAAAATCAGCGGCTAACAATATTTTGGAGAAAGCTCTGTGAGATATTCAAGCCTATGTCTGTATTTATTTATTTATTTATTGGTATTTAACCCTTTACCTATCATGAAAAGCAGACGACATTTGCAAAAATAATTCTTGAATAACTAATTTTTTTCATTTTTGTCTCAAAAACATAGGTTATGACCCCTCATTGGGTCGAACTCGACGAGCTCGTTCCAAAGAGGGGTCATAACCTCTGTTTTTGAGACAAAAAATGAAAATTAAATGGCGATTTTTTAGAATAGCGCTGGCCGGTTTTGGCCGTATGTTGGGTAAAGAGTTAAGGGGTCACATACTTATGCACAATGGCTAATCGTGACCGTGACAGTTTTACTTGTGGATGAAGCAGGAGTACCCGGAGAGAATCACCGTGCATCGAGGAGCAACTGTCAGCTCCTCAACATTCTAACTCTGTTCAAGCTCCGCTCAAGCAAGTTTGCAGTGGTTGAAGATAATGTTCACCATCGACGTGCAGTACGCCTTAGAACACGGCGTCATCATGCCCTCGTGGAGGCAACCGGAATAAAGTGCCTTGCCCAAGGACACAACGCGGGTCGTTCCGGACGGGGATCGAACTCTGGGCCTCTAGCACAGAAGTACAACAGTCTACCACTGAGCCACCGCGCTCCCAGCCTATGTCGCTACAAACTGCTACTGTTGTAAGATATATTTGTCAATCAATTGCCTCTTCGGGCGTGAGTACCTGCCCGAAGTGCATCCAGCCAAGCGGTGCGACAGAGGGAAAGTTCTGTAAATACCCCAGTATATGCTTTAAACCTCCCAAAACCTGAACACAGGCTGTAGGTTAGAGACAATCCGGCATTTACAGTCCCCACACCCGATAACCCCTTCGCAATCCATCGGCTGTTTTACCTTAATGGTGGCGGTGACACCTACAAGACCGCGATAACGATTGTGGTCTCTCTTAGTGGAGACCCTTTATTCCCCACCCCAACTCACCGCTTGAACAAGTAGATGCGGGGCAGAGGTGTCAAGGCTCGCACACATCGCAATTTCTTCCGGTGAAGTCGAAAAAATGACTGGACACATGAAAAAATAGGTCAGAAGTCATTATCTGGGATGATAGAGCAGAGGAGCATGTAACAACCAGTAGTGTAATAATCAACCAGTAGTGTAATAATCAACCAGTAGTGTAATAAACATTAACCAGTAGTGTAATAATCACCAAGTAGTGTAATACAAATCAACCAGTAGTGTAATAACCATTAGTGTAATAAACTAAACCAGTAGTGTAATAAATATCCATGAAAACCAACAATTTTTCAACAAGATGTGCTCAAATCATAGTTTGGGTACATCTTATCGATTTTTAATTATTTTATCGTACGTTTAAAAGCGTTTTGCAGGTCAAACATCATTTTGTGGGGTCAATACGGCGAGGAAAGGTATTTTTATGATTTTTATGTGATTTGCATATTTTCTGATGTTTAATGTCACTTTTGTGACTTTATGTAAATTCAAAGTTGGGGGAGATTCTATGATAGAGATCCCAAATTCGATCCCCGTCCGGTACGACCCGCGTTGTGTCCATGGGTAAGGCACTTTATCCCGGTTGGCCACATGGGGCACAATGATGCCGTGCACTAAGACGTACTGCACGTCGACGGTACATATGTCTTCAACCGCTGTAACTTGCTTGAGCGGAGCTTGAACAGAGTTAGAATGTTGAGCAACTGGCAACTGCTCCATCCGTCGAAACGACAGTGTGTGTCTTGAACCACAAGCAGTCCTTCGCATACAAACCCATGGGCTTGGAAATTGACAGAATAGTGTAAAATATGCTCTTCCGGTTTGGCAACAGAGCGGTCAAGCTGGTAAATTCGGAGAGACCATACTGGATCGGAAGCACGGCGCCAACGTCCCCCGGGCTCTCCGGATAGTACAGGTAACGCACACGCACGTCCCGAGGGGTGCTTTTGCTCTTTTAAGTCAACAGAAGGTGTGTCCTGACAGGATATGCAGGCTTTTTATGCCACCATATTAACCGTAATTGTATCGTGCGTTTTTTATCCAGTGAGTCGGGTTACCTCATGGTTGAAGCTTGAGATAAGTGGTGGTAATCTTTTTTACCCATTCGGTTCACCTCGGGGTGGATCCAGCACTTCCTCGCATTCCAGCAGGAACTGTAAACATAAGTCGTATTTAACCTGCGTGTTGATGCCCAAATAATCGTTCCATTAACATGCTGATAAATTATATCGCCATCTCTGATCATGAAGCTTTGTTTATATATAGTAGTAGTCCTTTCAAGTTAGCTTTAGAAAAGAAAGCATACAGAAGTTGTTTTCATACTAAACATAGAAGTAAGCGTTTGACATCACAGCAGTCCATCTCTGAAGTTAATGAACACAACGTTTTATTGGTGATCGGACCTTTTTGGGGTACGACATTATGCAGTACAACATCGACAAAATATCGCCGCGACAAAATGCCGAAATCAGATACAAGGACAGGGATGGGCCAAGGTGGAGAACATGTGATGTTTTTAATTTTTGTTTTTAATCTTTACCTAACAAAAAAATCTCCATTTTCGCCTCAAACTTAGGGCTCATGACCCAATTAGGATCATGAGCCCTGTTTTGAGGCAAAAATGGAAATTGTAGTTAATGTTACGTCAGATTAACACGATGGAGAACACTATTGGTCAATAAATATCTCAAAGCACTTACACTATAAGTAGCAATACTAGGAGAAATCCCCTTCAGTCATGATTAAAGTCATTTCTCTAAAATGAAAATTGAAAAAAAACACAATTAGTGCTTCAACATAATCGGTGTATTTTCATTCTTGCTTTTAAAATAATTTCTACTTATGCCCGTATATGCTCGTATTTTGATAACAATATACACAATGTGCACTTGAAATGTCAAACTTTAGGTATTACTAAGTTAACAAGCAAAACCTTTTCCTGACGCTTCAATGCAATAACTTGATAATTCAAATAAAATTCTTGCAAACAAATATTTATCTTTTCTGTTTTACTAAATTGTGGCATTATGTAGAGCGGGCATTCTTATATCTCGGCACGTTCGCGATAGTGTTCAACTTTCTAATGCCTCCATATCGCTGATTTCACTGTATGTTTTAAAGTTTGGTGCCTGCGGAAAATGAATATATTTATGATGTACATTGTTTTTTACTTGAACGTTCATGATATGTTTCAGTCATTATTGACAATAAACACGTTCTGATATTAAAAAGTCGATAATGTGTCCCGACGTTTAGGATTCAATAAAAGACAACATCTATTCATTGACCAGGTAGCATATAGAGCTATCCAAATATATTCCTCAAACTCTGTAAAGTTGATATCTCCATAACATATGCGTTCAAATCACTGGGCGTTAAGCCCACCAATCTGGGAACAAATATCATGTAAACTGAATGCACTTTGTGTTTCTCACGCACATCGGACCTCACCCCCCCCCCCCCCCCCCCACACACACACACACACACACACACTTGCGAAGACTTTCATCTTTCTTCCATTCGACTGTTATTTACTGATACGCAATGCCTTCGTGTACTCTAAATCAGTTGGGTTAAACATTAACCAAAAACAACTATGTTGAGTGAATATGAACTTAATTAGATTCATGTTCAGTCAACCCAGTTGATTTTGGTTACTTATTAACCCAATTGATTTTACAGTGCACACTGGCCTATTTACAACTGAGCTGAACAAAGGGAAACTTATCGCATTCAATAAACTTTTACCTTGCAAGTAATTGTTGGCTACAAAAGGAATCATTACTTTTGTTCACTTTATTTACCTGCTGCAATTGTGGCTGGAAAGGTCTGCGTTTAATAGCCAAAAGATGTCATTGTATTTGATCTCGCAAAGTGTTCCAAATGCTGCTATGGGGCCCAGATGTTCTGATACAAAAATGCTTTAAAATTTTCAGAATTATGATTAGATTGCAAGTGTCTCTGGTGGTTACCACTTTAGTTATTTCTGCAACCATTTTCCATGAAAGGATCACCAGTTTTGAAAAGTCAGCATCACAAATGTAGAAACTGTGTATTAAAAACCTTTTTTATAACTTAAGAATGAGTGGCTGCGTTTCTGTGGGATTATACCACTTTACTTAACAACATCGAAGGCGACAACATTCTTCAATAGCTCAAAAGGTGATCTGGCCTCCCAATATTGGCTGTGAGGTTCACATTTTAGTGCATGTACATATGACCCATCATTCATATGAGCTCGAGAACTTGTTCCAGTGAGGTATCAAAAGCTATGTTTTGGCAGCAAAAAAAAAAGATTTTGTGAATTATAGTTGACTGGTTATGCTAATTATTTTAGGTGTGAGGTTTACATTTTAGTGCATTTGTTACTGGTTTTTTGTAGAATGAGGCATGGATGGAATCAGCAGCCTGTGAATAAAAATGATACACCGCAGAGTCCAATCTCCAGGAACACACGACAAGAAGGCCACAGAGAGTAAGCACTTTCATGTTTTTCCACTGTTTGTTTCCATTTATTACCAAAGTGTTTCCCTCGTCGAGCTCGTTCCAATGGGGGGGGGGGGGGGGGTCATAACCTATGTTTTTGAGACACAGAATTAAAAAAAATAGTTATTCAAGAATTTTGTTTGCATGTGTCGTCTGCTTTTCATGTTAGTTAAAGGGTTAACCATGCCAAAATAGTGGCCCTCGAGTGGCCCTCGAGAAAGAATAGTCCTCGCGCCGAGGGACTACTATTTTGGCATAGTCAACGACAAGCTGTGCAATTATTATGAATTTATATCAAACAAACTGAGGAAACATCGTACTACCCATCGGGATTATAATCCTACGTACGCAGCCTGTTCTCGAGGATCTTGCCAAAGACAAGTGTTTTATGTTTGTGCTTAAAATAACGCAACAAAATTTCGGAAATAAATATATAAAATGCCGCATTCTGTTCCGAAAGTCGAACTTCCTACGATATTGTACGGCTATTTTTGGAAAGTGTATAGTGAACGGAATACTGCACGTTTATTTGTAAGCTATCGGAAATAGTGTAGTACCTTTCAGCCAATCAGAGGAAGGGAAAGTCGCGTAAGATACAATACATGATACAAATTCGTCAGTTCCTCGGTTTAATTAAATAAGTATAATATTTTCACACACCCCTCTGACTTCATACTGGCAAACTGAACAAGAGCGAGTATGTGATGATTCCATGAGGGTTACTAGGCTAGTTGTTCGTTTCTTGCAAGATGCTCGAAGATCGGTAACTTCTTCGAGTTCAGAAGATAAATATGGTGTTATATTTATTCCTTATCGCCCTACCTTTAAAGGGACTATTGTAATTGAGCTATTTAAATGCATTCGGTGGGATCTGGAATTGGGCTGAGAATTTTAGCAGGAACCCAGTCTTAAACTCTGACGTCGATTCACAACTGACTCCTTTTAGAAAATGACAGTATGAATATATATTTATAAGTGTTTTATCCCCAAGCATCCATGGGCTATAACTGTTATTAAATTGAATAACTGAATGAGCAAATATAATAATAACACTTTGGCCGGCCGCTCATTTGTCGCGGTTCTCGGATGAGAAGGCGTTGATTACCCCTGTACTCCCAACTGCCTCCCTATTCCCCGCTTCGTCTCACCTCCCAACACTCGGAGACGAACTGCTTGGTGACATCCCTTGCCGCATTCTTCCCATTCTCTCCGATTAGCATACTAACCCTCTCCTTTGAGTCTCCCACTAACCACATGTCCTTCATTCTCCCATCCCACTTCCCCATTACACTCCCAGTGAATCTTATTCTGTAGACTAACCTGAATTGATGCCACGTGCTAACTACCGGAGGCAGTTCTCCGCAGTTAAGTTCTATTACAATAGTAATATATGAATGCATTTCTCCAAAGGAAAGGCAAATGGAAGGTGCAGAGAAGAAAACCAAGAACTATTTTTGCAGCCTTGAACAGAGACACCATACAGAAAAATCATGCCTAGGTTAATTAAATCAGAAGGTACTGTAGCAGAAGTTTTGAATGAAATAATCTTAAAGTACAAAAAAATGTTTTCATACTCTTAATAAATCTCAACTGTCCACCACTCAGCCCACAAAAGAATTGGAAAATAGGTTTTTGACGAGTGGCATTAAAACATGAAAAACAATAAAAGCCCTGCATCAGACGGCTTTACGTCATAATTTGTTTTTAAAGATGTAGGTCACATTTTTATTAATTGTCTGAACTATGGTTATGACTCAGGTGAAGTATTTATTACACAAGGGCCATAAATAATAAACTGTTTACCCAAACCAAACTAAAATGTTCATGGAAAATTAGCTTCCTATTTCGATAATTAACATAGACGTAACAATTGATTCTCCGGTATCTGTCAATCGTATTAAAAAGATTTTACCCAAACTGATATTGATATTCGATATTGATATTTTATTTGCCAGTACACTAAAATATAGCATTATATACATTATAGAACATGTAATAAAAATACTGAAATTTCAACAAGAAGAAATATTGCATATTGTACTTTAAATTACCAACAAAAAAAATCCAATTAATTGTTGCATTGAGTACTGGCAGGGATAGGCATAGTCAGATTGCCTCATACAGCATGCGCGCAGTGTCGCTGATGGCCAACAGCGAAATGTCGCTCTCTTAATTCTGCTGACACCATTCCTCCCGTTATCATGGAAATAGTTCAAGTTTGAGAAGATCTATGAAATGGTTGGTGGGAGCTGAAAGAGAGGCGACATGGACGAGAAAACCAGACAACAACAATTACTGTGGACAACGAATTGTTAACCGTTTACCAACGTACATGTAACCTCCGAAACCACCCCATGCCCTTAATAGAAGTCCCTATTCACATTTTTGTTAGTTTTCACACTCAGCCTAAAAATCAGAGCACTTGGTCCCTCACTGGAACGATCGCGTTGAGCTCGCGCCAATGGGGGTGGGGGGGGGGGGGTGTGAGCTATGAATTATAGGTTAGAATGTATAGTTCTTCAAAAACTACGCCAAGAAGGCAATGTAAGCGGTGCTGGACATTTGATTAGATTTTATGGCATGCAGATCAGCGGAGACAATCCGAGCAATAAGGGTTTGAACAGGAAATGTCTTCGGAATAAGAGGAAAAAAATATTGTTGTTAGCTTTTTCTTGAATTCTTTCCTATTCTCTGTATTTCTGATGTCTACTTCTAGTTCGTTCCATAGCTTTGGTAGCGCAAATACCGGTAGTTTATCCAGAGTCTTGGTTCTAGTTTTGTGTCTGTGTAAAAGACATGCCTGACGAGTATTCATATTAGATTGGTTAGTTGAGAAGAAGTTTACCAATGAGTAATAAGTCTTTCAGCTTCAATATGCTATCATTGATAAATAGGGGGTCAGTGTGGGCGACATGGACGAGAAAACCAGACAACAACATTGTATTTCTTATTATTTATTATTCATAAAGCTCGTTTCTGCAGTTTTTGAAGTCGATCACAGGATTTGGACACACTCCATAAAGGAATTCCATAGATGAAGTAGCTCTGTATCAAAGTAAAATATAAAGTTTTCATAACATTATGAGGGAGAAACTTTTTGACTTTATTGAGAATGAAGTTGGCAAGTCCGATTTTCGTGCAGGGGTGAGATATATGGGCGTTGTACGATAAGTTGTCATCAATATTTATACCAAGGAACTTTAAGGACTTCTCACTTTCCCCACTGCCAACCTTGCAGATTGCCCGATTGTTTATATAGACATTCTGATGAGTAACATTCCTTTCTCTGTGACCTGGATTAAGTAAAATGTATTTTGTTTTCTTTTCGTTCAGGACTAGGTGGTTGGCTGCGCACCAGTCAGATATATTTTGTAATTCCTCATTGAAATCTGAGATTAGGGCATTTATCTCCGCTCCAGACTTATATGCTTCTGTGTCATCGGCAAACGATAAGACATTTAATGTAGTTGAATTACTTATGTCATTAATGTATATTAATGCCTGTGCTGCGGTGCAGAGTTCAGAGTTACGATGTTGGAGAGCTGGCAGCTGCTCGTCGTTGCTCGGTGGTTCTCTCCGGGTACTCCAGCTTCCTCCACCCGTAAAACTGTCACGGTCACGATTAGCCATTGTGCATAAGTATGTGACCTTAAACACCATTAAAGAAATAAATAAATGTATATTAAAAATAAAATGGGGCTCAATATAGAACCTTGTGGAACTCCACATGTCAGTTTAGTTAAATTAGATTTACTATCACCAAACTATACATACTGCTTCCTGGTCTTTAGATAGCTTTTGAATCAACTAATAGCGTTACCTCTTATTCCATAATGTTCAAGTTTTTGGAGAAGGATGTCGTGACTTATTGTAACAAAGGCTTTAGAAAGGTCAAGAAAGACAGCTAAAGCTGTGTCTTTACTGGCTTTGTTATTTTCGACGGCGACATGTTTTAATAATTGCATAATTGGATGTAGTGTGTTGTGCTGCTTCCTAAAACCATATTGGTGGTGATAGAGGATATCAAATTAGTTCAGAAATTTCATCAATCTGTCAAACATTAGTTTTTCTAAAATTTTTGAAAAGACAGGCAAAATACTTATTGGTCTATAATTTGTGAAGTTGTTTTCATCGGCTGATTTAAAAATTGGGATTACTTTTGCAATTTTCATTCTGTCAGGAACTATTCCCTGGCTGAAGGAAATGTTCATAATATGAGCAAGAGGGTTGGCAACCGAATCTATCGAGTGTTTAAGGATACTCGATGAAATATTTTCACAGTCCTGACGTGCTTTAGGCTTCATTTTAGTTACGATATTTATAATTTCAAAAGACGACGTTGGTAGAACAAACATATTATCTGGGAGTGGAGATTTCATGAATTCGACGAAAGGTCTTCGGGGATTCGTTATTTGTTTTGATGTCTCCTGTCCTATTTTTGCAAAGAAAATGTTGAATTCCTGAGCGATTTCGTTCGGGGTATTCATCTTTTTTTCACCCAGATTAAAAAAAGAAGGTAAATTACTTTTGTTTTTGTTTCTGTTCAGAGCTTTATTTAGAATTTGTCACGTTTTTCGCAGATTGCTTTTATTTTCCAACAGGACATTTTCGTAATACATAGCTTTGCTTTGTTTTTTAATTCTGTTAAACAATCGACAGTAATTTTTGTAGTTTCTTACATTAAATTCTGTTGGACTTCTTATTTTTTTATGAAAAATTGATTCTTGTTGTTGGCTGAGATTAAAAGACCTTTAGTCATCCAAAGCTGTCGCTTTATGTGTTTCTTATTCCGTTTTTCACTTTGCAAAGGAAATGCTGATTCAAATGCGTTCAGAAAAAAGTTTAAGAAATGTTCAAAAGGAGCATTGGGACAGTTGGAATCCATAACTGGTGAAAAGTCACACTGGGACAGCAATACTTTGAAATATTCGATACTGGCAGGGTTTATTTTCCTGGATAGAAGTGGCCTTGTACTATCTAATGGCATAATTACAGATTCAGCATAAAAGATTCCAAAGTGATCGGATACATCAGTGAGAATTATGCCGGATTTGAAAGAGTTTATTAGATTGTTTGAAAATATATTGTCTATGAGCGTCGCAGAATGATCAGTCACTCTGGTTGGTTTGATGATGGCAGGCATAAATCCCTCACTAAACATTAAATCTAAGTACGCATCAGTTTTCGAGTGGGAAGCTACTTTCAAAAAGTCAATATTTAAGTCGCCCATAATTAAAGTTGTTTTCTTTTCCTTGTTAAGCATATTAGTTATGTAATTGATCTTTGATTGGAAAATATCTATATCCGCTTTGGGGCCGTGTTTGGTCGATATATTACACCAATAATTCTCGACAGATTTTTTAATCTTTATTTCTATAAAAATTGACTCAAGCACATGTGATATGAATATAGAAAGATCTCGTCGGATAATGAAGTTTTAGTCATTTTTTTATAAATAGTCCTACTCCACCTCGACCATCGTCATCAATGGGTCTAGTGTGTTTTTGTAATGGGTGATATCCTTCTAGTGTATAAGATATATTGGAGGGGACCTGAAAGACTTCTGTAAGACCAATAACATCGAATGTATTTGTATTACTGTTTAGTTCAAACAGCAGGTGATTAAGAGGGATTAAGAGGGTCGCAATGGGCATTAAGGCTTTGGCTTTTTTTTTAGGTGAAAAGCAGAAAAAGATCCGCGCATGTCCCTGAGTTCTGATTGCAACTCACTTGGAAGGAGATATTTACAATCGGTAATGTTATATATAGATGGGGAATCACTATCTGTATTGGATATGTTGGTCCTATCATTCATCCGGTAATTGAAGTCGTAGTTAGAATCAGTCTGGATCTCGTCCAAATTAATATTACCCGCCATGATTTACAAAAATATCATCAGCAACACCAGGGCACATAAGCATGAAGGAGGCCTGAAGAATCAAAAATAATAAAGACAATACATTTTGTGACTGGAAAGAAACATCAAGAAGAGTTATAACAGAGTAATATAAAGTGTGTAAAGGAAGATATTCTTTCTCATTGCATCGGTTAAATGTGATCAAAAGGAGGGTAGTAAGAGCAGTGAATATCAATACTCCATAGAAAACGGAATTCATTTTCCGTTTTATTGTAGAACATAATAATTTGTTTCCTAGCTATCTGAGTACAAAACAAGAAGGTATAATAATAATAATAATAATGGTGGTTACATGAGGATAACATACCATAAGACTGAGGAAATTAGTGGAGGTTCAATTAAATCCCTTATCATCAGGCTTCGGCCCCATACACACAAACGCACAAGATTTTCTTAATGTACATGCTGTTGTGACAGGAGGGGGGACCGTGGACCCCTCAGTCCCATCCCAGATTCTAGGATTCGGGATTCACGTCAAATGGCTGGAGGAGAACACTAGTTTGACAAACCACAAGAACGATATACTGTCGACAGATTTTTATTAAATATGGAATGGTCAGAATTCATTGATAACGATAGAATGAAATCATTCAACAATTTGGGAGACAGTCAACCTTCGAATGACGGACGGACGGACGGACGGCAAAACCAGAAAATTCCTTGTCAAGGAAGTTGGTTGAGAAAGCTCAAACACATGTCAGCACAAAGGTAATTTTTAACGCTTCAAAATATTGTGAGCGACACAAATTCTGCCATCAACAGCTCTAAGAGAAAACTCCCAAAACTATGTATGAAAGTACTGTCTCACCAACTAGAATCTAGCTGTGGCGAAACAATGTATAAAGGGGAGAAAAGGCTATCAGACCCACCGATCTGTGCGTTCGTAATGAACACCGTTTCTGTCCGAAGTGAACTAGTGGACAGCGCTTTTATACTCTTTACAAATGAGCAGTCCGTGCGACTTCAGTGAATACGCAAACAACCAATAAATGAACGAAGTGGGATTTACGTGTTACTGACGTTTGTCTCAGCCAAAGTACGGAACACAAGCTTGTTAATAATTTTTCGTTTTGAACAACATTTATATAAAACTCGATATTTAGTTTTTATTTCGTAATTTCCGAAACCGTCACATTCCCCCACCTAAAGATTCAAATAATTTATTTGATCTAAAGAAATTCAATGATGAGGTGAACTGTCTCCCAAAACACAGCAAATGAGCTTGACCTGCTTAGGTCGATCAATTGTCCTGAGGTAGTTCCCTGAAATTTGTAAAGTTCATTCTTGTTGTCTCATGTGGGTAAAACTGTCTATCACTATGCGGTAGCCAAGCTGTGTGGTCTCTGGAAAGAACCCTCGCCTGATTTCCTTGAATGTGTACATATATTTCCTGGTCTCTTGCACTGATGTTCCCGGGATGATCAGCTGAATTCACATCGAATCGTCGCCTTCGTTCCTGTTCCTCCAAACGCACCCTCACTCGCCCAAGTGTTGGGGGTCTTCTGGGCATCTGAATGCCATGCGTATCGACGCATTTCTTGTTTGGAACAGTCTCCACCTTGCTCCGGTCAGCAGCATGTGCTGTGGGAACATTGTGTCTCTGTCGGAGATATCGCGTCAGTTGGTTCCTCCTCTGGAATTCCTTCCCACAAATCAAATATTTATATAGGGGTATCTGCTCCGTGTGTATCTTCTCCCAATGATCTCTAATCTGGGGGTAATGGCGAAATACAGCATTACCGCATTCTTCTACTGGACAGCTCATATCACTCTCCGGCCATTCATATAAATCGTTGTCTAAAGATGCCAACTCTTCTTTTAATCCACAGCTACGTCACTTTTCCTTTGTGCTGTTGATGTTTTATCGTACAAATATATCGGCATAATGTACTGTAAAAGGTGATAAGCCCAGATATTTGTATCGTTTCAGATATTTGGACGGTACAAATAGCTGGACAAAAGACCATTGTTTGTTGAGTTAAGTGAGATTGATTAACACAGAAAGACATTGTCGCGAGTGTTGCAAACATTGAAGAGAGGAAACTCTTCCAGTCCTGTTTATATCACTTTATCGTTAATTTTCACACATTCAGAAAATATTTGATTCGCTCGGTCATGGGAGTGTGCGTGTGGTGGGGGGGGGGGGGGGGTTGGGAAGTGATCTATTACATCACAAAAAGTGTGGTATATCTATTACTTGTAGTATCTATTATCAATTCCATTTTACCGTAAATAAAAAATAAAATATACATAAATCAACACTACTACTGTAGGGGCTAAGGTGAGTAAATCTTAGGGGGGTCTAATCATTCTACCATGTCGTGTATATTTATTTTGTTGGGGCATGACCGTTTGATCTTCATGGTTTACCAGCGACTCACTATCGACAAATTCATAGTCAGGGAAGTTATCTGGGTGTACACTGCTGGAGTCCAAGTCAAGCCAATGAGTAGGGTGATCTAATCCCTTGTATGGTTTCAAATGGTCCACATGCACACTTATAATAGGTGCATCTGGTCGTAACTGAATTTGATAAGTCAGTGAAGTAATTTTACGAACAACAAAATATGGCCCGGTCCATCCCAAGCTTAATTTTACTTTACCGTCTGGTGGATACCATCTCCAAACCCATAAAGCCTCTTCAAAAGTTCGAACCTTTAACCCATGATTGTAGGACCATTTTTTGCCTTTGTGCAGCTTCCTGTGAGTTACAATAAGCTAAATCAAAAGCTTTTGCCAATGTTTCCTGTAACCACTCAACATATGTTATCGGACAGTTATATTCCCCTGTAGGTCCTAATCCAAACATAACATCTAATGGGCATGAAACCTCCCTCCCAAACATAAGCAAATTAGGAGAGTACCCTGTACTGGAATGTATGGTAGCTCTGTAAGCCATCATTACAAATGGTAATTGTTCATCCCAGTCAGTCTGTTGTTTATTCACCAATACAGATACGGTGTAGCACGTATCTTTTCTATGCCCATGAGTTCACATAATGCTGAAAACAATTTAGATTCAAATTCCCGCCCCTGGTCAGTATGCATTTGTAAGGAGACGGCATATTTGCTAAAACATTCAGTCACCAACTTGTCAGCTACAGTTTGTGCTGTGTGGTCGGTAGTTGCGTATGCTTCTGTCCATTTCGTAAAATAATCACTGGCAACTATAATGTACTCATTGCCATGCCTAGAAAGTGGTAACCCTCCCATTATATCAATGGCAATTCTGCTTAAGGGCTCGTCACACTGTGAAGTTCGTAAAGGAGACTTTCCCAACCCAGTACCAGGTTTTCTTCGGGAACACAGTTCACAGGTGCGGCACCACCTCTTAACTTGTTTTGTCATACCATGCCAGTAAAAACGCCTTTTAATTGCTTCTAAAGTTCTATCTCTCCCTAAATGTGCAGCAGTTCTGTGGTCATGCAACTGAAATAAAATGTCTTTTCTGAGTTCTTTTGGAGCCACTATTTGGAAAATTTCATCATTCATTTTATTTTCATTTTTCCTACACAACAGTTGATCGTGAACGACAAGGCGTTCCCATAAGTTATACAAAACTTTCCCCTCTTGATCCAGATGTGAAATTACATCTCCACCAGGCTTTCTTACATTTTTTTCTTTTAATTCAATTACAGAGTGTATGGATTTATCTTTCTTTTGCCAGTCTATAAGTTTATCTTTACCCCAGGACATTGTCCAGTTAACAATATCTATAATAGACTCTGTCAGAGTTTCATCCCGTGACTCTGTATCAGCTCTGTTTAAAACAGGGATAACACAAAATGGAGTTGCATCACTGGTTTGTTTCAGATTAGTGAAGGGACATGAATTTGGTTTTTTGTCAAGTATTTTAGACTTTTTCAAGTCTTGACTTGTAACCTCTTCCTTTGTCCTCGCACTTCTTCCTGAACCACAGTTGGGACAATCATCCCTACCACAAGGTTTTATGGGTATCCGGGACAGACCATCAGCATTTCGATGAGCTGACCCTTTTCGGTGCTGAACATCAAGATCAAATATATCCAAAATGCTCAACCATCGTGCCAACATTCCTTCAGGTTGTTTGAAATTTCTTAACCATTTCAATGATGCATGGTTTGTGTGGATTAGAAATTTTTTCCCAAAAAGATAATGTCGAAATCGTTGGACAAATGTTCCCACAGCCAATAATTCAAGTTTTGTTGTACAGTAATTTCTCTGATTTCTATTTAATGTTCTACTCCCATAACTAATCACTCGCTCCACCCCATCTTGGACTTGTGACAACACTGCTCCGAGACCCTCTATACTGGCATCTGTGTCTAGTATAAACAGTCCTTCATCTTTAGGGTAGGAAAGAATTGGAGCTGATATTAACAAGTTTTTAAGTTTGAAAAAGCTTCATCACCAGATTGGTCCCAGACAAATTTATTTTGCTTTCTAGTCAAACTTACTAGTGGAGATGCGATGCGAGCAAAGTCAGAAATAAATTTTCTGTAATACTCCGCAAATCCAAGAAAACTCCTAACTTCAGTTATGTTAGATGGTTTGGGCCAACTTTCTACAGCTTTAATCCTTTCAGGGTCACAATGTATACATTTATTGGACACCACGTGACCTAAATAGGTGACCTGGGTCTGAAATAAAGAACATCTGCTAGGTTTGAGCCTAAGGTTAGCTTTCTGAAAGCAATCAAATACAAGCTGAAGGTTTTCGAAAGCTTTGTCGAAACTTTTGCAATATACAATGACGTCGTCTAGATAACACAAACAGCGGGACCACTGTAACCATCCTAGTACTGATTGCATTAAAAATGAAAATGTGGATGGCACATTCGTTAAACCATAACTCATAACGTTAAATTCAAATAACCCTTTGTGTGTGACGAAAGCGGCTTTATGTTTATATTGTTGATCTAACATGACTTGCCAATATCCACTCATTAAGTCGAGCGTTGAAAATAATTTTGAACCGGTCATTGCCTCAATTGTCTCGTCTATTCTCGGTAATGGAAAGGCATCTTTTATTGTGACTGCATTGAGGCGACGGTAATCTATACAAAACCTTATCATTCCATCTTTTTTGTTGACCAAGCATATCGGTGCAGCCCAAGGGCTATTACTTGGTTCAATGATGTTTGTATCTAGTATTTTCTCCAATTCTGTTTCCACAACATGTTTTTGAGACAAGGGTACTCTACGAGGAGGCAATTTTATAGGTCGCGCGTCCCCAGTATTGATTTTATGAGTTACTGTTTTGACCTTTCCTAGCTCTTGACCATGACCCATAAAAATATCTTCATAATTTTCTAACAAATTTGATACTAATTTGATTTGTTGTTTATTTAGTTTTTGAGAAACATTTTGTAATAATGGTTTCAAATGATCAGGAAGAGCAGATGGAAAACTAGAAATGTGTTCTACTTCAACAGTCATGGGCTCTATGGCTTCAATGTTTCCTATCACTGTTCCCTTCTGATACCTTATTGGACTCTTATCGGTATTTATTGCTGTAAAATGCACTAATTTCTCATTAACTCATACAAGACACCTACCGACTCGGAAATTGTGTTTGTGTTTAAGCAAAGGTTCTATTATCCCTTCATTTTCCAAATAAGATCCATCTACACATCCCTGTAAAAACACTTCACTCTCAGTGGGTAATGAAATATCTTCTGAAATTCTTATTCGAGCACAACTATTGTGACTCTCCCTGGTCCCAATTTGGATTTTCTGGTTACCCAATTGTAGGACTCGTTTCTTTGCAAATAATGCACCATTATTTTTGTCAAAAAAATCCATTCCCACAATTCCCAGAAGTCTATCCAGTTTAGCTACAACAGCTATTTGCTTGTATTTAACACCAGATATGTTAATAACAAACACTGTTTGACCCAGTACTCCTATCTCAGTACCCTCAGCAGAAACTAATTTTCTGTTTTCTTCCATAAGTTGGGGTTTATGATCCCCATCCCTTCATATAACTCTTGCGAAATTATAGTTAAAGGGGATCCAGTGTCCAATAAGAGATTTGTAGGGACCTCTTCAACAGACGCACTATAACAAACAAACACCCATTCAAAGGTATATCCAAACGGAAAGTTGGCCATTTCGATTGTTTTGGTAAGACAGTGGCTGAACTTTTGGCCTCAAATTCAGCCAATTCTAGTTTTCCAACTTTTTCTCTGCCTTCCGTTCTTCATCCCATTTCAATTTACGACATTCTGCTTTTATGTGCCCCTTTTTATTACAATAAAAACAAGTAATCTCCGAAGGTGAACGTTTTTGATAGCTTTTTGATAACTGCGTTTGAACAGTTTCTTTTATGTCTTTCAAGAGTTCTCTCTTCAGCTCCTCTAAGCTGTTGGAAAGCAGAGTAGTAAGGTCTTCAAGTTCTGTATCTTTAGGTTTATTGTTTATATTGTCAACAGGGTGCGATTGTACAACATTCACTGGTTGACAGACAGAATCCTCATATAGTTTTCTTTTTCATTAGTTGGTCCATCAAAAGCCTCAAACTCTTCAGCTAATGTGATGGCTGCTTCAAAAGTCTTAGGGTGGTTAAATTGAATATGTTTTCTAAGTTCATAAGAAGCAAACCCCAGAATAAACTGATCTATTACGAAGATTTCTTTGGCTGCATATGGTACCCCAGGATATGCAAAACAACTGATTTTTCTCAAATCATAAGCATAGTCAACAATTGACTCCTCTTTTCTAAACTTTCTGTTGCGAAATTCACACCTAAATGCAATCTCCCTACCATCAGGATTAAAACGCTTTTTCAAAGCTAGGCATAACTCCTGATAATTGTTAACCTAATGCCAGGACAGATCACTAAGTAAGGTGCACGCGGCTCCCCTTAATGACATGGCCAACTGTTTAGCCTTTTCTTCATCATTCCAATAGTTCCACGATGCAACCTGCTCAAAGTGTGCATAATAATCCTGAAAGTCAGAAGATTTCCCACCATAACGGTCAGGTTCTTTCATATGAACCGGAGGCATGTGGACTGTGGAATGTGTCGGGTAAGTCACCTCTACCCTTCTCGGCATTATAGGTGCAGCATTTAGTGGATATGGGACTGAAGCATCTGGTGTGAAATTTGTGTCCCTTTCCCAGAAGTAATCTGATTGGTTAAATTTTGGGAGATTATTATTCAAATCCCTTTGACATGCTTCATCCCATTGATTTGATCTAGTAACAGGATTAAATATACTACTTTTGTTTGGCACTGTGTTATGTCCACTATCTTGCAGAGGTATATTCATGAACCGAGAATTTCCTAAACTTCCAAAATGAATTCTATTCACTGAGTCAGTTTCTGGGTAAATCCCTGGGTAACCTATTCGTTCAGAAAATTTTTTCGTGTTTAAAATTTCACTCGAATATTGAGGCAATCCATCTAATGAGAATTGCCCCCTACCTGGGAATTCTGTGTTCTTTGTTTCATTTCCCATCCTAAGTGGAGGGGAGTTAGGTTGTGCACTGTGACCTAAATTACTTGGCATTCTTGCCAATTTATCACTAATGTGGTACAAATGTGTTTAGTTCAAATTTCCACGAGGAATTAATTGGGGACCACGAGGGCATAATTCAAATTCAGGATGCATCATCCGAGTTTCAGGTGTAATGGGTAAAATGTATATCTTTGATCTCTACCCAAATTAGTAACAGGATGTGGAGTTGAATGCATCTCAAAACCCGAGCAAAACTCATTTTGTTTCCACGCCTCAATATATTCATCCTGAGCTAATGTTATATCCTCGTGCACTCTCTGTTTTGAATCAATTCCAGCCAGAAGTCTATTTTCTGACATATTTTCTCCCTTTTTACCCCTGTGCTGACTTGTCCTATCCAACGATCTGTAACGGTGTTCATGCAAGAACGGGTCAAATGATACTTTATTTCCCACTATGGGTTCTGATCTGAGAAATGACTTGGGTCTCGTCCCGATGCCTCTGGAAATTGAAGGGTTAAAATCAAACTTAGTGTTGCCTTCATTATAAGCTGTATTTTCAAATCGAATATCAATTTCCCTGTCAACTGAATTGGATTCAGAACTTTTTAAAGAATTATTTCACTTAACCTATTAATTTCGTCCGTACACTCTGAAATATTCTTTTGTATCTCTGACAGGAAATCACCTATGTCCTCACCCTTGCTAAATGCCATATTGAGAATGTAAACCGAATCCTCAGGTCTACAGCACCAAAATGTGACAGGACGGGCGACCGTGGACCCCTCAGTCCCTTCCCAGATTCTAGGATTCGGGATTCCCGTCAAATGGCTGGAGGAGAACACTAGTTTGACAAACCACAAGAACGATAACCGTCGACAGATTTTTATTAAATATGGAATGGTCAGAATTCATTGATAACGAAAGAATGAAATTATTCAACAATTTGGGAGATAGTCAACCTTCGAATGACGGACGGACGGACGGACGGACGGACGGACGGACGGACGGACGGCAAAACCAGAAAATTCCTTGTCAAGGAAGTTGGTTGAGAAAGCTCAAACACATGTCAGCACAAAGGTAATTTTTAATGCTTCAAAATATTGTGAGCGACACAAATTCTGCCATCAACAGCTCTGCGAGAAAACTCCCAAAACTGTAGATGAAAGTACTGTGTCGCCAACTTTTGTCTCAGCCAATGTACGGAACACAAGCTTGTCAATAATTTTTCGTTTTGAACAACATTTATATAAAACTCGATATTTAATTTTTATTTCTTAATTTCCGAAACCGCCACACTGTGATGATAATGAGCAATTATACGAATCTATCTAAATGAATGGTAAATGGATCAGTTAGATATGTAACTCAGCACAAGCATGATGTAACGATAACAAATGGACAAACTGATCAGTCTAAATATACGATCAACAGGACATATGGATAATATAATACATGATTCACCACACTTCACGAACATAATGTGAGGATAATTGACTGTCAAACTAATCTGTCAAAAATGTACGGTCATTGGGTCAGTTGGGTAATATAACACACATTTCATCAAAGCGCAAGGTGATTGCGTGAAGTTGCTGTCAACACGATGACGAGATAAAAGAAAGCAAGAACAGGAAGTGATATTTCGTGCACGTGAACATATTGCATTTTTTCTTTCGTTTTGGTGGTGACGTTTTATGTCTGATCGATTTGTTGAACAATATAATCATTGTGATGCATTATTCGCGTTTTTCTGAATGAATAAAGTGTTTTAACTATAACAAGGATAACGATTAGTCAATGTTATGATGATTCCCAACTACATGGATGAAATTGATTTGACTAAAATAGAAGAAAAACCTCAAAAATATACTTTTTTATATTCTAATCTTGGACGTGAGTGTGCTGGTATGGTGTAATCAAATGGGAAGGATGAGCATATTGCATTTTCTCCTTCGTATTGGTGGGGAAGTTATATGGCCGATCGATTTGCTGTATCATTAAATCGATCAGCTATATAATCACTGTGATGCATTATTCTTGTTTTTCTGGATTAATAAAGTGGTTTAACTACATGTATAACAAGGATAACGGTTAGTCAGTATTATAATAATTCCCATGGATGAGATTGCTTTGACTAAAAGAGAAGAATAACCTCAATGTTTGTGCTTTGGAGGGGACGGTCTTATCAAGTTGGTAGGATGAGCGGGGACAGGGTAAAGGGGTCAACTATACTTCAATATCAAAACAAAGAAGGGTATATGTATCTACATTATTGTGATTTCCCAATGTTCATATCGGGATTGGTGTTAATGGGTGGGTGTTAATGGGGTTGGGCCCCCCCTCCCCTCCCACAATAATTACCACCACATCAATGCTTCATGAATCACTTTCTATAAGTTGTTGGCTCACCATAAGCAATGAAAAAATAAAATGGAGACTACAGCAGGTGTAATCATCAGGTTTTGATTCACTTGGAAGAAAGATCAATGGATATGGAGACTACAGCTGACAAACACACTATAATTACAAGCTATTGGAGGATGACCGCAGACACCCTCAAAAACATTTTACCATATCAAAGCTTCATCACTTTTTACTAGCTTTTGGTTAGGCAGAATGAACAGAGAATATGCAAACTACAGCAGGCACATTTCTTCCCCCAAATTGCCTTATTACAAATCTGATTGGGTGCTAAATTATCTATGATAATCAACATTTGTTTCTTCAAATTTGCTCTATTACAAAATTAGACACCCCTCCCCCCACCAATAATTTCCAACACATCAATGCTTCATCAATCACTTTTTATAAGCTTTTGGCTCACCATAAACACTGACAAAATAATACGGAGAGTACAACAGGTGTAATCATTAGGTTTTGATTCACCCAGAGTATAGAACAATGAATATGGAGACTACAGCAGGCATACACACTTTTATTACAAATTATTTGAGAATGCCAGCAGGCACCCTTCAATAATTTCTAACATATCAAACCATCAATTTTTACTAGCTTTTGGTTCATCATGAAGGATGAAAGGAGAATATGAGGACTACAGCAGGCACATTTCCTAAATGACTGAGTGCAGGATTATTTTTAATTGTCAACACTTGTTCCTATAAATTGTCCTGTTACAAATCTGATCGAGTGCTAAAGTATTTATGGTTCTTCAAATTTACTCTATTACAAATTATTGGAAGATGCCAGAAGCACCCGCCAACAAATTCTTATAAATCAAAGCTTCATCAAATTTTTACTAGCTATTGGTTCACCATGAAGAAAGACTTCAGCAGGCACATTTCTTAACCCTTTACCTAACGTGAAAAGCAGACGACACTTGCCAAAAAAATTCTTGAATAACTAAATTTTTTCATTTTTTGTCTCAAAAACATAGGTTATGACCCCTCGTTGGAACGAGCTCGACGAGCTCGTTCCAACGAGGGGTCATAACCTATGTTTTTGAGACAAAAAATGAAAATATTTTGAAAATTAATTGGCGATTTTTGAGAATAGCGCTGGCCGGTTTTGGCCGTTACGTTGGGTAAAGGGTTAACTGATTGAGTGCTAGATTATATTATTAATCGTTAGCACTTATTCCCCCAAATTTCTCTATTACAGATCAGATTGAGTGCTAGATTAATTTTTATAGTCGACATTTGTTCTTTCAAATTTGCTCTATTACAAATTAATGGAGGATGCCAGCAGACACCACTTCAATAATTTCCAACACCACAATGCTAAATAATTACATTGTTAATGTAGTTATACGTTTTGGGTCCAAATACTCAATTCCCATTGGTCAGCTGGGTGAAAACGTCATGACCAAATGTAATTCATTTTCCAATGAATACATTTGGTCGAACTTTGACCCGCATTTACGGTAGAGCACAGTTGACAGAATGTAATTCGGGAGGTGTTTGGGTGGGTTTTTAACTTTTAGGGCCTCTCGCAGTGATCAACTCCGCAGCTGTTTCTTTGGTGACATTTCCCAACTGCAGCATAAAGCCCGTTACTAAAATACTCGTTTCCATTTCTAAAGTCGTGAAAATTAAAAATCAGAGTTGTGCGCTTTGTCTTTTGTGTGAGGGTGGTTTTTCGCCTCGTTCGTACATGTTTTATTTCGTCTTTCTGCTTTGTTGTTTGGTAAGAAGTGGTTTAAACAGTTACGGAATGTAATTATAAGAATTGAATGTAATTTTTATAATCTTTATTGGAGTATGAACGTATGGGAATGGGTACAAATTATGTACGTACCCATTCCCACACGTTCATACTCCAATAAAGATTATAAAAATTGCATTCAATTCTTAATTGAATCACTTTCTATAAGCCATTGGCTCACCATATACAATGAAAAAAATAAGATGGAAGCTACAGCAGGTGTAATCATCAGGTTTTGATTCACCCAGACGATAGCACACACTCTTTTATTGTACAAGTGTGTTCTGAATTTGTGTGATTGCGTTATAAATTATTTCGTTAGTCAACATTTGTTCCTTCAAATTTGCTATGTAACAAATTATTGGAGGCTGCCAACAGACACCCTCCAACAATTTCCAACATATCAAAGCTTCATCACTTTTTACAAGCTTTCGGTTCACCATGAAGAATGAACAGAGAATATGAGGACTACAGCAGGCACATTTCTTAACTGATTGAGTGCTAATATGGAGACTACAGCAGGTGTAATCATCGGGTTTTGATTCACCGCAGGCATACACACTCTTATTACACAAGTGTGTTCTAAATTTGTTTGATTGCGTTCTAAATTATTTTGATAGTCAGCATTTATTCCTTCAAATATGCTCTGTTACAAATTATTGGAGGATGCTAACAGACACCCTCCAACAATTTCTAACATATCAAAGCTGCATTACTTTTTACAAGCCTTTGATTCACCATGAAGAATGAACAGAGAATATGAGGACTACAGCAGGCACATTTCTTAACCCTTTACCTAACGTAGAAAGCAGACGACACTTGCAAAAATAATTCTCGAATAACTAATTTTTTTCATTTTTTGTCTCAAAAACATAGGTTATGACCCTCGTTGGAACGAGCTCGACGAGCTCGTTCCAACGAGGGGTCATAACCTATGTTTTTGAGACAAAAAATGAAAAAAATAATGAAAATTAATTGGCGATTTTTGAGAATAGCGCTGGCCGGTTTTGGCCGTTACGTTGGGTAAAGGGTTAACTGATTGAGTGCTAGATTATTTTTAATTATCAACACTTATTCCCCCGAATTGCCCTATTACAAATTTGTTCCCCCAAATTTGCCCCATTACAAATTCTTGGAGTATGCCAGCAGACACCCCGAATAACTTCCAACCCACTATAATTGTCAACACTTATTTCTCCAAGTTGCCATATTACAATTCTGATTGAATGCTAAATTATTTAGATGGTCAACATTTGTTCCTTCAAATTTGCTCTATTACAAATTATTGGAAGATCCCAGCAGACACCCTACAACAATTTCTAAGATATCAAACCATCATTTTTTACTAGCTTTTGGTTCATCATGAAGAATGAAAGGAGAATATGAGGACTACAGCAGGCACATTTCTTAACTAATTGAGTGCTGGATTATTTTTAGTGCTAGATTATTTTTGATTGTCAACACTTGTTCCCCCAGATTGCCATGTTACAAATCTGATTGAGAGCTAAATTATTTTTGATGGTTAGCATTTGTTCCTTCAAATTTGCTCTATTACAAATTACTGCAGGATGCCAGCAGACACCCCTACCCCCAAATATTTCCAAAACTTCAAGGCTTCATCAATCATTTTCTATAAGCTTTTGGCTCACAATAAACAGTGAAAAAAAACAATATGGAGACTACAGCAGGTGTAATCAACAGGTTTTGATTTCTATAAGCCTTTGGCTCACAGTAAACAATGACAAAACAATATGGAGACTACAGCATGTGTAATCATCAGATTTTGATTCACCTGGAGGATAGAACAGTGAATATGGAGACTACAGCAGACATACACACTTTTATTACACAAGTGTGTTTTAAATTTGTTTGATTGCGTTCTAAATTATTTTGATAGTCAACATTTGTTCCTTCAAATTTGCTCTGTTACAAATTATTGGAGGATGCCAACACACACCCTCCAACAATTTCTAACATATCGAAGCTTCATCATTTTTTTTACAAGCCTTTGGTTCACCATGAAGAATAAACAGAGAATATGAGGACTACAGAAAGCACATTTCTTAACTGATTAAGTGCTAATATGGAGACTACAGCAGGTGTATTATTTTGATAGTCAGCATTTGTTCCTTCAGATTTGCTCTGTTACAAATGAATATGGAGACTACAGCAGACATACACACTTTTATTACCCAAGTGTGTTTTAAATTTGTTTGATTGCGTTCTAAATTATTTTGATAGTCAACATTTGTTCATTCAGATTTGCTCTGTTACAAATTATTGGAGGATGTCAATAGACACGCTCCAACAATTTCTAACATATCAAGGTTTTATCACTTTTTACAAGCTTCCGGTTCACCATGAGAAATGAACAAAGAATATGAGGACTACAGCAGGCACATTTCTTAACTGATTGAGTTCTAATATGGAGACTACAGCAGGTGTAATCATCGGGTTTTGATTCACCCAGAGGATAGAACAATGAATAAGGAGACTACAACAGGCATACACACTTTTCTTTCACAAGTGTGTTCTAAATGTGTTTGATTACGTTATAAATTATTTTGTTGGTCAACATTTGTTCCTTCAAATTGCTCTGTTACAATTAATTGTAGGATGCCAACAGACACCCTTCAACAATTTCTAACATATCAAAGCTTCAGCACTTTTTACAAGCCTTTGGTTCACCATGAAGAATGAACAGAGAATATTTTTGATTCACCCAGAGGATAGAACAATGAATATGGAGACTACAGCAGGCATACACACTTTTCTTACACAAGCGTGTTTTAAATGTGTTTGATTGCGTTATAAATTATTTTGATAGTCAACATTTGTTCCTTCAAATTTGCTCTGTTACAAATTATTGGAGGATGCCAACAGACATATTGAAAAAATAACATGGAGACCATAGCAGATGTAATCAATTTCTATCCTATGGGTGAATCGAAACCAGATGGTTAGTAATCATCGGGCTTTGACTCACCCAGAGATAGAACAATAAATATGGAGACTACAGCAGGCATACACACTTTTTCTTAGCTGACTGAGTGCTAAATTATATTACCCAAATTTCCTTATTATAAATCATTATTACAAATTATTGGAGGATGCCAACACTTAACCCCCCCCCCCCCCCCAAACTGCCTCACAAGGCAATTAAATGCTTACCAAGTAAACATCCATATATATGTATGAGTAGTATGTCATGTACCTGGACAGGTCCATTCTGGGGGACCTCGGTGGGGGACCTAGGAAGTGACGTCATGTCACGTGACGTAGTGGCGCCATGTTTGGTTGTCATGGTAACCCGCGTGAGCGGCCATGTTGTGACGTCATCTCCATAGTGATACGTGGTGTTAGTGCGCATGCGCAGCGCGTGTTGTTAGGGTGATACGAGCTTCCGTCGTCCATTTTGTATACAGGAGGCCGCCATCTTGGTTTCTATGGTAGCACGTGATTGCTATGTTACCCAATTTTTCTGCAATAAGACGGGGTATGTTAGGAGGGTATGTTCCTTTGTAGAAGAGTAAATCTAATTACCACAAACAATCCGACAATCCTTCCAAATCACCAAAATCCACCCCAACTTTTACTATTTCGAATTCTTTCAGAATTCTCCGCTTCTATCTATATATGCAATAGTTTTCCTCTACCTAGGCATGTTCCTTTGTTTTAGAGTATACTCCAGTAACGTAGAAGAGCCTATTCGTTGGAACAGTTTTGCTTATTATTACTATATTTAGCAATTTCTGGTCTATTCTTGTTAGTTCTGACCCTATTCCAAGTACTCTTGTTGTTTCATTTATATAACTAAACAATCAGATTGCTTCATCCCCCGTAATCTGTATGCAGAGTTATCTCCCTTGTGTATAATAAAAGCCTATATCCAATGGCCATATCCCATGGAATCCCAGTTTTGGGAAACACCCGTGGCTATGTAATCCCTTTTTTTGTCATATGAGGCCATGAGGGCTATGTAAAATCCCTCAATGAGTCCTCATTTATTATCCCTCATACCCTCATTGAATTTTGAGGTTATGAGGACCTTGAAAAATCCCTCAATGAGGTATAATTTACTACGACTCTTATCCTCATTTCAGTATTTAACAGGTATATCCTATGGAATCCCATTTTGGAAAACGCCTGTGACTGTGGAATCCCTTTTTTGTCGTATGAGGCCATGAGGGCTATGTAAAAGCCCTCAATGAGTCCTCATTTTTTATCCCTCATAGCCTCATTGAATTTTGAGGTTATGAGGACCATTAAAAATCCCTCGATGAGGTATAATTTACTACGACTCTTATCCTCATTTCAGTATTTAACAGCCATATCCCCAGGCACCCCAATTTCGGCACCCCTTTTTGGAAAACATGGCCTTCGGCACCCTTTTTTTGTCGTATGAGGCCATGAGGACCATGAGTAATCCCTCAATGAGGTCTAATGTAGACTTACCAACCGCTTCCATCTTGTCGCCAAAGCTCCACCGCCACTACTGGTCTATGGTCTATCTGTCCTATCATTAGCTTCTACAACAGTATTGTTCCAATGCGGTCTTGCCCCAGTACTATTGACTAAACTACCGTCCATTAATATTGACTTGTATCACTACTTCCTAGCTATATCTATCTCAGTCTCGACTATGACATTGATTAAGGTTGAATCAGATTTCCCCTGTATACATATAAGGCATTCCGTAAGTGGCCCAGTCCGTAAAAATTGGATTCCGTGTTTTGACGTCGACACTCGAGGGTATTCCCTTCCCTATTAGAAAAGTTCAGTTCAATGGGTTGTAGTTTAAAAATTCAAATCACCTTTCGTAATATTGTCATGAAGTTTAAAAAATCGTTCAGTTCAAAAGGTGTTAACATTGGGCTATAGTTAAAAAATAGAGTTCATTCAGTTCAAGGGGGTTAATTATATATACATTCATTAGGGTTATAGTTCATTCAAACAGTTCAAAGGGGTTAATTATATATACCTTCATTAGGGTTATAGTTCAGAACTTTGTTCAATTTGTTCTGTTAAGTCTGTCAAACTTGTTCGATCAATCCGACAAGTTTGACATTCTTTCACTTTGTTATGTTTACTTCGATCTTGGTTATGTTGGATCTTCGTTCTGTACCTTTATTGTTTTATAGTGGTTGGTTGTCTCTGTTCAGAGTCATGTAGTCATTGTTGAATTGGGTGTTATCAAACCCTTTCCATACCCTCGAGTGTCGATGTAAAAACACGGAATCCAAATTTTACGGACTGGGCCACTTACGGAATGCCTTATATGTATACAGGGGAAATCAGATGGAACATTTTGAAAGCTTCAGCGAAAGTATAGCTAGGAAGTATTTGATGGTAGTTTAGCCAATAGTACTGCTACAAGGCCGCAATGGAACAAGACTGTTGTTGAAGCTAATGATAGGACAGATAGACCATAGACCTGTAGTGGCCTTGGAGCTTTGGAGACAAGATGGAAACGGAATCCCATTTGTGGAATCCCTTTTTTGGAATCCCATTTGTGGAATCCCTTTTTCGAAAACGCCTGTGGCTATGGAATCCCATTTTGGTCGTATGTGCCTATTTGATAGGGCACATTGAGTCACATTGTGCCTTTTCACATAAGCACATATCGGCACATAAAGCATGTGCTTATGTGCTAGGTCACATTGTGCTTTTTCACATAAGCACATATGACAAAAAGGGATTCTCCAGAAGGTATCCTAGATAGGTATCCTCAAATAATACAATACTAGGCTATAGGTATCCTCAAATACCCGTATGTGCCTATGTGATAGGGCATATTGTGTCACATTGTGCCTTTTCACATAAGCATATATCGGCATATAAAGCATGTGCCTATGTGATAGGGCATATTGTGTCACATTGTGCCTTTTCACATAAGCACATATGACAAAAAAGGGATTATCTAGTAGGTATCCTCGAATAATACAATACCAGGCAATAGGTATCCTCAAATACCCGTATGTGCCTATGTGCTAGGGCACATTGTGTCACATTGTGCCTTTTCACATAAGCACATATCAGCACATAAATCATGTGCTAGGGCACATTGTGTCACATTGTGCTTTTTCACATAAGCACATATGACAAAAAAGGGGTGCCGAAGGTCATATGTTTTTCAAAAAAGGGGTGCCTAAATTAGGGTGCCCGGGGATATTGCCATTGGATATAGATGTGATGAGGATCTGATACAACTTCGTTGTAATAAGGGGAGATACCTCTGCATACAGGTTATGGGAAATCAAGCAATCTGATTGGTTAGTTAGATATATGAAACAACAAGAGTACTTGGAATAGGGTCAGAACTAACAAGAATAGACCCGAAATTGCTAAATATAGCAATAATAAGGTATACTGTTCCAGTTTCTAGGCTCTTCTACGCTACTGGAGTATACTCCAGAACAAAGGAACAGAATCAGATAGACGACAACTATTGCATATATAGATAGAAGCAGAGAATTCTGGGTAAATTTGTCCTATAGCACTACGTGTTATTCTTAATAGGGAAAAAACACGTCATGGGATAGGGATTCTGGGAAAATTCTAAGCCAGAACATTACTCCTGTCCAATCGAACGCACCCCTTTGTACCCCCTTAGTACTATAGCAATACGTGCTAAGCCGATAAATTGGGGAAATAAAGTCAATTTCGGTGATTTCGGGTGGATTTTGGTGATTTGGAGAGATTGTTGGGTTGTTTGTGGTAATTAGATTTACTCTTCTACAATCGAACACACCCTCCGAACATACCCCGTCCTATTGCAGAAACATTGGGTAACATAGCAATCACGTGCTACCATAGAAACCAAGATGGCGGCCTCCTGTATACAAAATGGCCGACGGAAACACGTATCACCCTAACAACACGCGCTGCGCATGCGCACTAACACCACGTATCACTATGGAAATGACGTCACAACATGGCCGCTCACGCGGGTTACCATGACAACACAACGTGGCGCCACTAGGTCACGTGACATGACGTCACTTCCGAGGTCCCCCACCGAGGTCCCCCTGAATGGACCTGTCCGGGTACATGACATACTACTTGTATGCTTCGATACAATATTGATTATATCCTGGACATTTTTGTGTTGGATATTTAGCGACTAGAGCAGCCTAACTGCCTTTCAAGATTTTGGAATTCCTGAGGTGAAGTTAATCACTTAACAGACTCATCCTTAAATTTTACAAAAAGTGTACCGTCATGAGACTACGTCTGAAGGAGTTTCTTGTCTCTCACAAGACCACGACATCTCCTGGCTAGCTGAGATGCTGTTAGGTGTTCATTCACGAAAATTCAATCAGTATTTTGGGCTGTCTTCAGTTTTCTTCGAGCTCGATAAAATCTGTCACGAACCCCATAACTGGTAAACTTCACTAAAATAGTTCTAGGTTGGCTCGTTCCAGTAGCTCGCGCAGCAGATCGATGGCTCCGCTCGATCTCACAAACGTTGAGAGGCACTTCCATTTTACCAGCTAAACTTATTATTAAATCGTCAGTACTTTCATCGTTAGATTCGGGGATTCCAGATATCCTTAGGCTATTTCTCATCCCATATTGCTTAACAGCATCCAGTTCATTCTCTAATCGGGTTATTATCCCATCATTTGCTATACTCGAGCTCTCGAGCTCCTTAACTCTGTTCGTAAGGTCATACAATTGATCACTTATTGTTGTTGAGATAAGTTTTTTGAAAACTGACAAAACTTTTGGATCAATTAAAGCGGCAATCAATCTGTCAGGCATATCATTACTGTCACTATTTTCATTCCCTTCTGCCATACTGCTGTCAGCACTAGTGTCAACACTGGTATCAACACTGGTATCTGCCTCGTAGAGAGTAACGTCCAATTGAGATTCAGAAAGATCCTTTTTCTTTTTTGAAGTGTGATGATCAGATACACTGCCACTCGATGACCTCCTTCGTTTATCACTATCTTCTTTTTTTTATCTTGTTTGTCCAAATCACACTCCACTGAATCTCAGTAGAAAGGCAGTGGTAAAGTGTACGAATTTGACACGACAAAAGGCGATTAGATCACACATCAGCACAACTTGTCACTGAAATGTAAACATTTACTGTGGCCGACACAAAAATACTGACATTTAGGTTTCCATAAACATATAGAAACTATTCCATGCAGGTATAATGAAGATCCATCCTCCTAAGATCGTTATTTTCAATTTTTAGAGAAAAGCTAAGGACAAAGAAAAAAAAACTCAACTACCCGCAATAATGATCACGTGACGTTTTTGATGTGATTGATGCATCGGAATATATTCCCCGAATCAATGTAAGCACACCTGTTAATTCCCTGACATCCGTCCGAATTCCGTGCAGACAAGAATTAATGCCTGATATGAGACACTCAATTTGGCTTTATAAAAGGCAAATACATTGACGAATCATCTAGACTAATTTTAGACTTAATCTAAATGTGGAGAAATGATTTACTAGTATCTGAATCTGCGAAGACCTTTAATTCTTTAGATTGGTCTTTCATAGAAAAACAAACCGCGGTTTCTCGGGTTTAGTCCGTCAGTCGTTCAATTGTTTCCTGCATTTTATAATAATGTCTTTTGCTATAACTCGCGCAGCGGACTCTGTTCGACGTCTTGGTCTGCAAAAGGAATAGAAATACTGGATTCGGAATACTTGATAAACTAATATGCCGTTGATACAATACTTTATTCACAAGATGACAAATACCCATTGAAAGATGCCTTGGAGATATTGGCAAATTTTTCGAGTATTTGAGGCCTAAAAGCCAATTTTGAAAAAACACCACTAAAATGGTTCGGACAAAACAGGGTCGTGAGATTAGAACACGAACAAAACAGAAATTTATTTTGAAGCACAAGAAATCCTTCTCGATACTATAATTAAATAACTTAGTTTAATCATATTTTGTTTGTCAAAATTAACAAAAAGAATTGGACAACAAATGCCGAAAACGTAAGACCCTTGGACACGATTAACAAGTAAATGCAGCATTTGTTCAAAAAATACACATCAAAATAAACAATTACGGTATTCGAGATTGCAACGGCGTTATTATGACTTATATATTCAGATATTAGTGAAAGAAGAAAATAAATGAACTGATACCATATACCCATGAAAACAAGAATGGTACTCATTTATCGTTTTCGGTTTTTAAATAAGTCAAATATAAATAATAACTTTCGCTTCTCACTTAACTAAAAGCTAGTACGAATTACATGTTCATAATAGATGTCCAAAGCTGACCGTGGTTAACAGTGTTATTAGTGATAGTTTGCTTCTTGTTGGAAAGACCACAGTCTGCGATTTCCAACAGATGTAAAATGTCACTAACTTAAAATAGAGTGCATAAATCATTAAAGAAATTACAAATATGTTATGTATAGGAGCATGCGGGTTATTTTATAGTAACAGCGATAAGTACTTGTAGTTTGTGATTTAGTAAATCATTGTTACTGATATTTTACATTTTAGTGGATGGTGCACCAACCGCGACTTCCAGTAAATGTAAAATGTCACAAACTTGTGTGGTATAAAAACAGAATATCTTTCTGGGTACTTGTAGAAAACAGGAAGATTTATTCATGTTGTGGCGGTTTATTAAATAATTAACTATGTTATTGATGGCTTGCATCGTGTTGGAGAGAGCACTATGTGCGATTGCCAATAGACGCAAAACATCACTAACTTTATTAGCTTATTTCGATTTGTTAGGAAAAGGGTTAATTTCGTTTTGTTATGAAAATCAATTATTTCACTGTATACTGAAATATAATTTTAACCCATTTTATTCCTTTTGACGCATTACCCAAAGCAGACGATATCCAAATTTGTTATTTTAAATATCATTTTATCAAAATTTTTCATAAAATTTCAACAAAACCATATCATGTGACCCCTCGTTGGAACGAGCTCGTCGAGCTCGTTCCAACGAGGGGTCACATGATATGATTTTGTTGAAATTTTTTTAAAAATAATATTTTTTCAACTGCTGAATTTGCATATTACGCGGGCGGATGCGACCGATTCGTTGGGTAAAGGGTTAAGTCTCACTTCAAAACGGTAGAACTGTTTATCTAGTTTATATGTAAATACATTTAGTTTTGCTCTGCATTGTAACATTACGGCAAGTGTTAAACGTGACCTTTACCAGTTGGGTTTGCAGTAGTTTGTCTGTTGAGTGCGACAACAGACGTGTGCATGTTCCATATAAACTAGCGATTTGAGCTCACAAAACATATTCGTTGAAATTGTTGAAATAACATTTGGCTACTTGATCTGCCTGAAAGAGTTGCAATAAGGTATCCTGAATTGTAAATTAGAAATTAGATTTTGTTAAAGTTTAGCTCTACATTATTTGATTGTTAATTACTGTATACACAAATCATTCAGTCATGCAAATAAATCCGAATTACGGAATTTATATCTTTCTTCAGATCCCCATAAGTCCATGGTAATGTGTCAGACAAGCGAGTTCCCCAAGTAAACAGTGAGGTAGACAGAGACCACGCCCACACCCAACAAATCAATTTATAACAGAGTCGTGATTAATTCTGGATGATGGAGAACGCACATTCACGAATTTTGAAGAATGCCATTCTGTCTTCTCGTCACAATAAAATTGTTTGTAACTCAACATTTGGTGGCGATTATATCGCATTTGAATGTCGGTCACATCAGTCCTGAAACAAAATTATTCTGGACCAGAGTCGAGAGTTCGGGGCATCAATCAAGGTGATGGTTAAGTGACAAAACTGTCGTAAACTTGAATTGCGTTTAGCGATGTATGGAAACATATTGAGAAACTAAATTCCGTTCAGTTTAAAATAATGACTTATGTGACATCCATAATGATGAAAGAGAGTTATTACGTAAGAACATTGAAAAATGAAAAGCTGATTTTCGATTTACATCAAACTGTGCCAGTACAGATTTAATAAATATGTAAATGATGCTTATTTAATCTATATTACCAATGGAATTAACTTGAAGGATAACTATAAGAAAAATCCAGTTTTAAGTGTATTTCTTCCTTTATAAAATCAGCGACTAACAATATTTTGGGGAAAGCTATAAGAAAAATTCAGTTTTAAGTGTATTTCTTCCTTTATAAAATCAGCGGCTAACAATATTTTTGGGAAAGCTCTGTGAGATATTCAAGCCTATGTCTGTATTTATTTATTTATTGGTATTTAACCCTTTACCTATCATGAAAAGCAGACGAAATTTGCAAAAATAATTCTTGAATAACTAATTTTTTTCATTTTTGTCTCAAAAACATACGTTATGACCCCTCATTGGAACGAGCTCGACAAGCTCGTTCCAAAGAGGGGTCATAACCTCTGTTTTTGAGACAAGAAAAATAATAATTATATGGCGATTTTTTAGAATAGCGCTGGCCGGTTTTGGCCGTATGTTGGGTAAAGAGTTAAGGGGTCACATACTTATGCACAATGGCTTATCGTGACCGTGACAGTTTTACGGGTGGATGAAACAGGAGTACCCGGAGATCACAACCGTGCATCGATGAGCAACTGTCAGCTCATCAACATTCTAACTCTGTTCAAGCTCCGCTCAAGCAAGCTTGCAGTGGTTGAAGATAATGTTCACCAACGACGTGCAATACGCCTTAGAACACGGCGTCATCAAGCCCTCATGGAGGCAACCGGAATAAAGTGCCTTGCCCAAGGACACAACGCGGGTCGTTCCGAACGGGGATCGAACTCTGGGCCTCTAGCACAGAAGTACAACAGTCTACCACTGAGCCACCGCGCTCCCAGCCTATGTCGCTACAAACTGCTACTGTGGTAAGATATATTTGTTATATCAATTGCCTCTTCGGGCGTGAGTACCTGCCCGAAGTGCATCCAGCCAAGCGGTGCGACAAAGGGGAAGTTCTGTAAATACCCGAGTACATGCTTTAAACCTCCCAAAACCTGTATACCGGCTGTAGGTTAGAGACAATCCGGCATTTACAGTCCCCACACCCGATCACCCCTTCGCAATCCATCGGCTGTTTTACCTTCATGGTGGCGGTGACACCTACAAGACCGCGATAACGATTGTGGTCTCTCTTAGTGGAGACCCTTTATTCCCCACCCCAACTCACCGCTTGAACAAGTAGATGCGGGGCAGAGGGGTCAAGGCTCGCACACATCACACTTTCTTCCGGTGAAGTCGAAAAAATGACTGGACACATGAAAAGATAGGTTAGAAGTCATTATCTGGGATGATAGAGCAGAGGAGTATGTAACAAGCAGTAGTGTAATAATCAACCAGTAGTGTAATATTAACCAGTAGTGTAATAATCAACCAGTAGTGTAATACAAATCAACCAGTAGTGTAATACAAATCAACCAGTAGTGTAATAACCAGTAGTGTAATAAACTTAACCAGTAGTGTAATAAATATCCATGAAAACCAACAATTTTTCAACAAGATGTGCTCAAATCATAGTTTGGGTACATCTTATCGATTTTTAATTATTTTATCGTACGTTTAAAAGCGTTTTGCAGGTCAAACATCATTTCGTGGGTTCAAAACGGCGAGGAAAGGTATTTTTATGATTTTTATGTGATTTGCATATTTTCTAGTGTTTAATGTCACTTTTGTGACTTTGTGTAAATTCAAAGTTGGGGGAGTTTCTATGCTAGAGATCCCAAATTCGATCCCCGTCCGGGACGACCCGCGTTGTGTCCATGGGCAAGGCACTTTATCCCGGTTGGCCACATGGGGTACAATGACACCGTGCACTAAAGACGTACTGCACGTCGATGGTACACATGTCTTCAACCGCTGTAACCCTGCTTGAGCGGAGCTTGAACAGAGTTAGAAAGTTGAGCAGCTGATAACTGTTCCATCCGTCGAAACGACAGTGTGCGTCTTGAACCACAAGCAGTCCTTCGCATACAAACCCATGGGCTTGGAAATTGCCAGAATAGTGTAAAATATGCTCTTCCGGTTTGGCAACAGAGCGGTCAAGCTGGTAAATTCGGAGAGACCATACTGGATCGGAAGCACAGCGCCGACGTCCCCCGGGCTCTCCGGATAGTACAGGTAACGCACACGCACGTCCCGAGGGGTGCTTTTGCTCTTTTAAGTCAACAGAAGGTGTGTCCTGACAGGATATGCAGGCTTTTTATGCCACCATATTAACCGTAATTGTATCGTGCGTTTTTTATCCAGTGAGTCGGGTTACCTCATGGTTGAAGCTTGAGATAAGTGGTGGTAATCTTTTTTACCCATTCGGTTCACCTCGGGGTGGATCCAGCACTTCCTCGCATTCCAGCAGGAACTGTAAACATAAGTCGTATTTAACCTGCGTGTTGATGCCCAAATAATCGTTCCATTAACATGCTGATAAATTATATCGCCATCTCTGATCATGAAGCTGTGTATATATATAGTAGTAGTCCTCTTAAGCTAGCTTTAGAAAAGAAAGCTTACAAAAGTTGTTTTTAGACTAAACATAGAAGAAAGCGTTTGACATCATAGCAGTCCATCTCTGAAGTCAATGAACACTGCGTTTTATTGGTGATCCGATCGTTTTGGGGTACGGTACGACATTATGCAGTACAACATCGACAAAATATCGCCGCGACAAAATGCCGAAATCAGATACAAGGACAGGGATGGGCCAAGGTGGAGAACATGTGATTTTGTTTATTTTTGTTTTTAATCTTTACCTAACAAAAAAATCTCCATTTTCGCCTCAAACTTAGGGCTCATGACCCAAATAGGCAAAAATGGAAATTGCAGTTAATGTTACGTCAGATTAACACGATGGAGAACACTATTGGTCAATAAATATCTCAAAGCACTTACACTATAACTAGCAATACTAGGAGAAATCCCCTTCAGTCATGATTGAAGTCATTTCTCTAAAATGAAAATTGAAAAACTCCACAATTAGTGCTTCAACATAATCGGTGTATTTTCATTCTTGCTTTTTTATAATTTCTACTTATGCCCGTTGATAACAGTATACACAATGTGCACTTGAAATGTCAAACTTTAGGTATTACTAATTAAACAAGCAAAACATTTTCCTGACGCATCAATGTAATAACTTGATAATTCAAATAAAATTCTTGCAAACAAATACTTATCTTTTCTTCTGTTTTACAAAATTGCGGCATTCTTATGTCGCGGCACGTTCGCGATAATGTTCAACTTTCTAATGCCTCCATATCGCTGATTTCCCTGTAAGTTTACAAGTTTGGTGCCTGCGAAAATGAATATATTTATGATATACAATTGTTTTTACTTGAATGTTCATGATGTGTTTTAGTCATTATTGACAATAAACACGTTCTGATATTAAAAAGTCGATAATGTGTCCCAAAATTTACGATTCAATAAAAGACAACATCTATTCATTGACCAGGTGGCATATAGAGCTATCCAATATATATTCCTGAAGCTCTGTAAAGTTGATATCTCCATTACATACTATCCGTTCAAACCACTGGGCTCTAAGCCCACCAATCTGGTAAAAAATATCATGTAAACTCAATGCACTTTGTGTTTCTAATGCACACCGGGCCTCAACCCCCCCCCCCCCCCCCCACACACACACACACACACACACTTGCGAAGACTTTCATCTTCCTTCCATTCGACTGTTATTTACTGATACACAATGTCTTCGTGTACTCTAAAATCAGCTGGGCTAAACATTAACCAAAAAAACTATGTTGAGTGAATATGAACTTAATTAGATTCATGTTCAGTCAACCCAGTTGATTTTGGTTTATTATTAACCCAATTGATTTTACAGTCACACTGGCCTATTTAGAACTGAGCTGAACAAAGGGAAACTTATCGCATTCAATGAACTTTTACCTTCCAAGTAACTGTTGGCTACAAAAGGAATCATTACTTTTGTTCACTTTATTTACCTGCTGCAATCGTGGCTGGTAAATGTCTGCGCTTAATAGCCAAAACATGCCATTGTATTTGATCTCGCAAACTGTTCCAAATGCTGCTATGGGACCCAGATGTTCTGATACAAAAATGCTTTAAAATTTTCAGAATTATGATTAGATTGCAAGTGTCTCTGGTGGTTACCACTTTAGTTATTTCTGCAACCATTTTCCATGAAAGGATCACCAGTTTAGAAAATTCAGCAGCACAAATGTAGAAACTGTGTATTAAAAACCTTTTTTATAACTTAAGAATGAGTGGCTGCGTTTCTGTGGGATTATACCACTTTACTTAACAACATCGCAGTCGACAGCATTCTTCAATAGCTCAAAAGGTGATCTGGCCTCCCAATATTGGCTGTGAGATTCACATTTTAGTGTATGTACATATGACCCATCATTCATATGAGCTCGAGAACTTGTTCCAGTGAGGTATCAAAAGCTATGTTTTGGCAGCAAAAAATATAGATTTTGTGAATTATAGTCGACTGGTTATGTTAATTATATTGGGTGTGAGGTTTACATTTTAGTGCTTTTGTTACTGATTTTTTGTAGAATGAGGCATGGATGGAATCAGCAGCCTGTGAATAGATATGATACACAGCAGACTCCAATCTCCAGCAACACACGGCAAGAAGGCCACAGAGAGTAAGTACTTTCATGTTTTTCCACTATTTGTTTCCATTTATTACCAAAGTGTTTCCCGTGTTTGGAACTACCTTGTATATCTGGAGAGTTTTATGAATATTTCATCCTATTGTGCTTTAGGATTAAATTATTACTGATCATTGTGTTCAGTTACGTACTTCTGTGTGTTATCTACTCAAGGACTGTCAACTTTTAAGTTGCCCCAAAATGTACACATACGAGATTGAAAGGGGTTAAATAAAAACTAAGTATGACATTTTAGACATAGCATATATTATAAATATTCGACGGCTGGAAGTTAACCCTTTACCCAACGTAACGGCCAAAACCGGCCAGCGCTATTCACAAAAGTCGTCAATTAAATTTCATTATTTTTAATTTTTTGTCTCAAAAACATAGGTTATGACCCCTCGTTGGAACGAGCTCGTCGCGCTCGTTCCAATGAGGGGTCATAACCTATGTTTTTGAGACAAAAAAAATGAAAAAAAACAGTTATTCAAGATCGCGCCGAGGGACTTTCTATTTTGGCATAGTGAACGACAAGCTGTGCAATTATTATGATTTTATATCAAACGAACGGAGCAAGCATCTTACTATCCATCGGGATAAAAATCCAAAGTACACTGCCTATTGTTGAGGATCTTGCCAAAGGTAAGTATTTTATGTTTGTGCTTAAAATAACGCAACAAAATTTCGAAAATAAATATCTAAAACGCCGCATTCTGTTCCGAAAGTCGAACTTCCTACGATATTGTACGGCTATTTTTGGAAAGTGTATAGTGAAAGGAATATTGCACGTTTATTTTTAAGCTATCGGAAGTAGTATAGTACCTTTCAGCGAATCAGAGGAAGGGAAAGTCACGTAAGATACAATACATGATACAATTCATGATTAGGCCCTTATGATGGTCGAAAATCTGCGAAATCGCTCAACCATGGACAAAAAGACGTTACTGTTCGTCAGTTCCTCGGTTTAATTAAATAAGTATAACATTTTCACACACCCCTTTGACGTCATATTGACACACTGAACAAGAGCGAGTATGTGAAGATTCAATGAGAGTTACTAGGCTAGTTGTATCTTTCTTGCAAGATGCTCTAGTTCAGAAGATCGGTAATTGGTAACTTCAAGTTCAGAAGATAAGTATGGTGTTATATTTATTCCATATCCCAATACCTTTAAAGGGACTATTGTAATTGAGCTATTTAGATGCATTCGATGGGATCTGGAATTAAGCTGAAAATTTTAACAGGAACCCAGTGTTAAACACTGACGTCGATTCACAACTGACTCCTTTTAAAAAATGAAAGTATGAATATATATTTATAAGTGTTTAATTCCCAAGCATCCATGGGCTATAACTGTTATTAAATTGAAAAACTGAATGAACAAATATAAACAAACATATGAATGCATTCCTCTAAAGCTAAGACGAATGGAAGCCACAGAGGAGAAAACCAACGAACTATTTTTGCAGCCGTGAACAGAGACACCATACAGAAAACTCATGCCCAGGTTAATTAAATCAGAAGGTACTGTAGCAGAAGATTTGAATGAAATAATCTTAAAGTACCAAAAATGTTTTCATACTCTTAATAAATCTCAACTGTCCACCACTCAGCCAGCAAAAGAATTGGAAAATAGGTTTTTGACGAGTGGCATTAAAACATGAAAAACAATAAAAGCCCTGCATCAGGCGGCTTTACGGCATAATTTTGTTTTTAAAGATGTAGGTCACATTTTTATTAATTGTCTGAACTACGATTATGACTCAGGTGAAATATTTATTACACAAGGGCCATAAATAATAAACTGTTTACCCAAACCAGACAAATCTAAATTGTACATAGAAAATTAGTGTCCTATTTCGATAATTAACATAGACGTAACAATTGGTTCTCCGGTATCTGTCAACCGTATTAAAAAGATTTCACCCAAACTGATATGAGACACTCAATTTGGCTTAACAGCGAGTGCCAAAAACGTAAGACCCTTGGACACGATTAACAAGTAAATGCAGCCAGCATTGTTCAATATATACACATCAAAATAAACAATTACGTTATTCGAGATTACAACGGTGTTATTGTGACTGTATATATTCAGATATTTAGAGAAAGAAGAAAAGAGGAGATGAACTGATACCATATACCCATGAAAACAATAAACTAACAGAATTGAAACCATTGCAAAATTTCGCAATGATTGGTCTTTTTGGCGCCTACCATTTTTCTAAAAAAACACAGTGCAATAAAGTCCCTTGCTGTCCCAATATCAATTGATGTTTTTACATTATAAAGCCTCTGTCACATGTTTGTGATTTTTTGTACGAATGTCCAAGAATAGCGACGAATTCAAATTTCCATGATTGATCACGATTTTTTAAAAAATCGCCCTGAATCGGCTCCTCTCGCGACCTTAAACGGCCTTCACACGACCTTCATACGACCTTGTACAGTTCATCGCGACTGTAGTAAGAATCAACTAAGATTTTCCAAGCCGATTTAGAGCGAATCGATACGACCTTGTACGATGCTCGCACGACAACTGTGCGAACTAGTAAGATGATGCAAGAACCTAGCAAGAATTGCATCACAATCTAATACCTTAATAGATCTTAATAGTTCTTACTAAATCTTGACGCAACCGTACTTGTCATGTGCTCACGAACACTCCCGAACACTCAAGATTACCCAAGAATACCCCCGTACGGTTCGTACGCTCTAGCACGACAGCGGTACGGCGCAGTACGGAATTGTAAAATCGCACGTCGGACGATGGAGTGCGAAAGTTTTAAACAGTTTAAAACTTTCGTACGCGTATGCCGGTCAGCTAAGAACACTCAAGAATGATTACAAGAAGTACGGATAATCACGATTGTACAAGATTTTCAAGTCTTGGGAGATCGCGTCAAAAAATCGCAAAGATGTTTCAGGGGCTTTACCAAATGCACAGAATGCGTTTTCATGAAAATTCGAAACGTCTTCTATAACTTCTTACGATCCGACAAGAGGGATTCAATAAAACGTAAAATAATAATCATCGATATAGAATATGGTGACACAAAGTTCCTACGTTTAACCCTTTACGCTATGGTGGTATCTTCAATGTTAGTTCAAAAGCAATTGGAAGAGTCCATAATCATTATTTAGGGGTAGACCAATTAATATTTTCAACGTGCAGCCTTCGGGCTGCACGTTGAAAATATTGATTCGTCTACCCAACGCTTTCACTTAGCAGCCATCCTACTTACTGCAATTATGACGTATAAGGTTCCCGAGTCGGAAAAGCGGTCTCTCGTGTTCAAGGGGTTAAGTTCTTACTGTCACGCTCTCAAAATACCCTCCTTTGGAATATTAATAAACCTCACTTTTAAGCACCATGGAAAACACTCATTATATGAGGCTAAAAAGTTGATATATGCACACGGATGAGCTACAAAAAATGTGTACACATATGAAAACCCTTTGGGGAGATGATGTAACGGTATGGTCTCTTTTAAATGAAGATGCCACTGTTATCTCAACAGAAACCTTTTCAGAACTATTGTTCTCTAATAAAACTATAAAGATCGATAATAAAGTATTTTTTTGCTACGAAAGGGAGCCTTCTTTGTAAACAAATTTGTTAATAGAAACACAGTCTGTTAACCTTCTCTAACTTATCAAATAAATGCTATATTACAACCTCATTTACTGCGTACCACGGGGAATATGAAGCTATCCCCACATCTTGGAAATCAGTTATTGAACAAAACAGAAACAATCGAAACGGGAAGACGACAAAATTTGGATACAACAAACAAAACACCTCAAAGTCTGCCAATTATTTTATTTGAAGTTCTCAAACTTATCCACAATGTCACCCCAGGAAAAATGTATCCAGTGTTTGGGTACCAACCTGCAGTGAAATGATCGGCAATTTTTATAAAACAGTTTTGTCTCAATTACAGATGACATATACCCGAAGAGTTTGGAGTACAAGACTTTACGTAATATTTTATTTACGGATTCAAAAATTTTCAAATGCAGACATTCTGTAACAGAACTAAGTTAACATCTGTGGCAACACTGGGGAAATTGGTACACATTATTTTAGAATGCCCGCAAACAAAGAGAATTTGATTAACGTTTAAGAAGCAGATGGTAGAGTGGGGCAAGATTCCTGTCAGATTCACACCAGAGTGAAAACTTCTGGGGCCGCTGGTCCAGTAAAGTACGATCGAAGAGATAATGTTTTTTTATTATGCCTCACGTTTGTAACATCAGCCGTGATTGGTTAATTTGACACTTTCTAAAAGTCATAGTAATGGAGTTTTGGGGCAAAACACGGGTACTATCGGAACGTTCTTCCCTGGAGACAAGAGAACAAAGAAAACGTAAGCGCCACTTCCATTGATCAACGTCGATTACGCACGCCTTGATTGGAATTTCTCAACACTAAACGCTGACGCCGTGTCTGATTAACTTTTTTCGTCACCGAAAGACATAAACTTACCAACAAATATATCATCTTCATTGGGTGTGTTTTTAATTTTAACTGCAAACAGTGAATTCAAAAGAATCAGAAATATTAAGAACTCACGTGTTGTTCACCACTTCAGTGAATCCTGAATATGAGTTATGTCTTCAATCAACTATATTTCCACAAGTTTAGTACTCTTCGACCTCACTGAGCCTCCGTCTCAAGTTCAAAATAAATTGTTTCACTCCGCTCAATTCTAACAACTGTCGTCGTCCAAGAAGAATTTATATTCCATTATACCACTTATCACACAAGCATTAATAATGAATTATTGCATGATACAGTTGTAAACACTGGACTTGGTGCTATAGAAACTCCCAAAGCGACGGCACTTGTGACAAGTCATTTTCGAATTTGGTGATAAATAAACTCACAAAGAGACGAAATGACGTCATGTTTTTGGATTCGACTACATTGTTATTACAAGATTGATGGCATGTTGCAATTAACGCTTAACAATGAAAGCTATTTTTTGTTGGACATAATAAAATAATTAGAACGTTTCTTTTCATCTTCTATCGGCTTCAGGTTTTATTTCGGAAATCACACAAACTCAGGTACTATCGACCGATAGAACATGAAAAGGAACGTTCTAATATTATAGTAGATACTTTTTTAAAAAACTATATTTATATCTGCAAGGTACATGTAAGAGACTCAATAATTTTTTAAAGCCTTTTTAGAAGAACTGAAATCGTGTAGAAACTCTTAAAATATGATGTGCAATTATATGTTCACACCAAAGAAGTCCTATATTTGAACCACATAGAAGTTAGACAGTTAAATGTAGAAACAATATTCGTCGAAAAATAGCAACGTTAAATTCTTGCAACTGCTTTTGTAGCGGGCTTTCACAGTAACTAATGCAAATTTACCCCTGTATAGGGCTAATCGGGTGTCTCCCCGATATATATATTTAGATAAAATGTGTTTGTGCGTATGTATGTTTATACGTATATGTGTGTGTTTCCACAAATGCATATTTATATATCGTCTTTGTCTGGTGGTAGTTACACAAGGCGTATGTGTACACCTGGTGGGATAACTGCTTGATTAAGGCGATGTGCTGTAAACGCATTAAATTTGTAACTGTTACTACATTTTTTGTAGCAAAAGACACAGACCAAATCAGATGTGTGTGTATAAACCACAGCAGACTTCAACCTCAGGGAACGCATGGCCAGAAGGCCGTGTAGAGTGAGTACTTGTATGTTTCCCCAGTGTTTGTTTCTGTTGATTATCAATGAATGTATTGTATGACTACCACGAATATCCCCTCAATACTGTAGTGGTCTGCCTATCAATTCTGGTTCGCCAAAAAATGAGAGTCTGAAATTTTTCAAATCCGTAATATGCCTATTTTAAAACCAGCATCTCATGACGTCACTGACGTTCCGATATTTTCGAAGCGACAATTTTAGAACGCAAGATAACAACTCGGAGTACTTTGGCGGCGCTCAACACTCAGGACAAACTTCCATACTTTCTCTTTTAAATTGTTTGGATTCCGTGTGTTGTATTCAATATTTAAAGATCCGGTGTCAAAAATAAATGAATTATTACAACCTTCACTTAATCTAGGTTGTCATATTGCGACTCGTTGATGGTGTCTTGTTTGACCTGGCTGATCTAGTCTCGACAACTCAGCGGAATTCGACTACCAAGATCAACAGACGTTTGTAATTTCCTGTATTCACCGTGTTTCGTAAGCTGATATTAAGTTTTAATACACATCCATTAAACTTTAAACCTTTGTATTTAATCGCCGCTATGACATAAATGTCTCTGTATTTAAATGGTGATGTACAAGCCTGGACTTTTTTACCCCACACCATTTAAACTAAACCTTTCCGTTGAGTCATTAATAACGCTTCGATTCGAAAAGTTTCCAAATTTCGTTATACAATTGTCGATTGTCTGTCGCGTAGTGTGAAAATGAAAACCCCCAAAGCAAAATAAAGTCGGTTCACAAAAAATAAGTAAACCAAAAATGAGATAATATTAAAACACAATCATTTCCAACCACAACATTAACCCCGTCCCGAAGAGAAACAGCGATACGAATTTCAACAAACACGCCCAATAGAAAAGATTACGAATGTAATTTAAACTGGTTCCCTAAAGGTTGTTTTGATTTTTTACCGATCCATTTGATCAGTACCGCTTCAAACAAAAGTAACGGACTCTTCACCTTTGGGTTTAAACATCGGAATTAAAATGTGTTTATTTAAATGCATGGGGGTGTGTAATAAACACAGAACGCGGTGTGTGTTTGAATCGCTGGGTGTTTTACATAACGAGTTGGAATGGCGTATTCATACATCGCGTCCTATCTATTTATTATATACCTATCATTGATACGGACACGATTTCGGTCATGAAATCTATCCCGCAGTATCATATGAAGTGCGATACTGATAATACCGCAAAACGCACGCAGCGTGATACTGAAAAATCGAAAAGGAGGCTGGGTGAAAATTATGACCTCTTCATCCACCTCGGCTATAAAATATGCTCCAAATCCACAAACCATTAATTAAATGAGATTTCTAACATCTCCTCGTTGTACATGTGCACCAATTCATTCCCAACGTTTGTTGTCCTCCCCTACAGTACAGTCGTTGTAGGCTGGTCATAATCCACGCGTGGGCAGTGATATCCACGAATATGTTTACCAGGTAATAAAAATCAGCAGCAGCAAAATTTTAATTAATGAAGCACCGGGTTATACCCGGTGCTTCATTAATTAAATTTTTGATGATTATTCCTATAATTAGCGTTTGTAATCTAATATTATTGCGTCTGTGGAAATGCTGCACACCCCGTGGAAAGTGACCAGTCCACGGAGACCGTACTGTACATTATATTTGTACCAGATGCATCAAGTCGACGAGGTAGGGTGCGTCCACCCAGACCGATAAGGAGATAAGAACTTAGATCTGGATCACAAAAGTTGTTATGTTTACCGAACACAAACTATGTAAGCATTGGCCGTCGCGCGTTTCTTTTCGCCGGCCCTAAAGTCTGGAACTCACTACCACCTGAACTCCGGAAGATGCCTACTCTTAATACATTCAAGAGTGCACTGAAATCCCATCTCTTCAGGCTTCATCTCCCACACAGCCTTAACTAAATTGAAGACATCACTGCAGACTTCCATAAATGAGTCTTGTATTGTGGTAACTAATGTATGTACATATGTGTATGTATGCACACACGTATACATGTGTATTTATGCACATGTGCGTATTTTTATGTTGTAAAGCGCTTCGAGCCTCGCGGGATGAGGCGCTATATAAGAACAATTTATTATTATTATTATTATTATTATTATTATTATTATTATTATTATTATTATTATTATTATTATTATTATTATTATTATAAACGACACGCAGTAACAACAACTACAATAAAAACGTCTGCTGCATGATTTCGTCCAAAATGGATTTGACAGATTCCGAAATGGAGTGAGCATGTTATTTATATTATTACCTGAGGGCAGGTACATAATAAAAAGACAATGAACGCAGCAAAATTTTCTGATGTGCTGTATCGCATCTAGTTGACGACCTTCATCGAGCAGTATCCACGAGTCGGCTACGTGGACTCATGCGACACTACTTGCTAAAAGGACATCAATTCGATGCGATACAGCACAACTGAAAAAATTCACTGTACTAATAACCCTATTTACTTTGTTTTGTTAGCTAATTTTAATTTTTCGAGATATTCGGGCATGTCAGATTACTTCACTGATCCTTTCAAGTTGAAGCCCTGAATGGTATGTTCTTGTCCTCTACTGTATATGGTGAAATGAATGAAATGCTCTTGTGGGGAGGATCGGAGATTTTAATTCTACAGCTGTATGTAAATTATCCCTGATCATCGTACCCAGCTATGCTTTTGTGTTGTTTGCGCATAGTCTGCCAACTTATACTTCACGCATAAATTTATGCTAATAAGATTTAAACGGTTAACACTTTACCTAACATGAAAAGCAGACGACATTTGCAAACAAAATTCAAGAATAACTATTGTTTTTGCATTTTTTGCCTCAAAAACATAGGTTATGACTCCTCGTTGGAACGAGCGCGACGAGCCCGTTCCAACGAGGGGTCATAACCTATGTTTTTGAGACAAAAAATGAAAATTAATTGGCGAGTTTGAGAATAGCGCTGGCCGTTTTTGGCCGTTACGTTGGGTAACGGGTTAATTAGATATGACATCCTTATATACATTATTTTTGGTAAGGCGTGCATACAGTAAACCGATGGCCGGTAATCAGTGAAATGACTGAGACGTGTACAAAGGGATGTTATTATACAGAGGAGTATGACACGTTCTTCGGTTTATTTAATCCTTCAAACAACGTAACCGCCAAAACAGCCCAGCGCTATTTCCAAACATAACCATTTAAATTTCGTTATTTTTTTCATTTTTCGTCTAAAAACATAGCTTATGACCCCCCCCCCCCCCCCTCCCCCATTTGAACGAGCTCGTTGTGCTAGTTTCAATGAGGGGTAATAAGCTATGTTTTTGACGCAAAGAATGAAAAAGTAGTTATTCGAGAATTTTGTTTGCAAGTGTCGCCTGCCTTTCCTGTGTACATACGACAAAAATTCTCCATCACAGCTGATCACAGCATACTTTCAGAAATTATCGAGCACATTTCTTAAAATTCGTGTGATATGGGTCATACTCTTGACACCGCGGCATATGAATACCTAATTATTGGGATTTTCCTAAACGGACAGAATTTACTTTTTTTATTTTGAAGTATAAGAGTATACTTCCGACACTCGAAAAATTTAGTAATTTTAAATATATGCACCAATGAAAACGCTTGGTCCTTCATAACGCCATAAGGATAACGAACTGAACATATAATGCATACAGTTTCATCTAGATTGTGGTGGCAGGCCATCGCATTAATATCTGGGGGGGGGGGATTTAAATTTAGGTAGGATACAATTTATTCCTACAAAAACACTGGGCTTGACTTTTTTGATGTTATTCTGACACAGGCACTGGATGTAGCCTGCTTATAATAAACCGTTATGGCCAGAAATAAACACTGTGGTCAACGTTATCGAGAAGTTGCGGCACAGGCACTAAAACCTTTTTATAATAAATAGCACTGCTGAGAAATTGTGAAGCAACTCAAACAATAACATGGGGGCGACTTATCGTTATGGATGGTTCAGTTGTAAACAGGCTGGATTAACCCTTTAAATACCGATGACATATTCTATGTCAGTTTAATGGCTTCGATTGAAATAGTTCATATTCAGAATTTGAGGTGGACCAATTAATATTTTCAACATGCAGCTGCTCGTTGAAAATATTAATTTGTCTATCCTCACAAATCCATTGAGCTGCAATTCATTTTATGAAATTATACTTTATGAACCTGTCCCGGAAAGCGACATACAGATTCATAGAGTTTAGGATTGTTTCTCATCTTAAATGAAATAGGGCAACCAATCTTTTGTTTGACGACATTCTTCGCATAGCTCCAGATGGGAAAAGTACATACATAAAACGACACACGCGTGTGAATGGGTTAATCGATATGGCACTAGAGTCAGCTGGGATGGATGAAACGAGAGGCCGCAGGCCTCGAGTTTTATACTTCAGCGATCGCACAATGGATGTGATCAACCAGGGATACTTGTCTTCGGGCTTTTATTTGAATGGCAAATCCGTATTTTTTATATATATACACTTTCACTTTTCTGATTTTCGTCTTGTTGTTGGGCGTCATTATTTCAATGAAGCAGTTTTTCAACTATCCGTCTATATTTGAGTTTGATAAGTCAAATAGGTTAAACTATCTGCAGTCAGTTTTTAACAAGTAAACAACACGTGTGACATCAGTTTAACTCTTCTGGTGCGGAATATTTTGAGAAACAGAATTCTCAGGGCATAACTTTTTCGCGGATTTTACCAAAATATGGGTTATTAGCACTTGGAGATGGACAAATATAATTGGCTAAAATGTCGATTACAGTCGTCTGCAGTGCTGTCAACTTTTGTCGCCTGCCCCGCCCGGAGCGTGAAACGCGAAAGTAAAGTGATTGTCCATCTGTAAAACGATGTTGTTTTTTAATTTAGGTGGCTGGGCAATGGATATTATAAATGTGTTAATGAACAAAACAAAATATATTCAAACAGAGATGGTTGGAAGAAAAAAACATTAATGATTAAATTTGTTCCGACTTTTTTTCATTTTCCACTGTTACTTTTTATCTAAATAACAAAAACCAAAAGTAAAAAAAACACAGAATTGTTCTTGGTATTCACTTCTAAACTCTTACAGTTACAGGAAGCACTAACTTAAAGCTCGTTCACTTTTGCTTACTTTATATGTGTGTTGTGAGCACGATATCGTTAAAGATGTCGAAAGTGGCCTTAAATCCCCAATAATCTAACAATTTAATACGCTTCGTTTGGTGACGTATTGTGCAGTGAAACACTTTGTGTATCGACATTGTTTTAGGATATTCAACAGCTTTACAAGTTTATTGAAATCATTTTGAAGATATATCTGCATGTAGATGACAATGCATGTGCTTTTGTAATGTTCCCAAGGTTGTTCCACGAGGACAATTGGGATTAAATGTCTTGTTCAAGGACTCAACGCAGTTACCGCCAGTTGGAATCAAACCATTCACCTTTCGGTTTAAAACCCATTGCCCTTACGACTGACACCCTATACGCTAGGTGTTTCTGAGTACCTTTTCCTTATTATTGTTCAGGCAACGGCAAGAGGAAGTCGACGAAACTGGCTATGTAGCAGAAGATCCAGTAGAAAGTTTCGCTGATGGTGGGTGTTTCTGGTGAGTATTTGCATCATTTTCACTTCACCGCGATTGGTAAACTTATTTTTATACGACAAGGCTCAGAATGGTGATTGGAAATCCTTTTAACTCTTTTGGCGCGACAGGCGACTAAAGTCGACAGACGGCAGACCGCGGAAAGGTAGTGCAGTAGTCATTTTAGCCAACTTTGTGTGTCCATTTCCAATTGCTTTTAACCCTTTACCCAACGCAGACGATATCAAAATTTATTATTTTAAATATCATTTTTTTAAATTGTTAAAAAAAATTCAACAAAACCATAGCCTGTGACCCCTCGTTGGAACGAGCTCGACGAGCTCGTTCCAACGAGGGGTCACATGATATGGTTTTGTTGAAGTTTTTTATTTTTTTCAACTGCTGATGTTGCATATTACTCGGGAGTGGGGTGCGGCCGATTCGTTGGGTAAAGGGTTGAACAAACATACTTATTCCTATGTTTCATGCACCATTTATGTCCTATCCATGAACAACGATATCGTCCCTTGAAGGTATAATGGTGTCATTTAAATATATACAGAAAATCATTTGAAAAACTGTCAATGAGATTATTAGAACATCTTTTAAAATAATAACGCTTTAGTCTAACAACCTATACTTTTTGTAAAATTCCTGATGAATATTAGGCGCTAAGAATTCTTTTTCTCAGATTATTCCGCGCCAAAAGGGTTAAACAAATCTGGACTTTTGAGAAAATGAGGATTCACTAGACAAAAACAAAATTGTTTTATGGGCGCTGTAGCCTGCCAATAGAAAGCCGAACTTATCAATACACTGTGGGATAGTTCAGCAAGAAGCGCTGCTCTGTCATCTGTTATCCACAAATGACTCTGTTTTAAAATAATTAGAAGAATAATAAGATAATCAGATAGAATAGACTTTTTAGGCAACAAGAGTGGAACTATGAGCACACGTGTTAGAATTTCCTCTTATCAGACTCGGAATTTGAGTATGAATCACCTGTTTATAACTGATAACGTTTCATTTATTCTCATGCATTTATTGGGGTCTTTGAGGCATTGTTTACTGGTTCAGTGCATGATTCCTGCATTTCTACAGTAAAGAACACAATGTGACCTGAATTATTCGAAATATTGTAATATCGTCCCTTGAAAGCATAAAGGTGCCTATTGCAATGACAACGCATTGTCGTTAGCACCTGTGTGCCTTCAAACAACGGTATCGGTGTTCTTGGATACAATAGAAATCATGCACGAAACACAGGGACGTGTAGATGTATGATTAATAGCATTTGGAAATGGACTCATATAGCTGGCTAAAATGTCGACTATATTTATTTATTTATTTATTTATTTATTTATTTATTTATTTATTTATTTATTTATTTATTTATTTATTGGTGTTTTTAAGGTCACAAACTGAAATGATGTTCTGTGGTCACTTATGGGCAGAAGCCCACGGTGTGTTTATTCAGTTATTTGAATAAAGTTTGATACTACTACTACATATTTCTGCCCAATGGCTAATCATAACTACGACAGTTTTGCGGGTAGAGAACGCCGGAGTACCCGGAGAGAACCACCGAGCAACGGCGAGCAACTGTCACCTTCCCAACATACTAACTCCACACAAGCAGGGTTAGCATTGGTTGAAGAAATGTCGGCTATAGCCGCCTACCATGGTCTATCGTGCTGGCGACCGAAAGTATAGAGACTTTTTCTGTTTATTATTAATGTTGGTTTTAACTTTAGCTGGCTGGGCAATGGATATTATAAATTTATTAAGAAGATTGTAAACGGAACAATATGGGGAAAATCACCAAATAGCACACTGGGCAAAAAGGTTAATTCCAATTTGTGGTTTATGTTTAGTTCGTTAGCATTCTATTCAATAAATAATATGTCCTGGGAGCTACAGTTTTGCTATTTAATAATTTAAATAATTAACATATTCACTTAGAAAAAAAAACATTTTCATCGTGGTGAGGGCAAACATCGATAAAATCAACATCAACGATTCTGTCTTTTGGAGGTGCGGGCTGAAAATCGATAAATATTGGGCCACAAAGAAATGAAGTTTGAAAGTTTTGAAAATATATTAACGAAGACGACGTAAACAACGTCTTCCACGCTGATGAGGCGAACAGTTTGTGTCTACAAAGTATGGCGGGTCCGTTTAGTCAATAATGTTTTCTATGACCGTGTTTAACTCAGTACAAACACCATTTTGTCTCCTGAGTTCCAATGTGGTCTATGTGCCTACTGGCACTTAGAACACATTGGAACTCAGCGGATGAGATTTTTAAAACGACCCAATCCAAGGAACATGCAGATATGATCCCGGGAATATGATCTTAATAACTTCATTTTTCAAGTTGCGTGGTTTTAGTGCACAAACAACCTATTTAAATATACCAGTTGTATTGAAAGAGGAGAGATGTTGCCTAATACTTTATATTTGCATCTCATCAAAGTCTAACATAATGGTCTCTAGATGACCCTTCTTTTGCTTGTGGCCACAACTCTATGAATCCAAACAAGAGTGTTGTCTGAAACCAATCACTGAGGATTCTTAAACAATAGAGACCCAGACATCCATTAAAATGGTGTGTTTCTGCAGTGATTGGCTCGGGGTATCTGGACCAAACACACTCTGGATGACATGTCTCATTGGTACTGTTTACCATAATTATAGAGAAAATCTTTCATCCCTACATGCATAAAGATGGATGTTTTCTATTTACATCACCTCCATTAACATATTTTTCAAACTTTCACTCTTATTTCTTTTATGACACAATATGTAAAAACAATCCGTCTCTCGGGTCACATATACCACAAAAAGAGCGAACTGTTGAATTGATTTTGTAAAAGTAGTACCTCACAACATTGAGAATAAGTGCACGGAAAAGATATTCTTCAAGGTGCTCTAGAAATAAGAGAAATTTGTTTACTTTAAAATTTCAACCTCTGATATTACATAAGTTCAAATTAAATAAACCCAAATCATACATCAAATTGAAGGTTGTGGCGTATAGAACACGATAAAATATATGCAATCAACTCACAGAGTTGACAGCAGGCACCAATGGTTCCTGGAAAAATGCTACAGTATTCGTACCAGAACTGATAATAAAATAATATTTCCGAAGAACAACTCGTGGCCAAATGTGCTTCATATATCCAAGAACAAAGATAGGCATTCAAAACACTTTACGATGGAAGTGACAGGACTGCATTTGTGGAAAGGACAACACTGTCTGCATTTTTTATTGAAGTTGGATTCCTTGACCGACACACATGCGCATCTCACGCGATACCACGAATTTTCATCAAAAACAATCGTGTAATTCTACGAAATTTTTCCATTTTATAGTTGTCACGAAAACTTGCAAGTAATATTGCAAACGTGCAGTCTCCATATAATAATAGTGTGTTGTATGAAGGTGATCTTTCCCGTTATTTGATTTTAGACGGCATTGTATATCGATGCGTTTTCAGCCCAGATGACCTTGACCAAAATGTAAACAAACAGACAACGAAAACAATTTTGTGTCGCTGTGTTTTCAAGAATTTTGATTTCCTAGCTTTGTTCTTGGATATCTGAAGTTCATTTCGATACGAGGTGTTCTCCTGAAATATTATTTTGTTATCAGTTCTGGTACGAATACGGTAGCAGGTTTCCAGGAGCCACTGGTGCCTGCTGTCAACTCCGTGAGTCGACAGCATATATTTTGCGTGTTCTGTACATCACAACCTTCACTTTGATGTATAATTTGTGCATATTTAATTTGTATTTTTGGAACATCAGAGGTGGGAATTTCAAAGTAAAAAAAAAATTCTCTTCCTTCTAAAGCACCTTAAAATTGAATTTATGATATATTTAAATTTTAATACAATTTCTAGAGACATCGACGTATCTTATTTATGATACAGAATGCAATTGCACCAAGAGTGCATCATTAAATATAAATAAAAAATGTACATGAAGATTTTCGCCAAATTGTTTGTTTGCATCCCCCTTTATGAACAAATCCAAACAAATTCAAACAGAGATGGTTGGAAGAAAAAATATAAATGCTGCGCTTTGTAGGCATATGCATGGAGGCCATAGTTTACTTTTTTCTTGCTTTTTTCTTCTCCCTCCACTAGTTCATTTATATTCTGCCCCTTTCATCTTCCTTTACTAGCAGCTGGATAGATTATTGAAACTATTTTTCAAAATTTAGCCAACATTTGTTTGCTCTGGAATCTATTTATTTATTTATTTATTTATTTATTTATTTATTTATTTATTTATTTATTTATTGGGGTTTAACGACACTTTCGACAGCCAGGGTCACCTCGTGTCGGACAGTTTTACGGGTGGAGGAAGCCGGAGTACCCTGAGAGAACCACCGAGCAACGGCGAGAAACTATCAGGCTCCCCAACATACTAACTCCACACGAGCAGTGTTAGTACTGGTTGAAAACAAGTGCACCATCGACGTACAGTACGCCTTAGTACACAACGCCACCGTACCTCTCCATCCCTACTCCCACACACACGGGCAATGGGGTGGTGGGGGTGAAGTGTCTTGTCCAAGGACGAACGCGGTTGCCGCAGGTGGGATTCGAAACGATGACCTCTCAGCTTGCAGCCTGCACCTCTGCGTACTGAACCACCGCGCCCCCTGCTCTGGAATCAACTTCAGTATTTTCAATGTATTTTTAAATAAACACCGAAGTAAAATAATGCCTACATCCATTTTGTCTGGAACTCTCAAATACCAAAAAGTCCCCCCTCCCCCCTCCCAACCCCAGAACATGGAAATACCCTTGCTAGTCACTTGTAAACTCTTACAGGACCATGAACTACTTTATGATTATGAAACTTAAAGTTCGTTCACTTTTACTTACTTCGTATGCGTGTTATGAGGACGATATTGTTATAGAGGCTGAATTCTGAGTTGAATTTCCAATAATCAAACTTTTTTGTATGCCTTCTTTGTGATATAATTAGCTGAGACACACTTTGCGTATATTTATATCAAGACATTGTTTAGGACATCTAGCAGCTTTACAAACAACTTTGTTTCATTTTAAATATTTTCATTGCAATCATTTTGCAGATTTATCTACATAAGATGGCAATGCATCTACTTTTGTATTGTTCATGTTTTTTGTTGTTTATTGGGGTTTAACGACACTTTCAACATCCAGGGTTATATCGCGTGGCTAAGTTCGAGGGTAGCGGTGTTCGGAGTACCCAGCGAGAACGACAGAGAAGCGGCGAGTAACTGACCGTCTCTCCACCTTACTAAATCCAAACAAGCAGAGTAAGCACAAGGTGAAGGTAAGTGTATTATCGACGTGCTGTATACACAACGCCACCCGTGCCCCTTCATGGGGAATTGGGATTACGTGTCTTGCCCAACGACATAACGCAGTTACCGCTGGTTAGGATACAACAGTTGACCTTCCGGTACAAAATACAATGCTCTAACCTCTGAACCAACACGCCCTCAGTGTTTGAGTAACGTTTTCTTATTATTGTACAGGCAACAGCAAGAAGAACCCGACGAAACTGGCTATGTAACACAAGATCTAGCAGTTGGTTCCCCTGAGGGTGCTGGGTGTTTTTTGTGAGTACATCATTTTCAATTCACCGTGACTGACAAACTTATTGTTACGACAAGGTGCAGGATTTTATTTGGAAATCATTTTTCAAAAATCTCAACTTCCGTGAGGATTGACTAAACGAGGCACTATTGTTTTATGAACACTGTAGACTGCTTGTAGAAAACCGGACTGATTAGAACACTGTAGGATTGTTCAGCAAGAAAGGCGGTTGTTTCAGCCGTTATCTAAAAAATGACTCGGTTTTAACCCTTTACCTAACATGAAAAGCAGACGACACTTGCAAAAAAAATTCTTGAATAACTAATTTTTTTCATTTTTTGTCTCAAAAACATAGGTTATGCCCCCTCGTTGGAACGAGCTCGACGAGCTCGTTCCAACGAGGGGTCATAACCTATGTTTTTGAGACAAAAAATGAAAATATTTTGAAAATTAATTGGCGATTTTTGAGAATAGCACTGGCCGGTTTTGGCCGTTACGTTGGGTAAAGGGTTAAATAAATTAGAATAATAATATGATAATCAGATACCAAAGACTTTTTTCTTGCAACTAGAAAGTAAATATGAGCACATATATGTTAGAATTTTGTCGTATCAGGCTCAGAATTTGAGTATGAATCACCGGTTAAAACTGATAACGCGTCATTTATTACTTTCCAAAGTGTGATTTACTGGGATGTCCGGGTTTGATTATAAACGATAACTTCACAAATGAATTATGCAATCAACAATTTGGGTCATGTATACGTGCGCGCAAGGAAGACGCTTTGTCGTGTGTGTAATGGGGACTTCATTGTTTTGGGGGTTTTTTTTAACCCTTTACCTAACATGAAAAGCAGACGACACTTGCAAAAAAAATTCTCGAATAACTATTATTTTCAATTTTTGTCCCCAAAACATAGGTTATGACCCCTTGATGAACCGAGCTCGACAAGATCGTTCCAATGAGGGGTCATAACCTATGTTTTAGAGACAAAAAAAGGAAAAAATAATGAAAATTAATTGGCGATTTTTGAGAATAGCGCTGGCCGGTTTTGGCCGTTACGTTAGGTAAAGGGTTAAATAATATACACACATCCGACCGCTGGCCGTCCGTTGGTAACTCATTATCAGTAGTATTCCCTGTGCTGGCCTCAACCACTCCCCCCACCTGGACACCTATACTAACAGTCTCTGCCCTGCTGGTCTGAACTTCTCGCGTCACGAAACACTTACCATCCATAGCCAAAATCAGAATTTTAAAAAGCGGTCGAACTCGTAAACAAAACAAACAAAACACCGAAAATGACCCGCGTGAAGATAGGGAACACGCCACTGATATCCGATAAAGAAACTAAACAAAACCCTAATATAACTATCTTTTAGTAAAATTCACATCTATACAGCCCTAAAACAATATATATATATATATATATCTACAGAACACCTGGAAGAAAAATATAGTTACTTGAGCTAACTTTTGACAACTAAATCGAAATACTCCCTGTTGATTTAGATATGGACACACCATACATACCTAAAGTATTTGAAATAAAATGATATCGTCCATTGAAAGCATAAAGGTGCCAAGTGCAGTGATAACGCATTGCAATTGACACATTTATGCTTTCAACGAACTATATCGGCGTTCTTGGATAGAACAGACATCGTGCACGAAACATCGGTGTATATAGATGTTTGATCAATAGTGCATGGATATGGACACATTTAGTTGGCAAAAATATTGACAAAAGTCGCCTACCTCTGTCAACAAAAATGTAAACTTTAATCGCCTGACACGCCAAAAGAGTTAAAACCGTAAGCTGTTACGGCCGAAATATGGACACGTCATAGAGCGGCAAATGGTCAAAAATTAAAATGCGGCGGATTTTAATTTGAAATTTTAGTATGTTGTTGAGCTCCAAAAATTAGGAGATAGCTTTTTTTTTTATTTAACGCCATGTTGACGTTTATACGCCAATTTCAAGAAAGCTTATTTTCCACATTCTTACTTAACTCCTTGCAATCTGCTGGCGGATATTCCTGCCTAGCACAGAGTTTCTCTTGTCTCTGAAATTAGTAGAATTTGTGCATATTTTATAATATTGTCTCCCTGTAAATGGAATGGATTTTTCACCAACGATTTCTTGTGTTACATTTAGATTTATTTTTTATCAAATCTAGAGTGAAAAGCCTCAAGCTCGTAATTCCACTTGCTTTCTATTTAGATAGGATACAGTTTGGAAACTTCCCACAAATATTTCTGATCATTTTCAGATGTGCAGCTTTATTTTTGTATTTTAAACTGACGGACCCGATACCGGCGATGCCATTTTTTACGTTTTTGCAAACTTTTTATTTTTAACCTTATTTTGTGCCGTAGCCTTTCGAAATTTTTTAAATATAATCTTCACAAGAAAGCATATTTAAAAGTGTCATGTTGTCCTAGGAAATTGCCAACCGTTGAGTGATGTTATAGAGGGTCATTGGGTCAAACAGTAAAATGAGTCGGTTTTTTTTTTAATTTTAATGAGTGGCAGAGCAGCCTTTCGAAATTTTTGGAATATAATCCTCACAAAAAACCATATCTTGAAATGTCATGCCGTTCTGGGAAATTACTAACCGTTATGGCCGAACTCCAGGGTGACGTCCCCGAGGGTCATAGGGTCAAAAATTAAAATGTATCGGATTTTCTTAAATTTTAGTATGATGTAGAACTAAAAAAAATGAGAAATAGCAGTTTTTTGTTTTTCGATTCAACGCCATTTTGATGTCAATTTGAAGTTTAGCCTATTTTCTACATTCTTACTTAACAGCCCCATTCTCGTGATTCGAGTTTCGTCCCGTTCAGATGGGATACAGTTTGGAATCTCCCCACAAATATTTCTGATCATTTGCGGATGTGCAGCTTTATTTTTCTATTTCAAACTGATGGACCCGATGCCAGTGATGCCATGTTTTACGTTTTTCTATACCATTTATTTTTAATTCATTTTGAGTCGTAGTCTTTCGAAATTTTTGGAATATATTATTCTTTACAAAAACATGTATAAAAATGTCATGCCGTCCTTGGAAATTCTCAGCTGTTATGGCCGAACTCTGGGAAGGCGTCCTAGAGGGTCATCGAGTCCAAATTAAAATGCGTTGGACTTTTTTTTTAAATATTAGTATGTTGTAGAGCTCAAAAATTAAGAAAGAGCTGGGGAGGGGGGGTAGGGGGGTCTACCTGTGCCATTTTGACGTTTTTACATCACTTCAAAGTTTATCCTCTTTTCTACATTCTTACCTAAAAGCCCAACGATCGCGATTCTAATTACATCCTGTAAAGATGGGATAAAGTTTGGAAACTTCCCACAAGTATTTATGATCATTTGAAGATGTGTAGCTTTATTTTCCTATTTCAAACTGACGGATCCGATGGGGGCAAAGCAATTTTTTGCGTTCGTTCTCTGCCTTTATTTTTAGCCTTATTTTGAGGCTTCACCTTTCAAAATATTTGGAATTTAATCTTCACATAAACCATATCTAACAATGTCATACCATCCTAGGAAACGCCCAACCGTTATGACCTAACTCAAGAGTGACGTCATAGAGAGTCATAGGGTTAAAAATTAAAATGCGTCGGATTTTCCTAAATTTTAGTATGTTGCACATCTCAAAAATAGGGGATAGGTTTTTTTTTTGTTTTCGATTTAACGCAATTTTAAACGTCACTTTGAAGTTTAGCCTATTTTCTACATTCTTACTCAAAAGCCCAATGTTCGTGATTCCATTTAGATTGGATATAGTTTGGAAACGTCCCTCAAATATTTTTGATCATTTGCGGATGTGCAGCTGAAATTTAACCATAAACCCAACGTAACGACCAAAACCGGCCAGCGCTATTCTCAAAAATCGCCAATTAATTTTCATTATTTTTTTCATTTTTGTCTCAAAATCATAGGTTATGACCCTCGTTGGAACTTGCTCGTCAAGCTCGTCCTAATGCGGGTTCATAACCTATGTTTTTGAGACAAAAAATGAAAAGAAATAGTTATTCATGAATATCTTTTGCATGTGTCGTCTGCTTTTCATGCCAGGTAAAGGGTTAAGTATGTTATAGAGCTCCAAATTTAAGAGCGAGCATTATTTTTTTTTCAACTTGGTGGCACTTTGACGCTTTTACGTTACTTCAAATTTTAGCTATTTTTCACATTTTTCTTTAAAAACCCTGTCGTCTGATTCACGTAACACCGTATTTGCAAACCATACAGCTACGAAACTTCACACGCTTTTTTCTACTTATTTTAAATTCTTCAATATTATTCTTTCATTTCAAATTTACGCACCCGATGGCAATGTAACGTTCTTTTTCTATACATTTTTTGTCAACATTATTCTCAGCCCCAGCCTTTCGACTGTAATTTATTGCTGTCCAAGAAAATTCTCAACCGTTATAAGTGAACATTGAGGTGACGTCATTGGGGTTCATATGGTCAAAACTTGAAATGCATCAGATTTTTCTGAAATTGTAGTATGTTGTAAAGCTTAAAAAGAATGAGAGAGCTGCCTGTTTTGTTTTTGATTTGCCTTCATTTTGACGATTTACGTAACTTCAAAGTTTACCATATTTCTGACACATTTCATTAAAAAGGAGTGACGAGGTATGCTTTATTGAGCGCCTTGGTGTGTTAAAAGGCGACAGACACATTCCTCACGTTACGTTGTTTGGTCGTTCGTCGTTGGTCGTGCTTCGTTGGATGACTTCTAGAAATTCGCTTTGCGATTTCAAAATCATCCAGTGAGTCTGACAGCGTCTATCAACATTCAAGAACAGCAACTCAAAAATGTAATTAGACTGCGGAATGGAATTTCATACTGCTGGTTGTTATCTACCTGGTGCCTTTTGGTGGGTAGATTGGCTTAGTAAATATTAAGAAACACATCTCGACAAATCTGCCATAAACCTATTCACATCAGACATAAGGCAGGGTTCAATCCTTAGTCCTATCGCTTAAGAAATCACAACTTCAGTCAATAGCCTGCCTCCAAACACCGCTAGCAAAATCAGCGACATTTTTAATGTCCAAAAAATACATGTTTTGCCATCTTTCAGTCAATTACGATACAAATGAATGCAATTGATGTGATATATCCGGACGGAGGAAAAAAGAATCTCGATCAAAAAGTTTCGTATATGACACACTTGGAAAATAGAAGAGACCCGTACTTTTTCTTTTGTCGATCTGACGCTGTTTCCGAGTATTATGGTGTCGGGAATGCTGGAGACCACTGCAATCCTGGCATGCTTGTGACACACCCGTTGACGTCGCCTGGGTGTAAGTTGCGGACCAATGAAGGGACAGTCGTGGCCTTACATTGAACTCCCGCAAACAATGCCTGACTGTTCTTGGACACACTCGGTGACCTTGAGTGCCTGCAACCTAACTCGCCGTCTCCGTCTGAAATCGGTTACGGAGGTATAAGAAACGTATTTCTCTATCTTGGCGTGGCGACATAACACGCGGACGTCCTGTCCTGGGACGGTCAGCTAATCTTCCTGTGGCTCTGAGACGCCTAGCTAAATGAGCTATCGTTGACTCATGTCCCCCAAATTGCTGGGCGACGAGACGTTGCGATTGGCCCTGCATAATTAGAGCAAAATCTCTACCCTTATCAGCTTGCTTCGGACATTCGCGGCATTTTGCTTTTTAATCGAGTTGAAATGAAATGTTGTGCAATCGATGTGTACTGTTCAAAACTTCGATTTGGTATGGTTTTCAAGCCATAGCACGTGGTAGTGCCCCAGGTGCACGCTTTGTCGAAACATCTGTTGAAAGCATGCAACGTCGCACGTGGTCATTGTTGACTGAATTTTAACCAAAGACTCTTTAGACAGAACACTGAGGTAGCTATGTGACAAATGGTACTACATTGGGTGTACGGATAAATAAATTATATTACCAAAACTGAACTTGCGTTTCTTTTTTCCGTCAGTAATACTTTATGGTCATGTTTTTTTCATTTTTTCTTACTTTATATGCGTGTTGTGAGCACGATAATGTTAAAGATGCCGAAAGAGGCCTTAAAACCCTAATAATCAAACGTTTTTTACATTGTTGTTTTCGCAAAGTGATGTGCAGTGACACGCTTTGCGTATATTGGTATCAAGACTTTGTTTTAGTTGCAATCGTTTTGTTTATGTGCCTGCATATAGATGGCACTACATCTGCTTTTGTAATGTTCCTAATGTTGTTTTGTTCTGTTTATTGCGTATCCAAAGAAAATCGCAGAGAAGCGGCGAGCAACTGTCAAGACTCCCCAACGTACTAACACTGAACAAGCAGAGTTAGCAGAGAATGGAGGCAAGTGTACCATCTACCTGCAGTACGCCTTAGTACATAGCGCCACCATGCCCCGACACTGGTAATCAGTATTAAGTGCTTCGCCCAAGGATACACCGCAGTTACCGCTAGTTAAGAAGGAACCGTCGACATTTCGGTTCAAATTTCAATGCTCTAAGCCCTAAGGCACCACGCACTCAATGTTTCTGAGTACTTTTTCTTTATTATTCTTCAGGCAACAGCAAGACGAATCCGATGAAACTGGCTACGTTGCAGAAGATACAGCAGTTAATTCCGCTGAGGGTGCTGGGTGTGTGTAGTGAATATTTGCATCATTTTCAATTCACCAGGATCGGTAAACTTATTTCCATGACAGTTTTCAGAATGGTGTTTGGAAATCATTTTCCACAAATCTGGACTTCCGAGAACATTTTCGAGTTTTGAGTTCCCATAAAAACTTGATGGGAAATTTTACCACAGATTTGAATGGGAAGAATCTGAACATGGAGGGGTAGCCACCACGTTCAGATCGCTGAACTAGTTTCCAACGTAAACAGAGGAGGAACCCGTTTAAATAAATCACGTCATCATGGGTCGAATGCACCGGCGTCGAGATCGCTTCCAAGTTCCTCATTTAGATTTGTTTAGCCAGGATATTTAAACAACCAGATTCGAGTAAAAAAAAATTCAAAATAAAAATAACATTCTGACTGCTTATTCCTTCACAAATACTTTCCACAACTGGTTATATAAAGATGAAGTGTGCTAAACTTATTAGCTATTTAAAAACTTTTTGTTATGTTATTCACCGCAGTTTAGTCAATATTTAAGTTCGATCATCGTAACCGAGACACTGATCGCTGCCAATTGGTTTCGACCAATTGAATGCCGTAAAAATTAAAAAGCAAATTAGGGTTGGTACCCCGCCCATTAACAGTGAAGTCTTTTTGGCCACGAAGGAAAAGCAGCAATTATCAACTGAGAAAGTGCTGTTAGTTCAATTTTATTGTAGACTGGTTGTTAATTGGAAGGTGTTTGATAAATACAGAACCGCGTATAAGTTTGAATGGGTTAAGAATTATCGCACTCGATTGCTTTGGCCCAGGATATCACTCGAGCCTTCGGATCTCTTGATATCCTGGGCCAAAGCAATCTTGTCTCTTCGGCTCTCGTGATATCCTGGGCCAAAGTAATCTTTTGCGATAATACTTAACCCATTCAAACATATGTTGGGTCTGTATATTTTGTAAATGGTGGTATGTGTTGAGGATTGCAGTTTCAAGTGGCGGCTGTCCATATGTTCTATCTTGGTGTCGAGTTAAAGAAAAACAAAATTCTCACAGTTTATTTATATCAATATCTCAGGCCTGTCAATAACTAACTGAATATCAACACATGTTCATGTTTGTCTCAACATATAGCTTATGATACTCTTTGGAATGATCTCGATTAGTGGTCATAAGCTATATTTTGGTGGCAAAGAATGAAGAAATAATAAAATTTGAATGGCTAGTTTTGTGAATATACCATTATTCCTTTATCGCCATTATGTAGGAAAGATCGTTAATGTTGCGTTGCTCAAAGAATGAAGGTTGTTTGCACTCATAGCGTCTGGAACGACCCGCGTTATGTCCTTGGGCAAGGCACTTTATCCCGGTTGCCTACATTGGGGCACGATGACGCCGTGTATTAAGGCGTACTGTACGTCGATGGTGCACATGTCTTCAACCACTGTAACCCTGCTTGAGCGGAGCCTGAACAGAGTTAGAATGTTGAGGAACTGACAGTTGATCGTCGATGCTCGGTGGTTCTCTCCGGGTACTCAGCTTCCTCCACCCGTAAAACTGTCACAGTCACGATTAGCCATTCTGCATAAGTATGTGACCTTAAACACCAATAAATAAATTACACTCATAGCATCTTTAGAATGTGAAGCAGCCATGGCAAGAGTTAATGAAAAATTCATGAAAATATCAGCTTAAAAAAACATTGGTCAAAAAGTCTAGATAATTTATTGAAATTTGGATAATATCTTCAAATTTTACTTATTTTAATGGAAAGAGATTAAATGTCCCGGGTGTGAATATCTGTCACAGCACACAAGGAGTTACAGCTGTGTTTTTAATGAATGAAGACAATTAATAATTTTGTTGAATTCTTCAGTATGTCATTAACATAATCCAAATTCCAAGAGTATTTGTATTTTCATGATGCCTTTCTCAGGTATGTATTATAGGCCAATATATAGTGCTTCGGAAAGGATCATTTCCAGTAAGAATATTACTGAAGTATAATGATGGTAGAGTTTAGCATTTTACTATTACAATTTAAATTCACTCCTCAGTTAACCATTTACCCAACCTGAAAAATAGATGGCAAATAAAAGGTTTGATTATCTGAGGATTTTTTTAAAATGGTACAATTTGAATGACGATTTTTGCTAAAAGTGCCGGCCGTTCTTTTTCATAAGCATTTACGTTGGTGTAAACGGTTGAAGAGTTGAAGGTAGAGTTCATTACGGCCGCTAGGACTGGTTACTTTCCGCGTGTGTGCAATATTTCTACGGATGCAATAATATCAGATTCCAAACATTAATTAAAGGAATAATCGTCAAAAAAATAATTAATGAAAAATAATTGCTTCATGAATTAAAATTTTGCTGATGGTGATTTTTATTACATGGTAAACGCACATGTGTCCATTACTGCCCACGGGTGAATTACTACCAGTTCACGGCGACTGTGCTGTTAGTATTCACGATCAGAGTTGTCACAAATATTCGATTAGTCGACTATCGATTATTCACGCCATAATCGATTAGTATTTTCCGTTGACGAATAATCAATAAGTTTTTTATTCCTTTTAAATGCCAAAAATTGGACGCACTTCTCCATTGAGAAAAGTGCATATTTTTGGAAGCGTATTCAACAAATTTCCCCAACGGACTGAAACAATGTTTTAAGCCGTTTAGGTATATTTGTTAAATATGGAACCCAAGATATGCCCCAACCTCGACTTTAAAGGCCAAAGATGAGACAAACCAAATAAAGGACTCTTCATTCACATAATATAACTAAGAATAAAGATTTTGCGCACCCTCTTCCTGATAATACTCAATAGGATTACAATGACGGGTTTATAAAGATCTCTCTCTCTCTCTCTCTCTCTCTCTCTCTCTCTCTCTCTCTCTCTCTCTCTCTCTCTCTCTCACTTTCCCCCTCTCTCTCCTCACACACCCTCTCTCTCTCGCTCTCAACTATTTATGAAGAATGTTGGGAGCACGTGCTGCCTGTGCCCTCGGGTTCCTATTCCTCTGTAAGTGACAGATAAATAATCAAACATTTTGTCTTGCCCAAGGACACAGCAGCCATGGTTATACGGTGTCGGAGTTTTGCAGGCAGAGGAAGCTGGAGTGCACGAAGAACTATCGATCAGCGGAGAGTTACTGACGGACTTTTCATTTACTACTTGTAGTAATGGAAGGCATGTGTACTATTGATATGCAACTTGCGCCACTTGAGTCCCACCTGGGCAATTGAAATGAAGTGTCTTTCATAAGGAGACAATGCAGATTAAGAGATCACAATCGAATCTATGACTTTTCAATCTGAAGCCCAATGCTCTAACTGATAATTCACGGTGTTCACATGAAGCTAATTAATCAATTGTACTGTAAATTTGATAGCCATATTGGCAGGAAAAAATACACAATTAAGGAGCAGTATTCTATTAACTTGATTTTGGTCATTTCCCTCTGATATTACGGTGAGGATTTGGTCTGCCTTATTTAGCAGAGTTCATATAATCACATGATAGATTAATTGCTTATACAGTACAGCCGCCGTGGTCCCGTGAGAATCCCGAGAAGTGAAGCAGTGCTTATTTATTGTGGAAAAAAGCTCTGTTTTACCGGTAAAATAGGACCTGGTAACCAATGCCTGGGATGAATGGGCAACCTGGGTATAAATGACTGGCTGGGCTTGGCTTTATATACATGTTGCAGTCGCAATTAGCCATTGTACAGAAACAAGTGACCTTAAACACCAGTAAATACAGTCGCCGTGGAGTGGTCGTAGTCCACGTGTGGGCAGTAATGTCCACACATGCGTTTAGCAGGTAATGAAAATAACCATCAGAAAAATGTTAATTAATGAAGCACCGGGTTGTATAATTATTATAATTTTTATTCCTATAATTAGTGTTTGGAACATTATTGCGTCCGTGGAAATACTGCCCACTTGTGGAACGTGACCAGTCCACGGCGGCCGTAATGTATACTGGGTGAGCAGAGGCCGAAATGATCTATAAACTTGGGAAGTTTAGAATAATTCTTCAAAAGATCACAAGGTTATTCTTCAATAGATCACGCAGCCTTTTATACTGCATGAATAAATATATTTTATTCAGTTGACAGGAAGTCTATAACCTTTGTATAATAAACAAGTCAAAGTTTTACTGAATGAATGGCGAATGATTTAATATTTGGAATGCGTATCCAATTAAAAGGGTTATTCAGTGAACTGGTACTTAATTTTTTTTGGACACCCAAACTTGTTGACATGTCTTTGCTACGGTAGCTGGAGAGTGTATTATCACTAAATCACCCACAGAGTGGAGATTCCACCCAAGCAATAATTTCAAATGTGTTGCAAAGCATAACCAGTACAAGCAAAGTTTCAGCCAATGGACCTCCGGGTTAAACCCGGAGGTCCATTGGCTGAAACATTGCTTGTATTTTTTGTCGATATGTACAAAATTTGAAAATTATAGCTTGGGTGATAACTCCACTCCGCGGGTGATTTAGTTACAATCCACTCTCCACGTACTGTATGTTATAACTTATGAGAAAGTGTCTGCAGGCACTCTCATAAAAATTGTATTAGGTGAAATCTGTACACACTAAATAATTTCTGTTCAAAGATGATATGGAGCATATCCACTGAATATGAAGTCTTTACGTTAATGGGCACGCACTTCAAGGTAAAGCCCAAATATGGGCTTCCAGCACTCTACCAGTTAAGAAATGTCTAATTAAGAGGGCACCCTCCAGTCCACCTTACAAAATCGTGAAAAATCTAACACTTTGTTGAAATGATTATCAGAGAATATTTTTCAAGACATTCCTACTCTAGGGGAGATAACTATTGGTGCGATAAATTCAGTTCAACCAATCATTATACACTACTCAAAGTTTGCTAAGCACCAAGTATATCCAACTACCTGTTTTACGTTTTAGTTGAAATGTTGTTATGAAAAGTGCATATATATTATATTTAATTATATCTTTAATGATTTAAGTACAGAAATTCAGATTTTGTTTGTGTTTGACATTATTTTTTAGCTTTTGAATACGATAACCATGGAAAATGGATATTATTTGTAAAAGAGGAATTTTTTCAAATTTGCCAAAAAGTTGACGGAGCGAACTGATATGGGACTAATATCGAGAATGAGACCCATTATTGTTAATTACAGCTCGACAACGCCTTCTCATGCTCCCAATCAGGTTCCAGGTGGTCCTTTGTGGGATGTTGTTCTATTCTTGGACCAGCATGGCACCAAGCTCCTGGAGACTTCTTGGTTGGACTGGACGGACTGAAATTGCAAGCTGCAACTCATTCCAGACATGTTCGATTGGATTGAGGCCAGGGGATCTTGCTGGCCAGTCCATACGCTCAATCCTCTCCCTCTGTGGTACTCCCGGACAGCATGGGCAACATCAGGACGGGCATTATCGTCCATCAGAATGAATCTATCACCCACTGCACCTGCATACAATCTGACGTGGGCATCCAGGATCTCATCAATATACCGCTGTGCAGTCAATGTACCGCGGTCTCTGACGTCCATAACAGCTGACGCCACCTCAGACCATTATTGACCCTCCGCCATAGCGGTCATGCTCAGCAATGTTGGCTGCATGGAATCGCTCTCTTGGTCATACCCTAGAACGCCTATCTGTGTTGTCTAGGCAGTACCTTGACTCATCTGTAAAAAGGACAGGTCGTCAATCTTCTCTGGGCCATCCAACGTGATTCATGGCCCATTCATATTGTGCCGGACGGTGGTTCTAGGACAGCTGAATGCGAATGCATGAGCTTCTCGATCGGAGACCACCTTCGTGCAAACTTGCCCGGATAGTCTGCGTCGAAACATTTACCCCGGATGCATTTTGAAGGTCACTGTGAAGCTGGGTTGCTGTGTCAAAGCGGTTCCTACGGACCTGAATGATCAAAAACCGGTCTTCAGCTGCAGATGTTGCCCTGTCTCTGCCACCACCATATCGACTGACTGGTGTGCCAAACTGCTGAAATCTTTCCCATGCTCTGATGATCACCGTATGATGCTCACCAAGGGCTTCACCAACCTGTCGATGGGTGGCCCCTTGTTCCACCATCCCTACAGCCCACCACATTTCTGCTTCAGGCAAATGTCTTCTTGCATTTGCATTCGCCATATTCAATCATTAAATCACAAGAGTTTGTATTGCAATGAAGACTGAATACCCTACACATCTCATGTACATGTAGACAGTACACGAAAACATCATGGGAATCAAGGGGTACATGCATGCTTTCCATGACTGTCACAAAAAGTCTGCCTGTCAAAAGAGCTAATGTAAACACTGGGGACCATCTCAAATACATTCCTCAATCATATCCACCAAAAATATCGCAAATGTGTCACAAGAAAATTTCACAATGATGTGTCAAATTTGTGGTGCTTAGCAAACTTTGAGTAGTATATTATTGCACAGGTACTTTCTAGGAGTGTACAGCAGAGACATGGGAAGCTGAAGGAACAGCGATATAAGATGTATTCGTCCCTTCGGAGCACCTCCCATCAGTTAGTGGGGGGAAGAATTTGAATGTTCATGGTTATATTTACATTGTTTGCTTTTATCAAAGAGATACACAAACCTGAGTTTTCTGTTCACTGAATTGTGGTGAAGAATACTTGCCACTGTAGATAGTTTATGAAGTGATATGTGTATGTTATAATTTAACTCTTGACAGACGGACATTTGATATGCTTGGCTGCAAGGTATCCTGTAAATAAATCCCCCACACATTTGAAATAGTTGCGCTTTCGTTTTGCCCAGTACAGAAATGATTATCAGTGTAAATAATTAACAATGCTGTTCTTTGAAAATGAAAATAAAAAATATGTTTAGTTTTATTTATTTACATATTTATTATTGGGGTTTAACGAGACTTTCGACAGCCAGGGTCACCTCTTCTCTGACAGTTTTACGGGTGGGGGAAGCCGGAGTACCCGGAGAAAACCACCGAGAACTACTGAGCAACGGCGAGTAACTGTCACAATCCCCAACGTACTTAGTCCGCGCAAGCAGGATTAGCATTGGTTGAAGACAAGTGTACCATCGACGTGCAGTACGCCTTAATACACAGCGCCACCGTGCCCCCACGTGGGCAATCGGGATGACGGACCTTGCCCGGGGATACAACGCAGTAACCTGACGGGGAATATTTAGTTTTATGTCACGATTAGGTCATTATGGAACTATCCTATATGTATTGCAAGGCTTGGAGTTGACTGTGCCAAATGCATGGTCCTCGAGGAAGAAAATAGTCCAAGCGCCATAGACGCTTGGACTATTCTTCCTCGAAGACCACTATTTTGGTACAGTCAACGACGTGCCATGCAATAATTATACAGAGGATATCTAGTGTTTTTGAGTGGATACCGAAACTTATCTCATGAGTGGCCTAGACAAATGTTTTTTTTCGCAAGCGGTTGAGCGAGTGAAAATAACCATTTGTCTACGTCACAAGTGAGATAATTTTCTGTACCCACTCAAAGATACTAGAATTTCTTTTTATTATACGCCTTTTATAAGAATCTGATAATTCCACTCGTTTCAACCATGAATTGATGCATGGAAGTAAACAACGCATTGAATCATTGATACGCGGAAGTGATTTGATCGATACTCGGAACAGATAGCTTCTTGCGATTTGATTCAGTTGGCGGGTTTCTAGTCCTAACATGGCCTGAAAGTCCATAATACAAGTTTTGGGTTTGGTACGTCCTTTTAAAGGACGTACCAAACCAAAAACTTATATTACAGACTTTCAGGCCATGTTTGGACTAGCAGGTTTTATGCATCAATTCAAGGTGAATACGTGTTGAATTATTGCTGAATATGATCGATATCCCCCTCAAAAACACTAGATTTACTTTTCATTATACGTTTCTAGAACAAATTGATCATTTTCAGTGATAATTTGGCTCGTATTCACCTTGAAGTGATGCTTTGAAAGCCGCTATTTTGATTGATGCCGTGAAAGTGAAAATTTCTATATTTTCAAAGTGGGGGATGCGGTTTCTATCTTTCCTTAATTTCTTCGATAATCTATCGTTTAGCGTATAATAAAATACTATATTGAACAAAACCAGGAAGAGTCTTTTTGGGATTTTCCTAAAGGGAAAATCTATTTGTTATTGCATTGATTATTTTTTTTATTATTATTATTATTTTTATTCTTCCACACTTTTTATTTTCACTATTTCTCGAAAACGCTCTGAACGATTTTTTTTAAAGTTTCTGTACTCATAAAGGGTCATAAGTTGTAAGCCATCGTCATATTCCCATTTTTCTGAAATTGGTTTAGTTAACCCTTTATGCCAAAAAACACAAAAATATTCGGCTGCTCATATCTTTGGACTGGAAAGGGCGATTGACTTGAAATTTTCACAGACATGGCAGCAATACACCCCTCTATCAGCACCTAGTACAAAAATGTATCTATTTAACACCTTTCTGCCAAAACGTTTTTCGTAACGAAAAAAAAATTCAAAATTTGACCATTTGTTAACTCAATCTCGGGACAGGGATAAGCTGAATCATGTAAAATGGCTCAGAAATAAAGACTGTGTCACCGAATTGTAAAAACCATCGAAAAAATTTCGATTCGAATTTCCGTCAATCCAAAATGGCGACCGAAAAATCGATTTTTTATTTTCGGTTATTTATGCATTTCAGGCCATTTGGAGACGAAAAAAATTTTTTTTTTGCACCAGAAAAATTTTCGGTTTGGACTTAGAAATTTTCGACCAAAAGTCGGAAATTTTTGTTTCGACTGGGCTACTTTGCCATCACAGTACTCAACAAGGGGGACGATTTGAAAGCGTCTAAGGGTAGAAATGTTGAAGTCGCAGTGTACATGAACAGTTATCATCTTTTGGAAATGGAGTTGTTCTTAATTTGGGTTCTGCTAGCAGTCAAACATGGCTTCGGGACACTGTGACCAAAAATTGAAAAAAATTTTCTTGTGTTTTTTTTTACTTTATTATGCCTAGGTTCATTAGTTCTCATAAATGAAAACTATCAATGATGGCCATGGGTCCTAATAAATAAATCCATCAGTATTTGGGGCAAAATGTTTCTTGTTGGGCAAAAACACCCAAAAACGCCCAAACATTCATAGGCCAATATCTCAGGAAGGAAAAATGCTATCGACTTAATTTCTCGACAGACTTGTCAGAATTACTCTTGTCTAAAACAAACATAATCGGTATTTTTTTCCATTTTTTATGTTTTCTGCCAAAATTTTTCACAAAACGGAAAGTTATCTCGAAAATCGGCCATTTTGGATTGAAATATCGGAACCCCAGGAGCGATTTTTGAAATAAAGTTCAGCAATTGATAGCTCATTTTGTACCCTAACAGAAAATAGAAAAACCCAAAACCCCTTGTCGCTAGATTTTGCTGTAGATGAGGTTGAAGGAAGGTACCCTCAAATGTGTGTCGAAAGTTGGCGAAGTTGAAAAAAAGGTTACCTTAACGTATGGCAATGGTATAAACTACTGGCGGTCTCGGCGATATACGGATGCAAAATCACACCTTGAAGCCAGTTAGGCAAGTTGGCACAAGAAACGGGGACTTCATGCTCAGTCGCAGCTCTACACTCGTCTACAACATTGCCAAGGTCCATTCCAAACTGATAGAGTCTGGACGAATAGTGTTCTCACTTTCCACGCGATGGGTGATGTTTCCACGCGGTCTCGACACTCGCATTGGATGCCATAATGTCGGACAGGCTCCATAGAACAAGTTCTGAAAATTTGAAGTCGCTGTCTTCCGCGGTCTCGACACAGCTTGTGTATGTCTGAAGTGCAATTGTAATGTCTAATTGGAGAATTTTCGTGAATCTTTTCCTGCCAAAAAGATAGTCACCGCCGATTTCTTATAACTTCAAATTCTAACGATTATCTAAGGTTTAAATGTAGTGTCTGGGAGGGACCCCCCCCACCCTGCAGCTACAGCCACTAACACTAACCCTAACCCTACCCCTCCCCCGCACTTTCCCACCTTAGCGGCATTCTGGCTCGAAAGTTGCTAAAATGACAAGAGGCTACATTAATGTATGACAACGGTACAAATTACGAGTGGTGAAGTACGATATTGAGACAAACAATCATACCTTGGAGCCGGTTAAGCAATATGGCACCGAAACCTGGCACTTTATGCTCAATCACTGCTGTACAGCCATCTACATCACTGCCCAAGTCCATTCCAAACTGATAAAGTCGGGACAAATAGTACTCTCTCTTTCCACGCGTCGTGTGGTGCTTCCACGCAGTGAAAACACTTGATTCCAGTGCCAAAATGTCGGCCAGGCCTCGTAGAACAAGTCCTGAAAATTTCAAGTCGCTACCTTCAGCGGTCTGGACACAGTCCGTGTATATCTGAAGTGCTATTTTAATGATGTTTAATATGCAAAGTTTCGTGAATCTTTTCCTGCATGCCAAAAACCTACTTACCGCCAATTTCTTTTGACTTTTAACTTCTGACGTTTCTCAAAGATTTAAAGGTTGCGTTGGGTTCCCTGGGTGGTGGTCTTAAAGAAGCAACTTTGATTTACAGTCAACTTGTCACCAGTCACACCCAGTTGTAAGTTTTAAGAGGAACTACCCCAGAGAGGGATGAGTAGGGCAGTCTGCGTCCATTCACCACGTCTTCTTTCGTACCGGCTTTAAAAAGACCAAATTCAAAAAATTATCTCCTCTCTTCAAACCACTATTTCCCAGCCAGTTCTTGGTGGATTTCCATGAAATTTTCACTCAGCGTTCACGAATAGTTGCTGCATCACATGCCATGAAGAGTGACACGAATTTCGCATTTCGTCATTCTCGAAATCGAGAAAAGCGTATGCGCATGCGCGCGAGGTTCTCGCGGGCCACATGCTGGGTTTCTGGATTTTCCAGCGACGTGGTCGTGTTTGGCGGAGCTTCTAGAACAAACGCTGAAAACTTCGAGTCGCTGCTCCAAAAACTCTCGCCACAATCTACTGTACATGGAACGGAGTGTTTACTTTTTATTTGGATTTTCCTAAAGGGAAAATCTATTTGTTATTGCATTGATTATTTTTTTTTATTATTATTATTATTATTATTATTATTATTATTATTATTATTATTCCACACTTTTATTTTCACTATTTCTCGAAAACGCTCTGAACGATGTTTTTTAAACTTTCTGTACTCATAAAGGGTCAAAAGTTCTATGCCCTCGTCATATTCCCATTTTCTAAAAATGGTTTAGTTAACCCTTTATGCCAAAAAAACACAAAAATAATCGGCAGCTCAGATCTTTGAACTAGAAAGGGCGATTGACTAGAAATTTTCGCAGACATGTCAGCAATACACCCCTCTATCAGCATATGGTACCAAAATATATGTAGTTAACACCTTTCTGCCAAAACATTTTTCAAAACGAAAAAAAAATTCAAAATTTCACCATTTTTGTACTCAATCTCGGGACAGGGATATGCTGAACCATCTAAAATGGATTAGAAATGAAGACTCTATAACCGAATTGTAAAAACCATTGAAAAAATTTCGATTCGATTTTCCGACAATCCAAAATGGCCGCCGAAAAATCGTATTTTTATTTTCGGTTATTTATGCGTTTCAGGCCATTTGGAGACGAAAAAAAATTTTTTTTTGCACCAGAAAAATTTTCGGTTTGAACGGAAATTTTTGTTTCGACCGGGCTACTTTGCCGTCACAGTACTCAACAAGGGGGACGATTTGAAAAGCTTCTATGGGTAGAAATGTTGAATTCACAGTATACATGAACAGTTGTCATCTTTTGGAATTGGAGTTGTTCTTCGTTTGGCTTCTGCTAGCAGTCAAACATGGCTTCGGAACACTGTGACCAAAAATTGAAAACAATTTTGGTTTTTTTTTACTTTATTATGTCTAGATTCATTAGTTTGATAAATAAAATTATCTGCATATTGCAGAAAATGTTTCTCCAGCCAAAACCGCCCAAAAAAGCCCAAATATGAGGGAGCCGATATTTTTGGACTGGAAGGGGCGATTGACTTGAACTTTTCACAGGAATGACTGTAATACACTTCTCTATTAATCAAGGGCACAAAATGGTAGTTGGTTAACACCTTTCTGCCAAAACATTTCACGAAACCGAAAAAAATTCAAATTTTTATGTGGTATTGAGCTCCCTTCGGACTTGCTGAGTAGAACAGTGACTAAAACCACTAAGGAAAATCCTGTGTATTGTTCCGAAGGTACAATCACTTCCTCTAGTTTATTATTCTCTTTCTTATTAAAAAAACATAAACTTTCAAATACAAAATAACAAAAATAGACGAACAAACCCAACTTTCTCACAAAGTTAAATGTAAACGACAATCTGATTTACAAAAACATTGTCAAAACAGTATGCGTGTGATGTACTGCCACCTCTCCCTTGTCATGGATTCCTTTCAGTGTGAATAAGTTTGTTGAGTATAACGCAATATGTTTTTGTACATAAGAGCTTCGTCAAAAGCAAGAGCATTTGACACGCAGCCTTTAAAACTGCATGAATAAATATATTTTTTTAAATTAATGAGACAGGTGTTTGAAGCTTCCGAATACTCAGAATTAACGTCAACTCCAAAAAAAGTATCTTTTTCTGTTTACAGATAAGGATAAATTCAATTTTGTATTAAATTTTTCAAAGCGTGACAGTAAAATATTTTTTGAGAAAGACATTCAAAGAAAAGGTGGGTTAAGGTTGCCCTCATATTTCCACAAAAGGAGCAAAGCTCCTTTTAAAGAATGTTGATCCAGTGAAAAGTACACAATGTAAAATTTTGTACTGTAAAGATTGGGAACAGGTATTTTCAATTGCATCAAACGCATAACAGTAAATACGTTGCCACTCCTCCCTGTCTAAATTTTGTTCAAGGTAAATTCACCATTGTATTTCCGAATGTGTGGGCTTTTCAGCAATTTTTTCCAAGAGTAAATTATAGTATGTTCTATTAACTTTTGGTAGATTATTATCTTGGCCATTGTGGGGTCAATAACATTCTCTAATTTTCTTGTATTAGTAATACACCTTTTCCTTGACTGTAGGATTGAGCTTATTATTCCATAATAGGTTACAAATGGGACGCTGATGTCAAGTTTTTGCTCAAATTGCTGAAGAGAGAGCACATTTCTATTAATATCAAGTCATTTATAAATGATATGCCTTTGTCAAACCACGTTTTATAGAAAACTGAGGTGTTATTTATTTTAATATTCTCATTGTGAAAAAGAGGCTGAGAGAATATATGTGATGCAGTCAATTCTAAATCTGGTTTAACTTCGGCCCACGAATTGACGGCGTTTTTCCCAAAGGGGTTCATATCTAGTGAGATTTTTTTCCAGACTTCCATTAGGGAGATACTAAATTTTATTAAAACCATATTGTTCTAGGTCATCAAGAGCCAGTGTTTTCCACTGGGAGAAGTTTTTGGAGTCCAACAATTTCTTTTAGCCAAAGTAGCTTTAGTGAGCGAAAGAGCGTAGACCACAATTTTCAGCAGAGCCTATCAATACCTGTCGTTTTTATCTCATCTCTGTTACCGGGCCATGAGAAATTGAAAAATAAAGATTGAATGTTCTCAAACATCGCGTCAGGAGGGGTTGAGAGAACTGTAAGAGAATGTACCAATATTGGGAGAGCCAGAGTTTTTATAACAGTCGTTTTCCCCACTAGCGTCAAGTTTCTCAGAGACCAATCACCTAAAACGTTTTAAGCCTTCTTGGCCTTTTCCGTATAATTGGACTCTAAAGACCTTGACACCTGTAAATTATATTTTATACCAAGTATGGTGAAACACCCATTATGGTTCCATTTAATGTTTTTTCTGTTTTTAGTTTTAGTCCACAGCCTACTCGAAACCCAATCCAAACTACTTGGTTTTTTTCTAAATTCATCTTTAGATCCGAGACTTTCGAAAAAGAATCGAGAATTTTTAGAACTAAGTTCAATTTTTTTCATCTACTTGAAGGAAAATGCTGCTATCATCTGCATATTGATTTATTATGCATTCTGAATTAATGAATTTAATACCTTTAATCTCAGGGTTATATTTCAGTGCAGCACTTAGGGGTAGGTGGTAAAGGACGATTCAGAACCACTTGTACAGTGTACCGTACACGTACACGTACATGGTGCGTTTACCATCGTAGGATTCAGTGTTAAATCGAATGCTTGTTCACAAAAAATGTCGTTTTTTTTATGGTGGTCCAGTATCGGCTATTATTTTGAGGCTCACAGATCGCACTTTTAACGTTCAAATACCTGTTGGCGAACGTGTCGAATGTACACGTCGCTCAAAAAAATGAAAAATGTATGAAATGGTACATAAAAATTTTCTTTCCCATCGTGGATTAGACCTTCAATCTATCATTGGTGAACACGAGCAAAAAACGCTTTGCCAGTTCTAGACCAGCATCAAAAAACGGTTTGCCGATTCTGGACCAGTGGTTCAGAATCGGCTATTATTTTGAGGGGGTTTTTCCAAACTTAACAGACTACTATTGGGCGCTCCCATTTCTGACGTAAGTGGGGGGAATACCCATAGTGGATTTTTCCAAACTTAATAGACTACTATTGGGCACTCTCATTTCTGACGTAAGTGGGGGAATACCCATAGTGGATTTTTCCAAACTCAACAGAAAAAACTAAGTTTTTTTGGAAAATCCCTACTGTATAAACTTACTGAGAACGCCATTTGTCACGCTCGAAATGTATTACAGGTTTTCATTCAAATGAGTGTCAATTATCAGTTAAATGGTTTAACTGAAAAACTATTCTATGGATGAAAGCGGAAACAGTTCAAAAGATTAATTGATGTTATTTTTTTTTGAAAAGCGTTACATTTACTGACATGTTTTTATTCGAGATTTTAATTATTCATGTTCTTTCTGATTTTTAACACGTTTGAAACGGATGTTATTTTAATATTTTTAACTATTTATCGAGGTTTCGTTTTGTAAAATGTTTTTCCTCAACTGGTTTTTAGTTATTATATTAAAGACAGAAGATTTTTATTTACTTAAAACAAAAATAATTATACATTTAATTTTGAAAATAATAAATAACTCACATTAGCATACTCAAAGGAAATATTAATAATTTAAAAACGAAAAAAATGTTTTTACAGATGGATGCTAAACGCTGAGATCAGCTTTTAAATGAATATGAGCGTGCCAAAAAGAGCATTCAATCGGCTGACAGAAGCAGACATCTTGGAGAGATGGAACTCAAACGCGAGACCACAAAAATATTTAAACCCGTGACGGAGGTTCAAGAGCAAAGCAAGAAGGAAATAGTTGAAGAATTGAGACCCATAAAAGAGAGTTCTTTGAGAATGGGTTCGTTATCCGGTAGTTTTACAAAACAGTTTTCCTTTCAATCTACACCGGATTACATTCCCATGAGAATCGAAACCAATCTGAGCAAGAGCGATGATACAGCTTCGACTATCACCACTGATAGCGTCGCGTCGTCTGAGGATGGTGGTAAGAGAAATCTGTTGTATGGAATTTATAAGGATTCGGATGGTAGAACTTTTGTGGGTGACACAGAAGTGGAAATGGATGATGAAGATTTAATTGTCGGTTCGAAAAAGTATAAAATAACTGATGGACTGCGCAAATTGCTCCTTTTCGACAAGCCTGGAGATTACACGGAACAGGATTTCAACAATTATGGTGACATTCTGGTTCAGACCCACGCCATGAAGAGAAATAACGATGCCAGAGAGACGAGACCCAAAGCCAACAGAGGTTACAAGTGGACGAAAGTGGTGAAACCCATATGGGATATGAATAAGAAGTTCATCGAATCGGTGACTGGTAAAGGGGTGAAAACCACTTTTCTTCCGAGCGATTCTGACGCTCTGTCTCAGAGATTGAGTTTGTTGATGGCAAGTAGACGTGCTGGTAAGACAGGGTTAGATAATGAAATAGTTACTATATCTGACGAATTGTTAAGACAGAAGGTTTTGAATAAATACCATTATAAAAGGCTGATGAACAAATTGAAGGATTGATGTATATAATAAGTAGAGAGAAACAAACAAACAAAATATATAAAATAAAAATAGTAAATTTTATACTAGAATAATAAAAGTATTTAAACAACAAACGATTTACCAGTGAAGAAAAAATATATATTATAAAATAAAATATGTTGGTGATAAAGAACAGGGGATACATTAGAACTTACGTTCAAGGCAGTTCTGGCATCATCGATTCTATAATGTGAGCGTTCACGAGTGATGCAGGTAGAAAACTCACATCGACCGCATTTGAGGTTGATAAGAAGACGGCTTTGGATGCTGGTAAGAAAGCCGCTTCTGAAGCCAGTGGTAGGATAGCTTCTGTGGCTGGCAAGATGGCAGCCGACGCGTTGATTGACAAGTTGATCAGTCCACTGGCGAAGCAAGCTACATTAGAGCGAACGCCGAAAAGTTGGAAAGATGTTAAGGATGCTGTGGTACCCATACAAGATTTAGCCAAAATGACAAGTGGATCTGGATTGAAGAGAACTCGTGACGGTGTAATATAAATAAATAATAATATTAAAAACTGAGTTTGAAAAAACATAAAAAAATTGTGTTTGAAAAAATCTAAAATAACAAACAAACAAAAATAAACAATGATGAACATTAAAGATATGTCTTGGAATGACGACGCGACTAAGAGGTCGAATAACGAGTTCTTTCCCAAAAGCATGAGAGGCTTGATAGTGGGAAAATCGATTTGTGGAAAGACCAATCTGTTGATGAATCTGTTGTCCCGACCCGACTGGTTGGATTACGGCAGATTGTTTGTGTTTGGCAAGAGCTTGTTTCAACCCGAATACAGATTGCTTTGAGAATGCATGGATCGTAGATTGCCTAAGGACGTCATAGCTAGAATCTTTGACAGTAGGGAGGAATTCGACAAAAGTGAAGCTTCTCTTTCGACCATTTTGGATGGTGCGGGGATGGAATTGATGAAGAGAAATGCATCGTCGAACGATGAGTGTCGATTTTATGAGAACGCTAGTGATGTTCCGGATCCTAGAGAATTGAAATCGGAAGATAAGAATCTCATGATTTTCGACGATCTGCTTTTGGAGAGACAGAACCGATGCAAATCGTATTATGTTAGAGGTCGTCACAGCAGCGTGAACTGTTTCTACCTGTCACAGAATTATTTTCGATTGCCCAGACAGACGATAAGGGAGAACGCTAATTTTTTATGTCTCTTTCGGCAAGATCTCAAGAATCTCAATCACATCTACAGCGATCACGTCGCAAACGACATGAGCGCGGTGGAATTCAGGAGATTCTGTAAGAGGGTTTGGGATGGAGGACTTTACAATTTTGTCGTGATCGATTTGACTAGCGAATTTAATCGCGGAAAATATCGGTGCGGATTCAACAAGTTTTATGTTTCTGATGATAATAAGATAGAGCATGAAAATAAAAAAATTAGAAAATAATAAATCTTCAAATAATTAGTTTTGAAAAAATAAAAATAAAATTAAATATAATGATCGAACAAGGAGAATTGTTAGAACGGATAGCCGAGAATACGGCTGCAAAACAATCCATTCAAATCGTGGTGAGTGGCGATTCGACTCGATTCGCAACGAAATTCGAACCTTCCATCGAATTGAATAGAGAGAAAAGATACGAGATGGCGTTGGTGAATCTGTAGACTTATTATTCCTTTCCCAACATCACCAAAAAGAATAACTCGTTTAAGTATTCCGACGGAGTGGATTGGTTGGAGATTCGAATTCCCAAAGGAAGTTACGACATAGACGATTTGAACAATTACATTCAAACGCGAATGAAGATGGATGGAAAGGGAAGCAACAAGATCAGACTCGCTCCCAACCCAAATACCTTACAGACAATGTTGGATTTGGAAGATAATTTTCGAGTGGATTTCAATACAGACGATTCTATAGGCAAGATGCTGGGATTCAATCAAAAGATGTATTGAGGCCACGCGGCATCTGAAAATACGGTTGACATTCTCGCAGTCAATAGCATTCTGGTGAACGTGGAAGTGATTGCTGGAAGCTATGTGAATGGTAGCACTCAACCGACGATCTATTCCTTCTTTCCAAACGTGTCGCCGGGTTATAAGATCGTGGAACGACCTCGAAATTTAGTTTATCTACCAGTGATTTTAGAGACATTGTATAGTCTCAAAACCACGTTGACGGATCAAAATGGTGAACTGTTAGATCTTCGCGGAGAGAGGGTGACGATACGATTTCACATAAGAGAAATATAAAAGCAAAAAAAAATAAAAAAATATTGTGTATATATATATAAATAAGAAAATAAAATAACGCAATATTAATTTTACAAAAATTATTTAATATATATAATTATCAGTAAAACAAAAAACAATTGAAGAAAATATATTTTAAAAAAAGAATTATGACACAATACGTGGTTAAAAACGTGAGAGCATTAACAACTCGAGGCGAGGCGGTGAGATTCAAATTCACTCACGAAGATCTGACGAGTGGCGGTCAGGTTTTGATCGCCTGGACCAGAAGTCAAATCAAAAGGATGGAGAAAGCGATTCGTGATGGAAGAGGGTTGATGGTGAGATTGAGTCCTGCTCAATTGAGATACAATTTGGGAATGAAAGGCGGTTTCCTACCGTTATTGGCAGGAATTGCCGCAAAAAGCATTACCCTTTGCCGCAAAAGCATTACCCTTTCTCGGAAAGACTCTCGGCGTGGGAGCTCTCTCGGGACTCACGAGTTCGGCAGTTGAGAAATTAATGGGTGGCAGCGGACTGTTTTTGAAGAAGGGAGGAGCCATGTGTCACATCCACGTAGACGACAGCAGTAAAGGATTGTATCTAGAACCCGTTAGAGGTGACAACTCTTTGAGTGGAAATGGTCTCTATCTAAAGAGTGGACGGAACGTTGAGCGACTCGGCAAGGGTTTGTTGTTTGGTGAGAAATCACCATTTAAGAATATACCGATTTTGAGTATGTTATTATAATGTAAAAAATTATATAATTATATAAAATATAAATCATAGAAAGTATAAAATAATATATAAAATGGATAAAAAGGTGGAAAAACAATTAGCCGATAATGATGACTATCGCGAGATAGAGTGCAAAAAAGATGTGGAAAAACGATTAGACACTAATGATGGATATCTTAGGAAAGAACTGATAAAAGAGATAAATAAAGATCGGGATAGATGGTTGAAATTTAAAAGAATGAGATGTTTTCTACCGTCACCACTACCTTCTGAAGAGAATGGTAATGATGCGAGTGTTACCGAGAGATGCACAACATTCGTTCATAATTATGATTCAGATAAACAAATGAGTTCTTATAAAAAAAAATGTAACATATCACAAAAAAAAGAAAAGAAGAATCGACGCTGAAATTTGAGAAAAAAGGAAATGTTATTATAATATATGGGCGATAGTGAAGAAGGAAAACAAAAAAAGAAAAAAAAAGTAATGAGATCTAGAGATGATCAACTTCTCTAGATCTCATTACTTTTTTTTCCTCCTTCTTCGCTAAAAATCAATCTCTCTATTGTTTTTTTATATTTTCCAAGTCCGTTATTAGCATACTGACGGTCGTGTCTTCTCCTTTTTCACAAATGTGTTGAATGTTTATCTTTACTGTTATGAGAGTTTTTTTTACTTCAGTCAATGTGCTCTCACCACCCGATTTGTTCATGAGTTCAAGAGAGATTTTTGGATATATGTAACTTCCGTAGGGCAATGACAAATCACTCTTGTCGAATTCTCTGTCTTCGGCGACAATGATATTCTGCAGATCGCTTTCGTACTCATAAAACAAATCGAGCGTGGCTTCATCCAATTTCAAAGGCAAGCTATATTTATCGTATTTGTGCTGTAAGCCCTTCATCTTGACCTCGTTCAATTCGATGGTGTCGTGTTTGTTGTAATCTATAGATTTTACAACCGAGTTTCTTACATGTTTCAATTTCAATTCGCATCTTTTAGGTGTTGTTATAATGATCGATTATTTGTTTTTTTTTGGTTTTATGAATTCTTGCAAATAATGTATATTTTAAATTTTTGTATTTAATAATTTGTTAAAAAAGTTTGTTTATATATATATATAAAAAAAAAGTTTTTTTTAATTTTTTAATTTTCTTTAATGTAAATTTTTTTTTTTTTTGTAAAAGTTTTTTTTCTCTTTATATAAATAAAAAGTTTGAATTTAACGTCCTTTTTTTCTCGTATTAATTCAATTTTTTTTTCACGTTAAGGAACATAAAAAATTGTTTAATTTCATTAAAAAAAAAAAAAATTTTTTTTTAAATTCCTTCAAAAAATTGTTTTTTTTTTTGTTTTTTTTTGAAAGAATTAAAACATAAGGAACATAAAAAAATTGTTTTAATTTCATTAAAAAAAAAAAATTTTTTTTTTTTTGAAGGAATTAAAACATATATATAAAAAACAATTTTAAAACTTTTTAACAAATTATTTAAAAACAAAATTCGAAAAAAAATATTCTTACAAATGGAGCAAACAAATAAAAAAAATAGAAAATTTAATAAGAAAACCGTACCTCAGTTAAACGAAATTTGTAAAATATTAAAAATTCCACATTTCAGAAATCATAGAACTAAATAAAAAAAATTGAAGTCATTCAGGAATATTATTTGCAAAACGATGGAAAGGCAAACAAAATGTCGATAGCAACAACGTCAAAAAATGCATCAGTTGTGAAAAATGAGAAGAAGAAAAAGATAGTAAAAGGAATTGAAATGCCGACGTCGAAAAAAAACAAAAATGCATCGATTGTGAAAAATAAGAAGACGACTAAACGAAAAGCCGTTGAAGAACTTCAAGTTTCAAAAGAAAAGAAAAAAAAACCTAAAACGAAAATGAGTGATGTACTTCAGATTCTAGACAAACGAGATATATCAAGCGAAATTCAATGAGCAATCGATGAAGGGAAAGGAGAAGAATATGTAGCACGACTCGTCACAGAACTATTCCAATCGAAGCCTGTAGAATGGGAGAGTGCGATCAAAGGTGTTTTTAAAACTTTCGATGATATTTCACAATCTCTCAGGTTATGACAGTCATCTGTTCGTGAAAAATCTCGGCACCTCCCACGAAGAATTAAATTGCATCGCGAACAGCGAAGAAAGATACATTTCCTTCACGAAATGGAAGCTCATGGAGAAAAAAAGAGTAATCGATGGAGAGACGTTGATCGAAAAAACGAAATTCATTAATAGAGGCATATGTTTCATCGACAGTTTTAAATTCATGTCAACCGCTCTAGAAAAATTAGTCGATAACATGAGCAAGGATAAATTTAAAATCATGAGCAAACATTTCGGAGAACGAGTAGATGTTATGTTGAGGAAAGGAGTCTATCCTTACGATTACATGAATGATCTAAAGAGATTCGACGACACCGCACTACCTTCAAAAGAAGATTTTTATTCAAAATTATACGAATCTGACATTTCTGACGAAAATTACAAACATGCTAAAAACGTGTGGAAATCATTCAATATGAAAACCATGAGAGATTTTCACGATCTCTATCTGAAGACTGACGTTCTGCTCTTGGCAGACATGTTTGAAACTTTTTGAGATGTCTGTCATCGAAATTATGATCTGGATCCCGCTTGGTATTTCACCGCACCCGGTCTGGCGTGGGACCCTCTGTTGAAGACCACCGAAGTCCAATTGGAATTATTATCCAACGTGGACATGTTGCTCATGTTCGAAAGAGCTACGAGAGGTGGCGTCTCGATGATCTCCCACAGATATTCTGAAGCTAACAATCCCTACATGAAAGAAGGTTTCGATTCGAAATGGTTAAATAAATACATACAGTATTGGAACACTAATAATCTGTACAGTTGGGCTATGAGTCATCCTTTACCGATTGGAAATTTCAAATGGGTAACAGAACCGGAAGAGATGCAAAAATGGAGAGACTATCCTTGCATTTTAGAAGTCAATTTGAACTATCTGAAAGAATTACACGATCTACACAATGATTATCCGCTGGCTCCCGACCGAATGGAACCGAACGAAGGAGACAAAGAAAAACTTATTCCCAATTTATTTAACAAACATAACTGCGTCGTTTACAGTGAGAATTTGAAACAATACGTTGATTACGGGATGAAATTAGTCAACATACATCGCATCATTCGATTCAACGAAGAGCCTTGGATGAAAAAATACATCGATCTCAACACAAATCTCAGAATTCGAGCCAAGAACGATTTCGAAAAATATTTCTTCAAACTCATGAACAATTGCGTGTACGGTAAGTCGATGGAAAACATCAGGAAGAGAACCGACGTTCGACTCGTCACATCTGAGAAAAGAGCTAAAAAATTAGTGGCGAAACCCAATTACAAACACCGAACCATATTCGACGAAAATCTAGTGGCCATTCACATGCAAAAGATGCACCTGAAGTTCGACAAACCATATTATCTCGGACCTATCATCTTAGATATCAGCAAGCGATTGATGTACGAGTTTCACTACGATTACGTCAAACGAAAATTTGGTGATAAAGCCAAACTACTGTTCACCGACACATACAGTTTAGTTTATGAGATAGAGACAAAAGATGTCTACCAAGATATATCTCCGGACGTGGCCGCATGGTTCGACACGAGCAATTATCCCATCGATCACCCGTCCAACATTCAATTGAACAACAACAAGAAGGTGTTAGGTAAATTTAAGGACGAGAGCGGTGGTAAACAAATCGTCAAATCCGTGGGCTTGAGACCCAAACTGTATGCTTATCATCTAGAAGATGAAGAGATCAAGAAGTGCAAAGGGGTTAAAGCATGCGTGGTGAAGAAAAACATCTCTTCCCAAGAGTATAAAGATTGTCTGTTAGGAAGTGGTCCGGTGTATAAGACTATGAAATCAATTCGAAGCGAAAATCACGACTTGTATACCGAAATAGTCAACAAGATTTCGCTGACGGCTGATGTCGATAAGAGATTCGTGTTAGACAATAAAATAAGCACTTTAGCACTCGGAAATTGGACTTTGGATCTAATTTTAGACAATAGGATTTCAGATATGATTGTAGATGATAAGATTCCAGATATGATTAAGGATGATAGGATTCCAGAAAATCAAGAGGAATTAAACGGATTCAAGATTATAGAAGTCGAGGAATTAGATGGATTCAAGATTATGGAAGTCGATAGAGTTAGTTTAAAAAGAAAAATAAAAAAATTAAAAAAAAAATAACGTCATTTTAGTGAATTATAATAAAATAAATAAATAAATAAAAAAAAAAAATATACGCATTTATGAATAAGAAAATAGAGATATCCATAGAAGGTGTTGTCTTACCTAACGAACCCCTATCCAACATCGATCTGTTGAATGCAGCGAAGGATTTGAAAATCAAAGATTTTTTAGGTGTGTTTTCCAGAGATGCCTTGCCAAAGATAAAACCTCGACAATCAGAATGCGGAATTTTAAAACTAGACGATTTATCGGGTGAAGGCACTCACTGGGTGGCGTGGTTCAAGAACAGGAAGAAGAAGAATTATTATTTCGACAGCTACGGAATCTCGCCGCTGAAAGAAATAAAGAACTATTTCAACAAATCAATGGTTTGTTACAACACGGAATGAGTGCAATCACCAGATCAAGTGTTTTGCGGTCACCTGTGTCTTTACATTCCCAAGAGATGGTCTGACGGAGATCGGTTTCAAGACATTCTCAATGATTTACATTAGAGAGAGATTTTTTTTATAGTATATAAAGGTAAAAAAAAATTAAAAAAATTTTAATCGAATAAAATGAAAAATAAAAATAAGTGAAATAATTAATTTTTAATAAACTGCGTTTGAAATATATTTTTAAAACAAAACTCTCAAAACAACATGCCAGTCGATAAATTTGGTAGAAGTGACGACGAAAAAGTCAACCTAAAAATGAAGAGGAAGATGCTCGAAGTCGGTGATGGTTATGACGTTGCCAACTTGGACGAATGTTACGTTCGGAGATAGGAACCTCGAGAGGAACCTTTGAACATGAATGATAAGAAGCTCTACAATCTTCCCGAGCTGATAGATCTTGTAGATGCTGCGACTAAAAAATACGTCGACAGGGGAAACGCGGATTTCGAATGAATCATGCTAGATAATTACGTGGATAAAGCCATGACCGACGATCTCGATCTGAAATCTAAACATTTGGTGAACGTCGCAAATCCCATAGATCCCACTGATGCCGCAACCAAGAAATACGCTGACGACTCTCACGCGAGATTCAGCGAACACCTGAGAAATAGATATGTTCAGAAAACGATGCACTCGGAATTGAATGCTAATTCTAACAAGATAAGGAACGTGGCCACTCCCACGAATCCCAAGGACGTGGCGACCGAACACTACGGAGATCTGGAACAGAGAAAGTCTGACAAACGAGAAATGAAATCGGATCTGAATGCGGGATTCAACAAGATATTGAATCTGTCAAAGGTCAACGACACGGATGTGGACTCAACCGCAGTCAACAAGGGCTACGTAGATTCTGACGTGATACGATCACAAGAATACATAGAATCACAAGTGGGCAATCTCTACCTGAACAAACAATCTGGCGGAACCATGGAGGGTAGTATTAACATGAACGGTGAGAATTTATTCGGACTCAATCATGATCCCGAATTCGATTCCAGCGTAGTCATCAGGAAGTATGTAGATGACAACTCGGTCTGGAGAAAGGGCAACATCATGGAAGGTAAACTAGACATGGGTGGACACGTGTTCACAAATCTACCAAATCCTGTAAACATCACAGATGCCTGCACCCTGATTTCGGGGGTGGAGAAAGTCAAATATGCTAGACAATTGATCACCGTGTGGGCCAAGGAGAGCGGCACCTTAGAGGAGGAAAAAGCTGAGTGGTCTTTTGGAAATGGAGGTAGTGGATTGCAACATGGTCAGGTGGGATATCCCATGCCGTTGGGAGGTGAAATCATTCGAATGAGTCTGGCTTCCTCGGATTTGAATAACAGAGCAGTCGTCAATCTCATGGTGAATGGAGTAGAGAGCGATAAGAGATACAGCGTTGAAAAGACTGAGAATCAACATGCGAATGTTAGCACATTCGGCACACCTCTCAAAGTGAACGCCAGAGACAGGATTAATTTCGTTATAAAAACCAATAATCCCGAAGCCGCCACTTCCGTGGTGAGTCTACTGATCGAACTAGATCCTTTGAATAAACAGTGAACGTGTGGAAATAATTAATTAAAAAAATAATGTGTGATTATTAAAAACAAAAAAAAAGTAATGACATTTAGAAAGATGTTCAATCTCTCTAGATCTCATTACTTTTATTTTTTTTTTTTTTGTTTTTTTTTGTTTTTAATAATTACTCATTACTTTTTTTTATTTTTTTTATTTTTTCACACACATCTCTCATCGAATGATCAACATCTTATTTCCATCCGATTCGAATTGTAATTCTCTATCCGACAGGACCAGGGCGAAGGCTTCGTTTTTTCTCGGCACATTCCTATCGAATTGCATCTTGATCTGAATATCTAAGATGCTACTCTTGAGTCATTCACTCTGTTTACTGACGTCAAATACGAACATAGGATACATCGACTTGTATTCGCCGGGAGATATATTAGGGTTGCTCATCAATTCGTCTAGACCGTGATACTTCTTTCTAAAATCAGCAGCATCGCTGTACAGTCTGCAGAAATCATTCTTGTTGAATGATGTGTTGTAATCGATTGCTGGATATCTCGTGGCGTTCAGAAACACTTGCATGTTTCTCAAATTGCAGTGATCAAACTGCGATGCATTCTTTTCCTAAGACCCATCCTTATCAGTCTGAAACGCAACCATGATGAAACACGGTCTCTCAGAAGCGGATTTCACCGTCAATCTCCAATCGAAGTGATTCATGGAGAGTGGAATGCTAGCCGTGTCGCACTGTCTCATTCTAAATCCCACAGGTAATTTACTCTTGGATTCTATGATCCTGTAGAGACGCGCTTTTTCCACGATTGAAGGCTCCACGTGTGGAACGAACCACGATATCTTGTGTAGAGTTAACGTACCCACATCGGTCGCAGGGAGTCTCACTATTGCATCGTCGTTTCCTTTTCGAATCAACGTCAGATTGTGTTTGAATCCGTACATGATCTTGTTGTAATCGTCCGCGAATCCGAAGATGTGTTTCAAAGGTATCCTGAACGAAAACGTTCCTTTAGGTCTGGATGTCTTGACGACATAGTCGAATATCACGGCGGCGCCGGCGTTAGCAGGGCCGACGGTGTCTTTCACCCACAGTTGATTAAGTCCTCTGGATTTCGAAAAATCATCAGGATACGTCAAGAGTCCGAACACTGTGGTGGCCTGACCAGGATGAAACACAGATTCTATCTCTTGTCCAGATAGCATGTATTTTATATTACTCAATAGATGCATGATTCCATTATTGGCTAGAGTAACCGTGTCGTCGTCGGCGTAGTCGCTCCCATCTTCCTTGGTGAGACGTCCCTGCACCACTATGTAACTCTCGCTAGGATGGATGAATAGATCTTGAGTTTCGATGTTGATTCTTATCTCTCCCGCATTGTTCAAACTCGTTCCGGTTACCGGTTCGTATTCGTGAACCTCATATTCTTGAATACATTCATCTTTCACTATGCTTTGTGCTATATCTAGTATATTTACCATTTTTTAAAGGATTTTTGTTTTTTTGTTTATTAATTAGCTTGCTTTTTTTTATCTAAAAATAGTTTTAATTATTTTTTATTATTATTTTTCTCTCCTCTTTATATATATGTGTTAACAAGAAAATGTTAAAGAGAGTAAATAAAAGAAATTTGTTTTCTTTATCAAAACTTTGTCTTCTGTAATTGTTGTTCGTAAAACTTTCCGATGATCTCTTCTCCATCCAAAGCTTTGATTTCATAAGTCACCGGATCGGTGTGAAATATTTTGATTATCACGAAGATTTCCGAGGTCCATCGAGGAGTATAACCCTTTTCGAAGTGCTTCTTATAAGTGTAGATTCTCACTCGATCACCGACCGCAAATTTCGGGGTTCTAGAGTTCTTCCTAATCTTAGATCTCTCAGGATATAGATTCGCGTAGACCCGTTTTTCATTTCGAGGATCGCTAGCTTCCACGGGAGTCATCTTGATCGATCTGTGTCGCGTTGTTGTAATCTTTAACCAGACCGTTCAGAGCGTATATGTATTTCTTAGTCGAATTCGCCGTGAAGTATCTATGCATCTTTTCCTTCATCGTTCGATTCCAACGTTCCACCACGCAGGCTTTCTCTTCATTTTCGATTGAGTAGAGGTTGACCAATCGATGAACGTGCTTGTTGTAGAATTCCTTTCCCTTATCCACCCACAATTTATTTGGTTTTCGAGAAGACGAGTCGAACACGCTCTTCAGAACCTCAGCGATGCAAGGTCCCGATTTATTCTTCAAAGCTCTGATCCAACCGTATTTGGAAAACACGTCGATGACCGTCAATAGATATTTAACACCCTCGTTCCACTTCGAAAACGATCTCATGTCGACCAAGTCGGCAGACCAAATATCATCCAAACCCTTCACGAACACCCTTCTCTTTCGAAATTTACGCACAATGGGTTTGTGTAACTCCTCAGCCAATTCGCTTGTCAATAATCGTTTCTTCTTCTTTTCAGATGAGCTTTTTTTTAACGCCCCATCCGAATCGACGTTTTGCACCGATCAGATTACCGACCAGCGAACGTTCTATCTTCTCTCTCCTGGTCGGATTCGATATACCTCTCAATTTCGCCAACATGTTTTTATCGCAGACATCATAGCGAGTCTTGGTGTCGGGATGTCTAGCATAGCATAGATCGTGATCATACGCGGCCGAGTCCACCCTATTCGCAGGTTTGCTCAAAGATTTAGGAGTCAGATCAGCGTTGAGTCTCTTGTTCAATTTCGTTCCAGGTCCCGCCAAACTGTGACCAGGCAGATGCATTTCGAAAGGTAGATTATTGATCATTTTATTCACGATGCCTTTACCTTTGCTTGCGTTCTTTTTTTTGACGAATCGAGTCTTGATAGAACCACACACGTCACGAATTCCGCGAAGCATCTGTCTGTCGTTTTTAGTTCGTACTTCTTGAGAATTACTCATCTCGGTAACTCTCTTACACTTTACGCAATACATATTTTGAGAGTTATTTAAATTAATTTCGTTTTTATTTTATATATAAATTTAAATTTCTTTTTTTTTAAATTCTGTTCTTATTATATATATTTTTTTTCAATCGCTGCGTTTGAGTTCTATCATCTTACTGATTTCCTCCCTAGCCTCATTCCTCCCCTTTTCCACGAGAGAATCCTTCATCTCTTCCTTCATGATCTGATGAGTCTTGATTCTCACGGCTTCTTTCATGGCATCGTATTTCGTTTTCTCGCTCAATATCGTTTCTCGCTCCGTCTGATATCCTACCATCTTTCAACGCCATCGAGATCATTTCGGATATCGTATCGATCTTGGAGTCAGCCAAGACGCGAATCTTTTCATGTTTCCTTGCCTTCAGATATAATTTCCTACTCAAAAAGTTTCTGAGCGTGCCTAACAATCTGGCGGCGAGAGCCACTCCTTCTATGGTCAACACGATCGGAATGCCGACCGCGATCGACAACAATCCGATGCCGGCCGCGTGTAAACCCATGGAAATCGTGATGAGTGTCGTGTCGACCGCATTGACGAATTTCAGGAAACGCGAATACTTCTTCTTGAGAGAATGGCGAGAATCTCTCTCTTGAGTCAGATACAATTGGATTCTACTGACTTGATCGCTGCGAAACCTCTCTCCTTTTTGTTTTTCTTCTAGCGATGGTGCCGTCGGCAAAACGCCGTTCGGCTTCTCGTCCTCATCATCATCTAACGTCGGATACAATTTATTTCTAGTTCTCATTTTTTGTGTTTTTTTTCTTTCTAATATTAGATAAAAAATTTATGAGTGTATTCATTTTTATTTTCTATTCTCCCTTATTTATATCAACGAGAAAACTTAGACGTATGCTTCATTGAACAATAATTTCATGATGCATCCCTTGTCTTCTAAAGTGAGACTTCTACGCACCAATTTCAGTTCTTCCGAAACTGTGGGCTTGTCTCGATCCTTACAGAAGAGTAATCTCTTCCAAAACGTGATCACTTCATCGATTTGAACGCGTTCGAACGCCGGTTCGAAATACTTGACGACCATATCTTGCCTTTCCATCGTCAGACACGAATGATCCTCATGATCGAAGTCTAGGTGATCCCGACATCCAACGCATCGTTCTAACAAGAGGCGACCTAGTTGTTCGTTCACGCAGAATGCGTAGGCTCTCATCAGCATTTTTAAAAGAAACCTTGCTCTAATAGTCTGGGAAGCGTCCATGATTTATGTATTTTTTATTATCTATTCGATTTGATATTTATTTTTAAATAACTATTTATTTTTATTTTTTTCTCTCCTATTTTTATCAATCACTTTTTATTTTTCCTCATCTCAAAACCAATTCCAGTTGAGAAAAAAACATTTACAAAATAAACCTCTCTAAATGAGTTTTGCTCTCGAACGCGTTAAATCGCAACCACACTTATTCTCACCATAAGGAAAACTCGAATAATCAAAATCACAAATAAACATATCAGTAATGTTACGCTTTCAAAAATGCGTTTAAATCATATCAATTAATCTTTTGAACTGTTTCCGCTTTCATCTATAGAATAGTTTTTCAGTTAAACTATGTAACTGACAATTGACACTCATTTTGAATGAAAACCCATAATACATTTCGAGCGTGACAAATGGCGTTCTCAGTAAGTTTATACAGTAGGGATTTTTCAAAAAAACTTAGTTTTTTCTGTTGAGTTTGGAAAAATCCACTATGGGTATTCCCCCACTTACGTCAGAAATGGGAGTGCCCAATAGTGGTCTATTAAGATTGGAAAAACCCTTTATGGGTATTCCCCCCACTTACGTCAGAAATGGGAGCTCCCAATAGTAGTCTGTTAAGTTTGGAAAAATCCCCTCAAAACAATAGCCGATTCTGAACCACTGGTCCAGAATCGGCAAACCGTTTTTTGATGCTGGTCTAGAACCGGCAAAGCGTTTTTTGCTCGCGTTCACCAACGATAGATTGAAGGTCTAATCCACGATGGGAATGTCAACAAAAAATTTTAAGAGAATTTTTATGTACAATTTCACACATTTTTCACTTTTTTGAGCGACGTGTGCATTCGATACATTCGACAACGGGTATTTGAACGTTAAAAGTGCGATCTGTGAGCCTCAAAATAATAGCCGATTCTGGACCACCATAAAAAAACGACATTTTTTGTGAACAAGCATGCGATTTAACACTGAATCCCACGATGGTAAACGCACCATGTACGTGTACGTGTATGGTACACTGTACAAGTGGTACTGAATCGGCCTTTACCACCTACTCTTAGGATTTCGGCACATATGATGAACAGGTAAGGGTCTAGTGGATTCCCCTGTCTAACACCACGTTGTAATTCAAAGAACTCGGAGAAGTGACCACTGTTCAAAACAGAGCTGGAAATATTATTGTAAAAGCTTTCAAACCACTGTATAATTGAACTGCCGAAATTCAGAAATCGTAATGTCTTCCCAATGAAGACCTATTCGAGGGAATCGAAAGCTCTCTCGAAATCGACTAAAACCAATAGTCCAGGGATGTCAAGGGAGCTACATTTTTCAATCAAGTCAGTTATTAATCTGCTTGATTCCCAATAAATCTATTTTTTCATAAAGCCCAATTGAGTTTCTGATATTACCTTTGATGGGACCGACTTTAACCTATTCGCAATTGCTGCCGAACCTGTTTTTAAATTTAAAAGAGAAATTGGTCTCCAGTTTTTTTGCATATAGCTTCGACTTTCCTTCTTTTGGAATACAAGTGACGACACATAGTCCTTGTGCGACAGAAAATGAATTACTACGATACCCAAAATTCAAGGAATTGACAAACAAATGCCCGAGCTCTTTCCATAAATACTTATAAACTTCCGACGTGAAACCCTCTGAGCCGGGAGATTTGTTTTTCTTCATGTTACTTAAGGCGCGTAGGCATTTTATCGGGGTCAGGATATCTTCTAATGAATGTTTATCTTCCTAATCTAGTTTTCTAAGAAAGGGGTTTTCGGGGCCAAAAAATAATTCATCTAAATCAGAGTTTGTGTTTTTAGCCCTCATTGAGTATAATCGTTCGTAAAATTGTTTTTGTTCACTAATGATTTCCTTAATTTTGGTGCATTCTGGGCCGTCCTCTCGGATCAGCCTTGCAATGAGCTTCTCTGTATACTGTCTTTTCTCCAGATTGCAAACATATTTGATCGGTCTTTCTCCCTCTACCCTCCATTTTGCCTTTGATCGCAGAATCATTCCCTGAAATTGTATATCTTGCAGAATTCGTAGCTGGGTGTTTAGACTGTCTATTTGGGGTTTTACTGTTTCATCCCCGTCGTCGAAACGGGAATGGAAGTGCCGTAATTCATTTGCAATAGAAAGTTCCGCCTTTTCGTTTTTGTGCCTTACGGAGGATGAATAGGATATTATCTTTCCACGGATCATCAGTTTCAGTGTGTCCCCAAAAAGTTGGTCGTTTATCTGTAATTTGATATTTGGCTTAGAACCACTGTAGCTATTACCACCCCTCCACTACTTTTATTTTTGCAACTACCGTTATCACCATCACGACTACTACCATTTTCAACATGACTACTACTACTGCTATTAACACTAGAACTACTAACATTGTCGGCACCACCATCCCCGTGATCACCGCCTGCGCTTCCCCTACTGGTAGCAGTTGTAGCGGGAGTAACGGTCGCCACTGCAGTAAAGAGTGATGCACTATATTGAGTAATCGTTCGGTAATGGTTTTAGTGAAAATCTCAATGTATTCAGGATCATGAAGTAAACTATTATTAAATTTCCAGAATCCACGATCTCTCGTTTGTTTAATGAATTTTAGGGAAATTGAAACGGGCGCGTGATAAGACCTATACGATATATCAATGTTCGCTTCGTTGATTAAATTCTGTAAGTCCGAGCTATGGCGAAGTAATCCAATCTCGCTTGTTTATGGTGTGGGTCATTCCAGGTATATCTTCTCACAATGGGATTTTCTAAATGCCAGGCATCATGGGAATCTAATTTTGTGTATGAGACTTAATACATTCATTACTTTTAATATTATTTTTATGGATACAATTTTTGGAATCTATATTGTAATCCACGAGAACATTCCAGTCCCCACCAATTATTACTTTGTTGTTACCCGTGCTTTCAATGCTCTCAAACAGATTTCTGTAAAAGGAGGGGATGTCGTAATTTAGACCATATACCGCTACAAAAGAGTCTCTTCCCCATTACCACCTTTTCTAGACCAATAAAATTTCCAGCTGTGTCGAGGATTTGTTCTTTTATATCATACTTGAAACTGTTTCTGAATAGAATGGCCGTTCCTCTTTTATTGCTCGAGTCTGAGTAGAAAATATCGTTAGCGCCCCATTCTTGTCGCCACAAATATTCCTTTTGTTTCGTCGTGTGTGTCAGCTAAAAAGGTAACATCGTATTTTTTTCTGCACCAATAGAATATATCCTTTCGCTTTGTTGTGTTCAAGGATAGATTCGGCAGTTGGAGCTACCAAAATTACTGTCCGCCGTTTTGATGTGTGATTCTTTGTCCACAAATTATTTCCACAGGGCATGCAAGACAAGAGGAGAGGGACCGCACATTAAAAAGGTTTCTTATACTGGGAACCATAGTGTCTGTTCATATTTGGGGTCAGTTTGTTGGCGACTCGGATGTTTTACTTGTGAACTGTAGTTCTAATATAAAATGGGTTTCTTATCACACTTTCCTTAAAATACACTTTTTTCGAAAGCATAATAGTGCTGCTCCTATTACAAACCGTATTCGCCACTGATACCAGCTAATTTTATTATTTTTTAATCTCACTCTAAAGCACCAGTAAATAAATAATTAAATAAATACATAAAATAAATAAATAAAATATAATAAAATAAATTAATTAATTAATTAATTAATTAATTAATTAATTAATCAATTAATTAATTTCTATCACAATTTCCACGACGACGGCTACCACCAATTCTACAAACTACCGTTACCCCCACTACCACTACAAACACCAGCAAAATGTTAATAATGATAAATAATAATAATAATAATAATATTAATAATAATATAATGCTAATAATAACTATGATGATGTCAGCTAGTTCCGCCGGTCTACTGTTTTTACCGATACTTTGCACATGTGAATAGTATATTACTTTACAGGGGATGGGCAGGGAGGGGCGGGAGGTAAAATGTAAAACGTTAACACGTCAGATATGCATCCTGAGATGCTTATTTCTGCGGCGAGAAGCCCGTACGTCCATAAACTTCTGGAATCTTCACATTTTCGGGAATATCATCCTAAGTTGTTTTAACAACATGAACTTCAATATATACAATACCACGTTCATTGTTTGTTTCATGATACACACTATACACACAAAATAATGGTTTTAGAGAGAGAGAGAGAGAGAGAGAGAGAGAGAAAGAGAGAGAGAGAGAGGGGGGAGGGAGGGAGAGAGAGAGAATTCAAACTTGACTGATAATCTCCCAGAACACTACAGTTTGTTTTTTTTGGCCGCTAATCTACACATTTGAATATTTTTTGCCTTATCGTCGATGGGCAGAGGGAGAGTTAAAATGTAAAACATTAACACGTCAAATATGCAATGCTTGTTTCCAAGGCGAGAAGAAGCCCCTGCATTTCCATCCATAAACTTGGTAGCTTCACATTGTCGTGAATTTCATCCTAAGTTGTTTTAACAACATAAGCTACATGCAATATATACAATGCTAGGTTCATTGTTTTCACTCCGTGTCTTCCAGTTTGTTACATAATAAACACTATACATACCAAATAATGGTTTTAAGAAGAGAGAGGGGGAGAGAGAGGGGGAGAGAGAGAGAGGGGGGATTCAATCTTGATTGATAATGACACAAAACACTTAAATATTTTTTTACCTTACTGGGGATGGGGCGGGGTGGGGGTGGGGGGGGGGGGGGGTAAATGTAAAACGTTAACCCTTCACATCTGCATTACTACATGGTTTTTTTCCAATTCGAGAAGAAGACCCTATATTTCCATCTCTAAACTTTTGGTAGCTTCACATTTTCACTTCCTGTTTTCCAGTATATTACATAATAAACTCTATACACACACCTAATCATGGTTTGAGAGCGAGCGAGAGAGAGAATTCAAACTTAACTGAATCGCCCCAAAACGCTACATGTACCTGTGTACCTATATACACTCATTCATACACACATGCGCGCGCACTTACACACGCGCACACACACATGTAAAGGTGTTAAATCGATTAAAAATGCGTTTGAAAAATATCCGGATGCAAAACGCCCGGATGAACAAATTTTAGATCTTTTAGAGCTGAGTTAAAAAGGTTGTGACTGTCAATTCAATTGAGAATATTTTTTACAAATAATGGGTTTTCTTGTGGACAAAAGATTCAGTTCTAATTTTGCAAGTATCTAAGTTGCGGAATGGGAGGAAAATGCCTTAAGCAAATGTGCAAAGCATCCTCTCGTATGTCAGATATTTCGATGACATGTTTATCATTTTAGAACATTCAAAAGAAGATTTTGATGCATTTTGTGATATTTTGAATAATCATGATCCAAACATTAAATTAAAAGCTAATATCAGTAAAATTCTGTTGATTTTCTCAATGTGACCGCGTGTAAAGGCAAACAATTTCAGGCATCCGATCATTTAGATTATAAAGTATATTTCAAACCAAAAGATTCACATCAATTATTGCACACAAAATCATTTCATCCTCCACATACATTTAAAGGTATCATCAAATCACAGCTCATTCGTTTCCACCGCAATTCATGTGATAAGGTAAATTTCAACGAGTCTTGTTCTACTCTATTTGGCGCCCTCTGATCGAGGGGTACTCACTGCGCTTTTTGCGTAGCCTGAAATCTCAAACTCTGAAAAAAAACTCGAATGTCCAGCAGAAACTACTGATTTCGAACCACTGAAAACTCAACACAACAAACCGTTGCAGAATGGTAGTGGCGCGTTATTTAATTGCAAAAAGCTCCGTTGTAGATTGCATACTTTTATGCCTGATCAGAAAGAGGAAGTTTCCTCCGAACAAGCGAAAAACCATTACCAGATCCCTAACTCCCTCCATTGTGATTCATCAAATATTAATTGCCTTATCACTTTTAAACGCTGTCGGAAGCAATATGTTGGTTAAAGTCAAAATCCTCACCGCGAACGTGCTACTAGACACAAACAGGATATAAAACATAATGCCGATGCCCCAGTAGCACAACATTTTAACCTTCCTGGCCATTCTTTGGACGATTTCGAAATCCATCCTATTGAACAACCACCAATTAAAGACACATTAGAAGAAACGGATGAATTTAGAAAAAAACGTGAAGCTTTTTGGATCCAAACCCTCTGGCCATTTGGTATGAACATATCAGAGGGAGAGTGCGAAAGGAGGTCCATCATTCCTTTCACTTTAAAATAAAACAGAATGAATATTGAAATGGCAAAAATATTAAAAGATGAATTCAATTTAACCAAAGCTAAATTAAATGAACCTTTGAATTTTCGACCTGTCATCGCCTGTAAGAAAAACAAAAGCTTGCGTAACATCCTTGTAAGGACTAAATTAGAGCCCATCAATGAATAACATCGGTTATTGCCTGTCAGTTTAACCAATTCCTAAGCTCATCACTTAGTTTAATTTACTTTAATTATGTAATTTTTTGTCATGTTTGAAACACATCAGGGTTCAGTAAATGAAAACAATTTTTTGGCGGCATATTAAAAGTGTGCGTGGTTCAGTGCAGTTTCGCAAGGCGATTGGTGCCGTAGGAAACTCTCTCGGCGTGGGTTCGACCCCCCGCCATACCACTGTAAACACAACCAGCGTCCTTGATTCTATTAATTTCTGTGACAAGCGGGAATTTGACAAAGAGAAGTTCTCATTAATTTCCTTGCAGCGCAGTATGTAGAATCGATCAATTACTTGATAAAAAAATAATAACTTAACTTAAAAGTTACTGAGAGAGAATTCCGTGTGATCGGTACTGATCTCGTACATACTTGGTTAACTGGCATACCTTTTATGGGGTCTGTCGGCAGCCGAGTGGTGTGCGTGGTTCAATGCAGTTTCGCTAGGCGGTTGGTGTCGTTGGAAACTCTCTCGGCGTGGGTTCGGACCCCCGCCATGCCATTATATATATATATTTATACACTTCAAATATTTTTCATAATTTTGTCAAATTACCACAATGCTCTGATTAATCCCTTTTAAGCGGCTTTCATTTTTGTCTAATTCATATTCCGTTATGTTAAGTGCTGTACCAATGTATACCGCGTCGTGAGAACGTCAAATTTAGAGTCACGCTTATCCCAATTGTTAAATGAGAATTAAAAAATTGTTCGAGATGGGCGTACGTCTTACAAGTCGATTTATTGCCTGGCAAGTGGCTGCAAAACTCCTAATCACGAACCCAGTTATAAAATCACCGTTTCATATCGCCCTTGCGTGACACGCTTCTTAAATCACCGTTTCATATCTTCCTTACATGGCAACGCAAGGAAGTTTTGAAACGGTGATTTTATAACTGTTCAATTGCAAATACTTTCAGCAGAGCACGCCGCGCTATCACACTCAAAACCCTTTAGGAGGTTATGGGCGTCGCCAAAGCGTGACAATTTTCAGGCAACACCAAGGTGGACAATGATCTGTTGCAAATACTAATGGTTTCTGGGCGCTTTAACACCGCGCATTACGCCTCGTGACCACGCGCGAGAAATCGTAAATGTGGACACAGGCCTTAAGAGTTTATCACCTCCCAGAAGGATAATAAAAAAACTAAGTAAGATAAAAAGAGAAAGATGAATTAACAAAAGAAATCGTTTGTTAAATGGTTAACTCTTTACCTAACTTGAAAAGCAGACGACACTTGCAAAAAAAATTCTTGAATAACTATTTTTTTTCATTTTTTGTCTCAAAAACATAGGTTATGACCCCTCATTGGAACGAGCTCGACGAGCTCGTTCCAACGAGGGGTCGTAACCTATGTTTTTGAGACAAAAAATGAAAAAATAATGAAAATTAATTGGCGATATTCGAGAATAGCGCTGGCCGGTTTTGGCCGTTACGTTGGGTAAAGGGTTAAACAAAGAACAATGATTATACCTTACTGTTACCTGTAGATCACTTGACAGGTTTGAATTCTGTGTCGCCACACAGAGTTTTTTCGAAAACGACCCATCGAAATAATAAACCACAAAGCTTTAGAGACGTACCAAAAGATTATTTTTAGTTCCAAATACTGTGTTGTAATTGAAACGAAATATTTTAGTGCAATTGGCAGCCGACAGCGTGGACACTGACTGTGTCCGATTGTGTGTTGATAGAGTTGAATACACCAGAGAAACATGTGTATAGCACAACCGTACAGTTGACAAATTGATGATATCTAGAAGCCATCAACTAAATCGTACCCGTGAAAGTGAAAAACGACTTTTTCTATGTATATTTGGTGGGTGGTATCGACTATTCGGTAAAAAGTCCCAAACTTACTATCGCTTAATAATTCCACACATCTCCAAAAGACTAGAATCAACCAAAGCAAAAGACTATCCGAAAAGTTAGCCAACTTGTCTATTCAGAATACTGACCATGTTGGGTACCCTCATTCCTGACAATGACACTCTAAGCCCGATCTTTCAACTAATGACAGCTTTACACACGCAAGCTTTGAGGACACGTGGTCTCCCTTACATCACCGACTGGTTCAAAAACACTTTCCCCCATGAGCCCCAAGAGGAGGAATATGCCATAATGACCGTGCAGTATCCAAAACGATCTTCGCGGGACTCACCAAGCATCGAAACTTCTTTCAGCGCCAAAAACAATTTCGGAAATCCAATACGCAAGCACTTATCCCTCCCTGTACTCAGACACTTTGCTTTACCATCTCAGGATCAACTGTGAGCTTCACTATAAAACTTAGAGAGCTGTGATTACAAAAGTGGATAGAGAACCTGTCTGTTACAAAACAAAGCTTCTCCACATCGACCATTCAACCAATCTTCCAAAAAAATCTACCTTGTTCCTTCAGACTTGATCATTATTACACACACAAAAATCGCAACTTTTGCTTTTCACTACATGTGCAATATCGTTTAGAGCACATTGACCCTCAGTGGCTTATTGTTTCGGTTACCCCTTTCAACCATAACCCAACACCGACTCCTCTTTATGCCTGCTAACCGCGACACCTCTCATTTAACCATATTCCTCCAACATGATCATAAGATGCAGTCACTTAACAATATCTACACAACCAACATGAGTAGCAGCAATGTACCACTTTGGATTATCACCACTTATAACGCTAACGAATTAAACTTGTCCACATTCAAACGTCAAAGCTGACATATGATGTGCAATCATTTTAACTGGCCGAAATGGAAAGGATGATTCTAAAACTCCGAGGCAACATCAATGTTCATATCTGCGTTGGTGTGGCCTAGATATTTTTTAGCATGACAATAAACCATTCCCTGCTAAATCATCTTTCAAGAGCTGTTGGTGGACGGACACGAAAACTTCTTAAAATTTCAAAATCCATCTTGGCTGAAAAATCTGAAGAAAGACAAAGTCGAATTTAAACCCAGCCTTATAGTCATAATGGCATACCAAAAATCAATTGATTTCCGAATAGTTGATCGGGAATTATTGGACAGAAACAAAAATGTCTCGAAATATTAAAGTCAGTATTTTCCGAACATGAGTTCGGAAAATAGTTGGGAATCGCACTTGAGCAAGATATTTATCTATTTATTAGCTTTTCATGATACTTTCGACATCCAGGGCAATTCGTGTCGGACCTTTTTACGGGTGGGGGAACCACTGAACAGCGACGAACAATTATCAGACTACCAAGCGTACTAACTCAGCACAGGTAGGGTTAGCAAGTGCACCATGGACGTGCAGTACGTTTTAGTACTCAGCGCCACCGTGCCTCACGTAGGCAAACAGGGTTAAGTGACTTGTCCAAGGACACAATGCAGATACCACCGATTAGGATCGAATCATGGTCCTTTCCTTTTAAAGTTCAATCCTTTAACTACTTGCCCAAGATAAACTGTTTAGTGATACATGTATGCAAAAATCCATTCTCAAAAGCTCAAAATCTACATGTATTGGTAGAAAACAAAATATCTCAAAATTACAAAGTCCATTTTGACCGACAAATCCGATAAAAAAAAAGACGGAAATAGTTCTCAACGGAATTTAGTTCACATATTGTTCCAGTTTTAACGTATGGCGGTAATCAACTGATTATAGTTATTGGTAAAAAAATAATTGATTTCCAACAGTCATTTGAAAGTTATCAGGGACCATGTGCAATATTATTAGTGTTTCAAGAATTTTCTTTTTGTTGGAAGTGTCGTTTGTCTTCTAGTCCTGTTAGGTAAATGGCTAATCATTCGTTCCCGGATGCAACAAAGCACGATCTGCTCTAGCATTGCAGCTTGCGCCTTGCCGCCCTCCAGGAATGATTTGTCATGTTCACTTTGTTGTGAATACAGAATGTCGTTACGTCTAGGATCATTAGCATCACAAAAAACATGAATACGCCAAGTGGAAAAGACACTCCAATAGCGGCAGAGGACAGCCTGTCATCTGTGGCACAGCCATGTCTTCTTGCATATTTACTTGTTGTGTTCCTCATTATTTTCAAAACCTTGCGATATTCTGTTGCATTACTGCATGCATGACATGGACAGATTCTTTTCCTTTCGTCAGACTTGGCATAAACTGGAAAAACATAATACAAAATCAGTTGAAAAGAACAACAGCTCTCTTACCACGAGCAAAATTCAATATTCTGCATTATAATCAACTTCTCCTCTGTAAATTGAATCAGTTTTTCAACCAGTGTGTTTCCACTTGGGAATTTTTTTTTTTATCAAAATCTAGCAGTCAAGACAAGAATTGGTGGAAAGTATTTTAATAATACAAAGCAGGTTAAGAGTAAAGTTATCCAAATCGCAATATATCGGAAGGCAAGTTTACTGATACAGTGAGAAAGCAGTAATTTATATCCTCCCCTGGAGGAGATGTAGATGATATGAAATGAATGTATCTTCAATATGATGTTTATGATACGAGTCTAGAATCTTCTTTTTTCTAGAGCCTTTGGCGAGGCAAAACGAAAAATTCGGATGAGTTTCATAAATATCATTTTAAAAAAACACGAATGTCATATACTCTTTATCATATAACCGCCGATTAAACAAGTGAGGAGGAGGGGGGGACTAAAATAAATCGGTAAGGGTTAAAGAAAGGAATTTCAACATTCGACTGTGAAAGAGAGATCAGTCAGTCGATCGGTCGGCAAAACCGTAGTAAAGTAAATCCCATCAATATTCATTTCACAAACATGGTCAGTTGTCGCCGATATCTTTCTTATTACCTTCACACTACTCGCATCGCCAATGTTTACTTTTGAATTCGATGGAAAATCACACATCGTGGCTATGTTGTTTTTTGGGGTTTTTTTTTGTTTTGTTTTGTTTTTTTTTTTTGGGGGGGGGGGGGGTATTGTTCTATTTACACGCTCATTAATTCAACTCAGTTGTGTGTGGATGCACCAATGAGATCGCTTGATCTGTTAGACCGTGATATGTAGAGCAACCAATCAGGTTGCGCGACTCTATAATAGCCAATGAAATTGACAAGAGGTTACACGAATTAGTAATTTAAAAAGCAGAAAAATACGACACGATTACAAGTTTAGAAAGTGGTTCAGTCATATGATAAAAGAGTTTACATGTAAATTTGGACGTCCGTCAAGACACTTATATTTATTCATTAGTGTTTAAGGTCACATATTTCTGCACAATGGCTAATCATGACCACGACAGTTTTACGGGTGGAGGAAGCCGGAGTACCCGGAGAGAACCACCGAGCATCGGCGAGCTGTCAGCTCCCCAACATACTAACTCCATACAAACAGGATTAGCATTGGATGAAGACATGTGCACCATCGACGTGTAGTACACCTTAGTATACAACGCCACCGTGCCCCCCACGTGGGCAGTGGGGGTGAAGTGTCTTGCCCAAGGACACAACGCTGTTTCCGTGGGTGCAAGGCACTAATAACAGTTTTCAACAATTAACATCACACGACGTCGAAACAACCACCCTGACAATACATCTGAGCACAAGAGCATCAGTAGATACTGTATAATACGCCGGCATGCATATGCATCTCCTGGGGCGTAACTTTGGTGGTATGGCCAACCCCATCCCACTCATTTTCATCTAGATTGGAGTCTTCGATATCAATTCTCGATCTTGCTGGTAATCATGCACTTTCGTATTGGGAAACATTTGCTTCTTGGACTTCTGTCACACATGCAGTCTGTATCGTGGAAATGGGGGTCTGTGGCTGATTGGGGATGTTGGGGTCCCAACATGACCAATTTTGAGTAGGGTAGGTGCTAATAAAATAAGGAGTTGTGAAGCCCATTCATCGCGACTACTACATGTATTTATCCATAAGAAAATTTCCTGAGTTTTTTTTTACTTTCATCCCCATTGAAAAATATTTAACCCTTTACCGAACATAACGGCCGAAACCGGCCAGCGTTATTCTCAAAAATCGCAAATTAATTTTCATTTTTTTGTCTCAAAAACATAGGTTAGGACCCCTCTTTGGAACGAGCTCGTTCCAATGAGGGACCATAATCTATGTTTTTGAGACAGAAAATGAAAATAAATTATTTATTCAAAAATTTTGTTTGCAAGTGCCGTCTGCTTTTCATGTTAGGTAAAAGTTTAAACGATACCATCAAGGCATGTCTTCCAAGAAGGCATGCCTTGATGATGTCGTTGGAATATTTCATTAGTCTGCTGCTCTTGAGTCATGACAGTCGGGACAAATTGTGTTCACAGCATCGCCCTCCCAAAGCTGTATTCTTCGCGAAGAATCAGTGAACCTCAGCCACTGCAAGTCAGCGTCAACATCGATCTTGATTTGCACTTTCTGTGAATGAGGCACTGTACCAAAATACGGATTGATTGTGTTGAGTGCTGCCTACGTTATCATGCAGAAAAATAAAATCTGACAAATTATATATTAGAGTATAGTAAAATCAATGCTCAAAGTCGAGGAATTTTTTAAGCCGAATTTGACCTGCATTTTCTGTGAATCAGGCAATGTAACACATTCGGATTAGCTGTTTTGTGTATGCCTGGGGTTGCCATCTGGGAACATAAAATTTCGGAATTTCTAAAGGCAATAAAGGGGAACATCTCTAAATTTATTTATTCATTGGGCTTTAATGACACTTTCGACAGCCGTGGTCACCTCGTGTCGGATAGTTTTACGGGTGGAGGAAACCGCTGTACCCAACGAGAACCATCGAGCAGTAGCAAGCAACTGTCAGACTCCCAAATGTGCTAACTACGCACAAGTAGCGTGAGTCCCGTGCTCTAACTACCGACCCAACGCGAGCTCTGAAACATATCTAAAGTGGCATGTCGGTCATACACAGAACGACACACGTGTGTGAATGTATTAATCAAAATGTAACTACTGCCAGCGCGGAAAGATAAAACGAGAGGCCTGTGTTTGTCGTTCTGTGTTTATTAGAAGCCTTCACGTCTACAAAAGCAATTATTAGAAGGACATCCAGCAATTCAGCCTGCGGCCTCTCGTTTTATCCTTCCGCAGTGGTACTCGTGTCATATTATGTAACACGCGTGTGTCGTTCTGTGTTTATTACAAGCCTTCACGTCTGTAAAAGCAAGTATTAGAAGGACACTCAGCAATTCATTTGACCACAGTTCGTCTCCTGATTTCCACTGCCTGCTAACACATAGAACACATTGGAACTCAGGGGACGAACTATCAACAAAAAGATCACATTTTATCGCAACCAAATTTACGGGGGGAACCCATGTTACTATTTTCGCTTTATTTAACCCTTTACCTAACATGAAAAGCAGACGACACTTGCAAAAAAAATTCTTGAATAACTAATTTTTTTCATTTTTTGTCTCAAAAACATAGGTTATGACCCCTCGTTGGAACGAGCTCGACGAGCTCGTTCCAACGAGGTGTCATAACCTATGTTTTTGAGACAAAAAATGAAAAAATAATGAAAATTAATTGGCGATTTTTGAGAATAGCGCTGGCCGGTTTTAAACGTTACGTTAGGTAAAGGGTTAAGGTGCACGATTTGTAGAAAAATGCCAGTAAAATTTCGCTTCTATTTAAAATAGAAGCACATGTGTGCGGAACGGATTTTAAATTTCCGCGTGGTTTTGTGTTGCTGTAAATGGGATTTCATAGAACAGGCGTGTAATAAAACTGTCAAACCGATCTGGATCTTCATTTTCTCTTAATGTAGCAAAATACCGGATAGATATGGAGTGGATGTGTTAAGCATAGTAAGACTTATAAACTAAAATATAAAATTTGGAAATTCTCAGATAAATAAATGACAATAACTCCAAAGTAGACAGCCGAACGAAGGTAAAAATAACACTTTATCTGTTATTTCTGTCAACAACGAAATGTATGATCAAATATGGATAAGTTGTGTGTACGTATTCCTGACTTTATAATCCGAAAACCCCAAATTTTTGAAATTCTAAGCCAAGAAAATGCAATAACTCTGAAGGAATGTCAGATAGTTGTCAAATCGAACTTGATCTGTCTGTATTTTCTGTGAATGAGCCAAAATACCAGATTTGGTTTGGCTGTATTTAGAAGAGCTGAACTTTTGCTCGAACCAATAAAATCTGGGAATTCATTGAACGTGAACAGCAATAACTTCATATTAAAATGTTCAGCAAATGTCAAAATCTAACTGGACCGCCATGCACTGCTTTTTTATCAATAAGGCAATGTATCAGATATATATTGCACATTTCGAGTATAGCTGAAGTTAACATCCAGAAACATAACATCTCAGCAATTCCAAGGCAATGAAGAGCATTGATTCGAAAGAGGAATGTCGGACAAACTTTATAATCGAAGAAGATTTGCATTTTCTTTGGATAAGGTAGTATACCAAATGTGAATTAGTTGTGTGGAGTACACCTGGAATATTACATGGAGACAAGGAATCTTTGAAATTTTGAAACAATAAATGGATATAAACTAAAAGTGGAAAGGAAGACAAACGTCAAAATCGAATGTGATTTGCCCTTTTCGTGAATGGGGCAATATGCTACACGAAGAGTGATCACTGTACTGTATGCAGGTGTAACAAAAATGTTTAGACGTTTCCGGTTTGTGAAAACTAAGGGTTATTCGAACCTAGGTAAGTAGCACGCGACATTGCTGTTGTTTGTAGTTTTTCCAAGTATTTGGACATGTACGTGATTAACTCCTTTTCCCGATATCATAGTCTTTTTCGTGGCGCAAAATTCCGACTCTGGGACATTTATATTTCGGAGAAAATGCCTAATGTGTATTGCATCGAAATTAGAAAACTATTTTTAGGTGTTCAAGTTGCGTTTACGGCGTCATTGAACATCTTTATCACGAAAAGCAGGACCATATGAGAAGTATAAACATTTACTCACCAAGCCATGTTTGAATAGAGAGATTTCTAAACATAATAGGTTATTGTGATAAATGGACGGTAACATGGTCTGAGATTTGCGGCTTCGAGTCTCTCGGTTGAACATATGCTTCGAGTCGCAAACCTCAGACGATGTTACCGTCAATTCATCACAAAACCGTATATGGCCCAATAAGACTCTACCCATAGCCCAAAACTCACGCCGTGAAGTGAACAAGGCAACTTGAATGAACAAGGCAACTATAACTTTAACAAGTTTAATAAATAAACCCATCGTGCACCCCACGGCATCACTGGACAACATGAGTAATAATTTAGAAAAAGGTCGAGGCTATTCTATCTCAGTTCAAATCATGAACAAGTTCATGATTTGAACGGAGATGGAGTAACCTCGACATTATTGGGGTATACATTCATAGAATGATCACTGGCCTCGACAAATACGATTTTATAGGCAGTATGCACTTTGAATCTCCTCCCATTGTTATCATCTTTTCAAATATTTCACATGGTGATGTCAGACGATGACATATAGTACTGGTGCCGTAAACATAGAAAAAAACTAAGCGAGCTCTCGTCCAATCAGAGTGCGAGAATTGTAGTCTTATTTGACTTTTTACGACAAGGAGGACATATTCTTGGTGTGTGGCTTAGAGTTGACAAAATAACAAGCGGTGTATGGTTATACTTTATTAAAGTACAAGGGGAGCGTTGTGGCTCAGTTGGTAGAGGTGCAGGCTGCAAGCCGAGAGGTCCTCGGTTCGAATCCCACCTGCGGCAACCGCGTTGTGAGCTTGGGCATGACACTTCATCTCCATTGCCCGCGTGGGGGCACGATGACACCGTGTACTAAGGCGTACTGCACGTCGATGGTGCGCATGTCTTCAACCAATCTAACCCTGCCTGTGCTGCAGTGCGGAGTTACGATGTTGGGGAGTTGGCAGCTGCTCGTCGTTGCTCGGTGGTTCTCTCCGGGTACTCCGGCTTCCTCCACCCGTAAAACTGTCACGGTCATGATTAGCCATTGTGCATAAATATGTGACCTTAAACACCAATAAATAAATAAATAAATGTTAAAGTACAATCATTCTAATAGTATTTTATTTCAATCATTGGGTGTGAAATAAATAGAGGATATCTAGTGTTTTTGAGTGGATACCGAAAATTATCTCACTCATGACCGAGACAGATGTTTATTTTTCGCGAGCGAAAATAACCATTTGTCTCAGTCACGAGTGAGATCATTTCTGGTATGCACTCAAAAACACTAGACTTTCTATTTAATATACGCTTTTTATAAGAATCTGATCATTCCGAACGATAATTCGACTCGTTTCAACTTTGAATTGATGCATGGAAGTAAACAGCTGATGCGCATTGATACCCGGACGTGATTTGATCGATACTCAGAACAGGTAAAGTCTTGCGATCTGATTCAGCTGGTGGGTTTCATGCATCAATTCAAGGTTTCAAGGTGAATACGTGTTGAATTATTGTTGGAAATGATCGGTATCTACTCAAAAACACTAGATTTTCTTTTCTCTATACGTTTTTAGAACAAACTGATCATTACCAGTGATAATTTGACTTGTATTCACCTTGAAGTAATACTTTGAAAGTCGCCCTTTTGATTGATACCATAAAAGTGAAAATTTCTACATCTTCACAGTGGGGGGATACGATTTCTATCTTTCTGCAATTTTGTCGATAATCTATCGTTTTGGGGTACAATAAAAATGTAGAACTGACTTTCAGGTACCTGCGTCTGACTCTAACGTGTCTCGTTACTTTTAAGTGTTGCAGTGTGTGGTGTGAACAAGGAAGTATAATTCTCCTTTCATCGATGGGAGTGATGTGGTGGAGAACATTCGAATTACAATGACTAAAATGTTATTGTTAGTTGAAAACTCTCAAAAATTCACTAATCTTTCAGCATTTAAGGACTCAAAAATATAAGGATCGTTTGCAGTTTTAGGATGTGGGTTATTTTCTAGAGCACCTAAAGAGTTTTCTCCGAAGCTTAAAACGTAATTTCCCGTGGTGATCTGTATTCAGTCAAACACAGGAGCTTATGAAAACTAATTATAATATGACGATACGCAAGGCGCAAGAAGGAACCCCAAAGTATCCAACATATTGAAATATTTCATTCCGCAACCATTACTCCAAAAACATTTTGGTTTATTCAGTCGAATTCCTGCAATTGTTTAATTTCAGCCAAACAAGAATACGTTTCACAGTACTAAATATTTTCCCATAGGCGACCATTATAACGTTCAGGCGAAAAAAAATATGGTCGCATCATTTTAAATTTAGCATTCAAATATTTTTTGTCAACTATAGCCCTTCAGACAACCTTTTAATGATTTTTAAACAGGGGTCATGCAACAAATAAAAGAAAAACTAACAGAAAGGGAAGTGCTGGTCACATGTGTTCATATTTCTCAGGGAATTCCCAAACAAAACACACCAATAGTCAAACAAATTTTTAGGTTCTAAAAGTCCTCAAATCATCCTCTTTATTCATCTGGAACATTCAAAAGTAATGCAAAATGTCAGTAGACTTCTTCAAATGTTTATTGAAACAATATATTTCCCCAAGACTGCTTAGTTTTGGGAATTACATAATTTCCGAGCGCAACTTTTCGAGGCATGCAAATCTAATTAAAATATTTACAACAGTTATACCTATGAGCAAACCCAACCCTACCAAAGATACAGTTACCTCTTTCATGTGATGAAAAAGTCATTTCTGCAATAGAATTCAACTTTTGGCTTCTGTCTAGTCCAAAGCATGGGAAATTTGTTCTTTTGAAGAGAACTGTCCAATCTGTGTCAAATGGGCTCAAAAACTGTTATTGCCTCCGACAGAATTTCTACTCTATTACCCAATAAGTTGGGAGGGATAAGAATTCACAGCTTTCTTTGAAACTACCCAAATCCCAAAATAAAACTAAAATCTGCATCAGCACACAAAACCTTTTCACAAAATCTGTTTTAATTAATCATACAGCAAGATAAATAGGGCCCCACCACCACGAAACAATATGTCAATTTTGTTTCAAAATTGGGGTTGTGCAGGGCTTATAGTTCCTCTAAATTTGGGAGAATCCATTTGGATTCTTGCGGAAATCGTTCCGAGAATTCAGACCTGCTATGGGCCAGGATCCTATTAGGTCAGTATGATTGAACCCCTGTTGCATACTGATAATACATGTTAACCCTTTACCCAATACAGCTTTTTTAATTTTTACAACACCAACTACTGATTTTTACCCCTCCCACTGGGCCCTTAATCGCTCACCTGACGAGGTGGTTCAGAGAAGTATTTTGGGTCAGATTCAGTTAGTCGAGGTTCATGGACACTACATAGGAATAATGTTATGAAATTATTCATAATTCTATTGTCCATGTTAGATGATTATTACCATAGGTCTTCCTGATTGCTTCCAATTCTGACAGCTGTAGACAAGTACTGCCAAACTTCCAAGGGTTGTTGTGTCACTGCACTTTGAAAGGCAAATTTTATGGAAAAGCTCTAAGGAATGGATTTGAACATTTATGAACAACCTCGAACCTAACCCACCCCTGCCCAAATATTAAGCCACAGACCTGAAATGAACAAACTGAAATCTGCCCCCCCCCCCCCCCCCCCCCTGCGATACCAAATATGAAAGGGTTCTGACTGGCAGGAACCAAACTGGAACAAATTTATATCTGACCTCCCCAGAGATGTTGTACACCAAATATTAAAGCATTAAACTAGTGGGTCTGAAGAAAAAGATTTTTAAAGAAATTTTCTCATGTTGCTTTGCATTAATTTGCACTCCCATAATGAGCCCATATATTAACCCATTGATTTGGCTTGAACAAACATGAATCTGACCCCCTTAGAGATGCTGTAAGCCAAATACGAAAGGATTCTGACTGGTGGATCTGAAAAAAACGAGTTTTAAAGAAATTTCCTCATACTGCACTGAGTTAAACTTTGGGCTTCAATAGATAGACCAAATATTAACCCAGAGATGCGATTCAAACAAACTTCAATCTACCTCCCCCCCTGCCCCCCACCCCACTAGAAATGTTGCATTCCAAATATGAAAGCATTCTGACTGGTGGATCTGAAGGAGGTTTTCAAAGAAATGTCCTCATGTTGCACTGTTGATATTTGGGTGCCCATAGGGAGCCCAAATATCAACTCAGGGACTTGATTTGAACAAACCTGAACCTATCGGTCCCACCCCTAGAGATGCTGTATACCAAGTATCAAAAGATTCTTATAAATGGTTCTGGAGAAGATTTTTTTTCAATTTTGGAAAACAATTTATGCATGCTATCAGAGAAATGCTTGGGGCCCCCTGTCGGTGTGGCAACGTTATTTGAACAAACTGGAATTCATATATGATAAGGAACATGAATATCAAATTTGGTTCAATTCGGCTCAGTTGTTTATGAGGAGAGGTTAGTAATGTAAAGTTCACACCGGACAGGATGGACTGATGGTGGACAGACAGAAAGTCATCATTTAAGCGCCCCCTGACTTACAGTCAGGTGAGCTAAAAATAAACAATATTCATCAGGCGTAATAATTATGGATGTTTGTTTGTTTGTTGGTGGTTAACGTCACATATTTATGCACCATGGCTAATCGTGACACAACATGGAGATGAAGTCAAGTTTAGTCAATCGTTGATTAGCATGTTGCCCATTTTAGAGGACTTTCACCCCAAGCATTGGTGACTGGGTCCTATTTTACTAGTAAAGCGGAACTGGTTTACCACAGTAAACAAGTGCTGCTTACTTCCCGGGGTTCCCACGGGGAAATTGTGGATGTTACTAGAACAGGCTGATGAGAGCTGGTTCCAATGACAGCCATATTTGTACAAATTTTATTGCCAGTGTCACAATATTTCAGGTCATGTTAGTGCTGTATTGATTAATTTGCTGCCTTTGTGTTAGGTAAAGGGTTAAACTGACTCAGTTCTTTTCATGTGAATCCTAGCAGCAATGTTACGAGAAGCTATATGGTTTCTCACTGGTTTTGTTGCACGGATCTCTACGGGAATCGATTCTCAGATTCTTATAAGCCCTGGCTGAGGCTATATAATCCACCAATATCAATAGAAAGTGCCATTTTATCTCAACAAATGATGTCAAATATTCTTTTACCTAGTGATGAGGTAAATTATAGCCCTGGATGCCCCCCCCCCACCCTCTCCCCCTGCCCCCACCCCCAAGCTCTCAGTATGCATTTTTTCCTAAAACAAGAGACCCCAGGGGGCCTGAGGGCGCCCACCTGTACATGGTAACCTAAATATCAACCCAGAGAATTGATTTCAACAAGTTGCATCTACTCCTCCTAAGAAAAGCTTATACCAAATATCCAAAGATTCTGACAAGTGGATCTAAAAAAAAATGATTTTTAAAGAATATTCCTCATATTGAACCGAGTTGTAATTTGGGCTCCCACAGGGAACCCATATATGAACCCAGGGACTTGGCTTTAACAAACTTCAATCTCACCCCCTCCCCCCCCCCCCCCTAAGGATGCCGCTGCCGCACACCAAATATCAAAACATTTCAACTGCTGGATCTGAAGGAGAAGATTTTTAAAGAAAATTTCTCATTTTGAACTAAGTTACAATTCGAGCTCCCACAGTGAGCCCAAACATGGACCTAGGAAGATGACTTGAACAAACTTGAATCTAGCCTCCTAAGGATGCTGCATAAAAAATATCAAAAGCATTCATCTGCTGGACCTGAAGAAGATTTTTTAAAAAAATTCCTCATTTCGAACTAAGTTACAATTCAAGCTCCCACAGTGAGCCCAAATATGGACCTACAGTTAAAAGTCTTGTCATGAAATGCGCACAAATAGCATGTTGATATGCGTGTTAATATACGCGTTATAGCCCAAGTAAAGCTATCAAATTCTGTGCATATGGCCTGTGCACAAGCAATGTTTCAGCCAATGGACCCCCGGGTAACCCGGAGGTCAAATGGCGGAAACATTGCATGTATTTGCTATGAGTAACCACGAGAGCCTGCCGTGCTTTGGATGTCATTCGATATGGCAATTGCGCGCAATTCCAACGCGCAATTAAGCCTATATAAGCACAATATTCGTGACAGGACTTCTAGTTTTAACTGTAGGGACATGGCTTTAACAAACTTGAATCTCACCCCCCTAAGGATGCCGCACACCAAATATCAAAACATTCCAACTGCTGGATCTGAAGAAGAAGATTTTTAAAGAAAATTCCTCATTTTGAACTAAGTTACAATTCGAGCTCCCACAGTGAGCCCAAACATGGACCTAGGGACATGACTTGAACAAACTTGAATCTTGCCTCCTAAGGATGCTGCATAAAAAATATCAAAAGCATTCATCTGCTGGATCTGAAGAAGATTTTTTAAGAAAATTCCTCATTTCGAACTAAGTTACAATTCAAGCTCCCACAGTGAGTCCAAATATGGACCTAGGGACATGGCTTGAACAAACTTGAATCTCACCCCCTTAAGAATGCTGCATACCAAATATTAAAACATTCTGACTGCTGGATCTGAAGAAGAAGATTTTTAAAGAAAATTCCTCATTTTGAACTACATGTAAGTTATCATTCGGGCTCCCACAGTGAGCCCAAATATGGACCTAGGGACATAGCTTGAACAAACTTGAATCTCACCCCCCTAAGGATGCTGCATACCAAATATCGAAACTTTCCAACTGCTGGATCTGAAGAAGATTTTTAAAGAAAATTCCTCATTTTGAACTAAGTTACAATTCAAGCTCCCACAGTGAGCCCAAACATGGACCTAGGGACATGACTTGAACAAACTTGAATCTTGCCTCCTAAGGATGCTGCATAAAAAATATCAAAAGCATTCATCTGCTGGATCTGAAGAAGATTTTTTAAGAAAATTCCTCATTTCGAACTAAGTTACAATTCAAGCTCCCACAGTGAGTCCAAATATGGACCTAGGGACATGGCTTGAACAAACTTGAATCTCACCCCCTTAAGAATGCTGCATACCAAATATTAAAACATTCTGACTGCTGGATCTGAAGAAGAAGATTTTTAAAGAAAATTCCTTATTTTGAACTACATGTAAGTTATCATTCGGGCTCCCACAGTGAGCCCAAATATGGACCTAGGGACATAGCTTGAACAAACTTGAATCTCACCCCCCTAAGGATGCTGCATACCAAATATCGAAACTTTCCAACTGCTGGATCTGAAGAAGATTTTTAAAGAAAATTCCTCATTTTGAACTAAGTTATAATTCGGGTTACCACAGTGAGCCCAAATATGAACCCAGGGACTTGGCTTGAACAACTTGAATCTCACCCCCTAAGCAAGCTGCATACCCAATGTCAAAACCAAAAAATTCTGCTGCTGGATCTTGAGAAGAAGATTTTCAAATAAATTTGCCTAAAATGCACTAAGTTCAAATTTGGGCTCCTATACTGAGCCCAAATATGAACCCAGGGGGCTGATTTGAACAAACTTGAATCAGATCCACCCCACAATGTTGCATATCAAGTATCAAAAGATTCTGCCTGCTGGATCTGGAGAAGAAGATTTTTTAAGAAATTTGCCTGAAATACACTAAGTTCGAATTCGGGCTTCTATAGTGAGCCCAAATATGAACCCAGGGGGCTGATTTGAACAAACTTGCATACCAAATATCAAAAGATTCTGCCTGCTGGATCTGGAGAAGAATATTTTTAAAGAAATTTGCCTGAAATGCTTCTATAGTGAGCCCAAATATGAATCCAGGGGGCCGATTTGAACAAACTTGAATCAGATCCACCCCACAATGTTGCATACCAAATATCAGAAGATTCTGCCAGCTGAATCTGGTGAAGAAGATTTTTTAAGAAATTTGCCTGAAATGCACTAAGTTTGAATTCGGGCTCCTATACTGAGCCCAAATATAAACCCAGGAGATATGGCATTTTACTTTTTTCGATTTTTAGCTCCTGTGGTTTTCATGGGGCTACAGAAAAAGAAAATTTGGCATTTCAACAAATAAGGTACTTATGACCCAATAAGCCCTCACATAAAATTTGATTCAAATCAGCCTCTCGGTTCGGAAAATAGAAATTTTGGGCGGGGCCAAAAATTTTGCCCCTCCCATAACGACGCCAAATATAACCCATCAAACTTTGCTTAAAGAAATCCAAGTCTACACCTTAAAAGGAAGCTGCATACCATATATCAAGTCTCTGCTACTGCTGGTTGATGAGAAGATTTTGGTGCCCCTTGGGGGCATGGCACCACCCAGGAGAAGGGGGCAACTTCATTTGAACAAATCTGAATTGGCATTAGGTAATAAACATTTACCCAACATTTGAATAATGTAAAGTTAACGCCGGACGGACGGCGGACAGAATGTGATCAGTAAAGCTCCCACTGAGCTTTGCTCAGGTGAGCTAAAAAACTTTATTAATTTATAAATAAATTGATGGTGACATGAATTTCCCATTATTTTTTAATCACATTCTTGCTTCTGAACACATTTCACATTGTGTTTGATATTCTGCAATCTTTGTAAGAAAAAGCCTAAGTTTTCTCAGTTAAGGCACCTCGAGTCATAAAACAGTGATTTTTTCCAACAGAATGACCAATACCTGCTACTGTGGTGTCTCATGACACTGTTAAAATTCCTAAAATCATCAAATATTGATTCATTAGTGCTGTGCTTGTGCTGCAAATATCCACAAGTGCACTTTGACTATTTTGGTTTTAATCCCCACAGGCATGCATTCTGTCAAAAGGAGTGAAATTGTAGAAAATATGTTCACAAAGAGGACAAGTTACAGTACAGTCGCCGTGGACGGGTTGTAATACACGCATGGGCAGTGATGCCCACTCATGCATTTACCAGTCAATAAAAATCATCATCTACAAAATTTTAATTGATGAAGCATCGGTTTGTACCTGGTGCTTCATTATTTAAATTTTTGATGATTATACCTATAGTTAGTGTTTGGCATCAAATATTATTGTATGAATTTGTATCCGTGGAAATATTGCCCATCCATGGAAAGTGAGCAGTACACTGCCACTGTACTGTATTTGTTTCAAGTATATAATATACTCTTTGATGTTTAATATACTTGTGATAGGCTGGGTCCAAAGTACTCAGTACTCGTAGTTTTCGAGTACCACTTTTTTGATAAATACTCAATACTTGCCAGCCCAGATTTTTGTATGTGTGTGTTTGTGTGTGTGTGTGTGGGGGGGGGGGGGGGGGGGGAGGTTGGAGGGTGAAAGATAGCTGCAAATTATTTAAAATGTTGACCCAGGCAAATGAAAAGCAAAGAAACATTTCATCCGAAGGACAGACAGACAGACATGCAGTAACAAATTTGGGAAGCCTAAATAAAAGTAGTGGACTAACTTAAAATGAAAAATATAGATAGAAGAGCCAGGGCAATGTTGTCAAACAGAAAACAAACAAGAGCCCCCAGAGGGGCCTAATGGCATTCACCTGACATGGTAGCCTAAATATCAACCCAGGGAATTTATTTGAACACTGATTTAGTTGCATCTGCCCCTCATAAGAAAAGTTTATACAAAATATCCAAAGATTCTGACCGGTGGATCTCAAAAAAAAGGATTTTTAAAGAATATTCCTCATATTGAACTAAGTTATAATTCAGGCTCCCACAGAGAGCCCAAATATGAACCCAAGGACTTGGCTTGAACAAATTTGAATCTCACATCCCTAAGGATGCTTCTATATACTAATATCAAAAGATTCTGACTACTAGATTTTAAAGAATATTCCTCTTATTGAACTAAGTTGTAATTTGGACTCCCACAGGGAGCCCAAATATGAACCCGGGGACTTGGCTCAAACAAACTTGAATCTCACCCCTCTAAGGATGCAGCATCCCAAATATCAAAATATTCTGAAGAGTGGATCAGAAGAAGATTTTTAAAAAATATTCCTCATATTGCACTAATCTAATCAGAGAGAGTCCAAATATGGACCCAGGGATTTGATTTCAACAAACATGTGAATAAATCTTCCAAAGATGTTATATGCAAAATATGAAAGCCTTTGGAGCAGTGGTATGGGAGAAGAAGATTCTTTAATGTTTTTCCCATTACTAAAATGATGACTCCGCATAAGTCCTGGAAAACTTCCCTATGATAAAACTGATGGCAATTTTTTTTTGACCATTCTTTACGGCTGTTCGTAAGGAAGCGTCACACAAAATAAAAATTCTCAGTGCCATGTAGTTTTGAAGATATGGGCGTTTTAAATTTTTTCTATATTTAGATCCTGCAGTTCCCACAGGGCCACAGGAAAATGTTTTGGCATAAATTAGGCACTTACGACCCAATAAGCCCATCATTTCAAATTTGCTTCAAATCAGCCTCTCAATTTGGAAAATAGAAATTTTGGTACAATTCGGGCTCCTACAGGAAGACCAAATATGAACCCAGGGACTTGGCTTTAACAAACTTATATCTCACCTCCCTAAGGATACTGTATATATCAAAACATTCTGATTGCTGAATGTGAAGAATACTTTTGAAGAATATTCCTCATTTTGAACTAAGTTATAATTCAGGCTCCCACAGTGAGCCCAAATATGAACCCAGGGACTTGGCGTAAACAAACTTGAATCTCCCACAGTGAGCCCAAATATGAACCCTGGGACTTGGCGTAAACAAACTTGAATCTCACACTGGCTCACACCGATTAATCGACTATCCAATGATCAATATCTTGATTGATAAAAAAAAGTAATTGATCGGTTAACCGTTACTTTTGAAGTACGGTACTATATGGCAGGGTATTTGATGGCTAGATTCACATCGCAAAATACTATACAAAAATGTCCAATTGCTAACCATTTTTTCTTTCATATTGGGTAAGCTTATATTCACTATTTATCATCACTTTTTGAAACCAAGATGGAAACTGTTAATCAAATTTTTAAAAACAAAAAATACCCTGTATGGGTTAACTATGGAACAAACTTGCTCCAAAACAGGCAAATATTGTCACACTGGCTCACATCAATTGCATGAGACAGAGAAATGCATGCCAGTTACGTGCCAAAATACTTGTTCACTTGCATGATCATTATACTGTATCAGTAGCTGAAAACGGTCATTCTCAACCCTTCACCAAATGCAGGTAGCAGACGATACTTGCACAAGAAATTCTAAAGATTTTCAATGTTTGTCTCGAAAACATAGCTTATGCCCCCCCCCGCCCCCTATTGGAACAAGAATGAGCTTGTTCCAATAAGGGGTCATAAGCTATGTTTTGAGACAAAAATTGAAAATATAATAAAATTTGAATGGACATGTTTGTATATGGCGCTGCCCGGTTTTGTCCATTATGCTGAGTAAAGTTTTGATTATATAAATGGTCAACGGTACAGCAATTATTCAGCTACCTATTGGGGCAAGTGATTAATCAGTTAACCAAGGTTAACCCATGCGATTAATCAATCACAAAAACCCTTTAATCGTTCCAGCTCTAAAATTAATTTAATTTTATTAAATTTTATCTGATGAAAATATGCTTATAATTTTGGGGGAATGGTAAATATGGATCTTCTTAACAAGCATTTGCAAGAACATCAGAGGAATGAAATCACCGTTCTCGCAATTTGCAAAACCCTGGTGAGCCAAAATATAGGCTTGGCTTCAAGAAACTTAAATCTCACCCGCCTAATGATGGTGCATAGCAAATATCAAAAGATTCTGATTGGTGGGTCTGAAGAAAAAGATTTTTAAAGAATATTCCTCATACTGCACTAATTTCAACATTTGGACTCCCATAGAGGCCAAATATGGACCCAGGGATTTGATTTCAATAAACGTGTAAAAAAATCTTGCAAAGATGGTATATGTGAAATCTGAAAGGTTTTGGAGGAGTGAATTGGGTGAAGAAGAGTCTTAAATGCTTTCTTCATTACCCACAGTGTTACAGAATACTGACTAAGCATTTTTTCAAAGTCACGAAAAAGTACCCCATGATTGACCTGACAGAAATTTGCTTAGACCATTCCATTCTGTTGGTCCCAAGGAAGCTTCACACCAAATAAGAATTCTCAGTGCCATGTAGTTTTGGAGATATGTGCACTTTGAATTTTGTTCTATTTTTAGCTCCTGCGGTTCCAATGGGGGGATGGGAAAATATTTTGGGGCATAAATTAATTACTTATGATCAAATAAAACCAAAAATTAAATTTGGTTCAAATCAGCCTCTTGGTTCGAAAAACAGAAATTTTGGGCGGGGCAAAAATACATGCCCTCCAATAATGAAGGCAAATAAAGACCCACAAACTTCTCTTGAACAAAACTGAGTCTACACCTCAAAAGGAGGCAGCACACTACATATCGAATCTCTGCTACTCCTGGTTCACGAGAAGATTTTTTTAAGATTTAGGCAAAATTTTGGGGCATGGCCCTACTGGGGGCAGGGCAACTTGATTTAAGCAAAATCAAAATGCAATGTCATAACAAACAAGCATCTCACATTTCACTTAAATGATTAATCAGTTCAGCAGTTTTGGAGGAGAAGTCGCAAACACCATGTTCACGGACGACGGACGACGGACGACAGATGGCAAGTGATCACTACACCTCACCCTGACTGAAAGTCAGGTGAGCTAAAAACTCAGTGGACCATGAGTGCTGCAGTTGGGCAAGAAGCTTGATTCAAGGAGAGAAGATGTAGCTGCTGGCTTTCGAAAAGTGTTGTTAAAACCCAATAAATAAATAAATAAACAAGAGGCCCCACAGGGCCTGAAGCGCTCACCTTCAACAGAACACGATATAAACAGAGAACAGAACACGATATAAGAGTCCAAGAATGAATCTACATTAAGCAATCCATCTCCATAGGATACACTGCAAATCTTTGAGCCCCTCAGGAGTGACAAAAACAGTCCAAGCATCATGCCTTTTCTTTAGTTGATTATGATGTAAAATGTGGAGCTCCCCTCTCAAGCGCCTTGATACAACCTATATAGATTACTCTTCACCTCTTGAGGGTACTGAATAAAAAATGTCTAATTCTTCAGCTACTTGGCCAATTCCGGCTCCCATAGGGAGCTCAAATATCAACCCAGGCACTTGATTTGAACAAAGTTGAATCTGATCTCCTTAGAGATGCTGTATACCAAATATGAAAGCATTCTGACTGGTGGATCTGAAGAACAAAATTTTAAAGAAATTTCCTCATATTGCACAAAGTTAAAATTTGGGCTACCATAGTGAGCCCAAACTTTAACCTACAGACCCGATTTGAACAAACTTGAATCTCACCCCCACCCCTCCCCCCTTAGAGATGTTGTATACCAAATACGAAAGCATTCCGACTGGTGGATCTGAAGAAGATTTTTAAAAAAAACTTCCCCATACAACCCTAAGTTAAATTTGGGCTACCAAAGGAAGCCCAAATATTAACATAGGGACTTGGTTTGAACAATCTTGAATCTGACCATCATAACAATGAGGGTACCAAACATTAAAAAATTCTGACTCGTGGTTCTGAAGAAGATTTTTAAAGAAAATTCCCCATAAAATTTTGGCTCCTGCATTGAGTCCAAATATGAACGAATGGGCTTCGTTTTAACAAACTTGTATCTGACCCCTCTATTGATGCTGTATACCAAATATCAAAAGATTCTGAACATTGGTTCTTGAGAAAAGATTTTCTAAAATGTTTGCAAAAATGCTGCACCAACATTATTCTGATGCCCTCTGCAGAACTCTCTAACAACAACAGAGGGCATTTTTTTTTACCATTCAATTCTACTGGTTCTAAGGATGCTTCATACCACATAACAGTTCTCTGTTCCAAGTGGTTTGGGAAACATGGGAGTTTGAAAACATTTCTATTTTTTGCTCCTGGGGTTCCCATGGGGATGCAGGGGGTTTTTTGCATGAGGTAAGTACTTATGACCCAATATTACCACGATACTGAATTTCATTCAAATCGGACCATCAGTTCGGAAAATAGAAATTTTGGGTGGTACCAAAAATCTAACCAATGCCATTACAAAGCCAAATATTGCTTCACAAAGTACGTTTGAACAAGCGTGATTCTACACCTCAAAAGGTAGTTCCATAACGAATATAAAGTCACTGTACCCACTGGTTCATAAGATTTTTAAAATATTTTGGGAGCATTTTACCCCACCCCCTCCCTATGGGGCTGGGCATGTTGAGTTAAACAAAAATGTAATACCCATTTGGTACCATTACTCACACAAACTTTAACTTGAATTGACCAAAACATGGTGTTGATGGATGACAGATGGATGGACAATGGATGGAGAGTGATTAGATAAGCCCTGCTTGACTTTGTCGAAGTGAGCTAAAAAAAAAAAAAAATTAAACGGGTTCATGTCCGATATTTTACCCATGTTATTAAAATTGATAAATTGTCCCTGGAGTGCAACAAGGTTTATGCTATACATGTAGCACTGCAAAGCCTTCTTGCACTCAAGTGATGGAATACACCTCCATCCAAGCCATTCTGTAGATTATGAGGCCTAAAACAAACCAAGAACATGAACTTATGCATGAATATTATTACAATGAATACACTGTCTTACACAAAGGAATACCACACAATCCAGTGTAGACTGACTTCAAAAAGTCCTCCATAGTGGAAGGGCAATTTTAACAAACATACAGGCCCAAATAAGCTTCAAACACAGTGTAAAAATTCCACAAAATTAATAAACATTCATATATGTTTAATAGAAATTAGGAGTATTGTAATTAAAAGTCAATTGTGTGGTTGTTTATAAACTTATATTACTTTGTTATCAGGTGTTAAAAAATATGAATATTTGTAAACACACCCACCCATTTAGATTAGTCCCTGCTCATAGCAGTGACAGACATACAGTACAGTTGCTGGTCATAATCCTTGTATGGGCAGTGCATGATGTCCATGCATGTTTTTTCCAGGTAATAGAAAATCATCATCAATAAAATTTTAATTAATGAAGCACCGAATTGTATCCTGTGGTTCATTAATTAAATTTTTGATGATTATTGCTGTAAACAATGTTTGAAAACTAATATCATTGCATCCGCAGAAATATTGCCCACCGACAGAAAGTGACCAGTACACAGCAGCACAGAGTCAAGGTAATTGTGTTTTACTGTCTTGAATTTCAAATTTTGTTGTTTTTTTGGTTTTTTTGTTTTGTTTTTTGTTTTTTTTTGGGGGGGGGGGTGCACCAGACCCCTCCACTGATGAGAGGGTCACACACCCTCTTGTCCTCACCATTATCTCACTGCTATGTGGCTCAGGTGATTCTGTGCATCATATTCTTTATGACTCCCACTAGATACATGTATTACTCTTGCCCCTACATGTAACTTAGATATCCTGGCTTAGCACCAGTATAATGGTAAACTAACATCAAACTGTGTGCTTATGTACAGTAGCTAACATATTGGAATAGTATAATGAGCTTTGTCAGAAACTTGATCAAGTACTGATGACAAACAACAATTTTCATTACCAGTACCTGGTGCCAGTAATAAAATAAGATTTGCAAATATCACCCTGCATTTTTTTCAGATATTAACTAACATAAAATTGTGCGCTTCATGAAAATTATTTCGTAACTACCTGTTAAAAATTACCGTTTCTTGTTTTGCTCTTTTAGAAAAAGAAATCACTCCTTTTCTGGGGGGCATACTAAACACCGAGGCAACCGAGGGATACCAAGGTGAAGGAAAACAGGAGAGAAATGGGTATGAGGTGGTGTGTTCTTTTTATTATTTATTTATTGGTGTTTAAGGTCACATTTATCTGCACAACAGCTTATTGTGACCATGGCAGTTTTATGGATGGAGGAAACTAGAGTACCCAGGAGAACCACTGAGCAATGGCAAGCAACTGTAAGCTCCCCAACATACTACAAAAGCACGGTTAGCCTTGTTCGAAGACAGGTGCACCAAGAACATGCAGTATGCCTTAGTACACAGCATACCTTGCCCCCACATGGGTAGTGGGGGTGAAGTGTCTTGCCCAAGGACACAAAGCTGTTGCTGCAGGTGGGATTCGAACCGAGGATCTCTCGGCTTGAAGTCTGCACCTCTACCTACTGAGCTAATGCACCCCTGATGGTGTATTCTGATTATGTAAATAGGTTTAAGCAGTACTAGTACGTGATTGGTTTTAAAGCCATATTTGAGAATTATGGGTGCTGAAGTAATAAGAGTGAAAAATCTTCCCTTTGGTATTTAGTAGGTAGCTTGGTAATGGTAAAGTGACTTCACCTCAGTAAGCAACAGTGTGAAAGCTGGCAGCCATCTTTAATATCGGGCCGTCACACCCAAAAAACACTCGTTCTCATCCCAAGGTGATAAAAAAGGTACCCAAGAAGTTTCATGAAGATCGGTTCATAAATACAGCCTCCAGACTTAGCGTATTGACATGTGCACTTACAGTGTATAAGTAGCACTGATAAATTAAAGGTCATCTAATTTGCATAATTTCTGCAAGAGAAAAAAACCTGTATTATACAGTATTTTTTGTGATGTACAGTTAAAACTAGAAGTCCTGTCACGAACTGTGCGCTTATCTAGGCTTAATTGCACATATGAATTGCGTGCAATTGTCATATCGAATGGCATCCAAAGCACGGCAAGTTCTCCTGGTTACTTATAGCAAGCACGGGCAATGTTTCTGCCAATGGACCATTGGCTGAAGCATTGCTTGTGCACAGGCCATATTTACAGAATTTGATTGCCTTACTATGGTCATATCGCGTAGATTAACATGCATATCGACGTGCTATTTGTGCGCATTTCAGGACAGGACTTTTAGTTTTAACTGTATTCCATGTTACTAAACATTCATACAAAAATTTATTCAAATCAGAACTTTCATACAGAAGTTCTGTACAAAAAACTGATCGCACTAATTTTAGTACAAATTGGCTGCTAGTGGCCATCTTGAATTTCAAACTGCACCCCAAAACACTCGCTCTCATCCCACGGTGATAACAAAAGTACCCAAGACGTTTCGTAAAGATCGGTTCATAAATACGGCCACTAGCCTGAGCCATATAGAAGTTGTGTACAAAAAACTGATTGGACCTAGATTTGGTACAAAATGGCCACTGGCAGCCATCTTGAATTTTGGATCGCACCCCAAAACACTCGTTCTCGTCCCTAGGTGATAACAAAGGTATGCAAGAAGCTTGGTGAAGATCCGTTCATAAATACAACCCCTAGCCCAATCCGTATTGACATGTGTACTTACTGTGTATAAGTAGCACTGAATAAATCAAAGTTCATCTAATTTGCAAAAATTTATTCAAATCAGAACTTTCATACAGAAGTTCTGTACAAAAAACTGACTGCAGTAATTTCAGTACAAAATAGCTGCCGGCGGCCATCTAGAATTTTGGACTCCCCCCCAAAACACTCATTCTAACATCATGGTGATAACAAAGGTACCCAAGAAATTTCATAAAGATCGGTTCATAAATACGGCCTCTAGCCCAAGTTGTATAGAAGTTCTGTACAAAAAACTGATTGTACCTAATTTCAGTACAAAATGGCCGCTGGTAGCCATCTTGAATTTTGGACTGCACCCAAAAACACTCATTCTCATCCCAAGGTGATAACAAAGGTACCCAAGAAGTTTCATGAAGATCAGTTCATAAATACTGTACAACCTAGCCCGAGCCGTATTGACATGTGCACTTACTGGGTATACATGTAAGTAGCATTGAATAAATTAAAGTTCATCTAATTTGCATAATTTCATAACGAGAAAAAAACCTGTATTATATGTGATGTGTTCCATGTTACTAAACATTCATACAAAAATTTATTCAAATCAGACCTTTCATACAGAAGTTCTGTACAAAAACGCTGATTGCACTAATTTCTGTACAAAATGGCTGCTGGAGGCCATCTTGAATTTTGGACCGCACCCAAAAACACTCGTTCTCGTCCCAGGATCGGTTCATAAATACAGCCTCTAGCCCGAGCCGTATTGAATTGCTGTTACCGAACAGATGGACAATGGGCCATGACATAACCTTAAATATGATTTTGTCAAAGTTGAGCTAAAAATGGAGAGTATCCAGAGTATCACAAAACAAAAACCTATTTGTAAAGGACTCCTTTACTCCTCCTTTCAAGGACAATGGGGCAGTGTTGGCATTCACCACCATGCTGCCTTGAGGCTGCATTTTGAATTCCTGTGTTTGTTGTTCTAATGAAATATTATTTTATTATTATCAGTTATGGTACAAATATGGTACCGATAGCACACTTTCAGGAACCGCTGATGTCTGATGTCGACTGTGTGTCAGTGTGTGAGGTGCACACATACTTTTGGGGTTCTATACACCACATCCTTCATTTTGTTATATAATTTGTGTAAATTTATTTGGAATTTATAGAATTTCAGACTTGTAAATTTCATAGTATTGTTTTTGCCTTAGTTATGGTGCTTTATAAGTAATGGGCAATTTAGTTTGAAAAAAAGGGGTTCATGAATATTCAGTCACAGGAAGATTCAGCCCTCATACTTTTTCTGAGAATATTTGGTCCCCAATTTCATTCATGCCCCCACCCCTCTCTCCTGTTAACCCATATAATGAACATCCCAAAAGACATTTTAATATCTAGATATTTATGCTTGTTTGCAACTTATTATGGACACAAATGGACACAGAGTCAAGGTAATTGTGTTTTACTGTCTCGAATTTCAAATTATTTATTTATTTTTTTTTTTTTTTTTTTGGGGGGGGGGGGGGGGTGGGGGGGAGGTGCTCCCGACCCCTCCACTGATGAGAGGGTCACACACCCTCTTATCCTCGCCCCTATCTCACTGCTATGTGGCTCAGGTGATTCTGTGCATCATATTCTTTATTACCCGGCCCCACTCCCACTAGATATTACTCTTGCCCCTACATGTAACTTAGATTTCCTGGCTAAGCACCAGTATATAGTGGTAAACCAACATCAAATTGTGCACTTATGCCCAGTCGCTAACATACTAGAATAGTATAATGTGCTTTGTCAGAAACTTGATCAAGTATTGATGACAAACAGCAATTTTCATTACCAGTACCTGGTGCCAGTAATAAAATAAGATTTGCAAATATCACCCTGCGTTTTTTCAGCTACTAACTAAGATAAAATTGTGCGCTTCATGAAAATTATTTCATTACTACCTGTTAAAAATTACTGTTTCTTGTTTTGCTCTTTTAGAAAAAGAAATCACTCCTTTTCTGGCGGGCATACTAAACACCAAGGCAAACCGAGGGATACCAAGGTGAATGAAAACTGGAGAGTCTAAACGGGTATGAGGTGGTGTGTTCTTTTTATTATTTATTTATTGGTGTTTAAGGTCACATTTATCTGCACAACAGCTTATTTTGAACATGGCAGTTTTATGGATGGAGGAAACTAGAGTACCCCAGGAGAACCACTGAGCAATGGCAAGCAACTGTGAGCTCACCAACATACTACACAAGCTGGGTTAGCCTTGTTCGAAGACAGGTGCACCAAGAACATGCAGTATGCCTTAGTACACAGCATACCTTGCCCCCACATGGGTAGTGGGGGTGAAGTGTGTTGCCCAAGGACACAAAGCTGTTGCCGCAGGTGGATTCGAACCGAGGATCTCTCGGCTTGCAGTCTGCACCTCTACCTACTGAGCTAATGCACCCCTGATGGTGTATTCTGATTATGTGAATAGATTTAAGCAGTATAAGTATGTGATTGGTTTTAATGCCATATTTGAGAATTATGGGCACTGAAGTAATAAGAGTGCACTGAAAAATCTTCCCTTTGGTATTTAGTAGGTAGCTTGGTAATGGTAAAGTGACTTCACCTCAGTAAGCAACAGTGTGAAAGCCGGCAGCCATCTTTAATTTCGGGCCGCACCCAAAAACACTTGTTCTCATTCCAAGGTGATAACAAAGGTACCCAAGAAGTTTCATGAAGATCGGTTCATAAATACAGCCTCCAGCCTTAGCGTATTGACATGTGCACTTACAGTGTATAAGAAGCACTGAATAAATCAAAGGTCATCTAATTTGCATAATTTCTGCAAGAGAAAAAAACCTGTATTATACAGTATTTTTTGTGATGTATTCCATGTTACTAAACATTCATACAAAAATTTATTCAAATCAGAACTTTCATACAGAAGTTCTGTACAAAAAACTGATTGCACCAATTTTGGTACAAAATGGCTGCTAGTGGCCATCTTGAATTTCGAACTGCACCCAAAAGCACTCGCTCTCATCCCATGGTGATAACAAAGGTACCCAAGACATTTCGTAAAGATTGGTTCATAAATACGGGCTCTAGCCTGAGCCGTATAGAAGTTGTGAACAAAAAACCGATTGGATCTAATTTTGGTACAAAATGGCCTCTGGCAGCCATCTTGAATTTTGGATCGCACCCCAAAACACTCATTCTCGTCCCTAGGTGATAACAAAGGTACCCAAGAAGCTTGGTGAAGATCGGTTCATAAATACAGCCCCTAGCCCGAGCCGTATTGACATGTGTACTTACTGTGTATAAGTAGTACTGAATAAATCAAAGTTTGTCTAATTTGCATAATTTCTGTACAAGAAAAAAAACTGTATTTTATGTGATGTATTCCATGTTACTAAACAATCATACACAAATTTATTCAAATCAGAACTTTCATACAGAAGTTCTGTACAAAAAACTGATTGCAGTAATTTCATTTTCAGTACAAAATAGCTGCCGGCGGCCATCTAGAATTTTGGACTCCCCCCCCCCCCCCCCCCCCCGCCCCCCCAAAAACACTCATTCTAACCCCATGGTGATAACAAAGGTACCCAAGAAATTTTGTAAAGATCGATTCATAATTACGGCCTCTAGCCCAAGTTGTATAGAAGTTCTGTACAAAAAACTGATTGTACCTAATTTCGGTACAAAATGGCCACTGGTAGCCATATTGAATTTTGGACCGCACCCAAAAACACTCATTCTCATCCCAAGGTGATAGCAAAGGTACCCAAGAAGTTTCATGAAGATCAGTTCATAAATACAGCCTAGCCCGACCGTATTGGCATGTGCACTCACTGGGAAAACATGTAAGTAGCACTGAATAAATTAAAGTTCATCTAATTTGCATAATTTCAGCACGAGAAAAAAACCTGTATTATATGTGATGTACTCCATGTTACTAAACATTCATACAAAAATTTGTTCAAATCAGAACTTTCATACAGAAAGAAGTTCTGTACAAAAAACTGATTGCACTAATTTCTGTACAAAATGGCTGCTGGAGGCCATCTTGCATTTTGGACCACACCCAAAAACACTCGTTCTCGTCCCACGGTGATAACAAAGGTACCCAAGAAGTTTCGTAAAGATCAGTTCATAAATACAACCTCTAGCCCGAGTCGTATTGAATTGTTGTTCCCAAACAGACGGAAGCCCGAGTCGTATTGAATTGTTGTTCCCAAACAGACGGACAACGGGCTATGACACAACCTTAAATATGACTTTGTCAAAGCTGAGCTAAAAATGGGGAGTATCCAGAGTATCACAAAACAAAAACCTATTTTGTAAAGGACTCCCCCTTTCAAGGACAATGGGACAGCATTGGCATTCACCACCATGCTGCCTTGAGGCTGCATTTTGAATTCCTGAGTTTGTTGTTCTTATGAAATATTAATTTATTATTATCAAATTCAATTATGGTACAAATATTGTACCGATAGCACACTTTCAGGATCTGCTGATGTCTGATGGCAACTGTGTGCCAGTGTGTGAGATGCACACATACTATACACCACATCCTTCATTTTGCTATATAATTTGTGTAAATTTATTTGGAATTTATAGAATTTCAGACTTGGAAATTTCATAGTATTGTTTTTGCCTTAGTTATGGTGCTTTATAAGTAATGGGCAATTTAGTTTGAAAAAAGGGGTTCATGAAGATTCAGTCACAGGAAGATTCAGCCCTCATACTTTTTCTTAGAATATTCGGTCTCAGTCGTGGTCGAATGTCATCACCTCTTGAGGTCAAATCCTCACAGAATTTTTTTTTTTTAAATATTCTATGCATTTTTTCTATTGTTTTATGTTAAGGATTTATGATTACTAATTATGACAAAATTACAAGTGCGATATGAAACAAACCTTAATGAAGCTGGAACAAAAAAAACCTTCCCAAAACAAGCTGTGAGAGGTTCTCAGCTCGAATCCCAATTGCGGCAACTGAAATAAGGCGTACTGCACATCGATGGTGCACTTGTCTTCAACCAATGCTAACCCTGCTTGCTTGGAGTTACAATGTTGAGAAGCTGACAGTTGCTTGTCATTGTTGCTTGGTAGTTCTCTCTGGGGGCTCTGGCTGGGTTCCTCCCCCAGTAAAACTGTTGGGTGGCCCTGGCTGTAAAAATTGTTGTTAAACCCAATAAATAAAGAAATCAAATTTGCTGAATCCAAGACCTTTGAATGATGGTTTTGATTGGGGTGTGTGTGGGTGGGGGGTGGGGGGGGGGGGGGGGTGGGGGGGGGGGGGGGGGTGGGGGGGGGGGGGGTTATACAGTTGTGCCCACTTAATTGGATATATCTTAATTGTATACAGTTGAAACTAGAAGTCCTGTCCCGAATTGTGCGCTTATCTAGGCTTAATTGCGCGTAGGAATTGTGCACAATTGCCATATCGAATGGCATCCAAAGCATGGCAGGTTCTCCTGATTACTCATAGTAAACACAGGCAATGTTTCTGCCAATGGACCTCCGGGTTACCCGGAGGTCCATTGGCTGAAACATTGCTTGTGCACAGGCCATATGTACAGAATATGATAGCCTTACTATGGTCATAACGCGTAGATTAACGCACAAATCGACGTGCTATTTGTGCGCATTTCATGTTAGGACTTCTAGTTTTAACTGTATCCCTGTTAATAGAATATAATTTCCCAACTCAAAACCATTTACCTCCAGTACAAATTTGACCTGGTAATTGAATATAGGTTATAGAGTAATCTCCTGTTAATTGAATAAAAAATCTTGCAACATGTTGAGAAATTGCCCTGACTCTTCTGGTTATAGACCAATTTGGCCTCAGTACATTCAATACAGGCATTTAATCTATTATATCTTGTTTGACAGAGCTCATGGAGCTCTGTCAAACAAAATATAATAGAATAAATGCTAAGTTTATCTCTGGAATACAGGAAAGTGACACAATCCCTGTTAATTGAATACTCCTGCTAATTGAATAATGTTATTGGCAAAGTGGCTCTTCAATTAACAGGGTTCCACTGTACAGCAAAAACAAATATCACAAACTAATAATGAAACTATGTACTTGTGAAATTTTCATGTGGTCATTCTACAAAATGTTTTAGCTGGTACTATACAGTTTTGAAGGTTAAAGGGCTCAGTACTTAGAGGTGAAGGCTGCAAGTCAAAAGGTCCTCTATCAAATACCACCTGTGGCAACCACTTTGTTTCCTTGGGCAATACACTTCATTCCCACTGCCCATGTAGTGCCATTGCGTACCAAGGCATACTGCATGTCAATCGTACACTTGTCTTCAACCAATGCTAACCCAGCGTGTGTGCTGTTTGTACGTTAGATGTTTGTAATTGCTCTGTGGTTCTCTCTGGCTTTTCCCACCTGTAAAACTGTCCGACATGAAGTGACCCTGGCTATCGAAGTGTCATTAAACCCCAATAAATAAATCAATAAGAATCATGTGTCCCTATTCTGGAGAACAGTATGGGGCAAATTGCCAAAGGATGGTTTGGGTTAGATTAGTATCCAGTTTGGGTCAAATTGTTGGAGGACAGTTTGGATGCAAATCTCACGAATTCCAGTCACTTTGGCCCCAAGTCATTTTGGCCCCAGTCATTACAGCCTCAGGTCAATTCAGCCCCAATATACCAGGTCATTTCAGCCTCTTTAAATATTTTCAAATATTGTTTGAATTTTAACATTTTTCTATTTAATTTTTTTTCAACATATACAGTTAAAACTAGAAGTCCTGTCATGAAATGCGCACAAATAGCATGTTGATATGCGCGTTAATGTACGAGTTATGACCATAGTAAGGCTATCAAATTTTGTACATATGGACTGTGCACATGCAATGTTTCAGCCAATGGACCTCCGGGTTACCCGGAGGTCCATTGGCAGAAACATTGCATGTGTTTGCTCTGAGTAACCAAGAGAGCCTGCCGTGCTTTGGATGCCATTCGATATGGCAATTCGATATGGCAATTGCGCGCAATTCCAACGTGCAATTAAGCCTAGATAAGCGCACTATTCGTGACAGGACTTCTACTTTTAACTGTATATCTCTCAATTAGATATTCAGGTATACATGATATATGTCTAGCAGATTTTCTTTCATGATGAATAAATAAAAGAAAAGTTTCAGCATGTCGAAGATGCACATGGACTATGTGGGATTTGAAATCTTTTGTGACTTTGAGGTCTAATTGACCAGAGGACGAAATGACTTGGAGCCGAAGTGATTGGATATCATTCTAACAGATGAGAGACGTTAATTAGGCCCTAATACAGAACACATTGAATGTGAATTTACTGCAGAGATAATTGCTCGACGATATATTATATTAATATGTTTTCAATAAATATCGAACAATCTATTAATATTTTTTTTAAGAATTATTTTCAGGAGTTAAAACGAATATCGTAGCGTATCTAAAATATCCTAACAGATGTGTACTGCTTTTCTTTTGGATGATTCTTCCCTGGGCCTAGTTCTCCCCAGGCTGAAGATTCCCCAGTTCCAGAAAAAAGATGACATGCCATTTTCAATGGTGGTAAATATCCAAAAGGGTTATTATTTTCCATTTTTTAGTTTTTGAAACTACGAAGCACTGTTCAGAAATACAGATGCACCAAAAAGTAACACATTATTACTTTGTTTTGGTTTCTAACGGGACTGAAAGCAAGCTATCAGTATCACTTTTTCGAATTACACCCATTTCGTCTGCTAACCAAATCATCCACTAAAATTTTACCCAAGTCGTCCTCTACAATTATACCCAACACGTCCGAAACTCGTTCGCTGGGGAAAGTATTCAAGTATTGCATTTTGAATCATTTTTTATTTATATAATAATTTTAGTGTATAATTTATTGTATATTACCTATTGTAATATATCTTAATATACCTCCATTGTAATATATCTTAATGTACCTCCTTGCATTAAATTTCATATATGTGTATGAAATTCTGAAAACAGAAATGTCAGAACAAAATAAACTATCCAGCCATCTAATAAATTTTAATTACTGTTTATTCAATGGATTACCAATAAAAATTATATTATTACAGTAAAAGTTCTTAAAGTATATGTACGTTATATTAAGTTCCACAACATAATCTTATAATTTTGCAATTTTTCATTGAAGAGCTCCACCGGCACCTTACAGTGAATAATTGCAAAATTATTAGCATAAGTATTATAAGAATTAATTATATTAAGAAATGCAACAAAATTTGTTATATTAAGTTCTGCAACATAATCTTATAATTTTGCAAGTATTCATCGAGGCACACCGTCGCTTTACAATGAATAATCACAAAATTATTAGCAAATGTATTATAGGAATTAATAATATTAAGAAACGCATCAAAACGTGTTATAATTATATTAAGAAATGCATCAAAACTTGTTATATTAAGTTCTGTAACATAATCTTATAATTTTGCAATTATTCCAGGGGGAGGGGGTCCTGGGGGGGGGGGGGGACCAAAAATTTGCAAGACGTGATGTGGGGGTGGGTGAGTCTCTTGAGTGCACCAAAAATGTGCATTTCCAACTTGTGCAATTTTTTAAAAACATATCAATATATCAGCCAATATATGACATCATTTGTGTTTCAAACCTGAAAGATGATGTTGTACATCACACTCTTAACATAAATACAACATCAGGAGGCTTTATATGTGAGAATATTGGGCTTAATCTGGGGAAATGTCACACGTTAGTAGGGGGTGGGTGTCTTGTTCGAAATGTAGAAAATGTGCAGACAATATTTTCCTTGACAAGCGGACGACTCGGCTTGCGGACGAAATGTCCGCATAGTAGTATACCCTTTTTTCAAGCAAACTTTTCCTTACTTTTACAACACCTTAACATTCGGATAATTCAACAACTGAGTTTCTGATCTTCTTGATATTTCACGAGGTACGTGTCAATGCATATCTGTATACAATCGCACCAATATAACAACAATTATCAGTTATGTTATCGGTTATATGTACGTTTTTTTTCGATTGAGGTTATCACTGGCAGACAAGCTGCAACGAAATCAGGACTGAGAGTTCGATCTGAAATGACGAGATCATCAGGTGAGCATATTGACAATCCTCCAGAAGGACAGAACTCGAGTAATAATAGTAACACTTTGGCCGGCCGCTGATTTGTCGCGGTTCTCGGTTGAGAAGGCCTGGTTACCCCTGAAGTGTAGATATGTAGGCAAATGTATCACGCAAAGCTTTGAGGCGAAACAAAAAACATTTGATTCCCAGAGGGGGACAGGCCAATTGCAATTGCATGGGCAATTCGACACCGGAAGTTACGTGGTTTTTTCACTGAAATTTACTGTCCACTTCAAAAATCACATTGACGGCTATAGAGAATTCTGTTCTGGAACACATTTATCTGATTGGGTATGTGGAACCCTTTGCGGGCCTACGGCCCGCTTGGGGTTCTTATTATAGTTACGAAAAGCGCCCCAGGATACGCCCATACAAAGAAATCGATACCAAGTGATCCGTTCCGTGGAAACCATGGAATATGGAGCATGCCCTTAAAATGGGAGCCGGTAAAATGCCTTAGTTGAAATTCTCTAAAGTGGGCAGCATATGATTAAAAGATTGGTAATATATACGACTCAATGTTTTGCTAAGCACTACATATTTGACACATCATTGTGAAATTTTCTTGTGACATATTTGCGATATTTTTGGTGGATATGATCGAGGAATGTATTGAGATGGTCCCCAGTGTTTACATTAGCTCTCTTGATAGTCTTTGTAAGACTGTTAACCCGGGGCCCTCCTGGCCCTCACAGTCTTTGAGAGACCCGTTCAAATCTGGTCTGACTAAAATGAAAGAAACTGACCGCATTTGGGTCGACTCAGTTCACGCTTCATATCGAAGACACAAATCACATAATCAACATTCTACTTGTCGTACTCAGCCCAAATATAATTTATTTACGTGTCTGCATCATTTTTTAACGCAAACACAGCATCAAATTCAAGAAATGTTGAAAAATATCCGACTTCAACACGTAAAATAACATCATGTTTCAAAGATAAACAAATTGTACTACGCATGCGCACAGATACTGTGCGCATGTGTAGTACAATTTGTATATCTTGAAATCGGTGTTTTTTGACGTGTTGAAGTCGGATATTTTTCAACATTTCTTGAATTTGATGCTGTGTGTTATAACATCATAATCCGCCCAAATGTTAAATTAAAACGCATTTTTTATTCTATCTGACAGCCGCTATGAAACCCCAGACACGGGGGAGATTATCTTCAAAACACGGATCAGATCCAATTTGGGTAAACCCGATCCGTGCTTCTCTCATCTTTTTCCTGGAGCTACTTCAAAACACGGCATCCTAATTCAACTCGGGACCATTCCGATCGATGAAGTGTGTCCCCACGGGAATGAAATGACGCCACCCAGGAGGTGGACGGACGTTTCGGACACGGACGTTTCGGACTAGGACATTTCGGACCGGACGTTTCGGACATGGACGATTCGGACTAGGACGTTTCGGACCCCGGACGTTTCGGACTTTTTTTATATTTTATATAATTTTTAGTGGATATTTTTATATGGATATTGTTAGTGGGTTTTCAATTTATTTAATTTTGCACAAATTTTTGTTACAAAAAGAGTTTTGCTTATTAGGGAATTTTTTTTTGGGGGGGGGGGGGAGCCTTTTTGTAAAACATAGTGGTAATGCAAACTGATGAAAAATTTTGAAATAAAGCTACAATGTATCATACTCCATTCATTCAGTTTACTATCAAAAACACAATTGTAGGCATCTGTTTTACTTTCTTTCTCTCAGGCTTTTTAGACTTCAAAGCTTCTTATCTTCTGGCTTTATAAATTAAAAAGAACTTGGAAAAGTATACCCAACCAGTAGCATGACAAATTATTTCCGGTAGTCTATACTTAAATTTTATAGCTAAATATTCATATTCTAAATATTCATTTAAAAGCATAGAAATTTTATTTTTTCCAGTTCCTTGTAATTTATATTATATATAAATTAAAAGAGACTTGGAAAAGTATACCCAACCAGTAGCATGACAAATTATTTCCGGTAGTCTATACTTAAATTTTATAGCTAAATATTCATATTCTAAATATTCATTTAAAAGCATAGAAATTTTATTTTTTCCAGTTCCTTGTAATTTATATTATATATAAATTAAAAGAGACTTGAAAAAGTGAAAAAAACCCAAACTTTTCATTCTAAATTATAACCCGTAATCTGTTACTAAATTTTTATAGCGAAATGTTCAGCCACCAGCATGAAAATTTTATTTTTCTAGTTCTTTGTAATTTCTATAAACTATATAAATCAGAAACAACAAGTAACATTAGAATTGTATTGTGCTATTGTTTTGCTATTGTAATATTAGTTATAACCTGTTTTTAAATGTTCATGTTTGTTGTGCTATGTATAATATCAGGTAAATTTTATGACAGTTTTAAAAAATTATAAAACTTTCAAATGTTGTTCATTTTCATTTTACAATTTACATCCCACCCCACCCCCTCCCCCTCCCTTCCACCCACAAGAGAACAATCTCAAAAGTACACCCAAATACATTCTGGCCGAAACGTCCGCCCTGTCCAATATTTCTGTCCGAAACGTCCTAGTCCGAAACGTCCTAGTCCGAAACGTCCGGTCCGAAACGTCCGTGTCCGAAACGTCCTACATTCCACCCAGGAATACATTACTTGAGTTTATGGTCATGAGAACAACGTCGTGACATCTTATTCAACCTGGCGAATCGGTCCTATCAGCGGTGACTGATATTGGTGATAAAACGAGTTTTGGCTCCCATTCTTTTTTTTCTTTTTTTTTTTTTTGGGGGGGGGGGGGGCGGCGGGGGGGGGGGGGGCTGATTTTGAAAAGATTAGGGCCAAAACGACGCATGCTCTATTCAATTTGGCGAAACTCAAACCGTTCTCACCCTAACTCGGTGGAAGTGTTGCGGCATCATACTATGATGTGGATAATGAAACAGTCCACCAATAATATTAGCAACAAATAATAAAAAATAAATAAAGCTTGATGAGACGCGTGTTCATAGCTAATATTATTGGACTACTTGATCAAGACATCGTGTTAAGCACTAAATATCCAAAGTTTCAACTAATGAAGTCTCTTATTTGTAGCTAATATCATTGGACTCGAGACCGTGCAAGCACTAAATTTCAGGAGATTTTAAAAATGTTTCCTGTGAATATTTTTATATTTGGGGGATGTGATATGATGAAACATAGCAAGTGTTTCGTTTCTTTTAACATTTTCTTGGGGATTAACAACAAACAAAGGATTTAATTTAACACGCCACTGAACAGAAATAACTAATTGAGCATAATTGTATACTGGTATGTCATATGTTCAACACCTTTTCTAAGGCTAATTTACTTATTAATCTGTCAAAGGGCCGAAACATTTGAAGCATCTATTGAAAAGAAACCCATGCTGGCTGGGGAGAATTATTATTATCAAAACACCAACATACAGACGACAGCGTCTGGCCAAAATGTTATCAGTCTACCAAGTTTCCAGCCACGAATATAAACATACTATTTCCAAGAAAAAACATACCAAATGCTAGGAAGATAAATCCGGTGATCCAATAGCCTCCACCCGCCTACAGGACCAGGTGGCACTTGCAAGATAAATTCTTTAATAACAACTAAAAATTTGAATTTTTTTGTCTCAAAACAGAGCTTGGGACCCCTCAATGGAAAGACTCAAAATCCACTAGCTCGTTCCAATGAAGGGTCATAAGCTATGTTTTTGAAACAAAAACTTAAACATAATAAAATTTGAATGCAGATTTTTGTATAGCATGAGTGCTGGCCAAATTCGGCCATTGGCATTGTGAATTTCCATATTTTGTTTCAGTCACATAGTTTATGGCCCCTCATTGGAATGCCCCCCTCCCCCGTTAATGAGGGCCACAAGCTGTAAAAAAAAAGGAAAATATATAAAATTTTAAGGGAGAATATTTCCAGACGCGGCGGATCAGATTTAAAAGTGGAGAAGACTATACTGTCGATCGTTGACTCATGGGAGGCGTGAATACGCCATGGTTATGGGGGGGGGGGGGTGGGGGGGGGGTGGGGGGCAGACAGAGAGAGAGAGTTTGTGTGTGTGTGTGTGTTATGGACGTGGGAAGCAAATGTGGGCAAAATCTACGTTTAAGGGGCAAATACCTACCGACCCCCAGTGACGCCACCAATTTTTCATGCCTTTTTCAGATATTGGAAGTTGACAAGAAAATCCCATTGTGGGTGCCTTCCACTTCCTAAACTGCACTATAAATTTGTTTACCGTAGGCCATGATTCGTACGTCTCTTGCTTCTAAAGTTTCATGATTCCGAAGACTGAACTTAATTTGAAAAATCCACCCGAGTTGTTACGAAAATGACCGGAAGGAGTAGATGGATTTATTTATTAATTCTGTTTCATTCTCAATTTAGTTCGTCAAAAATAATTACCGATGTAAACGTGAAGCAGCTTATCTGCAATGATATTAAATCATATGTCGAGTTCGTAATGATCCCGAGTCTGAAAAATAGGGGCCGCACTTCGTAAAGACAGGATGTATCGCCGAGACTGTCACATTATTGTTCAAAAAACATAGCAATGCACAGAATACGTTTTATTTTAAAATACTTCCTCTATTTGGTAATTTTATTTAAAAATGTCTCGATGAAATGTTTCGAGAATGAAGGTGGACAAGATCATGTTCGATGGCGATAAACTTACCTTTAATTATACAGGAGGGAATCCAAATGACATATCGGCAAAACATTTTATTTTAATACGGAAACAAGTTAAATATCTCGAAAAATATTGGGCGAATTGTTTAAAAGCGGACATTATTCCGGGGTACAATGATCTGGAAAAGACAGATATAATATTTTTATGTCATTATTTTATGAAATGCAGGTTTTAGAAATTCGCTGACTGAAGACTAATATTGCTAATCAGGTTCAGACTCTGGAAGAAATTTCTCGTCGAGCACTAATTGATTATGTAATGCTTCTCTCCTAACCGCACTTGGGTACCCCACTTTTCTAAACAAAAAGTGGGGTACGCGAAGTGCGGTTTTATATGGAGTGTACACGTAATGTTGAAGTTCTTTCATTTTTAGTCAGACAAGATTTGAACGGGTCTCTCAAAGACTGTGAGGGCCAGGAGGGCCCCGGGTTAACAGTCTTACAAAGACTACTCTCTTGATAGACAGACTTTTCGTGACAGTCATGGAGAGCATGTATCCCTTGATTTCCATGATGTTTCCGTGTACTGTCTACATGTACATGAGTTGTGTAGGGTATTCAGTCTTCATTTCAACACAAACCCTTGTGATTTAATGACTGAATATGGCGAATGCAGATGTAAGAAGACATTTGTCTGAAGCAGAAATCTGGTGGGCTGTAGGGATGGTGCAACAAGGGGCTACCCATCATCAGGTTGGTGAAGCCCTTGGTGTGCACCATACGGTGATCACCAGAGCCTGGGCAAGATTTCAGCAGTATGGCACACTAGTCAGACCACATGGTGGTGGTAGAGATAGGGCAACATCTGCAGCTGAAGACTGGTTTTTGATCATTCAGGCCCGTAGGAACCGCTTTGACACAGCAAACCAGCTTCGCAGTGACCTTCAGAATGAATCCGGGGTGAATGTTTCGACGCCGACTATTCGGGCAAGGTTGCACGAAAGTGGTCTCCGATCGCGAAGACCATGTATTCGCATTCAGCTGTCCCAGAATCATCGCCAGGCATGATATGAATGGGCCATGGATCACGTTGGGTAGACCAGAGAAGATTAACGATCTGTCCTTTTTTACAGATGAGTCAAGGTACTGCCTAGACAACACAGATAGGCGTTCTATGGTATGGAGAAGACCAGGGGAGCGATCCCATGCAGCCAACATTGCTGAGCATGACCGCTCTGGTGGAGGGTCAATAATGGTCTGTGGCGACATCAGCTGGGATGGACGTACAGAGCTCTGTGTCCCTGCCCGTGGTACATTGCCTGCACAGCGGTATATTGATGAGATACTGGATGCCCACGTCAGATTGTAAGCATTCGCAGTGGGTGATAGTTTCATTCTCATAGACGATAATGTCTGTCCTCATGTTGCCCGTGCTGTCCGGGAGTACCGACAGAATGAGGGGATTGAGCGTATTGACTGGCCAGAAAGATCCCCTGACCTCAATCCAATCGAACATGTCTGGAATGAGTTGCAGTTTTCAATTTCAGTCCGTCCAGTCCAACCAAGAAGTTTCCAGGAGCTTGGTGCCATACTGGTCTAAGAATGGAACAACATCCCATAACGGACCATGTGGAACCTGATTGGGAGCAGGAGAAGGCGTTGTCAATCCGTAATTAACAATAATGGGTCTCGTACTCGACATTGAACCCATATCAGTTCGCTCCGCCAACTTTTTGGCAAATTTTGAAAAATTTCCTATTTTTACCAATAATACCCATTTTCCATGGTTATCGTATTCAAAAGCTAAAACATAATGTCAAACACAAACAAAATCTCAATTTCTGTGCTTAAATCATTAAAGATATAATTAAATATAGAATATATACACTTTTAATAATAATATTTCAACTAAAACGTAAAGCAGGTAGTTGGATATGCTTGGTGCTTAACAAACTTTGAGTAGTAAAAAATGCTGGTGTTGCGGTCTTGACAGTCATAGATACCGAAAGCGACAAACACCAATAAATAAATATATAAACACCCAGTGATCCTCTACTGCTGTCAGATCGTCCCCTGAGTTCCAATGTGTTCTATGTGCCAGTAGGCACATAGAACACATTGGAACTCAGGGGACGAGATGTAACCTATTCTATCCTTCACGAGAAAAGACTGATCAAAATGTCACCGCAAGGGGTAAGTGCTCTTGCGGAGTCCTTCACAGAAATGTATCAAACCGAGGATGGAAACCAATGCAGAGCCAAAACAGTTATGGAAACTCGTGTGTCCCACAGTTCATCATTCTATTGTCACGTTGTCAGAAGGATGATGAGAAAACCCACTATACTGGCTACCTGACATCACAAAACACAGGCCGTTATCCTTGGATCAGCGCAACAATGGATTTAGGTAAAGTTCAAGTTTGGCAAAGCAGATCAAGTTACGTACCCACTGCGATTAATATTGGGGACTATGACTGACATCTTGTTGACATAGAATCCATGTTCATCAAGAACGATGTTATAAAACCTGGCCAGAATTGTTCATTATGTTTCCGACAAAGGTTTGGAAATGAATGATTTCCAAAATATCGTTTCAGCTGAACATGAATTCTACACGTTTTGTCTTGCATAATGATCTCTCCATAAAAGAGGCCAATTCTATAGTTCTGTAACTATTTACAGGCGCAAGAGTTTCCCCTCCTGGCGCATTTTTGTGAAGACAGGACTGTGAAGAAAATGTACTTTTTACTGAAAAGTTCATGCCATTTTGGTTTATAGATTCGGACTACGCCACCTCAAACGTACGTTACTAAGAGCAAATAATTTACAAGAGTTTGTAGAGATAATAGCAGAGGAGCTGCGTATTCTTTATTTTACAAAGTTTCATTTTTGTTTTTCATAATTTTCATATACACATACATTAATTTTGTATTTACATTAGGCCAACTGCTGTTGAGCTAGTCGAGTTTGGGTTTCCTCCTAATTGTCACCCTGTATGAAAAGAATAATAAACATTCTTCATTTTAGAAGTGTGCTAATTCGACGAGACCATCGAATCTGGAAATATCATAAATGCGGTTAAGTGATTTAGCCCACGTTGATCCTTTGGAGACTTTGCCAGCTCTTGGCTTTATGCAAATAGTGGTAGATAAATGCGAAAACAAGTCAACGAAGCAAATTTAGCCCAGCTGGCCGGAAAACACAGAAGTAAAAATGACAGGGTGCAAGCGTCGAAAGGTCCAACAAGTGTCATGTTTCGTGCATGAACTCTCAGTTATGACGACAGGTTCAGTTGCATGTTGGGTATCATTGAAACGTGTTAACAAATATCATATGCACAGTCGAACATCAATTTTTATTTTTTATATCTATTTTTTCTGTTTCAGCTCAAATCGGTACAGGAATTCCAAACAAATTTGAAATTTTATTTGTTAGGCATTAACCAAAATATTTGTTCCCTCATTTCAATGAGTCTTAACCTTTTGTACCCGAGAGGCCGATTTTTGGACCAGATATACGATACGCCATCATTTCATTACGTATGCTGGCTGCTGAGTAAATGTGTGTTGTAGACCAATCAATATTTTCAACGTGCAGCCACAAGGCAGCACGCTGAAAATATTAATTGGCCTGTCCCAATATAATGAACATGGACTCTTCCAATTGCTGCCTTTGAACTGATATGGAAAATACCACAATGGTTCAAAGCGGTAACAAAATCGTCTGTGTGTCATGTTTACTGAGAATGATGCTCAAAAAAATTACAATAACCCACTCACTCAAATCTGGCCTGCCTTTATACATTTTCACTCTGACATGGATCTGACAGTAGGATTGAACAGTGTGCTCCAAAACCATGTTCTGAAAGTCATATTGGGTTCCAGTTGTGAAGGGAAAGGGGTGTGGCGTCCATTCCAATGGGATTTTCATTGTTTAGATCTCGAATACACCCGTGAGAACCGCGGAAAGTGGAGGAATACTTCTTTACAGCGGTAAACAAGTTCCGCTTTATTGTTAAAATAGGACCCAGAATCAACGTCTGATGTGAAAGTTTTCTAAAGATTATTAGTTAGTTTTCGGTGAGAGATATATAGAATATACCCATAGTAGCTTGGTGTACCAGATGTTCAACACTCGTGGTGAAGTGGGGTTAACACTCGTGGTGAACATTTGGTACACAAAGCCACTTTGGGCATATTTTATTTATACCATGTTCATCAGATTATTAAGAGTCGCTTTTATCCTTTCTCGATTTTACTGAGCAGCAGCCGTACATACGTGCAAATTTGTTTTTGTTTACATGAGAATCGTTGAGCGGTACTTCCGCTGGCAATTTTATCACCTAAACGAAATAGAAGAAGAAGGGCCTTTTTCATTTTAATAAGATAATAACATACTGTTTCGAGTTATGGGTGTTTTTTTAACACGAGACAATGCATGTTTGTTAATTTTTGGTGTTTTATCGGGCAAACTCATTTAAAAACGCAATAAATAATTGCCACTATCATTCACTCTTCGACGAGCGATAAATTTAGACAAGTTTGTATTCAGGTCAACGTCACCAAAGGACAACTTGGATGTAGTTCTACTGTAGGTGTAAATTTTAACTATTTAAATCCCATTGCTGGCGTGTTCACCAAGGTTGGTGTATAAAGCTAAAATTTATGTCATAGGCTTTTCATATATAGTAGAATAGGTAATCGTTGTATAAAATGCCCGCATGTTTAAAATTGGACGGTAATTATTCGAAGAAATTTTTGCATTTACTGAACACCCCCGATATCAATGTGTCACATAATAAGTATTTCGGCAATGGGAGAGCTGCACTAGTATTTTCTCTGTTTTTAATTCGTGATACAATATTAAAGGCATGGTGCCATCAAATCAAACAGATAACTTGAGGTGGTAGCACATAATACAAAAAGAAAAATTGAATTGGCTGGACATTTCTTACATGCAAATTTTCGACAACAAAGTTGACGAGTGGGTTAATCTGAAAGTTTCATTAAGTATAGCCAGAATACCGGTACCATCTCGCATTACCATGCCATTCGGGTTAAGCGCAATGTCGTCGTTTAAACACCTGAATCCATTGGATTCTCAAAGTTTATACTCGAATGCTTAGCAACTGCGGAGCTGTTTGTAAATTTTCTCGAATTTATCGGCGTGGGAGTCACGATGGAGGGGAGTAAAAACGATATTTCCCTGAACATTTAAATGTCCCATTTTTTGGTTTCTGCGAGTTAGAAATGCTATCTATAACCCAACACGATATGCATAAAAGTCATTCCTTGGCCAAAAATGACTTTCTCGCTGACACTCGATATCCCTTCGCTGTACCACCGCAAGATGTACAATAAAATAGCTTGCCGTGGGCCGTATTAGACTGAGATTTTAAGGAAGTGAGTTGGGAATTTAAATACGGGAATCTGGAAGCTCATCGGTTACAGCAGATTATTGTCAGTACTCTGTTCTTTCCATCCATATTTTCATTTTACGATCGAATAACAATATCGGAACTACCAACACCCCAATATTCACCTACAAGGATATAAATAGTACACAATTTTGTCGGAGAACACTTACAAAGGTATCGTAGTCAACCATGGTGCTGTTCCACAATACTCCATTGATACTATAGTTGACGAAGGTATTTTGGTAGCATTGTGTACTGTTGTACTTTTTAAAAAAGGGAATTGTCACCAACTAACATAAAATTCTCAAGTTATCCCAACCGTTGCCCATCCCACAGCCCTAGTAAACAGACGAATCCTCCGGTGATAAATTGCTGTCTAGAAAGGTCTCAATCTTTTGTTAACTATGTTCGTCAAATTCTGTTTTCTTGCCACAATCTTCTAGTTATTTCTCACTGAAGGTTCCACATTACGCCAAGAAACGCACTTGCATGTACGCATTTTCCAACCAAGCGAGCTCACCAGACCTGCGCATAAAATGTACAGTATCAGTCTCATGAGTCTTAACCGTACATAAAATGTTTGTTCAAGAGATCTCAGCCGTACCCCTCTCGAAGTCTCAACCGTGCACACAAATAATACAATGCCACCTTCCAAAACTGTTCTATTTTTAGCGCTTTCCGTGCCCAGCGGGGATGGAGTTCAGACGTTGATCATTGAGAGATATTACATGTATCCTTTTAGCAGTTTGTTTGACCTTTTATTGCAAAAAAGATGGATCGAAATGGAAATGTTTGCGACAAAACACAATCATTCACTTCGAGTGTCGTGAAAACTAATTTAAACGTCACCGATGTCCTACTTCTGGTTATTTCGGACATGAATAACATCCCGTGTCTCTCGAACCTAATCTTTTTTTGATAATTGAAGTTTGCCCCTAATATTCGTGGTTATCAATAATTTTTACGGCGGATTTTTTTCTCTAGTTGGAAAACGGAAGCGTCTAAACATTTCGGCTACGAGTGGATATAATACAATGGTCATTGTGCTGCTGTGCCTAACGTATTTCTCAGAAACATGTACAATAAACGGTAGTAAGTATAAACTGAATTCTCGAGCAAACGTCACAAACTCGACCTACATTTTCTATGGATGTGGCCATGAACCAAATATGGACTGGATATATTCAGTATGACCCGGAAACATAAAGTTTTGGAAAATGATCTGCATTTTCGGTGGATAATGACATATACTGCAAATGGATTGGATACAATGAGGACCACACAGATTGCTGAAACGAAAAACGTGAGTGAACAGACGAACAATGCGATAACATACCACGCACGATTTACATGGCTCATAATAATGGACGAATTCACAATATATTCTAACAGTGGAAATATAAGTAGAAAATGGCATGTGTAGGTTAATAAGATATTATACCACATAGTAAGGTTGACGAAATGATGTCTCACCCGAAGTGATTAGCGGCTCTAGGCAAGTGATATCTCTACGTCAAGTGAATCCGTTTCTTGGTCGATTTAGGATATGCAATTTGAATGACAAAAAATAGCGCAACATCTCCTTACTCACCTTTCTCACAGTTCTTGCCAGTGAAGCCTGCTCTGCATTTACATCTGTACTGGTGAACGTCGTCTATACAAGTTCCATTGTTGAGACAGGGGTTACTGCTACACTCGTCGATATCTGGTGGTAATGATCGAAAAGGAATTGTACTCAGAAACGTATATATCATATAGACAAGAAAGTTTGTACTACACATTTGAACAGAAAACCTATGTATACTACTCAAAGTTTTCTAAGCACCAAGTACATCCAACCACCTGTTTTACGTTTTAGTTGAAATATTGTAATGAAAAGTGCATGAATTTTTTATTTAATTATATCTTTAATGATCTGAGTACATACATTAAAATTTTATTTGTGTTTGACATTATTTTTAAGCTTTTGAATACGATAACCATAAAAAATGGATATTATTGGTAAAAGAGGAAATTTTTCAATATGCCAAAAAAGTTGACGGAGCGAACTGGTATGGCTTCAATATCGAGTATGAGACCCATTACTGTTAATTACAGCTTGACAACGCCATCTCATGTTCCCAATCAGGTTCCCGGTGGTTCTTTGTGGGATGTTGTTCCATTCTTTGACCAGCATGGCACCAAGCTCCTGGACACTTCTTGGCTGGACTGGGCGGGCTGAAATTGCAAGCTGCAACTCATTCCAGACATGTTCGATTGGATTGAGGTCAGGGGATCTTGCTGGCCAGGCCATACGCTCACCCCCCCCCCCCCCCCCCCTTGTCGGTACTCCCCGACAGCATGGGCAACATAAGGACGGGCATTATGGTCCATCAGAATGAATTTATCACGCACTGCACTTGCATACAGTCTGACATGGACATCCACGATCTCATTAATATACCGTTGTGCAGTCAATGTACCACGTTCAAGGACACAGAGCTATGCACGTCCATCCCAGCTGATGCTGCCCCAGACCATGATTGACCTTCCACCATAGCAGTCATGCTCAGCAATGTTGGATTCATGGAATCTCTCTCCTGGTCTTCTCCATACCATAGAACGCCTATCGGTGTGTTCTAGGCAGTACCTTGACTCATCTGTAAAAAGGACAGGTCGCCAATCTTCTCTGGTCCATCAAACATGGTCCATGGCCCATTCATATCGTGCCTGGCGATGATGCTGGGACAGCGGAATGCGAATACATGGTCTTCTCGATCGGAGACCATCTTCGTGCAACCTTGCCAGGATAGTCTGCGTCGAAACATTTACCCCGGATGCATTCTGAAGGACACTGCGAAGCTGGGTTGCTGTGGCAAAGCGGTTCCTACGGGCCTAAATGATCAAAAACCGGTCTTCAGCTGCAGATGTTGCCCTGTCCTTGGCCCCACCATGCCGTCTTACTGGTGTGCCATACTGCTGAAATCTTGCCCAGGCTCAGGTGATCACCGTGTGGTGCACATCAAGTGCTTCACCAACCCGACGAAGGGTAGCCCCTTTCTCGACCATCTCTACAGACCGCCACATTTCTGCTTCAGACAAGTGTCTTCTTACATTTGCCATATTCAATCATTAAATCACAAGGGTTTATGTTGAAATGAAGATTGAATACCCTACACATGTCATGTACATGTAGACAGTACACGAAAACATCATGAAAATCAAAGTGCACATGCTTTCCATGACTGTCACGAAAAGTATGCCTGCCAAGAGAGCTAATGTAAACACTGGGGACCATCTCAATACATTCCTGAATCAATCCATAAAAAATATCGCAAATATGTCACAAGCAAATTTCACAATGATGTGTCAAATATTTGGTGCTCAGCAAACTTTGAGTGGTATATTAACGAGCTGTAGACAGTACGTGGATATATGATTAACGTCAGGAATGGCTAAGGTACAGGCAAGGTTTAGTCAAAAGACGTCCTGGTTTACACCAATGTCCATTCGGTCTGTTTTTTTCTTTTTGTTTGTCTTTTGCTTTTACTGCAGAAAGGGGGATGTCTCCAATAATTTGGTGATCTAATTTCAATCCACTCCCAATATGCCTTACATTGCAACATTTTCTGCGAAATGGTATTTCAAACAACAATTACTAATTTTTGAGACATATGGTAATCAAGAAGTTTTCATAAATGCATCGAGGACAAATATTGATCAATTTTAATAAAACTGTTGACACTCAGGTGTGAGTTGATATTCCTGTTTTCACACCGAAAACCAACGTCTGCCATAGAAATGAATAACAGACCGCGATAATCAAACTGTAACAACACTTAATAAGAAAAAGATTATCAATCATCATTACGTTTATGTTCAAAATGTTGTGTCACAGTCGATCGCTTGTTTCTCAGGCCATATCTCGACAGCCGTAGACACAAGAGCGAAACTCTGATACAACATTTTGTCTTACAATTCTCAACTGTGATAACTTGAGTAACACTTTACCAAATGAATCGGCCAACGTAATTTGCAAAATTGAGCAAAAGACAAAACAGTATTTTTCCAAACCCAGCAACGCCAGCAAATGGCATTTCACACTGTATGTATCACAAAACATTTCTTAAATGGGGCTGCATAGCAGATAATGTGGCGAGTCTGCGATGGACCTCAGATTTAGACCCATAACGTGGTCTGATTATTGTAAATCATTTAACCCCTTAAAGCCGCGTGCAGTTACGAAAATTTACAAGTATACGGACGACTATATATATAAGAAACGCGGGAAGCAAAAGTGTCTTTATTTATTGTGAAGAGATTTGTTTGTTTGTTTTGATGCGGTTTAACCCTTTACCAAACGAATCGGCTGCAACCGCCTGCGTAATTAAAAAATTAAGCAGTTGATAAAGTAATGTTTTTTAAAACCTTTCCACAAAACCATATCATGTGACCCCTCATTGGAGAGAGCTCGTCGAGATCGTTTCAATGTGATGTCACATGATATGGTGTTGCTGGGTTTTTTTAATTTAAAAAAAAAAACACACACAAAACTAAAATAGTAAATTTTGATATCGTCTGTGTTAGGTAAAGGGTTAATGATCCTTTCAACAGCCGGGGTGAAATCGGCAGTGTTAGCAGTGGTTAAATGCAAGTGCACCATCGTCACCAGGGTGATATCACGTCGGGTAGTTTTACAGGAAGAGGAAGCCGGAGTGTCCGGAGAGAGCTACCCAGCAGAGTTAGAAGGGGTTGAATGCAGTGCACCCTTGACGGTCAGTACGGCTTAGTACAAAGCGTCACCATGGGGGCAATCGGGATAAAGTGTCATTGTGAAAAGAAATGTCTTCGTTGCTTATTGACCAATGCATGCGATGCAAGTCTTCTAAAGTGTGCAACTTAGTTAAAAACGATAGACTTAACCTGACTTGATACAGTTGTTGCGACACAGCCATCGATACTGAAAACGACAAAAAATTGCAGCTCTGAACAATTAATGGATCTAGGAATCTGTTTTTGAAGGTGAAAAAGTTGATAACTGGGAACAAGAAAAAATTAAACCTGCAACCCAACGATGACGTATCGTCTTGACTCGTTAAGGCTGAAAGCTGTTTATAGCTTCCCATCATCCTTTTATCAATAATTGTATTTTATGGTGACATTACGTACGAATATTGAAATCTTCTTGGCTGACCCATTTATCAAAAGTGATAAAGATCAAATCTAATAAACAGTAGAATCCTCTTAATTGAATATCCATTTTGCCAGTGAAAATTATTCAATTAACAGGAGTATACAATTAACAGGGATTTGGTCAGTTTCTTGTGTTCTGGGGGTAAACTGAGCATTTATTCTATTGTATCTTGTTTGACAGAGCTCAGAGAGCTCTGTCAAACAAGATATAATAGAATAAATGTCTGTGTTAGAAGTGTGAGGCCAAAAAGGTTGATAAATAAGGGGAATTTGGTACGTGTCACAGCAATTTTTTCGACATATTACAAAAATTTATATACTATTAACAGGAGTTTACTCTACAACCCATATGCAATTAACAAATCAAATTTGTACTGAAGGTATGGTAAATGGTTTTGTGTTTGAAAATTATATTCAATTAACAGGGATATACAATTAAGAGATATCCAGTTAAGTGGGCTCCACTGTACTATCATACGATCGAATGTACCCGCAGCACATTCTTCGTACCCGTAACAAATAGTTGCTCTCTTAGTAATTCCTATCTGCCACATGAGAGTTTCATATTCACAGCCTGTGCTGGAATCAAATCATATAGTACCATAAAAAGTCGGCGTGGAATTACTATGACAACAAAAGCTACACCATAATGATACTTTTATTTATTTATTTTATTGGGGTTTAACGACACTTTCGATAGCCAGGGTCACCTCGTGTAGGAGAGTTTTACGGACAGAGGAAGCCGGAGAACACGGAGAGAACCACCGAGCAACGGCGAGTAATTGACAGGCTTCCCAACATACTAACCACACACAAGCAGGGTTAGCACTGGTTGAAGACAAGTGCACTATCGAGAGCAGTACGCCATAATACACAACGCCACCGCGCCCCACGTGGGCAATCGGGGTGAAGTGTCTTGCCCAAGGACACAACGCGGCTGTTGCAGGTGGGATTCGAACCCAGGACCTCTCGGCTTGCAGCCTGCACCTCTGTCTACTGAGCCGCCGCTCCCCCAATGATACTTTTACATCACGTGACACCCATCACAAAAAGCCCGAATTGCAGTTATTCAGATACGTGTTTTTAACTGTGACCATAAAATACAAATCATGCTAATAACTTGTAATCAGGTGCATCGACTGACTTATCTGCAGGTCTTTATGAACCAGTCAATTTATTTATTCATTTATTTATTGGGGTTTAACGACACTTTCGACAGCCAGGGTCACCTCGTGTCGGAAAGTTTTACGGGTGGAGGAAGCCGGAGAACTCGGGGAGAACCTGCGAGCCACGTCGAGCAACTGTCAGGCTCCCTAACATCCTAACTCTACACACGCAGGGTTAGCATTGGTTGAAGACCAGTGCACCATCGACGTGCAGTACGCCTTAGTACACAACGCCACCGTGCCCACACATGGGCAATGAGGATGAAGTGTCTTGCCCAAGGACACAAGGCGGTTGACGCAGGTGGAAGTCTCCCTGCATTTCACTCGCGCCGATGGTGCGCGTGAAATGCACGTCGAACTCCAACTAGGGTCGTTGATTCTTGTCACTCGTACACTATTCGAGTGGTGTTGTGTATTTATACCACAACTGACCCTTTACCCATGGAATCGGCCGCATCCGCCTGCGTAATATGCAAATTCAGCAGTTGAAAAAATATTATTTTTCAAAAAAATTCAACAAAACCATATCATGTGACCCCTCGTTGGAACGTTCCAACGAGGGGTCACATAATATGTTTTTTAAAAAAGTTTTTGAAATATCAAAAAAAAATGATATTTAAAATAATAAATTTTGTTATCGTCTGCGTTGGGTAAAGGGTTTAAAAAAAAAAAGAAAGTTTTTGAAATATCAAAAAAAAAATGATATTTAAAATAATAAATTTTGTTATCGTCTGCGTTGGGTAAAGGGTTTAACCCTTTACCCAACGCAGACGATAACAAAATTTATTATTTTAAATATCATTTTTTTTTGGATATTTCAAAAACTTTTTTAAAAAACATATTATGTGACCCCTCGTTGGAACGTTCCAACGAGGGGTCACATGATATGGTTTTGTTGAAATATTTTTGAAAAATAATATTTTTTCAACTGCTGAATTTGCATATTACGCAGGCGGATGCGGGCGATTCGTTGGGTAAAGGGTTAATGGAAATCTTAAATTGAACATAGCCTTCGTTATGTGGTTATGTGGTCAGAAGAAAACCAGTCAAATGTCAAATCGACCTCTCAAAGGGAAACAGACTTATGAGGCAGAAACAAAAAATAACCAAGTTTTCGCATAATCAAGGGTCACAACAAGGAAACTAAATGTGAAAGAATCTGAAACTCGAATATGGCCTTCGTTTTGTAACAACAAACTACTAAAAATTGTCAAATTTCAAATCAGTCCTCCAAACGGAGGTTGAAGATATCTTGTGGAAATCAAACAAATAGCAAACGTTTTATACATTCAAACTACGAGCACACGTTCTGAATCTCTGCCTAGAAATTCGGGCTGTGGTCATAAGTACTGCTGTAACCATTCTATCAAAGAATAATAAGATTATCGTGCGAAATACGTATTTGGGTAACCTATAATGCACCATTCACGTAAATTCGCGGGTGCAGAGCAATACATTATTATGTCAATTTTATGTTCAGACATGAAGATACGTTACACGTTGCCTCTGTTTTATGACAGCCCGATAAATTATATATTCTCGCCAACTTGAACTGTGCAAAAGTGTAGTTAGGTATAAGCTGTATTGCCCAGTATAGTTACAATATTCACAGTCAGTTCCCTGCAAAATGTAGTTAGGTATCAGCTGTATTACTCTTTATACGTACTATGTTCACAGTTGGTTCCATTGAAGCCATCTTCGCACATACATATGTAGTTGTCCACCTCATCAAAACACGTCCCGTTGTGTAAACAGGGGTCACTACTGCATTCGTTTATATCTACAATTAAACAAAAGCCAACAAAACTACATTAAAAAATGAATTACAAAATTCAAGGTATTAGGAAAATTGATAAGAAAATAAAACGACTCGATCCATTCAAACAACTATTGAGCGTTGTTACGATCGCCAGCAGATCTCAAAAGTGTACATGCTGTCTGGTTTCCATATTGAAAGAAAAGACTGGAAAAGAATGAGTACTTTCCAAGTACAGCTACATTCAGATTAATTCATGTCACATTTTAACACTTCAATGTACTGCAGCTCTTCTTGATATTATTATTTTTAAAAGAGAATTGCGAGGGAGTTGCTCACTGTTATTATCTACAGCATACTCGAGTGTCGGTATATTATTATCGTTAAAGCATACTTTAAAATATTTAAGTAATTGCACACAAACGATAATGTGAGATGACAGAAGAAACATTTAGTTGCTTCTTCGAAATATATTTAAAATCGGAACAAATTCCTTGAAGGAATCCTATAAGGAAAGCACGATTCTGGGGGAATGTATCTGGTGAAGTCCCCAGTGGGTTCCTCAAGATGTGGAGCAGTATTTGTTTACTGTGGTAAACAAGTTTTGTTTCAATGGTAAAATCACATTTCTGCGTTTACCTCTTTACTTAACATGAAAAGCAGACGACACTTGCGAACAAAATTCTGGAATAACTAATTTTTTTCATTTTTTGTCTCGAAAACATAGGTTATGACCCCTCGTTGGAACGAGCTCGTTGAGCTCGTTCCAAAGAGGGGTCATAACCTATGTTTTTGAGACACAAAATGAAAAAATAATGAACATTAGTTGGCGATTTTTTAGGAGAGCGCTGGCCGGTTTTTGCCGTTACGTTAGGTAAAGGGCTATTATTGAATGTATCCATAAATCAAAACTGGCTTGTGCGAAGTTCTCTAATGTTAATGCAATATAAATGCAAATAATTGGCTGAACTATACTTTATACTTGTGATGTTGTCAGCATATAGCGTAGATATCGAAGGCGACTTTAATGCCACAGTATGGCAATAGTAGTAGTAGTAGCAGTAGTTGTAATAGTAGTAGTAGTAGTAGTAGTATAGTAGGAGTAGTAGCATGTGCACGTGCTGCAGGGTAGGGCTAGATAGTAGTATTTGTGTTTGAGCTGCATGCACACACAGACGGAGCAACGTACGTACAAACACGTACACGCGACAAATACGCATACCAACACACGCATGTACACATTTACACCCACACACACATACATACACTCTAATGCAGCCATACTAGCTTCAACACACCAATTTACACTCAAACCCTCAATCGCGTAGCCGTGCACCCAGAGGTTTACAAACATATACACCTATATGGATAAACCTACAGACACTTCGTTGCGTGAATGATCAAATGTACGAACTGCAATGCCATAGTATTGCAATTCGTACATTCAAACACACAATTGTGCGAATAAAGCGACGCATGCTGGAAAAATCCTTTATAATCGTTCTATTGTTTTCAAATTGACTATAAAACAATGTCAGCCAATGAAATCAGAAGCCGTGTTTACTATAATACATTGTTATTACAGTACGTGTAGAGTGTATTGTCATTGAATCACCGGCAGAGGGGATTTCACCCAACCACTAATTGCAAATTTGTTGCAAAGCGTAACAAGCACAAGCAAAGTTCCAGCCAATGGACCTCCGGGTTATACCCGGAGGTCCATTGGCTGAAACATTGCTTATGTTTTTTGTCTACATGTACAGAATTTGAAAGTGATACTTTGAGTGATAACTCCACTCCCCGGGTGATCTGGTTACAGTCCACTCTCCACGTACTGTATAATATCGAGTTGGCAAGGAATCATCTGCTATTGTCCAATCAATGAATTTGTTGACCAGAGCTGCTGTGACGTGCAGGTAAGTACACATTGTGTTTACTATGAGAATTACTCAACCGTTGTACGCTAAAAAAATTGGGTTTATACAGTTTACCTGACTACATAAAGACGCCCTTTCCTTCTCCTAAAAGCAAAAATTAAAAGGTTTGCACATTGTCTTGGGTAGTTATTAACAATAATATCTATATTGTTAAATCCTGAAAAGGTCAGGTCACTCATATCATCAGCCGGTATGAAATTAGACATTTTTCTGCGAATATCATCATAAAAAGGGCATTTTATTAGGAAATGAATCTCGTTTTCAATAGTGTTTTCATTTTCCATAGTACAAATTCGTTCCTCCAGCTTCTCGTTTTTATATCGACTAGTTTCGTCCCTAATCGGTAATATACCACGTCGAAACTGAGCTAATATGGCCGTCGTCTACAGTTTAAATTCATATTAATATATGGATCCGTTTCGTCCTAACGTTTAAACATTACATACGTTCTTAATTTTAGGGCAAACTGTATACTATTAAGCCAATTTCGACCAAAATAATCAGTAAATATTGCATTTCTTTAATATTGCAGGTCACCTGATTATCAAACAATTCGTCCTTTTCAACCAAATTTAAAAATTTCTTTCAGTTCCTTACACTAGTTATTATTTAAGTTTACACGGTTATTGTCCATTTTTACAAGTGAATTCCAAAGACGTAGCACATTCAACCATCTACGTTGCATGGCGCTGACAAACACGGCACCCCCGTTCATGCCCTAGGTAGATCAGAGTTTATGTTCACCCAAATAAAACATTACACTGTTAAAATCTTTATATTTATTTAGTATTACCCCTAGGTATCTATATTTATCAACATATTCAATTATTCTTTCTCTTATGAAAAACTCGTATTTGCTCCTACATTTTTTCTTATATCTAAAATGAATTACCTTTGTTTTACCTCTACTGATAACCATACACTATTTTAGGTACCACTGGTTTACTACATTCAATAACCATTAAAATGGGCATGTTTGGCTCATTGTCGGTCAACGTCACTGCATCAACGGCATACAATAATATTGACATGTTTTCCTCCCTTATTTCTACCTCCTTATTTACGGCTTTTATGTCCAAAGGAAGGTCGATAATAAAAAGAGAAAACGGTGTGTGTGACAGACTGTCCCCATGTTTAACCCCTAACCACAATGGAATTCTATAGACAAAACGTCGTTTAGACGGACACGTGTTCCTGATCGACCGGTACATGCTCCCGTCCAAACCACAGTTTAGCAGCTTGTACAGGACCATGTCGCGGTCGACCATATCAAAGGTTTTTGAAAATCAATAAACGAAGCAAATATTCGTGTATCACCGCGTATGGTAGTTATTAGAGAGTGTATATGCTCCAAACAAGACCTGTGTCATCTAAATCCATTTTGTTCATCCACTAACAGCAAGTTATCGTCTAAATATTACAATAGGCGATTGCTTAGTATACTACTATGAACTTTGCTAGAAGAGCTTATCAGAGATATTCCGCAATAATTCAAGGGAACCCGTGGGTCTAAAGTCGTCTCCTCAGGGGCGGCGGAAGCTCGATAAGCTTGGAGGGGCACAACTTTAGAATGCTACCATAGCTCGACCCAGTGTGAGGAAGGCTGCAATCGTATATCGGTAAATGTACCATGACTCTCTATAGTCTCTTGTTTGGATGAATATGCCGGCCGCTGTGTGGTCACTATCCTGTCCGTTTCTTCTACTTCAACCACCTTCCAACCCGAAGGCCAGCCTTCGGGTTGGAAGATAGTTCAAGTAGAAGAAACGGACCGAAGCGGCCATAAGTGGGATTCTTTGGCTAAATATTGTTTGGATTTGCACATAATGTTACAGGAATGCCTGTAATTATTGAAACGTTTGCAGGCGCCCATTTAATTGTGTAACTGCGAAACATATCAGTGGAAAAAAGTGGAAGGGCACGTGCCCCTGTGCCCCCCCCCCCCCCCCCGGATCCGCCGCCTCTGCGTCTCCTTAGGTATTGGATGAATTATCGCCCTTCTCCATAAGGAGGGAATCAGACGTGTGTCAAAAATAAAATGAAATAAAAAAAACCGACCTGGGTAACTTAAAATTTCATAGCTTCGTAAGGTATATTTTCAATTCGAACGATTTACCGTCCATAGTATTCTTTGATACTTTTTCTAATTCGGAAACTTCTAACGGCTTATTAAGTTCATAATTCGATTCATATAGAGGTGGGGTGGGGAGGGGGGGGGTCTAACACTGCATCCTCCTGAAACCGTTTTTCGTCTTGAATATTGATTAAGGTTAAGGGGTCACTATGTGAACTATCATGCCTAGGGTTATATAAATTACAAAGCGCACTCTTCCATCCTTCAAATACTTTATTTGTGTCCGTACTAATATTTCCCCTCTCATCAATAATTTCTTCCGGGATTTTCTATACTCTCACGTGACCTAACTTTTTTATTCCATCACAGAATTGTTTGGATTCTCGATCATTTAATATTTCAATATTAACATTACATTTTTTTGTTGTATTTTCTTTCACATTTACGCAGTTCCTTATTAAATGTGGAACAAGACATTTTAAATTAGTACAATGCCTTTTGCCTTTTGTTGCGTTTTATTTGTAGTAAATTTTTAAAAAAGCCTTTTCCTTAAGATTCATATCTTCCCAAAGTGTCGTCAGACTTGCATTCCTATACGGTTTATATTTAATTTTTTTTTAAATTTTCAACTACAATCAAAATAGGGACAACTTTTTTTTATTCTCAATGCTGATCTTATCTGCAAAATCATTGTTATTTTTAGCAACTGATCTTTGGTTTTCCCTTGCCAGCTCAATATAATTTTCTTTAATTCAAGTTTAGACTCTTCTGAGTTCATAAAGCTGTCGCGTAGTTTCTTATGCAATTTTGTGCATTTTACTTGCTTCCCCTCTCTATTGGTACAAACACAGAACGGCACACGTGTGTGAATGAGTTATTCGATATGGCACGAGTGCCAGCACGGAAGGATAAACCGAGAGACAGTTCTGTGTTTATTAAACGCCTTCACGTCTATAAAAACAATTATTAGAAAGACGCTCACCAATTCATTTGACAACTATCAACAAAAAGAACACATTTTATCGCCAACCAAATTTGCGCAAGGAACCCGTTTACTTTTTCGTCCCCTGAATTCCAATGTGCCATTAGGCACATAGAACACACTGGAACTCAGGGGACGATTTTTAGCTGTCGCCAGCGACTCAAATTTTAATTGCGGTGCACGATATGTAGAATATTCTATTGACATTTCGCGTCTATTTAAAAATATTCCGTCAACGATTTCCGTTCCGCACTTATGTGCAAAAACACATTTTCATTTTCCGCATGGTTTAGTGTTACTGTAGATGGGAATTTCATAGAACAGGCGTGTAATAATATTTCGTATGTGTGTTTTTAAGTGATCGATATTGCCAATAATATAATCAGATAGTAGGAAGCTGTGAGTAGGAGCCTTGCTCTTTTTACACAACAAATATTGTAATTTGTAAGTTTCAGTAAAATCAGTCTGTATACGGACCTTTAAATTTTTGCATTTAGTAAACAATTCATACGGGACACATACATAATCTAAGACAGATTTGCTCTTACTGCTAATATATGTATAATTATCCATGTAAGCGTCAACGCTTCCATTTAGACTACACATTTTATGTCATTTAAGAATTCTAAAAATGTGCGGCCATGTTGATTTATTACTTCATCCAATACTGAACGTTTAGGTATATTAATCAAATCACTGTCATCTATTTCTGCAAGACTACCAATTCAAGCGTTAAGGTCACCACATATAATAACAACTCTATCATTATATAGTGTATATATAGCAGAAAGTACAGGGAATAAATAGGAAGTGGCACCCCTTACCCTGGGATGGGTCTTCCGGTGGAAGATAACTATGAAAACGAAGCATTCACCATCCAATTTGGATGTAAACTGTAACATCAAAATTCCATCGCGAGAGCTGTCGTTTACGTTTATGTCAAAATATTTTTTAATTTCATCTCTTATAAGTACTCCGACCCTTCCAGATCCCTTTGTGGCTCTCTTATGTAGCACCTGTCTATTGTTACCGAATCACAGTAACCGTTAAGGCCCTATATTAGTAAGGACAAAGTTGTTTACTCTTAAATTCTCACCACTGTTATTCAATAAATTCAAATTAAATATACACAAATTAAACATCAAAATGAAAGTTGGGATGTTTTAAACACCACAAATATATGAAATCAACTCACAGAATTGCCAGCAGACACCAATCGTTCCAGGAAGTCTGCTATCTTATTCGTAGCAGAACTGATAATAAAATATTTCCAGAGAACAACTCATGGCCAAATGTGCTTCAGATATCCAAGAACAAAGGTAGGCATTCAAACCACTTTACAATTCAGCGACAGGACTGCATTTGGGGAAAGGACAACACTGTCTGCATTTTTATTGAAGATAGGTTCAATGGACGAGGGACGTGCGCATAAAACGGGATAGAACGAATTTTTTAATTCTAAGAAATTCAAACAGGTGTCATGATACCTTGCAAATAGTATGGTAACTGAGCAGTCTCCTCATAATAATAGTGTTTTGTGTGAAGGCGATCTGCGTCCTGATTTGATTGTGGACGGCATTGTTGATTGATGTTTTTTCGGCCCCGAAGACCTTTGACAGAAATGTAAACAAACCGAAAACAACCCAAAGCCGAGAGTTTTGGAATTTACCCCCACCCCCTTCACGCAGCTATATCGCTGCATTTTGAAGAATTTTGATTTCCTAGTTTTGCTTTTGGATATCTAAAGCACACTTGGCCACGAGTTGTTCTCGTGAATTTATGGAATATCAGACATAGGAATTTCAAAGTAAACAAATTTCCTAACTCATATACCTTCTTAATAACAACAGAATCGTTCCCAAAAGATGAGTTTCACTTAAACCGATAATGTCACAGTCTACGCATTTTGTTAGTTCTGTTTTCAGATACCGTCCGCCTGTGGACCGACCATTTAAATTAAGATGACCAAATTTATTTGAGTCCAGACACTCGTGATGCAGAGTAGGATGACTGGGATGATCTTCATCTTATGCAGGAGTCCTTGTTTTGCGATCGATAAGACCACTCCCAGTAATCGTGAAACTTTTCCCATCTGGAAATCCCATCTGGAATATGATTAAGGGGGTCCTGGCATTTCGCTCTATCAAGTGCTTAACATGTGTCTTTCCACTACGAATATATCAACTGGGAAAATCAGGGCTTTCCTTTAGTTCTATCAGTTAATTTCTGCTGTAGAGATTCTCAGTGAACTTTTACTGATCCTGGCTTATCTCTATACCGCTTCCTCAAACGCTCAGCGGAAACCACGTTAACACTGTCCGAGACGTACTACTCAGATCTCCAATTAGATTAGCAGCAGTTAGTGACATATTCTCATTCTCAGTTTCGGAAACATTGTGATTATAACAACGATGTCCGGGTCAGTATCAAGGTCATGTACCTGCTTCAAAGCTCTGGACCATTATCATACTTGTGATCACTCATGCATACAAGTGAGAAACTTTGGTCACCGGGTCATCAGTTCCATTGCGTTCATTCCCAACAACCATGTCATGGTCATCCTTAAGGTGCTATATAAGTAAGAGAATTTTGTTTATGTTGAAACTCCCACCTCTGACAATCCTTAAATTCAAATTAGATATACATCAGTTATACATCAAAATGAAGGCTGAGATATATAGAACACGACACACACGTGTAATCCATAGAGTTGACAGCAGGCACCACTGGTTCCTGAAAGTCTACTACCGTATTCGTACCAGAACTGATAATACAATAATATTTCACGAGAACAACTTGTGGCCAAATGTGCTTCATATATCCCAGAACAAAGCTAGGGTATCAAAATTCTTCAAAAGACAGCGGCAGGGATGCATGGGGGTAAATTCCAAAACTGTCGGCTTTGTTTACACTTTCGATTTCTGGTCAACATCATCGGGCGGAAAAAAGCATCGATACACAACGCCGTCTAAAATCAAATAATGAGAAAGATCGCCTTAATATACTATTATTATACAGAGCCTGTACATTTGCAATATTCTGTGCAAGGTATCATGACACCTGTTGAAATGTCTAAGAATTACGAGTTTGTTTTTCGATGGAAGTTCGTGGTATCGAGTGATTTATTCATGTCTGTCGAACATGGAATCCATTTTCAATAAAAGATGCAGACAGTACCCTCCACAACCCCCTTCTTCCAAATTCAACCGTCCATTTCCCAAATGCAGTCCTATTGCTGCACTCTAAAGTGTTTTTAATGTCTAGCTTTATTCTTGAATATGTAAAGCACATTTGGCCACAAGTTGTTCTCCGGAAATATTATTGTATTATCAGTTCTGGTACGAATACTGGAGCAGACCTCCAAGAACCAGTGGTGCCTGCTGTCAACTCCATGAGTTGATTACACGTGTGTTTCGTGTTCTGTTCATCTCAGCCTTCATTTTGATGTATAATTTGTTTGTATTTAATTTGAATTTAAGGAATATCAGAGGTAGGAATTTCAAAATAAACAAAATTCTCTTACTTATATAGCCCCTTAACAGCCTTCAGTTTCAGAACGTCTAAAGAAGACATAATTTCACCGCTTAGTTTGTTTAGCTTCGAGTCTATAGTTCTTCTGACTATAGTTCTTCTGACACCTTCCTGACCTTTATTTCCATAACAACCTAACAGTTCTTCAAAACGACCAATAAGGGCACCACTGCAGTTTGATATCTGACCGGCATTACTTGTATTTTGAAGCTGACCGTCCGCCATTTTCTGCAGCTTTGCCTCGTGTTATGGTGTTACCATCTGATGATCGCTCTCTTCTCTCAGACGTTTCCATAACCAAGCTTACATCAAAAGAAATATTATCCAATCTATCCGGTTTTTCTATCACCAAAATATACTTCTAATTTTCGTATTACAATCGAAAAAAGTCGATTTCAGAGAGAGAGGGGGGAGATTTTCCATGTAGTGTCTAATCCGGAGCATGCACACAAAGTATATGTCCAAGTTATCTTTTAAGTTGGTCAAAGCTTACTGTGTAATAAATTAACGCTAGTCAACGATTAATGTAAAAAACAACTAAAACATAAGAGCCATAAGCTATGTTTTCGAGACAAAATATAACAATATTTATTTATTCGAGAAATGTTTTCTGCAAATGTTGTCTGTTATTTATATTAGGTAAACAGTTTAGGAAAAATAAGAGAAGATTAATTCAATTCTACTTCCGAAACCAACTCACTCACAACGTTACCGAGTCCATATTGACGTCTGACGTCACTCCTGTATCAGATGTGTTGTGAACGATCGTTTCCATAATCAGTTATTTGATGATAATTATGTGATAAAACACACATAATTATTATCTTGTTGTCGAAGGATGTGCGACGTTGGGTGTTTGGGGTCAATATAAATATCAAATTCGCAATCAGCTGCAGTTGAGGCAGCAGTGGTTTCGATGAGGTCTTTGTGGGAAAAACATATTTGGGGGAGGGGGGGATTGTTCATAGTAAACATGCAGAACGAAGTAAGCAGATGGATAAAGTGGTCTACCAATGCTGCAACACTGGAGACAGAGTGTCGATATGGAAGAAGTAGCAGTTGGGATGAAGTAACGAGCAGAGCCCAGGTGATGGAGTCTCTCTCATTGGAGTATGGCGGCAAATCAGGTGCTGGACGAAATATTAATATAACAATAACATGATTTTCAAGGGCATTACGGTTCATTAGCGGCCAAACAGAAATTATTAACCGCCGCGCTGCCCTAGACGGAGTAGATGGCTGCCAATGAGACAGGTGGCTGTTATCATTTCTGGAGGGCCACTAATAGAACCGTAACACCCGTCCAAGTCATGTTATTTCTATTATCACTTACTCTTTCGATTTGTTACCCACCATATGTAGAATGTCCTGGGTGAAGATTGAATGTAATCGTGCCACTTTATTGACTTTGATGAGTTTGTTGAAATTCCATTTGCATTGAGAGGATTGATAATTTCTAAACTTCTGTGGTCTGGGATGATGTGGAGTTTCAGTTAGATTAATGAACCTCCTTCTTCCTAATTCAACTGTTCATAATTTCGACAAGAATAGAATAGCAATTGATAATAGGATGCTGTTGAGTCACGTGATGTGTCGGACCGCGGAGCCTAATGAATAACTCATCTCAGTAGTACCCGGGGCCCAACACGTCACATTGTGTGTGGCGCATTACGTAGCATTATGGTGTCACTAAACATAGGTTAATACACTAGAGAAGTCCCTATCAAGTGGTAAGAGTTTGTGTTATCTGTTGTTTCTGTTTTACATCTCGATACCTTCTAAATTCTCGTCATCTCAAACTGTGTAATATCTGCAGTTCCATGTGACTTGATAAATGAATTTTTGTCGCGCGTACGAATATCTGAGGTGATTAAAAAAATAAATTAAAAATACAAGGAAAAATACACTGTAATTACTCATCATACTTACTATGTTCGCAGTAAGTTCCATTGAAGCCATCTTGGCATACACACCTGTAGTTGTTCACTTCATCAACACATGTTCCGTTATGTAAACAAGGACCATTGCTGCATTCGTTTATATCTATATTGCAATAAATATAAGAAAGTTGAAATAGGGTGGCATTACCATCTACTGAGTACAGACCATTTTAATGTAACTTCCGAGCTTTCGAATAGAATGATGCTATAAAATCCTTTATAACAGAAAAGTAGTTTAAAATATAAGTACCGCTCAAACGCAGTGTGTCATTTGTAAAAAAAAAAATAGCACATGTTTTTTGCTCATGCTCAGTGACGTAGTTTCAATATGGAATCGTTTCTTTGTTACTACAAACTGGGTCTGAAAATGAGACAACTTTCTTGACTTAATAAGTAATGCCAAAAGTAGAAACTCCCCTCCCCCCCCCCCCCTCCTTCTCCCAACAAGTATATAAATTGAAGTTATTGATTACTTTTGTGAGTAAATTCAGCTCCTGCTTCAATAATCTCCTTTATTATTGTATATGCGTGGAGGGAGGGTCGCTACCCTTAATGACGTTTGTTCCTGTATTGAAGAAAATATAGTCATGGTGTGAGATAAAGAGAGTAAATTGAGAACCATTGAGTGGAGGCTGGTGTTTGATTTAAACGGTTGCTGAAGCAGATACCAGAAATCACTAACTTGAGATGAGACGTCGGCCATACTAGATTAATGTTATCCATTTCGAAGAAGATTTGTGATACAGATGAAACACTCCCCCGGATAGCTTATTACCCCTCGTCGTACAGATTTTGTGTGAAATTCATCGTCTCTCGAGCAGTTTTCAAAACATGAAAGTTGACATTTTTCTTCTGAAGTGTAGCTTAAAAAAGATCTTTCAAATATCGAATTTCTGTCGAAGGCAGTCTTGACAAACGTTTCAAGGTCGACCATATTTCATGACAATACTCATACATGTTCTGTTTATATATTTGTAAACAAATTGTTTTATTTCAGAAAACAGGTGATTCAGTGTACGTCCATGTTCCTTTATAGTTTCCCACAGGTTTTGCAATGCCATAATATAAACGTATAAAGGTTCAGGTTATTGCGATTGTTTTCAGCCCTCCTGATAGGATTACTGTAGTATGAAAACAGAGTGAAAATTAGCTGTTAGTTACCAACATATATATATACAACAGTAGCTACGTTTTACGACGTTTATTGCGACTGCTTTCTGCCTTCCTGATATGGGTTACTGTAGTACGATTACAGAGTGAAAATTGGCTGTTAGTTACCACAATATACATACGCCGGTAGCTATCTTTACGGCGATTCGCAAACGATACCTTTTTAGTTTTTTTTAACATATCTACCTGAGTAAGACAATGACTATACATCGCCTTCCCTTTAATTCAAACCATTAAAAGTAATTTCATTTTAAAATACTGTTACATGTAAAGTCCTTTTGCATAATATCATTTTATTATAATGCAAGGATTTAGATTATTTCATAGTATTTGGAAAGATGAACTTATTATTTCTCCTTAATTTCACGACATAAATATCACTAAATTCAATTCATTGGTTATTAGTTCTTGAGCAACCAGAAGTTGCCGACATTAACCCTTAGGTCCTCAGATTAATTTTAAAGTATTTATGGCCTTTTTCTGCTTACATATTTATTGATGACTTGGCAGTGGTTCTACATCACTGCTGGCTGCCTATACAGGCAGCCAGCAGTGATGTAGAACCACTGCCAGGGAAAATTCAGTCTACACACAAGAGTAATAAAAAAGATTACACAAGGGAGCACCTGCTTCAATGCAATATAAAAGTGGCGGTTTGGGGCTATATGGGGCTTAAGGGTTAACTGGCTGAGTGCTGGAAGCCACTATCAGGGCTTTCAGAAAAAGTATGGTACCAGAGCAAAAGCCAACATTTACCTTGATCTCGCTTCATATTCTGTAAAACGCAAATGATATTTTGTTCATATAAATTAGTTTATGACAAATTATTGAAGAGTGCCTATAGGCGCTCTCCAATAATTTGTAATATAACAAATTTTGAATAACATATTCAGACCACAAAAATAATTTAGCCTTCAACCAGTAAAAAGGCACTTCACTAATGATGATGTGAATACCTATTATGCGATCCAATATACACCGTTATTATCACGATTTCTCCATCCACTCGTTCAGCGATTTTTTGTTGTGAAGAAAACCTGCAGAATCAGATAGAAAGTAATGGGCTTAAAGCTATTCTACTTATTTTACTAACCATGTTCGCAGTTAGTTCCATTGAAGCCATCGCTGCATACACATATGTATTTGTTCACTTCATCTAAACATGTTCCGCTGTGTAAGCAAGGACCACTGCTACATTCGTTTGTATCTACAAACGAAGAAAAGAAAACAACGTGAAGAAAGCTTTGATGGTATATTGCGTCAAAAGGTCTCTGATTGGAGCAATTGTTTTGTGCCTTGTACCGTTATTCCCTTGAACAATTCCTACAGCCCGACTGCTCTATTTTATGATTTATTATACAAGTAGCTCCCCGGTTCCACTGCAGTTTTCTCATCAGTTCTCGTCCACTAGAAAACGAAAGTCTAAACTTTTTTCAGAATCCATATCATACCTGTCGCAAACGAGGCTCAAGTGATATATTTGACGTGCGAACGTTTAGTAGACGACAATGTTACAAACGTGAAATAAAACCTCGAGATCTTTTAGCTGAATACTCTGGATAAGCATTTCGTAATTTCTTTATTGTTACATTTCGGGTGTCGTATCATGGCTGACAATTTTTCGTCATTGGAAGAGATTTACAGGAAAGTGAGCAACCCTTAGGTTTCTAAAGTAGTCAGTAAATTTAACACCGAGGGTGTGGGCATTTCATATAAAAATTAATAATATCAGTGAAGTTGTATCATCGATTTGCGCATCATTGTATAGACTTTGGGCATTTTCCTGTACAGTAGTTTAAAAATACAGAAGCGGCTTTTTACATTTTTCCCAAACCAGATTGAACGTTTGAGTATTATTCCCTGTTTAAACCCGTTAAAAAAAAATAGAGAAACAGAATTTACTGCATCCAGTAAATTTAAGTCTGTGTGAAAGGGGTTAAAACATCAGACATACACAAAATAGAAAGAGAATTTATGGAGGCTTATTTTTTTTTGGGGGGGGGGGTGAAATATTTTTAAAGAAATCATAATTAGGTCTTCGCTAATAGTATTTAAAGATAGTCATACAGGAATTAGATAGTTTTTTTCCAAGAAACCAGAAAAAACATATATGTGCACAGCATTCAAAGGGTTTGATAAAAGAATCAGAAATAGACATTTTTTTCTCTGCCACTTATTTGAATGATGTTTAGAGCAGTAATGTGAGTATGGAAAGGTTATCGCATGAAATCTTTGGAACCCATATTGAAGTCTTGAATGGGTTAAAAGCATGGACCTGAAAAATTTATACTTCATTTCCTTGCAAAGTAAAGGGTTTCTCTTAACTTGTTTTGCGGAACTGACATCTGATTGAAATAGCAAGATAACATTTAATGTTTGACAGCTAACTACACTTCTGTAATCTCATTGTGTTTACATTGTCTCCAGTGTGAAAAAATATAACATAGTATTGCTTGGGGATAATTTACTATTACGGAAAATTAGAGGCTGTGAAAACCCTGTGGCCGACTGTGCCATACGCATGGGCTCTAGTGACCAGAAAAACATCGGGTGCCGAGAACTTGTGACTGTCTGTCCATATGCCATAAATCAACAAGATAGGGCAATTCGTTTGCGAGTTATCTTGAGGACAAGGAAGTTCTTAGAATACAGAAGAAGAAGAAGAAGAAGAAGAAGAAGAAGAAGAAGAAGAAGAAGAAGAAGAAAAAGAAGAAGAAACCGTACAAAAACAATAGTCTATGTGTTTCACACAGACTAATAAGAAAACTGTGCTTTCATCATCTTTTGATGTTCTGTAACTTTTTTTTGTTCATGATATCAACAGAGTGCGTATCGTGACAAAAAATACAGACACTATCATTTCTATTAATATAAACGTCTAGGGGGAAATATTTGCTAATTTTTTTCCGAGGAAGAAGAAGACCTTCTAAATTACTGTAAAAGCACATTCGCAAAACAAAGAGCCAAAGTGGACGGTTACTTAGTTGCTTCTAATTAGCTTGCGATAAAAAGTCAAGTTTCCTTTTGTAACCTTTAATAAACGAAAACAACAGACAGTTCCGATAGCTACTGTTTTCGTTATTAAAAGTTACAAAAGGAAACTTCGTTTTATTTTCTACTGATGCCATAGGTGTTTTCTCAATAATTACATGCTTTTCAATTGGACCTTTTTCGCCCATCAAATGATTTCAAGGGAGATATACTATTACCGAAAGTCGATTTTAATGACAAGATAAGTCTGGGGTGTCCATTTTTAAATACTCATTGTTATATAATAAACTAATTATTACATTAGTAAATCAATCTCGGTTGCCATGTACCACCTCGTTAATAAGACCATATCAGCCAGATAAAACGGATGTTCAACGTTCAGCGGCTTTATTTACCATAACATAGGGAATATCTGATTAACACATACACTAGGTCACAGGATACCTTTGTTGACAAAACAAAACATTCCCAGATTCAAAATCTTCTCTACACGAAAGTAGCCGACAGAATTTTGTGGACGCTATCGCCTCGAATTGTCAAAATATTATGAAGGGAACAGGCCGTTCAACTGATAAAGGGCGAGACTGAGTTCTTTAGTGCGAAAGAGCAAAACGAAGCAATAGAGAGATATGAAAATCACTTTGTATTGTGTTGCCATTTTCCTGTTGGTTTTTTGAGATCCAAATATATATTGCCTATCTAAGATTGTTATATAATTAACATGCTATGTATTGATCGCCTATACTGCCCAAACTATAATACAATGCCGTGATTAGAAAAGCGGGAAAATTTCGGGAGGTAGGGAAATCTCTTCTCGCTTCTGTCCGACAAGACTAAAAATAATCTTACCTGTCGAACACGAAATGCGAGAACATTGAATGTTGAATGCTATTGTTAATTTTTGACTGGATTGGGTCTTCATTTCGTATAATTTATTTAGATAATCTCACTGTTCTGGTGTAATTGTGTAAAGACTATATTGCGACCTGATTGCGAAATATACCGGTATCGTGATCAGCACTGATCACAGTACATTACATCTTCCATTTTTAAAAGTCGTAAAAAAACAAATTCAAATTTTGACCATCAAATTTTTTTAGACATATCAAAAAGATATCATCAGAGGGCAGTTCTTGTCATTAAATGAAGACAGTTCATTTGTTTGCGATGACAAAACCTTGGATTACCATAGCCAGGGCCACTGTGCTCCCACAAAGACAATCGGGATGAAGTGTCATGCCCAAGGATCCAAACTAACGGGTCAGAAGGAATCGCGGTGGCTCAGTAGGTAGAGATGCAGGCTGCAAGCCGAGAGGTCCTCGGTTTGAATCCCACCTCTGACAACCGCGCTGTATCCTTGGGCAAGACACTTAATCCCGATTGCGCACGCAATCGGGATTGTGGCGTTGTGCACTAATGCGTACTGCACGTCGGTGGTGCACTTGTCTTTAACCAGTGCTAAGCCTGCTTGTGTGGAGTTAGTACGTTGGGGAGCCTGCCAGTTGCTCGGTGGTTCTCTTCGTGTACTCCGGCTTCCTCCACGAGTGAAACATGTCCGACACGAGGTGACTCTGGCTGTCAAAAGTGTCGTTAAACTCCAATAAATATATGAGTCAGGATCAAAACGCCTGACATCTAATGTTCTAATCTATGAGCCAACACGCTCCCTAAGTTATGCACTAACTACAATGAAAATGAATTTAGATCCCTTTAGCCTGCGCAGTCCACTCTCAGCTGGTTTGATCTATTCTTCTACTTCACACATCTTCCATTGGAGCTGGAAGTAGTCGAAATAAACCTAATCAAGATCAGACCGTTGTACAAAAACAGTAAAAGAGACAAAAGGGTGATTGCACCTTTGGCGACAAACAATTAGTATCTGTGATATAACTGGCACGAAAGGACGTCGTAAGCCGTTTCGAAAGCAGAGTATATTTATTGCCTTTCTCACACATTTAACCCTCTACTCATTGATATCAAAATAAAAGAAAATAAAAAGCAAATTTCCCTTCGTTCAACTTGGAATTTGACCAATGCAGTCTTGTTTGACAGAGCTCAATGAGCACTATCAAACGAAAGTGAATTGGTTAAATTCATAGTTGTATTTATTTATTCGGGGTAACCTCTTGCTTGACTGCTGTACGGGTGGAAGAAGCTAGAGTATCCGAAGAGAACCACCGAGCAGCGGCGAGCAACTGTCCGACTCCCCAATGTACTAACTCTGCACAAGCAGGGTTAGCATTAGATGAAGGCAAGTACACCATCGATGTGAATTACGCCTTAGTACACAGCACCACCGAACTCCCATGTGGGCAATCGGGATTAAGTACCTTGCCAATGGACACACCAAGTTACTTCTGGTCAGGATCGAACCGTGGACCTTTCGGTGTGAAGTTCAATGCTCTAGCGTCTGAGCCTCCACGCTCCCTAAATTCCTAGATGCATTATGGGGAAATTGTAGGTTGAATTTGATATTTCGCTATCAGTGGGAAGAGGACTAAACACCTTATGGTGCCCTCGTCAACACTGGTAAAGCCATTTCGGCGTTCGGATTTTATCCAGCTACGAGGCCGAAAGCATGATTCGGTGCCTCTACGAAATATGTGCAACCCTATAATCACACATTCATTTACGTAGGTCTGCCATAGACCTTGAACAGGAGATCACACTAAGGACACTAGCTCATGATATAACTCAATGGCGAATATCAAACGCTTCAAGTAAAATGATAAAAAAGATATCTAAAGTCTTACCATTTTCACATCTATCTCCATTGAATCCATCCATACATGAACATGAATATCCGTTCACACCATCGACACATGTTGCGTTGTTCATGCAAGGGTTACTACTACATTCATTAATATCTGTAATAGATCATGAAAAACAAAATATGAAGGGAAGGAGGGAATTTAAGAGAGTGTCAAAGCTAAAAAGCATACATTCATACAGCTGAAATCCACGTTGCGCTCACATCACCAGAGATGTAGGACCAGAGGGCACAGGAGACACGTGTCCTTGTAGCAAAGCGGGGCATCGCCCCGTTGATCGTCTTGTGCATTTGGAAGAATAAGGTTAGGACTTCAAGGACTTCAATAGCCTCAAATGTCTTTTAAACTGGAAAAGGTTCTTTCACGGTTGGCTCAAGTTATCCACGTACCGCCTTGGTATTTCAGCAATCATGTAAATAAAGGAAGTTTCAGCAAGCAAGTAAATAAATTGGAATGTTCCAACTCTCGGCAAGTACTTTTCTATGTAAATTTATTCTGTTATTAGTCGATACAAGCTTATTTATCAATACAATTTAATACACGAAAATCAACGAAGTTCGTTTAACTAGAATGGCGGTAGTTTTTTTTTTCTGAAAGCAGTCACAATCTGCCCAGCCACAAATTTACCAACAAGATTCTGATAAGCACACGTCCATCGGATGTGGGCGCTGACCCGAGAATGTCTGATCTGGGCTTCCGCTGGCTCTTTTATACCCAGTGGAACGTGACTGACCTTGAGCAGGATTTCGTAATACCTGCTGAACAAGCATCACGCGATTTGGAGTGGATTAAGTGAACACGAGGCACCCTTTGCCAATGAAACCAAAGGATTGCCTCCAGCAGTCAGTTCCCATACTTCCAACAGGAATCTCCAAACTTCAATAGTCGTCGGCCTGGAGGATGTTCTGTTAGATATGTACGTGGTAGTTTAGCCAGTACTAGTTAAAACTGACTAAGTATCGCACCACTGTTCTATTTCTGCAAATCTGGTATGACATGGCAGAACAATGGAACAGTTTGACGGTGAAGTGCCAAGTTAAAATTCCTCCTCATCAATAGAGGAACAACATCTTATCAAACTTGAGAACTTAACATACCAAAACGTCCGAACGTCGTCAAACTTTTTGTACAATTTTGAGTTGTCTAGGTATAATTGACTTTATAGATGTCTTCTCCTCACCTTTTGTAAACTGTTTAACAATACTTTGACAGTATTGTACCCATTGATGTGCACACCTGCAAGCACATATGGTGTTCGACTTAAAACAACCGGTACTGTGATCGACAGATATTAATAACAAGGTTTGTGATTCTCAGTGCTTCTCAACAATTAGTGCAACACAACTTTAATATCTTTCTCTGCTATACAATTATAGCCTGTCAACCGAGTACATTCAAGTACTCTCTTAATATTTTATTACAGTTTACAGGAGGATGACCCTTTTTAAACATTACCCAGCATAATTCTGCTAAACCAAAACTGTCTGGAAGAAGTGATGACTTTCGGACGTTTTGGTATGTTAAGTTGTCAAGTTTGATGGGATGTTATTCCTCTTCTGATGAGGAGGAGGAATTTTAACTTGACACTTAACGGTCATGTCATACCTGATTTGCAGAAGTGGAACAGTGGCGTGATACATGTCAGTTCTGGACAGTTTTAATTAGAAGTGGCTAAACAATCATGCACACATCTAACAGAACATCCCCAGGCCAACGTTTATTGGAGATTCGTGTTAGGGTATGGGGACGGACTAGTGGAGGCACTTCTTTGGCTTCATTGGCAAGGGGTGCCTCATGTTCACTTGTTTCACTTGAAATCGCGTGATGCTTGTTCAGCGGGAATTATGCAATCCTGTTCAAGGCCAGTCACGTTCCACTGGGTATAACAGAGCCAGCAGAAGTCCAGATCAGACACTCTCGAGTGACAGCCGACGGACGTGTGCTTATCAGAATAGTGTTGCTAAATTTATGGCTAGGCAGATTGCCACTGCTTTCAGAAATAACTACCGTCACTCTAGTTAAACAATCTTTGCTGAATTTTCCAGTGATAAACTGTATGTTCCAATTTATTTACTTGCTTGTTGAACCGCCCATTAGCTGAAGCTTCCATTAATTGACTGACTGCCGGAACATCAATACGGTACGCGGATAAATCGGGTCAATCTTGAAAGAACCTTTTGCAGTTTTAAAAGACATTTGTGTCTACTGAAGTCCTTGAAGTCCTAACCCTATTCTTCTAAATCCAATAGATGATCACTGGGGCGATACCCCACTATGCTTCAAACGTACAGGCAGATTTTGAGTTTGGCCACACTAACCATGTGAGAGTAAAGATACACTGCATCGGGAAATGCAAATCAGCGATACATAGCATCGGGAAATATTGGAAAACCAAGTGCTGTGAGAAAAATTCTAGAACTGTGGACTGTGAACAGAGAATTCATTTGATGTGGACTGCGAACAGAGAATTCATTAGATAGACCGTGAGTACAACATTTAGTACATTTCGCATTTTAATCTACAGAAACGTTCACATTGTAATTGAATAATATGTCAACCCAATTTACCGAGAGTCAAATAAAGGTTGAAATAGAGAAGATCGCGGCCGAAAAGGTAGGCAAACATGTATCAAATTTGGAAAAATAATTTGAGGAACTGACAAAAAGCTGAGATTTGTTGAATTGTGAACTTGCCGAAAACAACGACAATAACGCAATATCATGACATCATGATCTTCATTCATAAAAAGATCAATTGATAGACGCTGAACGATCGCGAACAAGTCAAGAAAGGGTGGAAGATTGAAAGATAAATTGGTTATTATCACCAAGAGGATTTCCGAGTCGGTGTATTGAAGTCGAGACCTCATCTCTGGACATATTGTCCGCTGAGTTCCAATGTGTTCTATGTGCCAGAAGGCACATAGAACACATTGGAACTCAGAGGACGATATATCGACACATCTGTTAGGTCGATTTGAGATATAACCCAGAGGCGAGGTCGTGACCCAATATACCTTCTCAGAAACCCACAAGTTGTTAATAACCTGCATATATTCTAGCGCTTTACCTATCTACAAGTTTCAAATTTGGCACTCTTTGTTTCCCAGATTTCCATTCCCACAAAATTCCAGTGTACTTGACATCGAATGAAACATCATATAATACAAACTTGAAGATATCATCAACAAAACATGGGTTCATCAAATAAATTGATATTGATATCTAGAGTCTTACTATTTTCACATCTATCTCCATCAAATCCACCAGTGCATGTACACATAAAAGAGTTCACGCCATCAATACATGTTCCGGCGTTCTGGCATGGACTACTGTTACACTCATCAGTATCTGTAAACAAGATGTGGAGGTAAAAATATCAAGGGAACTGGAGACGTTAGAAGACACAAAGCTAAAAAGATGCAGACATAGAACGACAAGCCCGAGGCCTCGAGTTTAATCATTCCGTGATTGCACAAGTGCCATATTGATAACGCATTGACACAGATGTGCCATTCTGTGTTTATTACACGCCTTCACCTCTATAAAAACAATTATTAGAAGGACACTCAGCAATTCATTTGACAACTACCATCAAAAAGAACACATTTTATCGCCAACCAAAGTTGCAAGGGGAACCCGTGTAACTATTTCGTTTCCCTGAGTTCCAATGTGTTCTTTATGCCTATTGGCACATAGAACACATTGGAAGTCAGGAGACGATTTGCAGCTATCGCTGGGGATTCACAGTCTAATTGCGTTGTACGATTTGTAGAAACTTCCAGTGAAATTTCGCTTCTATTTAAAAAACCGTCCATCAACGATTTCCGTTCGGCACATATGTGCGGCACAGATTTTCATTTTTCGCATGGTTTAGTGTTGCTGTAGATGGGGATTTCAAAGAACAGGCACGTAATAAATGCATATAGAACTGAAATTAACTCCTGGCATCCTTTTTCTGGAAACTTACCACCCTTTGAATGCTTGACTGGATGTGCGCGAAAAGCCACTGTCAAGAGTCTGTTCGGAATTCTGAAAGCCTCTTCAATGGCTTTGCATTGCATGCCTTAGCTTGTTGTTTTTCTCGGCAGTAGAAAAATGTTTGTATAAAACTGTTCGTTCCATTTTATTGGAGAGTGCTAAATAGGCCATCTCCAATAAATTGTAGTAGTACAATAATTAATAACCAAATCTTGCTAAACCAGCAAGATTTGATTATTAATGGTTTGGTTCCCCTTGCTGGTAATTACACCCTTAGTTTCTTGAGTGGAGAAATATAGAATAATAGCCGAGTGGTTAAAACCCTTATTCTACGAGTGGTTTAAATCTGATTACCGGCCCTAGTACCTATTTGTTTTATTTATGCTGACTTTGTCACTTAAAATGGAGAAAAAACGAAACTTTCTATCACAAACACACGGGTTTGTTTTGTTTACATCTGTGACGGTGGGCAGAACTACGGGCTGCACGTGAATGCTTGATTCACAGTTAAACACATCGTAAATTGGATTGAATTTACCTTACATTTTCAGTCAATTTATTATTAAAAAATTCTTAAATTTTATTTTAAATATTTAAATATAGGTATTTTAAACTTCATAAGTCATTGTACGCAGTAGAACGTCGTATGTTTGAATGAAACATTGCGAAGTGCGAATGTATCGAAATTGATAAATTGCATCATGTCAAAGGTCAACTTGGATGAACTTCCGATTATAGGTGTAAATTGTTTTTAACCACAGTAGAAGCTTTACACCGGTATTGGGGTTAAAGGCTAAAATTTAACATATAGGCTTTTTACAGGTAGTAACATAGGCGAGCATGGTATACGTTACCTGTTTGCGCTAGCGTTTTGTGAAAAAATATCATGGTCCTTATTACGCACAATATTGAAATGTGATGGCCAAATGACAATCCTACATAACACCTAAGATGTTAGTGTTAACCCTTTACCAAACGTAATGACCATGTATGGCCTGCGCTGTTCACAAAATTCGCCATTCAAATTTCATCTTTTATTTTTTGTCTCAAAACTGTAGCGTATGACACCTCATTGGAACGAGCTCAACAAGCTCGTTCCAATGAGGGGTCATAAGCTATGCGTTCGAGACAAAAATGAAAATGTTTAGTCATTCGAGAAGTTTTTTTTGCGAGTGTCGTCTGCTGTTCACATCACATCCACAAATCACTATAACAGAAACATTCTGTTACAACTGTGGAACAAAATTTTTTTAAGACACTACGTTTTAATGCTTCTTTTATTGCAAACGAACAAATGTTGTGATCGTGGAACATACCCAGATATGGCCCAAGTGGCTCAACTTACATAAGCTGTTCACTCATCAAAGATCTATGTTCAAAAGATATCCATTTGCACTACAAATGTGTTGGGTACATCTTTCCATGGGTCTTCCGTGATAATTTGTGTTAAATTTGGACTTCCCCCATCAAGCATACCGACTCCTTTTCTCATGACTCCTTACCTACCTAACTGTCATCTGCCAATCCCATTTATTCATTATATTCTCAATAAAACGTATTCTTTTGGACTGATATTTTGAACTGAAAATTCTGGAAGAATATAGGCGAGGGTCTCCTTCACCAAGCAACTTTTTCTGGCACTCCACATCGTCTAATCCTCTATAGAGTTAATGTCCTTGAAATCAAACTGAATAATATATGATACTGAAGGAAAATGTAAACAAAAACTTACAGATGACAAACATTTCTACAGGTAAAATTATAATAATATCTAAAACCTTACTATTTCCACACGTATAACCATCGTATCCATCCATACATGTACATGAAAATCGGTTCACACCATCAACACATGTTCCGTTGTTTTGGCATGGGTTACTGCTACACTGATTAATGTCTGTAATAAAATGGTGATCGTTAAAATATAAATGGAACTAGAGAATTTAATAGAAACACACCTCATAGAGGACTCGGGCATAACACTGAAATGCACGTTATGCTAATATCATTTTCCCAAAGACTGAACGGCATTTGAATGCTTACATATGGTCAGTCAATCTGATAAATGCCTGCAGTTTACAGTATTTTATATGGATGTTTTTGGTGTGGTTTTTTTTGCCAGATATAAGTAGCAGAGTAGAGTCGCTATATGAATAAATACACAGAGATTATTACCACTGTGTGGGTTTCCGATATGGTGTATTGAAGTCGAGACCTCGTCACTTTGCATAAATCGACCGGTCCGTTGGGACGAGTCGATATATGATCCCGAGGCGAGGTCGAGACTTTAATACACCATCTCGGAAACCCACTTTGTGATAATAACCAGTTTATCCTACAATATTCCTCCCGCTCTTGACTTGTACCCGTATATTTTGACACTTATTCAGCAACTATGAATTGATTTTTTTCTGAATAAAGATTATGACGTCATACTATTGCGTTCTTGTCCTGCTCATGGCTCAATCCCTATTCATTGTTCTGGTTGTAATATAGTCGCCGAAGTTTACAGCAGTGTTTCAACTGGGCGTTTCTTTGTTTTATTGTTCAGGTTTAACGCGTTGCAGGCCTATATCAAAATATCAAAATGTCCAAAAATGATCTAGTCTAATTTATTTCATTGAATTGTGGTGTCATATATCATTTAGTTACTGTTATCAATATGTGTAATCAGTTCTCGACGAGTGCAGGTAGAAAACGTTCTTTCTGAATCGAATGATCGCGCGTGCGGGTGCTATCCTCAATACAGATTTATATTCGGTCCAGATGTTTTAACTTGTATTGGGGAAAACACGTTCTTGTTGTAAGATAAAGTATTTTATAGCATGATTACCTATTCTACAATATATGAAAAGCCTATGGCATAATTTTAGCTTGATACACCAACTATGGCGAACACGCCAGCAATGGGGTTTCAATAGTTACAATTTACACCTACAGTGGAACTACATCCAAGTTGACCTTTGGTGACGTCGACCTGAATGCAAACTTGCCTAAATTTATCGCACGTCTCCTCGCGAAGAGCGAAGTGAGAGTGGCAATTATTTATTACATTTTTAAATGAGTTTACCCCATAAAACACCAAAAATTAACAAACATGCATTGTCTCATGTTAATAAAGCATCAACAACTCGAAATAGTATGTTATTATGTCATTAAAATGTAAAAGGCCCTGTTTCTTTTTCTATTTCGTTTCGGTGATAAAATTGACAGCGGAAGTACCGCCCTCCAATGCTCCTGTAAACAAAAATAAATTCGCACGTATGTACGGCTGCTGCTCAGTAAAATCGAGAAAAAATAACAACGACTCTTAATAATCTGACGATCATGGTATAAATAAAATATACCCAAAGTACCTTGGTATTCCAAATGTTCACCACTCGTGGTGAACATTTGGTACACCAAGTTACTATGGGTATATTCTATATTTAGTCAGATATTTTGGTATTTTTCGTGCCGGTTATAACAAGTAGAGTAGAGATCCTATATACATAAAGACATATGGAGGACATTAAAACTTTTCGAGTACAACACTGCCAACTACAGTCAAATATCTCCAACACTCCTAGAAGGAAATGAAATCTTAAGTGATCCACAAACCATATCGCGCCCATACTGAATAGATATTTTACTACTCAAAGCAATGCAATTATCGATAAGGAACTCCCCAGTGTCCTCTTTACCTGGCACGAAATAAACGCCCTTCTTGACGTTAGCCTAGATGAAAACCTATGTTTAATTTTTGATGTCCAGACGACTAGCTTACAGACGGATATAGTAGTTTTATCTTTTAAAATGTTTGGCGTTTCAAGTAGCGGTATGTTTCTTCGGGCTATTCAACAAATTCTCTCAGGGTAAATTTCACTCCATCGGGAAGCATATTAATTTTATTCCAGTCATAAAAAGTCCACTGAATGTAAAAGAAAATTATTAACTCGTGCCCCTGGCTAGTAGTGAAAGTAAAGTTTGGAAAAAGGATAATATTTCAATGTGTTTTAGCCCCCTCATCGATAACAAAAACTATTGCTTGACATGCATTTGGACTTCACACCACCACCTTGCGGGTTGTCTCTCCGTTGATCGATACAGATCACAATATAAAGGGACATCTGTCTATTTTTTCCAGTTTGAGGATTATCTAAAGGGATGAATTCAGGTAATGGTAGTTAATGGGTGAAATTCACGGGAAACAAAACTTTTCCAAGCAAGACTCTCGCAAGGAAAATGAAAACGCGGAATTGCTACTTGCATTATCAATATCACTGGTGAGAGAAACGATTGTTTCAATTCGATTAGATCATATTGCCAATCCAAGGCGTTAATTATATCCACTTTAATATGTGGCCCCTTACGTTTAACTGATAAAAAAGAAATTCACTCTATTGATAAAAGTTTTGAGACATGTGCAATTTTCTGCGGCACTTTGAAAGTTTGACACATATTGTCTTGTCTTTAAAGTACGCCAATATCGTATCAATGGAACACTAATTGAATGGATTAGCGACTATTTGCATGAAAGAAAGCAGAGTGTTCCTGTTAAAACTACCTTTTCTGATTACAGGCTCATGCAATATTTCCGACTGAGAAACACAATAAAGTATATTTCAAGTCATTGGATTGACCGGGTTTCGAATTCCTGCCGAAAAAGTATCCTGTGCCATCCATTACCTAGCGAAAATGTCTCCAATATGCATCGACTGACCACAAAAGTGAAATGTTACCAGAACAGACTACGGAGCACTGGGACAAGCAAGGATATTCTTTCGGCATGGATTCGAACCCGGGTCCACCCAAACAGAACTTTGTACATAACCGCTCAAACTCAAAGCCTAATTCTGCATAATTATGTTTTTTAAATATTTTTTTTATTACCAGTAGCATGGCAGAGGTTAAATATGAGTGGTTCAGAACAGAATCAATCGATTGAAAAAAAAACGAGATGAATAGTACAATCGTGGATTAACGTCAAAAATGCAGGGGCAAATTTCATTGGAAGCAAACAACAAGGGAATCTCGAATGCTTCAACATATTTGAGAGAAAACAACAAATCATATCAAAACCCTTAGAACATGATGAGCTGGTTTCTTATCATATACTACTCACAACTTGCTAAGTATCCCCCACCCATATACATCGACATATTTGTATTTAAAAGGGTAAATGTATGACATCATTCAAGTCACAAACCACAGAAAACGTAAAATCTTATCCTTACACTTTTAATTTGTTGTTACACGTTTGTAATCAACCATTGTCAATCTTGGGTTGTAAAGTGAACCATCTCCTTTTCTGAGGATCCCAAATCTTATTAAGCTCATTTTTAGATTACTGTTAACGTCTTCCTGACTTTATCATTAGAATTTCGAATTTTACCTAGACCGTCTACATGCGAAAATTAGTATCTCTTATGCCTATCGTAGGTCATGTGAGTCTCTAAAACACTCAAGTGGGCTGCGGCAGTTGGGAATATCAAAGTGTGGTCTCCAGGGCCTAGAATCACTTCAGACCTCCAGGCAGGCTTGAGAGAATATCTTGTATGTATTGAACTGTCAATGCTACAAATCTGCAAATGAACCCCATAATGCAACTGTAACTACATCTACACAAACAATCAGTAACCAATACCACACTGCTGAACTACATGACAGAAAACACATAGAGTCCATGTTCGTCTGCACAGAGGACACAGACAATACAGGGTTGAGTGGTGTAGAGATCTCTAAACTGGACACAAACTTAATAGCCCAACGTCTGTTTGCATAAGAGTCAGGATGTGGGAAGTTGTCAATTTGAATGACCACATTGACCACTGTCTTATCCAGAATATTAAATGGTACAAAAATGAGATCCTGGAACCTTTTTGGCGACCGTATGACTTCATCCTAGTGCATTATAATACCAGGTCTCATCGCGCCAGATTGTTGTTTCATTAAGTGGAGAAGAAAGCAAATGAGTGGATGTACTGGCTAGCACGATCACTCGACCTCAATTCCACGGAGCACGCATGGGATAGTCTCCAGATTACATGGCGACTCCCTCCCCCCACCGACCCACACCTAAGTTAATACCCTCCAAGAACTTGGACAAACGCTTGTTGGTGAACAAAATTATTTGCCACGACAAACATTCCAAAATTGGTCTAAAGTAATGAGGAAAGGTTGTCAGAAAAAAATGTTGAATGCCAAAGTGGGTGACATTGCATACTAAAACTGCTTTTCTTGATATGAATAAAAAGTTATTGATAAAACTGAGTTGTCCTCCGAAAAAAGGCTGACCAACTTTCTCACATTCCTTGAACTCATTTTGTATGATTACACACAGGTAATAACAAATGAAAGGGTTACTCGAGAGGTTCTGAACTGAAGAAAGTGATAGAAACCGCGTCGGCTTTTTTGTGTAAAGGCCCCCACGGATGAGTGAGATAAAATGGTTATTTGTAAAAGAGATTTCTTGCCAAACCTCTTACAAAATATGGGAAGTAATCTTTCCGATCGAATTGCAAACGATTAGGGGCAAGACACCTAATCCTACCTACCCAACAGGTGGCCTCATCCTCATCTCACTAGAAGCCAAAAACATGGGGATTTTGAAATGCTCGAACACATTTGAAGTAAGTCATGGAGACTGAATTATGTTTATATAGGATGTACACCAGGCCAGGACACACATCAACACCCTTCTTACGGGGTTAACGTATTACTTATTACCGTTCCCTCGGGAACAATTATCTCAGTGGAGCCAAATTCAGCATGGATTTCAGTGAGGACCAGCTTGAAACTAAAATTTCTCCATTTCTTTTAATATAATATTCATAAAGAGGATCATAGATGGCCTCACCTTGCCGAAAGCGAAAGGCATGAGCCAATGGAAATGATTTAACACATTTGAAGAAAACTTTTGATAGTGGCTCCTGTATATTTGTCATATTGAATGGAATTATTACTTGTCACACTTCAGTGAAGCCCATACCAATTATACATTGCAATGGAAATCCGCTACCTTTGTTATTTTATACCTTTAGTTTACCTTTGATCTTTATAAACCCTCCCGCTGAAAATTATCTTTTAAGATAAGTTAGTGAAATTCCACAAACACATTTTCCTCTATTTTTGCTCTATTGGTAACAGCGCTTCCCAAGAAATGATGAGAAGGCATGAAATTATCAACAAAGAAAAAACTTCAATTTTCTTGTTGACTTGTTGACTATAATTAATGTCATTGGGTATTGCAGCTCGGCGACACAAAAAATGCCCCAAGTGCATTGCAAGCTAGGACAAGCAGGTGCTCGGGATAGCTGCAGCTAGCAGTATATAGGCTCTGTCTCTACAGAATGTTCATTAGGGGTTATCGGGGGGCTTAGTACTGGAAGACACACTCTTTCCCCTCAAGGCCAGTGCAGTGTTTTATAATTTGTGGAATGTTTGCTGCAGTTCAACCCACAATTTTGTATGAGCTTCTCGCCTTTGACATTGCACTACAACCCGGGTGGAAAACCCATAATACATTTAACATCCATGATGTGAAATATAGATGGCTTCTCCCCGGATGCCAAATGAGTTGAACTACTTCTCGGAAACTTTCAATTACCTGTCCTTTAGGCCATGTGATTCTGCGACCATATTTGGAATGATCAACAGTGCTCTCTGTGGATCGGAATTTGAAGAAAGTTTTGCTCTTCATAAACTTCTATCGTGATTTCCTGTACGGAAACTATGCATGCAACATCTTTGCCTTTATAAGATAACGGTTTGTTAGAAGCAATCCAGTCTTCGAGGTGGTATTTAGAGATGGAAAAAAGCTCAAGTTATTAACACCCTTGGCAAAGGGATCAACAGTTTTTGTGCAATAAGACTTAAATACTCTCAGTTTATAAATATATTGCCTCTTGGAAAGCTTGTTTCAACAACAGCAGGACCCCAGGGGTATATTTGTGTGATACCAGGGTCAGTTTTCAAGAGCGTGATCAATATGGGTGCGATTTTAGCCACTTTTACAAAAACTACTTTCTCAAATACACCCCAACTATCATTTTCCCTTTGCCCTTGACGCCAAATGCTTGAACTGTCTCGTAGAAATCTCTGCCAGTGCACTTCTAAAGAATTAGTTACAATTAGTTTCAATCAATTCACAAAATCAATGCTAGAAGTTTATGTTATCAATAAAAGAAAAATAATAAGGAAATTCCTCACTGGGTTTTCGAACAGGATAATACGCTTGTCCCAGCAAAACCCTGGGGCGAGTTATTACCCAAACCTTGCTCACAAACGGTATTTTGTCCGTCCTATGTGCTCTCAAACTTTGACGTTTTTTTTCGAACTTTAAAGAAATTAAAAATGACACCCCAAATAATTCCCTTACATTTATGCACATGATAATTGTTCATTGCGATGTTATCATATCAGAATATATAGTGTACAATACCTCGTCACTATCTGTTTATTCCCCAGACTTTCGAAACTCTCGACGCATGTTAGGGTAAAATTTCTTGTGATACGCAATCCTGTGAAACAAGAAATGGTTCCGGGCCAAAACTTCTCGCGCAGCTTGTGTCATGTCTGAAGGGATGCAAGGCACTCTTTTTATTGGAGTTTATTGGAGAAGATAAGAAAGGCACTCTTTTTATTGGCGTTTATTGGAGAAGATAAGAAAAATTAACGTCGTAGCGTCATTAACGAACATGGTGTCGAAAACGTCAAAATTAAATTTAATCACAGGAAGCAAAAAATTGGGTGTATAATAGGTTAGGTTGTCTTAACCCTTTACCCAACGTAACGGCAAAAACCGACCAGCGCTATTCTCAAAAATCGCCAATTGATTGTAATTATTTTTTTCATTTTTTGTCTCAAAAACATAGTTATGTGACCCCTCGCTGGAACGAGCTCGTCGAGTTCGTTCCAATGAGGGGTCATAACCAATGTTTTTGAGACAAAAAATGGGAAAATTAGTTATTCAAGAATTTTTTTTTGCAAGTGTCGTCTGCTTTTTATGTTAGGTAAAGGGTTAAATAAGGAGTTTTCAAAATCCAATCACAATCGCCGAAGATATAACGTCAATGCCGTAAAGGAGCTACGCCCACCTCTTTGTGATAAGCGTTCAGAAACAACTGTCCTGGGTCAAATATTAGAAGGTCTGCAAGACACACTTTTGATTTCAAAACGTAGCAACACATTTACGCTATGACGTCATAAACAGACAAGGTGTAGAAAATGTCAAACATTATTTATTTATTTTATTAAGGTTTAACGATACTTTAACGACAAAGGTCACAGCGTGTCGGTGACAGTTTTACGGGTGGAGGAAGTCAGAGTACCCGGAGAGAACCACCAAGCAACGACGAGCAGCAGCCAGCTCCCCAACATCGTAACTCCGATGTCAAAAATTAAGTTTAATAACAGGAGGTGGAAATTTGGATGTCTATAGCATATGAGATCCCAAACAAGGAGTTGAAGGAATTTATAAAATCTGACCACAGATTCCGAAAACAAATTGCCGCGAACGTGATCCACCCCACCCCCTGTGATACGAGTTCCGATAAAACTATGAAAGGTGCTCAGTCAAACTTTTCATGGAGTTTCGGCAATGTCAGAAAGGGGCCAAGAAACTCTTTTGGTTTGAATATGTGACAAAACGTTTTCCCACTGATGTTACAAACAGACAATGTTCCGAAAACGTCTAAATTCAATTCAATCGCAGGAAGCTGAAAAATGACTGACTGTCGAATAAAATTTGAGGGCCTAAATAAAGAGTAAGAACTTTTTCAAAATCCGATTTCCACTTTCGAGGTTGGTTTTCATGTAAGACGCACGAATTATAAATAACACATAAATATATAGAATATGACGTCATGGTCGTTGAGAAGATAACTTCTCCTCTTTGTGATACGCGTTCCCTAAATAACTAGATGATCCTGAGCCACACTTTCTGCAATACAAGAAGGGTGCAGAATACCCTTTTGATTGGAAAACGTTTATGATATGACAACACAAACAGAAAAAATGCAAAATAAAACTTGAGAAAACGTCAAAATGGACAGTTCATTGCACACAGCTGAAATTATGGAGTCAAGGACACAACGCGGGGGCGCGAATCAGTCGCTGAAACTGTCACCCATCCAATTTCTAACCGCGCTCGACATTGCTTAACTTCGATGATCTGACGAGAACCGGTTACCGCGACGCCACCGCGACGCCACCGCGACGCCACCGCGCCCCCCTAAAATACAAAAAGGGGGCAAAAGACTCTTTTGCTTGGAAAACGTTTATGATATGACATCACAAACAGACAATATGCAGAAAAACGCGAGAAAACGTCAGAATGGACAGTTCATCGCACACAGCTGACATTATGGTGTCACGTAGCATTTGTGGTCCCACAAAAGGCGCTGTTTAGATTCAATACATAATCTCCAGACACAATACATTTGATGTAATTACCATCAGTGGCTACTTCTTCCCATTTTCAAGAGTTCTAGAATCGGCAAAAACAACTTTGTTATGGTTGGCTAATCCACGTTGTCATTGCTTCGATGAATGCCATTCTGGAAATTCGGTTGCCGGGTTCAAACTTTTTAGATTTATAATACAGTTTATATTACATCCCGTGTCTTGTGTGAAAAAGAAACAATCTTATCACTTCGGCGGAATGGAAGATGAAAATGTAAACCGTTTGATCGTTGAGATATTGTTCGGAGGAATCCAGCGAAGAAAGAACCACGTGGAGTTGGAGAAGAACCTGAAGGTAAACAGTCAGGTCAGTTTGATTATTTGTGTTAAGCCAAATAAAAATGTATTTGGTTCTCAGGCAATTAATTTTTCAAATCGATGAGGGAGGGAGGCTTTTATTTTATTATTTTATTTTTTTTTGTGTTTGATAACTGGTAGAATAATAAATTATTCTTAGTCAGAAAAGTTCTTCTCGTGTTACAGGTACTCTCCCATAAGTTTTAACAAGGCAAATGCATACAGCAAAATAATTTCAAGGGTCGGATTTTATGGAGCACATCCACAGAATATGAAGCCTTTTAGTTGTGGCATCTGTACTTCAGAAAAGATGCCCAAATTTGGACTTCTAGCAATTAACCAATTAATAAAGAAATATGAAATGCATATGAAATATGTAGGCACATAGAACATACTCAGGGGACGAAATAGTAACGCGGGTTCTTCTCACAAATTTGGTTAGCGATAAAATGTGTTCTTTTTGTTGCTAGTCGTCAAATGAATTGCTGAGTGTCCTTCAAATAACTGGGGTTTTTTTGTAGATGTAAAGGCGTGTAATAAACACAGAACGACACGCGTGTGTGAATGGGTTAATCGATATGACACTTGTGCCATCGCAGAAGGATATTATCGATTAACCCATTCACACGCATGTGTCGTTCTGTGTATTTATTTCACCCTTTGAACCCGAAAGACCGTTTTTTTTGTTCCAGGATCGTGATACGACCTGATTACACAAAGTAATAGTTGCTTAGTGAATTTGTGTGTAGACCATACAACATTTTTAACGTGCAGCCCCAAGACTGCGCGTTGCAAATATTGATTGGTCTTCCCCCAGTTTATTATAGACTCTACCTGTTGAAGGCAATGAAATGGCATGGTATATACTATTATGGTACAAGGTTAAAGTAATGTCGGGTATTCTCAAGCCTGAAAATAAACAATCTGTCATTTGCAGAATGCGGTCCCCAGAGAGTGAATTTGCTGATGCTATTCCATACAGTGGGCCAATTTATCTTCTGGGTACCTCTTTTTGTTTAGATTTGAGACGTTGATTCAGAGTGAGATTCACAGAGGGTAAATTTAGTGATGCTACCCTGCTGTGCAGGGTAGCCTCACCAAATTCACTCTCTGGGGACCTTATTTTGCAGATGACAGTCTGCTTATTTTCTGGCTTGGGTATTCTTCTCCAAAATGCTCAGGTAATGATTAAACAATGCACACTACTTGTTTGGGCAGGGGAGGTCATTCTATCGGATAACCGAGAAGGTGAAACAAAGGTATTTTATAGGCTGTGGAATGTAATTCATTACTTTTCAACTGGCACTGAATACAGATAGTGTGGACGATTTTCACTAGTTAAATACACTGTAACCTGATTTCAGAACAATGCCTATTACTATAAATGTTGCAGGGGATCCCTTTCTCGTTTCCTCAACATCAGAGAGAAAATCTACGTTCCCGACAGTCGCCGGTAGTCCTCCAGTCCCACAATACCTGAAATTATGGAGTCACGTAGTATTTGTGGCCCCCCAAAGGGCGTTGGCAAGGTTCGAACCTTCCTCTCCAAATACAGGAGATTTGATGTAATTAGCATCAGTGGCTACTTCTTCCCATTGTGGGGAAAAAGGAGTTTTAGAATCGGCAAACAATAATAAAACAAAACAACTTAACAGTTAGGTTAGTCTGACTAATTGTGTTAGGCCAAATAAAAAAAGTATTTGGTTCTCAAAAAATTAATTTCTAAAATCAAGGAGGGGGAGGGGAGCTTTTATTTTTATTATTTTATTTTATGTGTTTCATAACAGGTAGACTGCTAAATTATTCTTGGTCAGAAAACTTTGTTCATGTGTTCTTCCCTTGTTAGAATTGATGGGACAGAGACTACAGGCACTCTCCCGTAAATTTTAACACGGCAAATCCATACAAGCTAAATAATTTCACGTCACAGATTTTATGAAGCACTTCCACAGAATATGAAGCCTTTAAGTTGTGATATCTGCATTTATCATTTGACTCGTCCGTTTTGTTCACTTTAAAACATTTGATATTTTGTTTTCATATTAATCAGTGATAAATAAAGCCTTCCGGCAATTTCATTGGTCAATTTCAAAACTAGACAATTTGATTGGCTGAACAAAATAAAACTGGGCCACATTTTCATAATTTGCATAATTAGAGTTGGAAGCTTTCATTGGTCAATTTCAAAATTGAACAATTTGATTGGCTAAACAAAATACAACTGGGTGACATTTGCATAATTTCAGTAGGGGGAATTTACGTTATCTGTCCTATTTAGGGTGGGTTATATTGTATTAATCTTTTACCTACAAGAAAAACGCCATTCATTTTTTCTTATATTTTCACTTTTTGCTTCCAAAACATAGGTTATGACCTCTCCTTGGAACGAGATCAACGAGCTCGTTCCAAGGAGGGGTCATAATCTATGTTTTGGAAGCAAAAAATGAAAATTTTTAGTTATACGAGTATGTTTTTTCCAAGTGCCGTCTGCAACTCAAGTTAGGTGATGGGTTAAAAAGTCACACTAAGTGGCTAATTTGTGCGTGCGTGTGTCATATGATAAATAGAATATGAAATGAGTGTTTTTCTCATATAATATTTATGAAACTCGTCCGAATTTTCCGTTTGGGCTCGCCAGAGGCTCGCCAAAAAGGAAAATTCTTTGACTCGTTTCAAAAATATTATATGAGAAAAACACTCATTCCATATCCTCTATTTCTCAACTGCAACTGACAGAGGATAGTGTGGGCGATTTTCACTAGTTAAATATATTGTAACCTGATTTCAGAACAATACCTGTTACTACAAATGTTGCATTGAATCCTTTACTCGTCACCATAAAATCTGAGTGAAAATCTACTCTTATATCAACATTACTGACAATGGCTGGTATTCCTCCATTACCACAATATCTGGAAAGTAAAAAAGAATGAAAAGGCACCTCTTTCGAAACTGTTTTCCTCAACTGCATTATCGAACAGGATACTGTTTTTGGAAGTGGGGTTCAATCCAGGGAACGGGAATTTTCTGGTTCTGAAAGTCAGTCACGATACCTGGGAAATTCATTGATCACAACTGGATGGCAAATGTTGCATTACCATTCCGAAAGTCAACCCCGATACCTGGAAATATGTAGACCGGAACCGGGAATCTAAGGTGGCGTTTCGCAATCTTTGATTCCAGGTTCTAAATTATGAATTTCACGGGAATTTTGTAGGGGTGTCCCGAAAATTAGAGTAATCGATTGTTCAACTGAACAAACAAGTGATTAAAAAAATGATTATTTCTCAAGATACATGTTAAGAAATATTAATTTGTTCGGTCTATATATTTTCGCGATGCAGGAATACGGGGTTGCCAAATCCGAACTTGATTGCATTAAAAGACAGAAATCACTATAGTTGCAGGTTGAATTTTGAGACTGCTAATGACTTGTCCAATCAGCTTCTAATTAAACAAATGTAAGAAATTAGAGGGAGGAAATCATTTGGAAACTCAATCTCTCAAGTAAAAATTAACACCACTGATGTTGAAGAGAATTTGTGAACGCATTCTGTAATGTAATAAAATTATTACATTAGAGGCTGAAGATGCTTGTCCCGAACAGTATTTGATTGCATTAGAGGTTTGAAGTCACTAGCTGTTTTATTAAATTTAGAGGCGGGTAATGATTCGTCTACTCAACCTCTAACTTAATAAATCTAAAAGGTTAGAGGTTGGAAATAATTTGCCAATGTATCTACCAACGTAATAAAATGATTGCACTAGATGTTGAAGCCGATTGTCAACTCCACTTCAAATATTATTACATTAGAGAGTGAAAACGACTTGTCAATTCAGCATCTAATGTAATGATTTTATCAAATTAGAGGTTATAAATCACTTGAATACCCAACCTCCAGTGTAATAAAATTATTACATTGGTGATTGAAGACGAATTGTTGTTTTAACGACTAAGGCAATAAAGTTTGAAATATTTATACGTTGATAGGAAGGGCTTCCTCACGTGATATGCAATACGTTTATTACATTAGAGTTTAAATTAACAAGTCGTGTTCAGCCTCTAATGTAATATTTTTATATAAGAGGTTGTGTTGACAAGTCGCCTTCAACCTCTAATGTAATAATTGTATTACACTGGCGGTTATATTACATTAGAGATTGTAACAAAGCCCTCTACTGACTCCATTTTCATAACCAATACGCTGACTATCTTCATAAATACAGTTAAAACTAGAAGTCCTGTCACGAACTGTGCGCTTATCTATGCTTAATTGCGCGTAGGAATTGCACGCAATTGCCATATCGAATGTCATCCAAAGTACAGCAGATTTTCCTGGTTACTCATAGCAAACACAGGCAATGTTTCTGCCAATGGACCTCCGGGTTACCCGGAGGTCCATTGGCTGAATCATTGCTTGTGCACAGGCCATATGTAGTATTGTACAGAATCTGATAGGCTTACTGTGATCATAACGCGTAGACTAACGCGCAGATCAACGTGCTATTTGTGCGCACTTCGTGACGTGACAGGACTTCTAGTTTTAACTGTACATACATACCATGGTAGAATCATTTAATAAGAATGAAAGTTTAGTGGCGCTGTTGTTTCTAAAACAATTGACGTTTTCCGGGAATCTTGTTTATACTGGTCAATGATGATCAAAATCTTAATTAGGTAGACTAAAACAGAATTATAATAGTTAGTTCAATTGATCAATTCCTCCTATACTCCTACACTGACGACACCTCGGAAATCTTGGGGATATATCTGGGGATAAACACATGTATTCTTGTTATGACTAAGAGGAGTTTTCTTTTAAAAAAATGAGAGATAGACTGTTGCGCAGGAATTGTTTTATTTGCAGTTGAATACGATGATGAGGCCGTTGCTACAGATGACGGGGAGGTCATCAGACGTTTTCGTCCCACCAGATCGTCCCATGAAATCTTCACTCTTCGTTTTTGTCCGCTGTGTTGGAAATAAGTAACAGATAAACAATCAGAAATGCTGCACAAATGGCGCCAGCAGTCTTTTGAACAAGCAAACTTTCTCAAATCTAACACAGCAAAATTTGTAAACTTCGTTTTTGGTGGGGCCACATAGGTACGATTAGTCTGTTATAATCGGTTTTCGCCAACAAATAATCGATTAGTAAAATCAATATTTGTGACACCTCTAGCAATTGGAATGACTTTCAGAAGTTGGAAAGTCCCGTTCCCGGGATTTACTCTATCTCCACCCCCACACTCACCCCCACTCTCGCAAAAAAACTGTCCCGGAAGAATATATTGATATTAGCCGTAAATTTAAAATTGTATATGTCACCTTTGATTCCCGGTTCTGACCTACGTATTTCCTGGGTATCAAAACTGTCTTTTCAAAACCGGAAGTAGCCGAATCCCCATAATAGGAACAAGATGTTCCATTTTGCGTCAGTGGGTGTGTTTAGAAATTTCATACTACAATGCAAGGGCACGAAAAGCTGCGACAGTGGTGAACGCATGATCATAATCCGAGGAAGCACGAACAGATAAAGGCTGAACATACAAACCAACGGACAATCAAACAAGTGCAACTACTTCTAATCTCACTCACGCTTCTATCGCAAACGAATAGTTGTGAACGTTTGATAATGAATGAATGGTTGCATGAACGAACAAACCAATACTATTCATCCTCGAGACGTTCACCACTCTGTTGCAGATAAATGAAATAAACTAATCCCAGTACTTTTTTATTACACGCCTGTTCTGTGTATCCCCATCTATAGCAACACTAAACCATGTGGAAAATGAAAATCTGTTCCGCACATACGTGAGGAACGGAAACGTTGACGGACTATTTTTAAATAGAAGCGAAATTTCACTGGAATTTTCTACAAATCGTGCAACGCAATTACAATTTGAATCGCTAAAGATAGCTGAAAACCGTCCCCTGAGTCCCAGTGTGTTCTATGTGCCAGTAGGCACAGAGAACACATTGGAACTCATGGGACGAAATAGTAACACGGGTTCCCCTCGCAAATTTGGTTGGCGATAAAATGTGTTCTTTTTGTTGATTGCTGTCAAATGAATTGCTGAGTGTCCTTCAAATAATTGTTGGCGTGTAATAAATACAGAACGACACTCGCGTGTGTCGTTCTGGGTATAAACCTTTCATCACTTGGTCGCATTTGAAAATGTGTGGTGAATGTTCTGTCAGAAACAGGCATTTGATTGTAATGAAAAGACAGACTTTTATCAACTGCCCCATGCGTCAAACGTTGTCATTCTAGGCTCTCCTTTTGGGTCGTTCCCTTCTGGTTATTTCGTAATTTATCACTTTTGTCTATTATATGAAACGGGTGAATTTAAATGTCTTAACTAGAACTCTACAAGTATAGTTTTGTGATAGACTTCTACAAGTATAGTTTTAACTAGAACTCTACAAGTATAGTTTTGTGATAGACTTCTGCAAGTATAGTTTTAACTAGAACTCTACAAGTATAGTTTTAACTAGGACTCTACAAGTATAGTTTTAACTAGAACTCTACAAGTATAGTTTAAACTAGAACTCTACAAGTGTAGTTTTATGATAGAACTCTACAAGTATAGTTTTAACTAGAACTCTACAAGTATAGGTTTGTGATAGACTTCTACAAGTATAGTTTTAACTAGAACTCTACAAGTATAGTTTTGTGATAGACTTCTACAAGTATAGTTTTAACTAGAACTCTACAAGTATAGTTTTAACTAGAACTCTACAAGTATAGTTTTAACTAGAACTCTACAAGAAAAGTTTTGTGATAGACTTCTACAAGTATAGTTTTAACTAGAACTCTACAAGTATAGTTTTAACTAGAACTATACAAGTATAGTTTTAACTAGAACTCTACAAGTGTAGTTTTATGATAGAACTCTACAAGTATAGTTTTAACTAGAACTCTACAAGTGTAGTTTTATGATAGAACTCTACAAGTATAGTTTTAACTAGAACTCTACAAGTATAGTTTTGTGATAGACTTCTACAAGTATAGTTTTAACTAGAACTCTACAAGTATAGTTTCGTGACAGACTTCTACAAGTATAGTTTTAACTAGAACTCTACAAGTGTAGTTTTATGATAGAACTCTACAAGTATAGTTTTAACTAGAACTCTACAAGTATAGTTTTATGATAGATTTGTATCAACTCCTGCCCCAATTCGTGAAAAGGAAACTGCTTAATTTTGGAATATGGGAAGTAGGATAAATTAAACAGACCTTAGTATTCTCAGCAATGTTGTAAGCTTTTTTCGGTTCAAATGACACCATTTGCACTTAGCTTCTCATATACTGGATACATAAAAAGAGTGTCTTATTTGCATGTAATTCATACATTGATGCTTGTTGTGTGTTTTCTGCACCAAAACGCACTGCGTAGGGCAGACTGTTTCGTATCATTTTGGATAGATCAGGAAAAATGTTTATCTATACTACTCAAAAACAGTACGGGATATCCAAACTGATGTTGATATTTTCGGAAAACGGTACTGGATATGCGTGATTGAACACATCAATGTGTTACCAAGTTTAGTGTGGATCATGAATGCCACCGGCCTACAAAAACTTAGTGCAGGTTTTTCGCACGAGCGCCGCGTTAATGTCTGTGGGGTACGTTTTGAAATTTTCATTCGTACTGGACGGGCCTTTTCGGAGGTCTCATCGTTCTTTTCTTGGTATAAACTCGTTCGTCAGTAGTTTCTGGACGAAACGTAACTTTTGAGGTATGCAAAGACGGACACCTGACGAACGTTTACGTGCCATTGGCATGTTGGAAGCTGGCAACAGACAGACTGCAGTGCTCAAATTCACAACGTTACTCAATCGGAGATTAGCAGGTTGTGGTCATGCTACCGTCAGACAGGCATTGTTGATGACAGACGTCGGTTAGGTCGTCCAAGGGCGACAACTGCTAACCAGGATCATTTCATCCATCCGAACCACAGCATTACGTAACCGCAATCAAAGTGCCTCAGAAATTGGACACAGCTGTACCGAGCGACACATCTGCGAGTCAGTGGTCAGATTATCCGAAATCACCTACACAGCTGGAATTTGTACGCTCGACGGCCTCGAATAATTCCACGTTTGACTGAACGTCACATCGCAGCAAGATGTAATTGATGTGGAGCACTGGGACAATCGCCGTTGGAGCAATGTCATGTTTTCTGATGAATCGAGGTTCACTCTCGACTTCCACAACAGGCAAAACAGAATGTAGAGGCGGCGGAACGAACGATACCATGACGTAACCATTAGCCAGCACGATCGTTTTGGTGGTGGATCGGTTATGGTGTGGGGAGGCATAACCATGCCAAGCAGAACAGCGTTACATGTCATCCAAGGGAGTGTCACAGGGCAGTACTACCGTGACAACGTGATAGCAGCTCATGTGGTGCCATTTGCGCGATGTCACAGCTGTCGATTCATTTTCCTAGATGACAATGCAAGAGCACACAGGTCCCGTGTCACTACAGAGTTCCTCCGGGAGCAGAGCATCACTACACGGCCTTGGCCAGCACTAAGTCCAGACCTTTCACCAATCGAGCACATCTGGGATATGCTTGGTGGGCGAATACAACAACAACAGCCCCCTACCAATGTCCTGGAACTCACTGCTGCACTGCAGGAAGAATGGAATAACATCAGTCAAGCTGATATTAGATTTTGGTGAGGAGTATGTCACGTCAGATCCGCGCTAGTCTCGCGAACCGAGGACGATTTACAAGGTAATAAGGTCTTGGACTGAATGTGGTAAATTCTCTGACTGACCGTCCATGTCTTCTACAGCACAGTGCGCAGAAGGTGTGCATGTCAGACACTCAACTATCGCTGAAATCATTCACCAGATGTCACAGCGCAATGCCTCAGCTGTCTTTTTTATGAAAATATAAATATATTTCTTCAAATATCTCACTTTTATCAAATATCTCCTACTTTTCTTGAATAGTATATTTAGAAAATACATGCCCTCAGATAAACTAAAAATAATATAGGTTTAAGCTATGTCTTTAGCAGTTCGTCCGGCAAGACTATGAAAAGGAAATAAAAAACTAGTAAACTATAAAAATTAGTAAACTATTTCTTTGCCACTGACCAGTACTCAATATTTAGGGAACCCCGTTAGAAAAATACCAGAGTCTGTAAATCACTACAATCTCAGTGAGAGAAAACAGAGACCCGTGTAGGTTCAGTGGATTGACTACGACTCGGCGGTACTCGTGGGATACGGCTAATCTGCTCTCATCAACTCAACGGAATCCAGAACACCAAGTCAGCTGCCGTCATAATAATCTGCATTCAATGATCAGTTTATTGGCATAATTGGGTTACATAAAATTAAAAATCATATGCAGTCTCCAGGCATCCCAGAACACCCCATCAATCAATTGCGTTTGTTACAAAGTTTGAAACCCTTCAAGGAGGGAAAACAAAGTTGCAAACATAACACGACACGAGATTCAAGGTAATGATTATCCCAATTTCAACGCTGCGAAGAAAATTTCAACTTATCAACTATTTTTCGCTGGGAAAATCTACACATAGAGGATACTCAATGAGGTTCGGTTTCAATTGAAATTTCTGTACCAAGTTCACAGAAATCGATCGGAGTCGAGAGATGATGTGCCCTACTCCCACTCCATTTGTTTCCCAGATTTTAGTGAACGAGGTTCAGAATTTTTATGTCCAATCACACATACAGTGGCCACCTGTTGCCAGGCTCACCAACTTACTAATCTGGAACAACCAGAGTTAGCAGCGGTTGAAGGCAAATACACCGGCGACGTGTAGTGCGCCTTGCCAAACAGCACCACCGTGCTCCCAATTATAAACTCAGGATTAGGTGATTTGCCCAAGGAAACAGCGCAGATGACGAGGATCAGGATCGAACCATCGACTTTCGGTTTAACCCTTTACCCAACGAATCGCCCAGATCCGCCCGCGTAATATCCAAATTCAGCAGTTGAAAAAATATTATTATCGAGCTCGTTCCAACGAGGGGTCACATGATATGGTTTTGTTGAAATTTTTTGAAAAATTTTAAAAAATGATATTTAAAATAATAAACTTTGGTATCGTCTGCGTTGGGTAAAGGGTTAAAGTCCAGTGTTCTAACTATTGAGTCACCGTGATCGCAAATAAATGTGTAAAATAAATTTCATCTACATCGTAAAACACTTGAGAAAATTTCGTGAGGCCCCTACTTGAATATTCGGATAGAGTTTGGAACAACTGTACGGAAAAACTCACAGAATCTTGAAAATATTCAAATTGCAGCTGAATTATTACTGGTGCCACACTGAGTGCCAGCAGAATCTTATTATATGAAGTAACTGGTTGGGAATCACTGCAGACAAGGCGAGAAAAACATAAGCTAATACAGTATTTTAAAATGTATCATAATCTTGTACCGTCTTATACTTCCAACAGAACCCCCCCCCCCCCCCCCCCCACCACCACCAATATCACTGAATGAAATACGTGATCTACGTCATGCTCAAAATCGCCGAGTCACTTTCAGTTGAACGAAAAATTATCAACTGTCACTTATTCCATCAACAACCAAAATATTGAATGATATCCCTGCCAACATCAGAGAAAATAGCCTCTTAACAGATTTCAAAACTACCTAAATCAGAACGTGCGCCGACCACTACCATTCTTTTACAATTCGAGATCCCGCAAAGCGCAGGTATATCACTGCAGACTACGATTACGGTGCAGTCATCTTAATGGGCACCTCTTTGTGAACCACCTTGCCACCTCGCCAAACTGCTTATCCGGTGAACGCGAGACATCTGAACACGTTCTTCTAAAATGTCCAAACTAAAATCGAATAAGAAGTGATACTCTGTGCTTACTTCCTTTCATGTTTGACTGTAATACCTTGCTGTGCGGATGAGAGTTTTATAGTACTCGCGATAATCGAATTATATTTGAAGCGGTGCATCAGTTTATTCTTAAATATGAGCGCTTCACTTAATGTTTGAATAACCACAAAGGGTCGGAGGATGGACTGCTCCTGCAAATATGGACACTCAACATCTCCTCGAGATTAAGTTACCGAAAAATCAATATCGATAGAAATAATGGTGCCTCACTGTGTTTTTGACCCGGATCCTTCTTCCCTCATGGCCACTACTACCATTGTGTTAACACGGGTGGTTTCGATCCCAAAAAGCCACGACAGCAGAGGACGCCACTATACAGTATTTTCAAATAACTGTCTTCACTGTACTTACATTGCAAGACACAGTGCGTGGAGAGTGTGTTGTGGATGGATCGCCAGTGGAGTGGAAATTCCGCCCAAGCAATAATTACAAATTTGTGGCAAAGCACAGTAAGAGCAGGCAAGGCTACGGCCAGCGGACCTCCGGGTTGAACACAGAATCTCGTTGGACGGAGCATTGCTTGTGCTTCTTGTCGTAATGTAGAGAACTTGAAGTGATACATTGGATGATAGTTCCGCTATGCGGGTGGTTTGGTTGCAGTTCGCTGTCCACGCGCTGTATTTATCCGGTAAAATACTAGCTGGTTTGCTGAATCACTCCATTCCTGATACTTTACATACAAATGGCTATTAGTTGTTGGTCTATCACAGAATATCTAACTCTACCTGACCGGGTGGGACCTTTGTACCTGTGTTGGTTGGATTATAGTTCTTGACTTTCACTGCAAATGGTAGAAAAGCACATTTAGTTTTTTGAAATTCGTGGCATTTCTCTATATAAATATATGTGCCTATTTGAATACTACTGTCTCATTCTGACATTCTTATTATGTTTCTGTCCTGAGTCAGCAGTCAATACTTCTTGATCAACATTAATGAAAGTTACTTACCTAAGATAAACTATCGCAAAAACCGACAGATACCTCAGTTGAAACAAAGTACGGAATGGAGGTGGTTTAGCAGCTTGCAGGTATTTATACCAATCTAACCAAAACCTCTTTTCTATCATTTTTTCCCCATTTTCTTCTGATCTTCATTATTTAGTTAACAACATATACAATTATCTCTTATTTCCCTCTTTACCAAACCTACTATCTAATCATACCTATAACTTGAAAGTGTAATGAATAATTCACCTTAAAAGGTTTGGACGGTAATCTTGATTGTATGTGTACCTGCCTTCTCGACTGTATTGTGTTCAGGTGTTCTACTGGTGGAAACAACCTCGTGTATGCTTACAGCTTACTGTTGGATCCACATTTACTATAACTGATATTATTAGTTACCCCGTGTCTGATCACGTGGTACGGGTTTTTACCTACCTTCGGCCGAATGGGATACGGCTGGCTTCGGGTAGGTAAAAACGATACGGCTGGCTTCGGGTAGGTAAAAACGATACGGCTGGCTTCGGGTAGGTAAAAACCCGTACCACGTGATCAGACACTTTGTAACGAATTTATCTATTGACTTTCCGTTTTAGAAGTACAATCTATTTCATGTGTGAACACACACAGCATGAGATCTTTTATCTTCCGTTGTTGAGCCATACAGGTTTCTGTGGAATTTTTGTGCAAAAGAGTTTTTGTGAAAATATGCCGATATGACTAGTATAAAAAAATTATGATGTATGGACAATTTGTAGATTTCGGAACGAGGCTTCCACTGGGTATGGGAAATTTTTCAGTGGTTGGGCGGACGTATCATGGGTTTCAATGAATATGGTCTCATACCACGTATCTATTAACCAATCAAATCAAAAAATTCACTTTAGTCAATAGATAAAATTGTATATATTTGAGAACTGGAAATAAATACTGTTTAAACTAAATGTGTAATATACATTTTGTCATCGGAAGATGTTAAGATGCGCGTTTCCACAAAATGGATTCAGTAATGTGATCACAAAAATGTTTTTTATACCGATGAGATGGTGATCAGATTTCGAAACACCTGTACGCCATGTAGGGGGGGGGGGGAGTCGGGATTTCACGAATAAAATATTGCGAATCAAGACCGAATCAATACAAATGAAGGACAATAGCATCTCAGAATCAATGTTCTCGCAATATTTTTCCAGCGGGCGAGACTGTATAGGGCAGTGTGAAGACTAGCGGAAACATGGCTGACAATTGTCGCCACTGCAAGAGATTTACAGGAAAATTAGCTCCCGTTAATTTTTTAAAGCTGTCAGAAAATGTAAAACGAAGGGTATGGGAATTTCATATAAAAATTTAAATTTCGAAATGTTAGCGAGGTTGCATCATCGATGCGCGCATCATTTTACAAAGCTGATGTATTTTCCTGTAGAGCAGTGTTAAAATGTTGAGGTTGGCTTCTTATACACTTTTCCCCCTAATCAGTTTGAACATTTGACTATTATTCTCCATTGAAACCCATATAAAAGGAAGAAGCGGTGCTTTCACCATCTTTTGATGTTCTGGAACTTTTTTCTGTTCATTATATCAGAAGTGTGCGCATCGTAACTTATAATACAGACACTGTCCTTTCTGTTAATACAAAAGTATAGGAGGTAACGTCTAATAAACGAAAACAACAGACAGCTCCGGGCCTGTCTATAGTTTTCGTTTATTAAAGTAACAAAAGGATACTTGGCTTTATTTTCTACAGAAACCAGAAAAACCTTGACTTACCTCTGGGGTTTTGATCATTGGCGTTTTATACAATGTGACGGACATCTATATGCACCCAAAGCTTTTCATAAAAAAACGTCCTTTAGTTTTTTAAATCAATTTTTACAACTAAAATATTGTTTGTAATCCCCCAGTGCAAAGGACAAATCGCGCGGGCTTCAGTAAGCTGTGTTTTTAGGCACAAAAAGGGGAAACTTTCATTTATTCTATAATGTTAGTTCTCTTCAGTTCGCAATCTCAATACAGTGTGACTCCTCATAGTCACGCTTTGCTGCCAGGGGCATCGTGCTGAGGATCGATAAGAGGTTTAAACTTGATTTTCCTGTCTGAGGTGGCTCAGGTTCCGATTCATACAATACATACAGTAGTCCCCAATTTGACGTGCTTGACATCAAAATCCCGGATCGGGTACCACTCTATTCATATGGCCGGGTGTGTGTGGGGGATAAGTCCAGGTATTACATCTAGTTTCATAAGAAAGTATATGTAGGTTTGTTTGAACTTAGTTAGTGTTGCGGCACCGGTGAGTACATCAGGTAAGTTGTTCCAGCTTTTTGTGGTGGACGGGGAAAAGGATTTTTTGAAAGGCTCCGTACTTGCTGGATAATACGTGAATCTGTTGGGGTTGTGAAGATTTTACATTGAGATATCATGGGTTCTGGGTGGTAACACTGCGTTGAGGTATATTGGGGTTTTATTGTTGATAATTTTGAAAAGAGCACAATATATGTGCTTTTCATGTCGCTTCGACAGGGAGGGCCATCCGAGTCCAGCCAGAAGTTGATCTGCCGAGACAGAACGCGTTAAACCAGTGATAATACGCGAAGCGTCAACCTGCAGTCTGTCAAGGATTAGAGTCAAATATTCAGGTGCACAGCCCCATACCACGTCGCCGTAATCTAGAAGTGGTTGAATAAAAGTAAGATAGATTTGTTTCAAGGTTTTCCTATTCAAATTGAATTTGAGTTTGCGAAGGAAAGAAAGGCGGGCGTTGACTCTCTTGCATATTTCAGTCATTTGAGAGTCCCAATTTAGATTAGATTGGAAAATTAGTCCCAGGTGCTTATGATCTTCAGTGAATGAGACCGGACTACTATCGAGGCTCAAGTTAGGATAATTCGTTTCGTCTTTATTGCCATAGTGGAATAGGATTGCTTTTGTTTTAACAGAGTTAAATGAGACAAGCCATTGACAAGACCATGTATTAATTTTTTCAGGTTTCGGTTGAGGGATACGGGGAGATGTTCAAGATTCTTTTTGTTATCAGTTGCGCAGGTATCATCGGGATCAGTCTCGCAAAGGCATCGATGATCTCAGCAATGCCATTGATATAGATTAGGAAGAGAAACGGGCGGAGAACAGAGCCGTGTGGTACTCGAGCCTGTATAGGTCTATAATCGGTAAAGGTAGTTTGAACAAGAACTCTTTGCTTTCTATCATGCAAGTAGACGCTAATCCATTCAATCAAGGTTCCAGTAATGACATATTAACAAAGTGTGGAAACAAGGCCTTTATGCCAAAGTCTCTCAAACGCTTTTGAGATGTCGCAGAAAATTGCGCAGGAATGAAGCCGTTTATCAATAGAAAGACAAAAGGAATGGTATAGTTCTAATAACTGGAAAGTTGTGCAGTGACCTGGAAGAAAGCCTGCTGGAATTCATACAATAAATAGTTTTCTTGGAAATGCCGAAATAGATACTTCAGGACTAGTTTTTTTTTAAATTTTGGCTATAGTTGGTAATAATGAAATAGGCCTATCGTTCGTCACTTCCGATGGGTTTTCTTTCTTAAATATTGCGATAACATCTGCTTTCTTCCATTCAGATGGGAATTTATGTAAATCTAGAGATTTGCGGAAGAGGATGCTCAATGGGAGAGCGACCGAATTCACAGTTTCTTTAAGCATTCTGGCACTAATTCCGTCAGGTCCATTGGCTTTGTTACTTTTAGAGACTTGATTATTGAAATGATGTCATCTTCTGAAAACAAATTGTGTTCAGGAGATTGCGAATACATGTACAAGGGTATGGTTGCGGTCATCGACAATTCAATTGGTTATAAATGTTTCATTATGTAAGTCTGTCTGATCTGCGTCAGTGAAGGCAGTGTCAGCAGTGGAGTTTGGGTATCGGGTAAGTTGTGGAATTGATTTGGATGAATGATTGCCGAGGACGATGTGACGATGTGCCAGAATTGTTTGGGATGAAGAGTCATTTATTTTATCTTGCAATTTTTCTTCGAATTGGGCTTTAGCGTGTTTTTCATGTTATTAACTTTGTTGCGGCAGTGTTTAAATGTTATCCAGTCGGCATCGCCCACGGTTCTCTTGGCTTTTTTTCTGAGTTTATCACGTCGAAATATTTCTGTACGTAGTTCCGACGCGAACCAGTATTTGTCCTCTGGACGTATAAGTATTTTCGACTGAGGTATGCATTTATCAATAATTTCTAGATATGTGTTTACAAAATTGTTTTGTATAAGAGCTATGTCATCCGATTCTAAGACTGTGTTCCAATCCAAGCCGAGGAGAAAGTTAGCTGAAATAAAATTAGCTTCGTTGTAGTTCCGGATTGAGCGATAAAAAAAAGATTCAGTGTCAAAGGCCACGTGGGTATACACTCCAAGGTGGTCAGACATTTCAAGATCAATAGTATCGGATTCGGTTACGAGTTACGGTTACGAGAATGGGGTCGAGTAACGTTTCAGGGTGCGGTGTAATACGTGTTGGTTTTGTTATAACATTTGTAAGATTGAAATGATTCAGTCTATTGTTCAGTTTAGCTTGGCTCTTTAGCAGGTCAGAGTGGAAATCAACACAGAGAATAAGTTAAGTAATGGGTTTAAATTCGGAGCTTCATCAATTGAGTCATCAAGGAGATCCCAGTACTTGGGATCGCAGTATTGAGGAGATCGGTAGGATACTCCCAGAAGATAGCGAAATGATTTCGTAGTGATTTCGAACCACATGATAGAATTGTCGAATTCCAGATTAGTTAAACGTTTGTAATGCAGCCGGTTCGTGAAGTAAGCTGCTATGCCACACCAAAACAGTCTCTGTCATTACGTGCGGACAGGGCGAAGTCGGCTATTGTGATATCATCATTTGAGTCAAATTCTTCGTTCAGATGGGTTTCGGTAAAGCACAGAACATCGAACTCCTCAACTCCTCTAAAATATCAACAATCCGTGCTAGTTTGAAACGTAAACTACGAACATTATAATGGAAGATTGATAGATGGATTGCTTATCGGAAGTAGAATCATTTGGACCTGGGTTGGAATCGATGTCTCCTGCAACAATAAGTAGGGCGGGTAAAATAATAAGACTGTACGGCAATGTTACTCCTGATAATTGCCAAATTAGAACGGATAACGTTACACAATTCAGAGTTGTTGCGGGAATTTTTGTTTTTGGTACTATAAGCGTTCCAACACCCGGCAGTGAAAACCCCAATTGTGGTTCTATACTTTATTAATGTTATCGTCATTTTGCATATTCGTTTTAAGAAAGGTGGTAAAGAGGTCATCAGAGTCGGATGATGGAACACTTGATTGTTGGATAGAAGTAATATCAATGCATTGACAAAGATATTTTATTATGAATGTTTTATTGGTCTGTGTACTAAACCTTTTGGGATGTAAGGGAAGTAGATGTCGTGATCAGGAGATGAGTCAATGTGAAGTGGATTTTTATTTGTTGTTACCTGTCTCAACATATTTACAAAAGCTGGAACACTGCTCGGGCAAAATATAGAAAAACTTGTGAGCAATGCAAATAGCAATAGTGCAAGAGAGTACATTACGGTGGGTTAGGTACTTTGGGTTGGCTGCAGAGTATAGTGAGTGCCTGGACTGGTGTGGAATGAGTGGGTGTAACTATACTAAGACGAATGGAATTAGTTGAATATCGTCAGGGGTCCCTGTTGTGCAGGGGTTGGGGTACAACAAGGAGTGGGATTCTGCGTACACAAAACAATGGAGACAATAAATGTTTGTAGATTCGGAGTTGATAAACTGGGGATTTACATCGTGATTACCATTGTTTATTGTGGTTGTTTTCGTAACAATCGTGTTCTCATTTTGTGCCAACATTCGGTGTGGCCTAAGTGTAATACTTGAGAAAATATCAGTCTATATGATTTCACAATATGTAATAGTTACTAACTGAGCTGGAGATATTCATGAATTTGAACAACCTGCCAACGTGCGGTATGTGGCGCCGAGTCGCGAAGCGGCGAGGTGTTACAGCACGTTGGTAGGTTGTTCAAATTCATGAATACCGACAGCGAGGTAAGTAACTAACTAACACGACCATTCACAGAACGCTCGGACCCAGGTGTGGTAAGTGAGTACAGGTGTTCAAGTGACGTAGTCTATTGTTCTATCGGGTATTTCACGTCTCTTACCAACCCGGAGAAGACAAAAGAATTGGTGTGTAAAAATAATTACTGGGGTTGCACTTCGCACGTAGGTTGAACTCGATCTCATACAATCAGCGTGTCTCGGTGGCTGACTGTGTTCTCGAGTCCAAAATGGAACGTGGCTGCCAAGCAGCAGCCACGCCTCAGTTCGGAAACGGGACAAAGTACTATCGATATTTTGAATGGGCAACAGATAGGTTGATTCGAATAAAAGATAAAAACAACTAGGGATTAACCAACAATTTAATTAATGGAGAGAATGTAATAGTTCAGAATTCCGTTCGACAGATTGTCTCTTGAGTTCTAATGTGTTTTATGTGCCAGTAGGCACATAGAACACGTTGGGACTCAGGGGACGAGATGACTATCCTCATTCATTTTACAAGAGTTAGATATTTTGATTCATCATTAATATGAGAGCCCCCAGTAGCGGTATAAATTACTGAAGCTGCACTTCGCACTTAAGTTGAACAAGAAATCAAATAATCAGTGTGGCTCGGGTGCTGACTATGTTGGAGAGTCTAAACTGGAACGCGGCTGCCAACCAGCAGCCGCGTCTCAGTTTGGAATCAGATCAATGTACCGGGATATTGTGTATGGACAACAGATGAGTTGATTAGAATTAAGGATAAAAACATCTACGAATTAATTCAATTGATGGTAGGAATGTAGTAGTCCAGAATTCCGTTCGGCAGGCGACTATTGGCATTCATTGTACAGGAATCAAATATTTTGGTTCATCATATGAGAGCATCCAGTACCGGCCATAAAATCTAATGTTGGTTGGGCAAGTATGGCCAAGTGAAGGGAGAAGTGAGGTGAGAAAAGATAAATCCATTTTGGACGACCGCAGGCGACAAACTTTTAGTTTTTATTTCCAGATGTTGTTTCGGCGTGTTCTTTATCTTCTTTCCGGACTGGGTGGACTCGGTCTACCTCATCACCTCGTTTAATCGAACACAAATCTAATGTTGGCAGAGCTAGTGCGCCCATGTGAAGGGAGGAGTGAGAAAAGATAAATACATTTTGGACGACCGCAGGCAACACACCTTTAGTATTTAGTTGGAGATGTTGCTACTGCGTGTTCTTGTTCTTCATTCCGGACGGAGTGGACTCGGTCTGCCTCATCACCTCGGTTAATCGAACACAAATCTAATGTGTGTTGGGCATCATTCGTTAAAAATGAATAAATGCATTTGTACAACGTCGAAAATGTTAAACATCTTAATTAATTCACGGTTTGTGGATTGAGAGAACATTTTATGGCGCGAGGTTGAAGATGAGGACACAGATTTCACGCTGCTTCGTTTTCGATTTTTTAGTATCGCGTGCGTTTTGCCAGTATCAGGAATATGACACTTCATTTGATACTGAAAGAGCGATTTGATGACCGTAGTCGTGTCCCTATCAATGATAGGTATATAAACATCAGTATCTATATTGTTCAAGGACTTACTTTGCTTCAGGGCTGCTGTAGGTAACTGCAATCCAGTCCCAACTGCAGGATAAATGATAAACTATATCCACAAATACGAATGTCAGTGTGATTAGTGAGTCACTATTGGGTCGCTGAAGAGTCCACGACTGATCGCAGTTGATAGGATAGTCAGAGGGATAGTTTGCACTGGTGAATGAACCACTCCATTCTTGAAGTGTTATGTCATCTCCACAAGCTAGAACAAAAGTAAAACTTACATTACATTGTAGGGTTCGTAATCTAAGAACTATAATCAGTTACTGAATTAAGCCGAAAAGAAATATTTGTTTAGTAGCAGCACAGTCGCCACGGACTGACCGTAATCCACACGTAGGCAGTGATGTCCACGCATACGTTTACCAAGTAATGAAAACCATCATCAGCCAACTTTTAAGTAATGAAACAACGGGTCGTACACGGTGCTTCATTAATTAAATATTTGATGATTATTCCTATAATTAGTGTTTGGAATCTAATATTACTGCGTCAGTGAAAATATTGCCGACTCGTTGAAAGTGACAAGTCCACGACGGCTGTACAGTACAACTATTTCTATTCTATGTTACTCTCAGCGCCTGTGATTCTATTGCGACTGCAACTCATGTCTGAAGCCTAGTTTCGCGAATCTTTTATTATTACGTTGACAAAGTAAGAATACTTGTACCTTAGGTGTGAGTTCACGGGTCTCATTACAGTGTCGGTTGGGGGCGCGGTGGCTCAGTGGTAGACTGTTGGACTTCTATGCTAGAGGTCCCGAGATCGACCCCCGCCCGGGACGACCCGAGTTGTGTCCTTGGGCAAGGCACTTTATTCCGGTTGCCTACATGTGTGGCACGATGACGCCGTGTTCTAAGGCGTGCTGCACGTCGATGGCGCACATGTCTTCAACTGCTGTAACCCTGCTTGGGCGGAGCTAGAACAGAGTTAGAATTTTCACGAGCTGACAGTTGCTCGTCGATGCTCGGTAGTTCTCCCCGGGTACTCCGGCTTCCTCCACTCGTAAAACTGCCACGGTCACAATTAGCCATGGTGCATAAGTGCGTGACCTTAAACACCAATAAATAAATAACTAAATAAATAAAAATACAGTGTCGGTTTCAGACTGAACTGGCTCGGTCTACGCCCTTTTAAACAGGAGCGTCGTGAGGGGTTGTAAAAGTTATATGTCTAGACTGTGACAGATTAAGTCCAGGCTGACTAATATTCCAGTCACATCATCAAGGCATGGCTTCGTCGGAGGCACTCCTCGAGGCTGTAGCTGTTGGGATTAAGTAAAAAAAAAACTCGAGACGTTTTGGTAATCTTTTGGTAAATAAATGAATTATACATGTAGTAGGCGTGACGTAACTTCTTTTTACGTGACGCGCACAGTACCGACACTCGAAAATTGGAATGCATGTCCCAAACAGGTAGTGCAGACCTTCATTGTTCAGTACAATCGACGTGGACTGATTGTAATCAACGCGTAAACAGTGATGTCCATGCATGCGTTTACCAGGTAATAAAAATCATCATCAGCAAAATTTAATTAATGAAGCACCGGGTCGTACCGTGCTTCATTAATGAAATTTTTGGTGATTATTCCTATAGTTAGTGTTCTAATCTAATATTATTGCGCCCGTGGAAGCAATGTCCTCCCGTGGAAAGTGACTAGTCCACTGCGGCTGTACTGTACGACCTACTGTGTATATTATTTCCCAAGTTCAAACATGTGGACAGAATGGAGTATTTTGCTGGGTACTTTTTTCGGCAAAGTGCGTAATCGTGTAATTTTCACATTTATTTTTACAAACCAGTTTTTAATCTAAGTAGCTTTTAATGCCAGCGACCTCGAACGACGAAATGACCGTACAAGAACCAGACAGCCCACGTGAAAAGAGTACTATATTGCAATGTGTGTTGTCCCAAAACACCTTGGTTATACTCATGTATTTTGCGATAAGATCATGATGTACAGTTTTACGTTTCTATGAGTGGGTCGCAGAACCCTCCAGTTAGGAACATTGGCGGCCCCTGTACCTTTCGATGATTTGTGACGGACCCTAACGACGCACAATTCATTGGTCCAAACCTGTATTATAATAATAAACAAAACAAATAGTTTACTGGTTAACAAGCGTCTACCAAAAAATTATCAAGCACAGCCAAACCTCCATGTAACTGCACGGGAACAGAAAACAAATAGAGAATGGATAAAAAATTATAAATGACAGTGTCAATTTCACTGCAGCTCAACATCACCAAGAAGGAACTGAATTAAATAACTAACTGTATGATGTGCTATAGGAATTGCAGACAGTTTAATTGCAAAAACTGAGGTGGACGCTGGCGGCATTGTTCATTAATAAAATTTTTAAAAAATACGATTGCTCCCATGTAAACGTCACCTTAAAGCCACATATTAGAGTTGAAAAATACTGGGTGAGAGATGCACCCCATGTGTGTGTGAAAGGAGTTGTTGTCAATTTACATGCCAAATCCTAGATGGCCACTGGCGGCCATGTTTTTCAATGAAATTCAGAAAAATGCGATAGCTCCCATTTAGACATCACAATAAAGCTGCATATAAAATTTGAAAAAAGATTGGATGAGAGGTGCGGCCTGTAGGGTGTGCTAATGAAATGTATATGTCAAATCCATGATGGCAACTGGCTGCCACGTTTTTCAACCAATTTCAGCTCACATCCAGGCATTACACCAAAGCTACATATGGAATTCGAAAAAGATTGGGTGAGAGGTGCGGTCTGTAGAGCGTGCTAATGGAACTGTTGACAATTTATATGCCAAATCCAAGATAGCCACTGACGGCAATGTTTTTCAACGAAAGTCAGCCAAATTCGACAGCTCCCATCTAGACATCACCCCAAAGCTAAACTTTAAATCTGAAAAAGATCAGGAAAGAGGTGTGGCCTATAGAGTGTGCTAATGCAATATTGTTGACAATTTATATGCCAAATCCAACATGGCCACCGTCGGCCAGGTTTTTCAAAGAAATTCAGGAAAATTTAATAGCTCCCATTTAGTCATAACACCAAAGCTAAATACGATATTTGAAAAAGATCGAGTGAGAGAGCGATATGTAGGGTGTGCTAATGGGGTTATTGACAATTTTATGCCAAGTCTAAGATGGCCAATGGCGACCATGTATTTCAACGAAATTCGGAAAATTTCGATAGCTAGCTCTCTTTTAGACATTGTCCGAAAGCCATGTATGGAATTTTAAACTGATCTGGTTTAGAGATGCGGCCTGTACGAAGATCGTGGAAACGTTTGCTTCTTGTATGCTATCAGTTACAAGAGTATGATTGTCTCATAGCATGTATTGTGGTAGCACACCCAACTGTCTCATTAGTGTGGGTGGTGACAGCGCCTTCGAATATGGAGAGTACTCTGAATTGACTTAAAAGGTACCGGGCCACAGAGTGCGTGCGTGTTTGTTTGAGCGAGTGAAAGAGAGGTAGAGAGAGCTATAGGTGGACAGAGAGTGTGTGTGGGTTTGTGTGGGCGTGTGTGGGGGTGTCTGTCTGTGTATGTGTGTGTGTGTTGTTTAACTGCTAATTTTTGTTTAATATTATTTTGTATTAGTCCTTATTCATTTATTTGGGTTTAACGACACTTTCGACAGCCAGGGTTACCACCTGTCGGGTATTAATCCTTTATAGATTATAAGAGCAGCATCTGAAACACCACAATGTCACCCATCAGATGAAGTAAGAATGGAAAGTTTCAAGGCTTGTGAAGAAATAAAAAAAATCTGTTGACTGCAATCGTGGATAGCCTGGGCAAGTTGTTAGTGATAAATATCCTGTCAATGTTCGTGTGGCTGCAGGAAAAATTGATGATTCCATAAAAAGGCAAGTTAGAAGGTAGCAGCGTGGAAAAGCTCCAGTTGAACCAAAACACTTTCAGACTCGATGCAATTAAATGTGCACAAAGAGATCAGCTTTGTGACCTTACAGAAATTAAACGTTAAACCTTCAAGAAAACGTGTCCGAAAGGACACAAAGCAGCTTCAAGTTCGTCTGAAAACAATGTGCTATGAGTTATCTTTGGGAAGATAAACCGTGCCAGAATTACTCGCAGCTATCAGTTGCCGCATAAGGTTTTAACTTTAAGTTATTCAAATTAACACTATACAATACTATACTACAGTAGTTAGTGCTTGACATCTTATGCAGATATAATGCGTTTGACATGTTTTCATGTTAATAAATTTCTTAATAGAATTTGAGATTTTTTTGAAATCCTGCATTCATATTTCAAAACCTCTGGCATGGTAAAATTTGATTTTTTTTTTTTTTTTTTGGAGGGGTGGGGGGGGGGTGGGGGTGTAGTTTTCCTAGCTGACACTCTGATTGGGGAGCACATATCCTAGGTGCCAATTCCATTGGAGGGCAGTTTTCATAGCAGACATTTTGGTCTAAATGACTAGATTTAAGGGTAAAAACTCCTTTTTTCCTTTGATCGTGAGATGGGGGTTAAGCTTCCATGCATTTCAATGCCTTGTCCTATTCTCAGACAATAAACATTGTTGTGGAGGATCTAAAGTTACAATTTTAGCTCCCGTACTTCTGGCGCATTAATTTTGGGAAACTATGATTTTCTTGTAGGTTTTATCCTCTCGTTTCGAAAAATCATAGGTTCACTTTTTCTTTTCATTTCCGAGATGGAAAATGCAAGATGGTTTCCAAGAGAGCTGACGGTCGCTTTTAACCCTTTACCCAACGAATCGTCCACATCCGCCCGCGTAATATCCAAATTCAGCAGTTGAAAAAATATTATTTTTCAAAAAATTTCAACAAAACCATATCATGTGACCCCTCGTTGGAACGAGCTCATCGAGCTCGTTCCAACGAGGGGTCACATGATATGGTTTTGTTGAAATTTTTTGAAAAATTTAAAAAAAAAATGATATTTAAAATAATAAATTTTGGCATCGTCTGCGTTGGGTAAACGGTTAATGCTTCAGGAGCACATGCAGTTCACAAAGAATGTCAATTTTTTACGTTCCCCCTTTTTCCTTTGTCTCTGTCATTTTTAATTGTTAACATCCGGTGTTCCCAAAATTATGTACATTATTGTTACCTATTTTGTGTACCTTACCGCCGAAGTATGGGCATATAGAGAATATAATTAAGTTGAAGTTCCTTTGAACCTCAGTTGTCATGGCCAGATAGATTTACGTTTCACAAACAAATTCAACACAAAAAATTCAGTTTTGTTAAGAGAAATACAAGAAAATAAATCTTGATGCAGGATTTCAAATATCAACTAAATGTGGGTATATAATTAGTTTAGAAAGACGGTTAACATGTCAATTAACCCGGACGCCCATACAAGACTGCGTCTTTCTGATATTATTGAAAGTGCCGGGGAGGGTACAGATTGTAATCGATGTTGTCCAACATGCAATGTCAGCCTAACCACTGACGAAATCTCGCGCAGTCATCGAGTTGGTCCGAGGTCGATTAACGGTGCTCCTGATAGTGACGTGCCATAATATTCCAGCTAAATAACTAAAGGATAAGAGATAAGGTTTTCATGGCTCGCTACAAACTTAAGAGTGCTAAAGTGAAATCAGCCTCGCGTTGTTCATCCTCAGGAACACAACATAATTCGGGAGTTTTTATAAATGAAGATCTGACCAAGACTAGGTCATTTATTACAAAACGCGCCCGAAAGTTGTTGAAGGAGCAGAAAATAAGTGACACTTGGACGTTTTATGGGGTCATCTTGGTAAAAAAAGAGAGACAGAAAAGTCCAAAAAATATCTACCCTGTCCCAGATCACTGATGTCGAAAATTTATTTAGATTGTGTTTAAATAAATATTGATCTGATTCGGCCTCAAATTGTCGATTCCCAAAATTCACAGAACTAATGGCCTGGAAAATAGTACATTATTAGCGGAGATAAGTTGTGGGCACGCCACTTCGGGGTGAGGTGTATGTGTGTGCTGTGTGTGTGGGGGTGGGTGCGGGGGAGGGGGTAGTCATCTTGTTTTTCACTCTGCTGGTGGTTCCGGGACTTGATATTATTTCCTTAAAAAATCCTTCTCACTTGGGTTTGTTAATTAACTCTTAACCGTCTGAGTATTTTCAAGATATTTTCATCAAATCTAGCTATGACTGCTGTGAAGCAGCCATGGCTGGATCTGTGGAAACATTCATCCAAATTTAACACAAGAAGTCATTGGTGAATAAAATTCACTTAATTTACAGGAAGATAATTTGATTAAATATAGCTCCCGTGGGTGTATATTGTTTGAATCTGCGGGGGGGGGGGGGGGGGGGGGGGGCTTTTGGAGCTTTCCGGCAAATACTGACAGGACATCGTCGAGGGCATTAATAGTCCAATTGTGTTGTATATGAATCCCCACCTAGGTATAACTCTGAGGGTAAACTGACTTTAATGAAATTCTTTATAGTATCCTGATAGGATTGCACCGAACTAGTTGTATTTCTCGATTCGAGTTATATGCGAACTCGCGCATACTAATAACTGTGTTTAATATACGTTTTTACCACACAGAAATCGTAGTAATATATTCACTGTGCATGCGGGCTTGTTCTGTTACGACTGTCGAGGGAGTCATTTCGCAGACTCATGGATTGTGGCGCAGAAGGTCTTCCGTGAACAATTTGGATAGTATTTGATATAAGTAGTTCATCTCTACTAACTCAAGATATTCATCTTTTGAATTTAAATTACAAATCACAGATATAGGTTCCTCCCAAGTTGATGATGTAGAGTCGTAATGTTCTGATCCTGGGATTATTATTATTTGGCAGACTAAAATGTATAGCGAGAACCACTTTCACACTGTTCAATCCTTTAAAGGATTCTCTGTGCAATCATGGGATTCGTAGTGCATACTATGAGATTCTCTGTGTAAATCGTATTGTTGTTGACGAACGCAAACGAAGGCTAAGGCATTTTGCATAAATGAAAACCATATGGAAAGGTAGGTACCAATAAATTTACCTTTATACAGTAGTGTGACTATCCCTCTGAGTCCTGTTCGAAAACAGTATCTGTTACTTTCCATTAAATGAAAAGATAGGCTGCACAAGATCAGAGGGTCCGCTGAATTTTGGGCTTTGATCTTGTTCGAGAAGCTTTTTTTTCCAAAACTTCGTGTTTTTTCAAATCGACTTTCATGCTTATAATCACGGCGGAACATCTTCCAATCCAAACGGTCAAGTTACATGATCTTCACAGTCACTGCTCCGAAATATTGAAAATCGTGTGATGTTCGGGGGTGGTGTAAAACAAGAATGGCAACGCAGCTTTGCTGTGAGTGACAACGAGGTTTCAGGGTGACGTGAGAATCATTAGGGCAACTTGCGCCACTCTGGTGAGGTGGAATTCGTGACTTATCATGCGTCCTTTGGCGATCTTTTGTTGCACTGGTCGGTCGGTCAGCAGCGGTCAACTCGATCGGCTGGGGCAGCAATTTTGCACCCTTGACAACCAAGGTATTTTATGACAACTGGGAAATATTATGTCGAACCGGTGTTCTACAAAATAATAAGTACGTCTGCGAAATAACTCAATCTTTTATTCAAAGGTGACCACATATGCCAACTATATCCTCTTACGGAATACATGTAAATGATGATCGGTGAAATAGCTTTTTTGAAGTTTCAGGCAAAATATGGAAAACTTGTAAGGTTCTGATATTATCTTACAAAATAATAATAGTTTTAATGACTTGTGTCATTTTCTGTATAATTCATCCATACACATTACGAGTGTTATCGATATTTTTAATAAACACCACCTTCATGGAATTCGAAAAACTCCATTTAAATATATGGGCATGACAAATCCAAGTGTGTGCCTTATCGTAGCGACAGCATATATGTGTACACGTAATGCACTCCACCTACTTGTCCATATACGCCCCACGCTGCGATAGTATGCCCCAATATCTCTTTTCTAGTATTGCATAGTCTTACTATGGTATTTTTTATCAAGGGTGACACAGCATAGTTCTGCCCGCTAAACGGGGCGACAAGTCGAAAATAGAGTAGAATTGAGGCTTGGGGTCCAAACTACTACTATAGCAGCATGGTAAATAAAGATGAACTCAGACATTATAACCCCCCCCCCACCCCCCCCCCCCCCCCCCCCCCCCCCCCCCCCCCCCACACACACACACGGTTATATGTACTCCGTGTTTATTGGTAAAAACTCAGTAGTGCGTATTCCAATAGTCGCATAAAGCCGTAATCGGATCTGAGATTAATTTAAACAATATTTATTCATGAAAAAGTATGATGCATACATATAATAAACTACAACATGATTGTCACACAGAGTGCGCAGTACAATGGTATGCATTAAAGTAATGAGTCAAGAACGAGATTTGTTGAAAGGATTCAGCAGTAAGCTTTAAGCTTTTATAAGCCGTCTCCTCTGGAATACTGACGAAGTTTGATAGTAGCTGCAAACACTAAGTAAAATATTGTTTAAACATAGAAGACAGAGAGAGTAAGGAGAACAGTAGAGAGAATGAGAGAATGGAAAGGAAAGGGAAACTTAACCCCTTGCCCAACACGTGTAGCAGGCGACACGTGAAGAAAAAATGTTTCAATAACTGGAAATTTCAATGACAGTCTCTAGAACACGGCTCACGATCCCTCACTGGAACGAGCTCGTCGAGCTCATTCCAATGGGGGTCATAAGCCATGTTCCTGAGACAAAAATTGAAAATATAAAAGGATTTAGATGGCGATTTTTATGGGTTACACTGGCGGTACATTGGTCAAGGGGTTAAGTAGGAAACGAGGGGACAACCTGAATTCAATGTCCACTACCAAAGAATATTCAATAGGGCAGCCTCAATAGTGTATCGGAAACGGTGGCCCATTTGTGTGACAATCAACACCGGGAGAGTCTAAGAGTGCACCGCTACTTATTGAAAGCGTCCACTCAGTATGATATAGTCCTGCACGGCTCTGAAGACAAGAAGATTTTCGTTATTATTTAGTCGTTCGGATCCAAATAAGAGTGTGGAAAGCTCAAGAGTAAATGGCAATGCATTGATTGTGGAATCACGAGCATCGTTAAAGATTGGGCAGTGCACAAGATAGTGCTCAGTAGTTTCGAGATCCCCACACTGGCAACGTGGAGATGTTGAGAGATGGTTATAGTATAAGTGGGCGTTGATATTACTGCAATGCAGGCGTAACCTGCAATGATAAATTTGGGCAGCACGGGATTTGGCTCCATAATAAAAAATTGGTGGTCGTTGGTTCGCACCATTTATAAACGTCTTGAAGTTTATGAGGGAACAATTTTCTCTTACTGAGGGGGGTAATCCATTCCACTGGTCGGTAACTTCCGGGATAAACGAGGACTTATATAAATTGGTGTGACAAAAGGGAACACGGTGGTTATTTTCGGATCGGAGATTGTGGCTTTGGGTAATAGATGAAATAATTGGTGGCACCTTATTGGATATATATGGAGGTGTTAATTTATGATACATCTTGAAAAATTGGATGAGCTTGTGCTTTCGGTGTCTTTCTTCCAGTGGATCCCATTGGGTTTCTGTGTAGAGAAGGTCTTTACTGCAGCTCACAGTGGCGCCAGTAACTATTCTTGCTGCAGCTACTTGTATTCTCTCCAGGTCCGCAGCTTGAGTTGCTGAGCAGTTGTCCCAGACAGAGTCAGCGTATTCTAAAAGAGGTCGGACAAATGCGAAGTATATCTTTTCAAGGACTTTCCGGTCAAGTGTAAACTTGTGGGCCCTGAGCATGCCAATACGTGTCCAGGCTTTAGCGCACACATGATCGATATGGTCGTTCCATGTACAACCTTTATTCAAAATTACACCCAGATGCTTATGGCTGCTCACCTAAGAGATTTGAGTTCCGCTTAAATATATTGGTGGGTGCACCGGGACATTACTTTTACGTGATATGATCATGGTTTCCGTTTTAAGGGGGTTGAACTCAACGAGCCAAGTTTTAGCCCAGTGTTCAATTGTGGCTAAATCACGGTTGAGTATGATGGCACCCTGGTCAGGATTCTCAGTTATAAGATAAAGGGGTGTATCATCTGCAAATAGACGTATACTGCTAAGTAGGTTTTCAGTAATATCGTTGATGTAAATCAGGAATAACAGGTGAACAAGGATCGAGCCCTGCGGGACACCAGACGTTATTGGTTTCCAAGGGGATGCCTCAGAGGCTACAAGGACGCGCTGGTACGGATCAGAAAGGTAAGATTTTAGGAAACAAAGCAAGTCACCAGATATTCCTATTCTCTCAAGCTTGTGGATAAGACCAACATGCCAAACTTTATCAAATGCCTTGCTAACATCACAAAAGACAACTCTTACTTCTTTTCCTTCGTCAAGAGCATGACAGAATTCATCATAGAGGTCTGTCAGTTGTAGGCCCGTAGAGTCACCTGGAGTAAAACCAGACTGGAACTGGCTCAGTATATTGTTATCACATAAAAATGCCATAATCGTTTGAAGACACATTTTTTCAAGTACTTTACCAGCACAGCTAAGCAAAGATATTGGGCGATAGTTAGTAACTACATTAGACGGGTTCTTTTTCAACACCGGTGTCACATTGGCTTTTTTCTATAAAATTGGAAAATAACAGTTATCTAATAACCTATTGAAGAGGGCCGTAAGTGTGTCACACAATGAGTGACTACATTCTTTTAAAAGCCTGGGACTTATGAGATCGGGACCAGATGCCTTCGGTACCTTAATACTCTTGATTACTTCGTACACTTCCTTGCTTTCAAGTGTTATCTTGTCAAGCGTTTGAAGGGGAGGCAGGGGCGGATCTGGCAAGGATGCATTAGTGTCATCCAATGTCGAAATGGAACAGAAGTATTCGTTGAACACTTCCGCCTTTTCGAGATTAGCTGAATAGAGTTTGTTAAGGTGACTTATAGTAGGGATTCCGGGGATATTTTTACAGATAAATGTTTTTAATGTTTTCCACCACACGGACGAGGGTGTTTCCGGACAACTTAGTTCTGATTGGACTTTCGATATGTATGTAGATTTGGCTTTCCTAACAGCTGATACGACTTCATTTCGTTTGTGCTTATATCTCGCCCAGTCGTGCTATTGACCAGTGCGCTTTGCTCTACGATATAATCGTGTTCTTTGCCTTATCAATAACCGAATTTGGTTATGTATCCATTTGGGCTGGTTAGCCCTAGAGGTTATCAGTTTGTTGGGAATAAATTTAGATGCTGTTTCAAGTAATTGATCGGTGAAGGTGGATACTATAGTGTCCGGGCACGAATGATCAAGCAATCTTTCCCAGTCCACGTTATTGTATGCTGTGTTTAGACCGTCAAAGTTTCCCTCGGCATACAACCATATGCGTCTCTTAAAGTTTTTAGCCTTTTCTTTCCTGAATTCGAGAGCAATATAAATTGGACAATGATAACGAGTCATGTCAGGTATAAGTGGTTCTAGGACTTCACATTCCAGTACATGTACAGTAGTACTAACAGCAAATAGGTCAATTAGAGATGCAGATGATTCGGTAAAGCATGTTGGCTCTTCCACAAGCTGTCTAAGATTGAAATAATTACTTACTTCCTGGAAGCGACCCTTGGGAGAACCATATTGGTTGTCGTTGAAGTCACCAGTAATAATTATGTCTGAAATTAAGGTATCTTTGGCTTTGTCAATAGACGCCATGATTTTATCCCAAACATCTGAGGGACTATTGGGTGGGCGGTAAAATATTCCTAGCAGCAGCGACTTACCATGGGTCATGAACACTTCAGCCCAGATACACTCAATGCCATTCATCTCAAGATCAGTTCTATGCCGAAAGCACAACCCGTCCTTCACGTAGCGGGCACCCCCCCCCCCCCTCCCCTCGACAAACGATTAAACCGTACGGGTTCTTGGAAACCATGGATCATAATATCTGATGTTAGGTCCGAGCATTGAAGCCAGGTCTCAGTGAATGCCAAAATATCACGGGAAAATGATTCATACTCTATTATGTCTACTTTAGGCTTCAGGCTTTGGATGTTCAGATGAAAGATTTTTAATGCATCGGGGGTATTTTCTGTGTTCACAGAGCCTGGTTCAGGGTTTGATTCAATGTCTCCAGACAATAACAAAACCACAGCCGATACCAATATAAAATAACAGATTGTTGAAGTAGATGGCATTGCAGCTGGTATATTTGATGTCGGTCGGAGTTTGGGTCTTTCAACATTCGTACAAAGATCATTACTACATTGGCAGGGTAGGATAAATTTGTTGAATAAAAGATGAAACAGGGTTGATGTCACAGTAAGGCTGACCTGAACCTCAACACGCATACACCACATGTAAAGATGCGCAAGAGCACAAAGGGACTGATGTTTTGTTAGTCTACTTTTCAGGCCGCGAGCATAAACTAGTATTGAATGTACCAATCCGGGCGCGATAAGACTCAAGACTATACATTATGTAATCTGTGGGTGGTAATATACAGGTATCCATGATGCCCAGCGGTTGGTAACTTTCAATGACAAGATCATTCTACAGTGGTACGAATTAAATTCAGATCGTTTTGTACGAGAGTTTGGAAGAAAGTGGATAGAGTAACCTCGAAGAGAAATATAACATAATATGGTAAAGAGAAATGGAGAAGAGATATTGGAAAAGCAATTCATGTGATGATATGAACTGCTTACTCAAAGTCAAACTACATAAATCTCTAAGCGGATATTACAAGTAGAATAAATCAGGACTGGTTGGATTTCTTATTGGACAAAGAGAGCAAAGCAAAGGGGAAGACGAAATAAATTAAAAGGAAATAATATTTGTGGAGATAATAATTGTGGTATTTCTGCTTGGTGAAGGATTTATATAAACACATGTGCCCATACACACATGCATACACACGCATACATACGTAGACATACACATGTATGTATACGTACGCACGCGTGCGCATGCATGCACATACATATCGAATTCGAACTGAAATCTGGAATTTCAGCACATATATACACTCACCTAGATGTTCATACATGTATATATACACGTACGGTATATTATTTATATATATCTCCACCCCCAAGAAGGTAACACACAAAGAAGATCAGCATTCGGTAGTGCGTTTGATTGAGCAGGATCCATCAGGGTTGGTGTACCACTAGCAAGCTTTGTTTTTGGTTCTAAAAATAAAATCAATAGGAAAAATGGTGTTTGGTTCTAAAAATAAAATCAATAGGAAAAATGGAAACCCTTCTGGCGCGAAAATCGAAAGTTGTCAGAAGGGGATACCTGTTGTGCTGGTGTGGTACCGAACAAGTGGATCCACCCTATATCTTGTTGTGAGGTTAATCCATCTTGCAACAGATAAGTTTCCATAGGAAGACGATAAAATGGTAATGATTGTGATATTGGTAATAATGATAATAATAATTCCAATGCCAAGAGGTTCACACAGATCGGAAAATCATGACCGATAGCGCTAAGATGACATCGGAGGAATCGAACATAGAAAACTATAATGATAATTGTGACAGTAATAATTGTAATAATAAAAAAGGCCCTGCAAACCTGGAATTTCTATTTGAATCGAATCTCGAAACGAATCATGTCAGAGATTCGCGAATCGAACCAAATTTTGAATCGAATCGGCGTGCTGCACAGACATCGAGATTTACTACCGATTTCAGTCGTCTGAAGACATTTATGAACAGTGCACTTTGCGTAGAATAGAGCGATTTGGTGAGTACGGGGTGGCATGAAAGATTCGAGAGGATTCAATGTCCTGGATTCGGAACCGAATCGAATCGAGTCACGATTCGAATTTCGAAAATTCGCACGGCCCTAAATGGTAATCCTAATTAAGTCGCTTGCAAGACGGATGGAGATAAGGGTGTCCCAGTTGGTATTGGTTGATGAATCATGCACAACTTTCGGAGAAGTGATTAAATGAGGCATTTATTAATATGCTGTATCCAATAAATGCTGGATTCCCATAGTTACCACGTATATATTCGACAAGGATAAATCAATAACACAGACGATAATGATGTTGATTGGTCGGGGCTTTAAAACATTTCAGTTTGTTTGGGGGAAAATAGAAACTGGAATTAGATATTCACACATTCCAGTTATGACAGAAACGACTTTTCGATGTAGTCGAGTCGGAGAGGAGCAGGTGGAGAATTTCAGCCTATTCGCCGAAATCGCCATTGTAAGTTAATTAGATTCAATTTGTGTCACAAAAATCCAGCTCATGATCCCACATTGGGGCGAGCTCGATGAGCTCACCCCAGTGAAGGGGGAGGGGGGGCACAAGCAATGATCTCGAGACAAAGATAAAATGTTGTAGCAATTCATGACTTTGGTAAAGTGTAATATTCCATTCGCTTTGGGTAAAGACTTATCCACATGTAACACTCTATACAATCCCATCACCATTATATATATATATATACACGGATATCAGATGCACTATGATATTGGATCTGAGATTGCTATCTCCGAGACTTTGTGATGCAGGAAAACTCAGTTCGCTACCAAAACCGTCGCTCTGAAGTTTCATTTGCTTCAGATCTCAACATTTAAAAAAGGCGATTTTGAATTTGGTATCCCGCTGCTCGACTAACATAAGGATCAGTTCTAGCAGAATACGCCGTGTAGCAAATTCTGATATATCAGGGGTCAGATCCCTAGAGGAGGATAGTCAGACTGGTGCAACACGAAACCTTACCAACCTGGCCACCGGAGCCACGTTAGGGAGTCCCTTACCCCTCACGGTGGAGTGTTGCGCCTATTCTACCCGGGCACTACATGGGGCAAAATCGGGAGAGGTCGACTTGGTTGTAAACTGTCGAGGTCTACCATGACGTCTACCTGGCCGACCGACCAGTGCAACAAAATGACGCCCCTTGATACTAACGTCTGTATCATTCAGCTGTGATAAATTAATTTCCTGCGTTGCGAAGCACACTCAGTTATCAAATGTCGTTCTCTGGTAATGCTTGACAAAACCGAAATTTCATTTGTCAATTGTTTTACGCCAATTGCCACAGTGACAATGAACTTCATTTCATCAGTGAACTCTATTTCCTCAGCAATTTTTCTTCTTCAAATTGTTTACATGCTGCGTTGTTGTAGACGCCCGCCAATGTGTACGTTTGTTCGGTCTAGTGAACGATTTGTATTTGATTGTGATGGCCCTTAAAACTTTCCAACTTAAAGTGGATGTTCTTGGGACGGCCCGATGTTCTACATATGATAATCAATTTAGAGTAGATTGATTTGTTACAATTTGTCAAGATTTGTCTGCCCATTCACGTGTATTCTAAACTCATTTATTTATTTGCCACATTTCTTGTCGTATTTGTCCCCCGACAAAGACATTTTGTTGGAGGACTATTGTAATCAGCTGCATGCGTGCGTGCGTGCGTGCGTGCTTGAGTGCGTGCGTGCGTGCGTCCGGGATGATAACTAAAGTTTGGGTCACCGAATCAAACCAAATATGATGTACATGTCCGTTACCCCCAATGATTAGGTGAATCCCGAATATCGGCTGGATCTGATAATTTTTGTTGGAGTTATGCTCCTTTTTCGACGCTTTTCCGCCCAATTTCGCAATTTTGGAAATTTGGTTTCCGGATGATAACTTCAATTTGAGTTATTGAATCAACACCAAATTTTGTACATAGGCTTGTCCCGTGAATACGCAGGTCATGTTCGAACTTAGGTTCGGTTCGACCAATTTTGGCTGAGTGTTAGACCTTTTTCCAGTTTTTCGTCTTTGAAAATTTGTTGTCTCGAAATATGTCCAATGTAAGAACTTGCTGACGGGGGATATAGCCTACGCCTGGCGGTGGCCTTGTTATAATTATTATTAGCATATACTTACCAAAAACTTTATATATCACATTCTTATGGCTTATATGTAATGTTTTCTAATTCATCTGATGTTCTTAACATAAATAACATGGTCTTATTTGTCACACATGTGGGATTTTCCTTTTTTATGTATGTTTTATTCATTTATTCTTACATGCGCTCCTTTATGGACGAACAATTATGTGGACGCTAACTGTAGTTTTTTAAATCGCGCGCGAATGGACTTCAGCCTGTTTCTGCTCGGTTATCCTAGTGTCATTTTGTATCGTTTCTCAGTATACTCTCATTGACATTTCAGGTAAACATTTAAAGCATTCTGTTCACTAACCTTGGTGAGGGGGATTAATCAGCCCATGTCAAAAAAGGTCTATGATCATACATTGATAAACGATGAGTTCTATTTTATTAATCCGTGAATATGAGTTTGAACAGTTTATTTGTGAATATTTTGGAATTTTGGAACGATTTTCATAACACCACGTACCACTATAAAAATAATACGAGTCTAGGTATGTTGAATAAATCTCTGTGTAAATAGGATCCATATTTTATGGATGCTATGCATTATCGGGAACTGGAATTTACTGTTTAGGTATGCGGTATTGGTTAAAATGGCACAAATAGCACCCTCACCAGAGTGGCTGCAGCTGCCGTGATGATTCCCACGTCACCAAGAAACCTCGTTGTCACTCACAACAACGTTGCGTTGTCATTCCTGTTTTACACCACCCCGGGACATCATACAATTTTCGATATGTCGGTGCAGTGAAGAGCATGTAACCTGGCCGTCAGGATTGGGAAGATGTTCGGCCGTGATTATAAGCATAAAAGTCGATTTGAAACACGTGAAGTATTGACAAAAAGCTACTCGAATAGGAGCAAAGCAAAAAATTCGTGTACCCTCCCATTTTGTGCATTTTTATTTTTTATTTAATGGAAAGTAACAGATACTGTTTGCGAACAGGACTTCGAGGGATAGTCACACTACTGGATGAAGGTAAATTTATTGGAACCTACCTTTCCATATGTTTGTCGTTTCTGTAAAATGCCTTGGCCTTCGTTTGCGTTCGTCAACAAAAATACGATTTACACAGAGAATCTCGCAGTATGCACAGCGAATCCCATGATTGCACAGAGAATCCTTTAAACGATTGAACAGCGTGACATTAAAAGTTTGGGCAAATCAACGTTGATCGTGTAATGGATGGTGCGATCTTGTAGACTCCAGTGTATTGTGGTTTACAGAGCTCTTTTTGATCAATCTTGAAAACACAACGATATTTTTTTCAGTGGTTATTTGATTCAAAACTCTTGTCTTCATTTAGACGCGAAGGATCCTCAAGAACTTAAAAAATCTAAATCATTACACTGATATATCTATTCTCCCAAAGTTGATGATGCAGAACCTATATGTCTAGAGTCCAGAATTAACAAGATGCTTTCCCCGGTAATAGTAAATAACGATTTTGTTCACACGGAAATGTGTTGTTTGGATTTTCTTAGAAGAACCGCTCGTATCTCTACAGTAAATACTAACAGAATATAACTGCCAGCAATAATTGTCTACTAAAGTATTTTGTAATCTGCATCTGGTTATTTGTCTGAAAGTTGACACTAGTAAAAGAAATCATAGTAAATCATTTTGGTTCATATAAGGAATGATCGTTTGTTTCTGTCTATTTTTGAGTTATGAACCCCAAAATAAAGGCCAAACTGTGAAATGGGCGTAGCCCATTTACATTATGTTTGGCCTCTCTTCTTTTTTTTTTTTGGGGGGGGGGGGGGGTTCATAACTCAAGAAATAGACAGAAACAAACGATCATTCCTTATAATTAAACTTGAGGGGCAATAAATTTAAACACTCTCTACTCTGTGAAGTTAAAATAAAAACAGGGTCGCATCATGGATCCAAGTGATAACTAAATAAAAAAGGCATAGTTTTCTAAAATTCTGTTTGAAATAACAATGCATTTCAATGAAACATGTTCTTATTGACCAATATTGAATTGTGTAAGTTAAAAGGAACGCCATAGGCCACGCCCACACAAAACTTCAATCTCTTTTTCCACTTGACGGGAGGGTGCTGCCATTCAAAACAACACGGAGTTAACTTTAATTCTGATTTTGACCATTTCCTGAGAAACTGAAAACACAGTTTGTAAATGTGGAGTTCGATATAAACCCAAATGACATGAAGTTGGTTGCACTTTGTCTCAGAAAGAGTTCATTCAGGCTATTTGGGAACTGGAAAGTTTTGTTGGCGTGAGTTTCGTTTGTGGATTATTATGGCCGGCCATTGTTTACGTTTGATTTGGGTAAAACGATGAACGCAGACGATCACCTATTGCCTCTAAACAAATTGAACATGGAATAAAAAGCATGATAAGGATTTCAGTGTTTATTAAGTTTTATTCTGAAAGTCTTTTTAATATGGTGCGATAAATATGAATGATTTTCTATGTTGAAACAATATCAGCTTGCAGGGGTTCTTTTCCATTCACACTGTGCAACGTAATTTTCAAGACAGATATTGGGTGCGTGGTTTAGGGGGGCGCCGAAATACGGTTTTTTTCGGTTCATTGTGTTATGAAAAAAAGAAAAGAAGTATTTTTTTGCCTATCATTTTACCTGAAAATGCATGAATAGAAAAAAATGGTTTAATTATTTGGGTTATTCTATTATAATTTGTTGGGAAGTGCCATCTGGGACCTCTCAGTCACTTTCGGTAGGACAGAACCGTGCGACATTTGTTCAATTGAGTTACATGTGAATTCGCTACTAGCAATAACTTTGTCTGAACATTGACATCATTTAAAAAGAGAAACTACAATTCAGTAGAAAATTAATTGGCGATTTTTGAGAATTGCGCTGGCCGGTTTTGGCCGTTACGTTGGGTAAAAGGTTAAACTCGAATCAGCATTGACTTTTCTTGGTTGCAAATTGTTGGAACGATGACACACGTAACATTCAACGTTTTGTAGGAAAGCAACACCGTTATACAGAGAGGAACAACTTCCCATTACCAATTTAGGCTCAACCCAAACATTTTTTTTAGTAGAAATGCATACTGCTAGTTTCCACCCACAAATTTGGAATAACAGCTGCCTTAGTAGTGTATCCGGATCATTGGAGGTCGAACTGCTCCTGTGCGATGGCAGACTAAATAATACGAAAAAAACAATCCTCATCGGCTTTACGTTCAGAAGGTCGTGCACGAACTGCTGATACATTTGCTTCCGCGATCAATGAAGCCTCATTCGCCTAAGATGTGCTGCACGTTCACAAACAAATATCGTACCTTCTTATGGGCTTGTCCTGTTATAATTTGTTGGAGGTTGTCTTTACATGTTTGTAATCTTCAGCGATTTATAACAGACTAACCCCGTGTGATAAAATTTCCACTTAATCCCTGATATGCTAAATATGGAATGTAATAACAAAACGTAAAATATCACTTGAAAGTTCATACATATACCTGGAACTTAATTAAGCACCCCGTTTATTTCGCAGTGGTGTTAATAGAAACTTCATTACTTTCATGCTATCTTTCAGATGGCCAAAAGTGATTGTTTGCGGAAATAATGTTCTATTGACAAATGAAAGACCACACAATGATGAAAATATGCAATTTTTTAATGGGCCAATTACACATATCTGTCAATAATGTTTTGATGAAAAAATGTTCTCTCGACAAGTATGGTGCTGGAACGGTCCATCTTGAAACAATGCCGGTATTTACTTACAAAAAAAATAACTTGTGATGTCCTGAAAACAATAGTAGTGTCTGACGACAGTATCGAGTGTATCTACCTCGTGCCCGGATGACAGTCTGAATTCTCCACCTAATGCTACCAGTGAGCCTTCTGATACGGAACATAGGCAACTGCTGCCACTCCTCATGTACCGCAGCTTCTAAATCGGCCAAATTCTGCACAGGCGGATTCCTTGCTTACACACGATGTCCGGGAAAGTCCCGGATGTGTTCTAAGGGATTCAAATCGGGGCTCATTGCAGGCCAAGGTAGTGTTGTAATAGCATTGCTCTGAAGGAATGTGCTCACAGCATGGGAATGATGTGGCCTGGTATTGTCATCCATGAATACAGGGCGAGTAGGCAATGTGTGGTTGTCAAAATGAGGCACAATAACGGGAATGAGAATGTCCCATATGTAATGATGACCACTGAGATTCTCGCGTACAGTCACCATATCAAGTTTGCAAACATGAGAGAGACATCCCCAGATCACCACTGAGCCTCCACCATAAGGATCAGTAGGTCTGATGTTCCTAGGCACGTAAGCAGTATTTCTATGCCTTCACACTCTCATGCGACATGAAGCAGGAACCAACTCTCGTCTGAGCAATGGACTCTCCTCCATGTCCTGAGATTCCAATGTTGTCGTGCCATACACCACTCCAAACATCGTCTTTGATGCTGATCGGACAGAGCTGGACGCTTCATGACCTTCTGGGCCTCATTCCCAGTGCTTTGGGACGGTCTCGGGACAGTTCTGTTGCATAAACGCCTGTTTGGGAACAAAAGGCGTTTCGAAACTCCACTTGAAGCAAAGGGTTCACGCCTAACGAGGCGTGGCAGACTCCGATCTTCCCGCGGAAAGGTCTTTCGGGGTTGTCTAGGCCCTGGTCGGTCCTTAACATCGTTGGTTTGTTGATGTTTTCGGACAAATCAGCTGATGACAGAATGACTATTGCCGAGTTGCCTACCAATATCTTTGAATGGCATGCCTGTTGAATGCATGCCAACGATTTGCCGTCTTAGTACCTCTGGCAGTCTATTTTGTTGCCATGTCAACGTTTACTGATAAGAAGTCACGAGTTTTCTTGTTTTATACACAGATACTGCATGTGGATGATAGTGTTTTTTGTGACATCCGTAGGTAGCAATGTTCACGTGGACGAGGGGATGAGTTTGGGGTACGCTATCAACCAGAAACATCATGTTTCACGAGATGAAATGTACTGCAAGACACAGCAATCATTAAAACATATTAATCAGTTACAGCAACTTCACTGCCATGAAACATGTCAGTGGGTGCTTAATTAAGTTCCAGATGTATACTTTATAAGGCTTGATTTGCACAGAAAAATCAATCATCTGCATACTCTAGCTAATGATTTCCATAACCTATTCTGCTTGTGTCGGCTAGTTGTAGTAGTAGAGATGGTCCAGTAACTGTTGTCGATCATTGTTGCAAGAATCGCAACAATTGCACAATCTTGCTACGAGCTAAACTTGAAAGAATCCATTGGTACACATCACAAATCAGCGGCCGGCCAAAGTGTTATTATTATTATTATTATTATTATTATTATTATTATTATTATTATTATTATTATTATTATACATAACTGCTATAATGCTTCTCGGGCCCTCTTTCCAGCAGATGGACTCTTCTTCAACATAAAAATGAAAGTAAACTTGCAAATTTATTAAAAGGAACATCAGCAGGACACGATATTATTCCATCCAATACAGTGTATTTTGATGACCAATCAACATTTATGAATATAATGCAATGTTACTTGTGCTAGAAGGAAGCACAGCCAAATCACGTGCTGACCTTGCTGAACAATACATTGTAACGTTGAAAACTAATATTGATGATTGTTTTTCTAATATTTTGGGGCCTGAAGTGTAAACAATTATAGGTTTCAAAGTTAACACTTGAAAAGTATGTGATGATATAAGCACATACATTGTTATTGCAGCTTGCATTTTTTAACCCTTTACTCAACGTAACGGCCAAAACGGCAAGCGCTGTTTTCAAAAATCACTATTCAATTTTCATCATATTTTCTTATTTTTTTTTTTGTCACAAAAACAGATTATGACCACTTATTGGAACGAGCTAGTTGTGCTCGTTCCCAGGAGGAGTCATAAGCTATGTTTTTGAGACAAGAAAATGAAAATATTTAGTTATTCAATACTTTTGTTAGTAGGTTTCGTCTCTTTTTCGTGTTAGATAAAGGGTTAAAAAATTTATTCCTGTTAAGAAGGGTTAACAAATGTACCATATCTAGCTACAGGTAAAACGTCACAACTAAAGACTGTTAGTCTTATCAATACTTTTAATCAATAATTTAACTGGTATGAAAGAATAAAGTGTACCAAGAAATATTGATTGGACACACTGTTAAAGAAATATGCCGAAACTTAACGCGACGTTATCAGTTACTTGACGCAAGGAAAAGGTCAAAGAAAACACTTGAAGTATTTTTGTTTTCGTCATACCTATACCGATAAGAATTCTGTACTATAATCACCCGATCGGATACAATATGAAAACCAAACACATTTCCAAAGTGATATTTCCAATAACATAGATGATGGTAGATCCCAAAGATGTTACATTTGTCAGCCATGTCTGTCTGGGTGTGTTTCTTAGTTGGCTAGCCGGTTGTGCCACCACAACTATTAATTTAACCCCCTCCACACTGTTATTCAAATACCAACAATCCAAGTAGCAAATGTTTTCCCACAATGCAACAAGGATTTAACCATTTCATGCTTTTTTGGCCGAGCTCAATAAGCTCTGCCAAACAAGATTGAACTGATTATATTCCTAGTTGCGTTATGGGAAAATGCTTCTTGAAATTTTAATATTTCGACATCAGTGTTAAATTGTTAATAAGAGCCAATCTGCAGGATCTTAGTAGTGGCTTGGTCGTTATTGTCGACTTAACTTTTAACCTAATGAATGTACACTGTATACAAAACACAAAGGGAGATGGTGACTTATTGCCACGCAATGAATGAAGTACCACAAGCTTGTTTCAATGAGGTATCACCATCTGTGTCTTGAAAGCAAAAGGTGATAATTTTATGGTAATTAAAGGAAATTCGTTTGAAATATTTGTTATCAAGTGATGTTCCTGCTCGTTGTGCATACGGGGCATTGGAACTGCTTTTGCGATATGCTGTGGTGACTGGATGATTTTTCTGGAGTTTGACGAGGTGTGGGCAATGAATTGGCAGTGCTGTTTCGCTGAAAACTCCAGTGGTTCTTTGTTGTTCACGTGGCTTCTTATTTCGCTACTGGTGGCATAAACAAAATGGCGGGTTCTGGGTTTAGAACGTCGTGGCTGGTTCTGGATTGGAACTTCGTGGCTAGAGGCAGTTTCGGTATATGGATAATTACCCCGCGGACATGTGCCCCGATAGCAGAACGGACATTTGCCCCGGATGGACAATTGCCCCGCATACATTTGCCTCGATTGCTAAAATTAAATCGGGACATTTGCCCCGGTAAGATAGTGAAACCCAATAAAACATACTAACATTGCCGGTGTAAAAGGAATGGAAGTCCGTAGGAACGTTAGTCCCTCTGGACTATTATTCCGCGGAATTATAGTCCTAGGTCTAACATTTCTAGGAATAGTAGTCCGGCGGACTACTATTCCTAGAAATGTTAGACCTAGGACTATAATTCCGCGGAATAATAGTCCAGAGGGACTAATTTTCCTACGGGCTTCCATTCCTGTCACACCGGCAGCTTTCATGTTTAAACAAACAGTTTCACCTTTTGAGGCCAAGTAAAGCATAATTACTGAGATCGCTTCATAGTTGGCTTCTCTACGGACAGCTTACATGAGTGATCACCGTTAAGATTTGCTTCAGATCAATAGAGCCGTATAGGTTTTTATTCAAATCGTATCACACATCTCTTGTTCAGCTGGGACTGCTCCCAAACCAGCGACTGTTTGGGTTTCTTTTCCTTTTTTCTAAACAACCATCAAACAGCGGTTTCAGTATTACCATAAATATGCCCACGGGTCTAAATAAACCAAATAGCAGAATTCTTGTAGTTATGCACAATTCCTAACCACCTTCCAGGGGGTTGATCTCAGTACCCCACAGTCAGTCCGCACACTCAAACAAAATTAGATTTTTAACTCTCGATTCCGACTCTCGTGGATTCATAAGGAAATAAAGTTATTCGGGTCGCAAGGGATTTCAAATCCCACATCGTTCATGTGCACTACTATATACTACGTGTCCTACATTTACTACACTGGTAACACCAGGTGTGCGTGTGTGTGTCATATCCAAAGTAGCCAGCATTGCATTTTTCGATATTTGCAATTTCGAAATTTTGGACAGGAAATCCTGTGTATTTTTTTAGATTGCTCGGATGTCTATTTGCTATAGGTTTCATATGATAATCAGTTAGTTCCGAGATCGCATAAGATTCTGAGTTACAATCTGAGTTACAACTCCCGGTGGAGTTAAGTCATCCGTCCATGAAGAACGGTCCCTGTGGATCTTTGGTTGGATTAAAATTGTCTTGTTTGATCACTAAGCTCAGCTGTTAAATACTTCAATTGTTTTTTGGTTACGTGACCTTCGTCGAGGAGAAATGTTAGATCTTATTGAATTTCTCGAATTACTAGGCCAAATAAGTTTCATTTGCCTAAGAACATTACAGTTATGCGATGGGATATATATCTGATTTCCAGTTTTTGGCTTAAACCGCGATCTAAAAGAGACTTCTCTTGGGCTGTCAGGTCATTGATGCTGGACAGGTTAGCCACATTAGTTCCTACTCCTACATCTGTTAGGCGGTTGTTACCCTTGCCTTCACTTAGTTTATATCTAGATGTGTGTGTGTGGTGTCTGTGTGTGTGTGGGGGGGGGGGGGGGGGGGGGGTCTGTGCGGGTGTTTGAGAGGGCGCAATTCGTGTCGCTATTCACGGAGAACGACGAAGTAACTATTCCTACACAATGACTGACAATTTCATAAAAATCCCTCGAAAATTGGCCAAAATACTGCGTTTTAATGAAAGGCGGTAATTTTGCTAATTTGGTCTTTTTCAAGCTGGTGCGAAACGGCCCCAGGAGTAAATCTCGAAACGACGATATGTACTCTCACCGGGAGAATCCCTCCTTTGACTTTTAATATATTGTTAAGGCTGCATAGATTGGGTAAACTCGAACTGGCATCGTGGGTCAGTCGCGAATGGGTCGCGACACTACCTTCGAATCTCACCTAACCACCATACCTAAAAATAGACAAAAAGAATGCAGAAGCATTCATGGCGGAATTACGGTAAATCGGCTAATCGGACACCTGTCATTAAGAAATACAATTGTCTGTCTGCCTCTACTACAGCAAAACGCATGGGCCTTTTCGAGCATGGAAGTTCGTAGAATCGCGTAGAAGCCGAGGGGACGATTCCACCACCACGTTAGTTTCAATGCTGCGACTTTTCCACTCATTATTAACCTGTCACCAAACTAGTTTGGCATTTTTCTGTCTATTTAATGAAATGTTCCACTCTAACCGCACACAACTTTATTCAGGACCGGGTTATTTGGACTGAACTGTTCATCTTAGACCGTCTTAAACTGACAACTCGGATATTTCTACACAGAGATACCCAGATCGTCGGCGACTGATTAATGAAGATTTTTATGTCATATACCGATCACATTTAATAAACACGTTACAGACATATTACTTATCGCACTCGTCGATTGGTTGTTCAAAACTTTGTGGCCGGGGAGGGTGGCTGGGGGTAGCCACGCCTATTAAACAGTGTTATATGTGAAATGAATCAAGATTTGAAGATAAGGAAATTTCACATTCAGAAGTGCTGTGTCGTCTTTGTTGTTGACGTTGTGACACACTGTGATTCCTAGCATGACCAATTTTGAGTCCGCTACATGCTAAATAGGTTTAAACAACGGGTTGGAAAACCTTGAATGAGTACAGTTACATGTATTTATCAAGCAAGGTGTGCTTTCGAAATGCCTTTGGATAAGCATGCTTTGATAATATAGCTGGGATACATAACATTTTATTGGAAGGCCCAGCGTCACGACAATAAAATGTCTTTACTAAGCCGTGCTTTGTGAATGCCTTCTGGGGAGGCATTTCTTGATGATGTTGGTGGAATCCCATTTTAGTGGAAAGCCATTTATCATAACAATTACATGCATTTATTAAAGAATTCCCTCTGAAAATGTATTGGGGCGCTGGCATTGTCACACACAGACGGACGGACGGACGGACGGATGCTCCAACATTTCGGGTTTATGGGCTACCAAAAAAACATTTTGTAAGTCCAAAACCTTATTTTACCCAGAACCCCACCTCCTCCACCCTAAAACTTATATTTAACCCTAACCCCACCTTCCACCCAAAAACCATACCCTAATCCTAACCCTACCCTACCCCACCCTGACCCTAAACCCTAAAAGCAAACCCCTGACCCTATCCCCACCAACCCCCGGGACCTAACCCCCAACCTTAAGCCCTACTCTGGGGCTACCCCTACCCCTAACCCACCCCAGCCCTGAACCAACCCCCACCCTAGCCAAACCAATAGGATTAGGAGCTATTTTTCGGCTTAGGGGCTACTAAAGCTAAAACCCCACCCCTGACCCCAACCCTAACCCCCCGGAACCTAACCCTCCCCCAACCTGAAGCCCTACTCTGGGGCTACCCTTAACACTAACCCCACCCCACTCCTAAACCTAACACTACCTTAATTTGGAGGTAGCCCCTAATAATAATATTCCCTAAACCCCCAATGTTGGCCCAGACGGACGGACGGACGGACGGACGGACGGACGGACGGACGGACGGACGGACGGACGGACGGACGGACGGACGGGCGGGCGGACGGACGGACGGACGGACGGACGGACGGACATTCCAACTATTTGGGTTTAAGGGCTTCGAAAAAAAACATTTTATGTGTCCATCACCTTATTTTAGCCAGAACCCCACCCCTCCACCCTAGAACTTATATTTAACCCTAACCCCACCCTATCCACTCAAAAACCACACCCTAACCCTAACCCTACCCTACCCTGACCCTAAAACCTAAAACCCCACCCCTGTCCCTAACCCCAACCCCCAGGGGCCTAACCCACCCCAACGTTAAGATCTACTCTGGGGCTACCCCTAACCCTAACCCAACCCCATCCCTGACCCTAACCCCACCCTAGCCGGACCAAAAGGTTTAGGGGCTATGTTTTGGTTTAGGGGCTATAAAAACTAAAACCCCACCCCTGACCCCAACCCCCACCCCACTAGGTCCAGACCCCCTGCAACCTTTAGCCCTGCCCTGGGGCTACCCCTAACCCTAACCCCGCCCCTCTCCTAACCCTAATACTACCCTAATTTCGACTAACCTCCTAAAACTAATAGACGGACGGACGGACGGACGGACGGACGGACGGATTTCCTAATAAGACTAAACTGGAATCAAAAGTCGGTCAATATGTTTGTATATACAAAGTAGACATGTTGAGTGATCGGTGAACATATCGAGATTGTGGTTTAGGGGGTTCCTTCATAAAATTGGGGTGCGAATGTTGCCGCAAACTGTGTTAGAAAAGAATGAAGAGCCCGGCCCTTAGATATCAAGGGGTGATAACATCACAACTAAATTGAACACGCAATGGTGTGTGAAACATCTACATGTATAAAAAGTCACTCTGAAAGCAAATGTCCCCAGTGTATTTTCTCCACAAGGCTCTGGCCAGATATCACAGATTTGGTATAGAGACGCATACCGTTAAACTCCGGATGAGGGAGGGCAGTTGTTTAAAACTCAGTAGGAGGAGACTATTGGTTTAAACTTTGGGAATCCCCCCAAAACCCTAAGCCGTCAGGGAATTTGGATATTTTCGGATAGTACTACGCCACATTTGAAATGGGAGTGATTTGACCTCAAGACAATTGCTTCACTTTTCTATTGATAGCATTAGATTTTAAGTTTGAGTGTGTGATCGTTGATGTTATCATGCTGAGTGTTCCATATGGAGAAAGGATAACAGCTAATTTATTAGGCTGATTATAGGCCTGTTTCCATTTGAATGCCTTGGTCCAAAGTCTAAAAGCACATGAGCAATTCAGATTGATTTACCTGATAAGATGGTAAAACTGGATGGTGGTCAATTAACTGTTGGTGTAGCTGTTATGGACACAATGTCTTCAACAAAATGTAAGCACTTCCCATATCACTTAGTTCGTTTTGGGATATCGTTTATGGGTTCAAGTTCAGGTTTATGTTGCTGTTAAGTGTGTTTGTGTTTTCGAATAAATGCGTTGAGCCTTTATCTCTCGGTAGGTACAGGTCTGTGTTTGTCGAATCAGTCTTTGGCATGTGCAATGGAGTAAGACCACGATGGAAGCCGATAGGAGAAGGCTGAATAACCATTCATTTCCTCTACTCATCCCTTTCTCTTCGGGTAATATGCTCATCTCATCAATGAGATGCCAATATTTTGTTGGAAGTATGTACTTTGCAATCAATAGGTTCAGCCCACCATCCAGGTGTACTTATTTGTGAATAGTGGCTATTGCCATGTCTTTTCTCTGTCAACCGCTTACAGTTCGTCACTTCTTTCAGGAGCTGCTGGATATATGGTCCATCGTAATATGAGAAGTGTTTCTTTGTGCATAGATTTTAGTTCTTTGTGAATAGTGGCTATTACCATACATGTTTGTAACTAGTGGCCCTTATCCTAGGTGTATTATGGTATAAAAACAATTTCATCGCAAATAATGACATTGTTAACGTACAGTACGTGGAGAGTGTATTATCATTAAATCACCCACAGAGTGGATATTCCACCCGAGCAATAATTGCAAATTTGTTGCAAAGCATAACCATCACAAGCAAAGTTCCAGCCAATGGACCTCCAGGTTAAACCCGGAGGTCCATTGGCTGAAACTTTGTTTGTGTTTTTTGTCCATATGTACAGAATTTGAAAGTGATACTTTGGGTGATACTCCACTCCACGGGTGTTTTAGTTACAATCCACTCACCACGTACTGTAACTAACCCAAGTAGTTGTGTTCACACATCATTTATGTCACAATTACTCCTTAATTATTTTATCATATTTTATATTTTGGGGACAATTCCTTGGATATTTAATGTGCCAAAGCACTATATAATCTATTTTATAGTAACGTACGGTAAAGTAAATGAGAAAAAAAATATATTGAACACTCAACCAGCTGCTATCTATATTTCATACAAATTAGATATTTTCTAATCAAATAACAGTAGTAGTAGTCTTCGGGCTTTTCACCCCTTATTTGCCGGACCCCGGTGCCGGACCCCGGAAGTGACGTCATGTCACGTGACGTAGTGGCGCCATGTTGTGTTGTCATGGTAACCCGCGTGAGCGGCCATGTTGTGACGTCATCTCGATAGTGATACGTGGTGTTAGTGCGCATGCGCAGCGCGTGTTGTTAGGGTGATACGTGTTTCCGTCATCTTGGTTTCTATGGTAGCACGTGATTGCTATGTTACCCAATTGTTCTGCAATAAGACGGGGTATGTTTTGAGGGCATGTTCCTTTGTAGAAGAGTAAATCTAATTACCACAAACAACCCGACAATCCCTCCAAATCACCAAAATCCACCCAAAATCACCGAAATTGACATTATTTCCCCAATTTATCGGCTTAGCGGTAGTGCTATAGTACTAAGGGGGGTACCGGGGTGTGTTCCTTTGTAGAAGAGTAATGTTCTGGCTTTGAATTCGCTCAGATTCCCTTTTTGGATCCCTATCCCATGACGTTTTCCCCTATTAAGAATAGCACGTAGTGCTATAGGACAAATTTACCCAGAATTCTCTGCTTCTATCTATTTATGCAATAGTTTTCGTCTATCTGGTCCTGTTTCTTTGTTCTAGAGTATACTCCAGTAGCGTAGAAGAGCCTATCAACTGGAACATTATACCTTATTATTGCTATATTTAGCAATTTCTGGTCTATTCTTGTTAGCTCTGACCCTATTCCGTGTACTCTTGTTGTTTCATTTATCTAGATCATTTATATAAATTATAACTAACCAATCAGATTGCTTGATTTCCCATAATGCAGTTATCTCCTTTGTGTATAACAAAAGCCTATATCCAATGGCACCCCAATTTAGGCACCCCTTTTTTGAAAAACATATGACCTTCGGCACCCCTTTTTTGTCATATGTGCTTATGTGAAAAGGCACAATGTGACACAATATGTCCTATCACATAGGCACATGCTTTATGTGCCGATATGTGCTTATGTGAAAAGGCACAATGTGACACAATGTGCCCTATCACATAGGCACATACGGGTATTTGAGGATACCTTTGGCCTGGTGTTGTATTATTCGAGGATACCTACTAGAGAATCCCTTTTTTGTCATATGTGCTTATGTGAAAAGGCACAATGTGACACAATATGCCCTATCACATAGGCACATGCTTTATGTGCCGATATATGCTTATGTGAAAAGGCACAATGTGACACAATATGCCCTATCACATAGGCACATATCCTAGATAGGTATCCTCAAATAATACAATACTTGGCCATAGGTATCCTCAAATACCCGTATGTGCCTATGTGATAGGGCATATTGTGTCACATTGTGCCTTTTCACATAAGCATATATCGGCACATAAAGCATGTGCCTATGTGATAGGGCACATTGTGTCACATTGTGCCTTTTCACATAAGCACATATGACAAAAAAGGGATTCTCTAGTAGGTATCCTCAAATACCCGTATGTGCCTATGTGATAGGGCACATTGTGTCACATTGTGCCTTTTCACATAAGCACATATCGGCACATAAAGCATGTGCCTATGTGATAGGACATATTGTGTCACATTGTGCCTTTTCACATAGCACATATGACAAAAAAGGGGTGCCGAAGGTCATATGTTTTTCAAACAAGGGGTGCCTAAATTGGGGTGCCATTGGATATAGGCTTTTGTTATACACAAGGGAGATAACTGCATTATGGGAAATCATGCAATCTGATTGGTTAGTTATAATTTATATAAATGATCTAGATAAATGAAACAACAAGAGTACACGGAATAGGGTCAGAGCTAACAAGAATAGACCAGAAATTGCTAAATATAGCAATAATAAGGTATAATGTTCCAGTTGATAGGCTCTTCTACGCTACTGGAGTATACTCTAGAACAAAGAAACAGGACCAGATAGACGAAAACTATTGCATAAATAGATAGAAGCAGAGAATTCTGGGTAAATTTGTCCTATAGCACTACGTGCTATTCTTAATAGGGGAAAACGTCATGGGATAGGGATCCAAAAAGGGAATCTGAGCGAATTCAAAGCCAGAACATTACTTTTCTACAAAGGAACACACCCCGGTACCTCCTTAGTACTATAGCACTACCGCTAAGCCGATAAATTGGGGAAATAATGTCAATTTCGGTGATTTTGGGTGGATTTTGGTGATTTGGAGGGATTGTCGGGTTGTTTGTGGTAATTAGATTTACTCTTCTACAAAGGAACATACCCTCAAAACATACCCCGTCTTATTGCAGAACAATTGGGTAACATAGCAATCACGTGCTACCATAGAAACCAAGATGGCGGCCTCCAGTATACAAAATGGACGACGGAAACACGTATCACCCTAACACGCGCTGCGCATGCGCACTAACACCACGTATCACTATGGAGATGACGTCACAACATGGCCGCTCACGCGGGTTACCATGACAACACAACATGGCGCCACTACGTCACGTGACATGACGTCACTTCCGGGGTCCGGCACCGGGGTCCGGCAAATAAGGGGTGAAAAGCCCGAAGACTACTACTAACAGTGTTAATCTCATATGACTTGCAAACAGGTTTGATAAATCAAACGTTTTTACTGAACATTTATTTATGATTATTATTTAACCCTTTGTGTAACCTGTAAGCCCCCATACAGCCACGATGAACCCTTATTGCTCTGGAAAGGTTGTACCAATTGTATTCTTCTTTGATAAATCTACTGGCAGCATGCATTTATCTTGGCAGTGTTTTTACATCGTTGCTGGCTGTCTGCACAGGCAACCAGCAACAACGTAGAGACAGTGTTAAATCATCTGTTGCTGTGTACTTGAATATCTATAGTTATTAACATAAAATTAATCCGAGGACTTAAGGGTTTACATGAATGATCGGACTTGTCTAAACACAATTTGAAAAGACTAAGATTTTCAAGGTTTTTTCCTCAAACACGTAGATTTGAGGAAATTAGGTGTCAAACATTATGTGGGTTTTTTTCAGGCAAAAAATCAAAAAAAATAAGTATTGCCCCTTACACACGCATCCTATCTCGACTCCCAATTTATTTAAGAATTTTGTACGGAATTTATCTCAATTGAGGGGAATTAGGTGTCAAAAAGTATGGGATTTTTTTTCAGGCAAAAAATGGAAAAATAATTATTGCTCCTTACACCCGCATCCTATCCCAACCACCATTTCATTTAAGACTTTTGTTCTGCTGCCACCGAATGTTGATGACGATCTGATCAAGTAATCCATGAATGAGAAAGTACTTTTTTAAAGAATTTCACAATTATCTGGACAATAGTTGATTTAATAATAACAATTTACGGCTACCTAGAATACATATCAACTAAGGTAGGGAAATAGTTCCCTCTTCCAAAATGGCCATATAATTTAACCCTTTACCCAACGCAGACGATATCAAAATTTATTATTTTAAATATCTTTTTTTAATGTTTTTCAAAACATTTCAACAAAACCATATCATGTGATCCCTCATTGGAACGAGCTCGACGAGCTCGTTCCAAAGTGGGGGGTTACATGATATGGTTTTGTTGAAATTTTTCGAAAAATAAATTTTTTTCACCTGCAGAATTTGCATATTACGCGGGCGATTCGTTGGGTAATGGGTTAAAGATATAGTCTATCATGCCTTTTCTTGCGAAAATGTGCAGTTAGAAGGTTTTGAAACAGGTAAAGACACAATTAAGTGGCAATCATGGCACATTCTATCAATATTGTACCACTAAACCCTCCCACGACGGCGGGGCGTCGCGAAGATAATCAATTGGGTGTGTGGGGGGGGGGGGGGGTACAAACATTTGTTCCAGACTGTGGTAGCTCAAGTCCTAATTGACAAATATTCCAACTACATCGTGGGGGGGGGGGGGGGGGGGGGCATGCCAGAATGAAAATTTGTCAGTGAATAAATGAAATATACGTGTAGTAGCCGTGAAACAACTTCTTATTTAATTAACAAGTACCACAGTGCAGCACTCTAATTATGTCATAGTTAGGCATCCGTCATCCCGCATCAGGAGCTACAGAATGTGTGCTTGATGCAAGTTCAAGTATCAAATTTGGACTTTTAAGAAAGTAATGTGATGAAATCGATATTTTAAACTCCAGTCCCTACGAAAGTGTCACCACATTCCTTCGCGACGCCTCGGTATGACGGAATGATTTACAAGTAACAATATCCTGATGTCCAATATCAGTCAATCGCATCTCTGTTCTGCATCTTTTGTGGAATTAGAATCCTTTTCCTCTGAGTATTACTTTACATACAAGTGATAATTCGTGCCTAACTTTATAGAATTTATCATTTTTTTCCTCTACTGGCCACTTTTCAAAAATACCTTAACCCTTTACCCAACGTAACGTACGAAACCGGCAAGCGCTATTTTCCAAAATCGCCAATTAATTTTCATTATTTTTCCATTTTTTTTGTCTAAAAAACATAGGTTATGACCACTCAATGGAACGAGCTCGACGAGCTCGTTCCAATGAGGGGTCATAACCTATGTTTTTTAGACAAAAAATGAAAAAAAATTTAGTTATTCAAGAAAAAATTTTTGCAAGTGTCTGCTTTTCATGTCAGGCAAATGATAATCATTATTTAAATCATTATCACTTTGGGTCTTTGTCGCTATGTTTCCTGATATTATTGACTTGGGAACAGTTATATAACACATCTGCAATATATGTATTGGTCTGCTTAGTTTCTAATGTTGCAATATTAACCTTACTCTACTGACCTGGATGAAGCATCGGCAATATGTATGTGACCTGGAGCCAACACTATAAAACTTACACTTGTATTTTCTAGAACTGTATTTTCTACCTGTTAATATAACTGACTAAAATGAATCATTTGGATTTTAAAAGATATATTACCAGTTGGCAAATTGCCACATCTTTGAAAATGCTAATGGTTCATTTCAACCAATTTAAAGGTATAACTAGAAAATACAATTCTAGAAAATAGAATTGTTAACGTTTTATAGTATTGGTAATACTGGTCTGTAATTCGCTGCCGAAAGAATTAGTATTGGTGAGCAGATCAGTTATTAATGTTCTTAAATCTCACGAGTGATCAACCGTCAAGCCTCCCACAAACAGCAACTACAGAAGGTTTCAAAACAAATGATGCACACCAAACCATGTACACAAGTGAATTAGAATCCATGCTTTCTAACTTAACAAAGCCGATTGATATAAGTCTTCTACATGCAGGGCAGGTCATTTTTGTTGTTTGGGCCATAGCCTACTTTAGCATTCACATGGCACTCGTGGCAGCTGTCATTGCTCGTGCAACACCAGAAATGGTCACAAATAATACAAAATGATGAAGTTTGGTAGTTTTTCCTTTTTCGACGTATAAATCTCATCTTTTTTTCTACAATTTGACACAATTCGCAAGCAAAATGGCACAGAATTGTGTGGGGGTGGTGGTGGGGGAGGGGGGGGGGGGTAATGATCACTGCAGACTGACAAAGGCCACATTGGACATTCTTCATTTTACATTGATGCATCCTCTCATGACTCTATACTTGTCCTTGTGAACTGTGAGGAATTGACACTTTTCTCCAATGTATCAAGGAAGGGGATAAAAGGAAAAGATTAAGAAAGACTATTTACGTTACAAGTACCAATTCGTCGTGTCGAAAACCGAAATTGGCTTTTAAAAGGCTAAAACTCATCATAGCAACTTCCCAGGGTCTTTATTTGACTGCAGATACTGTTTCTTTGGATGAGATAATACAACAATTGATACCGGTACTACTACTTATTCTGCTACTACTGCTAATACTAGTACTAACCGCTCATCAGCATGCTCCTTCTGTAACAGCAACGGCAAAACAATTACTACTATTACTCCTACTACTACAACCACAGCTGATACCTCAACCGTTCATCACATGTTTATTTCATCCTCATGTGGAATTGCTGTTGTGACAGTTACTAGTTCTCAGAGCTAAGGTACTATAACTACTAATACTACCAGGACTACTGTAATACTCTCACGGCTGCGTTCACCTCGACTACCCCCAGTACTACTATCACTGAAGCAAAACTATTACTACCTGCCTAGCAAAATGTTAGTTGTTTTTTCAGTTTCTTTAAGTACCCCTCAGGCAGCTACTGTTGTATTTTTTTCGTTGTTGTTTTTTTTGTTTTTGGAGGATATTGCTTAAGATGATAAAGTTGTTGTTTGGGACTAATTATTTGTTTGTTTGTTTGTTTGTTTATTAGGGTTAACGAAACTTCCAGCAGGCAGAGTCATATCGTGTCGGACAATTGTCCAGATGGAGGAAGCCGGAGTACCAAAATAAATCACCGAGCAGCGAGGAATTGTCTGACATTCCAACTTACTATTGTTATATATATAGACAATATACAAACAGTGTTTTTTTATATCTGGTTTATACAACGAGTTGAAATATAGTTAATATTTTCGAGGCTCTGCCGAGAAAATATTAACTATATTTCAACGAGTTGTATAAACCAGATATAAAAAAAACACTATATGTATATTGTTTTTATCTGATAACAAACAGCAGTTTCAATAGTTGAGGCTTATATTCACTTTTATGCTCATTCCCACGGGCCTCCGTAGAAAATGAGACAAAGCAAACGCGATCTTTTGGTTGTTGCTGTACAGGCAAAACCACTGGTTGCAGTTGATCTATTATTCATGTCTTTTTTAACTCTTCCTGGCGACGATGATAAAGTGTATTCAATCGAGAAGTTTCCAATTTCCATTATTTATGGTCCACTTTTGTTTTTGTTTACAATTCGTACGAAACGTTTTTTTTTCACGTAGCAGACGAACGTGTAATTGGAGCAGTACTTTGATCGTGTACGTAGACGTAGCTATAAATAGCGCATTACACATTACTGACAGTCTAGTAATTTCTACATAAGGTTTTGAACGAAGTAGGTTGTAATTATTTCTTTATTTCAGCAAAATAAACTGAAAATTTACATGTTTATACTTATAGAAAATATGTCATATATATTTCGATTAAATTTCACTTGCTCCTTCAACGTAGAATTCAAACTTGCATTACGAAGTTTATGAATGAATGAAAATGGAATCGAACGAGGTCAAAGGCCATTCGCATAAATTATAATTATATACAACACCCGTTGTATATACTTCAAGTATATACAACGGGTGTTATACTCTATGGTTATCAGATAAATCTATATACTTACCACCAAATATTCTAATGGGCATGCAGAGAAGTATCCATACAACAGGAAGTATGTTCATCTGTAAGAGAAAAAATGAATCCATTTTATGAAAGTGTTCAATAATTAACCTTTTGAACCCGAGCGGCCGCTTTTCCGGCCAGGAACATGATGCGTCTGTCATAACAACATTAAATATGATGGCTGTTCAGTAAATGTGTGGGATAGACCAATCAATATTTTCAACGTGCAGCCCCGAGGCTGCACTTTGAAAATATTGATCGGTCTACCCCAAATATTGAATAAAGGACTCTTCTAATTGATGTCATTGAACTGGCATGGAAGATACCACTAAAGTTCAACGGGTTAATAGCAATCGTTTGAAACTGTGTACAGAGTGGTAGCACTGTGTTGACTGAAACGATTTCCCAGTAGTACTTCCAACAACCGTGTATATCATATCAAATGGGCCACCGGTATTTAAGTTGCACCATCTGTAAAATTGGACGAGATAATGCAATGTTAACTTCCAGTTGCAGCAACTCCAAAAAAACGAAGTAAGACTTCACCGTGCTAGATTTTGTGTACCGGAAGTCTACACCTATTTAATCAACTGCACATTTATTCCAAAATACCATACTTCCAAGCTGCAATCTTTTTCCCATAATACAACTTGAATTTAACCAATTCAATCTTGTTTGATGCAGTTTGAATTGGTTAAATTCCTAGTTCCATTATGAAAAGCATTCATAGATAAAACTGTGATATTTTGACAACAGTGTACAGAAGGTTAACCCTTTATCTACCATGAAAAGCAAACGACACCTGCAAAAAGAATTCTTGAATAACAAATTTTTAAATAATGAAAATTATTTGGCGATTTTTGAGAATAGCGCTGGCCGGTTTTGGCCGTAACGTTGGGTAAAGGGTTAACTCTGTCGTGCTGGTATCATCGTATTTTTTTCTGAGTATGCACATCATACGAGAATCAACAGTATGTTCTACAATTACTAATTATTCAACAACAGCAAACAGTTTCGTTTGCGACTGAAAGGAAGATTGATTTGAAAATTATAAAAATTACTCCGTTCAAAATACTTTCGCCTGTTCGCCTGAACCATTCATAACAATACAAGACCCCACTACCATGGGAAGTTCATGGTTGTTTACGTCTATATTCCACAACACGGAACCCGAGTTTAAATTCTGTTAGCTCTTTACCTGACGCATCGACTGCATCCGCCTATGCTTAGTTTTGCCGCATTCGCATCAGAAATCATCACACAATATATCCCAAGACATCTCAAAAACATTATAAACATAATGCATGATTGTAACGAACGATTCATGTTGATTTGGTGTATTGGTATACATGCAGCGTGCGCATGGCTCTTTGTTGATATAACTTGGCCTCTGACATTGAAGATGGAAGACGAATTTCCAAAAAGACTTCTTGGACAGCCGAGTTTCCAAGATATTATAGACTTCGAAACGACTTTACAAAGTATATATAATTTTGATGTGAGGGTAAAACATATCGCAGCATTTGGATGGACAGACTGAAAAAAGTTCCGATATCGAGGAGGGGGGGTGGGGGGGGGGTGGGGAACCCCACTCGACATTATCCTGGTCTTGGCACCTGTCAATCTCCGAGTCTTAAACTCTTAGAGACCGTATGCATTCTTCACATAGCGCCACAGTTTTGAAAAATAGCATAGAACACTTTTCATTGTAAAAACGACAGCAAGCGAAGGATGATCTGTGACTCGGCAGTGTATATATAGAATGTACCCATAGTAGCTTGGTGTTCCAGATGTTCTCCACGAGTGGTCAAGTGGTGTTAACTGGGAGCCTTTGGCGCGCGGTTAACACCACTTCACCACGACTGATGAACATTTTGTACACCAAGCTGCTTTGGTTATATTTTATTTATACCATGATCGTCAGATTAATAAGAGTTTAAATGTTGAATCAATATTCACACGTGCGCTTCTGTTTTTGTTTACATGAGCACCGGTGGGCGGAACTTCCGCTGGCAATTTTATAGCCGAAACGAAACAGAAAACGAAACGCGCAAATTACGGGGCCTTTTTCGTTTTAACATAATAACATACTAGTTCGAGTTATGGATGCAACGTATGTTTGTTAATTTTTGGGTATCTTATGAGGTAAACTCATAAGGTAAACTTATTTAAAAACGTAAAGAATAATTGCCGGTTTCATTTCATTCCTTACGAGTGATAAATTTAGACAAGATGCATTCAAGGCGAGGTCACCAAAAGCCAACATAGATGTAGTTCCACTGTAGGTGTAAATGTTAACTATTGAAATCCAATTGCTGGAGTGTTAACCACAGTTGGTGTGTAGAGCTAAATTTTATGCCATCGGCTTTTTATCCCTTTACCCAACGTAACGGCCAAAACCGCCCAGCGCTATTTTCAAAAATCGCCAATTAATTTTCATTATTTTTTCATTTTATGTCTCAAAAACATAGGTTATGACCCCTCGTTGGAACGTGCTCGTCGAGCTCGTTCCAACGAGGGGTCATAATCTATGTTTTTGAGAAAAAAAATGAACAAAAATTAGTTATTCAAGAATTTTTTTCGCAAGTGTCGTCTGGTTTCCATGTACGGTAAAGGGTTAAATACAGTAGAATAGGTAATCATGGTATAAATCTGCGTATGCCCTAATATAGACCAGCAGACATTTGTAGATCCAACAACTACATTTGCTGCTCATAGTCCACCCAGATAAAATACCCAGTGGTTCATGAGTTATAACTTTGCTTTCCGATTCCTCGAGGTTCTCTTGATCTGGCAACTCAGTGTACTTGCCGAATTTCAAGGAGTCAAATGACCTCGTGCGACTGCAACCTTGTGGACAGTGCTGGACTTACAAAACCGCAAGTGTTGCAGCTGTGCCAGTCCCCCCACATGGATGGGGCCATTCAGAAAAATTTTCAGTATACTGCTGTTTTGCTCTCACTTTCACACCAATCGATCGATTAATTATCGATTTCATTTCGTGTCAGAGAGCAGTGTTTCGAAAATTTGGAACATTTTGTGGGTGGCCCCTTTATGTAAGGGCCTTGGGCCTTGGTGCAATTGATTACTAACTTGTTAGACTTTTTTAGACTCACGGGCAGACGAATTTCTTAATTCGACGCAAAGGCGCGACGAGCAAATATTTACACCAGGTTTGCAATTTTGCAAGTTTGCGTGTTTTTTGTTGTTGTTGTTGTTGTTGTTTCTTTGTTTTGTTGTTGTTGTTGTTGTTGTTGTTGTTGTTGTTGTTGTTGTTGTTGTTGTTGTTGTTGTTTGCGGTTGTTGTTTGGACATTTTAGTTTTTTCAGTATTTTTTTTTTGTTGTTTTCTCTGGTTTTCTTCCATCTTTTATAACAGTAATATTTTGTTTTTCTCCAGATTGCCGGTGTGACAGGAATGATAGTCCGTAGGAACGTTAGTCCCTCTGGACTATTATTCCGCGGAATTATAATTCCGCGGAATAATAGTCCAGAGAGACTAATTTTCCTACGGACTATCATTCCTGTCACACCGATCACTAGCATTTGCGACTACTTTATATTGAAAAGTGAAGTTCTTCGATCGAATTGCTGATGATAACGGGGCTTCGTTGTCATCAATGATTTGGACTTCGAAGTGTAGATGACGATGGCGCTTCAAGAGAAATAAATTTAAGCTCAGTTCGTTCAAATTTAAACCTCTCGAAGCACCGTTGTCATCAAATGAATTCTAGGGAACTTAGGGAAGGGCTTCTCGCATACTAATTTGCTCCAAGCCTTTCCCCCATCATCTTTTTTGGTAAAGACTTGATAGTCTGGGAGAATTGTGGTTAATTTCATATAAACTTTTGAGGTCAGCGGTCCCTGTAGGAAGTCGGGAAATCAGAAGAAATTTAATACATATCCAGTCGAAATAATGTGTTGCAAATTACAATCTGTAAAGAAAAATCACATCGCGAAAAGCGATGTGATATCATTTCAAATGTTCCCTTGTGAATGCAGTGAATTTGTTGAACTTTAAAAACTCAAAACTCACCTTCATGGTTATCAGATAAAACAAAAACCGCTGGTGTTCTGTCTTGAAAAAATCCATCTCAATATTTAGCTTGTTGCTATCATAATGATAGAAGACGTATTTCTGCTAAGTGATGGATAACAGAGGCATGTGATCGATATTGTTGTAGGTAAACAAACTTCTCAGTCACCCAAGAACTTCTCATGATTTTTTTATGTTCAGTTTCATAATCAATATGTCCGAAAAGTGAGGTAATTTGGGTGATTTCTGTCAGTAGTACCACTTTCAAGTTCTATAAGTAATTTATCGTATTTTTCATGATTTGTTAAATATTCTGAAGGTATATTGTAGTGAATATTATGAGCAATATTAACCCTTTAACTGGTTGAGTGTTAGAAGCCACTATCAGGACTTCCAAAAAAATTAGGGTATCAGAGTAAAAGCCAACATTTTTCTTGCTCATGTTTCATATATTCAGTCAAACGCAAATAATATTTTGTTATATAATTTGTTTTATTACAAATTATTGGAGAGTGCCTGTTGGCGCTCTCCAATAATTTAGAATAAAATTCTGAATAAGGCATTCAGACCACCAAAAAAAAAATCTAGCCCTGAACCTGTTAAACTCGGTAAGCGTAAATGTTTGCGTGAATCAAGCAAGAGTTGGCAGCACGTTGGTAAAAAAAACAATAAACACCAACAGGGGGTCAATAATAACTTAACCTTACAACCCTCCATGGCTGTCGAAATAAATTGTCACAGATTCTTCCCACCAATACAGGATGGACTCGCCCATTTCCCTGTGTGAAGTAGTTTCGATATCGTTCATTAGTCTAAACATATTTTATTTGTCATAAAGTACAAAAAGGATTGGAGAACAAGTTACAAAACTTAGTTAATCTCCTTTCCCTAGATACATTACAGAAATTTGACATCGCGGCATGACAATACATATGAATCAGGTAAACTACAACGGTAAATTCCATGGATCAAAAAAATTTGAAAATATTGTAACTGGAAAGACAAGTTAGGAAATTTATAATACAATAGTTGGCTAGATTATCGTCAGAGTATTTAGATGTTATTGTCGAATAGATAGCAGGTGATGGGGTACATTTGCTTCCACAGAATATTATATTTTGGTACCAGGGACCCATAGTAACGCTACATAACATAGGCCGTCACGAACACACTCTCGTCTTGAGAATTTGGCGTTGTTATTCGATATTTAAGGAGGTTAATACCGACGACGTTAATACCGACGACGTGCACCCCGTTTCAGCCACGACATCACTAATTAGGGTAATTCAGAGTGTCGTTGGTCGGAGCGGGGTGCACCTCGTCGATGGCAATAGACAAATTTCGACATGTGATCTGGATAAAGGGGTCGTTTCCTTGTCTGAAATATTCGAACCAAAATTGCGAGGTGGGGTTATAGTGCACGCACCCCTACAGACCCTCGGCCCCTGTCACGATGCGAATTTTTGATGTCCCACACAATACATGAGCTGGTTAGGCATCCTCACGGTGACCGATGGTGGACCATCGCATGTCACATAATCTTAATTAGCGGGGTTGTCTGTTGATTTAACTGAAACGTCCACTAGACGTGATAAACCTTTGGACTTTCAAGAAGAGTGAGAATCATGAAGCCCCGGATTTCCTAACAGAACTCCTACCACGGCGAACTGGGGATAACGCAGCCTACAACTTCAGAAATCCTTCCAAATATAAATTATACCAATGCCGAACAGAAAATTTCAAAAAATCTTTCTTCCCTTCCACAATAGAGCTATGGAACGAACTCCCCCGAGAAACCCAGAATGCACCCACCCTACTTGAATTCAAGCAATTAATTTCGAGCAACGATCCTTCACCTAGACCGCCAAGTTATTTCTGTGCTGGAAATAGGAATGTGAATATATTACATTGTAGGCTTCGAAATGGTTGCAGTGATCTATCCCACGACAAGTTCCTCAACTTTATCTCTTCGACCCCCCAATGTACATGTGGCCACCCACTCGAGAATGCAGCCCATTTCTTTTTTGAATGTCCAAAATTTAATACTCAGAGAAGAGAACTACTGAACGGTCTTAACTTTTGCAATATCACGTCAGTTGAGGATTTATTGTATGGAATCCCAGATCTCCCTGTATCGTTCATTCCATCAACATTCAACCCTTCCCTAAATAATCGGACGCGTAATTTACAAATTGACACACTGGAAAAACATTTGTTTTAAAAAACTTAAAATCATGTGACCCCTCATTGGAACGAGCTCGTTCCGATAAGGGATCACACGATATGGTTTTGTTGAAAGTTCCTGAATACTTTTAAAAATAAATTAATTACTGTAACAAATTTTGATATTTTGTGCGTTAGGTAAATGGTTAAAACACTGGATAGCAGCGTACACCGGACAAGGAAGGAGCTCAAGCAGAGAAATTCCAATTTTGACTCCAACCGGCCAGATATTTTGACATTTGTCTACTCTAAAGCGATGCGATCAAGTATTTATTTATTTATTTATTGATGTTTAAGGTCACATATTTCTGTACAATGGCTAACCGTGACCGTGACAGTTTTACGGGTGGAGGAAGCCGGAGTACCCGGAGAGAACCACCGAGCAACGGCGAGCAACTGTCAGCTCCCCAACATACCAACTCCGCACAAGCAGGGTTAGCATTGGTTGAAGACAAGTGCACCATCGACGTGCAGTACGCCTTAGTACACAGCGTCACCGTGCCCCCACTTGGGCAATGGGGTGAAGTGTCTTGCCCAAGGACACAACGCGGTTGCCGCAGGTGGGATTCGAACCGAGGACCTCTCGGCTTGCAGCCTGCACCTCTACCAACTGAGCCACCGCGCCCCCGATGCGATCAAGTATTCTACGATATCGATTCCATGGTAATTATTATAAAAATTTTAATACTGAAATGACTGTGATCATGTTGGGTGTTTTATAAAAAGCCGATGGAAATACACAGAACGACACGTGCGTTTTTTACACGCCTTCCCGTCTATAAAAACAGTTATTAGAAGGACACTCAGCAATTCATTTGACAACTATCAACAAGTTATTTCCCAATCGGTTCGGTTTTGGGTGATCAATTGTCTGCTTATGTTTACAAACACATGCGCGATTTTGGGAGAATTCTCGTGGGCAGATTTATAAATAGGCCAAACATGTGGTGTACGTATGTTTGTACTATCGCAGTACATGCATATTTAAGCTAGTTACATTCAATTTGATATCATTATACAACTAGTAATGAATGGTTCGAACTCTCCCTCCTAAAGTTTAGAAGTAATTCTATACACAAAGATATTTTTATTTAGTTTATTGTCTTAACGATAGCTTATTAGGACGCAATCGCTTCGTTCAAACTACACGACTTCCGTGATTGTAGGTCAAACGGAAATTCCAAGCAGACGGGGTTATGTTAAGTTTTGAAAGATGACATGATCGTCCAAAAATAGTCCGTCAACGATTTCCGTTCTGCACATATGTGCGGAACGGATTTTCATTTTTCAAGTGGTTTAGTGTTGCTGTAGATGGGGATTTCATAGAACAGGTATGTAGTAATACGAATTTCCTCACCACATCTTTCGCACCAAAGCAAAAAGAAATATAAAAAACGACAAAAATGCCGAAATGTATCGGTCATATTTATACAGTTTAGGTACACGCAACCTTATTAGGCATGTTGATGCAGATATTTAAATAAATATACCAACTGCGCTGTACTGCTGGTTACGTCACACCTATGTTCGGTGTACTGCTTAGTGCGTGCTTAGTGTACTACTGGTTGCCAATCGGTTTTGCCAATTCGTGGAGTACAACGTGATTTTGGGAGTATTATATTACAAACTCGCTCGTTTAGGAGAGTTAATGGGCGAGTAAAGCATTTTCTGAAAAGAATGACGAAAATGATTAACATTTGTGTACTTTACGTCTTCACCTGGTAGCCAGTTAGTGACTCTTTTGAAAGACAACTTAACCACACGTTTTATATATTAATTTAACAGATGAATTATATCTGGTTCACATTATATTGACACTAGATCATTGAGGAGTAATTTGAATATAAAACATCTGCTTCAAAAGCAAAATAATGTATAAATAACATTATTTATAAGGACTCTGTGCTTTTATGAAGGGTGTTATAAATTCCTACCTGGCCTTTAGCAACTCCATTGCATTCTCTCTGAGTTAAAGTGAACATGAACGTTGATTAGCGGCAGAAATAATTGACTGTCCAATGTCTCATAATAGACCCGAGGTGAAGTGGAGGACTGATAATAAGACAGGTGGTTTTGAAATAAGGTCTGCATTTGAAATAAGGTCTGAGCATGAGAGGAAAAAAATAATCGATTCTACACCCTAAACGGACATATACTTTATAGTTCTAAGAATACGTTCTATCCAACCCTTATCAATTACAGGAAGATCTTAAACGAAAAGAACACATCAACAATATAAGTAAAAAGGCAAATTCCACGCGCGGATTCCTCTGCAGATACCCCCAGCAATGGTCAAGGGAGTGCTGAAGAACAGCCTCCATTGCACTCGTAGGACCGATAATGGAATAGATGTCATCTGGGGCCCGTACACACAGCAATAGATCACAAAACTAGAAATCATATAAAGAAGAGGTACAACCATCCACCACGAAAAAACTATAAATCAATAGAAGGGTGTACCATAAAAATGGAACTAAAATTACCTTCATTACAATCCAGAAGGCAGAAACAGCGCTTTACTTCTATAAAGTGATTGAGGGACAGCAATGCCTCCAGATGAATCCACCAAGTTCCAGATGCAGAAGCGACAGATCAGGGCTAAAACAGTTGACAATTATATAGTCACCAACGTCACGTCATCTTCAATAAGAACAATAATAGATCCGTAACTGTCTCAGCTTGTAAAACAGACCAATACAAACATTCGTTCTTTGTGCGACAGCAATCGATTGGAACCACCTAGAGAAAAAAAAGCTGTAGCAGCTAGCACAATAGGGGGCTTCAAATCTGCACTAGCGGATCATCAAGATGGAACCGCTATCTTTTCTGTCATGTTTAACCCAGCGGAGACTCTATAATGTATCCATACAGATACAGACAGAGAACATGTCGGTAATAAACGTTGTTGTTTGCAATACAGTCCTAACATGTCAATATACTACAGAACGTCCTTTGGAAGTGGAAGTATAACATTTCGTTAAAATGCTAATCACAGAGTGTCCCTTAACACGAGAGCCTTCTAAACACCTACATAAGGCCGATCCATATATGACAGTATCTACTGTTTAAAATATATTTAATACTATTGCTAATAATAATGATAGTATTATTTTAATACCTATTCAACCAACGTAAACTAGATTACTTGAGACACATTTTCGTTTTCGAGGGTGCATACTTGCTTGGAATTCTCCCAAATGATAGCATGCGCATTGAAGATCACAATCTCTGGGAACAATGTGATTAATTTGAATAAATGGTAAAAGCAGGAAAGTCATCATTACTGCTTAGTTTATGTGTATCTAGGGGTGTGGCGATTGGTCGAAAATTTCAATACTTAGGATTTTACACCTCAAACCACCAACAGTTGGACATTTTATGCCGATCCGAACCGGCGCTCAATGCGCAGCGATGACCAACGCGGGGCATGACCTTTGCATGAGTGCCCGAGAGGGCATCTCCCCTATCGTAAAAGCGGTTCCCAGGGTCCATCCATGGGAAACATTTTGTTCCCAAAAAACTTCAAAAAAGAAGTAGACATTTTTGTCTGGGTGGACTAGCGCGAGTTACACATAGCAAAAATTGGTTCAGTGCAGTGAGCAAGACTCGCGAGTACTCGTTGTGTTGGATATTCCTGACGATTAAGCCATTCCAACGCCGTTCCTACTCAGACAAAAAAAGTCTGGGAACGGCGTTCCCTCGGGAAAGCACCACTGCGCCCATTACCTTAGGAGTGTGGAATATTCTCTCGGAAGGAAGTGTTAACATTTAGAAATAATGAGACTAGTTTCCTTTAATTTTAGATTTACTCTACCTTTATTTTTGTTATATTTTTTCTAACAGTTTTTATGGATTAACTGGTTGAGTGCTAGAAGCCACTATCATGGCTTTCAAAAAATGAGGATATCAGAGCAAAAGCCAACACTTACCTTGCTTATATTTCATATTCAGTCGAAAACAAATACTATTTTGTTTATATAAATTTGTTTTATTACAGATTATTGGAGAGTGCCTGTGGGCACTCTGCAATAATGTGTAATAAATGAAGTTTTGAATAACAAATTCAGACCACCAAAAATAATCTAGCCCTCAACCAGTTAATAGCCTTCTCGAGGCAAGCAAGTGACTGATGATTCGCACATTACAATTTTGCTTTCATAAAATGTTAAAATGATCTTATTAAAAAAACAGTACCAGTTGAACCAGGCTCCAGAATAACGACCAGAAAAAAGTGTACATCTCTCACTTTCGAGTGAAACTGAGGGAAGTTAAGCCACCCTCTAGACACATCCTTCTAGGATACACCATGGGGGTGCCCCCCAAAACGCCAGTCCGAGAAAAGTAGTAGATGTGGCGAGGGACCTAGGATGTGACGTCAGATCATGTTTGGTTGTCGTGGTAGCCCGCTTGAGTGACCATCTTGTGATGTCATCCCCATAGTGATACGTGGTCTTAGTGCACATGGGAATTTTGGGGTGACACGTTTTTCCTCCATCCACTTTGTATACCGGAGGCCGCCATCTTGGGTTTTATGATAGCACGTGGTCGCCGAGCCTGGAAATCCAAGAATAGGACGGGGGTATGTTCGGAGGGTATGTTCCTTTGTATAAGAGTAGTCTACAGGTCCGGATTTTCCCCAAATCCTGGTTTACTTTGTAGAATTACCCAAATAGACCCGCCAATCCTCAAAATCACAAAAAACACCCAAAACTAGCGAAATGGGCTCGGATCCTCCTCCCCGAATCCTCCTCGGTGATTTGGGGGTCGTTATCAGGTCTATTTGTGGTAATTCTAAGAAGCAACCGAGAATTCTGGGTAATTAGATTGACTCTTATACAACGAAACGCACCTATCATTGGATTCTAGGGAATCCGAACTCATTTCAGTAGTTTTGGGTGATTTTTGGTTATTTGAAAGGGTTGTCGAGTCTATTTGGCTATTTCTATGAAGTTAACGAGGATTTGGGGAAAATCGGAACCTGCAAACTACTCTTATCAGAAAGACCACACCCTCCGAACATACACCCGTCCTTTTGTAGGATTTTCAGGCTATAGCAACCAAATGCTACCATAGAAACCAAAATCGCGTCCTCAAGTATACAGAATGAACGAAAGAAAAACATGTCATCCTAACAAAACGCGCTAGGCAAGCGCACTACGACCACGTATTACTATGGGGATCATGCCACAAGATGGCCAATCACGCGGGCTACCATGACAACCATACATGACGTAACTTAATCACTTGACTATGACATCACATCCTAGGCCTCCCCAACAGGGGCGGAACTCCACATCTACTACCGAGGAATATGAAGATGAAAAATAAGGAGCCTCAGGGTATCCACAATGAGATTTAAACCAAGGGGACCGGAAGTAAATTAGGGTGGTGAACACAAGTAATTTAAAAAGTCATCAGCCGGGCTTAGGGCGTAAACATGCACCACCCCCCAACCGTTCATCAAAAATAAGACTAAAGACGAAGCTAAGGCTGGTGACATTTTTTAATTTATTCACCATTGTTTCCCCTCGGAGATTCAATCTTTCAATTCGGTGTTCATGAGTTTTCCTGTGAAACAAAACTTGCGGTGTATAGTCCAAGAAAACAAAAATATAGCATTGCACAGCGAAGCATTTTCTTTTTTTTTGGGGGGGGGGGGGGGGGGGCTGGTGGTTAATGACACTTTCGACAGTCAGGGTCACCTCGTATTGGATGGTTTAAGACGTGGAAGAAGTCTGAGTACCCGGAGAGAACCAACAGGGCAACGACAGGGAATTCTCAGACTCCAAAAGTACCAGCAAAAGAAGGGTTAGCATTGGTTGAAGAGAAGTGCATCATAGACATGCAGTACGCCTAGAACCGTGCCCGACGTGGGCAATCAGGATTCAGTACTTTAGCCAAGAACACAACGCAGAAAACCCTGGCGTCGATCGAACCGTGGACCTTTCGGTTTGAATTCCAATGTCGTACCCGCTGAGCCACCACATTGCCTACAGCTAAGCAAATCCACCAGCCTCCGATGAACTACGACATAACCAAAAGTAGGATAAACTAAACATTGCTAACTGGTAATTACTATTCAAATTATCACATGATCATTTAAATTTCCCATAAAACGATAAAAGGGTAATTATTTATTTATATTTATTTATTGGTGTTTAACGTCACATACTTAGGCACAATGGCTAATCATGACCGTGACAGTTTTACGGGTGGAGGAAGCCGGAGTACCCGGGGAGAACCACCGAACAACGACGAGCAGCTGCCAGCTCCCTAAACATCGTAACTCCGCACTGCAGCACAGGCAGGGTTAGATTAGTTGAAGACATGCGCACAATCGACGTGCAGTACGCCTTAGTACACGACGTCACCGTGCCCCAATGTTGACAATCAGGGTTAAGTGCCTTGCCCAAGGACACAACGCGGGAGTCCGAATCGATCGCTCAGACGGTCACCCATCCGAGGACAAACCGGGCTCGACGTTGATTATCTTCGGTGATCTGACGAGAACCGGTTACCATGCCCCCTATAAAAGGGTAATAGTGCTATAAAAGTAACCTGTGTTTTGAGACAAAAAATGAAAACGATTAGTTATTCAGGAATATTTTTTTTTGCAAGTGTCGTCTGCTTTTTATGTTAGGTAAGGGTTTAAATGGAATCAAATCGGAATACACAAAGAGCGTTAACTCTCTCCATTTTTCAATAAATCATCATGATCTTCGATCTCATCAGAGACAAAGAATATAAAGCAGCATAATTAGGAAAATTTATTGAACTCTGACGTTTAGTTTCACGTATTCACATAAACGTTAAAACTTCCAAGTAAAACGGAACCAACATTGGGAAACAACTTCCCACGCCCCTCCCCCAATTTTCAAGAAGTCTTCGTATTTTTTTTAACTTATCCAAGACATTATTAATAAAAAACTTGATGTTAAAATTTATTGAAATCGTAAGTTTAATGTTCAAGTTACTGCAAAATTCAAGAAATAAATGGCAATAACGTTTTCAATTTTTGAGATATCCCCATGGTTTTCGAACTTGTCCAAAACAGTGTTAATATAAGGCAGTCCGACAAATTTTATTAAAAAGGAGTAATAACTCCCCCAGTTTTCAAGAAGTCTTCGTAATTTTTCAATTTATGCAAGACATTATTAATACAAACCATGATGTTAAAATGTATTGAAGTCGGATGTTTACTGTTCAAGTTATTACAAAATTCAAGAAATAAATGCAATAACTTTCTCAATTTTTGAGAAATCCCCTTGGTTTTCGAACTTGTCCAAAACAGTGTTAATATAAGGCAATCTGACAAAGTTGATTAAGTTCTACTTTTCAAGTTATTGCATAAACAATGAAATTTCAGGTAAAATTTTAAAAACAAAAGGGTTGTATAACTAAGAATTAATCCAATTTGTATTAATGAAAGTTTAAGTTGAAACAAGAATATCTTTCACTAATTAAACTAATCTCATACGGTTTCCATGAATAACAGGCTAAATACAAGTAGCCGAGTTGATTGAAAACCATGTATTGCCTCAAGAGCTATTTCTATAAGTTTAACTAAGTAAGTTCGGACTCAGGCACGTAGCTATGGGGGTGCACGGGGGGGGGGGGGGGGGGGGGCTCCCAAACTCAGTCTCCCCCCCCCCCAAAAAAAAAAAAAAAATTCTTTATGCAAGATTTTCAGGACCACTTATTCTAGTGAAGATTCTGTGAACAAACACTCATGGTAAATTTGCGGGACACATACATTAGTTACAGTTTATAAAACGCGATATTGTTATAAATTTTGGCCAATAACTCGAGCTTCAGTGATAAGGAGCCAATCTGTAAGTGTAAGGTCACTAAGCCGAGTAAGGTGACTGATTTACGAGCTGACAGTGACACCTGTCCTGGGTAATCCAACCTTTATCATGTGCATTTTTGTTGGGGTCATATTCCTTCGGAAATGTGAGTCGAAATATACCGCTGGAGCCAGGAAATCACGTCTGAAACATGCTAAAATCCAAAATTTTCCTGGGGGAGGCCCCCTCCCGTGCCTTCCCCCACACTCGGCCCTCGGGAGATGCCTTCGGTATCTCGCCCTAGGCTCGCCCTTCCACAATTCTCCTTTGCTCCCCCCCCCCCCCCCAAAAAAAAAAAAACAAAACATTCGGATCCTAGCTACGTGTCTGAGCGTTCGGTACAGATATTTTGATGTTAATACTGGGCTTTCCTTGGTTGTTGAATTTTGCCATTTGTTGTCTCCTGGCTGACTCAGTCTTGCAGGCTGCAGAATGGTAGTTTTCTGCATACAAGAACAACCCTTCCATTGTCACGTGTTACTGGTGACATTACCGAGTTGTGACATGGGTATTCCAGCTAAACGTTTCGAGGAAAACTACAAGGAGGTGTGATCAAATATGGAAATGAGAATTGCAAAACTTGCTTGAATACACAAAGTCCCAGCTGGACCAAATCAGTCTCGCTCGTTTTTTTTTTTAAATCCACAGACATTCTGTTCAGTATATTAAGTAACCACCCACCAGCCTCGCCAACCCCCTTCTTAGTGTCCTTCTTGCCCTTTCTGCCTTGTCCGCGATTTCTGTTTCTCTTGAGTACTTATTGTTTTTGACATGCCTCACTGGGGCTCGGTTTGCTGCAGGATACTGCTTGCGGTTGCGATGCTGAAAACACTTTGTATTCTCAGCATCGTCTCCCCAATTCATTCCAGTTACCTAAGCTAAAATACTAATCTTCACCCATGGTGGACTTCGCAACTAGGTCCTAGTTCAATAACATGTCTTTGTGTGACACTGCAGTATTCAAACATCGGTCACACCCGATGATACCACGACACCGTGGTGCTCTAATCCTTCGCTGTATTGTGAAGCGGACCGAATTACCTCAAAGGGCCAAAATGTTTGAATGTTTATATATATACAGTTCATTTAAATAAATAGAAGAAAAATATAATTCATACTACTGTGTTGTTTACTGCTTAAACATCTTTAATCGTCGACGAATGATGCTGGTTAACGAACCTATTCAAGACATGTTTAATATAAAGCATTACACCAAACTAAATCAAAATCCGATAACCATTGTTCAAGTTATCACATGAACGAGCTCTCAGGGGACGAGCGGACAGTCGGGGCTCTTCTTTATATCCCAACACCTTGGCATATAATAATGAGGAACAAATGCTTAAGGTGGATCACTAATAATTTAATCCGACAGTCCTGTCCATGAAATGAAATGGGAGAGTCTGATCTGTTCCGTGTCCGCTCCAAGCTAGAAATTCAAGCTTTCGTTACCTCCATTGATATGCAACCCAACTTGAAATTTTCAATGACATTCGGCGCGGTCACGTGGTTGTCTGATATACCAACTACATCAAGATATGCCTTAATGATGTAGTTGGAATATAGTCGCGATTGTAGCTGGAGACACATGCAGTATTCGTGACGCAACTTCTTATTTTTATTAACACGTAAGGTACCGATACTTCAAATTGGTCATGCTGGGCCCAAATCTGGTACTAGATACGTGCGTTTATAGAAACGATTGTGTGTGGGGTGGACTGGTCGTATAGTCCACCGGGAAAATTGGGTGGCCCCTTGGACCCCCGAAACTGATGCCACCAAAACCTGTTTGTGCCAGAAATTTCGTGACAATGCCCAACATGCGAAATGGATCTGATGGCATAGAATGCCGGTATATTGAAATGTTCTCTATGTGGACTGCCAATGCAGAACATTTCGATATACCAGCAGTCTAGTCTGCCACTGATCACTCAGTTGCATGGGAACGGGGTTCTTGTATTTTAAAGATTTTCTCCTATTGGGCCGAACAATGGCGATATCATTCGTGCCGAACGAGTGATGAAGATGTCACAAAAATGTCATCGAAATGCCCTCTGTGTGAACTGCAAATGATCACTCAGGTGCAAGGAAGCAGCGTTCGTTCAGCTTGAAAGATCAAAATTTTCTCCAGGTCCGGGTCCGCCTTGGTTCATTTCCCGGTAACTTTTCTTGGACCAGTCCTCCCCAATTCGTAGTATTAAACCTAATCTTTCAAGGAAGTGCATGATTACAGCCACGAGAGAATTGATATCCCAGACTAGAATCCTTACGAAAATGTTCCGACTAGAAAAATTATTGGTGGATGTCACTCCAATCCCCTTTGCCACCGCCCCTGGTCGGCCTGTGCGCGAGGTTTTTTTTCAAGATATTTGTTTGATCAGTCTCTCAGGTGAAGATAATGGCTTACACCAAAAGAACACTTCTAACCTCCCGCCCCTGGTTTAACCTCACTCATTCCCCTCTAGCAAGGAAACTGCTTAATTAATATTCTGTTGACACGCACATGACATCATTCAATTTTTAGTTAATTGGCACAACTTGAAGGTACGGATAACAGGTGCAAGAATCGATTCCAACGATTTCATCTTCAGAAACGTAAGTAATTGGAGTGTTTGGTGGGAACAAAAAGGTTTTAGGTACACGAACGAATTTATTTTAATTACACTTTCGATATTATGCTCGAGTGGTCCTCCAGTCTCGGTCCTGCTGGAGGCACTCCGTTCCAAATTAAAGGATATTCGATTGATTGAACAGTTTGGATATAACGTCAACATGAAAGATTGATAAACTGTCAAGAAAACATTATTCAAATCTTAAATGATTATGTTTTTGGTCTTGGTTTTTGCTCGGGTATCAATCAATTGTAGACCTGCAAGTGATTAATCGGTAAACGACCATTATTTAATCTGTGCTTTGACATTAAGAGAGTCCCTTATTAGGGTCCTGCGAATATTCTAGATTCGATTCGATATCGATACTATACGTCTGCGTCGAGGTCGATCTCGAATCAGTCTCAAGATTCGAATCTCTCGTACTAACTTCAATTTGTTACATTTCCAACAAAAATTGGAAGAAATTGACATTAGACAATCCATTCACGTAGGCTCAATTCATATTTGAGTAATTGCCAATGCTTAATTGTTAGGTAAGTAGTAGTGAATTTTACCCAGAACATTATCCACAGTAACTGTTTAGTTTTTTGAAGGCTTAACTCGTTACTATTCACGTTCTTAAGAACGTGAATAGTAACAAGTTAAGCCTTCAAAAGCTAAAACTATGGATAATAGGCCTAGCTGTTTCAGTGACGGTGCTACAGAGATGTATTTATTGGTGTTCAAGGTGTCAGTCAGTCTTGTAAGGGTCATCAAAGAGTACCATCCGTTTGGTAAAATATGAAATAAGTTGTCTATTAAGATTAAGATATTTTTTACCCCCCCCCCCCCCCTACACACACACAAAAACGTCTACAATTATGGTCATTGGGAACAAGTGTGCCAAATTTCATGATTGTGAGAGAAGTGTCCGGAAAAGATTACAGGGAAAACAAAAACGGGTTCACAATTATAATTCACCATTTAAACTCCATTGAATGGTATAATTATATCAGCAAATGTATAAATACCCTTTAGTTTCAATTTCAGGTGCCACGGTCTATCATGGCTCGTTAGTAGTATTAGAAAGGAGATTCGGATTACACTTTGCAACTAACCAGTGGCGCTCGCCAACAGGAAACTTTTGCCCTCTAGCCAATGAGGCCGGTTTACACCCTCAGCGAAACTCCATTCGACGTTCAGCCAAATCTCCTGCAAAATAGTCTGGCCTGTCAACAACCAATGGGCCCGCCTCAACCCAGTCATGATCAGCCAAATCTCAGAGAGGACCACCCCTCCGCCGCTCTTCTTTTGCCAACTACCAACTCGAAAATATATTACCCGACAGTCTCAGTATATGTACTCATACTTTATACGCTTAGGCCTATTTATCACCCCGCCCCACCCAACCCATGTTCAGCTAAATTTCAAGCAGAAAGAGAGCCTCCACCGACCCGTGCATATAATTCCTAAAAATCAAAAAAATTTATATTGGCGTTTAAGGTCACCTACTTCTGCACAATGACTGATTGTGACTGCAACATTGAGATAGTCAAGTTTAGTCAATCACTTATACCTATGTTGCCCATTTTAGAGAACTTCTGCCACAGGCATTGGTGACTGGGTCCTATTTTACCAGTAAAACAGTTTGTTTCAGCACTGCTTCACTTCTCGGGGCTCCCTTGGTGGGGTTAAGCTGAGGAAACCACAACAACAACATCGGTGCTGAAGCCAACAACACCATCAGCTTTCTGAAGAGAAACCTCAACATCAGTTCCTCCACATTTATGGAACAAGAGGACCGCTGGCATCATTGAACGGCCACTTAATGACATTTGTAAATTCCGTAATTTTGTATGGCAAAATATACCTCATACATTTCAAATGCACATCAGCGTACTACAAGACCTAGAAAAATGGTATGCATTAGTTATTCGGGGTTTTATTTCCTGGCAGCCATGTTGGATTTGCTAGAGTGCTGGTTATCGAAAGGAACTTACCTTCAGTAACTAGTAATGACACCAGAGAAAATTGGGATCCATTTATCATTCTTTTTCCAAGTTATTGCACAGGCATGCAAAAATCGCAAAAAAAAAAAAAAATGAAGATGACAGTAGTGGTAGGCCATGTCGGATAAGCCAGATAGCTGATTATCGTAAGGAACCTTGCACCAAAAAATGGAATCACCAATCACTCCATTTTAAAGTTATTGCTCGGACAAACAGAAATTTCAACATCCAAGATGGCCATGTTGGATTTGCCAGAATGCTGATTATTGAAAGGAACCTTCCTTTCGTCACGAATAAAGCTCTGGAAAAAATAGATCTATTGGTCATTCTTTTTTTAAAATTGTGGATCGGACATGCAACAAGCACAGAAAAAAAAAAAAAAAAAAATTACCCAAAAATCCAAGATGGCTGCCATATTGGATATGACAGAAAACTGATTATCAAAGGGCCTTTATCTAGTCCCCACCTATCAACTACAAGATAGGATCAATTTGTGTATTTCATTTTCAAGTTACTGCAGGGACAAGTAATAATTACAAAAAAGCAAGATGGCTGCCATGGTGGCCATATCAGATGTGGCAGAAAACTGATTATTGAAAGGAACCTTATTCTCTAGCCACAATTATCACAATGAAAGTGCCAATGACACTGTAGCTTAACTTGTGTGTTGTGTTTGATGAAAAGGATAATGTTCAATGTTTATGAAAGGATTATGAAACAAGACAAGAATTGTGATAATTGGGAATATGTTCATTTCTGTTCCCTGTATGCTATGTTTTTGATAAAAATAATATGAGGTGTACACTGTACTGAAGAGCTGAGGGGTGGGTCAATATGACCTCACAGTTAATGTATGTGGCCCTCACAGTTAACGTATATCAACGAAAGTTGCCAAGTTACAGTGAAATTATTCCAAAACGAGTCATCCTATCAAGTTACATTGAAGTCCCTTCATAAATATGGCCTGCAGATTGTGCTAAAGGTTTTCGGGCCCCTGTAGCCGTCAGTTTCCCACTTGCGTCCAAAGGGGACGTTCTCATCTAGACATTATAGGAAGTCAACCTACCAAGTTACAATGAAATCCCTTCATAAATATGACCTGTAGACTGTGCTAAAAGTTTTTGGGCTTTGGGCTCGGGCAGCCATCATGGTTGAATGATCGCAACCAAAAGGGGACATTCTCATCTGGAGTGATCCTACGAAGTTACAATGAAATCACTTTATAAATATGACCTGTAGGCTGTGCTTAATGTTTTCGGGCCCCTGAAGCCGTCACAGTTGACCAATCACGACCACAAGGGGATGTCATCATCTAGGCATTATATGGAGTCAAAGTAACAGGTTACAAAGAAATCCTTCCATACATGTGACCTATAGACTATGCTAAAGGTTTTGGGGTTTTGGGCATAAAATAGTTTTTAGACATTATTTGGAGTCATCCTACCAAGGTGCAATGAAATCATTTCATAAATATCACCTAATGATGTCCAAAAGCGGCTGTTCTCATCTACACATTATATGAAGTCAACCTACGAAGTTACAATGAAATCCCTTCATAAATATGAACTGAAGACTGTGCTAAAGGTTTTCGGGCTTTGGGCTCGGGCAGCCATCATGGTTGAATGATCGCAACCAAAAGGGGACATTCTCATCTGGAGAGATCCTAAGAAGTTACAATGAAATCCCTTCATAAATATGACCTGTAGACTGTGCTCAAGATTTTCGGTCTTCGGGCACCTGTAGCCATCACAGTTGACCAAACACGACCAAAAGGGGATGTCATCATCTAAGAATTATATGGAGTCAACCTAACAAGTTGAAATGAAATCCTTCCATAAATACGACCTATAGACTATGCTAAAGGTTTTTGGGCTCGGGTAGCCATCAAGGCTGAATAATCGCGACCAAAAGGGGACGTTCTCATCTAGACATTATTTGGAGCCATCCTACCAAGCTACAATGAAATCCCTTCATAATTATGACCTGTAGACTGTTCCAATTTAAAGGTTTTTGGGCTTCGGGCCCCTGTAGCCGTCACAGTTGCCCAATCGTGTCCAAAAGGGGACGTTCTCATCTAGACATTATATGAAGTCAACCTACCAAGTTACAATGAGATCCCTTCATAAATATGTCATATAGACTGTGCTAAAGGTTTTCGGGCTTCGGGCAGCCATCATGGTTGAATGATCGCAACCAGAGGGGACAATCTCATCTGGAGTGATCCTACGAAGTTACAATGAAATCCCTTCGCAACCAGGGGGGACAATCTCATCTGGGCATCATCTGGAGTGATCCTACGAAGTTACAATGAAATCCCTTCATAAATATGACCTGCAGACTGTGCTCAAGGTTTTCGGGCTTCGGGAACCTGCAGCCATCACAGCTGACCAATCATGACCAAAAGGGGATGTCATCATCTAGGCATTATATGGAGTCAACCTAACAGGTTACAATGAAATCCTTTTATAAATATGACCTTTTGCCATGCGAAAGGTTTTTGGATTCGAGCACCCATCAAGGCTGAATGATCGCGATCAGAATGGGACGTTCTCGTCAAGACATTATTTGGAGTCATCCCAGCAAGTTTCAATGAAATCCCTTAATAAATATGACCTTTCGACTGTGCTAAAGGTTTTCGGGCCCCTGTAGCCGTCACAGTTGCCCAATCACGTCCAAAAGGGGACTTTCTCATCGACATTATATGAAGTCAACCCACCAAGTTACAATGAAATTCCTCAATAAATATGACCTGTAGACTGTGCTAAAGGTTTTCGGGCTCGGGCAGTCGTCACGGTTGCCAGATCACATCCAAATGGGGAAATTCTCATCTAGACATCATAAGGAGTCATCCTACCAAGTTACAATGAAATCCCTTCATAAATACGACCTGCAGACTGTGCTAATGGTTTTCGGGTTTTGGGCTCGGGCAGCCACACCGGTTGACCGATCGCGACCAAAAGGGGACGTTCTCCTTAAGACATGACCCCAAATCTGCCTATGAAATTTCGTGACGATCAGACAAGAACTGCAGGGTGTAGCCCGTGCTAAAGAAAAATGTGAACAGTCTAACAGACTTCCACACGCGTGATGGCAATAGCTTATCTTGACTTTGTCAAGTTAAGCTAAAAATAGGATCCATGGGGCATTTCCTGTTAGCCTAAAATAAGAAAAAATCCAAGATGGCTGCCACTGCAGCGATGTTGGATATGGCAGAAAACTGATTATCGGAAGGAACCTTCCTCTAGTCACCACTAAGTCCATCCAGTCGGGTACCTGATCTACTGATTCTCTTCAATTTTGAGGCATTTTTCTGGCGGCCATCTTGGATATTCACTGACTAAATTGGTTTTATCAAACGTAGAAAAAGTGTCCAAAATACTATACAGTTAATTCCTGTGCCCTGAATCAAACATTTTTTCAGCAACCATCGTACAACTTGAGATAATGTAAACTTGTCCATTACAAAAGCGGGATAATTGAAAACAGGTGGTAGCACTAGCGGCCATCTTGTTTTTCACGTCGGCTTTCGATGGTGCATGTTCGTGCTGGGTATTATCGGAGAATAATTTGCGATCAACTTACCATCTAAAAGTTTACAGTTTTCTAATTTTATATCATGATTGTATAAGTTTTTTGAGAAAAGTGTCGAAAAACTCGATTTCCGTCTATTTTGACGGCCTTCTTGGATTTTCACTTCTTGATCGATATTATTATATGGGGAATGGTATCAGAAATACGAATGAGTTAATTTCCGTTCCTTATCTCATATAGTTTTTCCATAATCGAGATAAATTAAGTGTAAAATCGTGAAACTGACCCACCCTTATGGGCGCCATCTTAGATTACATCATATCCGGTTAGGATGATTTCTTGTTAACATCTGAAAATCTACTCTCGAGATGTCCAGGTACCTGAAAAAAATGGTCTCGTTCGGTCCTGGGGGGGGGGGGGGGGGGGGGGAGGTCTCATAGGGGGTGTTTATTTATTTATTGGTGTTTAAGGTCACACATCTCTGCACAATGGCTAACCAGTTTTAACGGGTGGAGGAAGCCAGAGTACCCAGAGAGAACAACCGCGCAACGGCGAGCAACTGTCAGCTCCCCAACATACCAACTCCACACAAGCAGGGTTAGCATTGGTTGAAGACAAGTGACCATCGACGTGCAGTACGCCTTAGTACACAGCCTCACTGTGCCCCCACATGGGCAATGGGGGTGAAGTGTCTTGCCCAAGGACACAATGCGGTTGCCGCAGGTGGGATTCGAACAGAGGACCTCTGGGCTTGCAGCCTGCACCTATAAAAACTGAGCCACCGCGCCCCCATAGGGTGTGTACCTAGCTGCCCGACTATACTGATCACTAATCCACCACCCAAAATGATATATTCATTTTCAAGTTATTGCAAGCAAAAGCCATACAAATTGACACTCAACATTGTACTTTGGAATATTCCCTGTACAGCACGAAGTTAAAATGTAGGGAACACAAATGCCAGGGCCTTTTTGAATAAATTGAATCTCACCTCTCCAAGGATGATGTATACCAAATATCAAGATTCTCACTGGTGTGTCTTAAGACTATTCCTCATATTCTACTACGTTCAAATTCGATCTCAATGGGGAGACCAAATAACAACACAGGGCCTTGATTTTAACAAACCTTAATCTGCCTCATCTAAAGATGACGTATACCAACGATTCTAGCAGGGGGTTTCGCGAGATTTTTAAAGAATGTTCCTCATATCTTCAAGTATTTATTTATTTATTGTTGTTTAGGGTCACATACTTCTGCACAATGGCTAATCATGACAACATGGAGATAAAGTCAAGGTCAGTGAATAGTTTATACCCCATGTTGCCTATTTTAGAGGACTCGCACCCAAGCAGTAGTGACTGGGTCCTATTTTACCAGTGAAACAGAGCTTGCTTACCACAGTAAACAAGCACTGCTTCACTTCCCGGGGTTCCCACGGGGGATCTTCATGTTAAAATTCAGGATCCCATAGGGAGCTCAATATTAACCCAAGGACTTGATTTGAAATAAATTGAATCTGACTGCCCATGAGGATGTTGGATACTAAATATTAAAAGATTCCGACTGGTGGATATGAATATTTTTAAAACAAATTCGGATCCGATCCCTGTAGGGATACTGTGTGCCATATATCAAAGGATTCTGACTGGAGGTTCTAGCGTGAAGAAGAGTTTTAAAGATTATTCCTAAAAAAATCCGGGCTCCATTATGGAGCACAAATATTAACCTAGGGACTTTGATTTTACAACCTTCAATCCGACTCCCCAAAGGATAGCGTATACCATATATCAAAAGACTCTGATTTGAGGGTTCGTGAAAGGTTTTTAAAGGAACTTCCTCATATCGCACCTAGTTAAAATTCGGGCTTCAATAAAGAGCAAAATATTAATCGAGGGACTTCATTTGAATAAACTTGAAACTGACGCTCGTAAGTATGTTGCAAACCAAATATCAAACAATTCTAACTGGTAGATCTGAAGAAGATCTTTTACAGATTATTCCCCATACTGGATTAAGTTAAAATTCAGGCTCACGTAGATAGCCCAACTATTAACCGGTGGATTTGATTTGAACAAACTTGAATCCCAACCCTGTAAGGGTGCTGTATACCACATATCAAAATATTCTGACTTGTGGTTCCGGAGAAGTCGAGTTTTAAAGATTATTCCTCCTAAAAGATTCTTTAACCCTTCACCTAACGGAACGACCAAAAACGGCCAGCGCTATTCCCAAAAATCGCCATTTAATTTTCACTTTTTGTCTCTGAAACATAGGTTATGACCCCTCATTGGAACAAGCTCGGTCCAATGGGGCTCATAACCCATGTTTTTGAGACAAAAAATGAAAATAATAGTTATTCAAGAATTTTTTTTTGGCAAGTGTCGTTTACTTTTCATGTTAGGTAAAGGGTTAAAGAATACTTTTCATATTGCACCAAGTTAAAATTTTATTTGGGCTCCATTACTCAGCCCAAATATGAACCAAGGTGTCTAATTTTAACAAACTTAATATATGACCCCTCCCCGTGGATCAGCTGTATGGATGCGGTATTTACTTAAGGCTGTTTTACAAGGATTGGTGAGCAAGTTATGCACCTTATTTCAACACCTCTCCTTAGCCTAACAGCACAGGTGTGTGGGATGACCTTCGTAGCGGCGACTTTATGGTCTAACTCGAATACTACATGGAGTGTGTCTCTATCCATACAGAGGACAACTATTATACATTCCCATCTGATAGGACGGTACGCTGTGGCAGCATTAAACCCACAATTGATGTTAACAAAGGGTTTGGATACCTCGAGAATCGATCCCGGGGCCTCCAGCCACCGCTCTCGTGGATGCCAAATATCAAAAAAATGTGATCAGAGGTTCTGAAGAATAAGACTTTTAAACTTTTGCAAGAAGGCGGACTCAGCATTTTCCCGATTCCCTCTACAGTACACTGACACAACTGATGGATTTTTTTTTTACCACGCCATCCTACTGGGCCGAAGAGTGCTTCATACCAAACAACAGTTCTCTGTCCCGTGCGATTTTGAAAATATGGGCGTGTGAAAACATTGCTATTTTTAGGCATGAATCGAGTACTTATGACTCAATAATAATATCCCATACCAAATTTGGTCCTGGGAATTGGTTCATTGGCCAGAGAATAGAAATTTTGGGCAGGGCCAAAAATCTTGCCCCTCCCATTACAAAGGCTTATATAGCCCTTCGAACTTCGTTTGGGTACAAAATTGATTCTACACCTCAAAAGGAAGCTCTGCACCAAATATCAAGTCATTGTACCCACTGTTTCATGATCAGATTTTAACAAAATTTGGAGCATTTTCCCATCCCATGGGATTGGGCAAGTTGTTTTTAACAAAAACACAAGAAGCCCCATGGGGCTTGAGGCGCTCACCAGACAAAAGTTGTTTAAAGTAGGATTTAATTAGCATCCATGGCAAGTTAACACCACAGAGGAATGAAATTATTTACAACTCTGCTGTCTATGCCAGATGATTTCTTTTTGTATTGGGATGCTACCACAGAAAATAATGCCCAGATTTTCAGCAAGGCAAAAAAGCTAGGGAGTCCAAATATCTACCTTGGAACTTGACTTGAACAAACTTGAAATATGTTGTATACCATTCGTTGGATGACTTAATTACTAAATTCTGATTAAAAAACTTTCTCATGCAGATGAATTTACAAGATGCAAATATATAATGGAATTTGCCCCGAGTGACTGGATGTAAACAGAAAACCAAATGTTATCATTTTTGATACACCTGGAAATAACTGAATACCTCTGCAGCATTTTGAATATTTGATTGTCACTGTGCATTATTCTAGCGCTAATTGGACATTGTCAGATCAAAAAACTGCATATTATTTCAAATGAAAAACAGTTATGCTTCCAATGAAACACACAGAACAAGTATCAACAACAGCAAATCGAGTTTTCAAGGTGCATATCCTAGAAGTAGAAACAAACTTAACATTTGACTTTCTTCAAGACTAAATTTGGATGAATATGGACAATTGAGCTGTGCCAGAAATTTCAGTGAGTGATCGGGTGACAATTTGGGGATAAAAAATGATGGCATAGTTTTTAGATATAGCCTGTACAACTTAAGTTAATTTACTGAATCGATACGAGTGCATTCATACAAATGATATCTGAAACATGAGGTTACTTTTGCATAACAAACATTGTTTTGTCAAATGAGCAACATATTTTTTTCAAATTCGCATTTAAGTAAAGGGCAATTACTCTAGGAAATACTTGGGACAGAGCTGGTTCGCAATCCCATTCATGGTATCAAAACCAAAAATCTAAATATTAAATTTGGGGAAAATATCTTCAAATGGTTTTCTTTTAAATGTGATGACAATAAATGGACCCATTCCTCTCCCCCCCCCCCCCCCCACCCCACACACACACACACACACTTCATGACAGGGGATAATGGATGCACTCAAATTAATTTCATAGAATGAATTACACATGTAACAAAACATTTCATGCATGGAGGTAGGTACCAGAACAATCCTGACATGGGCATTTAAATTTTCCCAAAATATTGGTTGACTGTCAACTTGACTCATCCGTGGGATCAAACCTAGATACTTCAAGAGCTGAACTGATGATTTCAAGAAAATGACAAATTAAACGTTAAGTTTTTTATTTTATTTTTAAATTACTTCACAATTCAAGAGAAACTGGAGTTATTGTGTCAAAATATCTTTCAACAAATACATGATCTTGAGCAACTGATGCACCCAATGCCCAAAGAGTATTCCATATCAACACATTAACTCAAACCTCACAACAAAGGTAAAAGCGTGTGAAAACAGTTATGTAAAAATCAGAAATCTGAGCAAAGCTCCACATCACAGACATTCTATTAAACATCCATACATGCCACTGTTACAAATTCTGAAACTTAATTCAAGGACTTTTGAAGTTTGAACTCAAATGATGTTTGGAGACCAGTATTCAAAACTTGTTAGAATATCAAGTTGGCAGCATCAGAAAGTTTGAAAAATTGATCCTTAGACATTACAATTCCTTGGTTCTCAGGTTCTGGCAAGCATAATAGAAGGTGTGCGATTAAGGGAGTTGGGGCACCTGCAAATCGTCCCTCAAGTGCAGCAAGGCACCATCTGCAATGCTAAAGCATTGCAGATGGCACCTAATTGCACTCAAGGAACAAAATATAATATACATTTGAAACTCCTCACAATGTTCTTTGGTGCCAAGCATTGTATTTTATTCACATGCCAGCAAATGTATGAATAGTCAAGTATAAAAAAAAACATAACTATTAGAAAGATTTGGTTGCATGATGTCATTTAACAAAGTTTTTTCCGTTTCCCATCACATACTATAATTATATGTCAAACTTCATTTTCCATGGTTCAGCAAAAATTTGAAATGTCAAATGAGAAAACCTGGAGCCAATACTATAAAACTTTCACAATTGTATTTTCTAGAATTGTATTTTCTACCTTTTAATATAACTGCCAGAAATGAATCATTAGTATTTTAAAAAATATGTCAATTTGCCAACTCGCAAATAGCCAGATCTTTGAAAATGCTAATGGTTTATTTTAACTCATTTGAAGTCATAACTAGAAAATATAATTGTAAAAGTTTTATAGTGTTGGTGCTTGGTCTCACTAACTTACCTTGGCACATCATTAATCCTAGCCAAAACCAATGGAAACATAAACAAGGGGCTCAAGTAATAAGGCACTGCTAAATATGACCTCATTTCGAACTTTTACAAATCTAGTGCGGGCGAGTGAATTGCAGATTAAACATATAAGTGGTGCATTTTCAATCACAAGGGCATTCAAAGTTTCTGAGAACACGAAAAACAAACACACTTCCAACTGATGGTTTATGAGGTGCTTTTGCAGCTGTTTCATGTGCTTTTTATTTGAGATCTGTACATGAAAATGGAAAATTATGTCTCTGCCGATCTTTGAATGCCATACTTTTTGAAGATATGAAGATCAAAGTTTGGGGAGCTACTAAATGCCGAACACAACCAAACACAAATAAACTAATGGGACAAGCGTCAAATAAAGTTGATTTGGTAGATTGTGGTATAAATATATATTTCAAGTAGATCTTTTCACTCCGTGATTTTATTACCAGTTTTATTTCAAAAGTTCAGTTCAAGTTCAGCAAGATTCTTGCATTCGGCATTTAGCAGCTTTCACACCTCAGTGATATTCGGCAAAGAATTAAGATGAAGACAACAGAATTGGCGTCGCTGCACAGTAAAAAACCTCCAGTCTTCTTTGTATTTTGGGTTGGAAAGTATTGAAACTTAGAGTTAACAGATAATCTGAATGAATAAACGATAATGTGAATTGCGAGAAACAACAGGACAGATGATTGAAAAGGTTCTTAAGCTTTGTTTGCGAAACAAAGTAAATTCCAAATTTCAATTGACTGACATCTGTCAACCCGAAACTGCAACTACAGTAAGTACGAGGAGAATGGATTGTAACTAAATCACCTGCAGAGTGGAATTATCACCCAAAGTATCACTTTCAAATTCTGTACATATGGACAAAAAACACAAGCAATGTTTCAGCCAAAGGACCTCGGTTTTAACCTGGAGGTCCATTGGCTGGAACTTTGCTCATGATGGTTATGCTTTGCAACAAATTTGCAATTATTGCGTGGGTTGAATCCCACTCTGCAGGTGATTTAATGATAATACACTCTCCATGTACTGTAAAGCTAAAAACCTTGTCAGAAAAAAGGAGTTAAATCATGTAGAACAAAATCCAATAACACACAGAATGACACGCGTGTGAATGGATTAATCGATATGGTACAAGTGCCATAGGGAAGGATAGAATGAGAGGCCGCAGGCCTAAAGTTTTATCCTTCCGTGATGGCACAAGCTGAAAACAGGGCAAGATTAACCAATTGTTAAAGGCCATAACTCTGCTCAATATGGGTGAACAGTACCAGTTTTCGAAGTCATTTGAGACATTTTAAAGAAAGTCTCAGATACCAAATATCGTCCAAATCCATTGATATTTGTTCAAGTTATCTCGCTTACAAGAAAGTCACTTCAGAGCAGGCTTAAACGCTCTTAACCAAAAACTTGACCAAAAATGAAACTGATCATTAAAACAATTGGAGCACTAAATTATTCAAACAAAACAATTCACTTTACTTTCTCAATTATCCTTCTTACTCTTCATTCACTTTACAAGCATCTGCTAGACACCGAGCCCGGAAAATTTTCTTTGGCTGAGTATTAGAGGTATGGAGGAAACCTCTGGTTGTTAAAAGTTCCAAATTCATCTACCTCTGCTTTTGTTTACAACAATTTTTGTCAGTTCAAAGACAATTATTCATACATCAACCTGAGGAATTTACATTGATATTTATTTATTGGTGTTTGAGGACACATATTTCTGCACAATTGCCACAATGGCTAATCATGACCACAGCTTGGATATAACGTGAAGTACAGACAATCACCCATGCTGTCCATCTGAGAGGACTTCCACCCCAGGCACTGTTTGCTATGGTCCTATTTTACCAGCCCAGTAAATGAACACTGCTTCACTTTCTGGAGTTACCGGGGGAAAGGGATTTATATACCCGTGTCCAGTACGGGTATTATTTAAGTGGATGAAAAATACAATTTATGCAACAAAACCACACAAATGTGATGGAAAAACTGCAGAATATTACAACATGAGCAAACAAATTACCCAAATACCAAATATATTTTTCAAGCACTTTCTGTTACACTTTCCAAGAAGAAAGTCAAATTTTCATGCACATTAAAAGGCCTGGAAATTCACTTCAAAATTCAAGCACTTTCCAAGGAACAGTATGAACCCTGTATGACATTTGGTTTCCCAGGCCTTAACCCTTTGCACACTGTTGGTATATTCCATGCCAGTTCAGAGGCATCAACTGGTATAGCCTATAATTCATTACTTGGGGAGGAAAAGCAATCAATATTTTCAATGTGCAGCCTGGAGGCTGCACACTGAAAATCTAGATTAAGTCTACAACACACATTCGCCGAGTAACTACCTACTTTTATGAGTTTAGGTTGTATTATAATTCTGGCCCAGAAATTTTACGTAACTAACTACTCAAGTCAGCTATTATGATCCCTTGATAGAAAAGTGTCCTTTCCCAGGTTCAAAGGGTAAAAATTCATCCCAACTGCCAAGATATGGATTTCATTCACGTGAACTCTTGCTGCAAGTCAACTTTCACTTCTTAAATTCAAGAGTACTGTTTTACCCTTTTAAAGGTAACCAGCACATATTCCATAGTGAAACTAAAAACTAATATTTATATATTTACTACAGTTTAACCCTTGTGGGCTGGTTCCAATTTTGATGAGTTTATTGTCTTACATGTAGAATACAGGCAGCCAAGGCTTCATGGGATACTACTGTAAAGTCCAAATGTTACGAGAGCAAAGAATAAGTAAAATTCTCTAGGCCTTTAAGGACACTTTCAGAATCTATGACAAGAATTAAATGAACCTTCTGCGAGAATCAATGTTGATTCTCATCGTTTACCTTACGAGAACCATTTTTGCCAATCGATTCTCATTCTCGCATGGATTTTAAGCCCTGTTCCCACCGGACTTTCAGTGGAGTTCATTGCCAGTTATACAGAATTAAGTGCGATGCTTCATCTTCACCCAGAAATAGCTGATTACCATTATGTACATATAAACACATCAAGTATTCAAAACCAGGACTAGTTAATAAAGGTCACAAAAAATATTTTTTTTGCATTCTCAATGCAAAGAGACCAAGTTTTTTTCATCACCAGCTTTTTAACAGAAATTATCACCAAATTAATGATTGCTGAAAATAATTAAACTCTTTAACCACCGTAAATTGTCAATGGTAGTGCCACCTTCTATCTTGCAAATCCCTCAATATTTATTTATTGTTGTTTATTGTCACATACTTCTGCACAATGGCTAATCATGACCACAACATGGAGATAAAGTCAAGGTCAGTCAATCGTTTATACCCCATGTTGCCTATTTTAGAGGACTCGCACCCCAAGCATTAGTGACTGGGTCCTATTTTACCAGTGAAATAGAGCTTGTTTACCACAGTAAGCAAATCCCTCAATTGAATGTGCTTCACACACACATCTCAATAAGGTTTAAAGTTTCATTTTCAAAGAAGAGATGGGAATACATTTTAAAAAGAAACAAAAACAAGTAAATAAATTGAAATTGTGTCTGTATTCAGAAGAATGCTTCAAAATCAAGCTTCACATGTTTGCCCTAAAGTGAATATTTTATTGACTGACATTTATGGTCGTTTTCAGCACTCAAGACTATATCATTACCCCCCCCCCCCCCCCCCCCCCCCCCCATACATGCACTGGTTTAAACTTAAAGCATTTTTAAGCATGTTAAAGACTCCTACAAACCCTGATCATCAATTTCTTACATTTTGAGATTTTATTTTTAGGATCATAAAAATGGTCCACAAATACATACACAGAACGACACACGCATGTAAATAAAGTTGTATCCTTCTGCACTGGCACTCGTGCCATATCGATTAACCCATTTACACTCGAATGCCATTCTATGTTTATTACATGCCTTCACGTCCATAAAAGCAACAATTAGAAGGACACTCAGCATTTCATTTAACAACTCATCCCCTGAGTTCCAATGTGTTCTATGTGCCAGCAGGCACATAGAACACATTGGAACTCAGGGGACGAACAACTGACAAAAAGTACACATTTCATCACCAACTAAATTTGCGAGGGGAACCTGTGTTACAATTTTTAGCTATCGCTAGCGATTCAAATTGTAATTGTGGTGCAGGATTTGTAGAAAATACCAGTGAAATTTTGCTTCTATTTAAAAATAGTCATTAACGATTTCTGTTCGGCACATATGTTATCTCCTCCCCACAGGTAGTATGAAAGACAACAACCATCACTCAACAAATGTCAAGTTTACTCTTTTGTTCTAGCAAGTTCTTTATCACATTAAGTTGTCATAAATTGTTAATTATTAAAAATTTCTTAGAACAATAAATGCTTGAAAATTTACTGTGTACTCTAACCATATTACTTGAATGTTGCATATCACAGGGCTGCAAGTGCACTATTATAAAACAGTGGTTTCACCAGCACAGGTGAGACAGAGATTTGTTCCAAACTCCCCTTGAGCATGGGTGAAATCTTTTTGTCCCTTAATCACAATTTGACTGGTCAATGTGGCAAAAACAAATAGCAATCCTGTCAGCAGTTTTAAAACATGCAGGCGATGAAGAACTTGCACTGTTGTTTTCCATTTGTCACACAAACCACATCCAGGTGCAAAGAAAAACATTTGACCTCGACTGGCTCACTTCGACTTGAGGAAACTCTAATTAGAATTGTTAAGCTATCTTCCAACTAATATTCTGTGGGAGGTGGGACAAAATCGTTATCTCAGGCAACATTCACTGTACATGGAAATTTACAGGATGTCAGTTTTAAACCCTTCAGCTTTACCTCATGGTTTAAATCCAATATCCAGGTATTAAATCTTCTTGAGCCCTGGTGTTTTCCAAGAAAATTTATAATGTCTTACCTGCACAGAGGCAATAAGAGTATACTCGTCGACAGTACAATCACGGTGGATTGGTCATAATCCAAGCGTATGCAGAGATGTCCATGCATGCATTTACCTGGTAATAAAAATCACCATCAGCAAAATGTTAATAAATGAAGCACCGGGTTGTACCCGGTGATTCATTAATTAATTTTTTGATGATTATTCCCATAATTGGTGTCACGTATCCGATATTATTGCGTCCATGGAGATATTGTCCTCCCCCTGCCTCCCCATGGAAATTGACCAGTCCGCGGAAAATGTACTGAAACTCCTAAGACAAACACACAACTCATTTAGGGTTTTTCAGGGCAAATAAATCTTGTACAACATTTTATTTGTTTCCAATCATTTGTTTTACTGGGGTATATATTTTATCATTTTAAAAGTATGAAAAGAACCACACTTCTATTCTTTGCTTTAGTCCTGGCATGAAATGATTTAACAAATGATATATGAGACTTCAAAATAACATCAACAGTGCTTACATAAGCCTCCTTCACTTTACACTTATCTACAGAATATTACAAACTAAAAGTGTTATATACAATGGTATTTACAAACCTATTAAAATTGTTAGAAAAATACAGATATATATTTTTTCACCAAGTGCAGGTGTCTTTTGTTTCTGGAATTACTGAACCCCATGCATTACTGACTAGACAGGACACAAATATAGTCAAGCATTTACAGAGCATCATTTCTAAATAAAATAAACAAATATGTGAAAATATTTCATTTTGTTTTGGAAATAACCTCCGATTTTCACAATTGAAATGTATCATCTCATCATTAATCTCAACAGCATGAAATGAGAATGGTTTCTTCACCATGTCCCCTTGGGATGAATTTAGACCACACAAAAGTTAAGAATGTTTCCCAGCCCTTTCTAAAAAAGAAGTGTCCACTGCATGTGCATCATTCTTTTCTTCATTTCAGGCATGGGATTATCATTTATTACAATTATTCATGACTAAGGTCAATTTCAGCATCAAAAGCTATATCATGTTTGAAGCACAAGTATAGTCAAGTGTAGCCAATTGTTTACTAAAGCTGTCCACTTGCGAGGACTTCCACATCCTGCACTGGTTACCACGTCCTTTTTTACAAGCTATTTTCCCCTAGTGAATAAGTGCTATTCCACCTACCAGGAGGAAAGCATATAGGATTAAAGAAGTATGAAAAAATCATAGTTCCACCAGCAGACATGTTGAGATTGAAAATTGAAAACACGGAAATTTCTTCATGAAAACTTGGTGCAGTTTAAACTGTAGTGCACTTTGAACCATTAAAATATTATGTTAACATTCTGAACAATGAACAGAACCTGCTGAAATAAATTACTAACCTCCTCCTCCTTCTCCCCACCCCCCCCCACAAACCAGAAAAAATTAACATATTTTTTCTGCATTCATGATGACCGAACCTGTCATTATTCCCATAGGAGCTATTATTCAAAGAATGATGTGATGTGAGGTGAAAATACTATCAGAGAACAAATGAAGCATATTTTTCTTATTCTTCGACTGACTTCATTTGAAAAGAATTTTGGTATGCGGAAGTTGTTTTGTGTAATTAGATGATTGGGATGCAATGAAGTTAGGAAAGTTGAAATCAACTCAAGTCAGGTAGTTTACTTGTGTAATATTTCACCCATATTAGTTTGTTGATTTGAAATTTAATGGCTATTTTCCCAATAATAGATATGTATATAGGTATTTTTTCTTGTTTGGGATATTCCATTTACAGGTACCATTCTGATTAAAGATTGAGAGGATGTCCAACTGTTTTTGTCCCAATGTTTACAGTTGTTCAGCTTTCCAGCATTTGAATGAGTAGTCACTTAATTTATTTAGCACTTTCACCATCTTTGGCTATATCATGGCCACAAATAGAGATGTAGTCAAGTTTAGCCTATACTCCCAACTTTAGAGGACTTGAACACCAGGCATTGGTTTTGGGCCATATTTTACCAGTTCAGCAGAACTTGTTTACAGCAGGATGGATGGATGAGCACTCAATTCAAAGGATTTTCAAACACCTTCACTATTTATTTATTGTTTGTTTATTTGTGTTTAAGGTTATATTTCTGCACAATGGCTAATCATGACCACAACATGGATATAAAGTCAAGTCCAGTCAAGCCACTCTTTTATACCAATGTTGCCCATTTTACAGAACCTGGACTGACAGGGAGCAGATTTTTACGATTCCCTGGATATCCAATGATAGTCACCGTTTCATTTGCGAATGGTAATTCACTTTGGGGACTTTCATTTGGCAGATATTTGGGCGATCTATCAAGTCATGTTTAAAATAATGTTGTGGTGAAATTTTTATTCTCTTAATTCCAATGAAAATAATCTGAATGACAACTTTCATCTAAATTTAACTCTTTTGCAACCGGAAATGGAATATTCAGTTTACTATGCCTGTACCTGAACTGACAGGTAACAGATTTTTAACATTTCATTTGGCAGATATTAGGATGATATTTATTGGTAAATTTGGTGTGAGAAGTTTCCAATTGTTGCTGATTTTCAGGTCTCTTTGTTTCGAGTTTGAAACATGAGAAGGTTCATGGATAATGAGATTTTTGCATCACCCAATGGGTCAGCATAAAACAATTCAGTCCAGGGGAGGAATTTATCTTACATCTAATGGGTAGCAAAGAAATTAAAGAAATAAAAACAAGAGTGCACAATTAATGCTATTATCCCCCTTATTCGTGTGCAAAAAGTAAGTCCAACATGTACATTTTTATTTAAAGAAAAAAAACAAAACAAAAATGCTGAGAATAATTCAATCGAAAACAGAGCTTAACCCTTTACCAAACGCAGACGGTATCAAAATTTATTATTTTAAATATTATTTTTTCAGATTTTAAAAAAAATTCAAGAAAACCCCATATCATGTAACCCTTCATTGGAACGAGCTCAATGAGCTCGTTCCAATGAGGGTCACATGATATGGTTTTGTTGATTTTTAAAAAAATAATAATGTTTTCCAATGGCTCATTTTGTAAATTATGCAGGTGGATGCGGCCGATTCGTTGGGTAAAGTGTTAAACTAGTGAGTATATTAAAGATATTTTCGATCAAATCTAGTCATGGCAGCTGTGAAGCAGCTATGACAAAATTTGATGAAAAATTCATCTAATGTTACTCAAGGAATCATATTATATTTATTTATTTATTGGTGTTTAAGGTCACATATTTATGCACAATGGCAAATCATGACCGTGACAGTTTTACGGGTGGAGGAAGCCGGAGTACCCGGAGAGAACTACCGAGCAACGACGAGCAGCTGCCAGCTCCCCAACATCGTAACTCCGCACTGAAGCACAGGCAGGGTTAGATAGGTTGAAGACATGCGTACCATCGACGTGCAGTATGCCTCAGTACACGGCGTCATCATGCCCCCACGCGGGCAATGGAGATGAAGTGTCTTGCCCAAAGACACAACGCGGTTGCCGCAGGTGGGATTCGAACCGAGGACCTCTTGGCTTGCAGCCTGCACTTCTACCAACTGAGCCACCGTGCTCCCACTCAAGGAAACATAGGCGAGAACATACACTTAAATTACAGGAGAAAAATTTAACTACATGACCCAAATGATACTTATTTCAGTGGCAAGAGAAATCGTGTTCTGGGCAGGAATATATGCCAGCAGCATGAAAGGAGTTAATGGATTGAGAATGACAAGCGTCTGAAAAGAAGTTTTTTAAAATTTATTTATTAAAGTTTAATGACACTTTCGACAGCCAGGGTTAGCTGGTGTTGGACAATTTGACTGGTGGAGGAAGCCGGATTACCCAAAGAGGACTATGAGTAACAGCGAGCAACTGCCAAACTCCCCAACATACTAACTCCAGTTACTCCACACAAGTAGGGTTAGCATAGGTTGAAGACAAGTGTACCATCAACGTGCAGGACATCTTAGTACACGGCGCCACAGTACCCCCCACATGGGCAATCAGTATCAAGTGCCTTGCCAAAGGACACAATGCAGTTACCCTGGCGGAGATCGAACCGTGAACCTTTCGGTTCAAAGTCAAATGCCGTAACCAGTGAACCACCATGCTCCCTAAGAATCTGAAAACGATAAAATAAATTTTATTTTACAGTACCACATTCACAAAAGAGGCCTCTTGCATGATCAAATCGTGTTCTGGTGGCAACAGACTTACATTGTCAGTGGATTGATACGTCCTCAATATAATAACTCAAAATCAAGACCAAACCAAAAAAAAACACATCAAAACTGCTCTAAAATTCTATGTTCTCACATTTCGTTTTCTACGGGCGAGATTATGCAGTGTTGTGGAAGAAAAGCAGACATGCAATTTTGAATAGCTCAGGATCCAATCAAAATTCTCAGTTTGCCTTGTTATCAAAGTACTGTAGCAAACAACAAAAGTGTAAACAACAAAAGTGTATGTTTATTTTTACAACATAGTAAGGCTCCACATTAGATCTTGTTTCTCAGGCCATTTTTGGTAAAATTGCAAATGGGCGGGCATTTCTTTATTTTTGTAATTATTTCTTTGCCATCAAAAGTTCATGTTCTTGGTTTGTTTTATGTTTTAGGCCTCATAATCTGCAGAATAGCATGGCAGGTGGTGTATTTTGTCCCTAGTGTGCTAGAAGGCCTCTTGTTGCACTCCAGGGAAAAATTAAATTTTTTTATTAACTTAGGTAAAATATCACACATAAACCATTTAATTTTAAACTTGCCTTGGTTATAAAAAGAGAGCATGCGGCAGCCAAAAGTACAATGTGGTAGGGCCTGAGAAAAGGATTTTTAACTTTTTTGGGCCTAATGAACAGATTTTGTTGGGTTAGGCATATAAAAAAAAAAATTCTCGTTTCTCAGGCCTTTTTCCTGAATGTTTAACAAGCAAAGGAGACATTTTTTTCTCCCACCACCTGCCAAATGAGATGTGCATGTTACAAGTGAGATATCTGGGAGATCTATCTGACCCATGTGACCACTGTCATATGTATATTTAATGATTTCATCACTGTCTGGATGTTTTCATCATACATGGTGCCCTGCTTCACTTTCACTAATATAGTGACCCATCAAGACTACACCACTTGAGGATAATGTTTCTCCCAGCACATGCCGTCATTTAAATCCATAATTTCTAAAGTGATTCACTGGAATGTCATTGATTTCAACCCACTTCAATATGTAAATCTGTCAGTGTAACGAGTTAACGCCCATTCTCGTAGAATAAACCTTTGATATAATAACTTTTTGGATGTCTCTTTCGTATATGTAATACATTTCTCTCTATTTTCAATCAGTGAACATGTAGGGTGGGCTGGGAGAAAAATCAACCTGGAGTGGTATGGGGGTGCGATGGGTAAATCTCACCTTCAGGGTAAAGTATTCCACCCTGGCACTCGGCAAGCTTCATGTCTGGGACAAATATCTTTCCCCTCAGGTGAGATTCACCCACCCCCACCCCACACGACTCTAGATTAATAATAATACCATTCTCCTTTAATCTGTGGAAATGGTACAGTAATTACAAATGTTTACTCCCCCAGAAATCATTAGCCACTCAACGGTTGTTTTTTCACAAAATTTGAAATTAATTGGCTTCTGCCAATGCAGATTTTGAATGACTTAAGAATAAAACAGGACAAAAAAATTGGAAGAGCAGAATTTCAATGAGGACAGTGCCTGAGAAACAAAATTTTCATTTAATGGACTTTAATATAAATTTAATTCCAGAAGAGAAGGCAATCTGGTGATTTGATTGGCAGAAAAGCGTGATACAAATGATGTCCCTCACTGTCTTGTATTCTTTATATCCTGTTATAGAACCTTGCGTAAAAACAAGAACATGCAAAGTTTTATTAATTCAAAATAATTCCTAAAATGAATTAAAATAATAACATGTGTGAACAAATTAACATTGTTAAAAAAATAAATAAATTAATAATCAAAGTTATATCTTTACTATTAACTTATGTATAAGCTACTAATGGAATTATATTTTTAAAGGACAGTTAACAATCAGTTTCCATTTCTACTGTTCAAAATTGAGTTTGGTTTACATTTGCAGACTCTCTTCCTTTGTTTCACCACACAGCTATAGTACACTGGGCCTTCTTCTTCATACACATCAGTCAAACTTGTCATTACTACAAGCTTCTTATTCATTTATATTTTGATACAAGTCACGAAAAAACAGCAATTAATATAATTTATTATAATTTGGTTGGCAGAGCTTAAGAGTTATGCCAAACAAAATATGGTAAGTTATATTTCTTAGGGTATTGAACCTGAACAGGGATGCTGATGATGTACAAAATAGAATTTAAAGGCGGTAATAAGGAAATAAATTTGCTATTGGGCGTATATTTCAGGGTGAAGGGACATCAAGAGGGTGGGGGAAGCAGGGTAGTAACCCAGGACCTGAAATTGTTGTAGGCCCACTCATATTTTTTTTTCATGAAAGTCAAATTTTCATACGCCTTCAAGGGCTTTGAATTTTAAAATTTAAGCAATTTTAGTCACTTTTAAAGACCCGAACAAATCCCGACTTAATGGAGAAAAAAAAAACTTTTAGAAATACATTGCGTTGTGTGTGTGGGTAACTAAGGATGAGATTCAAATCTCAAGACACAATCTGAAATGAAGTGAAATAGTTTTTGAAAAAGTTTTTTTCTATTTATTTATTGGGGCTTAGTGACACTTTTGACAGCCAGGGTCACCTTGTGTCGAAGTCTTGCAGGAGGGGGGGGGGGGGGGGAGCTGTAGTACCCGGAGAGAACCCCCAAGTGGCAGCAAGCAACTGTCAGACTATTCAATGTAATAACTCTGCACAAGCAAGGTTAGCATTGGTTGAAGACAAGTGCACCATCAACATGCAGTACACCTCAGTACACAGCGCCATTATGCCTCCTTTATTTAAATTTATATGAGAATGGGTTGATAGACCATTTTCAGTTAAGTTCAAAGAAATAAAATATTTTCAATTTGCTGATAAAATTGATTGAAATTATGTAATTTGCTTACAAATTCCACTGAAGGGGAACTATTGACCAATCTGGTCAAAACAAGTTTTTTGAAAAACATAGAATTTAATCAGAAAATAGGACGGACACTTATAGTGTGAATACTATGTACAGAGCACTTGTTGGGCTTTTACAGCAGCATAAAAAAGTATTAACTACTTTAGTACAAGAGACTGAGCCAATTGGACCCAACTCATTCAACGAGTTTTACCATTAACATTTTACCTAACTCGACTCGCAGACGACACACTATTTTTCCTAAATAACAGTTTCTTGCTTCCAAAACATAGCTTATGACACCTCACCGGAACAAGCTCAAAGAGCTTGTTCCAATGAGGAGTCATCAGCTATGTTTTGGAAACAAAATGTGAAAGGTGATTTTGTGTGAAGTACTGGCTGGATTTATGAAATGTTAGGCAATGAGTTAACTCGCAGAAGCCTAAAAAATAACAGGAGCTCACTGACCACAAAAAGTTATCAAGACCTGTTGTTCAGCAGTTGTCTGTATACATGTTTTGTCTGCATACTATGACGACACGACAATAAAAACATGTGCTGAGGTTTACGCAACTATTTCTTATCACAGGCCTGTACAATTTGGGGCAACAATCAATTCGTCATTCACCTAAAAAGAAAAAGGGCATCAGACTTTCCATTCACCTATATTACTAGATCTTCAACAAATATCTCAACTTATTTTTCCATGGTATTGATTTGTTGAGTACCCCCAGAACATTTATAATGATGATAAAACCCAGTGCTATTTAACTATGGCAAAGAAAAGCTACGATATAACACAATGTTGGAAAGGGCTCTCTGAACCTTTCCAACAGAATGTTACATCACAGCATATCAGTGGAATACAGACAGAAACTCTTAACAAAAACTGCAGGGGCCTGGCAGGCCTTGCATTTTGATATAATGTTTGAGTCTGCCATTAGGCCCCCAAGAATGGACTGCCATGGCCTACTTTCGAGTCATCAGGGCCTGTATTAAACTAAAAGGTCAAATATTATTTCAAGAACAATTGACAGGCCCTGAAAATAACATTTTAGGGGAAGATCTTGGGGCCTATCAGGCTTCGACACAACAGAAGGTCTGCTCTAGAACGGTCATGCCAAACTTGGCCCTTACATGGCAATACATGTTGTCTTTTTCTTGCTTACAAAATTTGAAGAAGGGTTCCCTGAAAATGGTGAATTTTTAATCTGATCAGACCGGTTTTCACCATTTTTCAAACAATTATGTCGGCGCACACACTATCCAACATCGGGTAACTCCAATTTAGGCTTCTGGGCATCAAGTTGATGATATGATGTTATGCTCTATTCGGTTGAAAAGTACACCAAAAAGTACAAATGAAAAGATCTTTCCAACAATTTATCACAAACAGCATTTCATCAGCAAACACAATGCACGACAATATTGGTCTCATTCTGAAATTCAGCAAGGCACTGAAATAGTTCATGAGTGAAATGAGAACATAGAATCCATTAGAAAGGTGTTAACCCTACTTTACCTAATGAAGCAGTTAGAAAAAATATTCTTTACAAAATTTCAACAAAACCCTATCATGTGACCTGCTCAGTGGAATAAGCTCAATGAGCCTGTTCCAATGAGGGTCACAAGGTATGCTTTTGCTGAAATTATTTGAAAAAAAATAAATTGCATTTGTGTACATTGTAATGGCCAGCACCATTCACAAAAATTTGCATTCAATTTTCATTATATTTTTCATCTTTTGTCTCAGAAACATAACTTTTTGCCCGTTCCAATGAGGGGTCGACCATAGGCTATGTTTTTGACACAAAAATTAAAAAACTTAGCTATTTAAGAATTTTGTTTGCAAGTGTCATCTGCTTTTCGTATTAGGTAAAGGGTTAAATCTTAAAGTAACAAATGGTTCTGTGTAAGGAAAATTACTTCAGAGGTGAATAGAGAAAGATTATAAACTCCTAAAGAAAAATAAACTTCATCCCATCTGCCCTCCAAAATTGAACATCGACGGAACTGTAGTTTGTGCAAACACATAGCCACCAGTCTGTTCTATTCTTTTGGATTCTGCAATGAAATCATAATTATAATTAACTTAACATTAACAACCATTTCTAAGTGAATACATTTCAACTAAATCACCTGATCCTAAATATAAGTAAGAGAGTTCTAAAAGCTCTTAACACTTCTCAAATTTTTCAATGTTAAATTCTCAGTTGAAGTAACATGTAATTCCAAGAACCATGGTCCATATATACCACTGTAAGAAATAAAATCCAGGATTTCAAAGGACTATTTTTGTCCTACATAACAGGAAAAAATATAGGTTGAGACTCAACATTCCTGATAAAAGTTAAACTCTTGACTCAGTTAACTCAAATCAAAACTTTGAAAATACATCACATAAAAATTTTGGTTATGTTCAAAGTTTCTATTACTATTAATGATTTTTTTCTATTAAACTCAATGGTTCCTTGATTTCAGTTGACTTTTAAACCTCTCAACTGATACACAGAATTTTTTGTGCTAAGAAAATTTATGTATTTGTATTCAAGGTCACATATTTCGGCACAATGGATCAGCATGACTGCAACATGGATATAATAAAGTTAAGTCCAGCCAAACTTTATACCCATCTTGTCCATATTGGAGGACTTCTGCCCTAGGCATTGGTTATTGGGTTCTATTTTACCAGTAAGGCCATTAAAAAAAAAAAGTCTGTGTTCTCAGGGAATTATACCAAAAAAATTTGACGAGGGAGGCTTTTTTTTTAAATTTTTTATTCCCAAATCTAAAAAACATACCTCAAAATGAAGTTTCTTGGAATCTGGGCTTGTAAGTTCCTACATTGTACATTTCAACTAGTGTCTTGTTGACATCAAACCTGGTAGGTGCTCATGGAATGCTTACAGTCAATTGGTCACACCATTTTTTTTAAGAGTGTTTTCACTATGTTGGTACAAAACCATCAATTCTCAAACTCCTTCATGTGACTCCCACATGTACCTGCTATGACGGTATGTAAACCTAAGCCCTTTGGGAACTATGAGCCATGGTGCTTTGGAGACTGGTTCTGACCCAGCAGTAGGCCATCTTCCATTGATTAGCCCTTCTCCCAACTTTCATGAAAGGGTACTTTCTTGAGTACTGAATTCCAAAAATAAGCCCAACACTGACTTTTCATCTTTAATACTTTATATATTATATTTTCCAGGTAAGAAGTTGTCAGGATCTTAACATGATCTGAATAGTTGAAGTCAGCAAAAGAAATGTATTAGATTTTCAATCAGCATATTATTATAAATGTTTAACCCCCTGCACACTGAGGTCAAAATACCAAAATTTCAAAGGCCAGTTTTTCTCATAATGCAACTACATGTAGGAATTTAACCAATTCAATCTTGTCGACAGAGCTCAAGATTGAATTGGTTAAATTTTGGTATTTTCACCTCAGTGTGAAGTAGGTTGATACTGTTTTGCCTTGCAGAGATAATTTTATTCTTTTATCACTGTATAAAATTAAAATATATGTTAAAGCGTTTTGATTTTGTGTTTTTCATTTCAGCCCAATTAAAAAACAGAAAACGTCTGTAGTGTTTGTTATTTTTTTATTTTTAAATCCCCTTCCTTTTTACATCTATTTAAATTAAGTTGGGCATCTCATATAAGTGAAATAACTACCCAAGGGTGGAAACGAATAGGTCTGATTCGGAATTTAAAGTACAGACTTGACAGGAGAGTCTTAGAAAAAATATATTTCTCTTTCGTCCGACCAGCATTAGAATATGCGGATGTGGTCTGAATCAACTGTTCAAGGAATTGGCCATTTATATGGTACTGGATATTTTTTCAGACAGGGAGAGTATAACATTGTATTGAAATAAAATAAAAAATATATGCTTTGAAACTTTTATTTTGTCAAACTGGTCACATTAAGATAGTATAAAGTTCTTATGAAGACTCTGACACTGTGAGATTTTACAGTAGTAGAAAGGTCACACAATAATGCTGATCACATATTTTTGACTTGTACGACTTCAGAACAGGTGCCCTTAACATGCTACCATGAGGAGACCCTGCTGATCACAGACAAATTTACCTAGGCAGTGGTTTCTAGTCAAGTTTTGGCTGCCTGTTCAGGCAGCCAAGACTTGACTAGAAACCACTGCTTAACCACTGGACGTATAGAGGCTGTTGGCTGGTGGGAATTCAGCATACTTGACCAGGCCCTCAAGGGTTAAACTGATGTCATTGATTGAAGTAATGACTTTTAGAGTAAACCAGATTCTTTTCTCTGCCATTATAGGCAATAGTTGTAAATGTTTATGTAAAACATCTGCATTTTAGAAGATGAGTGGCTGAAAAATAGTTTGCCATATTTAAAACATACTATGACCTTGGCACATATCCAAGACAAACAGAATTGTGCCCTGGATATATACCAAGGTGATAGGTTGCACATTTTCAAGGATTGAGGAAGCTGTATGCAATACATGAACATTGAGAGAACAGTTAACCGCTGTCAAGAGTAAGGTATGTGCACTATCAACATGCAATATTCTTTACAGGTTATTTAATATCCTACAAGGAGTTCTGCATGATGATTGTGCACTTATATGGTACAGGTCAAAATAAGTTGCAGGATCAGCAACGAAATAAATCACTATATTTTTAAACCACCATAAACAATTCACTCTACTTTTCCTACATCAATAACACAAGGTTCTGACATACGTTTTTGGAAAGCCCTCGATACAAAATGTCAGAACCTGGTTATATCAACACAGAAAGAAGTAGAATACCTAGTTAAACTATGTATTCTACCTTTTTCTGTGTTGATATAACCGGGATCTGACATTTTTATCCGAGGGCTTTCTAAACACTTATGTCAGAACCTTGTGTTAATCATGTAGGAAAAGTAGAGTGAATAGTTTATGGTGGTTTAATATCTTACAATTTATTTTTACTTATACTATATCCTCATGTACTTTTATACATATGCTTTGGCAATGGGAAGTGTCTCACTTCTTCACTTTCTTGCCACTTTGGGCGCACTCAAAAAGGTTTTGTTTTCTTTTTAATTTTGCAAAGTGTTCAGGCTACATTCACTGCAAACTGGATAAGCCTCATTGACTTTAATGAGGGATTTGGAACTTCCACAATAAGAACATATATCTGGGAAAATGGCTGAACTGAAATATGGAATCTTAATAGAAGTACTACATTCAAGATTTGGTTTTGCAAACACTTTATCCAGAACAGAATTGAGATTTGTATTACCTTCACGTTTAAGCTCTTGCAGAGATGAGCCACATGTGTAGGTATACAATTCGATTATTCTGTCCAGAATAACAAGTTCCCATTTCGAAATCATCTTAGACGAATACAGTACCCTACTTTTTTCACATTCTGAGCATTTAACACAACGCTTCACATTTTTTGCGGTTTGCGCAGAAGGGCTGAAAGGTAACTTTAATTACCCTCAGTGGCTACTAGTGATGGTCGATGTTCTTCACTGGTAACCTCCCCATAGAGGATTTCAAACCTCTCATAGTGAGAACTGTCTTTCTCACTCGGTTGTGGGTCTGGTAAATAATGTAATTTTCTGAATTCAACAATAGGTAATTTTGGGGGACCACACATGGTACAATCAATGTGACCACATTTCTTTATCATAAACAAATAGTGTCTTCTTACAGTGCAGTGATCTAAGAAGGCATTTAGTTCAGATAAATCAGCCAACTCTTTCTGCAAATGATGCTCAGTGGTAACTTTACTATCTACCTTTAGCATTTCTTCCCACAATTTGTTCATAGCTGAGTTGGTTGCAGGATCAAAGTTTTTGAACTTCTTGTCTGTAATGACCAGGCGTTCAAAGAGAGACTTCAATAACTGTGTAACAGGAGCAATACTCTCTTTGTATTCCACAGTCATTGAAGCATTGTCTTTCAACACTTTCCTCACAGCCTTGATTGTATTGAAAGGCTTTAACTTGCGTTCTTTCTCATCGGACATTTGTTGTCTCATCATACCTACTGTATTTAAAGCTAGGTTTAAAGTAGACATTACTCGTTCTGCCGGGTTACGCCAAAAAGCCATGGGAGCTGTCCTGAGAGCAATTAGCATATCTAAATCAAGAGCTTTGAATATGCATATCAGAGACAACTGAACCCTGAGGTAGTTTGTACGGTGATCTGGTCCCCCATCAGTGGAAAAACAGAGAACAGGCTTGTTGGCAATTTGCTCTGATCGCAAAATATCAACAAGTTCTGTGGCATGGCACATGGGACTTGATGGTTGCAAAATTATATCTTTCGTGCCGACGTAAACCTGTCCGTGATAGAAGCTACCACTTAATTGATCTGGAATGTCATTAACGAGACCGACACTTGGTACCAGTGAAATCTTTGTAAAGTCATGGTCAGCTACTTGAAAACTTTCATTTATGGATACCAAAACCTTCCTACCACGATCTACAGCTGCTACTGGGCAGTTGGGCTCACCAACACTTATGTGGTGCTTATCATCAAGACACACCAGGGTACAAATGTCCCTATGCAAAATACAAAACTCTTTTAGGTAACGGAATAAAGCCGTACAATAGTGATCATCAGAATGCTTGTTCCTGAACTGACGTGACTGAACCATAAATATCACGAGCAGGGCCCCAGTATATTGAAGGGAGGCTTTAGCGGATGGGTTCTTTGGGTAAAATTGTAATCTCAACCATTGTAGACTAGGTATTTGAACATTTGGGTCACAAAGTTTGGAAACTTGATCAGGTAAGTCACGGACTGATATGGCCTGTGCCAGGTGAGTGATCTGATCATGACGTCTATCGTCGACTGCCTCCTCAATGGTACTTTTTATATAGTCATTACATTTGGCAAAAAAAAAAAAAAAATACTTGGAAACTATTCCCGGGTTATGATCACGCAAATCGCATATAATATCGGGATCCTCTAAGGAAAAGGCAAGTCGGACTCTTTCATCAACAAGGGCAACGCCCCCGGTCCCCCGACAAAGATGGCAAATTCAAGGGAGCTGTTAGGATGCAATTTGTTCGCAGAGCATGGCCATTTTTTAACTTGACCTGTATTTCCAACCAATTAAACCACATACTTAGTTTCGTTTCAATCAAATGATCCAAAGTAAAGTTATCATCCGGACAACACAAAAACCGTATTTTCTAAGTCAAAAAAGGGGAATAAATCCAGTAAAAATCAGTGGAGCGTGCCCATTTTCGAACTTGACCTGCATTTCCACCCAAATAAGCGGCATACTAAATTTCGTTTCAATCAAATGATCCTAACTAAAGTTATCATCCGGACAACACAAAAACTGTATTTTTTAAGTCGAAAAAGGGGAATAAATCCAGTAGAAATCAGTGAAGCGTGCCCATTTTCGAACTTGACCTGCATTTCCACCCAAGTAAGACACATACCAAATTTAGTTTCAGTAAAATCATCCAAACTAAAGTTATCATCCGGACAAGGGTGTGACGGACGGACGAACGGACACACGCACGCATGGACAGACGGACGGACACTGCTGATTACAATAGTCCCCCGAAGGGTCGGGGGACAATTACAGATTGCTCATAATCATGAGAAGCAGAACAGTCACCAGTCAGTGTTTGATAGATATATCTAAGGTACATGGGCTTGACATTTTTTAGTAGACCACATTCTAGAAGGAATTTTCTCCGTTGTGCATCCGAATGAAACTTTGGAAGGTTTTTTTCAAGTTCTGCAGAAAGTGCATTAGATTTGGTCATTACTTCACTGTCGGAATCATCTGGAGGTATTTTCCAAACAAAATGTAATGTCCCAACATTGTTATGGAATGCAACAGAATAATGAATGCATTTAAAGTTTGTATTTCCCGCTACACAATCCAGGTAGTATCTACGCTGCCAAATATCTGATGGCGTAAAATCATCTAGACTGAATGGTGTGTAAAAACCAACTTCACTGAGTTTTTTATTAAATTTCTTATAACGTTCCAAAGACTTTTCACAAAGTACGGGTTTAATTATAGTAAAATTTTGGGACCCAGAATTTTCTTCCAGGGACCCTCGAACTTTAAATATACATTCTACTTTTTCATTCAAATATTTATGATAAGTCTGAAGACAGTCAGCATATGCTACAATGTCTTCCTGAATTGAAGACCACGTTTTTTTTCATGAATGGCATGTCCACAATTAACAGTAGTTTATCTGAATGAAACTTCAAATCAACTGCATTCAGTTGCAAAGTCTTTTGTTTGTGTTTGTGAGTCATTGGCATATTGTACCCAACAAATTTGTTTAGTGTATCAGGTAAGTGCAAGGAACGTTGTTCAAATTTCTCCATGTGTGGATCAACAAACCAAAGTACATCAGTTATTGCTGAAACAAACTTTCTTCCTTCGCTTACAAGCGACTGTTGAAATTTCAAACTTTTTTCATTCAAGAAATCAACAAAATCATTGAACAAACGTTTTTTATTATCCAATTTTCCAGATACTGGGTCATATTTATCTGGCAGGGCCAACTTATTTGCTGTGTCCATCATCAATGTAAACACACTAGATGTTGTACCAGTCGATTCATTTTCATGTGCACTGGAAGTGTCTTTGACTGAAGTCAGTGACGATTCTTTTACTGGGACTGGGATATCAAATTTTACGTATCTCCCGTAATTTTGAATGAGCTCCCAGATTGGGGCACGCGAATAAACTTTTTGCATTCTGGAGGTTTGCGATTTCCCAATGTAACAAAGTGGTCGAACATCTTTGATTTCGTTTGGAATGTTCAATTCACAAAATTCCCCGTCACTTCGAATTTTTTCGAAGACCTCCCCGATTGGAGTACAAGCACTCATTCCTCCATAGACACTGTAATTTAATAAAACAGTGAGTCCAGACGTTATCGATACGCTAAATAAGCATGCCATTCTTATTTGCTAACATTTACGATGATGAAAATACTTGTGGCAGAACAAATTAATTAAATATGGCATTTGCAAAAATTGAACAGGAAACGGTGCTATTAAAATATGACTGGTGACACAAAAATTTGACCGGGCAATAAAAAAAATGACGCGGCAGCTTTTTGATGACGTGGACAGTCCCTGAGAACACAGACTTCTTTTTTTAATGGCCTAAAACAGGGTTTGTTGAAGAAAGTAAATTAATCGGTCAGTTAGCACACAGCATAAATTTAACCCTTTACCCAACGGAGACGATATCAAAATTCAATTTTTGTTTTTTCAAATATTTAAAAAAAAACTATATTATGTGACCCCTTCAGTGGAACAAGCTTGTTGCAATAAGGGGTCACACGATATGGTTTTGTTGAAATTTTTTGAAAAATATTTTTTTTTCCACTGCTTAATTTGTAAATTACGCAGGTGGATGAAGCCGATTCGTCAGATAAAGGGTTAAGAGAATCAATAAGAATTTGTGATGTAAGATTAAATATTTACTGAACCTTACAAATGTGAATTAGCTGTAGCTATTACTGCGTGATGATTGCTCTTGGGTGAACTCAGTGTTGCAAGGGTTAAGTCATATTCTAGGACATTCAAGATCTTGAGTTCAGACTTGAGTCTGAGTCCAATTTTGAACTTAAAATTTTCTTTCAAAACATCAGACTCGCATCAAGCTCAGTTTTGAGTCTGTCTTAGGACCAGAGTTTTTTCAAAATATAGGTCCGTTGGACATTTTCAATCACTTTCCATGACTTTGGCTTTAGGATTATTTTAATCGCCTCCAATGTTTGTACATATACCAGGTAACCTTTACCCAACACAGATATCAAAATGTATTATCTTGAATATAATTTTTTTTTAAATTTAAAAAAAAACATATCATGTGACTCCACATTGGAATGAGCTTGATGGGCTCGTTCCAAAGAATAGTCACATGATATGGTTTGGTTGAAATTTAAAAAAAAAATTTTTTTCAGCTACTGAATTTGCATATTACGTGGGCGGATGTAGCCGATTCGTTGTGTAAAGGGTTAAACAATTAAATTTAATGAATAAACTTCAAATGTATTTATTGATTTATTGGTGTTTAAAGTCATATTCCAGCACAATGGCTGATCGCGACCACAACATGGATATAAAGTCAAGTTAAGTTCAGCCAATCGTTTATACCTCCTATGTTGCCCATTGCAGGGGACTTCCACACCAAGCATTGGAAACTGGGTCCTATTTAACCAGCAAAATAGAGCTTATTTACCACAATGAACAAGCACTGCTTCACTTCCTGAAGTTCCCTAGGGCTGATGAAAAACTGAAGCCACCAAAGGTAAAATGAACTTTTCATCTGGCATGCACACATGCATCAATGACATATTACAAGAAACCACAAGTTCAATACAAAGGACACGTTATTCTTCTGATACTAACTCTCCAATCTTACATCAGTTTTATCAGTGGGATGAAATACATGATTAACATGTTTTTGTAAATACCTGCAGCGGCTCTCCTTTGGTCGGCTAATTTGAAAACATCCTCTAATTCTTTTGTCTGTTCTATTGACACTGTTGACATAATGGTAGTGTACCATGCAGGATCAGCAGCTTGTACATCTGGAAATCAAGAGGGGTGTTACATTTTAATATATTAACATTAACATTTTTGAGGCTCTTGTGCTTCATCAGTTCAGCTGATTTATTTTTTAATGGTGATTAAGATCACTTTCAGTAGCTATGACTTTAGCATGATCGTAACATTAACAAGAAGTCAAGTTTCAGTGACAAGGGAAAGGGCAGGAATATCCACAAGCAGCATGCAAGAATTTAAAGGCTTGGAGAATTCTACTTACTCATTGGTCCTTCATAAGATAATGCTCTAACTTAGTACAGTGGAGTCCACTTAATTGGATATCTCTTAACTGAATAACCCTGTTAATTAAATATAATTTCCCAGCACAAAACCATTTACCATACCTCCAGTACAAATTTGCTCTGTTAATTGAACATAGGTCATAGAGTAAGTTCCTGTTAATTGAATAAAAAATCTTGTAACCTGTTGAGAAACTACCCTGACTCTCCCCAGTTTTTCTTTATTCATAGACGTATTTGGCCTCAGTACATCCAATACGGGCATTAATCTATTACATCTTGTTTGACAGAGCTCATGGAGCTCTGTCAAACAAGATATAATAGAATAAATGCTAAGTTTATCTCTAGAATACAGCAAAGTGACACAAACCCTGTTAATTGAATACTCCTGTTAAATGAATATTTTTCATTGGCAAAGTGAATATTCAATTAACAGGGTTCCACTGTAGTGATATCTAGAGAAGTCTTGACTGCATATACAGGCAACCAAAACTTCACCAAAAACCACTGTCAAGATACTGCAACTTCCACCAGCAAAGCCACTAAAAGCCTTTATGTTGTCACATGTATTCTACATGTACATTTAAAACAAGAAACTCACCAAAATTGCAACTAAGTCAAAGAATAGGTATTAGTTGTGCTAGCAAAGGAAAAACAGCTCTCTTAAATTCAAAATTATTTTTGAATTGAGAGGTGATTCAGGCTTGGCAATTTCAGGAGAGCGATTTTTTAGCTCTCCTTACTGCCCTCCTGAAAGAATTAACTGGTAGAGTGCTGGAAGCCCATATTTGGGCTTTACTCTGATGTACAGGGACTCTAATATAACGGCTTCATACTCCGTGGATATGCTTCATATTATCTTCGAAGTGAAATTATTTAGTCTGTGTAGATTTGCCTTGTTACAATTTATGGGGGAGTGCCTACAGGCACTCTCCCATAAATTGTAACAAGGCAAAGACATGTGAACAAATTTTGATGGTCTAAAATAATTTAGCACTCCACCAGTTAAGGAGAGCGAAAAATTGCCCTCCTAAATATTTTGGTCTGGGATGATTGAGATTACATGCATTATGCTCACATTAAATTTTTGTTGTAAAGCAAATATGTAATTTAACTTCGAAGTCACATAACATCACGTAATTTCATTTTGAAAGTGGTTTAGTGGTAAAAGGTAATGGCTGCAACCATACCCAAACACAGTTACAATCATTTGAAGCAAAATGGATCACAGCAATATTTTTTTTGCTGTCAGTTTCAAGTTCAACAACTGACATCACAGTTTGAGGGGTAATTATTCAAGGAATATTGACACTATAATATACTACCATTACTACTATCCTGTCACTTGAAGCACTTGCACCAGGATGTGACTGTTGATTCAAGCAGACCTGTTGTCCAAGAAAGTCATACGCCTACCACTACCACCTTTAACCCCCTTGGGGGGTTGAAGGTGGTAGTGGTAGGCATATGACTTTCTTGGACAACAGGTCTGGGTACACACACAGATCTTGTCAAGTATGTGTTCGGTTGTTGAGTGAGACATCTAGATGTCTAAGAGATTTCGCTTTACCTTAGTAAAGTTAATAAAATCACTGATGTAGTCTGTTGGTTTCAGTTTCAATGAGTTCGTTCAATTGGATACTTAAAATGCTGTGTAAAGCTAATTGCTCTCCTGAGCTGATTGAGGAGCGCGATTTTTTGCCCTCCTGCATTTTTCAGAATGCCAGGCCTGGTGATTCTTGCAGCAGCTCACAAGAATCAAAACCTAATCTTGTAAATTAAGATATTTTTTCAGCCCAAGCAGACACAATGAACAATAAATCAGTGGTGAGAATCAGTAATAATTTAATCCTATAGCTCTGCAGAGCTGATGTATTAAATTATTACAGAACCTCATCCACCCACTTAATTTACAAACTGAGCTGATGGAAAAATATTTTTTTTAAAATTTCATAAAACCATATCATGTTACCCCCTCAGTGGAAAGAAGTTGTCGAGTTCATTCCAATGAGGGATCATATGATACAGTTTTGTTGAAATTTTTTAATATTCAACAACAAAAAAATAAAAATAAGTTTTGATATAGTGTGTGTTGAGTGATTGTATAACTCACTTTGTAAAATAGTTTTAAATACAATATATTCATCAACTGGACTATTTTCCTCATCCAATGGAGTTTGGTAGCTCTCTAAAGCCGTCTCTTCTGCTCCATCATCAGTGTATTCTGCATCACTGTCGTCGTCCTCCTTGCCACTCTGAAAACAAAGGAACCATGAAATTTGTAATTTTTAGTAGAGTTTTGACGAAGTCAACCACGACTTATAGTTTGATGAAGTGGCGGGCGGGCGGAGGGCAGCAGGCGTAAACAATTGGTTTCCGGGCAATAATTTTAGTTCTATTTGATGCACCTTTACCAAAAGTATACCAGAGGTTACCCTGTAGGAGAGGAAGACACCTATCGATTTCAGAGTCTCGCGCCCCAAGATCAAGGTCACTGTTGCTATAAATAGAATATTTTGTGACAAATTGGTTTCCGGGCAATAACTTTAGTTCTATTTGACGCACCTTTACCAAACTTATATCAGAGGTCACCCTATAGAAAGGGAAGACACCTATTGATTTCGGAGTCTGGGACTCCAAGGTCAAGGTCACTGTTACTATAAATAGAATATTTAGTGACAAATTGGTTTTTGGGCAATAACTTTAGTTCTATTCCGTGTATCTTCACCAAACTTATACAACATGTTACCCTCTAGGAAGGGAAGACACCTATCGATTTCGGAGTCTGGGGCCCCAAGGTCAAGGTCACTATCAATAGAATATTTTGTGACAAATTGGTTTCCGGGCAATAACTTTAGTTTTATTTGACGCACCTTTACCAAACTTATACCAGAGGTTACCTTATAAGAAGGGAAGACACCTATTGATTTCGTGGTCTGGGACTCCCAAGATTAAGGTCACTGTTACTATAAATAGAATATTTTGTGACAAATTGGTTTCCGGGCAATAACTTTAGTTCTATTTGACGCACCTTTACCAAACTTATACCAGAGGTTACCCTATAGGAAGGGAAGACACCTATTAGGAGTCTGGAACTCAAAGGTCAAGGTGACTGTTGCTACAATTAGCTTATTTCTTCAGAATTTAATGTCAAAACTCGACTTGTGGATCTGTGATCCTCTTACTGGATTTTTTATACTTACCAATGGCATAGACTAGCTGGTGCAAACTCACAGTTATCAAGGGCCAAACACAAATTTTGACCCCCCCCCCCCCCCCCCCCAATCCCCCAAATTTGCTTGTAAAACCGAAAATTAAAAGTTCTATCTGGTCATCCATACTTTTACCCTCCGCGCATGCGCAGCTGTCAGGAAGTGACCGGAATTGGTGCCAAAATCATTCTTTGTAGAAGAGAGTACTACATAATAATAACTCAGAGGGGAGGTATGAGTGCCCACTCATGGGAGGGCCATACCCATCTGGGCCATAGGTAAGTATAACTAGAGGGGGTATCAGTACCCTGTGGCTCACCAGCAGGTGGCCAATGTAAAGGGGTGGCTGGAGTAAAAAAAAAAAGTCCAAAACCATCACACAAAAGTCCAAAATTGAAGTAAATAAGCAACTAAAGGGTTAAATAATATAATAATAGCCCCAAGAAGCATGCTAACATAAAATAGGAACCATGGCAATATGCTACAAGGTAAGTCTCCACTTTGAAGAAAAGAAAGACAAACCTCAAAACCTGCACATAAAAGTAAAAAAAAAAAAAATCATCATATTTGTTTCAAGGGTTAAAATTGAGAAAAATACCCTGCAAATGTCACAGTAACCACCATCGCAATATGCCAGTAAGGTAAAACTCTACCTGAAAAATATCTACTTGGAAGAAAAGAAAGAAAAACCTCAAAACCTGCACATAAAAGTCCAAAAAGTATCACATTTGTTTCAAAGGGTTAAAATTGAGAAAAATACCCTGAAATGTTAAGGTAACCACCATGGCAATATGCCAGTAAGGTAAAACTCCACTTGAAGACAAAATTTCAAAACCTGTACACAAGACAAAAACCTGCACAGAAAAGTCAAAAACCTGCACAGAAAAGTCAAAAACATAAACAAAAAAGTCCAAAATTCAAGTAACTTAGCATGGAAAGGGTTGAATAAAATATTACTATCCCTAAAAAGCATGCGGACATGAAAAAAAAAAAAAAATCAAAACCTGCACACAAAAATTCAAAATGAATGAATAAAATAATGAGCTAAAGGGTTAAATAATATAATAATAGCCCCAAGAAGCATGCTAACATAAAATAGGAACCATGGCAATATGCTACAAGGTAAGTCTCCACTTTGAAGAAAAGAAAGACAAACCTCAAAACCTGCACATAAAATTAAAAAAAAAGTATCACATTTGTTTCAATGGGTTAAAATTGAGAAAAATACCCTGCAAATGTCACAGTAACCACCATCGCAATATGCCAGTAAGGTGAAACTCAACCTGAAAAATACCCACTTGGAAGAAAAGAAAGAAAAACCTCAAAAACCTGCCCACAAAAGTAAAAAATTAAGGTAATAAGTATGGAAAGGGTTAAATAATATAATACTGGCCCTAAGAAACATTCTAACATAAAACTGGAACCATGGCAATATACTGCAAGGTAAATTACTCATAAAAAAAACAAGTGTTTGACCACCGAGGTGGTATTAGTCCCCTACGGCGCTTTTGTGACATAAGGTGTTTTTGTCACAGAAGACACTAGAGTATATAAGCATCTTGGATTTTGAAAAAAAAATATTGAGCATGCATAATCCCCTCACAACCCTTTATCCATGTACCATATATAAAAGACGTAGCTTGAACCATGTTGGAGGGAGGGGTGGTAACATAAAATAGAAAAAAAAGCTTAAAAAACACAACAAAAATGGCCGCCATTCTGCCATCTTGGATTTTGAAAAATAAATATTGAATGTGCATCATCCCCTCAGAACCATTTATCCATGTACAAAATATGAAAGGTGTAGCTTGAAGCATATTAGAGGGAGAGGTGGTAACATGAAAACAGACAGACAGACAGATGTTAGATGTTGAAAAAAAATATTGAGCGTGCATAATCCCCTCACAACCCCTTTATCCATGTACTATATGAAAAGTGCAGCTTGAACCATGTTGGAGGGAGCAGTGATAACATAAAATAGAGAAAAAGGCTTAAAAAACACAACAGAAATGGTTGCCATGGCGCCATCTTGAATTTTGGAAAAAATATATTGAAAGTGCAACATCCCATTACAACCCTCTCTCCATGCGCCAGATATAAAAAGTGTAGCTTGAACCATGTTGGAGTGAGGGGTGGTAACATAAAATAGAGAAAAAAGCTTAAAAAACACAACAAAAATGGCCGCCATGCCGCCATCTTGGATTTTGAAAAAAAAAATATTGAACGTGCATCATCCCCTCCCAACCGTCTATCCATGTGCCAAATATGCAAAGTGTAGCTTGAACCATGTTGGTGGTTGGGGTGGTAACATGAAAATAGAGAAAAAAAAGCTTAAAAAACACAACAAAAATGGCCGCCATTCCATCTTGGATTTTGAAAAAAAAATTTTGAGTGTGCATCATCCCCTCAGAACCATTTATACATATACCAAATATGAAAGGTGTAGCTTAAAGCATGTTGGAGGGAGAGGTGGTAACATAAAAAAACAGACAGACGAATTTTGGAAAAAAAAATATTGAACGTGCAACATCCCATTACAACCCTCTATCGATGTGTCAGATATAAGTGTAGCTTGAACCATGCTGGAGTGAGGGGTGGTAACATAAAATAGAGAAAAAAGCTTAAAGAAACACAACAAAAATGGCCGCCATGCCGCCATCTTGGATTTTGGAAAAAAAAAAATATTGAACGTGCATCATCCCCTCCCAACCCTCTATCCATGTGCCAAATATGCAAAGTGTAGCTTGAACCATGTTGGTGGGAGGGGTGGTAACATGAAAATAGAGAAAAAAAAGCTTAAAAAACACAAAAATGGCTGCCATTCTGCCATCTTGGATTTTGAAAAACAAGAGGCCCCAATGGGCCTGAGGGCGCTCACCTGACATGGTAGCCTAAATATCAACCCAGAGAATTGATTTCAACAGGCGCCATCTGCTCCTCCTAAGAAAAGCTTATACCAAATATCCAAAGATTCTGATCAGTGGATCTAAAAAAAAAAGATTTTTAAAGAATATTCCTCATATTGAAGTTATAATTCAGGCTCCCACAGGGAGCCCATATATGAACTCAGGGACTTGGCTTTAACAAACTTGAATCTCACCCCCATAAGGATGCTGCCCACCAAATATCGAAACATTCCGACTGCTGGATCTGAAGAAGATTTTTGAAGAAAATTCCTCATTTTGAACTAAGTTACAATTCGAGCTCCCACAGTGAGTCCAAATATGGACCTAGGGACATGGATTGAACAAACTTGAATCTCCCCCCCCCCCCCCCCCCCCAAGGATGCTGCATACCAAATATCAAAACATTCCAACTTTTGGATCTGAAGAAGATTTTTAAAGAAAATTCCTCATTTTGAACCAAGTTATAATTCGGGCTACCACAGTGAGCCCAAATATGAACCCAGGGACTTGGCTTGAACAAAGTGGAATCTCACCCCACTAAGCATGGTGCATACCCAATATCAAAAGATTCTGCCTGCTGGATCTTGAGAAGAAGATTTTTTTAAGAAATTTGCCTGAAATGCACCAAGTTCAAATTTGGGCTCCTGTACTGAGCCCAAATATAAACCCAGGGGAGCCGATTCGAACAAACTTGAATCAGATCCACCCCACAATGTTGCATACCAAATATCAAAAGATTTTGCCTGCTGAATCTGGAGAAGAAGATTTTTGAAGAAATTTGTCTGAAATGCACTAAGTTCGAATTCGAGTTTCTATAGTGAACCCAAATATGAATCTAGGGAGCCGATTTGAACAAATCTGAATCAGATACACCCCGCAATGCTGCATACCAAATATCAAAAGATTCCGCCTGCTGGATCTGGAGAAGAAGACTTTTTAAGAAATTTGCCTGAGATGCACTAAGTTCGAATTCCAGCTTCTATATAGTGAGCCCAAATATGAATCCAGGGGGTCGATTTGAACAAACTTGAATCAGATCCACCTCACAATGTTGCATACCAAATATGAAAAGATTCTGCCTGCTGGATCTGGAGAAGAAGATTTTTTAAGAAATTTGCCTGAAATGCACTAAGTTCAAATTTGGGCTCCTATACTGAGCCCAAATATAAACCCAGGGGAGCCGATTCGAACAAACTTGAATCAGATCCACCCCACAATGTTGCTTACCAAATATGAAAAGATTCTGCCTGCTGGATCTGGAGAAGAAGATTTTTGAAGAAATTTGCCTGAAATGCACTAAGTTCGAATTCGAGCTTCTTTTATGAACCCAAATATGAATCTAGGGAGCCGATTTGAACAAACTTGAATCAGATCCACCCCACAATGTTGCATACCAAATATCAAAAGATTCTGCCTGCTGGATCTGGAGAAGAAGATTTTTGAAGAAATTTGCCTGAAATGCACTAAGTTCGAATTCGAGCTTCTATAGTGAGCCCAAATATGAATCTAGGGAGCCGATTTGAACAAACTTGAATCAGATCCACCCCACAATGTTGCATACCAAATATCAAAAGATTCTGCCTGCTGGATCTGGAGAAGAAGCTTTTTGAAGAAATTTGCCTGAAATGCACTAAGTTCGAATTCCAATACTGAGCCCAAATATGAACCCAGGGGGCCGATTTGAACAAACTCGAATCAGATCCACCCTACAATGTTGCATACCAAATATCAAAAGATTCTGCCTGCTGGATCTGGAGAAGAAGATTTTTTAATGTTTTTCCCATTGCCTACAGTGTTAAAAAGTGCTGACTCAGCACTTTTTCAAAGTCCCGAAACTGTACCCTGGGCACCACCCAGGAGGAGGGGCAACTTCATTTGAACAAATCTGAATTGGCATTAGGTAATAAACATTTAGCCAACATTTGAATAAAATTGGGCTAGTGGTTTAGGAGAAGTCGATAATGTAAAGTTAACGCCGGACGGACGACGACGGATGCCGGACAGAAAGTGATTAATAAAGCTCCCTTTGAGCTTCGCTCAGGTGAGCTAAAAAGACAGACAGACAGACAGACAGATGGATGGACAGACAGACAAACGGACGGACGGAGTGCAATCCTATAGTCCCCTTACGGTTCCCGTAGGGGACTAAAAAAATCAAAATCTGCACACAAAATTTCAAAATGTATGAATCTGGACGCCGACATGAGGGCCATGCCATAGGCTCACACAACTATCTTTGATGAGCTAAAAACAGCCTATTGTGTGATCTCATTGACAATCATCATTTTGTTTTTAATGATCATCTTCTGAAGTTCATGGTGACAGAAAATTGGGAGGTCAAAGGTGTAATGTAAGACAGTTTGTTTGTAATATATGTCCACTACTGGCAAAAATTTTCTTCAGTGGGACACACGAAAATGTGTGCCATGATAAGATTTTCTTGTTATATTAAATTCTGATTTTCCCAACAGAATGGCCTCAGTATTTTTCCAAGTGAAAACAATGTACAGCAGTGTAGAAGACAATGATGTTCAGGGTGTCAGGGTTGAAAGGGTGAACTTCTGATTAGGCCACACAAAGTAGATCTTGTTTCTCAGGCCATTATTTGTAAAATTAATGCAGCGGGCATTTTTTTATTTTATATTTTATGTCCGTAATTATTTCTTTGCCATCAAAAGTTCATGTTCTTGGCTTATGTTATAGGCTTCATAATCTATGGAATAGCATGAGTGGTGGTGTATTTCGTCACTTGAGAGCAAGAAGGCTTTGCAATGCTAAGGCACTGCAAAGCCTTCTTACACTCAAGGGACAAATTTATAAAAATTTTTAACTTTGGTAAATTATCAGACATAAACCATTTAAGTTTTATTTTTTCAAGTTTACACTGGTTATAGAAAGAGAGCATACGGCAGCCAAAAGGACCATGCGAGAGGGCCTGATAAACAGATTTTGAATTTTTTTTAGGCCTTATGTGAAAACATAAAACTCACAGATTTCTCTAGCTTTTCAAGATATTCATTTCCTACTTCATCAATGTCACTTTCATCACTTTCTAAGACATCTGTAAAAAATATATAGAAAAAAGAGAAATTACAACAGATATTTATATTCAATATTACATAGTCTCAACAACCTTTTTCACATCTACTTGTTTTCACAAGAAAATATCAGCAGAGCTGATGGATGCTTCCACAATAACAGTCCAATAGAGGAGGCATGACAGCAATAGTGGTAGTACCGTTTTTCATGTAAATTTTCGGACACCATTTTTTCATCAAAAAAAATTTTGTTTTAAGCCTCGAAATTTTCAGACACCCACTCAAAGATTGTCCCGGACTGGTATGGTGGGAAAATCCCAGTGAAACATAAATCCAAAATGACAATGATTTTCTTTTCAGTTGAATATTTCATCTTTCTTTCTTTGTTTTATGTTAAAAACATGTATTGTATGAACAATATATTGTACAATGGAAATAGAATTATTAAAACAACATTATTTGTAAACTTGTTCTTTATTTATTGACAGGTAAGTATTGTTTTCCTTGTCAAACTGACATGTCTGACTAACTGACCAATCAAATTTTTGTTTTCAAAATGTGTGCTTTCATTAGACTCTTTCAAGATTTGGGAAAAAAAAACCCACAAATGTTATGCTGAACTGACCCTAAATGACGACAAAAATGAAAGGTTTCCATAAATAAATCCATATAATGCAGTAAAACCATGCACCAGCAACAGAACAGTGTAATTATTGCTTCGAATAAACAAATTCAGTGCAATGAACACCAACAAAATTTTCCAATATTAAAAATAGAACAAACGACAATGAGGTCAACATGTGATGCTGCAGGGTTTCACAAAAATTAACACATGGACACAAACACTGTCAAAGCATATCGGTTTTCGATATTATTTTTCGAAAAACATCAGCAGTGTATGTGGGGAGGGCACGCTTCCAAAAAGAACAAGAGCTGGACTTTTGTCCAGTGCACACCGTCACGTGGTGTACCCCTGTGGGCATACCTATGGACAACAAATATTATTTATGAATATTCTCGTATGGACTGACGGACGGATGCACAGATGGACGGACGCACTCCAGTATACCCTGCCCCCCAATTTTCTTTGAAAGTTTTCAACAATTTGTAAGTCAAAAGGTATGGTAAATTGTTTGGTGTTTGCAAGTTTTATGCAATGAGGCAGAAGCCTTTGTCATAGGCAAACTGCATGCCATATTTCACTGAAATCCTATAACCCATACCCGAGATACAGGCTGAACATACAAATAATGTCTATTTCCTACAATTTCTAAGTCAAAAAAGGGGGATAACTCTAAAAATAGGCCAATGAAATCGTCAGATGTGTACCCATACGCGCAAAGAGTAGAAAGCTGTATGACGGAGGGCCAACACGGATGCTGACATTATGTACACCATACAAGGTATGGGTACATATAGAAATGGATTGGAGGAGTGTCTGATTTGATGGATAAAGGGTTAATATCTCCGGATCAAATTATCAGATTTACATAAAAAACTATAGAGCACAGCACATCTGAATAAATATATAAAGGAACATGACAATCGGATCGATCTTTTTTTTTGAGTTATCTCATGCCAAAGGGATTGGAGGAATTTTCAATTTGAAGGATAAAGGGTTAATATCTCCGGATCAAATTATCAGATTAACCCCAAAAACTATACAGTTCGGCACATCAGTAACCTGAACACAAATATAAAGTAACTTGAGAATCCAAGCAATATTTTTCAAGTTATCGAATGCCAAAGGGATCGGAGGAATTTTCAATTTGAAGGATAAAGGGTTAATATCTCAGGATCAAAATAACAGATTTACACCAAAAACTATACAGCTCGCCTCATCAGTAACCTGAACACAAATATAAAGTAACTTGACAATCCAAGTAATATTTTTCAAGTTATCGAATGCCAAAGGATTGGAGGAATTTTCAATTTGAAGGATAAAGGGTTAATATCTCAGGATCAAAATAACAGATTTACACCAAAAACTATACAGCTCAGTACATCAGTAACCTTAACACAAATATAAAGTAACTTGACAATCCAAGCAATATTTTTCAAGTTATCGAATGCCAAAGGGATTGGAGGAATTTTCAATTGGAAGGATAAAGGGTTAATATCCCGGGATCAAATCATCAGATTTACACCCAAAACTATACAGCTCGGCAAATCAGTAACCTGAACACAAATATAAAGTAACTAGACATTCCAAGCAATATTTTTCAAGTTATCGAATGCCAAAGGGATTGGAGGAATTTTCAATTTGAAGGATAAAGGGTTAATATCTCAGGATCAAATTATCCGATTTACACCAAAAACTATACAGCTCGGCACATCAGTAACCTGAACACAAATATAAAGTAACTTGACAATCCAAGCAATATTTTTCAAGTTATCGAATGCCAAAGAAATGGATACGGACGCCGGACGGACAGACAGACGGACGGACTGACAGACGGACGGACAAAGGATGGATGAACGACGGATGGTCACCCCGGATGCCGGCATTATGTGTACCATACATAGTATGGGTACACATAAAAAGGAGAATGTGAGAAATATCGTTGAATCCTATTTTTAAAGCCTATACCATAAGCTGTGTTCATGAAAAATTTCGTTGCAATAGAACATTCGATACCCGAGATACAGACTGAACAGACAAAATTTGGCTAGGATGGACACAATTTCTAAGTGAACAAGTAATAAAAAAAAAAATAACTAGTGTGGGCATACCTATGACCAACAAATATTATAAAAAATAATAATTTACTTAAGTTATGAATATTCTCGGACAGACTCACACACGGACGCACAGATGGATGGACAGATGGGCAGACGGACGCATGTAATCCAGTATACCCCCCCATTTTCTTTGAAATTGGGGGTATAAAAATAGGAAATACAGGAGGAACTGTTGAGCTAATACCAGTCATTATTTTTTAAAAATTAATTTGTATTCGCTTTTATAAAATGTAGCATGTTGCATTACAATAATTTGTATTTGTCCTAAATAACAGCAACTGGTTTCCACACGACGAGGTGGGGTGGGGGGGGGGGGCTGAATAAAACTCATAATTCATATTTGTCTTTCTTTTTTGAAAAGAGGGCAGGCCGTACAGGCTTGGAGCCAATATACACACCACTCAAAAATTGTTTGCACTTCATCGCCTTAGAATGGCTACATTGGTCTGTTTTGAAAACACTGAAACCAGCTCAGGTTTTTTATCTAACAGTAACAACACAAGCACATGCCTTGATTATTGTTCAATATAATTTGTGGAAAACATCAAAACTTTTCAAGTACTGGTAGATCAAAAGTGATTTCTTCTCAGGGATTTATTGGGAAAGTAAATAAAAACAGAACAAACAATCGGAAACTTTTCATTCAATGATATCTTATGTGAGCAACATATTAATCATTACATTTATGATTATAATGGCTTGCTTTTAACTCAACGATTACTGCAAAGCATGAAGATAAAAAACCCACTCATTTTATTCATTTATGCTTATGATTAAAGTGGCTGTACTGAACAGCTATTTTATCTTTCCCATTTCCGAGGTACCCCCACCGTTCGTGTACAATAATTTTATTAACCAATAGTGTGTTTTTCAAAATTTCCACCCACATTTGCTGTTCACGTGTATTTTGCCCATTTTCAAAGTTTTCGGACACTGGAAAATTTAATTATTTTTTGGCGTCCGAAAATTTAGATGAAATACGGTACATACACAGAATGACATGTGCCTGTTATTCTGTGTTTATTACACATCTACAACAAGAGCACTGCCATGCGTGGCTAAATACACCTGTTCTAAGTCAAAAGGGGATGTAACTCATGTAAAAATAATTGGACGGAACCCATATTCAATCTTGGTCAGTATTATTAGCTGGAAAATACACTGACCAACTTTAGTTGAGATCAAATAATACAAACTGGAGTTATTGATCGGATACCAAAAATGTTAATAGATGGTTGAATTCTAAGTCGAAAAAGGGTCGCAACTCATTTAAAAATAAATGGACAGAACCCATAATCGAACTTGGCCTGAATTACTAGCTGGAAAAAACACATACCAACTTTGGTTGAGATCAGATAATCCAAACTGGCATTATCAGTCGGAAACCAAAAATGTTAATAGACGGTCATGTTCAAAGTCCAAAAAGTGCCATAACTCATGTAAAAATAATTGGATGCAACCCATATTAGAACTTGACCTGTATTACTAGCTGGGTAATACACACAGCAACTTTGGTTGAGATCAAACGATCCAAACTGGAGTTATCGGTCAGAAAGCAATTGTTTACGTACGGGCAGATGGATGGACAGACCATTTACATAATACGACCATTTTTTACAAACGGGCATATAAAAACAATTATTAGGACACTCAGCAATTCATTTGACAACTATCAACAAAAAGAATAACATTTTAACACCAACCAAATTTGTGTACTCATACTCTTCTTCTACTTCTGGATATTCATCATCTCCTTCATAAAACGACTCTATTTCTTCTTTGCAATTTTTGTACACATTAAACTCGCCATATCCTTCAATTTTAGACATTTTATTTAGTTATTTCGTTACCGGTTCCGTTTTGTGTGATCAATGGTCTGCTCAAAAATTTCCTTTTGGAACATGTGTGCATAACTGATTTTCATTTTCCGCATGGTTTGGTGTTGCTGTAGATTTCATAGAACAGGCATGTAATAAAATGGAGAGACACTTAATAAATATACCTGTAGCAATTTGAACAAAAAAATATATCTACACAAGTCCGCAAATATTTTGTTGTTTTGGAGTCTGCCATGACAAGATCAAGGTCACAACCACCCCTTGTGTCACAAGCAAGCATTGTATGAAGTATGTTCATTTATTAGGGTTTAATAACATTTTCAACAGTCAGGAACACATCATATCAGTTTTGCGGGTGGATGAAGCTGGAGTACCTGGAGAGAACCACCGAGCAACTGTCAGACTCTCCAACTTACTAACTCTGCACAAGCCGAGTTAGCAACGGTTGAAGGCAAGTCGACCATCAACACAAAAGTATGCTATAGTACACAGTACCATCATGCTCCCGTGTTGGGTATCAGAATTAATTGTCTTGCACAAGGACAGAACAGGGACATTTTAATGGATAACTTTAGGACAGTAGAGCAAACATGAATTGTGTGGGGTTTTTATCTTCGTGCTTTGCAGTAATCAGTGAGTTAAAAGCAAGCCTTTATAAACATAAATTGTAATGATTAATATGTTGCTCACATAAGATATCATTTTTGTCAATAGGAAGCTTTTACTTAAGGCCCCACAAAGTAGATCTTCTCTGTTTCTCAGGCCTTTTTTGTAAAATTGCATGTGGGTGGGCGGTTTGTTAATTTAATTTTTTATTTTTGTAATTATTTCTTTGCCATTAAAAGTTCATGTTCTTGGTTTGTTTTATGTTTTAGGCCTCATGATCTACAGAATAGCATGAATGGTGGTGTATTTCGTCCCTTGAGTGCAACAAAGCTTTGCAATGCTAAAGCATTGCAAAGCCCTGTTGTACCCAAGGGACAAATTTATCAATTTTATTAACTTGGGTAGAATGTCAGACATAATTCTTTTAATTTTTATTTTTTTTAAGTTTGCCTTGGTTATAAAAAGAGAGCTTGCGACAGCCAGAAAGACAATGTGGGAGGGCCGGAGAAATAGATTTTTAATTTTTTTGAAGGCTAATTTTTAAATTGTTATGCACCATATAAGATGCCCGGTTACTGCTCTTCAACAAATTGAAAAACAATGCACTCTCATTCCACGAATCCACCAGTGCGCTATTTCATCTTCCATTTAGAAAAATTTCTCTTGAACCTGCACCACCAAGGGTCCACCCCCTTCTGCTCTCCCCAACTTGCTGCAGCACCACTGAGATGGCGAGTTTCACTCATGGCCTAGACCTTTTGCAGATGAAACAAATCTTTGGCCCAGGTAAATTTGCCCAAATTACCGGGGTTGAATTTCCAAAATTCAAGAACAATCTTTTTACCAGTAACTAATAATTACACCAAATGCATGTTTTTTTGGCAAAACACACAGCTCTTGTGATCAAAATATAACAACTCAATTTTTCATTTTTGAAATCCTCATACACAGGTCAGAATGATATTGGAAGTAAAGGTAATTACTATTAGTTTCCTCATCATCTTCCTCCTCCTCTTCCTCTTCATCACTATCAGCTTCCTCTTGAGCTCTGCCTACAAAACACAACACAAATATAATTTATCAGACCTTGCAGTTGCAGCAAAGTTTATACATTAGAAGTGGCTTGTTCAATGTAAAACACCTTAGACAATTATTTCTAAAGGAATTTATTATATGCTAAATGATAGATTATCGAAAAAATTGCGGAAAGATAGAAATCGTATCCCTACTGTGAAGATACAGAAATTTTCACTTCACGGTATCAATCAAAATTCAAAATGGTGGCTTTCAAAATATCACTTCAAGAAAAATATATGTCAAATCAACATGCTACCTGTTCCGAGTAACGATCAAATCACTTTCGCGTATCAATGTGCTGTTTACTTTCATGCATCAATTCAAGGTTGAAACAAAACAAGAGGCCCCACGGGGCCTGAGGGCGCTCACCTGATACTGGCAGAGTCATATCACCAAAATAGCAAGGGATTCTGCCTTGTGGTTATTATCAGTTTTTCAACATAAAAGTGTTTTCTCTACTTAGTAACCCAGAGTGTTCATATGTTAGATCCCCATATTGGGTACTCAATAATTTATCTATTTATTTATTGGAATTTAAGGTCACTTTCTAAGGCTACATCATTACAGAGGCATAATTATAATATCAGGTTTGGTCAATCGTTTATGCCTATTACTGCCCACTTTACAGGGCTTTCAACGCAGGAATTGGTTACTGGGCCCAATTTTATCAATAAAGCAGAACTTGAACAAACTTCAATTTGCCACTTCTAAGAAAATCAAAAATCAAATATCAAAAGATTCTGACAGGAGTAACAGAAAAAAAAAGATTTTTTAAGAATATTTCTCATACTGAATTAAGTTATACATTGGGCTCCCATAGGGAACCCAAAAATAAAAGCTTCTGAAGTAGTGTTTTGGGAGAAGAAGATTCTTCAACGTTATTCCCATTAGCTACACTGTTAAAAAATGATGACTCGGCACTTTTAGTCCTAGAAAAGAACCTTATGATAAAATTTTTACCATTTTTTTCTTCCGGTCCTAAGGAAGCTTCACACCATATAAAAATTCTCAGTGCCATGTAGTTCTGGAGATATGGGCATTTAAAAAGAAAAAAATTTTTTAGCTCCTGCAGTTCCCGTGGGGGACAGGAAAACAATTTTCGGCATAAATTAGGTACTTATGACCCAATAAGCCCTCATATCAAATTTGGTTCAAATCGACTTTTTGGTTTGGAAAATAAAAATTTTGGTATAATTTGGGCTCCCACAGTGAGCCCAAATATGAACCCAGGTACTTGGCTTTACCAAACTTCACTCTCAGCCCCTAAGAATGCTGTACATCAAATATCAAAACATTTTGACTGGTGGATCTGAAAAAAAAATTTTTTTTAAAGAATATTCCTCATATTGAACTAAGTTATAATTTGGGCTCCCACAGGGAGACCAAATATGAGCCGAAGGACTTGACTTGAACAAACTTGAATCTCACCTCCCTAAGCATACTGTATACCAAATATCAAAAGATTCTGACCGGTGGATGCGAAGAAGAAGATTTTAAAAGAATATACCTCGTATTGCACTAAGTTACAATTTGGGTTCCCAAAGGGAGTCCAAATATGAACTCAGGGACTTGGCTTGAACAAACATCAATCTCACCCCCCTAAGGATGATGCATAGCAAATATCAAAAGATTCTGATTTGTGGATCCGAAGAAGAAGATTTTTAAAATATATCCCTCATATTGCACTAATTTGAACATTTGGGTTCCCATAGGGAACCCAAATATGGACCGAGGAATTTGATTTCTACAAATATGTGAATCAATGTTCCAAAGATGTTATATGTAAAATATGAAAGCTTTTAGAGCAGTGGTTTGGAAGAAAACAATTCTTTATTTTTTTCCCATTGCCTACTGTGTTAAAAAATACTGACTCAGCACTTTTTCAGAGTCCCGAAAAAGTACCCTATGATAAAACCGATAGCAATTTTTTTTTACCAATCCTTTCTGTTGGTCCCAAGAAAGCTTCACACCAAATAAAAATTCTCACTGCCGTGCAGTTTTTGAGATATAGGCGTTTTAATTTTTTTCTATTTTTAGCTCCTGTGGTTCCCACGGGGCTACAGGAAAAAAAATTTCTGCATAAATTAGGTACTTATGACCCAATAAGCCCTCACATAAAATTTGGTTCAAATTGGCCTCTCGGTTTAAAAAATAGAAATTTGGGGTGGGACCAAAATTTTTGCTCCTCCCATAACATCGCCAAGTATAGACCTACAAACTTCTCTTGAACAAACTTGAGTCTACACCTCAAAAGGAAGCTGCATACCAAATATGAAGTCTCTGCTATTGCTGGTTCTTGAGAAGAAGATTTTTTAAGAATTGGAGCATTTTTGCCCCACCCCTCTGCTCAATATGAGCCGAAACCTAATTTGCCCAAAAATCAAAATGCCGCTATATAACCCCTACTCACATGAAATTTCATTAACATGCGGCCAGTGGTTTGGAAGAAAAAGACCCAAACACCACCTTCACGCCGGACGACGGACGCCGGACGACGGACGAAAAGTGATCAGAAAAGCTCACCCTGACTTTCAGTCAGGTGAGCTAACAAGCTATTAATTGAAAATAGAATATGTTTTCATTCTTGGAATTCACAAAAAACAAACCCAACGAGGGTTCTTAAGCTGAGTTTGTAGAGTAATGGCTGGTTTTAACCATCACATTGGGTAAAGAGTTGATATAGATGGCATTTACACTAAGGCTGTACAATGCACAGGGTTGGTTATTCAGTTAGAAATGAATTTTTTTTTTTATAACCAGAAAGTGTGACTAACCCTGTGCGGTGCACAGGGTTAGTCACACTTTCTGGTTATAAAAATTGGTAACTGCCATATCACATGCTACATGAAAATATATAAGGACTAAAGCTTTGGGTAAGTTAGTTACATGTTGTTACACAGGGTGCTGGATTCAAGAAACTTTTGGAAATACTTATACTGGATTGCGGACATTTTTTAAAGTGAATTCCAAAAATGAAAACATATTCTATGTTCAATTAATAGTGTGTTACAAGTGGAATTATTGATAGGAATGATCACATTCTTATAAAAAGCATATAATAAAAACAAAATCTGGTGTTTTTGAGTGGATACTGAAAATTATCTCAGGCGTGACTTGAGACAAATGGTCATTGTCGCTCGCGCAAAATAAACGTTTGTCTCAATCAGTCATGAGATATTTGGTATCCACTCAAAAACACTAGATATCCTCTAAGAAACCTTTTCATTAACATTTTAAATTTTTCAGTGACTTGTGCCATCATTTCTGGTTAGCAATAAAAAATGCTTTTATTCAGTATTTTCAAAAAGCTGAATAAATAAACTTCTTCAATAGTTCAGATCAATTGTAGAAATCACAGCTAAGTAACTGGACATGTACAGGTTGTAGTCTAGTGGGAATTCAGAATAATTGCCCAGGCCTTCACGGGCTAACAAAACTGAGAACAGCAGTCATTTCTTTCATGGAAATGAGCACTTAAACTGCTATCAGGCCCCCAAAAAGCCTTAAAAATAGAAAATGCAGGAATATTTGAAAATGCAGATCCTTTTGGTATTTATTTAGTGATTGGTTCGGTTCGTTTTTTTTTTTTTTGGTATCTCCATGATATCAGGACTGGTTCAGTTTTTCGGTATACTGCCCATCTCTAAAAATGAGGAGTTATCAAGTCTTGATGATTGGTACTACTTACTTGCATATGCCCTCTTCAATCCTTGAAACAGTAACAGAGCTGATGGAATTATCTGAGCGGCAACTTCATTTACCTCTGCTGGACGGTTACCAGTCATACTGAGTAACGAACACAAACCTAAAACACTCAGCTTCCTATCATGTAATCTGCAAAAAGTCAAATTTCATAAAGAGATAAGTTGTTTATTAGGTCTGCAAATACTAAAAATATTGCATGGCATACTCATCTTTCATATAGTTTTTTGTTTCAAAATCCATAACCATCACCTTTTCTTGCAAAATACATTTGTTTAACTCTTAACCCGCCGAGTATGTCAAGATATTTTTCATAAAATCAAGTCATGACTGCTGTTAAGCAGCCATGACTAGATTTGATGAAAAATTCTTCTAAATTTAACTCAAGGCATCATTGATGCAAAAATCCATTCATTTTAAAGGGGGAAATTTGATTAAATGTACCCAAACTATACATTTTTCAGTGGCAAGAGAAATTTTGTCCTGGGCGGGAATATCTGCCAGCAGCATGCAAGGAGTTAACCCTTATGGTCTATTATGAATGAATGATTTTATTTTGTAATACAACATGCATACAAATACAAACTAAATACAGCAACATACAATTATTTCAAATACAAGGTTGCACTACAGGGAGATGGCATAGCCACTAGGGCTGTCTTCCCGCCATTCCCAATAAAACAAAGAAGTAAAATGTGAGACAATCCTGAAAACGGCTATGTTAATGAAGAGAAAATGGATTAATTTTTAAAATGTTTCTTTCCATGTAAATAAAAAATTATTCCATTGTTTTTAGAAAATGAAACAATTTAGGGGTAGTTAATAGATAAGGATGAGATTACAGAGCTAGAACCTCCAGTCGGGGCAAACTGGATTATTACACCTGACGCGACTTTTACGACAAACAGGTGCCATTAACATGCCATCATGAGTAGGTCCTGCTGACAATAAACAAATTACCAAAACAGTGGTCAAGTTGGGGCTGCTATAACAGGCAGCCAAGACTTGATTAGAATCAGTGCTATATCACAGGATATATACCTGCTGTGGTCAGGTGTGAATTTTGAACAATTACCCAGGCACCTTACGGTTAGGAAAAATTTTTGTGCAGAGTGGTCATGTGAGAATTTTAATCCCAGGTAAATGGTGATTCAACTGGTAGAGAGCTACATTATTTTTGGCAGCCCAAGTTCTTTGTTTTATTGGGGGTTTAATAATACTTTCAACAGCCAGGGTCATATCATGTAAGAAAGCTTTACAAGTGGAGGAAACCAGAGTTCCTTAAGAGGAACACAGAGCAACTGTCTGACTCTCCAACACACTAACCAGTGGCAAGCAGATTTCAATAACCAACATTGAATAACTATTCAACTCTTTATTTAAACAGCATTGAAATCCAAATAACTGTGGTCACAATTTAGTCAATCTGCAATTAATTTCAGTAAATTATTCTGACTATTTGAGAGGTCACATCTCAAAAGCATTCCCAATTTTATTTGCTCTCACAAAATGAAAATGAGGCATTTCACCTACTCGCCTGCAAGTTCTTCCCTTCAGTCAGAAGATAGGGAATAATGTAATCCCTATAGGGCTGTAGGATTAAATTATAACTGATCCTCCTGTCCATTAAATAATATTTTTGTTAGTTTTTCTGTATTCCATTCAATATCAATATTTTATTCAAAAAAATTTGATTTGACTCCCTGGTATTACAAGTCTGTAATAATATATTTGGTGAATGTCTCAGTGTTTGATAGTTACAAGCAATTAACTACTGTGTCTATTAAGCAGTATGTAACTGAGGATGACCCACTTTATGAATCAGAAAAATAAAACTAAGGCCTCAAAAAAGTTAAAAATCTGTTTCTCAGGCCCTCACCTATGGTCTTTATGGCTGCCGCAGGCTCTCATTTGATAAAAAGTGCAAACATAAAACAAGAGGCCCAAGGGCGCTCACCCAACATGGTAGCCGAAATATTAACCCAGGGAATTGATTTCAACAAGTTGCCTCTTCCCCTCCTAAGAAAACTTTATACCAAATATCCAAAGATTCTGACCAGTGGATCTAAAAAAAAAAAGGATTTTTAAAAAATATTCCTCATATTGAACTAAGTAATAATTCGGGCTCTCACAGGGAGCCCAAATATGAACCCAGGGACTTGGCTTCAACAAACTTGAATCTCCCCCCCCCCCCCCCCCCCCCCCCCCCCCAAGGATGCTGCATACCAAATATCAAAGCATTCTGACTGCTGGATCTGAAGATGATTTTCAAAGAAAAATTCTTCATTTTGAACTAAGTTATAATTCAGTGAGCCCAAATATGAACATAGGGACTTGGCTTGAACAAACTTGAATCTCAACCCCCCTAAGGATTCTGCATACCAAATATCAAAGCATTCTGACTGCTGGATCTGAAGATGATTTTCAAAGAAAAATTCTTCATTTTGAACTAAGTTATAATTCAGTGAGCCCAAATATGAACATAGGGACTTGGCTTGAACAAACTTGAATCTCAACCCCCCTAAGGATGCTGCATACCAAATATCAAAACATTCCGACTGCTGGATCTGAAGAAGATTTTTTAAAAGAAAAATTCCTCATATTGAACTAAGTTATAGTTCGCCCCCCCCCCCCCCCCCCCCCCCAAGGATGCTGCATGCCAAATATCATAACATTCTAATTGCAGAATCTGAAGAAGATTTTTAAAGAAACTTCTTCATTTTGTACTAAGTTATAATTCAGGCTCCCACAGTGAGCCCAAATATGAATCCAGGGACCTGGCTTGAACAAACTTGAATCTCACCCCCGTAAGAATGCTGCATACCAAATATCAAAAGATTCTGACTGGTAGATCTGAAGAAGATTTTTAAAGAATATTCCTCACACTGCACTAATTTAAACATTTGGGCTCCCATAGAGAGCCCAAATATGGACCCAGGGATTTGATTTCAATAAACATGTGAAACAATCTTCCAAATATGTTATATGGGAAATTTGAAAGCTTGTGGAGCAGTGGTTTAGGAGAAAAGTAATCTTAAATGTTTTTCCCATTACCCAGAGTGTTAAAAAATGCTGACTCCGCACTTTTTCAAAGTCACAAAAAAGTACACCATGATAAAACCGATAGCAATATTTTTTGACCATTGCATTCTGTTGGTCCGAAGGAAGCTTCACATCACATAAGAATTCTCAGTGCCGTGTAGTTTTGGAGATATGGGAGTTTTAATTTTTTTCTATTCTTAGCTCAAGCGGTTCCCATGGGTCAACAGGAAAATTTGGGGGGGCATAAATTAAGTACTTATGACCCAATAAGCCCTCATATTAAATTTGGTTCAAATCTGCCTCTCAGTTTGGAAAATAGAAATTTAGGGCAGGGTGAAAATTCTTGCCCCTCCCATAATGAAGGCAAAAATAGCTCTTCGAACTTCTCTTGAACAAATTTGAGTCTACACCTCAAAAGGAAGTTGCACCCCAAATATCAAGTCTCTGTTACTGCTTGTTCATGAGAAGATGTTTTTTAAGATTTAAGCATACTTTTTGGACGAGGCCCTACCGAGGGGTGAGGCAACTTGATTTGAACAAATCAAAATATGATGTCATAACAAACTATTATCTCAAATATCAATTAAATTGGTTCAGCAGTTTGGGAGGAGAAGACGCAAACACCATGTTCACGGGCGATGAGTGATAACAGGGCTCGCCTTGAGTAAAATGGTCGGGGCCTAAAAAAAGTCCCCCACATATTGAGGTCGGGGCCTTTTCGGGGCTGATTTTCCATTTTGTCCATTATTGTTAGTGCTTTTTTGTGGAAAATGTCGGGGCTTGAAAAAAAGCCCCCGGCAAGTGCTCCTCGGGGCTGATCTCGAGGCCTGGGCTGATCAGCCCCAACTCAAGGAAAGCCCTGTGATAACTATAGCTCCCCTGACTGAAAGTCAGGCGAACTAATAAAAATGAAAGTGTCAATGACACTGTAGCTTAACTTGTGTGTTGTGTTTGATGACAAGGACAATGTTCAATGTTTATGAAAGGATTATGAAATAAGACAAGAATTGTGATAATTGGGAATATGTTCATTTCTGTTCCCTGTGTGCTATGTTTATGATAAAAATAATATGAGGTGTACACTGTACTAAAGAGCTGAGGGGTGGGTTAATATGACTTCACAGTTAATGTATGTGGCCTTCACAGTTAACGTATATCAACAAAAGTTACCAAGTTACAGTGAAATTATTCCAAAACGAGTCATCCTATCAAGTTACATTAAAATCCCCTCATAAATATGGCCTGTAGACTGTGCTAAAGGTTTTCGGGCTTCGGGCCCCTGTAGCCGTCAGTTTCCCAATTGCGTCCAAAGGGGGCGTTCTCATATACACATTATATGAAGTCAACCAACAAAGTTACAATGAAATTCCTTAATAAATATGACCTGTAGACTGTGCTAAAGGTTTTCGGGCTCGGGCAGCCATCATGGTTGAATGATCGCAACCAAAGGGGACAATCTCATCTGGAGTGATCCTGCGAAGTTACAATGAAATCCCTTCATAAATATGACCTGTAGACTGTACTCAAGGTTTTCGGGCTTTGGGCACCTGTAGGGGATGTCATCATCTAGGCATTATATGGAGTCACCCTAACAGGTTACAATGAAATCCTTCTATAAATATAACCTTTTGCCTATGCTAAAGGTTTTTGGGCTCGAGCACCCATCAAGGCTGAATGATCACGGCCAAAATGGGACGTTCTCATCTAGACGTTATTTGGCGTCATCCTACCAAGTTACAATGAAATCCCTTCATAAATATGACCTGTACACTGTGCTCAAGGTTTTTGCGCTTCGGGCACTTGTAGCCATCACAGCTGACCAATCACGACCAAAAGGGGATGTCATCATCTAGGCATTATATGGAGTCAACCTAATAGGTTACAATGAAATCCTTCTATAAATATAACCTTTTGCCTATATTAAAGGTTTTTGGGCTCGGGCACCCATCAAGGCTGAATGATCACGGCCAAAATGGGACGTTCTCATCTAGACATTATTTGGAGTCATCCTACCAAGTTACAATGAAATCCCTTCATAAATATGACCTGTAGACAGTGCAAAAGGTTTTCAGGCTTCGGGCACCTTTAGCCATCAAAGTTGCCCAATCATGTCCAAAGGGGACGTTCTCATCTAGACATTATATGAAGTCAACCTACCAAGTTACAATGAAATCCCTTCATAAATATGACCTGTAGACTGTGCTTAAGGTTTTCGGGCTTCGGGCTCGGGCAGCCATCATGGTTGAATGATCGCAACCAAAGGGGACAATCTCATCTGGGCATCATCTGGAGTGATCCTGCGAAGTTACAATGAAATCCCTTCATAAATATGACCTGTAGACTGTGCTCAAGGTTTTCGAGCTTCGGGCACCTGTAGCCATCACAGTTGACCAATCACGACCAAAAGGGGATGTCATCATCTAGGCATTATATGGAGTCAACCTTACAGGTTACAATGAAATCCTTCTATAAATATAACCCTTTGCCTATGCTAAAGGTATTTGGGCTCGGGCACCCATCAAGGCTGAATGATCATGGCCAAAATGGGACGTTCTCATCTAGACATTATTTGAAGTCATCCTACCAAGTTACAATGAAATCCCCTCATAAATATGACCTGTAGACTGTGCTAAAGGTTTTCGGGCTTCGGGCACCTTTAGCCGTCACAGTAGCCCAATCATGTCCAAAAGGGGACGTTCTCATCTAGACATTATATGAAGGTAAACCTACCAAGTTACAATGAAATCCCTTCATAAATGTGACCTGTAGACTGTGCTAAAGCTTTTCGGGCTCGGGCAGCCATCATGGCTGAATGATCGCAACCATAGGGGACAATCTCATCTGGGCATCATCTGGAGTGATCCTGCGAAGTTACAATGAAATCCCTTCATAAATATGACCTGTAGACTGTGCTCAAGGTTTTCGGGCACTAGTAGCCATCACAACTAACCAATCACGACCAAAAGGGGATGTCATCATCTAGGCATTACATGGAGTCAACCTAACAGGTTACAATGAAATCCTTCCATAAATATGACCTTTTGCCTATGCTAAAGGTTTTTGGGCTCGGGCACCCATCAAGGCTGCATGATCGCGATCAAAATGGGACGTTCTCATCTAGACATTATTTGGAGTCATCCTACCAAGTTACAATGAAATCCCTTCATAAAAATGACCTCTAGACTGTGCTAAAGGTTTTTGGGCTTTGGGCCCCTGTAGCCGTCACAGTTGCCCAATCATGCCCAAAAGGTGACTTTCTCATCTAGACATTGTATGAAGTCAACCCACCAAGTTACAATGAAATTCCTCAATAAATATGACCTGTAGACTGTGGTAAAGGTTTTCAGGTTTTGGGCTCGGGCAGTCGTCACGGTTGGCAGATCATGCCCAAATGGGGAAATTCTCATCTAGACATCATAAGGAGTCATCCTACCAAGTTGCAATGAAATCCCTCCACATTAAACATGACCTGCAGACTGTGCTAAAAGTTTTTGGGTTTCGGGCTTGGGCAGCCATCACAGTTGATAGATCATGCCCAAAAGGGGACGTTCTCATCTAGGCATTATACAGAGGCATCCTACCAAGTTACAATGAAATCCTTTCATAAATACGACCTATAGACTGTGCTAATGTTTTTCGGGTTTTGGGCTCAGGCAGCCATACCGGTTGCCCGATCGCGACCAAAAGGGGACGTTCTCATCTAGACATGACCCCAAACCTGCATATGAAATTGTGTGATGATCAGACAAGAACTGCGGGGTGTAGCCCATGCTAAAGGAAAATGTGAACAGACGTCACAGACTCACAGACTAACAGACTTCCGCACGTGTGATGGCAATAGCTTATATTGACTATGTCAAGTTAAGCTAAAAATTATTAAATGGTACATGTCTGATATTTTACCAAAGTTAACAAAATTGATAAATTTGTCCCTTGAGTGCAACAAGGCTTTGCATGCTTTAGCACTGCAAAGCCTTCTTGAACTCAAGAAATACACGTCTACACATGCGATTCTGTAGATTATCGGGCCTAAAACACAAAACAAACCAAGAATACGAACTTTCGATGGAAAAGAAGTAATTACAAAAACTAGAGGCTCAAGAGAGCCTAAAATGCTCACCTGGACCAAGTTGTCCTTAATTGTAAGGGTTGAAAGTATGGAGAAAATGTAATCTGAATGAACCATATGACAGATTCGCCAGCAATTATTTTGTCCAATTGTTTCAACTGCTCAGAAGAAAGCTTCATACCAAATACAAAATCTCTAGTCTGTGCAGTTTGGGAAACATTGGACATTCAATTTTTTATCCATTTTTAGTGCCAGGTATCCCCACAGGAAAACGCGAAAAATTTTGGGGGCATGAATGAAGTACTTAGGGTCAACTAACGCCACATATAAAATTTGGTTCAAATCGCTCCATTGGTTCTTGAAATAGAAATTTTCAGGGGAGCTCTAAAGTGAGCCCATCCCCTGGAGAGCCCAAATATGGACCTATCAACTTTCTTTGAACAATTGTTAATCTTGAACACCAGAGGAAGTTTCATACCAACTATCAAAAGCATTCCCACATGTGGTTCATGAGAAGATGATTTTTAGTGAATTTCACGATATTTTGGCATAAGCCCAAGACCAAAAAGGGCAGAGACCCCCATTTGAACAAAACTGAAACAGAATATCCCCAAGATGAAGTGGCCCATATATGTTTCAATTTGGGCCATTGGTTTGTGACGAGAAGATATTTTTAAGAAGGTAAACATGTAATCTTTTTCCCCTTGACTTCAGTGTTAAAAAATGCTGAGTCATCATATTTTCATAACACCAAAAACAGACCATATGACAGATTCGCCAGTAATTCTTTTTGTCCAATTGTTTCAACTGCTCAGAAGAAAGCTTCATACCAAATACAAAACCTCTAGTCCATGCAGTTTGGGAAATATTGGACTTTTCATTTTTGTTCTATCTTTAGCTCCAGGGGTTCCCATGGAAAACCGCGAAAAATTTTGGAGGCATGAATGAAGTACTTTGGGTCAACTAATGCCACATATAACATTTGGTTCAAATCGCTCCATTGGTTCTTGAAATATAAATTTTCAGGGTAGCTCAAAAGTGAGCCCATCCCCTGGAGAGCCCTAATATGGACCTATCAACTTTCTTTGAACAACTTTTAATCTTGAACATAAGAGGGAGTTTCAAACCAAATATCAAAACATTCCCACTTGTGGTTCATGAGACGAAGATTTTTAAAGAATTTCATCATATTTGGTCATAAGACCACGCCCAACAAGGGGCGGAGACCCCATTTGAACAAAACTAAAACAGAATACCCAGAAGATGATGTGGCCCATATATGTTTCAATTTGGGCAGTTGGTTTGTGAAAAGATTGTTTTATAAAAGCTAATGTACGGAATATGGAAGACGGACGCCAAGTGATGGCAATAGCTCACACTGACTTTCAGTCAGGTGAGCTAATAAAAAATAGAAAATAAAAAAACGCCTGCCTGCATGCAATTTGACAGAAAATGGCCTGAGAAACAAAAGATCTACTTTGTGGTGCCAAAACAATCCATCACTTTCAATGAAATTTCAAGAAGTTTTTGTTGCAATAAAATAACTCACCCCAGAAAGCAGTCTGTATCGTGAATCCACTGTTTCAAAAACTGTTGAATAATTGATCCATTAACATTAGGAATTTGTAATTTAGTCAAAACTTCTATTAACATAGGAGCATTATAATATAATGCTGCTATCACAACCTGTAAACACATAGTCCTCAACTCTGATGTCTGAACTTCACGCATTAATCTCTGTAAGGCCAATTCAACGAAGGAGGGCACCACCTATCAAAGACAGAAAAATTTATCAGAAATAGTTACGGTTATAGTTCACTTAACCCCTACACACTGATGGACAAATTTCTAAATTTAAAGTCGCAACTTTTTCCCCCACAATCAGGCCTGGAAACAACCAGTACCGGTTAAAACCCAACATAAATTAACTTCCTAATTCCACAAGTTTGGCAAGATATGACAATCTTTTGGAACAAACTTGACTCACAGGTTACACACTGCATCCACATATGACTAGTGGCATGCCGGTTAACCCTTTACCTAACGTAACGGCCAAAACCGGCCAGCGCTATTCTAAAAAATCATTTCATTATTTTTTTCATTTTTTGTCTCAAAAACATAGGTTATTACCCCTCGTTGGAACGAGCTCGTTCCAACGAGGGGTCATAACCTATGTTTTTGAGACAAAGGGTTAAATTTGCGTTAAAAACGGGTTAAATTTGAACAGAATTGCGGTCACAATAAATAGCAACAATTAACATGCGGTCACGCCAAAGCATTTTTCTATTTAGGTGGAAATTCTGTCAAGATGTAAGCAACCAGCCTTGCATAGTAAATTAACCCTTTACCTAACATGAAAAGTAGTCGACACTTGCAAACAAAATTAGTGAATAACTCTATTTTTCTTTTTTGCGTCAAAACATAGCTTATGACCCCTCATTGGAACGAGCTCAATGAGCGTTCCAATGAGGGGTCATAACCTATGTTTTTGAGACAAAAAATGAAAAAAATTAGTTATTCAAGAATTATTTTTGCAAGTGTTGTCTGCTTTTCAAATTAGGTTGAATTTGAACAGAATTGCTGTCACAATAAATAACAATTAACATACGGTCACGTCAAAGCATTTTTCTATTTAGGTGGAAATTCTGTCAAGATGTAAACAACCAGACTTGCATAGTAAATTAACCCTTTACCTAACATGAAAAGCAGACGACACTTGCACAGGGTTCATACAAAAATTTGCTCTCAAAGTTCAAGGGTTTTTCAAGGGCCTTTTTTTTTCAAGGGCTACATATACTATTCAGCTTGTATGAGCTCTAAAAATCTAAGATTCATGTGACACAGATCTGACTTTGGAAGTGAGGAAGTACTGGTACCCAAAGTGTGATCTGTGTTGCAGTAATCTTGGTAAAACGTTCCATACTTTTTTATGTTTTTTTTTAACTGAGCGACACGAGTGCAACAAACAAGTAAAAGGCGAGTACACATATATTTACAATGCCCAGGAAATAGCTTGGTATTCAAGGGTTTTTCAAGAGATTTCTGAAAGTTCAAGGGTTTCTCAAGGGCTAATTTCAAATTCCCGGGTTTTTCAAGAAAAACTCATTTTCAAGGGTTTTTCAAGTATGAACCCTGCTTGCAAACAAAATTAGTGAATAACTATTTTTTTCTTTTTTGCGTCAAAACATAGCTTATGACCCCTCATTGGAACAGGCTCAATGAGCGTTCCAATGAGGGGTCATAAGCTATGGTTTTGAAGCAAAAAATGAAAAAAATAATTTTGCCGTTTTTATTTATTTATTTATTGGTGTTTAAGGGCACAATTTTTTGCACAATGGCTAATCATGACCACAACATGAGTTGGTGAGCATTAATAAGCCATGTCGCCCATTTTAGAGAAGGTTTGCACCTCCCAAGCAGTGGTGACTGGGTCCTATTTTACCAGTAAAACAGAGCCTGTTTACCACATTGCACAGGCACTGCTTCACTTCCCGGGGTTTTGGGGGGGAGGCTGACCAGTTTTGGAAGTAACGTTGGGTAAAGGGTTAACATGCAGTCACACCAAATCATTTTTAACAGGGAAAGCAGAAGAGTATTACAACACTTTTCTATAGCTTACCACCATGTTATATAGAGTAACCTGCTAACATGTGATGTAAGCTCTTTACTTCCAGGACTGCACAATGCAACTTGAAATTTAATCAATTAACCCTTTGAGACTAATTATTCTGACGTTCAAACGTCACTGGGAATTCAGTTTCTTCAACATTTTTTTAAAATGCGACATCAAACGTCGGAAAGTACAAATAAGATATATTTCACATTAGTGATTATCTGGTTGAGGGCTAGATTATTTTTGGTGGTTTGGATTTGTTATTCAAAACTTGTTTTATTCCAGATTATTGGAGAGTGCCCGCAGGCACTCTCCAATATTTATTTATTTATTTATTTATTTATTGGTGTTTAAGGTCACATACTTATGCACAATGGCTAGGCACTCTCCAATAATTTGTAATATAACAAATTTATATAAAATATTATTTGTGTTTGACTGAATATGAAATATAAGAAAGGGAAGTGTTGGCTTTTGCTCTGGTATCCTTATTTTTTTATAGTCCTGATAGTGGCTTCTTGCACTTAACCGGTTGAGTCTTGACAGCAGGATTATATTAGTATTTTAAGTTGCGATAACATCTGGCTCAACGGTTGTCACTGAGCACTGTTTGAGAGAAAATAGGAATTGAGGTTAAAACTTTAAAAAATCGAAAAATAATAACAAAACAAATGACCACAAAGTATCAACGCGCTATTTGATTTCGTATGTCATAAGACGTACAAAAGTATCAAAGAGTTAAATCTTGTTTGACAGAGCTGAGCTCAGTCAAACACGACTAAACTTATAAAATTCCTCGCTGCATTATGGGGAAAATTTGCAGATTGAAACTGTAATATTTTGACTTTACTGTTCAAGGCTGGGTTCAACTTAATGCCACAACTGGGTTCAACTTAATGCCACAACATTCTAAAACTAACTGTTGATGATAAAGAATGGGCACAAAGATACTTGGTTCAATCCAGGAGTTACATTCATTAATCTTTCACTTAGTTTTTGCTCATTGGTGATTAAGACCACTTTCAGCATTTAAGCCATATCACGATAACCATACAAGTATAAAAGTGTGTTTAGCCCAATGTTATACTTATAATACCAGTGCTTCAATTCATGCTGAAATCAAAATCGATTCTCACAAATGATTCTTGCATGGAAAACAATGAGAATCAAATTTGATTCTCGCAAGAAGTTCATTTGATTCTTGCTATCGCTGCTGGAAGTGTACATAATGGCCTGGAGAATTTTTGTCACCTCATAATTAGATGACTTAGCAGTGGTGGTTTACGTTCTGGCTGCCTATACATGCAGCAAAGACTTCACTAGAAACCACTGAAAAGATAGGCCTACTGTAACTTCCATCAGCAAGAACAACAAAAGCCTGCATGTTTCAACATGTGTTCTTTATGTACATGTATAAAAAGAAACTCAACAAAACTGGAACAAGGCCCTTAAAGGTGAAATTATTGTAAATATATAAACATTAGGTCTTTTACCATGGAATATGTACTGGTTACTCTCATAGGTGTTTCACAGTTCTCTACAAATTCTAAATTATCTAGGAACTGAAAACTGATTCTCGCTGCCAGAGTTTAGAATCAAAGCCCATTCTTGTGAATCATGACAAATGTTAGGGCTTGGATACCCACTTTGGAACTCGCCAGGCCTTAAAATTTGTCACGATTCACAAGAATCAGTTTCGATTCTCATAGCTCCTATTGCGAGAATCAATTTTCAGTTCTTAAATATTTCTGTGAGTGCAAAATGTACAATGCCATAGTAAAACGCAATCATAGTTTTTTAAGAGAGTTTACCCTTTAAGGACCCATTTCCATTGGTCGAGTTTCTCACACATGTGCATGTAGAACACATGTTCCAACATAGAGGCTTTTAGTGGTCTGGCTGATAAAAATTACAGTATAATGTCATTGGTGTCTAGTGAAATCTTGGCTGCCTATAAAAGCAGCCAAGACTTCACTAGACAACACTGCTAAGTGAAGTTTTGTTACCTTATTATGAGGGGGCAAAGACAGAGCATTCTCTTGGTTTTTAAAAACCACTTTTAGAATCTACAACAAGAATCAAATGAACATTTTACATGAATTAAAGTTGATTCTCATTGTTTCCTCAGAGAATTATTTGTGCGAATTGATTCAGATTCGCGCAGGCATTTTATAAGCCCTGCTCACACTCAGGAATGCTTATCAAATCATAAACCAACTAGAAAGTGTTTTAGCACACTGAAACATATGTCTCCCCTTCCTTTTGAGGTCAGAGGTCATGGTCACATGCAGTTCATCAAGGTAGCGGACATGCGGTTTCATGGTGACAGAATTCACATCTCAAAAAAAAAAATTGTGGTCTGGACAATTACTCCCTATTTAAAGTACATAAATTTGACCTTGAGGTCAAGGTCACATGAAGGTCATGATAACATGTGGTCTCATTGTGATACATCCACATGCCAATCATCAAAGTCCTAGGTCAAAAAACAAAAAAGTTCTGATCTGGACAATTATTCCCTATTTGAAGTGCATAAATTTGACCTTGAGGTCAGAGGTCAAGATCACATGCAGTTCGTCTAGGTAGCGGACATGCGGTTTCATGGTGACACATCCACATGTCCAAAAAAAAAAAAATCTGGTCTGGACAATTACTCCCTATTTAAAGTACATAAATTTGACCTTGAGATCAAGGTCACATGAAGGTCATGATTACATGTGACATGTGGTCTAATTGCGATACATCCACATGTCAAATATCTAAGTCCTAGGTCAAAAAACAAAAAAGTTCTGGTCTGGATAATTATTCCCTATTTGAAGTACAAAATTTGACCTTGAGGTCAAGGTCACATGAAGGTCACGACATGCAGTCTCATGGTGACACATCCACATGTCAAATAACCAAGTCCTAGGTCAAAAAACAAAAAAAATTCTGGTCTGGACAATTACTCCCTATTTGAAGTACATAAATTTGACCTTGAGGTCAAGGTCACATGAAGGTCACGACATGCAGTCTCATGGTGACACATCCACATGTCAAATAACCAAGTCCTAGGTCAAAAAACAAAAAAATTCTGGTCTGGACAATTACTCCCTATTTGAAGTACATAAATTTGACCTTGAGGTCAAGGTCACATAAAGGTCATGACATGCGGTCTCATGGTGACACATCCACATGTCAAATAACCAAGTCCTAGGTCAAAAAACAAAAAAATTCTGGTCTGGACAATTACTCCCTATTTGAAGTACATAAATTTGACCTTGAGGCCAAGGTCACATGAAGGTCACGACCTGTGGTCTCATGGTGACACATCCACATGTCAAATAACCAAGTCCTAGGTCAAAAAACCCAAAAAAATCTGGTCTGGACAATTACTCCCTATTTGAAGTACATAAATTTGACCTTGAGGTCAAGGTCACATGAAGGTCACAATGGTATGCGACACACCGGCTCATGGTGATACATCCACGTGCCAAATATTTAAGACCTGGCTCAAAAGACAAACAAGTTTTGGTCCGGACAAAGTTTCCTTGAAAAAAGCACAAATCTGACCTTCGGATCAAAAGTCAAGGTCACATGAAGGTCACAATGGTACGCTACACACCGGCTCATGGTGATACATCCACATGCCAAATATCTAAAGCCTGACACGAAATACAAAAAAGTTCTGGTCCAGACAGTTTACCTTAAAAAAGCACATAAATCTGACCTTCAGGTCAAAGGTCAAGGTCACATGACGGTCACTATGGTACACTGCACACCGGTTCATGGTGATACATCCACATGCCAAGTATCTAAGGTGTAGGTCAAAAGACAAAAAAGTTATGGCCCGGACAATGTTTGTGTGATGTTTCCCTTAAAAAACATAAATCTGACCTTCAGGTCAAAGGTCAAGGTCACATGAAGGTCACTATGGTACACTGCACACCGGCTCATGGTGACACTAAAACAATATGTCTCCCTTCTGGGAAGGGGAGACATAATGAAACAGAACTTGTGTTTACAACAGTAATTAAGAACCAATCCACTTTCCATGTTTCTATTCATTCATTGAAGGCTTAACATAATCAATCTGCAAAGCACTACGCAAAAAATGAACATTCTAACAAGTTGTTTAAAACTTGAATTCCAAAACACACCTTTTGAACCCCAATGAAGGGGTACATTTATTTATTTATAAATTGGTGTTTAAGGTCACATACCTCTACACAATGGCAAATCGTGACCATATGGAGATAAAGTCAAGTCTATCCATTATACTCATGTTGCCCATTTTAGAGGACTTCCACCCTAAGCATTGGTGACTGGGTCTTATTTTACCACAGGGTTCATACAAAAATTTGCTCTCAAAGTTCAAGGGTTTTTCAAGGGCTTCTTTATTTTTTTTCAAGGGCTACATATACTATTCAGCTTGGTGTATGAGCTCTAAAAATCTAAGATTCATGTGACACGTATCTGACTTTGAAAGTCAGGAAGTACTGGTACCCAAAGTGTGATCTGTGTTACAGTAATCTTGGTAAAACGTTCTATACTTTTTCATGTTTTTTTTTAACTGAGCGACACGAGCGCAACAAACAAGTAAAAGGCGAGTACATATATATTTACATATTTACAATGCCCAGGAAATAGCTTGGTATTCAAGGGTTTTTCCAAGAGATTTCTGAAAGTTCAAAGGTTTCTCAAGGGCTTATTTCAAATTCCAGGGTTTTTCAAGAAAAAAACTCATTTTCAAGCGTTTTTCAAGAGCTGGATGAACCCTGTACCAGTAAACAAGCACTGTGTAACTTCCTGGGGTTCCCACAGGGGAATGATGATGCATAAGTTGTGGATGGGATGCAAAAATAAGAATTGTTTTCCTTTTTTTATCAAGCACATTACTAGCGTGGCTTGTGTTTAATGTGAAGGGCCAGAAATAAACAACCCATAGCTTCTGTTTTTAGAGTTGACACTTGACGATATTTCTTCCTGAATAAATGAACATTTTATTTTTTTTACCTCAGAAACTTTAGCTTCTGATCCATCAAATGAGATCATACCACTGAAGGGGGCCATAAACTATGTTTTAAAAGCAAATATTGAAAAAGTAACCAAAGTTAAATGTTTAATTTAGTGCATGGCACTGCAACGATTAAGGGGAGGCAATATGTGAAGGGTTTTCATTTCATCTCTTATTTGAGCAATCAATTATATGATAACCAAAACCATTATAACAGATTTAAAATTGGCCTACAGTAGTTCCCATGCTCTCGCTACTTATAACTCTCTCTCTCTCTCAAGGGAGAGGGGAAGAAAATGGAGAGATAGAAATCCTTTTTTTCCTCTCTTCTCTGATCTTCACTTATGTTCATCAAGTTAAAAGACAGCCCATCACACCCACACACTTACCCCTTGATATTGTTCTAAATTTTGTCAGCCTTGTATGTGGTTTTTCAATCATAAGAGTAACTTTGCAACAAACACATTTATTATTATATGACTTAGCATGAAGATCCCCTCAATACCAAATTAGTTTGCCCATCAATTCTGGCTCTTCAGAAAACAAAAGTCTTGACTTTTCCAAATCTGTACCAAGCCTGCCTTAAACTAGTCTCTTGTGATGTTGCTAACGTTAAATGATGTTTGGTGACTTCTGAAGCGACCATTCCACAAACTGAAAATAACAAGAGCGCTCGTATCGCTGAAGCAATACAATGTCCCCTACCGGACTAATAAGCATTAATAATTATACAAATGTTATAACCTAGATGTGATCAGCATGAATTCCGTTGAAGCATTTCCAAAAAAAGTCCAGAAAACTGATATTTTGGCGCTTTTCCATATTTCCAAGGGCCATAACTCACACAAGAATAATGCAATCAGCATGAAACTCGAACTTGATCTGTAAGTCATCGTTCTATAGTAGGTTACCAAGAATGAAATCATTCGGTTGAAGCATTTCCAAAAAAAAGTCCGGAAAACTAAAGTATGACTGACAGACTGACGGATGGACAGAGTACAAATGAAACTTGATCTGTAAGTCATCATCCTGTAGTAGGTTACCAAAAATGAAATTCCGTTGAAGCGTTTCCAAAAAAAGTCCGGAAAACTAAAGTATGACCGACAGACTGACTGACGGAAAGACGGACAGAGTGTAAATGAAACTTGATCTGTAAGTCATCATTCTATAGTAGGTTACCAAAAATGAAATCATTCCGTTGAAGCGTTTCCAAAATAAGTCCGGAAAACTAAAGTACGACCGACAGACTGACTGACAGACTGACGGACAGAGTGTAAATGAAACGTGATCTGTAAGTCATCGTTCTATAGTAGGTTACCAAAAATGAAATCATTCTGTTGCAGCGTTTCCAGAAAAAGTCCGGAAAACTGACATTTTGGTGCTTTTCCATATTTCCAAGGGCAATAACTCACACAAGAATAATGCAATCAGCATGAAACTCGAACTTGATCTGTAAGTCATCGTTCTATAGTAGTTTACCAAAAATGAAATCATTCCGTTGAAGCATTTCCAAAAAAACTCCGGAAAACTGGTATTTTGGTGCTTTTTCCCATATTTCCAAGAGCCGTAACTCACACAAGAATAATGCAATCAGCATGAAACTCAAACTTGATCTGTAAGTCATCGTTTTATAGTAGTTTAGCAAAAATGAAATCATTCCATTGAAGCGTTTCCAAAAAAACTCCGGAAAACTAAAGTGTGACTGACAGACTGACAGACGGAGTGCAAACCTATAGTCCCCTCCGGCAATGCCGGTAGGGGACTAAAAACTGGAGTGGCTTGATGCTGAATATTCTGAACAAACATCCTTTCTTTTTTTTTGTTTTCATATCAAGTGATGTATTCAATGAGTGCCAAGCCAAAGAACTTCAGACAGTAATGACACAAGCCCCTAAAGGACTAATTCCCGACTTTGATCATTCTTACTGCAACAAAACAGGAGTTCCAACATGTAGTCGTTGGATAAACTTCAAAATTACACTCAAAGAGCCTTGGAAGTTGTTTCTAGGGAAGTCTTGGCTGCATACATAGGCAGCTAAGACTTGCCAATAAACAACTGCAAAGCCACAGGATGTCGACTGTCAAAGTGTAGTAAAAATTATAAAAAATCTGGCCCTTAAGGGTTAAAGCATTTTCAGTGTGAAGGCTCTTGTGCATCAGAGATTCCTTAGATTATATTTTGAGTATCTTCATACTTTCTTTCTGATCAAGGTATTATCATTTGTTTACAACATCTGATATACTGTCAAGATTAGCTTTATCTGCTGAAGTTATACTTTGTGATATCTCGTAGGAGAGTTCATAGTGATCCTTCCAACAACACAACTTTCAATGTTACAGTAAGTATACCAAATCATATGCTCACTGAAAGACTAGGACACTAAACCTATCCATAGGAACATTTAACAAGGGCCAAGCAAAGCTTGAGCCACTGTCCCTGACCCATAGGCATGTTCGAAGTAGACTTAAAGGTATTGTGGGACAGACAAAATGTCTAAGACAAAAGAGTGAAAACAGAAAAATTTTCCTAGCCCTTAAAGTGAAAAAAGGCCATAACTCTGGGAAAAATTATTGGTCGGTACCCGTTCCTTGAGCACATCCACTCCTCCATGCCGGTCTATCAGCATACCGAAGGAGATCCTGATCCAACCAATAGCTTTGAAATTAAATTGCAAAACATTTGTAGACAGACAGATGGATGGATGGATGGATGGACTGACGGATGTATGGACGGAAGGCTTCACTAGATACCCCGAAACCTTCAGAGGTTGAGGGCATAACAATATTCCCCAACAGTTCCTGAGCTGACACTACATGGAAAGTTTAGAAACAAGAGGCCCCAAGGGGCCTTAATCGTTCACCGGGCAAAGTGATTCAAACAAAGTGGTTCAAAGAAGTATTTGGGGTCACATTCAGTTAGACATGGTTCATCAACACTACAAAGGAATGAAGTCACGGGAGACAAATTTTATGGAACTAGTGACATGGCTTGAACAAACTGGAATCTTACCCCCCTAAGGATGCTGCATACCAAATATCAAAAGCATTCATCTGCTGGATCTGAAGAAGATTTTTAAAGAAAATTCCTCATTTTGAACTAAGTTATTATTCGGGCTACCACAGTGAGCCCAAATATGAACCCAGGGACTTGGCTTTAACAAACTTGAATCTCGCCCCCTAAGGTTGCTGCATGCCAAATATCAAAACATTCTGACTACTGAATCTGAAGAAGATTTTTTAAAAAAAATTTCTCATATTGACTAAGTTATAATTCAGGCTCCCAAATATGGAGCCATGGACTTGTCTTTAACAAACTTGAATCTCCCCCCCCCCTCCCCCCCCCTCCACTCCAAGGATGCTACACACCACATATCAAAACATTCCGACTGCTGGATCTGAAGAAGAAGATTTTTTAAGAAAATTCCTCATTTCGAATTAAGTTACAATTCAAGCTCCCACAGTGAGCCCAAATATGGACCTAGGGATATGGCTTGAACAAATTTGAATCTCACTCCTCTAAGGATGCTGCATACCCAATATCAAAACATTCCAACTGCTGGATCTGAAGAAGATTTTTAAAGAAAATTCCTCATTTTGAAGTTATCATTCGTGCATGCGGCATACCCAATATCAAAAGATTCTACCTGCTGGATCTTGAGAAGATTTTTAAAGAAATTTGCCTGAAATGCACTAAGTTCGAATTCAGGCTTCTATACTGAGCCCAACTGTGAATCCAGGGGGCCGATTTGAACAGACCTGAATCAGATCCACCCCACAATGTTGCATACCAAATATCAGAAGATTCTGTCTGCTGGATCTGGAGAAGAAGATTTTTTAAGAAATTTGCCTGAAATGCATTAAGTTCGAATTTGGGCTTCTATAGTTAGCCCAAATATGAATCCAGGGGCCCAATTTGAACAAACTTGAATCAGATCCACCCCATAATGCTGTATACCAAATATCAAATGATTCTGCCCACTGGTTCTGGAGAAGATTTTTTAATAATTTTTCTATAATTCATACGGTGCTATCAGAGTTATGCCCCATACAGAGCCCCCAAGGGACGTGGCCATTTCATTTGAACAAACATGAATTGCCATATAGTAATGAACATCCACTTGAAGTTTCGTGAAAATCAGACCAGTGGTTTCAGAGGAGAAGTAGTTTGAAAAATGTTCACGACAACGGACGGCAAGTGATAAGTTGAGCTCCCTTCGGTGAGCTAAAAATACCCAACAAGTTCAAACTCAATAGAATATAAAATGATGCCTTCGAACGAGAACTGGAGATATTTCCGTGGCATAGAATGAATCTGAATTAGAAAGTATTCATGCTAGGATCTGTGCTAGTCAGTAAAATCAGTTCTCATGAAGAGAGTTCAAAATTGATCTGAAATGTCCATGCACAGATGGAAAGATTCAGATAAGTCAGCTTGAAATACGTCCGAGCTGACGGTTCTTTTTCCACACAAGAAAGAGTCAACTTTAAAAACTCTGCAGTCTCTATTATATAATCTACCAATTGCAGGGTGAGCGTACCTATTCACATGGGAGACACTGTCAAAAGTGCGGCAAGATTTTTGAAGGACTCTAGAAGCATGTTCTGTGAGCACCAGTGAGAACTGTGCTTCTCAAAACTATAAGTGGGTTAAGACTGGATAAAAGATAAAACCCAGCAACTGTAGCAGTTACAGAAGTAGAGTGACATCATTTTTCAGAAGAGTTGAGTTTGCATGTGTGTGGTGGAAGATGTCCAGATATGCTGAAGACACTACTGGAGAAAGCACTTACTATATGTTTATCCACCAGGCAGAAGAACAGTCAAGGAGCTAGATATAGACCGAAAAACATCGCTTAGAAGTGATAGATGATGCATCGGAACAAGAAGCAGAGATACTCTCGTGAATGCATGAATAGTGATCCAAACTGATATGAATGTTTCCATATACTGAATTCGGTTGCATTGATGGAAAGATTCAGATAACACAAATCGAAAATTAGTTTCAGTTGACCATTTTACATTGGCAGAACAGAGCAGACTGTAAACGCTTGGTGACTCCATGTTGTGTTCACAATATGGAGTCACCAAACGTTTACAGTCTGCTCTGTTCGCTTCTAGTCTAGTAGTGCTGCTATCTTGGAAACGTTGCTGGAGTTAGGACTGTAGGTATGGCAGACAAGGTCAGAGTGTGTGTATGAGTCAAGCTAAGAATTGGAGGTAAAGAGCAAACTGTCCCCTTACTGAAAGCGATGAGGAGAGACAAACTTCACAACCTGATCTGTTGAAGTCTGTTAGAGGAGAAATATGTACCTCCACATCTAGCTTTACCTCTTCAAGAGATTTTGGATCTTTACGAGGTGCTGAACATCTACTAGGAGCAGAGGCTTTGCCAAAAGTGCCAGGAGAGCTTCGACCACTACGTGAAGAATTTTTGTTATCTGAATCTAAGTGTCACAATAAAAATGTCATCCCATAGAACCTGAAATTGGCAGTCGAAATTAGCTACTGTGACAGTTTGAGGATTGACCACATTCAACACGGAACAAGTGAGGCAACTGAATGAGGTTGCAGTGACGTCAAGAAGATCATCACATTCTGAGATCTTAAAAGTAAAGCAGCTCAACAATCAGAGAGAGACAAAATCTGAATATTATTTCTTGAAGAGAAATGACCGTATCCAGAACAAAAGCTGAAACGGATAGTGCCTATGGCATGGAGTGCATAAGCAGAAGCGTCTAGGTCACGTCAGAGTTCTAAATCAGATGAAATGTGCTCTTAGAACAGACAGGTCTCCTATACCTTTTGATATGAAGCCCTATATGTTTTCTTCCGGAAAGGAGAACTTAAGTGCCTCGCTTGCTAAGACTTAATGAAGGTCAGAAAAGCATCATCAAAAGAAGAAGACTACAGAGGTCCAGGGAGAGCGGAGAACTAAGAACTAGAGGCTCTAAAGAGCCTGCAATCGCTCACCTGGAACTACATATAAAAATGTGAATTCCCATATGTAACTATGAGCTGCAATTATGGCCATGTTTGCAACATTACATCAACATTACATGAGGATCATTGGTAGGTGTCCCAGTCCTTAATCATGTGAAGTTTCAAAACATATGACTTTGTAGTTTCAGAGGGGAAGATGTTTGCAAAATCCATCAATCAGAATCAGAGAATGTCTCTGGTGGTCAATGGGAACAAAAAGAGGATCTTTTATAGAGGGCCTCCTATAGACCATTCCTGCAAAGTTTGGTTCACACTGACACAGAAGTTCCAGAGAAGAAGATGAAAATGTGATTTCCCATAGGGTTTCTACAGTAACTATAAGCCGCAATTGTGGCCATGTTTGCACCATGATCAACATTAAATGAGGATCGTTGGTAGAGGGTGTCCCAGTCATCAACCATGCAAAGTTTCAAAACATTTGGCCCTGTGGTTTCAGAGAAGATTTCTCAAAATCCACCAATCAGAATCAAAAAATGCTTCTGGCAGCCATGTTTTTCAATGCACGGTAACAAAATGAGGGGTGTTTGTAGAGGACGTGCCATAGACTATCCCTGCCAGGTTTGGCTCACATCAGCTCAGTAGTTCCAAAGATGAAAATGTGATTTCCCATAGGGTTTCTATAGTAACTATAAGCCACAATTGCAGCCATGTTTGCAACCCAATCAACATTAAATGAGGATTGTTGGTAGAGATTGTCTCAGTCATCAACCATACAAAGTTTCAAATCATTTGGCCCTGTGGTTTCAGAGAAGATTTTTCAAAATCCACCAATCAGAATCAAAAAATGCTTCTGGCAGACATGCTTTTCAACCCACGGTACCAAAAATAAGGAACATTTGTAGAAAACCTCCCATAAGACTATCCCTGCCAGGTTTGGTTCAGAGAAGAAGATGAAAATGTGATTTCCCATAGGGTTTCTATAGTAACTATAAACTGCAATTGCAGCCATGTTTCAACCCGATCAACATTAAATGAGGATCGTTGGTAGAGGGGGTCCAGTCATCATTTATGTGAAGTATCAAAACATTTGGCCTGGTAGTTTCTTCAGAGAAGATTTTTGAAAATCTTTGAAAATCTACCAACCAGAATCAAAGAATGCCTCTGGCGGCCATGTTTTTCAACCCACAGGAACAAAATGAGGATAGTTTGTAAAGGACCTTCCATAGACGATTCCTGCCAATTTTGGTTCACGTCGGCTGAGTAGTATGTAGTAACTATAAGCCACAACTGAAGCCATGTTTACAACCTGATCAACATTAAATGAGGATTGCTGGTAGAGAGGGTCCCAGTCATCAACCATGCAAAGTTTTAAAACATTTGACCCAGTGGTTTCAGAGATTTTTCAAAATTCACCAATCAGAATCAAAGAATGCCACTGGTGGCCATGTTTTCAAACCCATGGGAACAAAATGAGGATCGTTTGTAGAGGACCTCTCATAGACTATCCCTGCCAGGTTTGGTTCACGCAGACTCAGTAGTTCCAAAGAAGATGAAAATGTGATTTCCCATAGGGTTGTATAGTAACTGTAAGCCATAATTGTGGCCATGTTTGTAACCCGATCAACATTTAATGAGGATCGTTGGTAGAGGGGGTCCCAGTCATCATTTATGTGAAGTTTTTTGAAAATCCACCAACCAGAATCAAAGAATGCATCTGGAAGAAATGTTTTTCATCCAACGGGAACAAAATGAGGATCGTTTGTAGAGGACCTCTCATTGACCATTTCTGCCAAGTTTGGTTCACCTCAGCTCAGCGGTTACAGAGAAGCAGATGAAAATGTGAAAAGTTTATGGATGCTGGACGACAGGTGATTAGAAAAGCTCACATGGCCTTTTAGGCCAGGTGAGCTAAAAATACAGAGTTGCTCTTCTCTCCCACAAGTGCCGAGATGAGTTAGGTTAAAGTCTGGCTAGGCCTCATGAAAGAATTCATAAATGAACTGTTTCAGGGTATTCGTAAAACTAGAGAGAAACGCATTCCTCATTATCAGCTTCAACACCATTTGATAGGTCATCATCGGTAGTAATGTAGCAAGTATCAGAAAAGGTGAGGATGACATAGAGAGTTAGAAGAATAATCACAGAAGTCATCTGCTCTGCTCCTCGTGTGCACAGAAGATTGAAAGTGCTCTTCAGAACTAGGGAATCTCAGATGAAAGTAAGTTTCCTTCAGAGAGGAAAATGCTAGTGCTGAAACGGTTAACAGGGATAGCGTCGGGAAATTAAATAGTATTTGACCGCGATACGTTAGAATTCTTTTGCTGAAGCAAGAATTGTCTAAGCTGTCAAACATTTGTCGATTCACAATGATGTGTACTCGATGTAATATGAAAGGTTTATGGTGTTAGAATGTTCAATGAACAGTTATTTCGGTCGCTTGGGCTGTCAAGTAGCAGATAAATGTTTGTAACAAACTGCCAACAGTCAAGTGCACTGCAGGTTGTTTTCTTGCGTGGGCAGCAGTGAGCACGTGCCTGTCAATGTAACAATCTTCTATAGACAAATTTGACATTCTTCTCTTCGATGAGATGTTGTTAATTGCAGATTGTAATGCTGAAAAAATCCCCCAGTGTAAGTAACGGTGCTTCCAAAATAAATTGACTGTTTGGTTCTTTACCAACGTGTTTCAGAAAAACCATGTTTTGATTTTATTGAACTGTTTAAAAGTATGAACATACGTCATAAAAAAACTATTATAAAATCTTACATTTTAAAATTTGTTTTTCAATGGTCAAGGTCAGACGAGAGGCTCTCGGATGGATTAGTGTCGTTTAGTACACAGGCATTTTATACACTGAATGTTTTGTATACAAACGAAAACGTTTCGTACATATATCAAAGGATGTTTTGTACACAGAAAAATTCTATAGGGTTTTTATGTATTTTTTATATGAAATAATAAACTACTTTCTTTTGTAAGGTATTATAATATAATATAGAAATGAAAGTGTCAATGACACTGTAGCTCAACTTGTCAAGACATGTACATATATAGTATATGACACAGCAATGACAAAGAGCTAGGTAATGACCTGATAACAAAGGTACATATAAAGTATTGTTAACGGTCTGTACATAAATACTGACCGTAGCCTGTAACAAATGTATAGGTAAAGTATTGTAAAGGTGGGTGACAGTCAGATGCTAAACTAGAAAAAAAATCTTAGTCCCAGAGTGGGTCTGACTAAACCCCCAAATATTTGTTCTCATAGCACAGTGATAACAAAGGCACCCCAAAACACACTCATTCCTGTCCCAAGGTGAAAACAAAGATACCCAAGAAGTTTCATGAAGATCAGTTCATAAATACGAGCTGTATAGAAGTTGTGACAAAAAACTGATTGGACCTAATTTCGGTACAAAATGGCCACTGGCAGCCATCTTGAATTTTGGACCGCACTCAGAAACACTCGTTCTCGTCCCAAGGTGATAACAGAGGTACCCAAGAAGTTTTGTGAAGATCGGTTGATAAATCCAGCCTCTAGCCTGAGCCGTATTGACATGTGTACTTACTGTAAGTAGCACTGAAAAAATCAAAGTTCATCTAATTTGCATAATTTCTGCATGAGAAAAAAACCTGTATTATATGTGATGTATCCCATGGTACTAAACATTCACACAAAAAAATTTTAAAATCAGCACTTTCAAATGGAAGTTCTGTGCAAAAATCTGATTGCAACTAATTTTGAACAAAATGGCTGCCATCGGCCATCTTGAATTTCGGACTGCACCCAAAAACACTCGTTCTCGTCCCACGGTGATAACAAAGGCACCCAAGAAGTTTCGTGAAGATCGGTTTATAAATACGGCCTCTAGCCCGAGCCGTATTGGCATTTGCACTTACAGTGCTGAAATTAACACTAAATACATAAAAGTTAGTCTAATTTGCATAATTTACGTACGAGAAAAAAAACAGTATTATAGGTGATGTATCCCATGGTACTAAACATTCATACAAAAAATTATTCAAATCAGCACTTTCATATGGAAGTTCTGCGCAAAAATCTGATTTCACCTAAGTCTGTACAAAATGGCCGTCAGCGGCAAACTTGAATTTCGGATCGGACCCAAAAACACTCGTTCTCGTCCCACAGTCATAACAAAGGTACCCAAGAAGTTTCGTAAAGATCGGTTCATAAATACGACCTCTAGCGCGAGCCGTACTGAATTGTTGATGGACAGACGGACAGATGGACGATGGACGACTGGCCATGGCATAAGCTCAAATTTGGCTTCGCCAAAGTTGAGCTACAAGTCCACATTTGAAATATCAGGGAACAGAATGTAATACGTCCAACACCATCACAGTATGTCGTACATTTGAAAATATTGTTAGGAAATAAAACAAGAGGCCCCAACGGGCCTTAATCGCTTACCGGCCAAAGTGGTTCAAAGAAGTATTTGGGGTCAAATTCAGTTCGACATGGTTCATCAACACTAAAAAGGAATGAAGACATGAAAGGCAAATTTTATGAAAAAACACTGAGGAATGGATTTGAACAAACCTGAACGTAACATGCCCCCACCCCACCCCTGCCCATAGTGCCCAAATATTAAGCCAAGGACTCAAAATGAACAAACTTGAATCTGATCCCCCTTGAGATGTCATATACCAAATAGGAAAGAATTCCAACTGGTGGATATGAAGAAGGTTTTTAAAGAAATCACATCACATTGCACTAAGTTAAACTTTGGGCTCAAATAGGGAGCCAAAATATTAACCCAGGGTCCTGATTTGAACAAACTTGAATCTGACCCACCAAAAGATGTTGTATACCAAATATCACAGGATTCTGACTGGTGAATCTGAAGAAGATTTTAAAAGAAATTCCCTCATATTGCACTAAGTTAAAATTCAGGCTCCCATAGGGAACCCAAATATTAACCAAGAAACTCGATTTGAACAAACTTGAATCTGGCCCCTCCCAAGAGATGATGTATACCAAATATGAGAGGATTCGGACTGGTGAATCTGAAGAAGATTTTTAAAGAATATTCCATGCATTGCACAAAGTTAAAATTTGGGCTCCCATAGGGAGCCCAAATATTAAACTAGCGACTCAATTTGAACAAATTTGAATCTGACCCCCCTATAGATGTTGTATACCAAACATTAAAAGATTCTGAGTGGCCAATCTGAAGAAGATTTTTAAAGAAATTTCCTCAAATTGCACCAAGTTAAACTTTGGGATCCACTAGAGAGCCCAAATACTAACTCAGGGATCCGATTTGAACAAACTTGAATCTGATCCACCTAGAGGTGTTGTATATCAAATATGAAAGCATTCTGACTGGTGGATCTGAAGAAGAAGATTTTTAAAGAAATTTCCTCATATTTCCTACAGGGAGCCCAATTATTAACCCAGGGACTGGCTTTGAACAAACATGAATCTGACGCCCCTGCAGATGTTGTTAACCAAACATGAAAGGATTCTGACTGGTGGAACTGAAGAAGATTTTTAAAGAAATTTCCTCAAATTGCACCAAGTTAAACTTTGGGCTCCAATAGAGAGCCCAAATCTTAAACCAGGGGCTCGATTTGATCAAACTTGAATCTGACCCCCCCTACAGATATTGTATGACAAATATGAAAAGATTCTGACTGGTGGATCTGAAGAAGATTTTTTGAATTTTTGAAAAAATGCATGGGTGCTATCAAGAGCTATGCCCCTTCTGGTGCGCCCTGTGGGCGCGGCAAGTTTATTTGTACAAACTTGAATTGACATATAAGGAACATGCACACAAAATTTGGTTCAATTTGGTTGAGTAGTTTGTGAGGAGAAGTCGATAATGTAAAGTTCACGACGGACGACAATGGATGGCAAGTGGTAAGTTAATAGTCCAGGCACATTAGACATAAAAATGAGAAAGTAAGGAAAAAAATCGGAGAAAGCTGATTTTTTTATATGTTTCCGGGACACACATTGCGGATAAACTGTGAAAAGTCCCCGCGAATCCGAGTTGAGCTTTTTTAGTTATAGCGTTTTTTTGATGAAAAAAAAAATTCGACCCAGCTCCATATTTCTCATTCTTATTCGCCTAAGTAGGGTGAGAATCATAAATATCGTGCTGAATTATATTGAGAATACATATCCCCAACAGAAAATGCCAACTTTGTACCAATCCTAACACTCAATGGTGAAATATTCACGAAAATGTACAAAATTACGAAAAGTTTTTTATTGTTTTCATACACACAACGGTACACAATGTCCATTAAATCAAATCTACGACTACTTTGGGAGTTAAATTATATATCAAAAATTGCAGAAAAGCAGTGGCTTTATAATGATATATAACAATAGTCATTTATTCCATAATGAACTGGTGAAACGTGTGAAATATTAACCATACCCCCTAAACTCCAATTCAAACGGCATCGACTTCTCATTCAAATACCGTATTATAGCATCATTGTTTCAATTTCCATGTTCGATTAAATCACATAATGTGGTGTTCGCCTACACTCAAGATGCATTGGCATGTAATGTGTGCACGCCCTTGATGTGTACTCATAAACAAATTTGTATTTGGGTACAATACTACGAGCAAATAGGTCTTCTCCAGTTGTTCTTGAGAGCAGAGCGCACAGGCGACTGGGAACTCCACACATATTGTGTTCGCAATATGATTCCAGTATTTCACGCAGGTGTTCATTTTGCATACGCAAAAAGTTCTCATCTCTATTTGCAGCAGATGAATGAGCTAACAGAAATAATGCAACAGGATGATTTGAAGTTGTTCACTGAGAAAGGTTACTTTACCATAAGGCGCTCAGATAAATTCTGGGACGGGATATATTCTGATCAGACCACAGAGCAGTGTTTAATGAGAATGTTCAAGCTCCCTGGTGGTCTCACACATGGCAGGGGAATAACCGATAGCACTGTTGCGAAATGGGTACATGGACTACCTCTTTGCCTTCCGATATGTAATGCTCTCGAAAATTTTGTTCATGTTCACACTGGTCATGGCGAACAACATCGGGATCTGCGTCAAAGTTCACAATTGACTGATGCCAATGATATCACCAAATTATTGAACTGGCTCAGAGTGCATTCCCCCTTTCAGAATAGAGATCCACTACAATTAGTCTCTATAGCGACCGGGCTTGTGGCCGACGAAACTGTGAACTGTGACCAAGTTCGCAAAATTGGTGAATGTTGCGTATCGAATGTTGTAAGCAAAACGTTCAACAGCATCAAACTACGACGTGTTGACACTGTGAAGTCTTTCGCATCGATGGCAAATAGCATCAAAGTCCGTGGAAGTAAGGTAGTGATTGACCCCACAATTCTGTTCAACCGCATCACATGTGTTATTCAGTCACAAGCAGATGGAAGAGTATCTCAAATATGAACTCGCCCCGAAACCACCAGCATTGTTTGATTCTGCTGGAATGAGGAAGACACAGAAAAGCACGCTCGGTAAGATCCTCAAAACTTACGGTTCCGAGCAAACTAAAATCCCAGAACATTCTCTGTTTGTTGTAGTTGGAGGATTTTTATTGAGGGCAGTTGTATGGCCTAAACAGTCGTCATATAAGGACATATGTACATCATATTCCAATTATTTAGTGAGACATTTTGGGGCGAACGTCGTGGTTGTTTTTGATGGTTATGCTTGTACAATGTCGACAAAGGGCATGGGACAAGCCCGTAGATCTAAAGACAGATATTCCATTGATATCAATATCTCACCCGAGTTACCAGCCACCACACCCCAATCCGATTTCCTTGCAAATGCCAAGAACAAAACCCAACTGATCAATCTTCTAATGCAGGAGCTATCTGCTATCAATATTCAGTCCAAGCAGGCCGAGGCTGATGCTGATGTACTGATAGCCGAAACTGCACTTGACATCGCTCAAGATGACAACAATGTTGTCGTCGTGGGAACAGACACAGACTTGTTAGTCATTCTTACCTCTCAAGTTCAACCGGGATGTAATATTCACATGATGTATTCCATTACCCCAAACTTACTAGTTTCAGTTAGTGAAATAGCAACCAAAATGGGTGACCATAGAAGCAACCTCCTTGTAGCACATTCTATAAGTGGTTGTGACACTACTTCTGCACTCTTTCGAGTTGGTAAGAAGAAAGTATTCAGTACAATTGTCTCCGATGTTACTAGCGACTCACAACAATATGTCAACACAATTTTGGCGGATGACAGTACACCAAGTGCAGTAGCCGCTGCCGGGGAACAACTTCTCCTGATCTTATACGGGAGTAAAACTGTTTCCTCTCTCGACCAATATAGATATGTCACTTACAAGCGTTATGTAGCAAAATCGAAACTGAATAAACCCATCGACCTAGCCTCACTCCCACCAAGCAGCGATGCTGCACAACAACATGTCTACAGATGTTATCTCCAGGTCCAACAATGGATGGGCACTTCGCTTCCTCTGACGGATTGGGGGTGGTCACTAGACAATGGACTTCTTGTACCGACTGCAGCCACAAAGCCATGTGCCCCCGATAACCTACTGAATCTGATCAGTTGTGGTTGCAAGAGTGCTTGTACAAAAAGGTGTGGGTGTAAGAAGGCAGGACTCTCTTGCTCAGGTTTGTGTAATTGCAGTTCGGATTCTTGTAACAACCACAGAAACACTGTCCTGTCGGAAATTTCTGAGTTCGATGAATAATATGTATATAGGTCATGTCATTTCTGTATATAGCGTTGATAATAGTCAATGTAACTTAATCCATGTTGATTGATTTGTACATTCTGTAAATATTATTTATTGATTTTTGTACATTCTGTAAATATTATTTATTGATCTAATGCTGCCAGACACAGACGTGTCTGTTCGGTCCCAAGCCCGAAAATAGTTGAGTTCTCATGCTGACGAATTTTATGCCAAAAGGGGAACTCGGCCAGAAGCAGAGGGGGTCTTCCATAATGTCTATTTTGTAAGCAATGATAAAAGTCTTCAAATGGTGGTGGATTTTTTATCGTCTGTCCAACTAACATCCCGTTCTGTACTACGACCCTTTGGGCAAATCCGTTAGGAAAATCGTCATTTTTTGCGTAAATCCAATACTTTTTTGTAAATTTTCAATAATTTTTCGCAGAAATTGTCACAGAATGCACATTTTCCTCTAGGTAAATGTATATAAGACATTATGTAGCTCGAAATATGCGTAAACAAAAAATACAGTTGGATCAATTCGAGGTTACAAAGTTCGTGCGATTTTTTTTATTTTTATCAAACGCGTTTTCGAAAAAAGGCTGTAGAAAAAAAAGCTCAACTGGGATTTTAGGGGACTTTTGTCTAATCGTTCAGTGACATGTACTCGACATTCCCTGAAAAAATCAGCTTTCTCCGATTTTTTTCCCTAGTGAAACCTAATGTTCTTGGGCTATAAGCTCCCTTCGGTGAGCTAAAGAACTGCAAACTGTAAAAACATCTTTCTTTGATGAAAAATCAAAACATTATGATGTGAGCTCATTGATGATTAATCAGCTTTGATCAGTTCTTATGATATGTAATCATAGCATTGTTATTCCACTGGAGTCATAATTAGCACATGAACACATTAAAATGATTAGTTTTCAGTACATGTACACCACTTTTTTATTACAGCAATGTTAAATACCCAGTATATCATCATTCAGGGACCCCCACCCTGCCTTACCCATAGTTTAAATAAGACAACTTACTGAGATGTCATGTAAGGATTACACCACCTTTGCTAAGGAATTCAAAGTCCTAAGCCCCATCCTTAGCATAGGCCTGCTTATAATTATAATAAATATTTTCCAACTATTATGTTCTATTTGTATACTGCACAAAGTCAGACTTATCTTTGTAGAACTTTATATTTGTATCATTCCAGTATGTTTTGTATTTATATAAATATGTTATTTTTACTCACAGGTTCTTATCTTTACTTGGGTCAAGACAGTCCATGTACGAAACGTCCTAGCTTGTGCACGAAACGTCCTAAACGGTCTGTATACAAAATGTTCTGAAACGCCCATGTACAAAACGTCCAGCTCCACTCTCGGACAATGGGACATAAAATAATTTCTTAACACACCCCTTTCATGACTCGCAACATATTCCCGCCAGAATTCATTGCGAGGAATAGGTAGATGTAAACGTGTAACTGTTTGTGACTTTTGTCTTAGCAGAGAACAGAAAAAGATACTAAAATAATTAGGAATACATATTCACTCTGTGATATGATTACATCAAATTCAAGCCACTCGAGGTAAGAAGCTCTTTGCTAATACAGTTAATTATGACTAACTACAATTTACAAACTGGTTGGAAATTTTTTTTAAGTAATATCATTGACAATCATCCCTCACTTCAAATGCACGCATATGGGAACAAATTTCACACGTAAACTTTGTTTCAGGTGTGCAGCATGTCGCGTGTCTGTGACTTTCAAATGACAAGGCTTGGTTTTTTAACCGGGCAATGCAGGATGACCACAGTTACAATGTGTTAACATCGACGATTTCTGTTGGCACTCGATGGTTTTCATTTGTTTACCTTTTGTGGGAGTCAGGTGGCAGTGTTTTGAACTGTTTTCTCGCCATTCCTTACTGATTTTGCGTCGTAGACAATACAATAATACCAGCAGTTGAAATTAACAGATATTCGGTTGAAATCCGGTTATGCCCGACAGTTAGCCGGTTACACAAATGGGCCAACCATTTCAGCACTAGAAAATGCCTTTTCAGCTAAGGAAAGCTTCCATCCTGAAACACAGGAGATGAATGTCTAGCTACCAGAGAATAATAATAATAATAATAATAATAATGAAAGAGTCAATGACTCTGTAGCTCAACTTGGATATGACAGGAATTAGTACTTAGTTTAAACAATATTTATTCATGAGAAAATATGATACATACATATTATCTACAAGATGGTTGTTACACAGAATACGTAATACAATGGTATGCATTAAAGTTATGTGTCAAGAACGAGATTTGTTGGAAGGATTCAGCATTAAGCTTTTAGCTTGTATAAGCTGTCTCCTTAGGAAGACTGACGAAGTTTAAAGGTAGCTGGAAACACTAGGTAAAATATTGTTTAAACATGAGAAATAGAGAGAGTAATAGAGAGAATAGAAGAATAAAAAGGGACAAGGAACTTAACCCCTTTCCCAACACGTGTAGAAGACGACACTCGAAGAATAATTTTTGAATAACTAGAAATGTTCAATGTCCGTCTCAAAAGCACAGCCCATGACCCCTCACCGGAACGAGCTCATCGAACTCGTTCCATTGAGGGGTCACTAGCCATGTTCCCAGGACGAAAACTGAAAATATAAAGGGGGTTAAATGGTGATTTTCTTGGATAACACTGTCCGTTACATTGGGTAAAGGGTTAACTAGGAAATGGGGAAACAACCTGAATTCAATGTTGGCTATCACAGTGGAGATGGTGAGAGATGGTTATCGTATAAGTGGGCGTTGATATTACTGCAATGCAGACGTAACCTGCAATGATAAATCTGGGCAGCACGAGATTTGGCGCCATAGTAGAAAATTGGTGGTCGCAGGTTCGCACTATTTATAAACGTCTTGAAGTTTATGAGGGAACAATTTTCTCTTACTGAGGGGGGTATTCCATTCCACTGGTCGGTAACTTGCAGGATAAACGAGGACTTATATAAATTGGTGTGGCAAAAAGGAACACGGTGGTTATTTTCCGATCGCAGATTGTGGTTTTGGGTGATAGATGAGATAATTGGTGGCACCTTGTTGGAGATATATGGAGGCGTTAATTTATGATACATCTTAAAAAATTGGATAAGCTTGTGCTTTCGGCGTCTTTCTTCCAGTGAATCCCATTGAGTTTCTGTGTAGAGAAGTTCTTTTCTGCAGCTCACAGTGGCGCCAGTGACTATTCTTGCTGCAGCTACTTGTATTTTCTCCAGGTCAGCAGCTTGAGTTGCTGAGCAGTTGTCCCAGACAGAGTCAGCGTATTCTAAAAGAGGTCGGACAAATGCGAAGTATATCTTTTCAAGGACTTTCCGGTCAAGTGTAAACTTATGGGCCCTGAGCAAGTCAATACGTGTCCAGGCTTTAGCGCACATATCATTGATATGGTCGTTCCATGTACAACCTTTATTCAAAATTACACCCAGATGCTTGTGGCTACACACCTCCGAGATTTGAGATCCGCCTAAATATATTGGTGGGTGCACTGGAACGTTACTTTTACGTGATATGATCATGGTTTCTGTTTTATGGGGGTTGAAGTCAACGAGCCAAGTTTTAGCCCAATGTTCAATTGTGGCTAAATCACGGTGGAGTATGATGGCACCTTGGTCAGGATTCTCAATTATAAGATAAAGGGATGTATCATCTGCAAATAAACGTATGCTGCTAAGTAGGTTTACAGTAATATCGTTGATGTAAATCAGGAATAACAGGGGACCAAGGATAGAACCCTGTGGAACACCAGACGTTATTGGTTTCCAAGGAGATGCCTCAGAGGCTACAAGGACGTGCTGGTACCGATCAGAAAGGTATGATTTTAGGAAACAAAGCAAGTCACCAGATATTCCTATTCTCTCGAGCTTGTGAATAAGACCAACATGCCAAACTTTATCAAATGCCTTACTAACATCACAAAAGACGACCCTTACTTCTTTTCCTTCGTCAAGAGCGTGACAGAATTCATCACAGAGGTCTGTCAGTTGTAGAACCGTAGAGTCACCTGGAGTAAAACCAGACTGAAACTGGCTTAGTATGTTGTTATCACATAAGAAAGGCCATAATCGTTTGAAGATACATTTTTCAAGTAGTTTACCAGTACAGCTAAGCAAAGATATTGGCCGATAGTTAGTAACTACATTAGACGGATTCTTTTTCAGTACCGGTGTCACATTGGCTTTTTTCCATAAATTTGGAAAGTAACAGTTATCTAATAACCTATTGAAGAGGACCGTAAGTGGGTCACACAATGAGTCTTTACATTCTTTTAAAAGTCTGGGACTTATTAGATCAGGACCAGACGCCTTCGATACCTTAATAGTCTTGATTGCTTCGTACACTTCCTTGCTTTCAAATGTTATTTTGTCAAGCGATTGTAGGGTAGGCGGGGGTGAATCTGGCAAGGATGCATTAGTGTCATCCAATGTCGAAATGGAACAAAAGTAATCATTGAACACTTCCGCCTTTTCTAGATTGGTTGAATAGAGTTTGTTGAGGTGACTTATAGTCGGGATTCCATGGATATTTTTACAGATAAATGTTTTTAATGTTTTCCACCACACTGACGATGGTGTATCCGGACAACTTAGTTCTGATTGGACTTTTGATATATATGTAGATTTGGCTTTCCTAACAGCTGATACGACTTCATTTCGTTTATGCTTATATCTCGCCCAGTCTTGCAGTTGGCCAGAGCGCTTTGCTCTACGGTATAAACGTGTTCTTTGCCTTATTAATAATCGAATTTGATTATGCATCCATTTAGGCTGGTTAGCCCTAGAGGTTATCAATTTGTTGGGAATAAATTTAGATGCCGTTTCGATTAATTGATCGGTGAAGGTGGATACTACAGTGTCCAGGCACGAATGAGCAAGCAGTCTTTCCCAGTCTACGTTATTGTATGCAGTGTTCAGACCATCAAAGTTTCCCTCTGCATACAACCATATGCGTCTCTTAAAGTTTTTAGGCTTTACTTTCTTGAATTCAATGGCAATATAAATTGGACAATGATAGCAAGTCATGTCAGGTACAAGTGGTTCTAGGGCTTCACATTCCAGTACATGTAGAGATTACTAACCGCAAATAGGTCGATCAGAGTTGCAGATGATTCGGTAAAGCATGTTGGTTCTTCCACAAGCTGTCTAAGATTGAAATAATTACTTAGTTCCCGGAAGCAACCATTGGGAGAACCATATTGGTTGTCGTTGAAGTCACCAGTAATAATTATGTCTGAAATTAAGGTATCTTTGGCTTTGTCAATAGATGCCGTAATTTTATCCCAAACATCTGAGGGACTACTGGGTGGGCGGTAAAATACTCCTAGCAGCAGTGACGTACCATGGGTCATGAACACTTCAGCCCAGATGCATTCAATGTCATTCACCTCAAGATCAGTTCTATGCCGAAAGCACAAGCCGTCTTTCACTTAGACGGCAACACCCCCTCCCCTCGACAAACGGTTAAATCGTACAGGTTCTTGGAAGCCATGGATCATAATATCTGATGTTGGGTCCGAGCACTGAAGCCATGTCTCAGTAAATGCTAAGATATCATGGGAAAGATGATTCATATTGAACAATGTCTACTTTAGGCTTCAGGCTTTGGATGTTCAGGTGAAAGATTTTTAATGCATCATGGTTATTTTCTCTGTACACAGAGTCTGGTCCAGGGTTTGATTCAATGTCTCCGCACAATAACAAGACCACAGCCAATACCAAAGTCATAAAATATATAAAATAACAGATGGCTGAGGAAGTTGGCATTGTATATGGTACATTAAGTGTCCGTGGGAGATTGGGTCTTTCAACATTCATACAAAGATCATTACTGCATTGGCAGCGTAGGATAAATTTGTTGAATAAAGGATGAAACAGGGCTGATGTTACAGTAATGCTGATCTGGACCTTAATACGAATAGACCACATGTAAAGATACACAAGAGCACAAAGGGACTGGTGTTTTGTTAGTCTTCTTTTCAGGCCGCGAGCATGAACTACAGTATTGAATGTACCAATCCTGGCGCGGTAAGACTCAAGACTATACATTATGTAATCTGTGGGTGGTAATAATACACACAAATGCATGATGCCCGGAGATTGGTAACTTTCAATGGCAGGATCATTTCGCAGTGGTGCGAATTGAATTCAGGTTGCTTTATACGAGAGTTTGGATGAAAGTGGAGAAGGTAACTCAGAAGAAACAAGCAAGAGAAAATAGTAAAGAAAAATAAGGAAAACAAGCTGGAAAAACAATTCATATTCCGAAGGAATGAACTGCTTATTCAAAGTCAAATGTCAAACTAAATAACAAAATAGTAGTGGATATCATACGTAGAATAATTCGGGAGTGGGTGAATTGTGACGCAAGCAACAAACCAAAGGTGAGGAGACACACACACACACAAAAAAAGGGAAGACTCTAATATTTGCTAAAATAATAGAGTTGTGTTATTGCTGCTTGGCACAGGCTGCAAATATGCACATATACGTCCTCTCACACACACAAGCGTATCTACACACCCGCACACCCTCACACGCTGCCCCGCATCCTCACACACAACCTGTGCATTCTTTCTCTCTCCTACACACACATACACATGTGCACAGGCTCTAACATAAATATACCGATACAGTTGACACCCGCTAGTTCCAAGTTCACCCGAGCGAACCACATTCTGAACCACAGTTGCCCCCAAGTGACATTTCCATAACGCACCTGAGGAACCTGGAACTGAGCAAAAGGACACGCCATCACGCATTCCAGAAGATATAGACCATCATTGGCTTTGTCAATGTCGGCCCACATCATCTGGGATGGGTGGTGGAGGGTTTATACTTACTAGTTACTATTTGGGCCGGCTTCTACACACATACGTGTATGTGCACATATATATGCTCTCAGATATACATAGACACAAACACACGTACACATATACACACATATATATACATGCAGATACACAAACACACACACACACACGTATGCACACACATATATACATATACATGTACACATATATACATATACATACATACACACATATATATATATACATCTTTACACACATAAATACATGTACTATACTTGTGGGTTATGATAATCGTACATATATGCACAATCGAGGAGATGAGATACAGACGGTAATATATTTGGCTGGACAGGATTCATCAAGCTTTATGTACCACTAGCAAGCTTTGTAATTGCGCCAAGGAATAAAAATCAATGAGGGAAACATATTCCCTTCTGACACGAAAAATCGAAAATTGTCAGAAGGGTGTAGCTATTGTGCTGCGGAGGTACCTAACAAGTGGGATCCACCCCATATCTTACAGGCTTAATCCTTCATGCAACAGGTGAGTTTCCATAGGACGACGATATTATCTGTGATATTGGTAATAATAATGGTAATAAAAATGGTGATAATATTGATAGTAACGAGAAGGAGGAGAATCTCAGCTGGTCACGTTGACACCTTGATCCCCAATGCCATCCTCCATTAATTAGGAATTAGTACTTGCTGTGACCAAGACAACTGAATAATGAATATGACAGGAATTAGTATTTGTTTTGGCCCAGTCAACAATAATAAAAGAATTACAAGGTGACTGTAATGGACTACAGATTAAGACCAATCATTGTAGATTATTATTTTTGTGTGGAAATTTTCAGTCCCAAACAAAATATTTTCAGACTAAAATTTTTTCTTCTTCTTCTTAAAATTGACCAAAATGCATCAAAACACAAAAAACTAATTTCCGGATTTTGGTCCAAAATTTTCCAAGTCCCACCCGGACCCCAAATTTTCAGTGTAAAAAAACTTTTTTTTTTTTTGTCTTAAAATTGACCAAAACGCATAAAAAACCAAAAACCTAATTTCCGGATTTTGGTCCAAAATTTTCTAAGTCCCACCCGGACCCCTAATTTGCATAATTTATTCACGAGAAAAACTCTGTATTATATGTAATGTATCCCATGATACTAAACATTCATACAAAAATTTATTCAAATCAGATCTTTCATTTGGAAGTTCTGCGCAAAAATCTGATTGCACTTAATTTTGAACAAAATGGCTGCTAGCGGCCATCTTGAATTTCAGACTGGACCCAAAAACACTCCTTCTCGTCCCACAGTGATAACAAAGGTACCCAAGAAGTTTCGTGAAGATCGGTTCATAAATACGGCCTCTAGCCCGAGCCGTATTGGGATTTGCACTCACAGTGCTGAAAGTAACACTAAATAAATCAAAGTTAGCCTAATTTGCATAATTTACGCACAAGAAAAAAACCTGTAATATATGTAATGTATCCCATGGTACTAAACATTCATACAAAAAATTATTCAAATCAGAGCTTTCATATGGAAGTTCTGTACAAAAAACAGATTTCGGCATCGTCGGTACAAAATGGCTGCTGGCAGCCATCTGGAATTTGGGACTGCACCCAAAAACACTCGTTCTCGTCCCACGGTCATAACAAAGGTACCCAAGAAGTTTCGTAAAGATTGGTTCATAAATACGGCCTCTAGCCCGAGCCATAGCAGCTTGGCACTTACAGCTCTGAAAGTAACACTAAATAAATCAAAGTTAGTCTAATTTGCATAATTTACGCACGAGAAAAAAACCCGTACTATATGTGATGTATCCCATTGTACTCTACATTTATACAAAACTTTATTCAAATCAGAACTTTCATACAGAAGTTCTGTACAAAAAACTGATTTTTGCATCATCGGTACAAAATGGCCACTGGCAGCCATCTTGAATTTCAGACCACACCCAAAAACATTCGTTCCCGTCCCAGGGTCATAACAAAGGTACCCAAGAAGTTTCGTAAAGATTCGTTCATAAATACGGCCTCTAGCCCGAGCCATAGCAGCTTGGCACTTACAGCTCTGAAAGTAACACTAAATAAATCAAAGTCAGTCTAATTTGCATACTTTACGCACGAGAAAAAAACCCGTATTATATGTGATGTATCCCATGGTACTAAACATTTATACAAAACTTTATTCAAATCAGAACTTTCATACAGAAGTTCTGTACAAAAAACTGATTTTTGCATCATTGGTACAAAATGGCCGCTGGCAGCCATCTTGAATTTCGGACCACACCTAAAAACACTCGTTCCCGTCCCAGGGTCATAACAAAGGTACACAAGAAGTTTCGTAAAGATCGGTTCATAAATACGACCTCTAGCCCGAGCCATAGCCAATTGTTGACGTACAGACGGACGGACGGACGGACAGACAGACGGACGACGGGCCATGACAATAGCTCAAATTTGACTTTGTCAAAGTTGAGCTAATAATAATAATAATAATATACACATTTGTATAGTGCCAAAAATATAGTTCAGAAGATACAGAACCATATTCTAAGGCGCTGTACATGTTACTGTGCTCGTGAAAATATGCAAAAGGAGACTGATCTAGAGGGAAGGGTAGATGCCTTCTGTCTGAATAATGGTAGTCTTGTGAACTGTAGAAATGCATTCCATGGGAGGAAGATCTCGAGTTTTAACAGTCTTCAGCACAGACATCAACACAAATATAATAAGGATCAGTGGAAGCATGTATGCATGATCCAGTATTATAGGCAACGTTTGTAAGTCAACCTGGTACATACGGAGATAGTGCCGTTGTGGTTTGTGGTAACTGGTTCTCGTGAGATCACTGAAGTTAAGCAATGTTGAGCCCGGTTTGTCCTTGGAAGGCTGACCATCTGAGCAGTCGATTCAAGCTCCGTGTTGTGTCCTTGGGCAAGGCACTCCACCCCAATTGTCCACATATCCCTCAATTATTCTTATCAGATCAAAGAACGTAGCTCAATCTCCTGAGCGAAACAGAATGATGGACTGTTTACAGAGAATCCTCAATACATTATTTCGACCAAGTTTGTTTCACATTTGCCAAGTAGTTTCAGATAAGAAGATGAAAATGTAATTTCCCATAGGGCTTCCATAGTAACTATGAGCCGCAGTTGCAGCCATGTTTGCAAACCAATCAACATTAAATGAAGAACGGTGGTAGAGGGTGTGCCAGTCAACAATCATGTGAAGTTTCAAAATATTTGGCCTTGCTGTTTCAGAGTAGAAGATTTTTGAAAATCGACCAGTCAGAATCAAAGAATGCTTCTGGTGGCCATGTTTTTCATCTGACAAGGACAAAATGAGGAACGTTTGTAGAGAACCTCTCATAGACCATAGACCATTCCTGCCAAGTTTGGTTCACATCGGCTTAGTAGTTCCAGAGAAGATGAAAATGTGATTTCCCAAAGGGTTTCCATGGCAACTATGAGCAGCAATTGTGGCCATGCTTGCAACCCAATCAACATTAAATTAGGATCTGTTGTAGAGGATGTCCCAGTCATCAATCATGTGAAGTTTCAAAGCATTTGGCCTTGTAGTTTCCCCGGAGATTTTCAAAAATCGACCAATCAGAATCAAAGAATGCTTCTGGTAGCCACATTTTTCATCCGACGGGAACAAAAGGGGGATCATTTTTAGAGGATCTCCCATAGACCACTCCTGCTAAGTTTGAATCACATCGCTTCATTTGAAAAGTTTATGGACGACAATTTCAGATGCCAAGTGATGGTAAGTTGCTAAGAAACTGCAAAACCACAGGATGTCGACTGTCAGAGAAGTAACAAGAAGGATGCCAACGCCTTATAGCTCACCAACATTCTTCTTTGATAGTAACTTTGGCAAATGCAAGAACTGTATCAAACAGACTCATAACATGCGACAAAGCTGACCTAAACACAACCTCTTAAAAGTAAAACACAGAAACTGACATAAACACCAAGTTAAACATGAAATTCTGAGCTAAACAGAAAACTAAACGCAACTAAAAATGTCAAGAAAAATGTTTAAAATGCAGAGTATGAGGGGTTAATCATGGAACAATGATTCTGAGGAACATGTATGATGAATATAAGTGCCATGGGAAGAGAAGGAGCACAGCAGCTGACATAAACACTTAGTTAAACATGAAATTCAGAGCTAAAGAGAAAACTAAAGAGAGAAAACTAAACGCAACTAAAGATGTCAAGAAAAATGTTTAAAATCCAGAGTATGAGGGGTTAAATCATGGTAGAATGATAATAATCATCATATAGCAGCATTATAAAGACCATGATATGGAAATAGGGCGAGTAAGTGACCTAAACAGAAGCTTTAACATTATTGGACACGTACGCCGACCGATTGAGCCATGCCATAAGCTCACACAACTTAAGTTGGTGAGCTAAAAATGTATAAAAATATCCTGGCCTTTAAGGGTTAAAGCATTTTCAGCGCAAAGGCTCTTGTGCATCAGAGGTTCCTTAGATTATATTTTGAGTATCTTCATACTTTCTTTCTGATCAAGGTATCATCATTTGCACAAAACATCTAATACACTGTCATGATTAGCTTTATCTGCTAAAATTATGCTTTGTGATATCTCGAAGGAAAGACTTCACAATGATCATTCCAACAACACAACTTTCAATGATAAAACAAGTATACCAAATCATATGCTCAGTGAAAGACTAGAACACTAAACCTATCCATATGAAACTGCAATAATATTCATCAACAGTTCCGGAGCTGGCACTGCATTAAAAGTCAAGAAAAAATATTCAATTCATTTCTAAAACAACCAGAGACCTCGAAGTCCTTTCACAGTAAAAATACATTTTTTTAAAAAATTGGACAAAGTTTAAACTCCACTGGAACACCATCGTGTTATAAAGCAGCTACTCAAAATTTAATGTACTGAAACTTTAATACAAGAAAGATGCCAACGCCCTATAGCTCACCAACATTCCTCTTTGATAGTAACTTTGGCAAACACAAGAACTGTATCAAACAGGCTCATAACAAAGCTGACCTAAACACAACCTCTTAAAAGTAAAACACAGAAACTAACATAAACACTAAGTTAAACATGAAATTCTGAGCTAAAAAGAAAACTAAACGCAACTAAAAATGTCAAGAAAAATGTTTAAAATGCAGAGTATGAGGGGTTAATCATGGAACAATGATACTGAGGAACACGTATGATGAATATAAGTGCCATGAGAAGAGAAGGTGCACAGCAGCTGACCTAAACACTTAGTTAAACATGAAATTCGGAGATAAACAGAAAACTAAATGCAACTAAAAATGTCAAGACAAATGTTTAAAATGCAGAGTATGAGAGGTTAATCATGGAACAAAGATACTGAGGGACATGTATGACGAATATAAGTGCCATGGGAACCGAAGGAGCACAGCAGCTGACCTAAACACTTAGTTAAACATGAAATTCTGAGCTAAACAGAAAACTAAACGCAACTAAAAATGTCAAGGAAAATGTTTAAAATGCAGGGTATGAAGGGTTAAATCACGGAAGTATGATAATAATCATCATATAGCAGCATGATAAAGGCCATGATATGGAAATAGGGCAGGTAAGTGACCAAAAAAGAAGCTTCAACATTATTGGACACATACACTGATGCCGACGTATCGGGCCATGCCATAAGCTCACACAACTAAAGTTGATGAGCTAATAAGAAAAAAACACAACATGAGCCATTGCTGAAGGCAATTATAACCCCATTGCAGTGCTGGACTGATGAAGCATAAATGAATTCAAAACAAAGGACCAAAAAATCATGATAAATTGACAAAGTATGGACCGTACCTCTGGTGAAAACAAGAGCTGGACTTTCGTCCGGTGCATACCCTCACGTGGTGTACCGCCTAGCGTGGGCATACCTATGACCAACAAATATCATTTATGAATATTCTCGTACGGACTGACGGATGGATGCAATCCAGTATACTCCCCCCACCCCCCAATTTTCTTCGAAAGTTTTCAACAATTTCTAAGTCAAAAGGTATGGTAAATTGTTTGGTGTTTGGAAGTTTTATGCAATGAGGCAGAAGCCTTTGTTATAGGCGGCCTGCATGCCATGTTTCTCTGAAATACGATAACCCTAATCCAGTATGCCCCCCCCCCCCCAATTTCTTCGAAAGTTTTCACCAATTTCCAACAATTTTTAAGTCAAAAGCCATGGTAAATTGTTTGGCGTTTGGAAGTTTTATGCAATGAGGCAGAAGCCTTTGTCATAGGCAAACTGCATGCCATATTTCACAAAAATCCGATAACCCATACCTGAGATACAGGCTTAACAGACAAATAATGTCTTTCCTACAATTTCTAAGTCAAAAACGGGGGATAATTCTAAAAAGGAGAATGTGAGAAATATCGTTGAATCCTTTTTTTTAAAGCCTATACCATAAGCAGTGTTCATGGCAAATTTCATTGCAATAGAACATTCAATACCCAAGATAGAGGCTGAACAGACAAAATTTGGCTCGGACGGACACAATTTCTAAGTGAACAAGTAAGAAAAAAAAAAAAATAGAAAAAAAAATAACTAGTGTGGGCATACCTTTGACCAACAAATATTATAAAAAATAATAATTTACTTAAGTTATGAATATTTTCGGACGGACTTACACACGGATGCACAGAAGGACATACGCATGTATACCCCCATTTTCTTCGAAAGTTGGTGTATAAATATGCAGGAAACTTTTTTTAAAACATGCAGCAGCAGCTTGTCACTAGGGTTCCTCATACCACGTCACTGAAATCCATCCACTCACTGATGAGATATCACTGCAGACTGACAGATAGATGGATGCATGCATGCATGCATGTAATCTAGAATACCCCGCCCCCATTCCAGACATGTTAAGTTTGAAAAACTCAAAATAGACTTTTTTACGCAGTGAAGCTTCTTTTTCCATACAAGACAAAAAATGTAATTCCCCCCACCCCCAACCTCATCCATCACTTTTAGAAATTAGAAATTATGCTCAAAAATAAATAAAAATATTGGCAATGTTGCGGGAAGATGCAGTTTCATCTGATTGATAATCAGAGGATGCCGTCCGATGGCGCATAATACGCCCGTACTTCCAGTAATTATAAAACATTATACAGGCATATAAAAAAGTCTGAAAAATGGTAAAAATTCTAAGTTCAAGGGCAGTAACTCCACCAAAAATCAACAGAGTGGAACGAAATTCGAACTTGATCTGTAAGTATCCATAACAAGGCTGTATACCAAAAAATTTCTCAATATGTCCATCCATAAGGAAAAAAAAGTCCGGAAAACAATTCTGGATAGACAGGAAATTCTGTAAAAAAATTTTCTCAATATGTCAATCCATAACGAAAACATGAAAAATGTTACTAAATTAACACATGCTCCCCCACCCCTGTGACCTTCACCTAGCAGATGCGGCAAAAACTATTATACGCGACACACCTTCTGACTGTCCTTAATATTTGTAAAAAGTTTAACAATTGTACTATGATTCGTGACTGAGTTATGGCTGAAACACGAATATTGACAGATTTTTAGTGTGACCTTGAAATGTGACCTTGACCATGAAGGTACAAACCCAGCTATGGTGTGTTACACATCCCCCCCATGGTCCTTTATAATTGTGTTAAGTTTGATGACTGTAGCCCTAATAGTTTTGGAGTTATGCTTGAGACACGAACATGCCCCCCACCCCTCCCCTTGGGACCTTCACCTGCAGATGCAGCGGAAATTATTATACGCAACACACCTTCTGACTGTCCTTAACATTTGTAAAAAGTTTAACAATTGTACTATGATTCATTTCTGAGTTATGGCTGAGACACGAATATTGACCGATTTTTAGTGTGACCTTGAAATGTGACCTTGACCTTGAAGGTACGAACCTGGCTATGGTGTGTGACACATCCTCCCATGGTCCTTTATAATTGTGTGAAGTTTGATGACTGTGGCCCTAACAGTTTTCGAGTTACTGGCTCGGACACACACATGCACACACACATGGATGGACACACGCACACTTCAATCACTATATGCCACCCGACTTAAGTCGGAGAGCAGAAAAAGTCTGGAAAACGGTAACTAAGTTAAAGGGCAGTAAATACACCAAAACTCAACCGAGAGGAACGAAATTCAAACTTGATCTGTATATCCACAACAAAGCTGTATACCAAAAAATTTCTCAATATGTTCATCCATTAGGAAAAAAAAAGTCTGGAAAACAATTCTGGACAGATAGGAAATGAGATGTGAACTTGATCCACAACTGAGCTATATACCAAAAATTTTCTCAATATGTCCAAAAAAAGTCCGGAAAATGAAAAAAAAAATCTGGAAAACTCTAAAAATTCTAAGTTCAAGGGCAGTAACTCCACCAAAAATTAACCGAGTGGAACGCAATTCAAACTTGATCTGTTAAGAATCCATAACAAAGCTAAATATAAATTTTTTTTCTCAATATGTCAATCCATAACGAAAATAGTCTGGAAAACAGTAACTAAGTTCAAGGGCAGTAACTCCACCAAAAATCAACAGAGCAGAACGAAATTCAAACTTGATCTGTAAGTATCCATAACAAAGATGTAAACCAAAAATTTTCTCATATATATCCATCCATAACGAAAAAAAGTCCGGAAAACAATTCCAGACAGACGGACGCCAATGCTATCACATAATATGACCGGTTTTTAAAACAGGCGCATAAAAATTAGGTTGGAAAAAATTTGTATAAAATAAATCCCCCCCCCATAAACATACCATAAATTCAAGTCAGAAGAATGAGGGGGTGGGGAACACCCATCCCCAAATTTGAAAATATTTTTTTATATTTCCTGCCCTGAGTACAAGTATAGTGCCTAAATTCAAAACAAAATAATGGGGGGGGGGGGGGGCACCCACCCCCAAATTTGAAAATATTTTTTTATATTTCCTGCCCTCAGTACAAGTATAGTGCCTTCAGTTCTGAGATTCCCCCTCCCTCCCCCCCACCCCCACCCCATCAGGATGCAAAAATTTACAAAAAAGCTACATTTTTAGCAGAAATCAATATTTCTTTATTTTTCGAGGAGCCACTAAGCTTTTACTATGGTTTGGGGGGATATAAATGCAATTTTTGTGCTTATTTCAGTAATTAGACATCACTGCAAGAAACACCAAAATCTGCCTCGTTTTTTATGACTCTCGCTTCAAATGCCATTGAAATAAAAGAAACACAACACAAAACATATTTCTTGTGATTTTGTTAACTTTTATTGAAATGAGTCGTGGAATAAATATGAATCACTTTGTTGGTAACTCACTCCAATATTTTCACCAATATCTTTCCTAATTTCAACTCTAGAGGTTCGTTGTTTACCTAATTATTTTTTTCACTGTTTTCAATTATTCTTTCACAGATCTGAATTATCTACAACCCAGGCAAATGTAAGGCAGTTTGTTTGAAATACTTTTCCTATCTTCTAAGTTCCAGTCAGCTTCGTAGTACAGTAAACGGAAAACTTGAGACTCAAGTTTGCAAAACAAAACATGGGGTCTCAAAATCATGAGAATTTGTCTCCTGATCGTGAGGCCGAGAGATGGCATAAAAAATCAGAAGCCTCCTGCCAAAATCGTGAAATTACATGAAATTTGACCAAAGTTAGGTTGGACATCCCCTTAACGTGTCTGCCCCATTCTCTTCGAGAGTGGAGCATAAAAAATTCTATTGAACTTAGATGGTATGAATTCAAATTTATGAAGTGTAACCTTAAACTTTATCAAAAAAATAAAATAATCCAGATTCATTTCTGTTGACAAATGTGGTAAAATGGGAAATAGTTCAAAATTAAAGTTGACTGACACATGTAAGGTGGAGCTAAAAAGCATTTTCAGGATGAAAGCTCTTATGCATCAGAGGTTCCTTAGATAAAATATTGAGTATCTTCATACTTCCTTTCTGATCAAGGTATCATCATTTGCATAAAACATATTATCTGATATACTGTCATGATTAGCTTTACCTGCTTTACCATCTGAATTATCTACTTGTAAGAAAGACTTTATTTGAGATCCTTCCAACAATGTTCAATACAACCTCCAGTACTAAATTAAATACAACAAATCATTTTTTCAGGGAAACAGTAGAACACTGGATTTGTCGGTATGAACTTCAAACATTCCCCAACAGTTCCTGAGCAAAATGCACAGGAAGTTCAGAAATAATTCCACTTCATTTCTAAAACAACCCGAGTTCTCATTAAGATACTCAAGTAACTAAACTGCTGTTGAAAAATTACTGAACAGAAACCTCAATTTCAAAGTTGAAAAAACATTATTAAAAACAAATTTTGGAAGTGAAGCCATGATTTTTTAAAGAGAATTCCAAGTCAATTTTGACTGACAAATGAGCACAAAAATTTGAAAATCCTTCAAAATTAAAATTATGACTCAGAGAATTACAAAAGTACATAAAATGCACAACCGAATTGATTCCATTTTGGCATTATATCAGTATGCAGAGGGTTAATTATTCAAAATTTCATCATTTTAAATTAAACTTGACACCAGGCCTGGCATTATCAGAAGAGTGATTTATTTGCTCGCCTACTGCTGTGAGCACTGCTCACTAAATGATACCACCCACTCCCACCAAGAAACTTTTTACAACAGTAAAAGTGTGTTTAATGTAGGGAGTACAAAGACTGACCCCCCCCCCCCCCCCCCACCCTCCACCCCAAAGCCTGAATTGGCAAAGCCCATTTTTCAATATGTGAAACTGCAAAAATGAAAATATCTGAAAACAAAATAGAAGGTACGCATCTTCACTGTATGTAAAAGAATGTTTGAAGGTTTCAATGAAATCCATTCACTAGTTTAAAAGAGGTCGTGGAAAGCAAATGTCAACAACCCACCCACACAAGCTTGAATTGACAAAGCCCTTTTTTTAAATATGGGAAACCCTAAAAATGAAAATATCTGAAAACAAAACAGGAGGTGCACACCTTCAATATATGTAAAAGAATGTCTGAAAATTTCAATGAAATCTGTTCAATAGTTTAAAATGAGTTGCGGATAGCAGATCTGTACAGAATGTCAACTGAATTTGACAAAGTTCATTTTTCAATATGGGAAACTGTAAAAAAAGAAAATATCTGAAAAGAAAATAGGAGGTGCACATCTTCAATGTATGTAAACGAATGTCTGAGAGTTTCAATGACATCCGTTCACAGGTTTAGGAGGAGTTGTGGATAGCAGATGTGTACCCCCTTAAAGCGTAAAGGACGGACCAAGCGAACACTATATACCTCCCACTTTTCAAGTGGGTGGTATAAAAATTGAGGGCAAAAACTAGCCCTCCTGGCCTTAATAATAATTACCATAACCACCTATTCTTAAAACCCACATTTTTTCAGATCTCTGCTGTGTTAGTGGTCTTTGTAAGAGAGTCACACTGCCAAGGCCCAGAGGTGTGGGAGGGGCATTGTGGCCATCTCACGGAGACAACCTTGATAGCAGCACTAACTAGAAAAACTGTGAGCAGTGCTCACTAAATGATATCACCCATTCCCACCAAGAAACATTTTACAACAGTAAAAGTGTGTTCAATGTCGAGAGCACAAAGACTGACACCAATGTTCGAAGGCTTCATTGAAATCCATTCACTAGTTTAAAAGAGGTCGTGGATAGCAAATGTCCCCCCCCCCCCCCCCCCCCCCCCCCCCCCTCCACGCAAGCTTGAATTGACAAAACCCATTTTTAAATATGAGAAACCCGAAAAATGAAAATATCTGAAAACAAAACAGGAAGTGCACATCTGCAATATATGTAAAAGAATGTCTGAAAGTTTCAATGAAATCTGTTCAATGGTTTAAGAGGAGTTGCGGATAGCAGATCTGTACAGAATGTCAATTGAATTTGACAAAGATCATTTTTCAATATGGGAATCTGTAAAAAAAGAAAATATCTGAAAACAAAATAGGAGGTGCACATCTTCAATGTATGTATTTTATTATTTATTTATTTGTTGGTGTTTAAGGTCACATACTTATGCACAATGGCTTATCACGACTGTGACAGTTTTATGGGTGGAGGAAGCCGGTTTACCCGGGAGAACCGAGCAGCTGCCAGCTCCCCAACATTGTAACTCCGCACTGCAGCACAGGCAGGGTTAGGTTGGTTGAAGACATGCGCACCATCGACGTGCAGTACACCTTAGTACACGGCATCATCGTGCCACCATGTGGACAATCAGGGTTAAGTGCCTTGCCCAAGGACACAACATGGGAGACCTAATCGATCGCTCAGATGATCACCCATCCAAGGATTAACCGGGCTCGTTCAATGTATGTAAAAGAAGGTCAATGAAATCAGTTCACTGGTTTAAGAGGAGTTCCAGATAGCAGATGTGTATCCCCCCCCCCCCCCCCCCCCCCCCCCCTATAGCATGACGGACGGACATATGTCAGAATATGAGAATATCTGACAGAAAAATATGAGGTGCATATCTTCAGTGTATGTAAAAGAATGTCCGAGAGTTCCAATGGAGTTTGTTCAATGGTTTAAGAGGAGAAGCGGATAGCAGATCTATACCCCTCCCTACAAAAACCTGAATTGACAAAGACCTTTTTTGAATATGGGGAACTGTAAATATAAAAATATTTGTACAGAATGTCAATTGAATTTGACAAAGTTCATTTTTCAATATGGGAAACTGTAAAAAATTAAAATATCTGAAAAGAAAATAGGAGGTGCACATCTTCAATGTATGTAAAAGAAGGTCTGAAAGTTTCAATGAAATCTTTTCAATGGTTTAAGAGTAGTTGCAAATAGCAGATGTGTACCCCCCTAAAGCATAACGCACGGACGGTCAGACGGATGGATGGAAGGACGGACGGACAGACCAAGTGAACACTATATACCTCCCACTTTTCAAGTGGGTGGTATAATAAACTAATAAAATGTACAAAGCCAACTGGGCAGAATTCATCAATTGTAAAACTTCATATTGCCACTTTTAGCCTTTGTAAGCTTGAGGAAAGCTATTTTTAGCCCTCCTGCATGTTTAATGCCAGGCCTGTGACACTGATCATGTTCAATTATAAAACTACATACATAACACCCAATTTTATGTTATCAATTCCCTGCAAACTGAGGTCAAAATAACAAAACAAACAGCATTTCATTCGCTCAATGACAAACTCGTGGACATAAAATGATCCAAAAATCTAAATATTCTGAATATATCAGGATTCTTGTTTGGTATAGCAAATTCTGTCGGGTTGAGTGCCAAGTCAAAGTACTGCAGGCAGTAACCACATGAAAGCATTTTCAGAGTGAAGGCTCTTGTGCATCAGAGGTTCCTTAGATTATCTTCATACTTTCTTTCTGATCAAGATATCATCATTTGCACAAAACAGATTAATTAATATACTGCCAGGATCACCTATACTTGCAGAAATTATGCGTGGCAACATCTTGTAGGAAAGACTTCATAGAGATCCTTCCAAGAATGTTCAATACAACCTCCTATACTAAATGAAATACAAGTTATTTGTTAAGTGGAACAGCAGAACACTTGGCCTGTATGTAAGAACATCTAACATTATTCCCCAAAAGATCCCAAGATGATGCCACAAGTGAAGTTCTGAAAGAAATTCAAATTCATTTCTAAAATGATACAAGCCTCAACATCCTTTCAGGCCAAATATGGATTTTAAAAGTGGAAAAGGTTCCACACAAAAATTGACTAGAATACTGAGTTAAGCTGGTATAGAAAAGTCACTTCGCAAAAACCTCTTCTATTTAGAGGAGAAAAAAAATGCAAAAAAAAATCAGGTGAACCCAGATGGTATTCAAAATTTATGAAAAGAAAATAGGATTTAAACCAAAAAATCCCCATTCCATTTTGACTGACGAATGTTGTAAAAAATTGGAAATGATTCAAAATTAAACTTGACCGAGATCAGGTTCAGTTATAAAACCACATATAAAACACCTGATTTCATGATGATGTTATATCAAAACAAACAGCATTTATTGTTGCACAATGACAAAAACACTAGGGAAATAATTTGGGGAAATCAGTTTAACAAAGGAACTGAAACAGTTTTAAAAAAAATCCAATCTAAATACATTGATTCCAAGTGTAGCAAAGCCTGCAAATAAGCAGACTGTCATCTACAGAAAGAGGTCCCCAGAGGGTGAATTTGGTGATGCTAAGCACAGTCTGAATAAGGGTCTCAGGCCTAAACAGAGAGGTACCCAGAGGATAAATAATTCACCCACTGTACGGGATAGAATCAGCAAATTTACCCTATGGGGACCTAATTCTGGAAATGACAGATTGCTTATTTCCAGACATGGGTGTAGCATATTCTGTCAAGTTAAGTGTTGAGTCAAAGTGCTAAAGACAATAACCACATGAAAGCACATTCAGTGCGATGGCTATTATGCATCAGGGGTTCCTCAGATTATATTTTGGGTATCTTCATACTTTCTTTCTGATCAAGGGATCATCATCTGCAGAAAACACATCAACTGATATACTGTCATGATTAGCTCTAACTGCTGAAATAATGCTTTGTAACATCTTGCAGGAAAGACTTCGAGATCTTTCTAGTCCCTAGTTGGATTATGGGAAATATTTGCTGCTTGATTAATTTATTTATTTATATTTATTGGTGTTTAAGGTCACATATTTCTGCACAATGGCTAACCATGACCGTGACAGTTCTACGGGTGGAGGAAGCCGGAGTACCCGGAGAGAACCACCGAGCAACTGTTGGCTCCCCAACTTACCAACTCCACACAAGCAAAGTTAGCATTGGTTGAAGACAGGTGCAGTACACAACGTCACCATGCCCCGACGTGGGCAATGGGGGTGAAGTGTCTTGACCAAGGACACAATGTGGTTGCCGCAGGTGGGATTCGAACCGAGGACCTCTAGGCTTGCAGCCTGCACCTCTACCAACTGAGCCACCACTCCCCCTATTTGCTGCTTGAAATGTTGGTATTCAGACACCAATGTACAGAGGGTTAATATTCAACAAGAAGCCCTAATGGGCCTTAATTGCTCACCTGCCAAAGTGGTTCAAAGAAATAATTGTGGTCACATTCAGTTAGACATGGTTCATCAACACTACAAAGGAATGAAGTCATGAGAGGTAAATTTTATGGAAAAACACTAAGGAATGGATTTGAACAAACCTGAACCTAACATGCCCCCCTGCCACCCTCCACCTCCTCCCACACACACACACCACCAGTGACTGAAACTGATCAAACTTGAATTTGATCCCCCTTGAGATGACATATACAAAATATGAAAGAATTCTGACTGGTGGATCTGAAGAATAAAATTTTAAAAGAAATTTCCTCATATTGCACTAAGTTAAAATTTGGGCTCAAATAGGGAGCCAAAATATTAACCCAGGGACCCGATTTGAACCAACTTGAATCTGATCCACCTAGAGATGTATACGAAATATGAAAGGATTCTGATTGGTGGATCTGAAGATGATTTTAAAAGAAATTCCCTCATATTGCACTTAGTTAAAATTCAGGTAGCCCAATAACCTAGGGACCAGATTTGAACAAACTTGAGTCTTACCCTCCAAGAGATATTGTATACCAAATATGAAAGGCTTCTGACTGGTGGATCTGAAAAAGAAGATTTTAAAAAAAAAATGTCCTTATATTGCACGAAGTTAAAATTTCAGCTCCCATAGGTGCCCAAATATCAACCCAGGGACTAGGATTGAACAAACTTGAATCTAACCCTCTTAGAGATCTTGTATACCAAATATGAAAGCATTCTGACTATAGGGTCCTAAAGAAGTCAGAACCGGACCCAAAATTTACAGGCTATAAATTTTTTTTTTTTTTCCGTCTCAAAACTGAACAAAATATATAAAAAATACCCCAAAACATTTCAGAATTTTGGTCCAAAATTTCGGAGTCCGAACCAGACACATTTTTCAGGCTAAAATTTTTCCTTCTTCTCATCTCAAAATTGAACAAAATGCATAAAAAAACGAGAATTTTTTTTTACAAATTTTGGTCCAAAATTTCGAAGTCCGAACCAGATCCAAAATTTTCAACCCAAGGACCTAATTTGAACAAACTTGAATCTGGGACCCTAGAGATGATGTATACCAAATATGAAAGGATTCTGACTAGTGGATCTGAAGAAGATTTTTAAAGAAATCTCCTCATATTGCACCAAGTTAAAATTCGGCTTCCAATAGAGAGCCCAAATCTTAACCTGGGGACTCTATTTGAACAAACTTGAACCTGACCCCCCCTAGAGATGTTGTATAACAAATATGAAAAGATTCTGACTTTTGAATCTGAAGAAGATGATTTTTTGGAATTTTAAAAAACATTTATGGGTGCTATCCAAGTTATGCCTCTTGTGGTTCCCCCTGTGGGTGCAGCAAGTTTATTTGAACAAACTTGAATTGACATATGACAAGGAACATGCACAATTTGGTCCAGTAGTTTGTGAGAAGTCAATGTAAAGTTCACGACTGACGATGGTGGATGGCAAGTGATAAGTTAATCTCCATTCGGCGAGCTAAAAATTCTTGAAAGAAAATGAAAGTGCCATGCTCAAATTTGTTGGACAGATTGCTGAAGATGTGAACGAATAGAAAGAAACACAGAAACAAACAAGAAAATGCCACAAGATGGCAAAATCCCCCTCCAGAAATTTTATGATTTTGATGAACATTAATTTGCCAATGGCATAAGTAACGAACCGGTAAAACCACAAAATGATCGGTAATTCGAAAGCATTGTCCTCAAAGTAATAATAACATACTAGACTCGGAAAAAGCATTTTTATGACACACACTCTGGAGTGTTTTGATGTTGGAATGCAATACCACCAACACAAATTTGGATGTTCCGGATGTGGCCATGTTTCAATGATGTTTATTCTGGTCATGTGATTACAATGTGGTTCTTGCAGGAATACTCATTTTGGGCAATCGGAAGAATGAAAGGACGTAAACACGTCCTTTATTTGCTCGAGACAATGTATGAGCGGATTTGCAAACAGGTTACAGCAAATACTTGAGCTGTTAATGTCATAACTGCAAAATATGGTTCAAAATTCCCTCCAGTGTTTACAAGCCGTCTGAACTTTTTTGACACAAAATCGGAATTATTGCGCACTAAAAAGACAACAAGAACCACTTGTGAATGAAAGTGTCAATGACAAAGTAGCTCAACTTTGAATATGACCGGAATTAGTATTTGCTGTGACCAGGTCAACAATAATGAATATGACAGGAATTAGTATTTGTTGTGACCAAGTCAACAATAATGAATAAGAGAAAAAGGAGTTTTGTTGTGACCACGTCAACCATAGTAAATCAATTACAAGGTGACTGCAGTGGTCTAAAGAATAGGATATAAGTATTATATGTGATGCATCCCATGATAGTAAACATTCACACAAACATTTATTCAAATCAGAGCATTCATATAGAAGTTCTGAGCAAAAAACTGATTGCCCAAAATTTTGTACAAAATGGCTGCCGGTGGCCATTTTGAATTTCGGACTGGACCCCAAAACACTCGTTCCTGTCCCACGGTGATAACAAAGATATCCAAGAAGTTTCGTAAAGATCGGTTCCTAAATACGGCCTCTAGCCCGAGCCGTATTACCATTTGAAGTTACAGTGCTAAAAGTAACACTAAATAGATCAAAGTTAGTCTAATTGGCATAATTTATGCACGAGAAAAAAACGTATTATATGTGATGTATCCCATGGTGCCAAACATTCACACAAAAAAGTATTCAAATCAGCGCTTTCATATGGAAGTTCTGCGCAAAAATCTGACTGCACCTAAATCTGTACAAAAGGGCTGACAGTGGCCATCTTGAATTTCAGACCGGACCCCAAAACACTCGTTCTCGTCCCACGGTGATAACAAAGGTAACCAAGAAGTTTTGAAAAGATCGGTTCATAAATACGGCCTCTAACCCGAGCCGTATTGGCATTTGCAATTATAGTGCTGAAAGTAACACTAAATAAATCAAAGTTAGTCTAATTTGCATAATTTATGCACGAGAAAAAAAACAGTATTATATATGTGATGTATCCCATGGTACTAAACATTCATACACAAAAATTATTCAAATCAGAGCTTTCATATGGAAATTCTGCGCAAAAATCTGATTGCACCTAATTTTGTACAAAATGGCTGCCAGCAGCCATCTTGAATTTTGGACCGGACCGAAAAACACTCGTTCTCGTCCCACGATAACAAAGGTACCCCAAAAGTTTCGTAAAGATCGGTTCATAAATGCGGCCTCTAGCCCGAGCCGTGTGGACGGCGCGACAGACGGACGACGGGCTTTGACAATGCCTCAAATTTGGCTTTGCCAAAGTTGAGGTAAAAAATAACTGAGTGTATAAAATTGGGACAATACACATAAAATAATATTCATAACAAAGTAAGCAGAACGCTTCAGAAATCACTTTTTCTCAAAGTAAATTCCATGTGACCTGGAACTATATTGAGCGTGTTGATTTCCCCCGATGTTGTGAAGTTATTTACTTCCTAGTAACCATGGATTTTGCCGCGACTGTGTTTATGTCCGCAAAGGACCGATTGAAGATGGGTTAAAAATGATGCATTCGCGTTTTTAAATAAGGTGCGATTGGGCGATGCTGTGAATTTAGTTTTTTCTTGCAATCAACTATACCTACACAAGCGTTGATCAGTGTCTTATGTCATTGTTTTACAAATGTGACAAATCTCCTTTACTGGAAACTATCTCCCAATTTGCACATCATAAATATAGAACCTTAGTGAGCACGCTCACATACCCCATGCACCCCGATATTTCAAGCTCGGAAAAGTGTAATTTTTGAGAAAATGACCTGGAAATCTGTTACTTGTATTTTTCAGAGTCCAGGGCCTGTAATTTCCGCAAAAATCAGCCGAGCAGAACGAAATGCAAACTTGATCTGTAAGTCATTGTGGTAGACTCACATACTAAAATGGCTGTAATTTCGATAATATCTGAAAGGGTGTAGAAATAAAGCCTGGAAAACTGTAATTTTGATGAACTTTTCAAAGTTCAAGGGCTGTAATTTCGGTAAAAATCAGTGGAGCGGAACAAAATGCAAACTTGATCTGTAGGCCACCATGTCAGACTAACATACCAAAAATCAGCTCAATATCTGGAAGCGTGTAGAAAAAGTCTGGAAAACTGTAATTTTGATGCATTTTTCTGAGTCCAAGGGCCGTAATTTCGGAAAAAATCAGTGGAGTGGAACAAAACCAAAACTTGTTCTGTAGGCCACCATGTCAGACTAACATACCAAAAATCAACTCAATATCTGGAAGCGTGTAGGAAAAAAGTCTGCAAAACTGTAATTTTGATGAACTTTTCAAAGTTCAAGGGCCGTAATTTCGGCAAAAATCAGTGGTGCAGAACAAAATGCAAACTTGATCTGTAGGCCACCATGTCAGACTAACATACCAAAAATCAGCTTAATATCTGGAAGCGTGTAGAAAAAAAGTCCGGAAAACTGTAATTTTGATGAATTTTTCAGAGTCCAAGGACCGTAATTTTGGTAAAAATCAGTGGAGCGGAACAAAATGCAAACTTGATCTGTAGGCCACTATGTTAGACTCACATACCAAAAATCAGCTCAATATCTGAAAGCATGTAGAAACAAGAGGCCCCAGGGGGCCTGAGGGCGCTCACCTGACATGGTAGCCTAAATAGCAACCCAGAGAATTGATTTCCACAAGTTGCATCTGCTCCTCCTAAGAAAAGCTGAAACCAAATATCCAAATATTCTGACCAGTGGATCTAAAAAAAGATTTTTAAAGAATATTCCTCATACTGAACTAAGTCATAATTCGGGCTCCCACAGGAAGCCCATATATGAACCCAGGGACTTGGCTTTAACAAACCTGAATCTCACACCCCTAAGGATTCTGCCACACCAAATATCAAAACATTCCGTCTGCTGGATCTGAAGAAGAAGATTTTTAAAGAAAATTCCTCATTTTGAACCAAGTTACAATTCGAGCTCCCACAATCAGCCCAAATATGGACCTAGGGACATGGCTTGAACAAACTTGAATCTTACCCCCCTAAGGATGCTGCATAAAAAATATCAAAAGCATTCATCTGCTGGATCTGAAGATTTTTAAATAAAATTCCTCATTTTGAACTAAGTTGTCATTCAGGCTCCCATAGTGAGCCTAAATATGAACCAAGGGACTTGGCTTGAACAAACTTGAATCTCAGCCCCCTAAGGTTGCTCCATGCCAAATATCAAAACATTCCAACTGCTGAATCTGAAGAAGAAGATTTTTAAAGAAAAATTCCTCATATTGACCAAGTTACAATTCGAGCTCCCACAATCAGCCCAAATATGGACCTAGGGACATGGCTTGAACAAACTTGAATCTTACCCCCCTAAGGATGCTGCATAAAAAATATCAAAAGCATTCATCTGCTGGATCTGAAGATTTTTAAATAAAATTCCTCATTTTGAACTAAGTTGTCATTCAGGCTCCCATAGTGAGCCTAAATATGAACCAAGGGACTTGGCTTGAACAAACTTGAATCTCAGCCCCCTAAGGTTGCTCCATGCCAAATATCAAAACATTCCAACTGCTGAATCTGAAGAAGAAGATTTTTAAAGAAAAATTCCTCATATTGACTAAGTTATAATTTGGGCTCCCACAGGGAGCCCAAATATGGACCCATGGACTTGGCTTTAACACACTTGAATCCCCCCCCCCCCCCCCCCCCCCCCCCCCCCCCCCCCAAGGATGTTACTCACCACATATCAAACCATTCCGACTGCTGGATCTGAAGAAGAAGATTTTTTAAGAAAATTCCTCATTTTGAACAAAGTTACAATTCAAGCTCCCACATTGAGCCCAAATATGGACCTAGGGACATGGCTTGAACAAACTTGAATCTCACCCCCTAAGGATGCTGCATACCAAATATCACAAGATTCTGCCTGCTGGATCTTGAGAAGAAGATTTTCAAAGAAATTTGCCTGAAATGCACTAAGTTCGAATTTGGGCTTCTAAAGTGAGCCCAAATATGAATCCAGGTGGCCGATTTGAACAAACTGGAATCAGATCCACCCCACAATGTTGCATACCAAATATCAAAAGATTCTGCCTGCAGGATCTGGAGAAGAAGATTTTTGAAGAAATTTGCCTGAAATGCACTAAGTTCAAATTTGAGCTTCTATAGTGAGCCCAAATATGAATCTAGGGAGCCGATTTGAACAAAATAGAATCAGATCCACCCCACAATGTTGCATACCAAATATCAAAAGATTCTGTCTGCTGGATCTGGAGAAGAAGATTTTTTAAGAAATTTGCCTGAAATGCACTAAGTTCAAATTTTGGCTCCTATACTGAGCCCAAATATAAACCCAAGGGGCCAATTTGAACAAACTTGAATCAGATCCACCCCACAATGTTGCATACCCAATATCAAAAGATTCTGCCTGCTGGATCTTGAGAAGAAGATTTTCAAAGCAATTTGCCTGAAATGCACTAAGTTCAAATTTGGGCTCCTATACAGAGCCCAAATATAAACCCAAGGGGCCGATTTGAACAAACTTGAATCAGATCCACCCCACAATGTTGCATACCAAATATCAAAAGATTCTGCCTGCTGGATCTGGAAAAGAAGATTTTCAAGAAATTTGCCTGAAATGCAGTAAGTTCAAATTTGGGCTCCTATACTGAGCCCAAATATAAACCCAGCTGGCCGATTTGAACAAACTTGAATCAGATCCACCCCACAATGTTGCATACCAAATATCAAAAGATTCTGCCTGCTGGATCTGGAGAAGAAGATTTTTTAAGAAATTTGCCTGAAATGCACTAAGTTCGAAATCGGGCTCCTATACTGAGCCCAAATATGAACCCAGGGGGCCGGTTTGAACAAACCTGAATCAGATCCACCCTCCAATGTTGCATACCAAATATCAAAAGATTCTGCCTGCTGGATCTGGAGAAGAAGATTTTTTAATGTTTTTCCCATTGCCTACAGTGTTAAAAAGTGCTGACTCAGCACTTTTTCAATGTCCCGAAACTGTACCCTATGATAAAACCGATAGCAATTTTTTTTTACCAATTCTTTCTGTTGGTCCTAAGGAAGCTTCACACCAAATAAAAATTCTCGGTGCCGTGCAGTTTTGGAGATATGGGCATTTTAATTTTTTTCTATTTTTAGCTCCTGCGGTTCCCATGGGGCTACGGGAAAAAAAAAATCAGCATAAATTAGTTACTTATGACCCAATAAGCCCTCACATAAAATTTGGTTCAAATCAGCCTCTCGGTTTGGAAAATAGAAATTTTGGGCGGGGCCAAAAATTTTGCCCCTCCCATAACGACGCCAAGTATAGCCCCACAAACTTCTCTTGAACAAATCTGAGTCTACACCTCAAAAGGAAGCTGCACACCAAATATCAAGTCTCTGCTACTGCTGGTTCATGAGAAGAAGATTTTTTAAGATTTCAGCACACTTTTTGGGTGTGGCCCTACCCACGGGCGGGGCAACTTGATTTGAACAAAATCAAATTGCGATGTCATAACAAACTATTATCTCAAATATCAATTAAATTGGTTCAGCGGTTTGGGAGGAGAAGACGCAAACACCATGTTCACGGACGACGGACGACGGACGGTGAGTGATCACTATAGCTCTCCTGACTGAAAGTCAGGTGAGCTAAAAAAGTCCGGAAAGCAAGTAGGACTGACTGACAGACTGACGGACGGACAAGTCAAAAACATTATACCCCCGCATCTTTGTTGCATGGGGTATAATAAACATAACCGCTGTCAGCGTGACCATGATAGTCAAAACCCAACCGAATTATCAAATCCACTGTCAAAATTAGCCACAATTGGCATTTAATCAAATGAAGTACACGAAATATTCGCAATTTCTTCATTATCCATGCAGAGTTACTTTTTAACCAGACCACATGCATTCAGTTTCGTTTGTCGGAACCACACTGCCTGCAGTGCAAATATTGTTTGTGGTAATAACAGTAAGAGAAGTTCCCATCATTTGTAAATTAATTAAAATTGATAATTCTGTTTATTTTACTGAAATTATGAATTGATAAGGTGGGCGTGTTATTATTATGCCCCGTACCTGGAAGCTGGAAAGTCAAAGGCACATCTAGGGCCATGGAGACCTCTGTCTTCTAACCCATACCAACATTCTCCCTTGTATCTCAACCACTGCTACTCCAATTTGAAGGATATTTGGTGTTGTGATCGAGCATCATGGGGAAACGATGCCTGTGTAGCTGCTGTAGCATGTGTTTCTTCCACACATTTTTTCCAGAGTTATGGTCCTTTTTCACTCTTTCGAGTTAGAAAATTTTGTTTAAAACCAATTGATTTGTTACAATTCGTTGGAAAGTGCCTGCTGACACCCTCAAATTTATTGCGACAAAATATTTGTTTTGATTATTTTGTTCCTATTACTTATCAAGCGACAAGCTAATGAATATTCTGTAAAGCCACCAATCTGATGTTTGACACTTTTATCGGAGCTGTTATGGAGGCTTCTGGAACTCAACATGTTGATTATGACAGGGTTTTTCTATTCACCCATTAATCGATAAATTAAGTGTTATAGTTGGAGGTAAGAAGCATGAAAGGTCCAGAACTTAAAGACTAAAAAGAATGTTTTGCAATGTAATATGATTTTTGCAGATACACTTATTTGGGGGGTTACCCGTCTGATAGTGTTTGGAATATGTGTGTCCCTAGGATCTTCAAAAAGAAAAGAGTTAAACTTTGAGAAAAAAGGCATATGCCATGAGTGCCGGAGGTAGAGTCATACAAGGAAGAGAGGACCCCCCCCCACCCCCAGGAAATATACTCGCCCAAAAAAGAAAGTGTGCATTGCAGAAATTGATCAAACTCCATAAAAATAATTTCGTAGGTGTAAAGAGTGTTAACCTGTTTATGAATAAGTTATATTGAACACAAAAACAGCTTTCCCCCGTTAAAATTGCATTAACGTTAAATGACGTGCTGCGCGTTTGTGAAAAGGCATGTTTTGCACGTGGAGAGTCTGAAAATTCATGCAGCAGTGTGAATCCTTGGGTATTTAAACACTAAAGTAAGGCCTTCCTATCGTTCACATTCAAACTTGCGCTGCTGTTAAAACGACTCCACATTAGCATGCCAAGATTGACAATGAATCAACGTCTCCTTGCCCTGGGTATGATTAGAGCTGGCAGAACACACAGCATTTGAACTGCCACCGTAACTCTGTAGACAGGCTAGTCCATCCACATGCACAACATGATGACGTTCGAGACCGACCCCGCTCCGGGAGACCCCGAGTTACCACCCCTGCACAAGATCGGTACATCCGTGTCGTCCATCTCCGGAACCGGCAACAAACGGCAACGACGACAGCCAGGAACATCCCTAACCTGAGACAGATACATCCTCAAACAGTAATCAATCGGCTGAGAGAATACGGCTTACATCCTCGAAGACCTGCAATTCATCCGATTTTGACGTTACTGTTATCGTCGTGCTCGACTGCAGTGGTGTAGACAACATCTCAGGCATCCCTTACACTGGTGGCAACGTGTTTTATTCACAGATGAATGTCGTTTCCATCTTTCATCATCAGATGGCCGCCAGAGAGTGTACAGACGTCGAAACGAACGCTACGCAGATCCATGTGTCGTGGAGCGAAACCGTTATGGGGGAGGGTCTCTCGTGGTGTGGGATGGCATCACTGCCCTAACAGATCTGAGCTGGTCATTATTGATGGCAATCTCAATGCAGCCAGATATCGTGATGAAGTGCTTACACCTGTTGTTGTCCCATTTCTGCAACATCACGGCCCCGGCTTCATTCTACAGCAGGACAACGCCCGACCCCACACAGCTCGTGTTGTTCAACAGTAACTGCAGTAACAACAAGTGGATGTTCTTCCCTGGCCCGCAAATTCACCCGATATCTCACCCATTGAGCACGTATGGGACGAAATGAAACGTCAGCTATGCCAGCTTCCCCATGCACCGTCAACGCTTGTGGAACTCCAAAGACAGCTTATCAGAATATGGAACAACATCCCACAACACTTCCATGCTAACTTGTTCGCTTCCATGAGGCGTAGATGCACAGCAGTAGTCGATGCAGACGGAGGTCATACCAGATATTGAGTGTGTGACTTTTGTGTTTGACCCTTAGTGTCTTTGACTCTCCATGGCACCAAGAGTATTCGTCGTAGCTTAATGAAATTTCTCGTGTTGATCACAAATTGATTCATCTGTGATTGAATAAAATTTCCATGAATGAAAATGATATATATCTTTTTTTAGTGTTATTTTTTAGCATGCACACTTTCTTTTTTGGGAGAGTATATTTTGTCAAATGGAGCTCTCGTCACCTTTTCTTGAAAAAAATATGCGAACACCTATGAATGTGAGACCCTCTGGATGTGCCCTCCTGATCTCAATATGCCAATAAGCCTCCTTTGGAAAAGTACATGCAATAAAGGTTATGTAGGGTTTATTTGATGTATTTTGAACAACAGTGTACTTTTATGTACGGTTTATTGCAGTGACAGGTTTCAGTTACTCTTATTTCTTCTCCAACAGATATCATGAGTGAATTGGTGTCCAAGAGGAAACGAAGCTATATTACTTATTGATAAACCAGACAAATTTAACAATTTAATCACTATCAAATTGATGCACGGGATAAAAGGAGTTACAGTGCAAGGGTTTATAAATATATTTATTCAACTACAATGTATGACTTTGCAGTGCATTCTACATAGGAGAAAATCATAGTTTCTTTCCAAACCACCACAGCGACACATACATCTTTATATTGGGAGACACTCTTTTGTCCTTCCATACTATTTCTAGTGGACTCCTTCAAGTTGACCTTTGTTGAACTCCCCAAATCAAAACATAAACAAAAGAAAATGTCTGCCTTCAATCAGTGAGCACTCCACTTATAACATTTGGTCTCAATCTTTATTACTTTCAAGAATTAGGCATTACGTGTACAGTACTCATATGAGACTGGTCAATTAATACCCCAGTTATTGATGCTAAATTTAGATTAGTGCTGTCTATTTATAGAGGAACTATTTGTGAGTGGGCGTGTAAAATTAATTACTTATCTCCATTGACAACAGAGCAACAATAACAAGAACATTGGCTTTGATATATTTTATTTCATTCAAGTGTTTCAACTTTTAACAAGCGATAAACTATAGAAACAACGTGGATTGAAACAAAAACGCCGCCGCGGTGTGTTCTCCACCGTGGAGTTCCAGTGGACCGCAGGGTTTGATCAGTGGAAGACAGTTTTCAAAACCTTGTGTCTGTGACTCGCCGTGCTCACGGGCGTTAAGGATTAGCTTAATTGCTTTTGCATGTCAGTTTCTCTGCTGATTAATAAATACTGTCTTGTGACGTCAACTGGCAAGACACCTGCGTTTGTTACTGGTAGTAGATAATTTATTTTAAATTAAAATTGGAATTTGGAGGAGGCAGACGGCGACTATTGCTGTGGTTTGAAATTGTAACATGGGAATAGAACAGTCAGTTTCATTTGGTTATGTACAAAGTCCTCGTCACTTTCGAAACTAAACTGTTGTGTTTGCACGATCGATTTGATCGAGGAAATAAATAAACCAGACTTAAGAACAACAACTAATATTCGTGAAGTTCACAATTTCACATTTTGTTTACAGCTGTAGGCCAACACGTAATGAGCCGTGTTTTTCTTGGGTGGGAAGTGGGGGCGAAAAAAAGTATCTCACTCGTGACTGAAACTAATGATTATTTCACAGGGGGGAGGGGGGGGGGGGGGGGGGTGGAGGGAGATATTTTGTTTTTCGGGGGGGTTTGGGGTTTTTTATGAACTACTGTAAAAAATGACCTACACCTGATGAAAATGTGTCACATAAGCCTCCATAGGCTGGATTTCATATAAATATTTTGTAAATACTCTATGGATATTATGTATTTGTATTGAAATGCGACACTTAAATAAAATATTCTACTACTGCTATTACATTAAAGTAGTCGGGATTGAAGTGATTAATTAAATATAGCAGATTAAACTACCACTTGCACATGGTGTGAAATAACATTTGAGTGACGCGAAAAGCACATATCTGTCCTTCAAACCAACATCTGTTTTAACACCTCTGCACATGACAAGCTTGAGACAAAATAAGAGACAAATCAACATTTTCAATTACTTTTTATTAATTCAGCAATCATAATTATAACCATTTGTAAATAAAATCAATAGAAAATAATGTTTTTTTTTATTTTTCAATAATGACATGCCGACCGACAAGCCAGACCACCACACATCATAACCCTAGCTCAAACATGCCCCGAAATTTCGTATTATAATTTTTTTGGTTTTGTCCCCCCACACGTGTCTTGAAACTCCCAAAATGAAATAAGTCTTTCAGACATGAGATTTTAGTTCCGCTTTCGGAGATTTTCACAACCCGCACATCAAAAATTTCAGTGTCTTGGGAGTGTAAGATTCAGTCATCCACACCACTCCTAAATGGTGAAGTAAATAACCCCCCCCCCCCTCCCCATCCCCGAAACGAGGCAATTGGACCCCAGACTCCCATAACCCCTCATGATCAAATAGGCCTATATCATTGATTGCTTGCCCATCTCCCCCCCCCCCCCCCCCCCCCCCCCCCCCCATCTTGGCCAGTTAAACTTGGTAGTGCATGCAGGCGCTTCAATATACAGATTCCAAGCATCTTGGACTGAAACGTCCCAGGGCCACCACAAGCATTCCTTTTTCGTTAATATAGTTTATTTATGTTAATTCCAATCTCAACATGTACATTTTAACATTCCACTCTGAACTTAACTTTTAAAATCGTAAATCAGGGGTGCGGTGGCGTTGCGGTAACCGGTTCACGTCAGATCACCGAAGTTAAGCAACGTCGAGCGCGGTTAATCATCGGATGGGTGACCGTCTGAGCGATCAATTCGGACTCCCGCGTTGTATCCTTAGGCAAGGCACTTAACCCCGATTGGCAACATGGGAGCACGATGACGCCGTGTACTAAGGCGTACTGCACGTCGATGGTACGCAAGTCTTCAACCAATCTAACCCTGCCTGTGCTGCGGTGTGGAGCTACGATGTTGGGGGAGCTGGCAGCTGCTCGGTGGGTCTCTCCGGCTTCCTCCACCCGTAAAACTGTCATGGTCATGATTAGCCATTGTGCATAATTATATGACCTTAAAAACACCAATAAATAAATAAATAAATAAATAAATAAATAAATGAATAAATAAATAAATAAATAAATAAATAACATCACAAATCGGATTCCCCCCCCTCCCCCCCCCCCCCCCCCCCCCACACACACAACCCACAATTTATTCAAAATTCAGTACCGGTAACATGATTCTACTCCGTCAATAGCTACAGTTAGGTAAAAGACCGTCGGGGAAATGTCCAGATATTGTGGTCAAGTTATAATTTTTTCAACTCACATCCATGATTTCAGTGCGGTATAATATTTATTTTTTCGTAATTCCACGAGTTCTGAATCGATTTTGATGAACAACATTCGGAATCGCAATAGCTTTTAATAACTTTTTCAAATATTGAACTTTCTTTTTAATATTTCAAGAAAAGTAGAAGTAATTTTTCACTGAGTGTGAAAAAATTTGATCTAATTAAGAGCCGGTGACTGAGAGATCAAAAGGTAAACCGACGTCAGCCGAACGTCCCATCACACAGTTTGATATATTCATGCGAGATTAAAAACACGATTCAAACTCCATATTTTGATCGTTTTTTCTGCCATATTAATGCTTTTTATTATCAAAAACACGTATGGAGGTATACGTATTCAATTTATAAATAAGTGCAATACCTAACAATCACTAAACAACAATTAACTGAAACTATTTGGGTTGGAAGAATAAACCTGATTACCGCACTTGCAAAAAACAAAGTTAATTATAGACAAATTGAAGTCACGTGGTGGGGTTTTGAGACCCCACCTCGTAGTGTAATTAGTGGGGTCTCAATTTCTGTCTTCATATGGGCAGCGTACACGACATGGGAGAAGATTTCCTCGAGTATGTACTTCAATGTTTATAGAATACAGCTGTTATTTTATTTTGAGGTATTTTATTGTAAAAATTTTGTTCTCTTACTTATGCCATAGCAGACTTTCAGGTGGTGCTATTTACACATGGCAGCAGTTCCTTGGCAAATTCCAGTTTCCACGTGTTCTATGTTTCATTCCAAGCATTCTGGTATATAATTTATTGGGGTTATTCATTTTTGGGGCTTTTTTAGATTTCGAGGAAAATTACATGAAATTTGACCAAAGTTAGGTTGGACATCCCCTTAACGTGTCTGCCCCATTCTCTTCAAGAGTGGAGTATAAAAAATTCTATTGAACTTAGATGGTATTCAAATTTATGAAGTGTAACCTTAAACTTAATCAAAAAAAAAAAAATCCAGATTCATTTCTGTTGACAAATGTGGCAAAATAGGAAATAGTTCAAAATTAAAGTTGACTGACACATGTAAGGTGGAGCTAAAAAGCATTTTCAGGGTGAAAGCTCTTATGCATCAGAGGTTCCTTAGATAAAATATTGAGTATCTTCATACTTTCTTTCTGATCAAGGTATCATCATTTGCATAAAACACATTATCTGATATACTGTCAAGATTAGCTTTACCTGCTTTACCATCTGAATTATCTACTTGAAAGAAAGACTTCATTTGAGATCCTTCCAACAATATTCAATACAACCTCCAGTACTAAATTAAATACAACAAATCATTTTTCAGTGAAACAGGAGAACACTGGACTTGTTGGTATGAACTTCAAACATTCCCCAACACTTCCTGAGCCGAAATGCACAGGAAGTTCAGAAAAAATTCCACTTCATTTCTAAAACAACCTGAGTTCTCATTAAGATAATCAAGTAACTAAACTGCTGTTGAAAAATTACTGAACAGAAACCTCAATTTCAAAGTTGAAAAAACATTGTTAAAAACAAATTTTGGAAATGAAGCCTTGATTTTTTAAAAAGAATTCCGAGTCAATTTTGACTGACAAATGAACACAAAAATTTGAAAATCCTTCAAAATTAAAATTATGACTCAGAGCATGTTGAATTACAAAAGTACATAAAATGCACCTGATTTTAAGATGTTAATAACCTCCGGACACTGATGTTAAAATATCAGAATTTCAAACTGCTAATTTTTCTCACCATGCACCTAAGAATTTAACCAATTCAATCTCATCAACCTCTGTTAAACACAACCGAACTGATTACATTTTGGGATTATATCAGTATGCAGAGGGTTAATTATTCAAAATTGCATCATTCTAAATTAAACTTGACACCAGGCCTGTCCTTATCAGGAGTGATTTATTCACCCGCCTACTGCTCGCCTTAAAAAAATTAAGGAGGGCGAAAACTACCCCTCCTGGCCTTAGCAAATAATAATTACCATAAACACCTATTCCTAAAACCCACATCTTTTCAGATCTGTGCTATGTTAGTGGTCTCTGTAAGACAGCCACGCTGTCGCTCCCACACCCCCGGGCCTTGCCAAGGCTCAGAGGTGTGGGAGGGGCATTGTGGCCAAATCACGGAAATAACCTTGATAGCAGCACCAAATAAAATTTACAAAGACAACTGGGCAGAATTCATTAATAATAAAACTTCATATTGCCACTTTTAGCCTTTGCAAGCTTGAGGAAAGGTAATCGCTCCCCTTGGCCATGCGAGGGGAGCGATTTTTAGCCCTCCTCCATGTTTAATGCCAGGCCTGTGACACTGATCATGGTCAATTATAAAACTACATACATAACACCCAATTTTATGATGTTATCAATTCCCTGCAAACTGAGGTCAAAATAACAAAACAAACAGCATTTCATTTGCTCAATGACAATCTCATGGACGTAAAAAGATCCAAAAATCTAAATATTCTAAATATATCAGGATTCTTGTTTGGTATAGCAAATTCTGTTGGGTTGAGTGCCAAGTCAAAGTACTGCAGGCAGTAACCAAATGAAAGTATTTTCAGTGTGAAGGCTCTTGTGCATCAGAGGTTCCTTAGATTATCTTCATATTTTCTTTCTGATCAAGATATCATCATTTGCACAAAACAGATTAATTAATATACTGCCAGGATCACCTATACTTGCAGAAATTATGCATTGCGACATCTTGTTGGAAAGACTTCATAGAGATCCTTCCAAGAATGTTCAATACAACCTCCAATACTAAATGAAATACAAGTTATTGGATTTTCCTGAAAGGAAAATCTATTTGTTATTGCCAAGATTATTATTCTTTTTTTTTTTGTTTTTGTTTTTTTTGTTTTTCCAACACATCAGGGAAAGAGTTTTCTCGAAAACGGTCTTTAAGATTTTTTTCAAACTTTGCACGATCACAGGGTTCATACCAAAATTTGCTCACAAAGTTCAAGGGTTTTTCAAGGACTTTTTTTTTCAAGGGCTACATATACTATTCAGCTTGTTGTATGAGCTCTAAAAATCTGAGATTCATGTGACACAGATCTGACTTTGGAAGTCAGGAAGTACTGGTACCCAAAGTATGATCTGTGTTACAGTAATCTTGGTAATACGTTCCATACTTTTTTATGTTTTTTTTTAACTGAGCGACACAAGCGCAACAAACAAGTAAAAGGCGAGTACACATATATTTACAATGCCCAGGAAATAGCTTGGTATTCAAGGGTTTTTCAAGAGATTTCTGAAAGTTCAAGGGTTTCTCAAGGGCTAATTTCGAATTCCAGGGTTTTTCAAGAAAAAACTCATTTTCAAGGGTTTTTCAAGAGCTGTATGAACCCTGGATCAATGACGGCCATGAGTTCTAATAAATAAAACCATCAGTATTTGGGGAAAAATGTTTCTCGGTGGGCAAAAACGCCCAAAGCTTTGTAGGCTAATATCTCATGAAAGAAAAAGCTATCGACTTAATTTTTTGACAGACTTGTCAGAATTACTCTTGTCTAAAACAAATATAATCGGTATTTTTTTCCATTTTTTATGTTTTCTGCCAAAGTTTTTCACAAAACGGAAAGTTATCTCGAAAATCGGCCATTTTGGATTGAAATATCGAGATTTAAATATAAAGAGCCCTCTAAAAGGGTTCCAAATTGAAGGAAGTAATACCGCTTTATAAAAAAAATCTAAAGAATTTTGTTTCGATTTTTCGTTAATCCAAAATGGCGGCCAAAAAACCGAAATTTTTCTTTTCGGTTTTTAGGTGTTTTGTTCAATTTTGAGACGAAAAAAATTTTTTTTTTTTACACTGAAAATTTTCGGTCTGGTTCGAACTTCCGAAATTTTCCACCAAAATTCGGAAATTTTTGTTTTTTGTGTGTTTTGTTCAATTTTGAGACGAAAAAAAATTATTTTTTTTTGCACACCACCACCAAGAAACGAAAATTGGTCTTCAGACTGGTACTTTGACTTAATTATACTGTACTACCGGAGTGGGTTAAAAGCGGCGGTGATTGCGAATGTGTAGCGCATATATAGGTAAAAAGATTCCCCGTAGTTTGGAAGCACAATTTTGTTGCATTTGCCTTCAGGCGGTCGCCAAAAGTACACTCTCGGCCTCTCAACGGTCCATACACCCTCTTTTTGGCATGAGAATACTCGGCGTTCTTGACTCATATAAGGATTTGGTGATGCATATGGTATCATTCACGGTCTGTTTAAACCTTTCCCCACCCCATGAGAATAAGGTTTTATTTCACTTGGCTTCTGATGGCTGGAGAACTACCACTCCGGTTCGGACTTTTCGACCGAAATCTGGAAATTTTTGTTTTTGTTTTTTATGTGTTTTGTTCACTTTTGGGACGAAAAAAATATTTATTTTTTTTTACACTACACCAAAAAACGAAAAATCGGTCTTCAGACTGGTACTTTCACCTAATTATACTGTACTACCGGAGTGGGTTAAAAGCGGTGGTGATTGAGAATGTGTAGCCCGTATATAGGTAAAAAGATTCCCCGTAGTTTGGAAGCACAATTTTGTTGAGTTTGGCTTCGGGCGGTCGCCAAAATACACTCTCGGCCTCTCAACGGTCCGTACACCCTCTTTTCAGCATGAGAATACTCGGCGTTCTTGAATCGTATAAGGCTTCCATGATTGAAATGGCAACATTCACGGTATCTTTAAACCTTTCCTCACCAAATGGGAATAGGGTTTTATTTCACTTGGCTTCTGATGGCTGGAGAACTACCACTCCGGTTCGGACTTTTAGACCAAAATCCGGAAATTTTTGTTTCTGCTTTTTTATGTGTTTTGTTCAATTTTGAGACGAAAACAATTTTTTTTTTACCTGGAAATTTTTTGGTCCGGTTTGGACTGAAAATTTTTGAACAAAAAACCTTTTTTTTTTAGATCACCACTTTGACCTGACAAAACTGTACTACGAGGCTGGTTAAAGTGGCCGTTATTCAGAATTTGGATGTTGAGGTTCTTCCTCCACCAGTAAAACTATCCGACGCAACTGCCCAACCCCCACCCAAGACAAACACGCATTGGACTCTACAGACTCTGGCGTCCAAGCCAGGAAACACGTCTGAAAAACCTTAATCATTTTGCACTCTGCGACCTCAATTTCAGTGAACGTTGTTCATAATGTTACATGGTATTTTGTATCCTAAACTGAAATCGAAAGTAGAACACTGAGAGTCTGTTATTTTTTATGGGAATATGACTCCAGCTACTCATCCCCTCCCCCGTTCTCACTGAATTTGATGACGGTGGCAATTCCGACGGTATTGCCAGAGTGTTACTAACTGTGTAGACATTACATAGCGACACATCCCTAATTTGCCTGGCTGCCATTACTGAATCAGACTGTATCAAATTTTTGCGGCAATCCACGAAGCGATTTGGAACAATTCTCACACGTGTACGGCTCATCATTACAAACAATATTTATGCGAACCCTCAAAAACTTTGCGCGAACTGTCGAGGATTTCGAAGCAACCCATTTTTCGTTCGCGTATTTTTCAATTCAGGCGACCTCCAGGCGAACCAAAAGATTGTTCGCTTAAAAAGCAGGCCTATTGTGTTAACCACTGACTAAACGCAGAGCCATGACAATCCTCAAATGAGGCATTATGAGGCTCTATAATAGTTATCAGAGACTCTTATTAAAAAAAATCGGGGAGGGGGGACCCCCTCCAATACCCTCCCTCACCTCGGCGGGGCTGTGCATTTTGGGTATGCCCAATGTATTACGGACTTTGGGTCCAAGTTCGAATTAGCTTTAGGTACAGAATTGTCCCCTCCTCCACCCCCCCCCCCCTCTCCCCACACCCATGTCTAATTTTTATATAATGCTGACTTCGGGCCGGGGAAGTTGCCTTCTAGTACCGCGTTTCAATTTCAGGCTTTCACCATAAGAGCTCATGGCATAGATAAATAACTGAGAATTATTCATCTACCCTGCGACGTACATGTAGATAAGAAGCAACAGGAAGGGTTGGGGAAATATGACCAATGTCTGGTGGAATTCCCCTAAAGTGACAACTGAATACATGATTGGTTAATCTTGATTTTAGGCCTACACATGTTGTGGTCATACAAATCCATGTTTGTCATTGTCAGAATGGCAGGAGGGCCATAATGTTCCGCCTAGAATGGGTCCAGGTGGGCCATTTTTGTTCCACCTTAATTCATTAAAAGCGGGCAACTTTCTTGAGTTGACACGAAGTTAGTTGAGCTTTGCCAATCCAGTGAATAGTGATGTCCCACAAATATCAAATAGTTTACCTTGGGTACCGGCAAGAAATTTGGTGAAAAAAAAACACCAAAGAATAATACATAGTGGTAAATATATTGGAAGAATTTTTACTCAATAAAGAAATATTTTGATATGCTGTTATTTCGAAAACAGAACGTTTCAAAAAACGGAATTGTGAAAGTAAGAAAAGAAACTTGGAATGCGATGCTGAAAACAAAGCTCTGCACATCAAGGGAGAGTACTCATCACAATTCTCTTGCCAAAGCCATCTGTTTCAAAAACGCATTGTCATTCACTTCACGTGGTTAGAAGCCTCTGCACTGCTCAACACGGCGTAATGACAATTTGTGTCTGTCACATTGAGACATGCTGGCACTGGGATCTAAATACATGCATTTATGACAGAGAACAGTTATATTCAGAAAAATATGCGCTTTTAGATTATACAGGGTAGGCGTTTGATTTACTGCCAAATGTCGTCCACTCGTTTTGACATTTAATGAGGTCGACATAGTTATAACGCGCAGTGTGAAATGTCTGTAGTTGTTTCAATATATGGAGCCTTGGTGGTCAGTACAGAATTTCAGTAGATGCGACCTCTGGGAGCTGGCATACTGCATAGCGATCCTGCCGACATTGCTGCTGTTTTGATTCAGTAGTGTATAGCCACAGAATTAAGGGGAGGGGAGAGGGGGGGGGCAAGTCCCTAAATGTTTCCCCCCCTCCACACCCCCCCCCCCCCCAAAAAAAAAATTGACCCAGTGCAATTTCATACAACATAGAGCCCCCACAAATGCTCTCCAATATAGGGCAGCACATGCTACAACTGCGCAGATTGAATCTTAAGAGTACTGAACTTTGCAAAATATTCTCGGGAAGACTTTGTCCTTACTAGGAGTCTATGACCCTCAGGACATTACCCCTTCGCAAATTTCTCTGTACTAACCCAGAAACCCGACAACGACCTTCCAAATACCATGGTAGTTATCACACTTTTCTCCTGAACAATAGCTGCTGGTCAAACGAGAAGACCCCAGTGATTTACATCAAACAACAGGGTTTCTGTAAAAAAAAATCCTGACATTATATCGTCTACTGTCAATGTGTTAATAGGCTCATCAAAAATCCTTTTTTCTGCGTTCTTCTCAATTTTGAGAGGAAAATAGGAGGAAAATTCTGTGTATTGTGCGGGCACAATCACTTCATCTAGTTTGTTAAGTGAAACAGTAGAACACTTGGCCTGTAAGAACATCTGACATTATTTCCAAAAAGATCCCGAGATGACTCCACAAGGGAAGTTCAGAAAGAAGTTAAAAAATTTATAGTAATTTATATATTTTTTATACTTACCGATGACCCAGACATAGCTGGTGCTAACTCTTAAAAATCTAGGGCCAAACACAAATTTTGCCCCCCAATCCCCAAAATTTGCATCTAAAACCAAGAAATCATGTCCTGAATGGCCCTCCATACTTCACCTCTACTGCGCATGCGCAGTGTCAAGGACGTCCCGAAATTGGCGCCATTAATCATTCTTACAATCAGTGCCTGGGAAGCGCTATGTCCTCAGCGGGGAGGTATGAGTTCCCAACTCCTGGGAGGGCCATCCCCGTCTGGGTCATTGGTAAGTATAAAAAATATATAAATTACTATAAATTTTTTAACATTTTTATACTGTACCAATGACCCAGACATAGCTGAATAGTAAAAAGGCTGGAGGGCCCAGGACATAGAGGAAAATCCAATAAGCTCAACTATATAAAATAGAGTCATCCCCTCGAGGAGAAAAGGAGTATTAGGCTTTACATGTATCTTTCTTATTTATGATAAATTAGAAAGACACAATACCTTCTATAATTGAGCATCATAACATCCATATTCTCTATTAATATCCAGTATAATTCTTATACTAATTATTTTTAAAGTAAGCCAATAAATAAAGTTAGTCCAGAGAATTGAGACTCTTTATACTCTTTTAAAAGTGTCCGAGGATAGTATAATAACGCCCGATTGACACGTGACATATTCAAATGCTATACTTTAAAACTATGACATGAATGAATTTTTAAAACATAACTTTTCACTTTAAAACCATCCCAATAACAGCTCAGAATTACTGTTGTTTTCATAATAAAACAGGTGACCCAAGGGAACACCCTCCCCCCCCCCTCCCCTTGCCCTGGGTCAAATAGCCCAGAGCGAAGAGGGCAGCAGGACGGAGTCACTGCCGGAACATAAAGCCTACATAGCTATAGTTGCAATTGTTAAGTGATCGACATTCTGAGCAGCCGATAATGGACCTAAACAATGCAGGCCTCCAGAAATGGACTCGATATTTCTGAGATAAAAATTTGTGAATGTGGATGGCTGAGACCAATATGCAGCCTTCTTTAAATCTATAATAGCAATACTATTTACGTAAGCCCAAGATGTAGAAGAGCTCTTACTTCATGAGCCGAAATCTTAAGCACAGACTGCTGAGTTAAGGATAGATTATCCTAAGCAGTACCGATAGTTAATTGAATGCATTTAGCAATAGAATGGACCGTAATGACCTTTCTATTAGGCATCAGAGCCAGAAGAAGCTTTACGTCCTTACTGATAAACTGAGATCAGTTAATAAATACCTAAAGGTCTAGCTGGATAGAGTAAAGGCCTATGCCTGTTCAAAGACGGAAGAACCTTCAAAACAATAGGTTCCGGATATTTATTAGGAGCCTGATTCTTAACCAAAATCCAACATTAGTAGTAAAGGAAATAGAGTTTCCGATACTACGAAAGTGAGAATCGTCCACCGCTAATGCATGAAGCTCACTGACTCTTCAGCAGAAGAGAAGACTAAGAGAATTGCTGTCTTAAAAGTCTAGAATTTGAAACTTCTGTCTCAAGAGGTTCAAATGGTTGCTTTAGTTTAACAAGAACCCAAGCTAAATTCCGTATAGGAATTAATCTAAGGATTCTAGGTCTATTTATCGAAAAGTTTCAAACTAACTTAGATAAAGAGACATTAGGCTCAGTTGTAAACTATCATGGTGTGCATAGGTATCAGATAACATAGACCTATAACCTTTAATAGTAACTGGCTGCAGTTGATCTCGTCAAACAAGTATACTAGAAAGTTTGCAAGGTCTGGTATGGAGGGATAAAAAATATCAACATAAAGATCCCTACACCAACGACGGAAGACCCTCCACTTTAGCCGCATAGTATAGCGAAGAGGAGGTCCTCCTACAGTTAGAAATCGCGTCCACTGCTCGTCCTGTACAATGCTTGCCATGCAAGAAGGACCGCACAACGGAATACGTGAAGGTTGAGACCTTGCGGGTTGTGATGAAGTTGACACGATTTCCCCAGCGAAAAAAGATCCTCTCGTGGAGGATGTTTTCGCGGTAAGTCCCACAGCAGACACCTAAGTAAATTTATCCACGGTCTCTGTGGAGACAGAGATGCTACCAACAGAATTGTATTGTGAATGTATAATCATAGCAATACTTGCTGAATCAACAGCGCTGGAGGATACGCATATCCTATCATCTCGTCCTACTAGATCGATAGAGCGTTAACTACATATGCTCGGGGATCCGGACACGGTGACACATACGTCTGCAATTGATTGGTGAGTTGTGTCGCAAATACATTTATCACTGGGCGCTCCCATTGGTAGCAAATCTGATTGAATACCTGTTTGTTGAGAGTCCATTCTGACGGCAACAATCGACCCTTACGTGAAAGGGAGTCTGCTAATACAATCCCGACGACCCAGAATATGACGGACCGAAACAGAACTTGGTGTTCTATAACAAACAGAAGGATTCTTTCCGTTACATTCAATAACGGAACCGAATGAGTGCCTCCCTGGTTCCGGATATACGCAATTACTGTTGTATTATCGGACAGGACTGGACATGCATTTCTGAATAATGTTCATCCAATGACGTAGTGCAAGCCAAAATAATATCATTTCTTGGAAGATAAGTGCTTGCCTAAAAACTGCGGAACCCAAAGACCCTGGCACTTCGAATCCGTTGGGATCAATATTGTGCCCCAACCTGTTTGACTGGCATCCGTTATAATCGAAAAACTCGGATCCGGCAACTACAGTGGAACTCTCTGAGTCAACCACCGAATGTTTGCCCAAGTCTGAATCTCTTGTTACACTTGATTGACAAGAGAACGTGTATATCGAGCAATTCATAGATTGCTGAAAGGTTGCCGTCGAAGAGAAGCTTCTCCGAGACCGAAGCGACTCTGAGAGAGTTCTTCACCTTACTATCCACGCGCGAGGATGTAGCTAGGGCTGCGTCACGTCTAACCAACTCCAGGTTGCCACTGAAGGGCGGAGTTATACGTGGAAAACTACTGCCCTTGAAAGAAATCTCATTAAGAATCATATCCTGGAATTCTTTCTCTTGAAGACGTAATGATAACGCCTCAGTAAGGTGGTCTACATATGATAAAGCGTCTAAGTTAAGTCTATTAAACATCATTGTCGTTTCCAACGTCGCGGTTGGAATTGACATAGACGGCAAAAAAGACAATACCCAGACTTCAGCCTCGTCGTCTAGACGCAGAGGAACTCTCAGTATGCCCTGTCCTGCCATTTCAAATTATTCATAGAATTGATGAAAGGCAGATTAGAGCATTTGCGGACAAGAAACTAGACTAGTGTGTATTGGTAGCAAGCTTATATATATATTGCGTCGTACAATAATTCGAAAGTTCTAGTGACATTATTGGACTGTGTCGGCAACTCAGGGACGATGTCCCTGAACCGATCAAAAACTCTGTGTCCAATGACGCTATTAGTCTCTTATCCAGCATCGCAGCATTCTAGTCCGACGGAACAACCTCTGGAAGATAATGCCGAAAGAAATGTATGACATCTTCTGTTGTTCCGAAAGGGAAAGCTCAAAATCGTCCGAATCCCTTTCGCCATCCTGTCAGACCCTATGAAGTGTTCAGTCGTCCGTACCTGATGCATCAGCGGAGCAAACCGACCCAGTGTCGTCGGATTATTCCTCATCTGACAGAGATTCTGTCGTTTGCTGGGATGCTGCAATAAGCTATGCTATTTTGGATAGCACGTCCGTCACTGAGGCCTGTGGAGAAGCGGTCTTACGATACTTTGCCGCTGGAAGCTCCGTGTTCGTTACCCCGTGTATACTTCTATTATGCGAGCGACCGGAGTGTACAGGCCTCGTGTCCCTTGGCTACCGGATGGCGTGACCTGTTCGCCGTGGAATCACTGAATGACGAAGCTGGCAGGATACTCGAGGTCACGTAGCCAAGTTGCGGTCGTGTGCGCTGCCGTGAGGATGAGGAAGCATTATCGACAGTCTCTCGGACTGTCTATATAATGGAGCGTCCCGAGCGGCGGACATATGCTCCGAATGCAAAACGTTTGTACCACAACATCCGGTCCCAGATGTTGTTGTACGAGAGAGGGACCTCCCTCGCTCGCAGCCCGGACGGACCTGGACGAGCTAGGAACCGGACTAACAGGCTTCCTCCGATCTCTCCTCTAATCAGTCGTCACTGGGTGTGTACTATTGTCTATTATAGTGCTCGCATCACCCATATCTCCTTCCTGGACCGCAACGGACGAACCCGGCTGCCGAACCATTCGATGAATGGACGCTACACCGGGTGAGCTAGTGAATGTCAACGCCGTCGATCCTACTAGGAACCTCTTAGGCGATTGGCATATTCAATGAGCACTTATTGCCGCTAGCTCATCATTCAACTATGACGACAGAGGCACACTTTTGAAAGACATCTCAGTAACTTTGTGAACAAGAAACCAGACTTGCTTGTTAATAGCAAGCATATATATATAAATAGCGTCGTTCAATAATTCGAAAGTTCCTGTGACATTATTGGACTGTGTCGGAACTGAGGGACGATGTCCCTGAACCGATCCAAAAATTGTTTGTGTCCACCGACGCTATCAGTCTCTTATCCAGCATCGCAGCATTGTGGTCCGACGAAACAACCTCTAGAAGATAAAGCCGGATGACATATACAGCAGCTTATGTTGTTCCAAAAGGGAAAGCTCGAAATCCTCTGAATCCCTTTCGCCATCCTGTCGGACCATATGAAGTTTTCGGACGTCCGTACCTGATGCTTCAGCGGAGCGTCCCGACCCAGCGTCGTCGGATATTACATGATGCGACAGAGATACTGTCGTTGGTGGGATGCTGCGATAAGTTGTGCTATTCGGGATAGCACGTCCGTCACTGAGGCCTGTGCAGTAGTGGTCTTACGATGCTTTGCCGCTGGAAGCTCCGTGTACGTTGACTCCTGCATACTTTTCTTATGCGAACGTCCAGAGTCTACAGGCCTCGTGTCCCTGGATACCGGATGGCGTGACCTGGTCGCCGCGTATTCTCTGATTGGTGAAGTTGACTGGATATCGGAGGTCACGTAGCCAAGGTGCAGTCGTGTGCGCTGCCATGAGAATGAGGAAGCCTTATTGACAGTCTCTCCGGACTGTCTATATAACAGAGCGTCCCGAGCGGCGGACGTATGCTCCGAATGCGAAACATTTTGTACCACAACATCTGGGGCCAGATGTTGTTGTACGAGAGAGGGGCCTCTCTCGCTCGCAGCCCGGATAGGCCTGGACGAGCTATGAACCGGACTAATAGGCTTCCTCCGTTCTCTCCTCCAATCCGCCGTCACTGGGTGTGCACTTGGTTGTTTTATAGTGCTCGCATCACCCAAAACTCCTTTCTAGACCGCAACGGACGAACCCGGCTGTTGAACCATTCGATGAATGGACGCTACACCGGGCGAGCTAGCGGATGTCAAAGGCCGTCGATCCCACTAGGGACCTCTTGGGCAATTGACGTATTTCCATGAGCACTTTTCCGCTAGCTCTTCATTAATTGTGACGACGGAGGCACACTTTTGGAAGACATCACGGATACATCACCCTGTTCTTGATCGTCTGAAATAGAGATTGATAAACTAGAGTGACCCTGCGGGGAAAGGACCGGCATGGCCATTTCCCCGCTAACATACCGTGACACACGCTTCCCATGTTGTCATCGAAAATAACACATACTGAACAGGAGTTAGTGCGAGTACACTGACTACATTTATGCAATGATTATGAAAGTCAGAGGAAGATTTCCTCTTAATCCAATTGAACAATATCCTTTCATTGTGAAAAGAAAACAAAGTCCTAGTACTCGCACCAACCCCTGCAAATCAAAATACATAATAACATGATCCATTAACATAGAAAAAATAATTGAAATCAAAATAATTTTTTGAAAAAATATTTTTTCAGAAAAGCCCAAGTTTCTGAGAAGTAACGTTGAGCCCCAATGGATCCCAAGCCTAAGTGTGGACAAAAATTTTAAAAAAATTTTAAAAATTTAATGCAACACTAACGTATAATAATAATGTATCTAGATATGATTAAACTAACATCAAGATATTATTTTCAAGAAATCCCCCTCACACAGAGGCTGTTGTCAATGTAAACAAGAAGTGTAAAAACACCAAAAACATGACTCGAGGCACTGATAACCAACCCTGGCCCGAAATCAGTTACCAATAATACACTATCTGATGCAAAACAGAGACTTCCAGGGAAGAAACTACAGAACATCAGATGGTAGATGCAGAACACTATGCCTAAACACCCAAGGGTGAAGATGTAAACATGGGGAAAAGAACAGAATTCATTCTGTTATCCAGCTAAAACTCCCAAGAAATTTTAGTAATAATATTACAGAAAATATGCCAAAAGCATGGGAGAATAGCAAGGGGGGACTTAAAGGAAAGGGAGATTGGAAAACACTGAACAAGCAGTGTAACTTTATAGCAAGAATGACCACAACAGGCCGTTGCCTCAAAAATAGGTAACTTAACACAATTTCATTAAAAATTTTTAAGTTACAGCCCTGATTATTTTCTGTCACTCATTTTTCCTCTCCTCCTTCTATATCCTCCTTAGAACCACCATTTCTCTAATATTTATGTGTCTGGCATCATTTAAACTGAGATTTACAAGCACAAAGATCAGTCAGATGTTAACTGATGAAGGGCCAAATAAAGAATGATTAATGGCACCAATTTCGGGACGTCCTTGACACTGTGCATGCGCAGTAGAGGTGAAGTATGGAGAGCCATTCAGGACATGATTTCTTTGGTTTTAGATGCAAATTTTGGGGATTGGGGGACAAAATTTGTGTGAATAAAGGTCTCCCGCCTAAACAGAAAGAGGTACCCAGAGGATAAATTCACCCACTCTATGGGATAGAATCAGCAAATTTGCCCTCTGGGGACCTAATTCTGGAAATGACAGATTGCTCATTTCCAGACTTGGGTGTAGCATATTCTGTAAAACCACATGAAAGCACATTCAGTGCGATGGCTATTATGCATCAGAGGTTCCTTAGATTATATTTTGGGTATCTTCATACTTTCTTTCTGATCAAGGGATCATCATCTGCAGAAAACACATCAACTGATATACTGTCATGATTAGCTCTAACTGCTGAAATAATGCTTTGTAACATCTTGCAGGAAAGACTTCATAGAGATCTTTCTAGACCCTAGTTGGATTATGGGAAATATTTGCTGCCTGAAATTTTAGTACACTGACACCTATGTACAGAGGGTTAAAATTCAACAAAAGGCCCTAATGGGCCTTAATTGCTCACCTGCCAAAGTGGTTCAAAGAAATATTTGGGGTCACATTCAATTAGACATGGTTTGTCAACACTACAAAGGAATGAAGTCATGAGAGGCAAATTTTATGGAAAAACACTAAGGAATGGATTTGAACCTGAACCTAACATGCCCCCCTACCTCCCCCCCCCCCCCCCCCAACCCACACCACAAGGGATTGAAATCGAACAAACTTGAATTTGAGATGTTATATACCAAATATGAAAGAATTCCGACTGGTGTATCTGAAGAATAAAATTTTTAAAGAAATTTCCTCATATTGCCCCAGGAAATTTCTTCATATTGCACTAAGTTAAAATTTGGGCTCAAATAGGGAGCCAAAATATTAACCCAGGGACCTGATATGAACCAACTTGAATCTGACCCACCTAGAGATGTTGTATGCCAAATATGAAAGGATTCTGATTGGTGGATCTGAAGATGATGATTTTAAAGGAAATTCCCTCATATTGCACTTAGTTAAAATTCAGGCTACCATAGGTAGCCCAAATTAATAACCTAGGGACAAAATTTGAACAAACTTGAGTCTTACCTTCCAAGAAATATTGTATACCAAATATGAAAGAATTCTGACTGGTGGATCTAAGAAGATTTTTAAAGAAATTTTCTTATATTACACGAGGTCCTCGGTTCGAATCCCACCTGCGGCAACCGCGTTGTGTCCTTGGGCAAGACACTTCATCTCCATTGCCTGCGTGGGGTCACGATGACGCCGTGTACTAAGGCGTACTGCACGTCGATGGTGTGCATCATGTCTTCAACCAATCTAACCCTGCCTGTGCTGCTGTGCAGAGTTACGATGTTGGGGAGCTGGCAGCTGCTTGTCGTTGCTCGGTGGTTCTCTCCGGGTACTCCGGCTTCCTCCACCCGTAAAACTGTCGCGGTCATGATTAGCCATTGTGCATAAATATGTGACCTTAAACACCAATAAATAAATAAATAATATATATTACACGAAGTTAAAATTTCGGCTCCCATAGGGAGCCCAAATTTCAACCCAGGGACTAGGATTGAACAACCTTGAATCTAACCCTTCTAGAGATCTTGTATACCAAATATGAAGGCATTCTGACTACAGGGTATAAAGAAGTCGGAACCAGACCCAAAATCTTCAGACTGTAATTTTTTTTTTCGTCTCAAAATTGAACAAATCGCATAAAAAATACCCCCCAAAAATTTCAGAATTTTGGTCCAAAATTTCAGAGTCTGAACCAGACAGAAAATTTTCAGGCTAAATTTTTTCTTCTTCTGTCTCAAAATTGAACAAAAAATAAACAAGAGGCCCCATGTGGCCTTAATCGCTCACCTGACAAAGTGACTCTAAGAAGTATTTTAGGTCACCTTCACCATGTCATGCCTCATCAACATTAACTGGTTGAGTGATAGATTTTGTTTGAAGTTCAACATTTGTTACCTAAAATTAGTTTTATTTAAAATCATTGGTGTGTGGCCAATCTCCAATGATTTTTAATAAAGCAAATTTATCTCTGCAGACAAACTGGTTTAGCTTGAAGCACAAACAAGGAATGTGAAGAGATAGCCTTGGACATCTCTCCCCAACTGTGGATATCTTCCATGTGCTACATGTACATATTTGCATGCAAGAAAACAAAAATTTTCACAAATTTTCCAAAATATTAGTTTTTTTTATCATCATTGGAACAAGCTCAAATAGCTTATTCCAATAGGGGTATGGGAAGATCAGGTATATTTTTGAGACAGAAATGTGAATATATAAATAATGGTGTTTTTTTTGTGAATGATGCTGGAGAATTTTGCGTAAAGATATGGTAAATGGTTTGTTCTAGATACAGAATGATGCAAAAGTATTTAAATTTGATTAGGCAAGTTGTTCCTATAATGCATTTAAAAATTGAAGTAACTGTTTTTTTGCTGCCCGAACTTTTAGATGTGTGTGGCTGTGTTTGTGTGTGTGTGTGTGTGTGTGTGTGTGTGTGTGTGTGTGTGTGTGTGTGTGGGGGGGGGGGGGGGGGGGGGGGGTAAGAGTGTTCTTGCAAACAAAATTCCTGAATAAATGGAAAATTTTATTTTTTGTGTGAAAGACATAGTGTGTGAATGTTGATTGGAACAAGCTTAGAGAGCTCATTTTAATGTGAAGTCATAAAGCTGTGTTTTACGTACGAAATTCTGGAATAACTAAAAAATTGCTTTTTTGACTCAAAAAGCATGGTGTGCGACCTCTCATTGGAATGAGCTCAAAAAGCTCATTCCAATGGGGTATTTACAAGCGATAAGTACATGTATGTTTAAGAGACAAAAATTAAAATTTGAATAGCGATTTTTGCGAAGAATGCTGACAAGTTTTGGCAGTTATGCTGGTAAAAAGGTAAGATATGCAAAGTGGTTGTTTTTTAGAGGCGACATTTAATTAAGGGGAATTAACCCTTGATTACTGAGGTAACTTCTAAAAGTACTGAAATTTCATGAAGCAATGTGAATAACAGACAACAGTTGCCTAAAAATTTCATGAATAACTAAAATTTTTATTCTTTTGTCTCGAAAACATGGCATATGACCTTTGTTGGAATGAGCTGAATGCGTGTGTTCCAATGAGGGGTCATAAAATTTGAACGGAGATTTGAGTGAATAATGCATTAGTACTGCTAGATTTGGGTAAACGGTTCACCCTGGATACCACCCCTTCTATAGTAGATCTTTTCTGCAAATTTTGTCTAAGATTCTATCAACTTTACAAATAAATACGTTCATGAATCACAATCAGATCCACCCCACAATGTTGCATACCAAATATCAAAAGATTCTGCCTGCTGGATCTGGAGAAGAAGATTTTTTAAGAAATATGCCTGAAATGCACTAAGTTAAAATTTGGGCTCCTATACGGAGCCCAAATATAAACCCAGGGGGCCGATTTGAACAAACTTGAATCAGATCCACCCCACAATGTTGCTTACCAAATATGAAAAGATTCTGAAGCTGGATCTGGAGAAGAAGATTTTTTTAAGAAATTTGCCTGAAATGCACTAAGTTCGAATTCAAGCTTCTATAGTGAGCCCAAATATGAAACTAGGAAGCCGATTTGAACAAACTTGAATCAGATCCACCCCACAATGTTGCATACCAAATATCAAAAGATTCTGCCTGCTGAATCTGGAGAAGAAGATTTTTTAATAAATTTGCCCGAAATGCACTAAGTGCGAATTCAGGCTTCTATATTAAGCCCAAATATGAATCCAGGGGGCCGATTTGAACAAACTTGAATCAGATCCACCCCGCAATGTTGCATACCAAATATCAAAAGATTCTGCCTGCTGGATCTGGAGAAGAAGATTTTTGAAGAAATTTGCCCGAAATGCACTAAGTTTGAATTCGAGCTTCTATAGTGAGCCCAAATATGAATCCAGGGGGCCGATTTGAACAAACTTGAATCAGATCCACCCCGCAATGTTGCATACCAAATATCAAAAGATTCTGCCTGCTGGATCTGGAGAAGATGATTTTTTAAGAAATTTGCCTGAAATGCACTAAGTTCGAATTCGAGCTTCTATAGTAAGCCCAAATATGAATCTAAGGAGCCGATTTGAACAAATTTGCATCAGATCCATCCAACAATGTTGCATACCAAATATCAAAAGATTCTGCCTGCTGGATCTGGAGAAGAAAATTTTTTAAGAAATTTGCCTGAAATGCACTAAGTTCGAATTCGAGCTTCTATAGTGAGCCCAAATATGAATCTAGGAAGCCGATTTGAACAAACTTGAATCAGATTCATCCCACAATGTTGCATACCAAATATCAAAAGATTCTGCCTGCTGGATCTGGAGAAGAAGATTTTTAATAAATTTGCTTGAAATGCACTAAGTTCAAATTTGGGCTCCTATACTGAGCCCAAATATAAACCCAGGGGGCCGATTTGAACAAACTTGAATCAGATCCACCCCACAATGTTGCTTACCAAATATGAAAAGATTCTGCCTGCTGGATCTGGAGAAGAAGATTTTTTAAGAAATTTGCATTAAATGCACTAAGTTCAAATTCGAGCTTCTATAGTGAGCCCAAATATGAATCTAGGAAGCCGATTTGAACAAACTTGAATCAGATCCACCCCACAATGTTGCATACCAAATATCAAAAGATTCTGCCTGCTGGATCTGGAGAAGAAGATTTTTTAAGAAATTTGCCTAAATGCACTAAGTTCGAAATCGGGCTTCTATACTGAGCCCAAATATGAACCCAGGGGGGCCGATTTGAACAAACTTGAATCAGATCCACCCTACAATGTTGCATACCAAATATCAAAAGATTCTGCCTGCTGGATCTGGAGAAGAAGATTTTTTAAGAAATTTGCCTGAAATGCACTAAGTTCGAAATTGGGCTCCTATACTGAGCCCAAATATTAACCCAGGGATCCGATTTGAACAAACTTGAATCAGATCCACCCCACAATGTTGCTTACCAAATATGAAAAGATTCTGCCTGCTGGATCTGGAGAAGAAGATTTTTTAAGAAATTTGCCTGAAATGCACTAAGTTCGAATTCGGGCTTCTATAGTAAGCCCAAATATGAATCCAGGGGGCCGATTTGAACAAACTTGAATCAGATCTACCCCGCAACGTTGCATACCAAATATCAAAAGATTCTGCCTGCTGGATCTGGAGAAGAAGATTTTTGAAGAAATGTGCCTGAAATGCACTAAGTTCGAATTCAAGCTCCTATAGTGAGCCCAAATATGAATCTAGGGAGCCGATTTGAACAAACTTGAATCAGATCCACCCTACAATGTTGCATGCCAAATATCAAAAGATTCTGCCTGCTGGATCTGGAGAAGAAGATTTTCAAAAAAATTTGCCTGAAATGCAGTAAGTTCAAATTTGGGCTCCTATACTGAGCCCAAATATAAACCCAGAGGGCCGATTTGAACAAACTTGAATCAGATCCACCCCACAATGTTGCATACCAAATATCAAAAGATTCTGCCTGCTGGATCTGGAGAAGAAGATTTTTTAAAAAATTTGCCTGAAATGCACTAAGTTCGAAATCGGGCTCCTATACTGAGCCCAAATATGAACCCAGGGGGCCGATTTGAACAAACTTGAATCAGATCCACCCTACAATGTTGCATACCAAATATCAAAAGATTCTGCCTGCTGGATCTGGAGAAGAAGATTTTTTAATGTTTTTCCCATTGCCTACAGTGTTAAAAAGTGCTGACTCAGCACTTTTTCAAAGTCCCGAAACTGTACCCTATGATAAAACCGATGGCAATTTTTTTTTACCAATCCTTTCTGTTGGTCCTAAGGAAGCTGCACACCAAATAAAAATTCTCAGTGCCGTGCAGTTTTGGAGATATGGGCGTTTTAAATTTTTTCTATTTTTAGCTCCTGCGGTTCCCACGGGGCTGCGGGAAATTTTTTTTTTGCATAAATCAAGTACTCATGACCCAATAAGCCCTCACATAAAATTTCGTTCAAATCAGCCTCTCGGTTTGGAAAATAGAAATTTTGGGCGGGGCAAAAAATTTTGACCCTCCCATAACGACGCCAAGTATAGCCCCACAAACTTCTCTTGAACAAATCTGAGTCTACACCTCAAAAGGAAGCTGCACACCAAATATCAAGTCTCTGCTACTGCTGGTTCATGAGAAGAAGATTTACAAAGATTTTGGTGCCCCTTGGGGGCGTGGCACCACCCAGGAGGAGGGGCAACTTCATTTGAACAAATCTGAATTGGCATTAGGTAATAAACATTTAGCCAACATTTGAATAAAATTGGGCTAGTGGTTTAGGAGGAGAAGTCGATAATGTAAAGTTAACGCCGGACGGACGACGACGGACGCCGGACGACGGACAGAAAGTGATTAGTAAAGCTCCCCTTGAGCTTCGCTCAGGTGAGCTAAAAACGAAAAAATTTTTTCAAAATTTTGGTCCAAAATTTCTAAGTCAGAACCACATCCAAACTTTTCGACCCAGAGACCCAATCTGAACAAACTTGAATCTGTACCCCCTCCCCCTGAGATCCTTCCAACAATGTTCAATACAACCTCCAGTACTAAATTAAATACAACAAATCATTTTTCAGTGAAACACTAGAACACTGGACTTGTTGGTATGAACTTCAAACATTCCCCAACACTTCCTGAGCCGAAATGCACAGGAAGTTCAGAAAAAATTCCACGTCATTTCTAAAACAACCTGAGTTCTCATTAAGATAATCAAGTAACTAAACTGCTGTTGAAAAATTACTGAACAGAAACCTCAATTTCAAAGTTGAAAAAACATTGTTAAAAACAAATTTTGGAAATGAAGCCTTGATTTTTTAAAGAGAATTCCGTGTCAATTTTGACTGACAAATGAACACAAAAATTTGAAAATCCTTCAAAATTAAAATTATGACTCAGAGCATGTTGAATTACAAAAGTACATAAAATGCACCTGATTTTAAGATGTTAATAACCTCCGGACACTGATGTTAAAATATCAGAATTTCAAACTGCTAATTTTTCTCACCATGCACCTAAGAATTTAACCAATTCAATCTCATCAACCTCTGTTAAACACAACCGAACTGATTACATTTTGGGATTAAACCAGTATGCAGAGGGTTAATTATTCAAAATTGCATCATTCTAAATTAAACTTGACACCAGGCCTGTCCTTATCAGGAGTGATTTATTCACTCGCCTACTGCTCGCCTTAAAAAAATTAAGGAGGGCGAAAACTACCCCTCCTGGCCTTAGCAAATAATAATTACCATAAACACCTATTCCTAAAACCCACATCTTTTCAGATCTGTGCTATGTTAGTGGTCTCTGTAAGACAGTCACGCTGTCGCTCCCACACCCCCGGGCCTTGCCAAGGCTCAGAGGTGTGGGAGGGGCATTGTGGCCAAATCACGGAGATAACCTTGATAGCAACACCAAATAAAATTTACAAAGACAACTGGGCAGAATTCTTTAATAATAAAACTTCACATTGCCACTTTTAGCCTTTGCAAGCTTGAGGAAAGGTAATCGCTCAACTTGGCCATGCAAGGGGAACGAGTTTTAGCCCTCCTGCATGTTTAAGAATGCCAGGCCTGTGACACTGATCATGGTCAATTATAAAACTACATACATAACACCCAATTTTATGATATTATCAATTCCCTGCAAACTGAGGTCAAAATAACAAAACAAACAGCATTTCATTCGCTCAATGACAATCTCATGGACGTAAAATGATCCAAAAATCTAAATATTCTAAATATATCAGGATTCTTGTTTGGTATAGCAAATTCTGTTGGGTTGAGTGCCAAGTCAAAGTACTGCAGGCAGTAACCAAATGAAAGTATTTTCAGTGTGAAGGCTCTTGTGCATCAGAGGTTCCTTAGATTATCTTCATACTTTCTTTCTGATCAAGATATCATCATTTGCACAAAACAGATTAATTAATATACTGCCAGGATCACCTATACTTGCAGAAATTATGCATTGCGACATCTTGTAGGAAAGACTTCATAGAGATCCTTCCAAGAATGTTCAATACAACCTCCAATACTAAATGAAATACAAGTTATTTGTTAAGTGAAACAGTAGAACACTTGGCCTGTAAGAACATCTGACATTATTTCCAAAAAGATCCCGAGATGACTCCACAAGGGAAGTTCAGAAAGAAATTCAAATTCATTTCTAAAATGATACAAGCCCTCAACGTCCTTTCAGGGCAAACATGGGATTTTAAAAGTGGATAAGGTTCCACATAAAATTTGACGAGAATACTACTGAGTTATTAAGCTGCTATAGAAAAGTTACTTGGCAGAAGCCTCTTCTATTTAAAGAAACAAAATCAGATGGTATTCATAATTTATGAAAAGAAAATTGGATTTAAACCAAAAGATCCCATTCCAATTTGACTGATGAATGCTGTAAAAAATTGGAAATGGTTCTAAATTAAACTTGACTGAGATCAGGTTCAATTATAAAACTACATATAAAACACCTGATTATATGATGTTATTAACCTCATGCACCCCAAGGTCAAAATATCAAAACAAACAGCATTTATTATAGCTCAATTACAAAAACACTGGGGAAATTATTTGGGAAAATCAGGTTAACAATGGAACTTAAACAGTCAAAAAAAAAATCCAATCTAAATACATTGATTCTAGGTGTAGCAAAGCCTGGAAATAAGCAGATTGTCATCTACAGAATGAGGTCCTCAGAGGGTGAATATGGTGATGTTACCCTGCGCAGCAGGCTAGCATCATAAAATTTACCCTCTGTGAACCTCAGTCTGAATAAAGGTCTCCAGCCTAAACAGAAAGAGGTACCCAGAGGATAAATTCACCCACTCTATGGGATAGAATCAGCAAATTTGCCCTCTGGGGACCTAATTCTGGAAATGACAGATTGCTTATTTCCAGACTTGGGTGTAGCATATTCTGTAAAACCACATGAAAGCACATTCAGTGCGATGGCTATTATGCATCAGAGGTTCCTTAGATTATATTTTGGATATCTTCATACTTTCTTTCTGATCAAGGTATCATCATCTGCAGAAAACACATCAACTGATATACTGTCATGATTAGCTCTAACTGCTGAAATAATGCTTTGTAACATCTTGCAGGAAAGACTTCATAGAGATCTTTCTAGTCCCTAGTTGGATTATGGGAAATATTTGCTGCCTGAAATTTTAGTACACTGACACCTATGTACAGAGGGTTAATATTCAACAAAAGGCCCTAATGGGCCTTAATTGCTCACCTGCCAAAGTGGTTCAAAGAAATATTTGGGGTCACATTCAATTAGACATGGTTCGTCAACACTACAAAGGAATGAAGTCATGAGAGGCAAATTTTATGGAAAAACACTAAGGAATGGATTTGAACCTGAACCTAACATGCCCCCCTACCTCCCCCCCCCCCCCCCAACCCACACCACAAGGGATTGAAATCGAACAAACTTGAATTTGAGATGTTATATACCAAATATAAAAGAATTCCGACTGGTGGATCTGAAGAATAAAATTTTTAAAAGAAATTTCCTCATATTGCACCAGGAAATTTCTTCATATTGCACTAAGTTAAAATTTGGGCTCAAATAGGGAGCCAAAATATTAACCCAGGGACCTGATATGAACCAACTTGAATCTGACCCACCTAGAGATGTTGTATGCCAAATATGAAAGGATTCTGATTGGTGGATCTGAAGATGATGATTTTAAAGGAAATTCCCTCATATTGCACTTAGTTAAAATTCAGGCTACCATAGGTAGCCCAAATTAATAACCTAGGGACCAAATTTGAACAAACTTGAGTCTTACCTTCCAAGAAATATTGTATACCAAATATGAAAGAATTCTGACTGGTGGATCTAAGAAGATTTTTAAAGAAATTTTCTTATATTACACGAGGTCCTCGGTTCGAATCCCACCTGCGGCAATCGCGTTGTGTCCTTGGGCAAGACACTTCATCTCCATTGCCTGCGTGGGGTCACGATGATGCCGTGTACTAAGGCGTACTGCACGTCGATGGTGTGCATCATGTCTTCAACCAGTCTAACCCTGCCTGTGCTGCTGTGCGGAGTTACGATGTTGGGGAGCTGGCAGCTGCTTGTCGTTGCTCGGTGGTTCTCTCCGGGTACTCCGGCTTCCTCCACCCGTAAAACTGTCGCGGTCATGATTAGCCATTGTGCATAAATATGTGACCTTAAACACCAATAAATAAATAAATAATATATATTACACGAAGTCAAAATTTCGGCTCCCATAGGGAGCCCAAATTTCAACCCAGGGACTAGGATTGAACAACCTTGAATCTAACCCTTCTAGAGATCTTGTATACCAAATATGAAGGCATTCTGACTACAGGGTATAAAGAAGTCGGAACCAGACCCAAAATCTTCAGACTGTAATTTTTTTTTTCGTCTCAAAATTGAACAAATCGCATAAAAAATACCCCCCAAAAATTTCAGAATTTTGGTCCAAAATTTCAGAGTCTGAACCAGACAGAAAATTTTCAGGCTAAATTTTTTCTTCTTCTGTCTCAAAATTGAACAAAAAATAAAAAACGAAAATTTTTTTTCAAAATTTTGGTTCAAAATTTCTATGTCAGAACCAGATCCAAACTTTTCGACCCAGAGACCCAATCTGAACAAACTTGAATCTGTACCCCCTCCCCCTGAGATCCTTCCAACAATGTTCAATACAACCTCCAGTACTAAATTAAATACAACAAATCATTTTTCAGTGAAACACTAGAACACTGGACTTGTTGGTATGAACTTCAAACATTCCCCAACACTTCCTGAGCCGAAATGCACAGGAAGTTCAGAAAAAATTCCACTTCATTTCTAAAATAACCTGAGTTCTCATTAAGATAATCAAGTAACTAAACTGCTGTTGAAAAATTACTGAACAGAAACCTCAATTTCAAAGTTGAAAAAACATTGTTAAAAACAAATTTTGGAAATGAAGCCTTGATTTTTTAAAGAGAATTCCGTGTCAATTTTGACTGACAAATGAACACAAAAATTTGAAAATCCTTCAAAATTAAAATTATGACTCAGAGCATGTTGAATTACAAAAGTACATAAAATGCACCTGATTTTAAGATGTTAATAACCTCCGGACACTGATGTTAAAATATCAGAATTTCAAACTGCTAATTTTTCTCACCATGCACCTAAGAATTTAACCAATTCAATATCATCAACCTCTGTTAAACACAACCGAACTGATTACATTTTGGGATTATATCAGTATGCAGAGGGTTAATTATTCAAAATTGCATCATTCTAACTTAAACTTGACACCAGGCCTGTCCTTATCAGGAGTGATTTATTCACTCGCCTACTGCTCGCCTTAAAAAAATTGAGGGCGAAAACTACCCCTCCTGGCCTTAGCAAATAATAATTACCATAAACACCTATTCCTAAAACCCACATCTTTTCAGATCTGTGCTATGTTAGTGGTCTCTGTAAGACAGCCACGCTGTCGCTCCCACACCCCCGGGCCTTGCCAAGGCTCAGAGGTGTGGGAGGGGCATTGTGGCCAAATCACGGAGATAACCTTGATAGCAGCACCAAATAAAATTTACAAAGACAACTGGGCAGAATTCTTTAATAATAAAACTTCACATTGCCACTTTTAGCCTTTGCAAGCTTGAGGAAAGGTAATCGCTCAACTTGGCCATGCAAGGGGAACGAGTTTTAGCCCTCCTGCATGTTTAAGAATGCCAGGCCTGTGACACTGATCATGGTCAATTATAAAACTACATACATAACACCCAATTTTATGATATTATCAATTCCCTGCAAACTGAGGTCAAAATAACAAAACAAACAGCATTTCATTCGCTCAATGACAATCTCATGGACGTAAAATGATCCAAAAATCTAAATATTCTAAATATATCAGGATTCTTGTTTGGTATAGCAAATTCTGTTGGGTTGAGTGCCAAGTCAAAGTACTGCTGGCAGTAACCAAATGAAAGTATTTTCAGTGTGAAGGCTCTTGTGCATCAGAGGTTCCTTAGATTATCTTCATTCTTTCTTTCTGATCAAGATATCATCATTTGCACAAAACAGATTATTTAATATACTGCCAGGATCACCTATACTTGCAGAAATTATGCATTGCGACATCTTGTAGGAAAGACTTCATAGAGATCCTTCCAAGAATGTTCAATACAACCTCCAATACTAAATGAAATACAAGTTATTTGTTAAGTGAAACAGTAGAACACTTGGCCTGTAAGAACATCTGACATTATTTCCAAAAAGATCCCGAGATGACTCCACAAGGGAAGTTCAGAAAGAAATTCAAATTCATTTCTAAAATGATACAAGCCCTCAACGTCCTTTCAGGGCAAACATGGGATTTTAAAAGTGGATAAGGTTCCACATAAAATTTGACTAGAATACTACCGAGTTATTAAGCTGCTAAAGAAAAGTTACTTGGCAGAAGCCTCTTCTATTTAAAGAAAAAAAATCAGATGGTATTCATAATTTATGAAAAGAAAATTGGATTTAAACCAAAAGATCCCATTCCAATTTGACTGATGAATGCTGTAAAAAATTGGAAATGGTTCTAAATTAAACTTGACTGAGATAAGGTTCAATTATAAAACTACATATAAAACACCTGATTTTATGATGTTATTAACCTCATGCACCCCAAGGTCAAAATATCAAAACAAACAGCATTTATTATAGCTCAATTACAAAAACACTGGGGAAATTATTTGGGAAAATCAGGTTAACAATGGAACTTAAACAGTCAAAAAAAAAAATCCAATCTAAATACATTGATTCTAGGTGTAGCAAAGCCTGGAAATAAGCAGATTGTCATCTACAGAATGAGGTCCTCAGAGGGTGAATTTGGTGATGTTACCCTGCGCAGCAGGCTAGCATCATAAAATTTACCCTCTGTGAACCTCAGTCTGAATAAAGGTCTCCAGCCTAAACAGAAAGAGGTACCCAGAGGATAAATTCACCCACTCTATGGGATAGAATCAGCAAATTTGCCCTCTGGGGACCTAATTCTGGAAATGACAGATTGCTTATTTCCAGACTTGGGTGTAGCATATTCTGTAAAACCACATGAAAGCACATTCAGTGCGATGGCTATTATGCATCAGAGGTTCCTTAGATTATATTTTGGGTATCTTCATACTTTCTTTCTGATCAAGGGATCATCATCTGCAGAAAACACATCAACTGATATACTGTCATGATTAGCTCTAACTGCTGAAATAATGCTTTGTAACATCTTGCAGGAAAGACTTCATAGAGATCTTTCTAGACCCTAGTTGGATTATGGGAAATATTTGCTGCCTGAAATTTTAGTACACTGACACCTATGTACAGAGGGTTAAAATTCAACAAAAGGCCCTAATGGGCCTTAATTGCTCACCTGCCAAAGTGGTTCAAAGAAATATTTGGGGTCACATTCAATTAGACATGGTTTGTCAACACTACAAAGGAATGAAGTCATGAGAGGCAAATTTTATGGAAAAACACTAAGGAATGGATTTGAACCTGAACCTAACATGCCCCCCTACCTCCCCCCCCCCCCCCCAACCCACACCACAAGGGATTGAAATCGAACAAACTTGAATTTGAGATGTTATATACCAAATATGAAAGAATTCCGACTGGTGTATCTGAAGAATAAAATTTTTAAAGAAATTTCCTCATATTGCCCCAGGAAATTTCTTCATATTGCACTAAGTTAAAATTTGGGCTCAAATAGGGAGCCAAAATATTAACCCAGGGACCTGATATGAACCAACTTGAATCTGACCCACCTAGAGATGTTGTATGCCAAATATGAAAGGATTCTGATTGGTGGATCTGAAGATGATGATTTTAAAGGAAATTCCCTCATATTGCACTTAGTTAAAATTCAGGCTACCATAGGTAGCCCAAATTAATAACCTAGGGACCAAATTTGAACAAACTTGAGTCTTACCTTCCAAGAAATATTGTATACCAAATATGAAAGAATTCTGACTGGTGGATCTAAGAAGATTTTTAAAGAAATTTTCTTATATTACACGAGGTCCTCGGTTCGAATCCCACCTGCGGCAACCGCGTTGTGTCCTTGGGCAAGACACTTCATCTCCATTGCCTGCGTGGGGTCACGATGACGCCGTGTACTAAGGCGTGTTACAACCGATAATGTTACAACGCCGCATAATGTTACACCAACGCATAATGTTACAAAAAATGTAGTAAACAACCGATAATGTTATAAACTCCGCATAATGTTATAACTTTTTTCAACCCGTTATGTTATAAAAATCGACGCATAATGTTACAACTTTTTTCAACCCGTTATGTTACAACAAATTAACCGATAATGTTATAACTAATGTATACTAATTCCAGTTACAGCTTTTGTCGATGGACTTTACCACTTACCATTTATTGCCACATAAAGGTATGTAATATTTATACTAAAGGTTTCTGCTCTGGTTAAGGCGAGGAGACACCCCCCCCCCCAACTCCCGGGGATTTATCATAGAATGACCTAGTCACATTACATAGACGCGGATTATCCTGGTAACTCAATCGTGTGACGTCATTACCATGATCATCCAGTGCCCAACATGGTGAAGGCGGGTTTGGTGGAGGAGGGGTGCTATTTTATCCGATTGGTACGTTTACCAACATGCATAATCTCCGCTTCCAGAAGTGTAGTGTATCATAGTCCCCTGACGCCTTTGGGGATGGGCAAATGCCTCTGTTTCTGCTTGTTTTGGGCATCTAAAACTCATTTGTCGCATATTTCTTAGTCATAAGAATATCTTATTGTTCATTAATTTGACATTTTAACAACTAACAGTGAACAAAAATGAGGTGGAGTTAAAAGAGGTCAAAAAGTTGGATGGAGCAAGGCACATATGGTGGATGTGGCGGGTTGGTAGTATCACAGGGAAGCCCCAGAATAAGATGCGAGACTGGGTAGGAAGAGGAATGAGGTTTAGGAGGATTGAAATGGGTGGGCAGGGATTAGATTGAGAAAGAGAGGAGGTCATGGATTAGTACATCAGGGTGATTGTGCAGAGAAGGCTATCTGAGAATACTATAAGAGAGCAGTGCTAGACGTATGATAATATAGATGGTGGAGATGTTGGAAGACGTGGAAGTGATGAAATTGGGATTACAGGTTCTGGAAAAGGCGGAATCACTAGAACAGTCAGTACAGGGAGAAGGAGGAGATTATGGAGGAGGAGTTGTGTTGATGTTGGTGTTGTGGCGGTGTTGGTGATGGTGTTGAGTAGTTATGCATGTTGAAAATGAGCCATTTTGTAGGATCCCGGGGCAGGACCCCGGAAGTGACGTCATGTCACGTGACTGGGCGGTCATGTTGGGTTGTCATGATAGTGCACGTGGGTGGCCATGTTGTGGTGTCATTATCATGAAAAAAGGTGGTAGGAATGCGTATGCGCAGCGCGTGTTGTTATAGGGACACGTGCTCCGTCTCATCCCTAACAACCCGACAATAGATATCGAATTAATCCAAACAACCCGACAATCTTCAGGAAACTGTCCAAAACATTCCCGAAAACACTCCCGAATCCTGCCCGTACCGATTTAGTAACTCGCCAGAAACTCGAGGGACCGGGACTTCAGGAGCTCCAGGGGCAAGGGGCAGTAGGGCTCCGGGGACAGGGACGGCGCCCCGTCCAGTTTATCTCTCAGTTAAAAAAACACTATTGTAATAAACCAACCATTATTGTAATAAACCCATTTCTGTGATAAATTACGCGTCCATTATATGGTCGGACATTAGGTAACGATACTACTCTATATTTTAAGGATACTAAACCCACGGAATCTCACTTTTCGTGTTATGAAGCAATGAAAGCTATGAAAATGAGCACGATGCGCTCAAAATCATACGTCTCAAAATGAAAGCTATGAAAATGAGCGCAATGATTACCTATTCATACGTCTCATACCCTCATTAAGGATACTATCCTAGCTTTATTTGGGAGTGTTTTCGGGAGTGTTTGGGTCAGTTTTCTAAAGATTGTCGGGTTGTTTGGATTAATTCGATATCTATTGTCGGGTTGTTAGGGGTGAGGCGGAGCACGTGTCCCCATAACAACACGCTGCGCATACGCACTCCAACCACCTATTATCATGATAATGACATCACAACATGGCCACCCACGTGCACTATCATGACAACCCAACATGACCGCCCAATCACGTGACATGACGTCACTTCCGGGGTCCTGCCCGGATCCTACAAAATGGCTCATTTTCAACATACTACTCAACACCATCACCAACACCGCCACAACATCAACACAACTCCTCCTCCACAATCTCCTCCTTCTCCCTATACTGCCTGTTCTAGTGATTCCGCCTTTTCCAGAACCTGTAATCCCAATTTCATCACTTCCACTTCTTCCAACATCTCCACCCTCTATATTATCATACCGTCTAGCACTACTCTCTTATAGTATTCCCAGATAGCTTTCTCTGCGCAGTCACCCTGATGTACTAATCCATGATCTCCTCTCTTTCTCAGCCTAATCCCTGCCCACCCCTTTCAGTCCTCCTAAACCCCATTCCTCTTCCTACCCAGTCTCGCATCTTATCCTTCGGCTTCCGTGCGACACTACCAACCTGCCACATCCACCATATGTACCTCGCACCATCCAACTTTTTGACCTCTTTTAACTCCACCTCATTTTTGTTTACTGTTAGTTGTTAAAATGTCAAATTAATGAACAATAAGATATTCTTATGACTAAGAAATATGCGACAAATGAGTTTTAGATGCCCAAAACAAGCAGAAACATGGGCATTTGCCCATCCCCAAAGGCGTCAGGGGACTATGGTACACTACATTTCTGGAAGCGGAGACTACGCATGTTGGTAAACATACCAACCGGATAAAATAGCACCCCTCCTCCACCACCCCGCCTTCACCATGTTGGGCACTGGATGATCATGGTAATGACGTCACACGATTGAGTTACCAGGATAATCCGTGTCTATGTAACATGACTAGGTCATTCTATGATAAATCCCCGGGAGTTGTGGGAAGGGGGGGGGGTTGTCTCCTCGCCTTAACCAGAGCAGAAACCTTTAGTATAAATATTACATACCTTTATGCGGCAATAGATGGTAAGAGGTAAAGTCCATCTACAATAGCTGTAACCGGAATTAGTATACAGAAGTTATAACATTATCGGTTAATTTGCTGTAACATAACGGGTTGAAAAAAGTTATAACATTATGCGTCGATTTTTATAACATAACGGGTTGAAAAAAGTTATAACATTATGCGGAGTTTATAACATTATCGGTTGTTTACTACATTTTTGTAACATTATGCGTTGGTGTAACATTATGCGGCGTTGTAACATTATCGGTTGTAACAAGGCGTACTGCACGTCGATGGTGTGCATCATGTCTTCAACCAATCTAACCCTGCCTGTGCTGCTGTGCAGAGTTACGATGTTGGGGAGCTGGCAGCTGCTTGTCGTTGCTCGGTGGTTCTCTCCGGGTACTCCGGCTTCCTCCACCCGTAAAACTGTCGCGGTCATGATTAGCCATTGTGCATAAATATGTGACCTTAAACACCAATAAATAAATAAATAATATATATTACACGAAGTTAAAATTTCGGCTCCCATAGGGAGCCCAAATTTCAACCCAGGGACTAGGATTGAACAACCTTGAATCTAACCCTTCTAGAGATCTTGTATACCAAATATGAAGGCATTCTGACTACAGGGTATAAAGAAGTCGGAACCAGACCCAAAATCTTCAGACTGTAATTTTTTTTTTCGTCTCAAAATTGAACAAATCGCATAAAAAATACCCCCCAAAAATTTCAGAATTTTGGTCCAAAATTTCAGAGTCTGAACCAGACAGAAAATTTTCAGGCTAAATTTTTTCTTCTTCTGTCTCAAAATTGAACAAAAAATAAACAAGAGGCCCCACGTGGCCTTAATCGCTCACCTGACAAAGTGACTCTAAGAAGTATTTTAGGTCACCTTCACCATGTCATGCCTCATCAACATTAACTGGTTGAGTGATAGATTTTGTTTGAAGTTCAACATTTGTTACCTAAAATTAGTTTTATTTAAAATCATTGGTGTGTGGCCAATCTCCAATGATTTTTAATAAAGCAAATTTATCTCTGCAGACAAACTGGTTTAGCTTGAAGCACAAACAAGGAATGTGAAGAGATAGCCTTGGACATCTCTCCCCAACTGTGGATATCTTCCATGTGCTACATGTACATATTTGCATGCAAGAAAACAAAAATTTTCACAAATTTTCCAAAATATTAGTTTTTTTTATCATCATTGGAACAAGCTCAAATAGCTTATTCCAATAGGGGTATGGGAAGATCAGGTATATTTTTGAGACAGAAATGTGAATATATAAATAATGGTGTTTTTTTGTGAATGATGCTGGAGAATTTTGCGTAAAGATATGGTAAATGGTTTGTTCTAGATACAGAATGATGCAAAAGTATTTAAATTTGATTAGGCAAGTTGTTCCTATAATGCATTTAAAAATTGAAGTAACTGTTTTTTTGCTGCCCGAACTTTTAGATGTGTGTGGCTGTGTTTGTGTGTGTGTGTGTGTGTGTGTGTGTGTGTGTGTGTGTGTGTGTGTGTGTGTGGGGGGGGGGGGGGGGGGGGTAAGAGTGTTCTTGCAAACAAAATTCCTGAATAAATGGAAAATTTTATTTTTTGTGTGAAAGACATAGTGCGTGAATGTTGATTGGAACAAGCTTAGAGAGCTCATTTTAATGTGAAGTCATAAAGCTGTGTTTTACGTACGAAATTCTGGAATAACTAAAAAATTGCTTTTTTGACTCAAAAAGCATGGTGTGCGACCTCTCATTGGAATGAGCTCAAAAAGCTCATTCCAATGGGGTATTTACAAGCGATAAGTACATGTATGTTTAAGAGACAAAAATTAAAATTTGAATAGCGATTTTTGCGAAGAATGCTGACAAGTTTTGGCAGTTATGCTGGTAAAAAGGTAAGATATGCAAAGTGGTTGTTTTTTAGAGGCGACATTTAATTAAGGGGAATTAACCCTTGATTACTGAGGTAACTTCTAAAAGTACTGAAATTTCATGAAGCAATGTGAATAACAGACAACAGTTGCCTAAAAATTTCATGAATAACTAAAATTTTTATTCTTTTGTCTCGAAAACATGGCATATGACCTTTGTTGGAATGAGCTGAATGCGTGTGTTCCAATGAGGGGTCATAAAATTTGAACGGAGATTTGAGTGAATAATGCATTAGTACTGCTAGATTTGGGTAAACGGTTCACCCTGGATACCACCCCTTCTATAGTAGATCTTTTCTGCAAATTTTGTCTAAGATTCTATCAACTTTACAAATAAATACGTTCATGAATCACAATCAGATCCACCCCACAATGTTGCATACCAAATATCAAAAGATTCTGCCTGCTGGATCTGGAGAAGAAGATTTTTTAAGAAATATGCCTGAAATGCACTAAGTTAAAATTTGGGCTCCTATACGGAGCCCAAATATAAACCCAGGGGGCCGATTTGAACAAACTTGAATCAGATCCACCCCACAATGTTGCTTACCAAATATGAAAAGATTCTGAAGCTGGATCTGGAGAAGAAGATTTTTTAAGAAATTTGCCTGAAATGCACTAAGTTCGAATTCAAGCTTCTATAGTGAGCCCAAATATGAAACTAGGAAGCCGATTTGAACAAACTTGAATCAGATCCACCCCACAATGTTGCATACCAAATATCAAAAGATTCTGCCTGCTGAATCTGGAGAAGAAGATTTTTTAATAAATTTGCCCGAAATGCACTAAGTGCGAATTCAGGCTTCTATATTAAGCCCAAATATGAATCCAGGGGGCCGATTTGAACAAACTTGAATCAGATCCACCCCGCAATGTTGCATACCAAATATCAAAAGATTCTGCCTGCTGGATCTGGAGAAGAAGATTTTTGAAGAAATTTGCCCGAAATGCACTAAGTTTGAATTCGAGCTTCTATAGTGAGCCCAAATATGAATCCAGGGGGCCGATTTGAACAAACTTGAATCAGATCCACCCCGCAATGTTGCATACCAAATATCAAAAGATTCTGCCTGCTGGATCTGGAGAAGATGATTTTTTAAGAAATTTGCCTGAAATGCACTAAGTTCGAATTCGAGCTTCTATAGTAAGCCCAAATATGAATCTAAGGAGCCGATTTGAACAAATTTGCATCAGATCCATCCAACAATGTTGCATACCAAATATCAAAAGATTCTGCCTGCTGGATCTGGAGAAGAAAATTTTTTAAGAAATTTGCCTGAAATGCACTAAGTTCGAATTCGAGCTTCTATAGTGAGCCCAAATATGAATCTAGGAAGCCGATTTGAACAAACTTGAATCAGATTCATCCCACAATGTTGCATACCAAATATCAAAAGATTCTGCCTGCTGGATCTGGAGAAGAAGATTTTTAATAAATTTGCTTGAAATGCACTAAGTTCAAATTTGGGCTCCTATACTGAGCCCAAATATAAACCCAGGGGGCCGATTTGAACAAACTTGAATCAGATCCACCCCACAATGTTGCTTACCAAATATGAAAAGATTCTGCCTGCTGGATCTGGAGAAGAAGATTTTTTAAGAAATTTGCATGAAATGCACTAAGTTCAAATTCGAGCTTCTATAGTGAGCCCAAATATGAATCTAGGAAGCCGATTTGAACAAACTTGAATCAGATCCACCCCACAATGTTGCATACCAAATATCAAAAGATTCTGCCTGCTGGATCTGGAGAAGAAGATTTTTTAAGAAATTTGCCTAAATGCACTAAGTTCGAAATCGGGCTTCTATACTGAGCCCAAATATGAACCCAGGGGGGCCGATTTGAACAAACTTGAATCAGATCCACCCTACAATGTTGCATACCAAATATCAAAAGATTCTGCCTGCTGGATCTGGAGAAGAAGATTTTTTAAGAAATTTGCCTGAAATGCACTAAGTTCGAAATTGGGCTCCTATACTGAGCCCAAATATTAACCCAGGGATCCGATTTGAACAAACTTGAATCAGATCCACCCCACAATGTTGCTTACCAAATATGAAAAGATTCTGCCTGCTGGATCTGGAGAAGAAGATTTTTTAAGAAATTTGCCTGAAATGCACTAAGTTCGAATTCGGGCTTCTATAGTAAGCCCAAATATGAATCCAGGGGGCCGATTTGAACAAACTTGAATCAGATCTACCCCGCAACGTTGCATACCAAATATCAAAAGATTCTGCCTGCTGGATCTGGAGAAGAAGATTTTTGAAGAAATGTGCCTGAAATGCACTAAGTTCGAATTCAAGCTCCTATAGTGAGCCCAAATATGAATCTAGGGAGCCGATTTGAACAAACTTGAATCAGATCCACCCTACAATGTTGCATGCCAAATATCAAAAGATTCTGCCTGCTGGATCTGGAGAAGAAGATTTTCAAAAAAATTTGCCTGAAATGCAGTAAGTTCAAATTTGGGCTCCTATACTGAGCCCAAATATAAACCCAGAGGGCCGATTTGAACAAACTTGAATCAGATCCACCCCACAATGTTGCATACCAAATATCAAAAGATTCTGCCTGCTGGATCTGGAGAAGAAGATTTTCAAAGAAATTTGCCTGAAATGCACTAAGTTCGAAATCGGGCTCCTATACTGAGCCCAAATATGAACCCAGGGGGCCGATTTGAACAAACTTGAATCAGATCCACCCTACAATGTTGCATACCAAATATCAAAAGATTCTGCCTGCTGGATCTGGAGAAGAAGATTTTTTAATGTTTTTCCCATTGCCTACAGTGTTAAAAAGTGCTGACTCAGCACTTTTTCAAAGTCCCGAAACTGTACCCTATGATAAAACCGATGGCAATTTTTTTTTACCAATCCTTTCTGTTGGTCCTAAGGAAGCTGCACACCAAATAAAAATTCTCAGTGCCGTGCAGTTTTGGAGATATGGGAGTTTTAAATTTTTTCTATTTTTAGCTCCTGCGGTTCCCACGGGGCTGCGGGAAAATTTTTTTTGCATAAATCAAGTACTCATGACCCAATAAGCCCTCACATAAAATTTCGTTCAAATCAGCCTCTCGGTTTGGAAAATAGAAATTTTGGGCGGGGCAAAAAATTTTGACCCTCCCATAACGACGCCAAGTATAGCCCCACAAACTTCTCTTGAACAAATCTGAGTCTACACCTCAAAAGGAAGCTGCACACCAAATATCAAGTCTCTGCTACTGCTGGTTCATGAGAAGAAGATTTACAAAGATTTTGGTGCCCCTTGGGGGCGTGGCACCACCCAGGAGGAGGGGCAACTTCATTTGAACAAATCTGAATTGGCATTAGGTAATAAACATTTAGCCAACATTTGAATAAAATTGGGCTAGTGGTTTAGGAGGAGAAGTCGATAATGTAAAGTTAACGCCGGACGGACGACGACGGACGACGGACAGAAAGTGATTAGTAAAGCTCCCCTTGAGCTTCGCTCAGGTGAGCTAAAAACGAAAAAATTTTTTCAAAATTTTGGTCCAAAATTTCTAAGTCAGAACCACATCCAAACTTTTCGACCCAGAGACCCAATCTGAACAAACTTGAATCTGTACCCCCTCCCCCTGAGATCCTTCCAACAATGTTCAATACAACCTCCAGTACTAAATTAAATACAACAAATCATTTTTCAGTGAAACACTAGAACACTGGACTTGTTGGTATGAACTTCAAACATTCCCCAACACTTCCTGAGCCGAAATGCACAGGAAGTTCAGAAAAAATTCCACGTCATTTCTAAAACAACCTGAGTTCTCATTAAGATAATCAAGTAACTAAACTGCTGTTGAAAAATTACTGAACAGAAACCTCAATTTCAAAGTTGAAAAAACATTGTTAAAAACAAATTTTGGAAATGAAGCCTTGATTTTTTAAAGAGAATTCCGTGTCAATTTTGACTGACAAATGAACACAAAAATTTGAAAATCCTTCAAAATTAAAATTATGACTCAGAGCATGTTGAATTACAAAAGTACATAAAATGCACCTGATTTTAAGATGTTAATAACCTCCGGACACTGATGTTAAAATATCAGAATTTCAAACTGCTAATTTTTCTCACCATGCACCTAAGAATTTAACCAATTCAATCTCATCAACCTCTGTTAAACACAACCGAACTGATTACATTTTGGGATTAAACCAGTATGCAGAGGGTTAATTATTCAAAATTGCATCATTCTAAATTAAACTTGACACCAGGCCTGTCCTTATCAGGAGTGATTTATTCACTCGCCTACTGCTCGCCTTAAAAAAATTAAGGAGGGCGAAAACTACCCCTCCTGGCCTTAGCAAATAATAATTACCATAAACACCTATTCCTAAAACCCACATCTTTTCAGATCTGTGCTATGTTAGTGGTCTCTGTAAGACAGTCACGCTGTCGCTCCCACACCCCCGGGCCTTGCCAAGGCTCAGAGGTGTGGGAGGGGCATTGTGGCCAAATCACGGAGATAACCTTGATAGCAACACCAAATAAAATTTACAAAGACAACTGGGCAGAATTCTTTAATAATAAAACTTCACATTGCCACTTTTAGCCTTTGCAAGCTTGAGGAAAGGTAATCGCTCAACTTGGCCATGCAAGGGGAACGAGTTTTAGCCCTCCTGCATGTTTAAGAATGCCAGGCCTGTGACACTGATCATGGTCAATTATAAAACTACATACATAACACCCAATTTTATGATATTATCAATTCCCTGCAAACTGAGGTCAAAATAACAAAACAAACAGCATTTCATTCGCTCAATGACAATCTCATGGACGTAAAATGATCCAAAAATCTAAATATTCTAAATATATCAGGATTCTTGTTTGGTATAGCAAATTCTGTTGGGTTGAGTGCCAAGTCAAAGTACTGCAGGCAGTAACCAAATGAAAGTATTTTCAGTGTGAAGGCTCTTGTGCATCAGAGGTTCCTTAGATTATCTTCATACTTTCTTTCTGATCAAGATATCATCATTTGCACAAAACAGATTAATTAATATACTGCCAGGATCACCTATACTTGCAGAAATTATGCATTGCGACATCTTGTAGGAAAGACTTCATAGAGATCCTTCCAAGAATGTTCAATACAACCTCCAATACTAAATGAAATACAAGTTATTTGTTAAGTGAAACAGTAGAACACTTGGCCTGTAAGAACATCTGACATTATTTCCAAAAAGATCCCGAGATGACTCCACAAGGGAAGTTCAGAAAGAAATTCAAATTCATTTCTAAAATGATACAAGCCCTCAACGTCCTTTCAGGGCAAACATGGGATTTTAAAAGTGGATAAGGTTCCACATAAAATTTGACGAGAATACTACTGAGTTATTAAGCTGCTATAGAAAAGTTACTTGGCAGAAGCCTCTTCTATTTAAAGAAACAAAATCAGATGGTATTCATAATTTATGAAAAGAAAATTGGATTTAAACCAAAAGATCCCATTCCAATTTGACTGATGAATGCTGTAAAAAATTGGAAATGGTTCTAAATTAAACTTGACTGAGATCAGGTTCAATTATAAAACTACATATAAAACACCTGATTATATGATGTTATTAACCTCATGCACCCCAAGGTCAAAATATCAAAACAAACAGCATTTATTATAGCTCAATTACAAAAACACTGGGGAAATTATTTGGGAAAATCAGGTTAACAATGGAACTTAAACAGTCAAAAAAAAAATCCAATCTAAATACATTGATTCTAGGTGTAGCAAAGCCTGGAAATAAGCAGATTGTCATCTACAGAATGAGGTCCTCAGAGGGTGAATATGGTGATGTTACCCTGCGCAGCAGGCTAGCATCATAAAATTTACCCTCTGTGAACCTCAGTCTGAATAAAGGTCTCCAGCCTAAACAGAAAGAGGTACCCAGAGGATAAATTCACCCACTCTATGGGATAGAATCAGCAAATTTGCCCTCTGGGGACCTAATTCTGGAAATGACAGATTGCTTATTTCCAGACTTGGGTGTAGCATATTCTGTAAAACCACATGAAAGCACATTCAGTGCGATGGCTATTATGCATCAGAGGTTCCTTAGATTATATTTTGGATATCTTCATACTTTCTTTCTGATCAAGGAATCATCATCTGCAGAAAACACATCAACTGATATACTGTCATGATTAGCTCTAACTGCTGAAATAATGCTTTGTAACATCTTGCAGGAAAGACTTCATAGAGATCTTTCTAGTCCCTAGTTGGATTATGGGAAATATTTGCTGCCTGAAATTTTAGTACACTGACACCTATGTACAGAGGGTTAATATTCAACAAAAGGCCCTAATGGGCCTTAATTGCTCACCTGCCAAAGTGGTTCAAAGAAATATTTGGGGTCACATTCAATTAGACATGGTTCGTCAACACTACAAAGGAATGAAGTCATGAGAGGCAAATTTTATGGAAAAACACTAAGGAATGGATTTGAACCTGAACCTAACATGCCCCCCTACCTCCCCCCCCCCCCCCCAACCCACACCACAAGGGATTGAAATCGAACAAACTTGAATTTGAGATGTTATATACCAAATATGAAAGAATTCCGACTGGTGGATCTGAAGAATAAAATTTTTAAAAGAAATTTCCTCATATTGCACCAGGAAATTTCTTCATATTGCACTAAGTTAAAATTTGGGCTCAAATAGGGAGCCAAAATATTAACCCAGGGACCTGATATGAACCAACTTGAATCTGACCCACCTAGAGATGTTGTATGCCAAATATGAAAGGATTCTGATTGGTGGATCTGAAGATGATGATTTTAAAGGAAATTCCCTCATATTGCACTTAGTTAAAATTCAGGCTACCATAGGTAGCCCAAATTAATAACCTAGGGACCAAATTTGAACAAACTTGAGTCTTACCTTCCAAGAAATATTGTATACCAAATATGAAAGAATTCTGACTGGTGGATCTAAGAAGATTTTTAAAGAAATTTTCTTATATTACACGAGGTCCTCGGTTCGAATCCCACCTGCGGCAATCGCGTTGTGTCCTTGGGCAAGACACTTCATCTCCATTGCCTGCGTGGGGTCACGATGACGCCGTGTACTAAGGCGTACTGCACGTCGATGGTGTGCATCATGTCTTCAACCAGTCTAACCCTGCCTGTGCTGCTGTGCGGAGTTACGATGTTGGGGAGCTGGCAGCTGCTTGTCGTTGCTCGGTGGTTCTCTCCGGGTACTCCGGCTTCCTCCACCCGTAAAACTGTCGCGGTCATGATTAGCCATTGTGCATAAATATGTGACCTTAAACACCAATAAATAAATAAATAATATATATTACACGAAGTTAAAATTTCGGCTCCCATAGGGAGCCCAAATTTCAACCCAGGGACTAGGATTGAACAACCTTGAATCTAACCCTTCTAGAGATCTTGTATACCAAATATGAAGGCATTCTGACTACAGGGTATAAAGAAGTCGGAACCAGACCCAAAATCTTCAGACTGTAATTTTTTTTTTCGTCTCAAAATTGAACAAATCGCATAAAAAATACCCCCCAAAAATTTCAGAATTTTGGTCCAAAATTTCAGAGTCTGAACCAGACAGAAAATTTTCAGGCTAAATTTTTTCTTCTTCTGTCTCAAAATTGAACAAAAAATAAAAAACGAAAAATTTTTTTCAAAATTTTGGTTCAAAATTTCTATGTCAGAACCAGATCCAAACTTTTCGACCCAGAGACCCAATCTGAACAAACTTGAATCTGTACCCCCTCCCCCTGAGATCCTTCCAACAATGTTCAATACAACCTCCAGTACTAAATTAAATACAACAAATCATTTTTCAGTGAAACACTAGAACACTGGACTTGTTGGTATGAACTTCAAACATTCCCCAACACTTCCTGAGCCGAAATGCACAGGAAGTTCAGAAAAAATTCCACTTCATTTCTAAAATAACCTGAGTTCTCATTAAGATAATCAAGTAACTAAACTGCTGTTGAAAAATTACTGAACAGAAACCTCAATTTCAAAGTTGAAGAAACATTGTTAAAAACAAATTTTGGAAATGAAGCCTTGATTTTTTAAAGAGAATTCCGTGTCAATTTTGACTGACAAATGAACACAAAAATTTGAAAATCCTTCAAAATTAAAATTATGACTCAGAGCATGTTGAATTACAAAAGTACATAAAATGCACCTGATTTTAAGATGTTAATAACCTCCGGACACTGATGTTAAAATATCAGAATTTCAAACTGCTAATTTTTCTCACCATGCACCTAAGAATTTAACCAATTCAATATCATCAACCTCTGTTAAACACAACCGAACTGATTACATTTTGGGATTATATCAGTATGCAGAGGGTTAATTATTCAAAATTGCATCATTCTAACTTAAACTTGACACCAGGCCTGTCCTTATCAGGAGTGATTTATTCACTCGCCTACTGCTCGCCTTAAAAAAATTGAGGGCGAAAACTACCCCTCCTGGCCTTAGCAAATAATAATTACCATAAACACCTATTCCTAAAACCCACATCTTTTCAGATCTGTGCTATGTTAGTGGTCTCTGTAAGACAGCCACGCTGTCGCTCCCACACCCCCGGGCCTTGCCAAGGCTCAGAGGTGTGGGAGGGGCATTGTGGCCAAATCACGGAGATAACCTTGATAGCAGCACCAAATAAAATTTACAAAGACAACTGGGCAGAATTCTTTAATAATAAAACTTCACATTGCCACTTTTAGCCTTTGCAAGCTTGAGGAAAGGTAATCGCTCAACTTGGCCATGCAAGGGGAACGAGTTTTAGCCCTCCTGCATGTTTAAGAATGCCAGGCCTGTGACACTGATCATGGTCAGTTATAAAACTACATACATAACACCCAATTTTATGATATTATCAATTCCCTGCAAACTGAGGTCAAAATAACAAAACAAACAGCATTTCATTCGCTCAATGACAATCTCATGGACGTAAAATGATCCAAAAATCTAAATATTCTAAATATATCAGGATTCTTGTTTGGTATAGCAAATTCTGTTGGGTTGAGTGCCAAGTCAAAGTACTGCTGGCAGTAACCAAATGAAAGTATTTTCAGTGTGAAGGCTCTTGTGCATCAGAGGTTCCTTAGATTATCTTCATTCTTTCTTTCTGATCAAGATATCATCATTTGCACAAAACAGATTATTTAATATACTGCCAGGATCACCTATACTTGCAGAAATTATGCATTGCGACATCTTGTAGGAAAGACTTCATAGAGATCCTTCCAAGAATGTTCAATACAACCTCCAATACTAAATGAAATACAAGTTATTTGTTAAGTGAAACAGTAGAACACTTGGCCTGTAAGAACATCTGACATTATTTCCAAAAAGATCCCGAGATGACTCCACAAGGGAAGTTCAGAAAGAAATTCAAATTCATTTCTAAAATGATACAAGCCCTCAACGTCCTTTCAGGGCAAACATGGGATTTTAAAAGTGGATAAGGTTCCACATAAAATTTGACGAGAATACTACCGAGTTATTAAGCTGCTAAAGAAAAGTTACTTGGCAGAAGCCTCTTCTATTTAAAGAAAAAAAATCAGATGGTATTCATAATTTATGAAAAGAAAATTGGATTTAAACCAAAAGATCCCATTCCAATTTGACTGATGAATGCTGTAAAAAATTGGAAATGGTTCTAAATTAAACTTGACTGAGATAAGGTTCAATTATAAAACTACATATAAAACACCTGATTTTATGATGTTATTAACCTCATGCACCCCAAGGTCAAAATATCAAAACAAACAGCATTTATTATAGCTCAATTACAAAAACACTGGGGAAATTATTTGGGAAAATCAGGTTAACAATGGAACTTAAACAGTCAAAAAAAAAAATCCAATCTAAATACATTGATTCTAGGTGTAGCAAAGCCTGGAAATAAGCAGATTGTCATCTACAGAATGAGGTCCTCAGAGGGTGAATTTGGTGATGTTACCCTGCGCAGCAGGCTAGCATCATAAAATTTACCCTCTGTGAACCTCAGTCTGAATAAAGGTCTCCAGCCTAAACAGAAAGAGGTATCCAGAGGATAAATTCACCCACTCTATGGGATAGAATCAGCAAATTTGCCCTCTGGGGACCTAATTCTGGAAATGACAGATTGCTTATTTCCAGACTTGGGTGTAGCATATTCTGTAAAACCACATGAAAGCACATTCAGTGCGATGGCTATTATGCATCAGAGGTTCCTTAGATTATATTTTGGGTATCTTCATACTTTCTTTCTGATCAAGGGATCATCATCTGCAGAAAACACATCAACTGATATACTGTCATGATTAGCTCTAACTGCTGAAATAATGCTTTGTAACATCTTGCAGGAAAGACTTCATAGAGATCTTTCTAGTCCCTAGTTGGATTATGGGAAATATTTGCTGCCTGAAATTTTAGTACACTGACATCTATGTACAGAGGGTTAATATTCAACAAAAGGCCCTAATGGGCCTTAATCGCTCACCTGCCAAAGTGGTTCAAAGAAATATTTGGGGTCACATTCAGTTAGACATGGTTCGTCAACACTACAAAGGAATGAAGTCATGAGAGGCAAATTTTATGGAAAAACACTACGGAATGGATTTGAACAAACCTGAACCTAACATGCCCCCTAACCCCCCAACCCACACACCACCAGGGATTGAAATCGAACAAACTTGAATTTGAGATGTCATATACCAAATATGAAAGAATTCCGACTGGCGGATCTAAAGAATAAAATTTTTAAAGAAATTTCCTCATATTGCCCCAGGAAATTTCTTCATATTGCACTAAGTTAAAATTTGGGCTCAAATAGGGAGCCAAAATATTAACCCAGGGACCTGATATGAACCAACTTGAATCTAACCCACCTAGAGATGTTGTATGCAAAATATGAAAGGATTCTGATTGGTGGATCTGAAGATGATTTTAAAAGAAATTCCCTCATATTGCACTTAGTTAAAATTCAGGTAGCCCAATAACCTAGGGACCAAATTTGAACAAACTTGAGTCTTACCTTCCAAGAAATATTGTATACCAAATATGAAAGAATTCTGACTGGTGGATCTAAGAAGATTTTTAAAGAAATTTTCTTATATTACACGAAGTTAAAATTTCGGCTCCCATAGGGAGCCCAAATATCAACCCAGGGACTAGGATTGAACAACCTTGAATCTAACCCTTCTAGAGATCTTGTATACCAAATATGAAGGCATTCTGACTACAGGGTCTAAAGAAGTCGGAACCAGACCCAAAATCTTCAGACTAGAATTTTTTTTTTTCGTCTCAAAATTGAACAAATCGCCTAAAAAATACCCCCCAAAAATTTCAGAATTTTGGTCAAAAATTTCAGAGTCTGAACCAGACAGAAAATTTTCAGGTTAAATTTTTTCTTCTTCTGTCTCAAAATTGAACAAAAAATAAAAAACGAAAATTTTTTTTCCAAATTTTGGTCCAAAATTTCTAAGTCAGAACCAGATCCAAACTTTTCAACCCAGAGACCCAATCTGAACAAACTTGAATCTGTACCCCCTCCCCTCCCCCCCCCCCCCCCCCCCAAAAAAAAAAAAAAGATGGTGTTACCAAATATGAGAGGATTCTGACTGGAGGATCTGAAGAAGATTTTTAAAGAAATTTCCTCATATTGCACCAAGTTAAAATTTGGGTTCCAATGGAGAGCCCAAATCTTAATCTGGGGACTCGATTTGAACAAACTTGAATCTGATCCCCCCTAGAGATGTTGTATAACAAATATGAAAAGATTCTGACTGTTGGATCTGAAGAAGATTTTTTGGAATTTTAAAAAATATTTATGGGTGCTATCTGAGTTATGCCCTTTCTGGTGCCCCCTGTGGGTGCAGCATGTTTATTTGAACAAACTTGAATTGACATATGATAAGAAACATGACCAACTTGGTCCAGTAGTTTGTGAAGAGAAGTCAATAATGTAAAGTTCATGACAGACGATGGCGGATGGCAAGTGATAAGTTAAGCTCCATTCGGTGAGCTAAAAATTCTTGAAAGAAAATGAAAGTGCCATGCTCAAATTTGCAGGAAAAATTGCTGAAGATATGAACGAATAGAAAGAAACACAGAAACAAACAACTAAATGCCACAAGATGGCAAAATCCCCAACACACGACAAAGAAATAGGTAAAAATGTTTATGAAATATGAAGGGTAACTTTTGCACATTTTCTTTTTGATGGATACAAAATTTCCAACAAAAGAAACAAGAGGCCCCAGGGGGCCTGAGGGCACTCACCTGACATGGTAGCCTAAATATCAACCCAGGGAATTCATTTGAACAAGTTGCATCTGCTCCTCCTAAAAAAAGCTTATACCAAAAATCCTAAGATTCTGACCAGTGGACATAAAAAAAAAAAATAAATATTTTAAAAGAATATTCCTCATATTGAATTAAGTTATAATTCAGGCTCCCACAGGGAGCCCCAATATGAACCCAGGGACTTGGCTTGCTGCATACCAAAAATCAAAAGAATCTGATTGGTGGAGCAGAAGAAGATTTTTGAAGAATACTCCTCATATTGCACTAATCTGAACATTTGGGCTCCCATAGAGCCCAAATATAGACCCTGGGATTTGATTTCAACAAACCTGTGAATGAATCTTCCAAAGATGTTATACGTGAAAAATTAAAGCATTTGGAGCAGTGGTATGGGGGAAGAAGATTCTTTAATGTTTTTCCAATTACTCACAGTGTTAAAAAAATGATGACTCAGCACTTTTTCAAAGTCCTGGAAAAGTACATTATCATAAAACCGATGGCAATTTTTTTTTTACCATTCCTTTCTGTTGTTCCTAAGGAAGGTTCACACAAAATAAAAATTCTCAGTGCCGTGTAGTTTTGGAGATATAGGTATTTTAAATTTTTCTGCTTTTAGGTCCTGCGGGAGCGACGAAAAAAATGTTTTGGACATAAATTAGGTACTTATGACCCAATAAGCCCTGATATCAAATTTGGTTCAAATTGGCCTCTCAGTTCGGAAAATAGAAGTTTTGGGAAAATTCGGGCTCCCACAGGAAGCCCAAATATGAACCCAAGGACTTGGCTTTTACAAACTTATATCTCAACTCCCTAAGGATACTGTATACCAAATATCGAAAGATTCTAACTGGTGGATGTGAAGAAGATTTTTAAAGAAAATTCCTCATTTTGAACTAAGTTATAATCCAGGCTCCCACAGTGAACCCAAATATGAACCCATGGACTTGGCTTGAACAAACTTGAATCTCAACCCCTTAAGGATGCTGCATACCAAATATCAAAACATTCTGACTGCTGGATGTGAAGAAGATTTTTAAAGAAAATTCCTCATTTTGAACTAAGTTTTTATTCAGGCTCCAACAGTGAGCCCAAATATGAAACCAGGGACTTGGCTTGAACAAAGGTGAATCTCACCCCCCTAAGCATGCTGCATACCAAATATCAAAAGATTCGGATTGGTGGATCTGAAGAAGATTTTTAAAGAATATTTCTCATACTGCACTAATTTAAACATTTGGGCTTCCATAGAGAGCCCAAATATGGACCCAGGAATTTGATTTCAATAAACATGTGAAACAATCTTCCAAAGGTGTTATATGTGAAATTTGAAAGCTTTTGGAGCAGTTCTTTGGGAGAAGAGTAGTCTTAAATGTTTTTTCCATTACCCACAGTGTTAAAAAAATGCTGACTCAGCACTTTTTCAAAAGTCCTGAAAAAGTACCCCATGAGTGACACCATAGCTCCCCTGACTGAAAGTCAGGCGAGTTAATAACTATGACAAAACTCAACATAATTGGGTGATTATCGAACTAAGTAAGATCTTCTCACTAAATGGGCAGGGGATAAAAACAAGAGGCCCTGAGGGCACTCACCTGACATGGTAGTCTGAATATCAAACCAGGCACTTGACTTGAATAAGCTGCATACACCCTTCCTAAGAAAAGCATATACCAACTAGATGAAGCGATTGTGTCCACACAATACACAGAATTTTCCTTCAATTTTCAGTTCCTGCACTTTTACGTCAAAAATTGAGATAAACGCATAAAAAACAGTCCCAAACAAAATATTTTCAGACTATTTTTTTTTCTTCTTCTTAGAATTGACCAAAACACATAAAAAAACTATTTTCCGGATTTTGGCCCAAATTTTTTTTAGTCCCACCCAGACTCCAAATTTTCAGAGTAAAAAGTTTTTTATTTTTTTTTGCCTTAAAATTGACCAAAATGCATAAAAACAAAAAAACTCATTTCCGGATTTTGGTACAAAATTCCACCCAGACACCAATTTATTTATTTATTTATTGGTGTTTTAAGGTCAAATACTTATGCACAATGGCTAATCGTGACCGTGACAGTTTTACGGGTGGAGGAAGCCGGAGTACCCAGAGAGAACCACTGAGCAACGACGAGCAACTGTCAGCTCCCCAACATCGTAACTCTGAACTCTGCACCGCAGCACAGGCAGGGTTAGATTGGTTGAAGACATGTGCACCATCGACGTGCAGCACACCGCAGTACACAGCGTCATCGTGCCCCCATGTAGGCAATCGGGGTGAAGTGTCTTGCCCAAGGACACAACGCGGTTGCCGCAGGTGAGATTCGAACCGAGGACCTCTCGGCTTGCAGCCTGCACCTCTACCAACTGAGCCACCGCGCCCCCACCCAGACACCAAATTTTCAGTGTAAAAAAAAAAATGAAAGTGTCAATGACACTGTAGCTTAACTTGTGTGTTGTGTTTGATGAAAAGGATAATGTTCAATGTTTATGAAAGGATTATGAAATAAGACAAGAATTGTGATAATTGGGAATATGTTCATTTCTGTTCCCTGTATGCTGTGTTTATGATAAAAATAATACGAGGTGAACACTGTACTAAAGATCTGAGGCGTGGGTTAATATGACCTCACAGTTAATATATGTGGCCCTCACAGTTAACGTATATCAACAAAAGTTACCAAGTTACAGTGAAATTATTCCAAAATGAGTCATCCTATCAAGTTACATTAAAATCCCTTCATAAATATGGCCTGTAGACTGTGCTAAAGGTTTTCGTGCTAAAGGTTTTCGGGCTTCGGGCCCCTGTAGCCGTCAGTTTCCCAATTGCGTCCAAAGGGGACGTTTTCATCTAGACATTATATGAAGTCAACCTACCAAGATACAATGAAATCCCTTCATAAATATGACCTGTAGACTGTGCTCAAGGTTTTGGGCTTTGGGCCCCTGAAGCGGTTACAGTTGACCAATCACAACCAAAAGGGGATGTCATCATCTAGGCATTATATGGAGTCAAACTTACGGGTTACAATGAAGTCCTTCCATAAATATGACCAATAGACTATGCTAAAGGTTTTGGGGTTTTGGGTTCGGGCAGCCATCAAGGCTGAATGATCGCGACCAAAAGGGGACGTTCTCATCTAGACATTATTTAGAGTCATCCTACCAAGGTACAATTAAATCCCTTCATAAATATCACCTGTAGACTGTGCTAAAGATTTTCGGGCTTTGGGCCCCTGTAGCCAACACAGTTGCCTAATGATGTCCAAAAGGGGCTGTTCTCATCTAGACATTATATGAAGTCAACCTGCCAAGTTACAATGAAATCCCTTCATAAATACGATCTGAAGACTGTGCTAAAGGTTTTCGGGCTTTAGGCTTGGGGAGTCATCATAGTTGAATGATCGCACCCAAACGGGAACATTCTCATCTGGACATCATCTGGAGTGATCCTATGAAGTTACAATGAAATCCCTTCATAAATATGACCTGTAGACTGTGCTCAAAATTTTTGGGCTTCAGGCACCTGTAGCCATCACAGTTGATCAACCACGACCAAAAGGGGATGTCATCATCTAGGCATTATATGGAGTCAACCTAACAAGTTACAATGAAATCCTTCCAAAAATACGACCTACAGACATGCTAAAGGTTTTTGGGCTCGGGCAGCCATCAAGGCTGAATGATCGTGACCAAAAGGGGGCATTCTCATCTGGACACTATTTGGAGTCATTCTACCAAGCTACAATAAAATCCCTTCATAATTATGACCTGTAGACTGTTCTAAAGGTTTTCGGGCTTTGGGCCCCTGAAGCCGTCACAGTTGCCCAATCGTGTCCAAAAGGGGACGTTCTCATCTAGACATTATATGAAGTCAACCTACCAAGTTACAATGGAATCCCTTCATAAATATGACCTGTAGACTGTGCTAAAGGTTTTCGGGCTTCGGGCTCGGGCAGCCATCACGGTTGAATGATCGCAACCAAAGGGGACAATCTCATCTGGAGTGATCCTGTGAAGACACAATGAAATCCCTTCATAAATATGACCTGTAGACTGTGCTCAAGGTTTTCGGGCTTCGGGCACCTGTAGCCATCACAGTTGACCAATCACGACCAAAAGGGGATGTCATCATCTAGGCATTATATGGAGTCAAACCTAATAATGTTACAATGAAATCCTTCTATAAATATAACCTTTTGCCTATGCTAAAGGTTTTTGGGCTCGGGCACCCATCAAGGCTGAATGATCACGGCCAAAATGGGACGTTCTCATCTAGACATTATTTGGAGTCAACCTACCAAGTTACAATGAAATCTCTTCATAAATATGACCTGTAGACAGAGCTAAAGGTTTTCGGGCTTCGGGCACCTTTAGCCGTCAAAGTTGCCCAATCATGTCCCAAAGGGGACGTTCTCATCTAGACATTATATGAAATCAACCTACCAAGTTACAATGAAATCCCTTCATAAATATGACCTGTAGACTGTGCTTAAGGTTTTCGGGCTTCGGCAGCCATCATGGTTGAATGATCGCAACCAAAGGAGACAATCTCATCTGGGCATCATCTGGAGTGATCCTATGAAGTTACAATGAAATCCCTTCATAAATATGACCTGTAGACTGTGCGCAAGGTTTTTGGGCTTCGGGCACTTGTAGCCATCACAACTGACCAATCACGACCGAAAGGGGATGTCATCATCTAGGCATTATATGGAGTCAACCTAATAGGTTACAATGAAATCCTTCCATAAATATGACCTTTTACCTATGCTAAAGGTTTTTGGGCTCGGGCACCCATAAAGGCTGAATGATCGCGATCAAAAGGGGACATTCTCATCTAGACATTATTTGGAGTCATCTTACCAAGTTACAATGAAATCCCCTCATAAATATGACCTGTAGACTGTGCTAAAGGTTTTCGGGCTTCGGGCTCGGGCAGCCATCATGGGTGAATGATCGCAACCATAAGGGACAATCTCATCTGAGCATCATCTGGAGTGATCCTAAGAAGTTACAATGAAATCCCTTCATAAATATGACCTGTAGACTGTGCTCAAGGTTTTCGGGCTTCGGGCACTTGTAGCCATCACAACTGACCAATCACGACCGAAAGGGGATGTCATCATCTAGGCATTATATGGAGTCAACCTAACAGGTTACAATGAAATCCTTCCATAAATATGACCTTTTGCCTATGCTAAAGGTTTTTGGGCTCGGGCACCCATCAAGGCTGCATGATCACGATCAAAATGGGACGTTCTCATCTAGACATTATTTGGAGTCATCCTGCCAAGTTACAATGAAATCCCTTCATAAATATGACCTCTAGACTGTGCTAAAGGTTTTCGGGCTTCGGGCTCCTGTAGCCGTCACAGTTGCCCAATCACGTCCAACAAGGGACTTTCTCATCTAGACATTGTATGAAGTCAACCCACCAAGTTACAATGAAATTCCTCAATAAATATGACCTGTAGACTGTGCTAAAGGTTTTCGGGTTTTGGGCTCGGGCAGTCATCACGGTTGGCAGATCATGCCCAAATGGGGAAATTCTCATCTAGACATCATAAGGAGTCATCCTACCAAGTTACAATGAAATCCCTCCACATTAAACATGACCTGCAGACTGTGCTAAAAGTTATTGGGTTTCGGGCTTGGGCAGCCATCATGGTTGATAGATCATGACCAAAAGAGGACGTTCTCATCTAGGCATTATACAGAGGCATCCTACCAAGTTACAATGAAATCCCTTCATAAATACGACCTGTAGACTGTGCTAATGGTTTTCGGGTTTTGGGCTCGGGCAGCCATACCAGTTACCCGATCACGACCAAATGGGTACGTTCTCATCTAGACATGACCCCAAACCTGCATGTGAAATTTCGTGACGATCAGACAAGAACTGCGGGGTGTAGCCCGTGCTAAAGAAAAATGTGAACAGACGTCACAGACTAACAGACTTCCGCACGCGTGATGGCAATAGCTTATTTTGACTATGTCAAGTTAAGCTAAAAATTGGGTCTTAAAATTGAACAAAACGCATAAAAAACAAAACAATAGGTCGATGAAATCGTCAGATGTGTACCCATACGCGCAACTAGTAGAAAGCTGTATGACGGAGGGCCACCACGGATGCTGACATTATGTACACCATGCAAGGTATGGGTACATATAGAAATGGATTGGAAGAGTGTCTAATTTGATGGATAAAGGGTTAATATCTCCGGATCAGATTTACATAAAAAACTATACAGCACATCAGTAACCTGAATAAATATATAAAGAAACATGACAATCGGATTGATCTTTTTTGAGTTATCTCATGCCAAAGGTATTGGAGGAATTTTCAATTTGAAGGATAAAGGATTAATATCTCCGAATCAAATTATCAGATTAACACCAAAAACTATACAGCTCGGCACATCAGTAACCTGAACATAAATATAAAGTAACTTGACAATCCAAGCAATATTTTTTAAGTTATCGAATGCCAAAGGGATCGAGCAATTTTCAATTTGAAGGATAAAGGGTTAATATCTCAGGATCAAAATAACAGATTTACACCAACAACTATACAGCTCGCCACATCAGTAACCTGAACACAAATATAAAGTAACTTGACAATCCAAGTAATATTTTTCAAGTTATTGAATGCCAAAGGGATTGGAGGAATTTTCAATTTGAAGGATAAAGGGTTAATATCTCAGGATCAAATTATCCGATTTACACCAAAAAGTATACAGTTTGGCACATCGGTAACCTGAACACAAATATAAAGTAACTTGACAATCCAAGCAATATTTTTCAAGTTATCGAATGCCAAAGGGATTGGAGGAATTTTCAATTTGAAGGATAAAGGGTTAATATCTCAGGATTAAATTATCAGATTTACACCAAAAACTATACAGCTCGGCACATCAATAACCTGAACACAAACAAAGTAACTTGACAATCCAAGCAATATTTTTCAAGTTATCGAATGCCAAAGGGATTGGAGAAATTTTCAATTTGAAGGATGAAGGGTTAATATCTCAGGATCAAAATAACAGATTTACACCAAAAACTATACAGCTCAGTACATCAGTAACCTTAACACAAATATAAAGTAACTTGACAATCCAGGCAATATTTTTCAAGTTATCGAATGCCAAAGGGATTGGAGAAATTTTCAATTTGAAGGATAAAGGGTTAATATCTCGGGATCAAATCATCAGATTTACACAAAAAACTATACAGCTCGGCAAAGCAGTAACCTGAACACAAATATAAAGTAACTAGACAATCCAAGCAATATTTTTCAAGTTATCGAATGCCAAAAGGATTGGAGGAATTTTCAATTTGAAGGATAAAAGGTTAATATCTCAGGATCAAATAATCCGATTTACACCAACAACTATACAGCTCGGCACATCAGTAACCTGAACACAAATATAAAGTAACTTGACAATCCAAGCAATATTTTTCAAGTTATCGAATGCCAAAGAAATGGATACAGACGCCGGATGGACAGACGGACGGACGGACAGATGGACGGACAAAGGATGGACGAACGACGGATGGTCACCCCGGATGCCGGCATTATGTGTACCATACATAGTATGGGTACACATAAAAAAATAATTTCTGGATTTTGGTCCAAAATTACCAAGTCCAACCCGGCCCCCAAATTTTCAGTGTAAAAAAAATGAAAGTGTCAATGACACTGTAGCTCAACTTGTCAAGACAAAGACATGTACATGTATAGCATGTGACACAGCAATGACAAACATCTAGGTAATGACCTGATAACAAAGGTACATATAAAGTATTGTAACGGTCTGTACATAAATACTGACCGTTGCCTGTAACAAATGTATAGGTAAAGTATTGTAAAGGTGGGTGACAGTCAGATGCTAAACTAGAAAAGAAATCTTTGTGTCCCAGAGTGGGTCTGACTGAACCCCAAAATATTTGTTCTCATAGCACAGTGATAACAAAGGCACCCCAAAACACACTCGTTCCTGTCCCAAGGTGAAAACAAAGGTACCCAAAACGTTTTGTGAAGATCAGTTCATAAATACGAGCTGTATAGAAGTTGTGACAAAAAACTGATTGGACCTAATTTCAGTACAAAATGGCCACTGGCAGCCATCTTGAATTTTGGACCGTATCCAGAAACACTCATTCTCGTCCCAAGGTGATAACAAAGGTACCCAAGAAGTTTTGTGAAGATCGGTTCATAAACACAGCCTCTACCCTGAGCCGTATTGACATGTGTGCTTACATTGTGTAAGTAGCACTGAATAAATCAAAGTTCATCTAATTTGCATAATTTCTGCACGAGAAAAAAACCCTTACAATATGTGATGTATTCCATGTTACTAAACACTCATACAAAAATTTATTCAAATCAGAACTTTCATACAGAAGTTCTGTACAAAAGACTGATTGCACTAATTTTGGTACAAAATGGCTGCTGGTGGCCATCTTGAATTTTGGACCACACTCAAAAACACTCGCTCTCATCCCACGGTGATAACAAAGGTACCCAAGAAGTTTCGTAAAGATTGGTTCATAAATATGGCCTCTAGTCTGAGCTGTATAGAAGTGGTGTACAAAAAACTGATTAGACCTAATTTCGGTACAAAATGGCCACTGGCAGCCATCTTGAATTTTAGACCGCACCCAGAAACACTCGTTCTCGTCCCAAGGTGATAACAAAGGTACCCAAGACATTTCGTGAAGATCAGTTCATAAATACAGACTCTAGTCTGAGCCGTATTGACCTGTGTACTTACTGTGTGTAAGTCGCACTGAAAAAATCAAAGTTCAACTAATTTGCATAATTTCTGCACGCGAAAAAAACCCGTATTGTATATGATGTATCCCATGGTACTAAACATTCACACAAAAATTTATTCAAATCACCGCTTTCATGTGGAGGTTCTGTGCAAAAATCTGATGGCACCTAATTTTGTACAAAATGGCTGCCATCGGCCATCTTGAATTTCGGACCGGACCCAAAAACACTTGTTCTCGTCCCACGGTGATACCAAAGGTACCCAAGAAGTTTTGTAAAGATCAGTTCATAAATACGGCCTCTAGCCCGGGCCATATTGGCATTTGCACTTACAATGCTGAAAGTAACACCAAAAAACATCAAAATTAGTCTAATTTGCACAATTTACGCACGAGAAAAAAAACCCATATTATATGTGATGTATCCCATGGTACTAAACATTCATACAAAAAATTATTCAAATCAGAGCTTTCATATGGAAGTTCTGTACAAAAAACAGATTTCTGCATCGTCGGTACAAAATGGTGGCTGGCAGCATCTTGAATTTCGGACCGCACCCAAAAACACTCGTTCTCGTCCCACGGTCATAACAAAGGTACCCAAGAAGTTTCGTAAAGATTGGTTGATAAATACGGCCTCTAGCCCGAGCCGTATCCAATTGTTGACTACGGACAGATGGCCAGACGGACAGACGGGCCATGACAAAAGCTCAAATTTGGCTTCGCCAAAGTTGAGCTAAAAATAAAAAAAATTGTCTTAAATTGACCAAAATGCATAAAAAAAAACAAAAAACTCATTTTCGGATTTGGGTAAAAAATTTCTGAGTCCGGACCAGGACCCCAAATTTTCAGCCTAAATATGAACCCAGGGACTTGGCTTGAACAAATTTGAATCTCACCCCCCTAAGGATGCTGCATACCAAATATCAAAAGATTCTTATTGGTAGATCTGAAGAAGATTTTTAAAGAATATTCTTCATACTGCACTAATTTAAACATTTGGGCTCCCATAGAGAGCCCAAATATGGACCCAGGGAAATGATTTCAATAAACATGTGAAACAATCTTCCAAAGATGTTATATGTGAAATTTGAAAGCTTTTGCAGCAGTGGTTTGGGAGAAAAGTAGTCTTAAATGTTTTTCCCATTACCCACCGTGTTAAACAAGAGGCCCCAGGGGGCCCGAGGGCACTCACCTGACATGGTACTCTAAATATCAAACCAGGGACTTGACATGAATAAGCTGCATACGCCCCTCCTAAAAAAAGCATATACCAACTAGATGAAGCAATTGTGCACACACGATACACAGGATTTTCCTTCTATTTTCAGTTCCTGCTCTTTTACATCCCAAAATTGAGAAAAACACATGAAAAACAGATTTTGTTTATTTCTGTTCGGAAATTTTCGAATTCCCAAACAAAATATTTTCAGACTAAAATTTTTTTTTCTTCTTAAAATTGACCAAAATGCATAAAAACCAAAAAACTAATATCTGTATTTTGGTCCAAAATTTTGACTAAGTCCCACTTGACCGAAATGCATAAAAAACCAAAAAACTCATTTCCGGATTTGGGTCCAAAATTTCTAAGTCCGGACCGGGATCCCAAATTTTCAGCCTAAATATGAACCCAGGGACTTGGCTTGAACAAACTTGAATCTCTCTCTCTCCCCCCCTCATATATCAAACGATTCTGATTTGTGGATCCGAAGAAGATGATTTTTAAAGAATATTCCTCATATTGCACTAATTTGAACATTTGGGCTCCATAGGGAACCCAAATATGGACCGAGGGATTTGTTTCAACAAATATGTGAATCAATGTTCCAAAGATGTTATATGTAAAATATGAAAGCTTTTGGAGCAGTGGTTTGGAAGCAAACGATTCTTTAATTTTTTCCCATTGCCCACAGTGTTAAAAAATACTGACTCAGCATTTTTTAAAAGTCCCCAAAAAGTACCTTATGACAAAACCAATGGCAATTTTATTTTACCATTCTTTTCTGTTGGTCCCAAGGAAGCCTCACACCAAATAAAAATTCTCAGTGCCGTACAGTTTTGGAGATATGGACGTTTTTGTTTTTTTTCTATTTTTGGCTCCTGAGGTTCCCATGGCACTGCAGAGAAAAAATTTTTGGCATAAATCAAGTACTTATAACCCAATAATATATCATATTAAATCTGGTTCAAATTGGCCTCTCGGTTCAGAAAATAGAAATTCTGGGCTGGGCAAAAATTCTTGCCCCTCTCAGAACAAAGGCAAATATTGCCCGTCAAACTTCTCTTGAACAAACTCGAGTCTACACCTCAAATGGAAGCTGCATACCAAATATCAAGTCTCTGCTACAGCTGGTTCATGAGAAGATTTTTAAAAATTTTGTGAATTTTGGCCCCACCCCCCCTCCACAATATGAGCAGAAACCCAATTTGAAGAAAAACCCAAATGCCCCTATATAACCGCTACCCATGTGAATTTTCATTGAACTGCAGCCAGTGGCTTAGGAGAAAATGACCCAAACACCACCTTCACGACGTACGACGGATGACCGACAAAAAGTGATCAGAAAAGCTCACCCTGACTTTCAGTCAGGTGAGCTAACAAGTCACAAAATTTACTGTAGATATATTTGTGGTCGGAAAAGACTGCCTCTATTGAGCTCATTGACAGTGTCCTTTATAGCGTTGTGGTAGAATGATATTTCAACTACTTATTCGGTTTTTGCCGATGTGAATTTCTCTTTGGTACTATCAGTAAATCTCTATCAAGTCAGATACCAAATACTGAACTGATGCCGAGGTATACTCCCTATAAATACCAAAACCGATACCAAACCCAAAATTCCGATACCGCCCTTCTCTACCAACTCACAAAAGCATTACCAAACTTTGGATCCTTAAAGATAACCTGTTTATGAAGTAGAAATACTGTATGCCAAACTAAACTAAAGTTATGACATGGAAATTGAAATTCTATTCGTAGTCAGTTACCTGCCTTTACAATTGGGCTGTTGACCCCAAAATCTATCCCAAACAATCATGCCTCATAGACAACCTGTGCATGACATCTGAGAGTTGTACATCAAGAGACACTAAAGTTATTGCATGGAAACTTAAATTCTATTATAGTAGGTGACTTTGACCTGTGACCCCAAAGGCAATCCCAAACATCGACCAGTGATGGGCAGCCTGTGTGTGAAGTATGAGTGCTATAGGTCTAATAATAGAGGTTAATGCCTGGAAATGGAGATCAACAGGTGCACTTAGTAGGATCGTCATAGTAAACAAGTGCAATGACAAGGGTGGCTATGCCTCTACCCCCACTGCCAAGCATTAGTTTCTAGTCATTTAACTTTGTTGATATTGAATTAATAAATGTTTTTTCTTAGCTCCATTAAACATACAGCAGGCCATCAAATGTGTCCAGAGGACACTGAAGCCCCTGCTTTATGATAAACTACATTTAGTGGTTAACAAAGTCCAAAAAAGGTGCCATAACTCAGATTAAAAATTATCGCACCACTCACAAAATCAAACCTGTCTAGTATATTGTCTACAATAAGATATATTCCAAGGTGGATTGAACCATAACTCAAGTTACCATCCGGAAACCAATATCAACATGCCTTCTAAGTCAGAAAAGGTGCCTTAACTGAGCCAAAAAATATCGGACCAAGCCGACTATCCCAATCTGTATTATGTGGCAATAAACCTGTGTTTACAATTTTGTTTAATTTTGTTCAGTCAAACTAAAGTTATCGTCTGGAAACCAATATCAGTATGTTTCCAAGTTGGAAGAGGGCCATAACTCTGGTAACAAGAGCACTGCCTAGCGGGGCAACATACGCCTGTCAAAATTGGAACATGCACAAGTTTCTCTGGGGTAAAGTTTGAAATTTTTGTTGACTCGACTATGTCTGCCCCCCCCCCCCCCCCTCCAATCATTGCCCATTCCCCTGCCCTGTCTGGGGTAAAGGGTAATTCACCTGTTTACACATTTTCATATTAATCGATCCGAGGTCTTCACAAAATAAATACAAGGCTGCTGTAGAAGATTCTCCTCCCCGTTTACAATGGTAGTGTCCATTCATTGACAGGTTAACTTCATTGATAACAACTGACAATAGGTGGCGCCAAGGAAAAGGACATTTTGAGGATCACAATAGCTGTAAACGGCGAGGATTCTCATCATTTAAAAATAAAATGGTGTTATCTGCTCCTGTCACGTGCACAATGGCAATTGATGATCAACATGGGATCAAAGTTTGAACAATAAAGCAAGTAAAATGTTGGAGTAGGCGACACACTAGTGTAATGTTTCAAGTACTAAAAGGGGGCATAACTCTGGAAATACAAAACAGTTTGAACAGTATAACATGTAAAATGTTGAAGGAGAAGGCGACACAGTACTGTAATGTTTAAATTACTAAAAGGGGCATAACTCTGGAAATACAAAATGGAGTTACCTGCTCCTATCACATGCACAACGGCAACTGGTGATCACCATGTGTGTAAAGTTTGAACAATGTAGCATGTAAAATGTTGAAGGAGTAGGCGACACAATAGTGTAATGTTTTAAGTACTAAAAGGGGCATAACTCTGGAAATACAAAAGAGTATTACCTGCTCTTGTCACATGCACAACAGCAATTGATGATCAACAGGTGTACAAAGTTTGAACAATGTAGCATGTAAAATGTTGAAGGAGAAGGCGACACAATACTGTAATGTTTTCAAGTACTAAAAGGGGCATAACTCTGGAAATACACAATGGAGTTATTTGCCCTTGTCACATGCACAACGGCAATTGGTGATCACCATGTGTGCAAAGTTTGAACAATATAGCATGTAAAATGTTGAAGGAGTAGGAGGCACAATACAGTAATGTTTTAAGTACTGAAAGGGGGCATAACTCTGGAAATACAAGAGAGTTACTTGCTCTTGTCACATGTGCAATGGCAATTGGTGATCAACATGTGTGCAAAGTTTGAACAATATAGCATGTAAAATGTTGGAGGAGAAGGCGGCACAATACTGTAATGTTCAAGTACAAAAAGGGACATAAGATGTCAGTATAACAAATAATCAGAGTTGTTCACTATTTATTTATTGGGGTTTAACGACACTTTCAACAGCCTGGGTTACCTCGTGTCGGACAATTTGACGGGTGGAAGAAGCCGGAGTACCCATAGAGAAAAGGCGAGCAACTGTCAGACTCCCCAACTCCACACACGCAGGGTTAGCATTGGTTGAAAACAAGTGCACCATCAACGTGCAGTATGCCTTAGTACACAACGCCACTGTGCCCCCCCTCCCCTCCCAACCATGTGGGCAAATGGGATTACGTGTCTTGCCCAAGTACACAACGCGGTTGCCACAAGGGTGATCCGAAACCAAGGACCTCTCGGCTTGCAGCCTGCATCTTTAACAACTGAGCCACCGCACTCCCGATTTGTTCCACTGGTTTTCAGATTTGTATGGCTTTAGTCACATCTTAACCCTTCAGGGCCTAATTCCAACTTTGATCCTATTTTTTGCAATAGAACAGGTGCCCCTACATGCAGTCTTTGAGTTAACTCACAAGTTACATTCCAAGCACCTTGGTAGTTGTTTTTAGGCAAGTCTTGGCTGCCTATGTATGCAGCCAAGACTTGCCAAAAACAGCAGCAAAGTCACAGGATGTAGATTGTCAAATTAAACTGTCAGATAAAAAAAATAATTAAGATATTTTCGATTAGATCTGAAAAATAGAAGTAAATAACATTTTTTTTAACCCTTAAAGATCTAAATCAACTTCAACCACATTTTTCTGCAACAAAACAGCAGTCTTTAGGTAAACTTTGCCATTATATTCCAAGTACCTTGGTAGTTGTTTCCAAGCAAGTCCTGGCTGTCTATAGAGTATAGACATGCTTAGAAACAACTGCAAAGTTACAATACTGAAGTGTAGGAAAAACTGATAAAGATCTTCCAGCCTTTAGAGGTTAAAATAAAGCAGAGCACTGAATACTGAGTTAGTATCTTCACCAGTAATACACCTGTCAATGAAGCCATATTGACAACATTCCATGTTTATTTTCTTTCTGTCTCAGAACATTTTGGCCATCTCATGATCTATGTAAATGTGTATTTAGTTAAATCTTCAGTTATAAATAAAGTTTTGTTAGTGGAAAGAATGTTATATTGCTGTCAACTATAAACACATTTATGGCAATTTGTATTCGGGTTACACCGAAGAATTCACTCTTCAATAAGTGTTTGATATAAACTAGAGATGGGCGGTTTTCAAATTTCATGTCGGTTCTGGTTTCAGTTTCATTCAAAGAGTTGGGTTTTCGGTTTCGGTTTTCAATGTACAAACATAATACATTTCATTTGCATATAAGATGTATTTGGCACCAGTCAGTGTCACAAGAACTCCCTTTCCAGGGCAACGCCCGTGTAATAACCTTTACCACAACTCTGATTTCTTGAGCACAATGTATTTGCATAAATCATCTCAAGAGTTTCAAGTTTGAGAAAAGTGTTTTTTGCCTCGAGTCTGTTGCAAAATTACCCCCCCCCCCCCCCCTCCCCAAATACCTGTGTTTAGGGTAACCAGACACACCATAAAAAATTATGCCAGCTTTAAAAAATTTTATAGACTAAATGTTACTCATATAGGACATTGTAACCCTAAATTTCCATACAACTTCAACTGTAATTTTGATGCTGGCTTTGGAATTCAAGCTTTCAAAATTATGTGTAGAAATAAATATATTTATCATTATAAATGTGGAACAAGTGAACATGTGTGACAAGTTGCAGTTCTGCAAAGGAAACAGATAAACAGATGAACGTTTAAAACACGATGTGCAAGAAGTAATTTTGTCACCTATTTTCGCGGTAAATGCCATGCTCGAACACAATACCAATTTGTGCAGCTGTTCTGAAAAAGGGGTATTGGGACTCTGAAGTGTGAAAACAAGGTTAACTTTAGGGTGTTTCTCTCTTTATTCTGAGAAGTGAAGACTTAGAGTTTTTCAACACTGAAGATGAAAATGGCAACAACAGTTTTTTTGTAATTGTTATGGTTTCAGTAACAAAACAAAACCAAATTTTCAGTTAACTGCCCATCTCTAATATATACAATGTGAGATATATGTTTAGGGTATTCAAAAAGATGAATGCTGAATCAGACAGCACAAATTCTGACAATCAGGACAAATAAGACCAAAATTCACATCCAGAAAGGCTACTCACATGGTCTACTCGTCCTTGACATTGTAATAAAATAACTTCTAGTAATTTAGCAGCATGACACTCTGCATCTTCTCCTACATCTGGAGAGGTTATCACCTTCAAAAGAAAAAAAAATGTTTTTAGTGTCAGTTCAATAAAACTGCAAGAAAATTAAAACCACAAAACATACATATATATATAAATTTTATTACGGTGTGCAGTTTCGAAATTTCAATTTGCTTTTCTCATTTTATTAACTGGTTGAGTGCTGAAAGCCCATTTTGGGGCTTTATTCTCAGCTACAGGTCCTGCATATTAACTGGTGGAGTGCTGGAAGCCCATATTTACACTTTACTCGAAAGTGCAGGTACCACAACATAAAGGTGCCATACTCAGTGAATATATTTTATATTATCTCGGAAGTAAAATTATTTAGTCTGTACTGATTTGGTTTGTTGCAATTTATGGGAGAGTGCCTACAGGCACTTTCCCCATGAATTGTAACAAGACCAAGACATGTGAACAAATTTTGATAATCAAAAATAATTTTGCTCACTACCAGTTAAAAGCTTCATATTCTGTGGATGTGCATCGCATTATCTTTGAAGTGAATTATTTCATCTCCATGGATTTGCCTTGTTACAATTTATGGCAGAGTGCCTGTTGGCACTCTCCCATAAAAAGTAACCAGGTAAAGACACATGAACAAAATTTTGCATCTTAGCACTCTCCCATAAAATGTAACCAGGCAGAGTCATGAGACCAAATTTTTACAACTAAAAATAATTTGGCATTCTACCAGTTAAATGGATGAAATCAATCAAATAAAAGCATGTTTACAATCAATTTGTGTTGTTATATTTAATTTTTTGGGAATGTGGTGGTTCAGTGGTTGACGAATTGGACTTGAAACCCGAAAGGTCCACAGTTCGATCCCCACCAGGGGTACATGTGTTATGTCCTTGGTCAAGGCACTTAATCCCGATTGCCCACTTGGGGGCATGGTGGTGATGCTGTGTACTAAGGTGTACTGCACATTGGTGGTGCACTTTTCTTCAACCACTGCCAACCCTTCCTGTGCGGAGTTAGCATGTTGGAGAGCCTGACAGTTGCCCGCCGCTGCTCAGGGTTTCTCTCTGGGTACACTAGCTTCCTCCACTCATAAAAACGGTCCAACACGAGGTGACCTTGGCTGAAAAAAGGTGTGGTTGAACCCCAATAAAAAATTTCTTTTTAATTTTTCATGTATGCAAGTATCACACTGCCTTAAGGTGACTTGTGATATAAAAGTGGAATTCAACCTGCTTACTGAACACTACTTAGTATAGGATTAACACCCTCGGTTTTTGTGATGTCTTGTTAGTTCGTCATATGATGTTGCCTATTTTGACAAACTTGTTAAGTGTGCCAAGCCGAGTATCTTGTCAGTCACAGAGAGACAGCATTGAGACTCATTGGATAAACAGCATCATGACTCTTCAGGTCAAATCATAGTCAAGTGCTGCATCAGCCGGTGTGTAAGTTATATTATGGTTGTTAAAAATTGAAACCAAAGATGGGCCATGTCTTGAACATCGGTGAGTGGATTACACGGCCAAAATTCTGCCAAATTTTAAGTGAATATAAGTGGATTATTGTGAAATAGAACTCAGATGAATCCTCGGAATTAGTCTGTAAAGCAACCTGACAGAACATCTCCAGGATATATCAAAATATGAAAATGAATTTCCAGCATGATTGTCAAAATGGACAGAATGGACATTGCTTTATGGAAATCACCCTAAGCTTTTATTATGCATGCTTTTAATGAGGTAACTATTTTTTCTTTATTAAAAAATAAAATGTCTCACTGAAGATTGACTCATTTAATTTCTGAAACTGTCAACATCGGTAGGTGGCCTTGTTTTCGGTCATGTGCAAGCCCGTCAATAATTATCTAAACAACTCCCACAACGAAATTTGTCTCAATCAGATTCAATGGTTAAAATCAAGTTGAATTATTTTTTAAATCTTTTTCTAGTATACTTGCAGCTGTGTTAAGTCACACTCTCCAAATTTTTCAACTAAATTGCCCACATTTACATGTAACTGTTGGATAAGTAGCAGTGACATTCAACCAGTGATCACTTCAAGTACTCTCAGTTGCATAATTAAAGAAACTTGTACCAGCAATTTGAAAGCTGAAAATTATGGGAGTGCCTCAAATTCAGGGAATGAATACTTTGACACAATTGTGTATATAATCTCATGTTTTCGTGTGTAAGTAATAAAATTACTCACAAAATCATCTTAGGGATTATTCATTTTATTTATTCTACCCACCTGAGAAACAAATAAAACCTGGAGCAAAGTTGATCAAAATTTCCATCAACACTGTCATTGTGAACTTTGAACTTATGAATATTAATAAGCTGTTCGATGGCAATAAAGACGTGGGTAAACAAACACCTGTCAGGTTTGGTACCAGTTTAAATGAAAGTGTCAATGACACTGTAGCTTAACTTGTGTGTTGTGTTTGATGAAAAGGATAATGTTCAATGTTTATGAAAGGATTATGAAATAAGACAAGAATTGTGATAATTGGGAATATGTTCATTTCTGTTCTCTGTATGCTATGTTTATGATAAAAATAATATGAGGTGTACACTGTACTAAAGAGCTGAGGGGTGGGTTAATATGACCTCACAGTTAATGTATGTGGCCCGCACAGTTAACGTATATCAACAAAAATTACCAAGTTACAGTGAAATTATTCCAAAACGAGTCATCCTATCAAGTTACATTAAAATCCCTTCATAAATATGGCCTGTAGACTGTGCTAAAGGTTTTCGGGCTTCGGGCCCCTGTAGCCGTCAGTTTCCCAATTGCGTCCAAAGGGGACGTTCTCATCTAGACATTATATGAAGTCAACCTACCAAGTTACAATCCCTTAATAAATATGACCTGTAGACTGTGCAAAAGGTTTTTGGGCTTTGGGCTCTGGCAGCCATCATGGTTGAATGATCACAACCAAAAGGGGACATTCTCATCTGGGCATCATCTGGAGTGATCCTACAAAGTAACAATGAAATCCCTTCATAAATATGATCTGAAGACTGTGCTAAAGGTTTTCAGGCTTTAGGCTTGGGCAGCCATCATGGTTGAATGATCGCAACCAAAAGGGGACATTCTCATCTGGACATCATCTGGAGTGATCCTATGAAGTTACAATGAAATCCCTTCATAAATATGACCTGTAGACTGTGCTCATGATTTTCGGGCTTCGGGCACCTGTAGCCATCACAGTTGACCAACCACGACCAAAAGGGGATGTCATCATCTAGGCATTATATGGAGTCAACCAAACAAGTTACAATGAAGTCCTTCCATAAATATGACCTACAGACATGCTAAAGGTTTTTGGGCTCGGACACCCATCAAGGCTGAATGATCACGACCAAAATGGGATGTTCTCATCTAGACATTATTTGGAGTCATCCTACCAAGTTACAATGAAATCCCTTCATAAATATGACCTGTAGACTGTGCTAAAGGTTTTCGCGCTTTGGGCCCCTGAAGCCGTCACAGTTGCCCAATCGTGTCCAAAAGGGGACGTTCTCATCTAGACATTATATGAAGTCAACCTACCAAGTTACAATGAAATCCCTTCATAAATATGACCTGTAGACTGTGCTAAAGGTTTTCGGGCTTCGGGCTCAGGCAGCCATCATGGTTGAATGATCGCAACCAAAGGGGACAATCTCATCTGGGCATCATCTGGAGTGATCCTGCGAAGTTACAATGAAATCCCTTCATAATGACCTGTACACTGTGCTCAAGGTTTTCGGGCTTTGGGCACCTGCAGCCATCACAGTTGACCAATAGCGACCAAAAGGGGATGTCATCATCTAGGCATTATATGGAGTCAACCTAACAGGTTACAATGAAATCCTTCCATAAATATGACCTTTTGCCTATGCCAAAGGTTTTTGGGCTCGGGCACCCATCAAGGCTGCATGATCACGATCAAAATGGGACGTTCTCATCTAGACATTATTTGAAGTCATCCTACCAAGTTACAATGAAATCCCCTCATAAATATGACCTGTAGACTGTGCTAAAGGTTTTTGGGCTTCAGGCACCTTTAGCCATCACAGTTGCCCAATCATGTCCAAAAGGGGACGTTCTCATCTAGACATTATATGAAGTTAACCTACCAAGTTACAATGAAATCCCTTCATAAATATGACCTGTAGACTGTGCTAAAGGTTTTCGGGCTTCGGGCTCGGGCAGCCATCATGGCTGAATGATCGCAACTATAGGGGACAATCTCATCTGGGCATCCTAAGAAGTTACAATGAAATCCCTTCATAAATATGACCTGTACACTGTGTACAGGTATAATCAACATTTATTTAAATGAAAATAATTTATTTTTTCTTCAGTAGACACAGCAGCTTGTGACAAATATGTCTCACGTCAATAAAATCCCAGAATGTTCTTTCACTGGTCAGCTTCAACACTGTATTTTCAGATTATAAAGTGACGTGTCCAAAGTTACTTTCCGATGCTACCTTTGAAATTAAATGAAAACTCTTTAAATGTTGAATTGGAAATAAATTCAGAAGACTGTACATTGCTTGTTCTTGCTGAACGTCTGGGAAAAGCGACATGTGTAGGGTTTCCTGGGATGTTTGGAAATATAAACCACTGTTTGTTTATTTGTGAGTAACTTGGCTGAGCAGCTGAGTGCTTTGGTACTGAAACGGGAAACTGATTTTTCGAAGAGCTGTGACCAGCAATCCAGCATTAAGCAATGGCTGCAAGTGTGCCGCTGATTTTCCTTTTTGGGAAAACTGAGCAGTCACAGTTGTAACTGTACACTGGAATTTTGTTTCCGTGGCCAAGTTCAAGTCATGTGACATTTATAGCTGGGACACTTGTTGTTCAACTGCAGTGCACAGTGTAAATTTGTGAACACTAGGAATTTCTAGATATGTCTGTCATGAATCTTGAAAACTGGTATTACTTCACTGGAGTTGAAGTGTACCACATCGTTGTGCTGAAGTGTTGAATGTTGTGCTCAAGGACAATATCAACATTATAACTGGAAAACACAACCAGTGTCCTTTGACAAACATCTGAAGTCTTCTTCATGAATATGTTTTCGGTCATCCAATCTGACGCCAAAGAATGTGCTGCTTTATCATGCAACGTAGCTAATGATGAAAAATGAAATAAATTGATATTTTCCCCATTCAGACTAATAGCTAGTTAAAGGCATTTATAAGGTTGATAACTGAGTCAGTAGTGAATTTAAATATTGTTCCTTTCCACGATACAAGCAGATTCCATATTCCATCCATGGTACTCGACAGGATAAAATGCAATACTGATTCATAACTTTCAAATCTGATTTCTGCTAAGATTTCTTAGTTGAATGATTTATTTTTTGCTGTTTAAGGTCAATTTCAGCAGGTGTGTTGTATCATGACTGCAATAGTAAATGAAAGTGTCAATGACACTGTAGCTTTACTTGTCTGTGTGTTGTGTTTGATGAAAAGGATAATGTTCAATGTTTATGAAAGAATATGAAATAAGACAAGAATTGTGATAATTGGGAATATGTTAATTTCTGTTCATTGTATGCTATGTTTCCAATAAAAATAATTTGAGGTGTAGACTGTACTAAAGAATTGAGAGATGGGTTAATGCGGCCCTCACAGTTCATGTATTTGGCCCTCTCAGTTAATGTATGTCAACCAAAGTTACCAAGTTACAGTGAAATTATTCCAAAACGACTCATCCGATCAAGTTACAATGAAACCCTTCATAAATACGGTGTGTAGACTGTGCTAAATGTTTTTGGGCTTTAGGCCTGTGTAGTGATCACAGTTGACCGATCGCAACCAAAAAGGGCCTTCCTCATCAAGACATTATACAGAGTTATCCTACCAAGTTACAAAAATCCAGCAAGAGGATCACAGATCCAGAAGTCGAGTTTTGACATTAAATTCTGAAAAAATGCCGCTCAGGATCAGCGATCCAATGTCGAGTTGTGACAACAGTTCCTCGCACCAAGGCCAACACACCTATGAAGTTTCATGACTCTAGGTTGAACCACTATCAAGTTCTCATCCGGAAACCAATTGTTGCGATATACTATGTTCAAGGTCACTATGACCTTGACCTTTGACCTGGTGAGTCCAACATCAATAGGGTTCTTCCTCGCACCAAGGCCAACACGCCTGTAAAGTTTCATGACTCTAGGTTGAACCACTATCAAGTTATCATCCGGAAACCAATTGTTGCGATATACTATGTTCAAGGTCACTGTGACCTTGACCTTTGACCTGGTGAGTCCAAGATCAATAGGGTTCTTCCTCGCACCAAGGCCAACACACCTATGAAGTTTCATGACTCTAGGTTGAACCACTATCAAGTTATCATCCGGAAACCAATTGTGCGATATACTATGTTAAAGGTCACAGTGACCTTGACCTTTGATCTGGTGAGTCCAAGATCAATAGAGTTCTTCCTCGCACCAAGGCCAACCCACCTATGAAGTTTCATGAATGTAGGTTGAACTACTATCAAGTTATCATCTGGAAAGGAATTGTTGCGATTTACTATGTTCAAGGTCATGTTGACCTTGACCTTTGACGTAGCAAGTCCAAAATCAATAGGGTTCTTCCCCTCACCAAGGCCAATCTACCTATGAAGTTTCAGGAATGTGAGTTGAACCATTATCAAGTTATCATCCAGAAACCAATTGTTTAAGATTTACTATGTTCAAGGTCACTGTGACCTTGACCTTCGACGTAGCATGTCCAAAATCAATAGGGTTCTTCCTCCCCCCAAGACCAACCTACGTATGAAGTTTAATGAATGTGAGTTGAACCACTATCAAGTTATCATCCGGAAACCAATTGTTTATGCCCGCCCGCCCACCCGCCCGCCCGCCCGCCATTCACCAAACTATAAGTCGAGTTTGACTTCGTCACAACTCGACTAAAAATAAGCTTATTATAGTAACAGTGACCTTGACCTTGGAGTCCCAGACTCCGAAATCAGTAGGTGTCTTCCCTTCCTATAGGGTAACCTCTGGTATAAGTTTGGTAAAGGTGCATCAAATAGAACTAAAGTTATTACCCGGAAACCAATTCGCTGCCCGCCACTTCATCAAACTATAAGTCGAGTTTGACTTTGTCAAAACTCGACTAATAAAATCCCTCCATATTAAATATGACGTGTAGATTGTGCTAAAAGTTTTTGGGTTTAAGGTTTGGGCAGCCATTATGGTTGACAGATCAGGACCAAAAGGGGACACTCTCATCTAGATATTGTACAGAGTCATCCTACCAAGTTACCATGAAATCCCTTCAGGAATACGACCTGTCGACTGTGCTAAAGGTTTGTGGATTTTTGGCTTGGGTGGCCATCATGGTTGCCCAATTGCGACCAAAAGGGGATGTCCTCATCTAGACATTATACAGAGTCATCCTACCAAGATACAATGAAATCCCTTCATAAATGTAGTCTGTGCTAAAGGTTTTGGGCTCAGGCAGCCATCATGGCTGAACGATCGCGACCAAAAGGGGGCGTTCTCATCTAGAAATTATCTGGAGTCATCCTACCAAGTTACGATGAAATCCCTTCATAACAGGCCTGGCATTCTTAAAAATGCAGGAGGGCTAAAAATCGCTCTCCTCACATGGCCAAGGGGAGCGATTAGCTCTCCTCAAGCTTATAAAAGCTAAAAACGGCAAAATGAAGTTGTACTATTAATGAATTCTGCCTAGTGGGCTTTGTACATTTTATTTGGTGCTGCTAACCAGGTAGTCTCTGTGAGACAACTACACTGCCCTCCCCCACCCCTCCGGGCCTTGGTAAGGCCCGGAGTTGTGGGAGGGGCAATGTGGCCATATTGCAGAGACAACTAACATATCAGAGATCTGAAAACCTGTGGGTTTTAGGAATAAGCTGTTGTGGTAATCATTATTTTCTAAGGCTAGGAGGGCTATTTTTCGCCCTCCTCAATTTGTTTTAACGCGAGCAGTAGGCGAGCAAATAAATCGCTCTCCTGAAAACGCCAGGCCTGCATAAGTAACACCTGTAGACTGTGCAAGGTTTTTGGGATTTGGGGCTCCTGTAGCCATCACAGTTGACCAATTGCGACCAAAAGGGGACGTTCTCGTCTGGATATTATATGGAGTCATCCTACCAAAGTACAATGAAATCCCTCTATAAATACGACCTGTAGACTGTGCTAAAGGTTTTCGGATTTTTGACTTGGGCAGTCATCACAGTTGACAGATCATGACCAAATGGGGAAGTTCTCATCTAGACATCATACAGAGTCATCCTACCAAGTTACAATGAAACCCCTCCATATTAAATATGATCTGTAGACTGTGCTAAAAGTTTTTGGGTTTTGGGCTTGGGCAGCTGTCACAGTTGACAGATTATGACCAAAATGGGAAGTTCTCATCAAGATATTATAGAGTCATCCTACCAAGTTACCATGAATTCCCTTCATAAATACGACCTACAGACTGTGCTAAAGGTTTTTGGGTTTTCGGCTCGGGCATCTATCACAGTTGATCGAATGTGACCAAAAGGGTAAGTTCTCATCTAGACATGACCTCAAACTTGCATATGAAATTTTGTGATGATCAGACAAGAACTGTGGGCTGTAGCCTGTGCTAAAGGAAAATGTGAACAGACTAACAATCTCACAGACTAACGGACTTCCGCATGCGTGATGGCAATAGCTTATCTTGACTTTGTCAAGTTAAGCTAAAAATCAAACTCAGCTAATTGTTTATAGGGTTTACGATTGCATTTTTGGAACAGTGGTTAGACTTCTTACATTTGGATCCGATTTCACAATGAAAAGTTGCAGTGAGGTAACTGGACAAAACTGATCGTATTTGGCATGTATGCATTTATCAGCAGGGGCTTCATCATCAAATAATTTCTGTTACAGAGGCGATGTTAAAAACAATGTCCTGTGCATCCATTCAGGTTATACAATTTTGACAAATGTCACATGGTACAGAAAAAAACAATCATATATTGGGAGAGTCAAACTAATTAAATTATTTACCAATATCCAATTTTGATTTCCACAGAATAAAATTTTCCCCTTGAGAATCAACTTTTTGACCAGAGATTTTTTCATTTATATATTTATTGAGGTTTAACAAAGCTTTTTTGTCAGCAAGGGTCACCTTGGGTTGGACAGTTTTACGGTTGGAAGAAGCAGGAGTACCCAGAGAGAACTACCAAGCATCGGCGAGTAATATCCGATTCCTTAATGTACCAACTCCATTCAAGCAGGGTTAGCACTGCTGGAAGGCAAGTGCAATATTGATGTGCAGTATGCCTTCATATAGTGTCACCATGACAGCCATGTGGGCAATCAGGATTAAATGCTTGCCCTAAAGACACAATGCAGTTGTCACTGGCAGGGAGCAAAACTTGGATTTTTCGGTTTGAAGTCCAATGTCGTAACCATCGGGCCACCACACTGATATTTGCATTAAGTTTTCTTTAAATTTTTAAATACAAAAGTGCTGCTGTGAAGCAGCTTTGATGGATTTCATGACAAATGTTTTAAAAACTCCTGGAAGATTTAAGAATTACTTTGCAGCTGGTGCAGTAATAGGATACTGTAACATCAAGTGGGAAAGTTAAATAGTTGTCTCCTGTGATTATAAAGACCATGATCCCTACAGTACGAGTGAAGAGCCCAGCTAAATAGTTGCCTCTATGAAAGACATACCTCATAATGTGTATTTTAAGATTTTATAAGGGATAGACACAGAGGGGTGTGTAAGTGTGTGTGTGAGTGGTGGTGCGAGGGGGGGGGGGGGGTGTTGCCTCTATGAAAGACATACCTCATAATGTGTATTTTAAGACTTTATAAGGGATAGACACAGAGGGGTGTGTATGTGTGTGTGAGTGGTGGTGCGGGGGGTGGGGGTAACAATCTCAAATTCTTTATAAAGTACAAAGTGCATTTGAAATAGCCTTTCAAGTAAAATGTGATAAATATACAACTTACTGTTTTACACATGTTGTAAATTGCTTCTAAATAGTCTGGATTTGCTAAGAAAGCTTGTGTGTCTATTATTACATAATTATGCAAGGCAGGCATCATATCTAGAGAAGAAAACAAAACGAAAAAAAATAGTTAAATCTCTATGTAGCACAATGTGAAAAAAAAAACTAGGTTTACCATGAAACTAATTTTTCCATACCTGAAACAATGAAGAACTGATCTACTAAATTTCAAAAAACATCATGGTGATGCAAAAAGATACTCTGCCACTTCCCCTACTGCACCCCAGTCCACACCTGGAATGGGTTAAGGCTTGGATAGATTTTTGTGGTGGGTAGAGAGGAAAAATTAAATTTTCTAACGTTATTTTGATGCAAGAACTTGGAAGTGGCTATTTCTCATTTTGTTTCAAAATGTTTGTAAAAATTATCAGAAGATGATTCTTGATTTTAGATGACAAATTTCCATGATTTGAATCAATGAGAGGATGAATAAAATTCAGTCTTAACCCCCCCCCCCCCCCCCCCCACAAAAAAAGAAACTTTCCAACAAAATTATTGATGTTGAGGCAGTATCCTCACCTTTCTTTGTCCGTGCTACTAGAAATGGGGTGGGTGAGCATGTGCATGGGGGGGGGGGGGGGGGGGGGGGGGTATTTCAGCACAAAAGACTAAACAAGAGGTCCCACAGGGCCTGAAGCGCTCATTTCGAACAGAACACATTATAAACAGAGTCCAAGAATGAGTATACATTAAGCAATCCACCTCCATAGGATACACTGTCAATCCTTGAGTCCCTCAAGAGTGACAAAAATAATCTGGGCCTCATGCCTTTTCTTCAGTTCATCATAATGGAAAATGTAGAGCTCCCCAATGAAGCCCCTAGATACAACCTATGTGGATTAATCTTAGTTACACACCTCTAGAGGGTACTGAATACAAAATTTTTAATTCTTCAGCTACATGGCCAATTCTGGTTCCCATAGAGAGTCCAAATATTAACCTAGGCTCTCGATTTGAACAAAGTTGAATCTGACTTCCCTAGAGATTTTGTGTACCAAATATGAAAACATTCCGACTGTTGGATCTGAAGAAGAGAAATTTTAAAGAAATTTCTTCATATTGCACTAAGTTAAAATTTGGGCTACCATAGTTAGCCCAAATATTAACCTACTGATGTGATTTGAACAAACTTGAATCTGACACCCCAAGAGATGTTGTATACCAAATACGAAAGCATTCTGACTAGTGGATCTGAAGAAGATTTTTGAAGAAATTCCCTCATATTGTACTAAGTTAAATTTCAGGTTCCCACATGGAGCCCAAATATTAACCCAGGTACTCGAATAAACAAACTTGAATCTGTCCCTCCCCCCCCCCCCCCCCCCCCCCCCCCCCCCCCCCCCCCTAGAGATGTTGTATACCAAATATGAAAGCATTCCGACTGGTGGATCTGAAGAAAAAGATTTTTAAAGAAATTTCCTCATATCGCACTAAGTAAAAATTTGTGCTACCATAGCGAGCCCAAATATATGCCTAGGGATCCAATTTGAACAAACTTGAATTATGTCCCCCCCCAGACATGTTGTATACCAAATATGAAAGCATTCCGACTGGTGGATCTGAAGAAGAAGATTTTTAAAGAAATTTCCTCATATCACACTAAGTAAAAATTTGTGCTACCATAGCGAGCCCAAATATATGCCTAGGGATCCGACTTGAACAAACTTGAATCTGTCCCCCCTAGAGGTGTTGCATACCAAATATGAAAGAATTCTGACTGGTGGATCTTAAGAAGATTTTTAAAAAAAATTATCCTCCATTTTGAACAAAGTTAAAACTTGGGCTTCCGTAGGAAGCCCAAATATTAACCTAGAGACTTGGTTTGAACAGTCTTGAATCTGACACTCATAACAATGATGTATATCAAACATTAAAAGATTCTGACTGGTGGTTCTGAAGAAGAAGATCTTTGAAGAATATTCCCCATATTTCTCTAAGTTAAAAATTTGGTCTCCTGTATTGAGCCCAAATATGAACCAATGGGTTTTATTTTAACAAACTTGTATCTGACCTATGAATGCTGTATACCGAATATCAAATAATTCTGATGATTGGTTCTGGAGAAAAGATTTTTAGAATTTTTGCAAATATTCTGACTCGGCATTTTTTCGATGCCCATTACAAAACACCCTAACACAACCAAAGGCAATTTGTTTTTACCATTCAATTCTACTGGTCCTGAGGATGCTTCATACCAAATAACAGCTCTCTGTTCCGTGCTGTTTAAGACACATTGGCATTTGAAAATATTTCTATTTTTAGCTCCCAGGGTTCCCATGGGGATGTGGGAATTTTTTTTTTTTTTGCATGAGTCAAGTACTTATTTTTTTTGCATGAGTCAAGTACTTATGACCCAATAATACCACATACCAAATTTGGTTCAAACTGGACAATCAGTTCAGAAAGTTAAAAAATTTATAGTAATTTATATATTTTTTATACTTACCAATGACCCAGACTTAGCTGGTGCTAACTCCAACAAAACCAGGGCCAAACACAAATTTTGCCCCCCAATCCTCAAAATTTGCATCCAAAACAAAAAGAAATCATGTCCTAAAGGACCTCCATAGTACGCCTCTACTGCGCATGCGCAGTGACGCAGTCGTCCCGAAATTGGCGCCAATTATCATTCTTACTGGCAGTGCCTGGTCAGCGCTATGTACTCAGCGGGGAGGCAAGAGTTCCCAACTCCAGGGAGGGCCATCCCCGTCTGGGTCATTGGTAAGTATAAAAAATATATAAATTACTATAAATTTTTTAACATTTTACTGTACCAATGACCCAGACTTAGCTGAATAGTAAACAGGCTGGAGGGCCTAGGACATAGAGGAAAATCCAATAAGCTCAACTATATAGTAAAGAGGTAACCCCTTAAGGAGAAAAGGAGTATTAGGCTTTACATGTATCTTTCTTATTTAATATTAAATTAGAAAGATACACTACCCTTAATAATTGAGCACAATAACATTCATGTTCTCTATTAACATCCAGTATAACCCTTATACTAATTATTTTTAAAGCAAGCCAATAAATAAAGTAGTCCAGAGAATTGAGACTCTTTATAATCATTTAAAAGTGTCCGAGTATTGTATATTAAAGCCCGTTTGACACTTGACATATACAAATGCTTCACACCGAGCTACACTTTAAAAATAAGACATGAATGAAATTAAACATTAATATTACACTTTAAAACCATCCCGGAAGCGACTCAGAAATACTGACTTGGAGGAGGCATTCCCTTGCTTTTCACTATAAAGCAGGTGACCTAAGGGAACACCCGCCCCCCCCCCCCCCCCCCCCCCTTCCCCTTGCCCTGGGTCAAATAGCCCAGAGCGAAGAGGGCAGCCGGACGGAGTCACTGCCGGAACAGAAAGCCTGCATAACTATAGTTGCAACTGTTTAGTGGACGACATTCTGAGCAACAGATAACGGACCTAAACAATGCAGGTCTCCAGAAATGGACTCAATATTTCTGAGATAAAAATTCGTAAATGTGGATGGCTGAGACCAATAAGCAGCCTTCATTAAATCTGTAATAGCAACACTATTAGCATAAGCCCAGGAAGTAGAAAGAGCTCTTACTTCATGAGCAGAAATCTTAAGCACAGACTGCTGAGAAGAAGATAAATCTTCATAAGCAGTACGGATAGTTAACTGAATCCATCTAGCAATAGAATGGACTGAAATGTCCTTTCTATTAGGCATCAAAGACAGAAAGAAACGTTTCCGTCCCTTTCTGATGAACTGAGATCTCTGTTTATAGATACGTAGTGCTCTAACAGGACAGAGTAAAGGCCTACGCCCGTCTGAAGACGGAAGAGCCTTAATAACAATAGGTTCCGGATATTTATTAGGAGCCTGATTCTTAGCTAAAAAACCCACATTAGTAGTGAAGGTGATAGTGTTCCCAACACTACGATAATGAGAATCATCCACCGATAGTGCATGAAGCTCACTGACTCTTCTGGCAGAAGAGAAAGCTAAGAGAAAAGCTGTCTTATAAGATAAGAATTTGAAATCTACTGTCCCAAGAGGTTCAAATGGCTTTTCCTTCAATTTAAGGAGAACCCAAGCTAAATTCCACTTAGGAATTAATCTAAGAGTTCTGGGTCTAATTATCGAAAAGTTTCTAACCAATTTCGATAAAGAGACATTAGATCCAATTTGTAAACTATCATGATGTGCATAGGTATCAGATAACATAGATCTATAACCCTTTATAGTAACAGGCTGCAGTTTGATTTCGTCAAACAAGTATACTAGAAAGTTTGCAATGTCTGGTATAGAGGGATCAAATATATCTACAGAATGATCCCTACACCAACGACGAAAAACCTTCCACTTAGCCGCATAGTTTAGCGAAGAGGAGGTCCTCCTACAGTTAGAAATCGCGTCCACTGCTCGTCCTGTAAAGTGCTTGCCATGCAAGAAGGACCGCACAACGGAAAAACGTGAAGGTTGAGACCTTGCGGGTTGCGATGGAGTTGGCGCGATTTCCCCTGCGAAAGAAGATCCTCCCGTGGAGGAAGCTTCCGCGGTAGGTCCCACAACAGCCACCTGAGTAGATTTATCCACGGTCTCTGTGGCGACAGAGATGCTACCAACAGAATCTTGCATTGAGATTGTTTTATCTTTAGCAATACTTGTTGAATTAACGGCGCTGGAGGATACGCATATCCTATCATTCCGTCCCAAGGGATCGACAGAGCGTCTACTGCAAATGCTCTTGGATCCAGACATGGGGACACATACGTCTGCAACTGATTGTTGAGATGTGTCGCAAATAAGTCTATCATTGGCCGTTCCCATTGGTAGCAAATCTGATTGAATACTTGTTTGTTGAGAGTCCACTCCGACGGCAACAAGCGACCCTTTCGTGAAAGGGAGTCTGCTAGCACATTCAGACGACCCGGTATGTGACGGACCGAAAGAAGAACGTGATGTTCTAACGCAAACAGAAGGATTCTTTCCGTTAGATTGAACAACGGAACTGAATGAGTGCCTCCCTGATTCCGTATATACGCCACTACTGTCGTATTGTCGGATAGGATTTGGACATGAGCATCGTGAATAATGTCCATCCAGTGACGTAACGCAAGCCAAATTGACATCATTTCCTTGATGTTTATGTGCTTGCACAGGAATTGCGGATCCCAAAGACCCTGGCATCTCGAATCCGTTGGGATTAATGATGCATCCCAACCTGTTTGACTGGCATCCGTCATAATGGTAAAACTCGGATCCGGCAACTGCAGCGGAACTCCTTGAGTTAACCACTGAATGTTTGCCCAAGTCTGAATCTCTTGTTTCACTTGATCTGACAAGAGAACGTCTACATCGAGCGAATGAATTTTCACACTCCAATTCTGAGTCAGGAAAATTTGAAGAGGACGTGTGCGCAGCCGCCCCATCGGAATGAGATCCGCGGCGGCTCCGCACAGACCTATCAGTCTCATAAATTCTCTCGCCGTGACTTTGTCTGCGTGCAGACAATAGCGAGCGTAACAACTGACTAATTTCGCTCTGGTTAACGGCAGACGAACGAGATTGTTGTGCGTTTCGAAGCTCATTCCCAGATGAGTGAATGACTTGGACGGCACCAGATCTGACTTCTCCTCGTTTACTATGAAACCGAGACGTCGGAGCAATAGAAGAAGATTCTGAACATCGTTCTGAAGCGTTAACTCGTTGCCGTACCTCTGAAGAATGTCGTCCAGGTAGGCCGACGTTACCGCAGACGAATGAGCTCGGAAGTAGATCATTACCGAGTTCATTACCCGAGTGAAAGCCCAGGGTGCTAGATTCAATCCGAAGCACATGGCCCGGAACTGATACACCACTCCTAGGACTGCGAAGCGTAGATACTTTCGGAATGTCGGATGTACCATGACGTGAAAGTACGCATCTTTGAGATCTATGCTCGTTGCATAATCGTTCACCCGAATACTCGCTCTGACCGATCGAATCGTCTCCATATAAAACTTCGGAGCGACGATCAGCTTGTTTATCCAGCTCAAATCTATGACTGGACGGAACGAGCCGTCTGGTTTCGGAACCAGAAACAGATGGCTGTAGAATCCCAGAGATTCCTGGTTTTCTACGACCTCTACCGCGTTCTTCATTAAAAGAGACTGCACCTCTGATAACAGAGCGTCTCTTTTCTGTGGATTTGACGGAAGATGAGTCCACTTTGGACTTCGAGTTAATGGAGGCTTTCGTTTGAAGGATATCTTTAGACCTTCCGAAGTCACTCCTCTCACCCACGGGTCGTCCGTAATCGACGCCCACTCTTGTGAAAAACTCGACAACCTTCCGCCAACCGGAACGCGATAGAGGTTTAAGCCATCACCTCCTGGACCTGCGAGGCCTGCGGTAGGAGAAACCACGTCTTCCACGACCCGCACCTCGCCTCGTCGACCTCGGGGTGTCCGACCGATTGTCCCGGCCTGAAGGACGTCCCGAACGAGAGTCGCTATCCTGACGGTCTCTCGAATAAGACCAAGAGGACGCACCGGAACCTCTATAGGAACCTCTCTTGGGCGCATTAGACCCAGAAGTGCCTGTCTTATTCGTGTCTGCTGTATCCGACTTTTTAGGAGCGGATCTGAACAACAGAGAATCATTAGCTTTCTTTTTAATTTTATCATAAATAGCGGAAAGCTTGCCGTCAAAGAGAAGTTCTCCTGAGACCGAAGCGACTCTAAGAGAGTTCTTCACCTTAGAATCCACTAGTGTGGATGTAGCTAGGGCTGCGTCACGTCTAACCAACTCCAGATTTGCCACTGAAAGGGCGGAGTTACACGTGGAATAAGCTACTGCCCTTGAAAGAAGTCTTAAAGAGGATTGTATATCCTGAAACTCTTCCCCTTGAAGGCGCAGTGATAACGCCTTAGTAAGGTGATCTGCGTAAGATAAGGCATCTAAATTGGCTCTGTTAGACGCAATAGCTGTTTCCAACACCGCGGTTGGAATAGAAGCTGACGACGGTAATGATAGCTCTAAGTCTTCCGCCTCGTCGTCCATACGCAGAGGAACTCTCGGTATACCCTGTCCTGCCGTGTCGAATTTATTCCTTGCATTAATGAAAGGCAGGTTAAGAGTATTAGCGGACAAGAAACCTGCTTTCCCCGTCCTGGAAGCAAGTTTAAATATAGCGTCGTTCAATAATTCAAATGTTCTTGCAACATTATTGGACTGCGACGGAAACTCGGGAGCGATGTCCCTGAACCGCTCAAAAAATTCAGAGTCCAATGACGCTATAATTCTCTTGTCCGGAAGCGCAGCAGTCTGGCCCGACGGAACAACTTGAGGGAGAAAGTGCCGGATGAAGTCCACGGCAGCTTTATGTTGTTCCGAAAGGGATAGCTCCAATTCATCCGTATCCCTTTCACCATCCGGTCGGACCTCCCGATGTTCCCGGTCGTCCGCCCCCGATGCTTCGGCGGAGCGTACCGACCCAGCGCCGTCGGATAATTCTCGATCCGACACCGTTTCTGTCGGCTGCTGGGATGCTGCGATAAGCTGTGCTATCTGCACAAGAATGTCCGACGTCGAGACCTGCGGAGGCGCAGTCTTTCGCTGCTTCGCCGAGGGCAGCTCCGCATCAGATGGCTCCCGCATACTTTTCCTATGCGAACGTCCGGCGTCCATCGGTCTCGAATCCCTGGCTGCCGGATGGTGTGACCTGGTCGCCGAAGAATCCTTCATCGGCGAAGCTGGCAAAATATCGGAGGTCACGCAGCCAAGGTGCGGTCGTGTGCGCTGACGAGAAGAGGAAGCCTTAACAGTCTCTGCGGACTGCTTATACAACGGAGCGTCCCGAGTGACGGACGTATGCTCCGCTAAAGACACATTTTGTACCACAACATCTGGTCCCAGATGTTGTTGTACGAGAGAGGGACCTCTCTCGCTCGCGGCCCGGCTGGACCTGGACGAGCTAGGAACCGGACTAAAAGGCTTCCTCCGATCTCGTTTACTATCCGCCGTCACTGGGTGTGCATCTATTATGTTTATAGTGCTCGCATCACCCAAAATTTCCTCTTGGACCGCATCGGACGAACCCGGCTGCCGAACCATTCGGTGAATGGACGCTACACCGGGCGAGCTAGCGGACGACATTTGTCTAATCTCCATGAGCACTTTTGCCGCTAGCTCTGAATTCATTTGTGACGACGGACGCACACTTGAAGAAGATAACATGGAAACATCACCCTGTTCTGGTTCCTCTGAAATAGAAACTGAGAGAGTAGAGTGACCTTGTGGAGAAAGAGCCGGCATCGCTCTTTCTCCAGAAACAACATATCGTGACACACGTTTCCAATGTTTCTCATCCCAATGTTCACATATAGGACAGGGATTAATGCGAGAACACTGACTACAATTAATACAATGATCATGAAAGTCAGAGGAAGATTTCTTCCTATTACAATTTGAACAATGTCCCTTCATTGTGAAAGAACAACAATAAGTCCTAGTTACTCGCAAAAACCCCTGACACAAAGATACATAATAACATGATCCATTAATAAATGAAAAAACAATTGCAAAACAAAATAATTTTGAAAAAATATTTTTTCAGAGAAGCCCAAGTTGCTGAAAAGTAACGTTGAGCCCCGATGGATCCGATGGCAAAGTGTGGTCAAAAATTTTAAATTTATATAAAATAATTAATGAGACACTTTCGGATAATATAAATGTATCTTATAATGAGATAAACTACCACAAAGGCAAACAGCCCCCCTCAAAAAAGGCTGTTGCCAATGAAAACAAACAGTGTAAACACACTAGAAAACATGACTCCAGGCACTGAAAAAACTGGCCCGGAATCAGTCATCAATTACACTCTATCTGATGCAAAACAGAGACTCCCAGGGGAGAATCTGTAGAACATCAGATGGAAGATGCAGAACACAAACGTTATACACCCATGGGTGAAAACGTAACTATGGGGAAAATAACAGAAAACATTCTGTAACCAAGCAACTCTCCCAGGAAATTTTAGAAATGAAATTTCTCAAAAATATGCCAAAAGCATGGGAGAATTGCCAGGGGGGACTTTAGAAGGCTAGGGGAGAGGAAACACTGAATAAGCAGTGCAACAATTAGCAAGAATGACAACAAGAGGCCCATGCCTCGAAAATAGGCAACTTAACATAATTTCATCAAAAAAATTTTAAGTACAGCCCTGATTATTTTTTGCCACTTCTTTTTCCTCTCCTCCTTCTATCCTCCTTAGAATCACATTTTCTCCAAAAATTACGTGTCTGGCATCCTTTAAACTGAGATTTACAAGCACAAAGATCAGTGAGATGTTGACTGATGAAGGGCCAAACAGAGAATGATAATTGGCGCCAATTTCGGGACGACTGCGTCACTGCGCATGCGCAGTAGAGGCGTGCTATGGAGGTCCTTTAGGACATGATTTCTTTTTGTTTTGGATGCAAATTTTGGGGATTGGGGGGCAAAATTTGTGTTTGGCCCTGGTTTTGTTGGAGTTAGCACCAGCTAAGTCTGGGTCATTGGTACAGTATAAAAATATAGAAATTTTGGGCAGGGCTAAAAATCTTACCCCTCCCATTACAAAGCCAAATATTGCTTCACGAACTTTGTTTGAACAAATTTGATTCTACACCTCAAAAGGAAGCTCCACAACAAATATCAAGTCATTGTACAAACTGGTTCAGGAGAAGAAGATTTTAAAAATATTTTGGAGCATTTTACCCCCCCTCCCTCGCTGTGGGGCTGGGCATGTTGAGCTGAACAAAAATGCAATGCTCCTTCGGGCCATCACTCACACAAACTTTCACTTGAATTGGCCTAGTGGTTTTGGAGAAGACCAAAACATGGTGTTGACGGATGACAGACAGGCAGATGGTGGACAGACGGACGGACAGATGGAGAGCGATGAGATTAGCTCAGCTTGACTTTGTCAAGATGAGCTAAAAAGTTCTTAATTTTTTATTCTTTCAAAGTGGTATGAAATTGATCAACGTATAAGTACATTACATTATGTATCATACAAAAAATCATATTATTTGATAACTACATTATGAACAGGGATCATACACATGTTTCAAGATGAAATTTCAAACTTTACCAGGATTTCACGTGAATTTTGCAAAACCAGAATGGGATTTCAGGCACAAATCTGGAAAGGAAAGTAGAATTTTTTTTAAGCACCTGGGTCATGGAAGAGTACTGGATTATCCATGAAGAAGATGCTTGAAAAATTATTTTTTTGTTCCCACTACCACATGATACAGAATTCTAACATTTAATATGATAAAATGCAACAGTTCTTGAATGAATCATAAAGACTTATGCAGTTCTCATTCTTTCCATTGAATTGAACTTTACGATGATCTTTAATCACATTTTTGACATGTTTGATAATGGTTTTAATTTTCGTGGGAAATTCCCATGACATTGCAGCCAAACAAAAACACCTGGAAGTCCTGGAAAAATATTGTTCAAATCGATAAACTTTCCGGTTGCCAGCACCCGTACAAACCCTGGAAGAATGAAATGAAGAGTACACCCCCAGATACAGGGAACTCCATGAGCTCTTGTTCATTTTCAATTACTCACATTTCTAAATGTAACCTCTACCTATTGTAAATGGGATATATTTATTTATTATTTATTTATTGGTGTTTAAGGTCACATACTTATGCACAATGGCTAATCGTGACCGTGACAGTTTTACGGGTGGAGGAAGCCGGAGTACCTGGAGAGAACCACCGAGCAACGACGAGCAGCTGTCAGCTCTCCAACATCGTAACTCTGAACTCTGCACCGAAGCACAGGCAGGGTTAGATTGGTTGAAGACATGCGCACCGTCGACATGCAGTACGCCTCAGTACACAGCGTCATCGTGCCCCCATGTAGGCAATCGGGGTGAAGTGCGTAATTGGGATATCTGCTCTCCATTTGTTTAGTCATAGTAAAAGTCAGTTCTGTCAGTTCCCGCAACTGAAGCTATAGACAAATAAGATGAAAACAGGTCAACAGTTTACGAACACAAGCAATTAATTTTACTGAGGGTGGCCATTTTTAATTTTGAAAGATGTCATTAATTATTAGAGATGGGCAATTCACCAATTTTTCTGGTTCAGTTTTGCTATGTTTAGAAGAACAAAATGCCATACTACCACAATCACAAAATGCCACAGTTTTGGTAATTTGACTTTTTCCTACCTTTAGATTTAATCTTGTTTTAGCCAATGGACCATTGGGTTTAACGCACTGGTCCATTGGGCAAAATTCACTTGTTCTTTTCTTTTTACAGGTACCAAGTTTAAGGTAAATAAATGAAAGTGTCAATGACACTGTAGCTCAACTTGTCAAGACAAAGACATGTACATGTAAAGTATGTGACACAGCAATGACAAAAATCTAGGTAATGACCTGATAACAAAGGTACATATAAAGTATTGTAACGGTCTGTACATAAATACTGACCGTTGCCTGTAACAAATGTATAGGTAAAGTATTGTAAAGGTGGGCGACAGTCAGATGCTAAACTAGAAAAGAAATCTTAGTCCCAGAGTGGGTCTGACCAAACCCCAAAATATTTGTTCTCATAGCACAGTGATAACAAAGGCACCCCAAAACACACTCATTCCTGTCCCAAGGTGAAAACAAAGGTACCCAAGAAGTTTCGTGAAGATCAGTTCACAAATATGAGCTGTGTAGAAGTTGTAACAAACAAGAGGCCCCAGGGGGCCTGAGGGCGCTCACCTGACATGGTAGCCTAAATAGCAACCCAGAGAATTGATTTCCACAAGTTGCATCTGCTCCTCCTAAGAAAAGCTGAAACCAAATATCCAAATATTCTGACCAGTGGATCTAAAAAATGATTTTTAAAGAATATTCCTCATACTGAACTAAGTCATAATTCGGGCTCCCACAGGAAGCCCATATATGAACCCAGGGACTTGGCTTTAACAAACCTGAATCTCACACCCCTAAGGATTCTGCACACCAAATATCAAAACATTCCGACTGCTGGATCTGAAGAAGAAGATTTTTAAAGAAAATTCCTCATTTTGAACCAAGTTACAATTCGAGCTCCCACAATCAGCCCAAATATGGACCTAGGGACATGGCTTGAACAAACTTGAATCTTACCCCCCTAAGGATGCTGCATAAAAAATATCAAAAGCATTCATCTGCTGGATCTGAAGATTTTTAAATAAAATTCCTCATTTTGAACTAAGTTGTCATTCAGGCTCCCATAGTGAGCCTAAATATGAACCAAGGGACTTGGCTTGAACAAACTTGAATCTCAGCCCCCTAAGGTTGCTCCATGCCAAATATCAAAACATTCCAACTGCTGAATCTGAAGAAGAAGATTTTTAAAGAAAAATTCCTCATATTGACTAAGTTATAATTTGGGCTCCCACAGGGAGCCCAAATATGGACCCATGGACTTGGCTTTAACACACTTGAATCCCCCCTCCCCCCCAAGGATGCTACTCACCACATATCAAACCATTCCGACTGCTGGATCTGAAGAAGAAGATTTTTTAAGAAAATTCCTCATTTCGAACAAAGTTACAATTCAAGCTCCCACATTGAGCCCAAATATGGACCTAGGGACATGGCTTGAACAAACTTGAATCTCACCCCCCTAAGGATGCTGCATACCAAATATCACAAGATTCTGCCTGCTGGATCTGGAGAAGAAGATTTTCAAAGAAATTTGCCTGAAATGCACTAAGTTCGAATTTGGGCTTCTATAGTGAGCCCAAATATGAATCCAGGTGGCCGATTTGAACAAACTGGAATCAGATCCACCCCACAATGTTGCATACCAAATATCAAAAGATTCTGCCTGCTGGATCTGGAGAAGAAGATTTTTTAAGAAATTTGCCTGAAATGCACTAAGTTCAAATTCGAGCTTCTATAGTGAGCCCAAATATGAATCTAGGGAGCCGATTTGAACAAAATAGAATCAGATCCACCCCACAATGTTGCATACCAAATATCAAAAGATTCTGTCTGCTGGATCTGGAGAAGAAGATTTTTAAAGAAATTTGCCTGAAATGCACTAAGTTCAAATTTTGGCTCCTATACTGAGCCCAAATATAAACCCAAGGGGCCGATTTGAACAAACTTGAATCAGATCCACCCCACAATGTTGCATACCCAATATCAAAAGATTCTGCCTGCTGGATCTTGAGAAGAAGATTTTCAAAGAAATTTGCCTGAAATGCACTAAGTTCGAATTTGGGTTTCTATAGTGAGCCCAAATATGAATCCAGGTGGCCGATTTGAACAAACTGGAATCAGATCCACCCCACAATGTTGCATACCAAATATCAAAAGATTCTGCCTGCAGGATCTGGAGAAGAAGATTTTTGAAGAAATTTGCCTGAAATGCACTAAGTTCGAATTTGGGCTTCTATAGTGAGCCCAAATATGAATCCAGGTGGCCGATTTGAACAAACTGGAACCAGATCCACCCCACAATGTTGCATACCAAATATCAAAAGATTCTGCCTGCAGGATCTGGAGAAGAAGATTTTTGAAGAAATTTGCCTGAAATGCACTAAGTTCAAATTCGAGCTTCTATAGTGAGCCCAAATATGAATCTAGGGAGCCGATTTGAACAAAATAGAATCAGATCCACCCCACAATGTTGCATGCCAAATATCAAAAGATTCTGTCTGCTGGATCTGGAGAAGAAGATTTTTAAAGAAATTTGCCTGAAATGCACTAAGTTCAAATTTTGGCTCCTATCCTGAGCCCAAATATAAACCCAAGGGGCCGATTTGAACAAACTTGAATCAGATCCACCCCACAATGTTGCATACCCAATATCAAAAGATTCTGCCTGCTGGATCTTGAGAAGAAGATTTTCAAAGAAATTTGCCTGAAATGCACTAAGTTCGAATTTGGGCTTCTATAGTGAGCCCAAATATGAATCCAGGTAGCCGATTTGAACAAACTGGAATCAGATCCACCCCACAATGTTGCATACCAAATATCAAAAGATTCTGCCAGCAGGATCTGGAGAAGAAGATTTTTGAAGAAATTTGCCTGAAATGCACTAAGTTCAAATTCGAGCTTCTATAGTGAGCCCAAATATGAATCTAGGGAGCCGATTTGAACAAAATAGAATCAGATCCACCCCACAATGTTGCATACCAAATATCAAAAGATTCTGTCTGCTGGATCTGGAGAAGAAGATTTTTTAAGAAATTTGCCTGAAATGCACTAAGTTCAAATTTTGGCTCCTATACTGAGCCCAAATATAAACCCAGGGGGCCGATTTGAACAAACTTGAATCAGATCCACCTCACAATGTTGCATACCCAATATCAAAAGATTCTGCCTGCTGGATCTTGAGAAGAAGATTTTCAAAGAAATTTGCCTGAAATGCACTAAGTTCAAATTTGGGCTCCTATACAGAGCCCAAATATAAACCCAAGGGGCCGATTTGAACAAACTTGAATCAGATCCACCCCACAATGTTGCATACCAAATATCAAAAGATTCTGCCTGCTGGATCTGGAGAAGAAGATTTTCAAAGAAATTTGCCTGAAATGCAGTAAGTTCAAATTTGGGCTCCTATACAGAGCCCAAATATAAACCCAAGGGGCCGATTTGAACAAACTTGAATCAGATCCACCCCACAATGTTGCATACCAAATATCAAAAGATTCTGCCTGCTGGATCTGGAGAAGAAGATTTTCAAAGAAATTTGCCTGAAATGCAGTAAGTTCAAATTTGGGCTCCTATACTGAGCCCAAATATGAACCCAGGGGGCCGATTTGAACAAACTTGAATCAGATCCACCCCACAATGTTGCATACCAAATATCAAAAGATTCTGCCTGCTGGATCTGGAGAAGAAGATTTTTTAAGAAATTTGCCTGAAATGCACTAAGTTCGAAATCAGGCTCCTATACTGAGCCCAAATATGAACCCAGGGGGCCGATTTTAACAAACCTGAATCAGATCCACCCTCCAATGTTGCATACCAAATATCAAAAGATTCTGCCTGCTGGATCTGGAGAAGAAGATTTTTTAATGTTTTTCCCATTGCCTACAGTGTTAAAAAGTGCTGACTCAGCACTTTTTCAATGTCCCGAAACTGTACCCTATGATAAAACCGATGGCAATTTTTTTTTACCAATTCTTTCTGTTGGTCCTAAGGAAGCTTCACACCAAATAAAAATTCTCGGTGCCGTGCAGTTTTGGAGATATGGGCGTTTTAATTTTTTTCTATTTTTAGCTCCTGCGGTTCCCATGGGGCTACGGGAAAAAAAAAATCAGCATAAATTAGTTACTTATGACCCAATAAGCCCTCACATAAAATCTGGTTCAAATCAGCCTCTCGGTTTGGAAAATAGAAATTTTGGGCGGGGCCAAAAATTTTGCCCCTCCCATAACGACGCCAAGTATAGCCCCACAAACTTCTCTTGAACAAATCTGAGTCTACACCTCAAAAGGAAGCTGCACACCAAATATCAAGTCTCTGCTACTGCTGGTTCATGAGAAGAAGATTTTTTAAGATTTCAGCACACTTTTTGGGTGTGGCCCTACCCACGGGCGGGGCAACTTGATTTGAACAAAATCAAATTGCGATGTCATAACAAACTATTATCTCAAATATCAATTAAATTGGTTCAGCGGTTTGGGAGGAGAAGACGCAAACACCATGTTCACGGACGACGGACGACGGACGCAGGACGACGGACGACAGATGACGGACGACGGACGGTGAGTGATCACTATAGCTCTCCTGACTGAAAGTCAGGTGAGCTAAAAACTGATTGGACCTAATTTCGGTACAAAATGGCCACTGGCAGCCATCTTGAATTTTGGACCGCACCCAGAAACACTCCTTATCGTCCCAAGGTGATAACAAAGGTACCCAAGAAGTTTTGTGAAGATCGGTTCATAAATACAGCCTCTAGCCCGAGCCGTATTGACATGTGCACTTACAGTGTATAAGTAGCACTGTATAAATCAAAGTTCATTTAATTTGCATAATTTCTGCACGAGAAAAAAACCCGTACTATATGTGATGTATTCCATGTTACTAAACATTCATACAAAAATTTATTCAAATCAGAACTTTCATACAGAAGTTCTGTACAAAAAACTGATTGCACTAATTTTGGTACAAAATGGCTGCTGGTGGCCATCTTGAATTTCAGACCACACCCAAAAACACTCGTTCTCATCCCACGGTGATAACAAAGGTACCCAAGAAGTTTCGTAAAGATCGGTTCATAAATACAGCCTCTAGCCTGAGCCGTATAGAAGTTGTGTACAAAAAACTGATTAGACCTAATTTCGGTACAAAATGGCCACTGGCAGCCATCTTGAATTTTGAACCGCATCCAGAAACACTCGTTCTCGTTCCAAGGTGATAACAAAGGTACCCAAGATGTTTCGTGAAGATCGGTTCATAAATACAGACTCTAGCCCGAGCCATATTGACATGCGTACTTACTGTGTGTAAGTAGCACTGAAAAAATCAAAGTTCATCTAATTTGCATAATTTCTGCACGAGAAAAAACCCCGTATTATATGTTATGTATCCCATGGTACTAAACATTCACACACAAAATTATTCAAATCAGCGCATTCATATGGAAGTTCTGTGCAAAAATCTGATTGCACCAAATTTTGTACAAAATGGCTGCCATCGGCCATCTTGAATTTCGGACCGGACCCAAAAACACTCGTTCTCGTCCCACGGTGATACCAAAGGTACCCAAGGAGTTTCGTAAAGATCGCTTCATAAATACGGCCTCTAGCCCGAGCCGTATTGGCATTTGCACTTACAGTGCTGAAAGTAACACCAAAAAACATCAAAGTTAGTCTAATTTGCATAATTTATGCACGAGAAAAAAACCTGTATTATATGTGATGTATCCCATGGTACTAAACATTCATACAAAAAATTATTCAAATCAGAGCTTTCATATGGAAGTTCTGTACAAAAAACAGATTTCTGCACCGTCGGTACAAAATGGTGGCTGGCAGCCATCTTGAATTTCGGACCGCACCCAAAAACACTCGTTCTCGTCCCACGGTCATAACAAAGGTACACAAGAAGTTTCGTAAAGATCGGTTCATAAATACGGCCTCTAGCCCGAGCCGTATCCAATTGTTGACGTACGGACAGACGGACGGACGGACGGACGACGGGCCATGACAATAGCTCAAATTTGACTTCGTCAAAGTTGAGCTAAAAATAATTTGAGGTGTAGACTGTACTAAGAATTAAGGGGTGAGTTAATGTGGCCTTCATAGTTAATGTATGTCAACCGAAGTTACCAAGTTAGAGTGAAATTATTCCAAAACGAGTCATCCTATCACGTCCAAAGTCATCCTACCAAGTTACAATGAAATCCCTTCATAAATACGACCTGTAGTCTGTGCTAATGGTTTGGGGTTCGGGCAGTTGTCACCATGGTTGAATGGTCGTGACCAAAAGGGGACATTCTCATCTAGACATTATCTGGAGTCATCCTAGCACGTTACAATGAAATCCCTTCATAAAAACGACCTGTAGACCGTGCTCAAGGTTTTTGGGATTCGGGCCCCTGTGGCCATCACAGTTGACCAATCCCGACAAAAAGAGGTGATTCTCATCTAGACATGAAATGGAGTCATCCAACCAAGTTACAATGAAATTCCTTCATAAATACGACCTGTAGACTGTGCTAAAGGTTTTAAGGTTTTTTGGCTTGGCAGCCGTCACGGTTTGACAGATCGTGACCAAATGGGTAAGTTCTCATCTAGACATCATACGGATTCATCCTACCAAGTCACAATGAAATCCCTCCATAGTAAATATGACCTGTAGACTGTGTTGAAAGTTTTTGGGCTTGGGTAGCTGTCACGGTTGACAGATCATGACCAAAAGGGGATGTTCTCATCTAGACATTATACAGAGTTATCCTACCAAGTTACTATGACATCCCTTCATAAATATGACCTGTAGACTGTGCTAAAGGTTTTCAGGCTTTGGGCTCGGGCAGCCATCATGGTTGAATGACCGCAACCAAACAGGACAATCTCATCTGGGCATCAGCCGGAGTGATCCTATGAAATTACACTGAAATCTCTTTATAAATATGACCTGCAGACTGTGCTCAAGGTTTTCAGGCTTCGGCACCTGTAGCCATCACAGTTGATCAATCACGACCAAAAGGGGATGTCATCATCTAGACATTATATGGCGTCAACCTAACAGGTTACAATGAAATCCTTCCATAAATATGACCTTTTGCCTATGCTAAAGGTTTTTGGGCTCGGGCACCCATCAAGGCTGAATGATCGCGATCAAAATGGGACGTTCTCATCTAGACATTATTTGGAGTCAGTTACAATATTTGGAGTCAGTTACAATGAAATCCCTTCATAAATATGACCTGTAGACTGTGCTAAAGGTTTTCAGGCTTCAGGCCCCTGTAGCCGTCACAGTTGCCCAATCAGGACCAAAAGAGGACTTTCTCATCTAGACTTTGTATGAAGTCAACCCACCAAGTTACAATGAAATTCTTCAATAAATATGACCTGTAGACTGTGCTAAAGGTTTTCGGGTTTTGGGCTCGGGCAGTCGTCACGGTTAGCAGATCACGTCCAAATGGGGAAATTCTCATCTAGACATCATAAGGAGTCATCCTACCAAGTTACAATGAAATCCCTCCATATTAAACATGACCTGCAGCCTGTGCTAAAAGTTTTTGGGTTTCGGGCTTGGGCAGCCATCATGGTTGATAGATCATGCCCAAAAAGGGACATTCTCATCTAGGCATTATACAGAGGCATCCTACCAAGTTACAATGAAATCCCTTCATAAATACGACCTGTAGACTGTGCTAATGGTTTTCGAGTTTTGGGCTCGGGCAACCATATCGGTTGACCGATCGCGACCAAAAGGGGACGTTCTCATCTAGACATGATTCCAAACCTGCATATGAAATTTTGTGACGATCAGACAAGAACTGCGAGGTGTAGCCCATGCTAAAGGAAAATGTGAGCCGACTCACAGACTAACAGACTAACAGATTTCCGCACAACATCAAGTTATCATCCGGAAACCAATTGTTTACTTTTACTACTTTACTACTGTGACCGTGACCTTTGACCAAGCAAGTCCAAACTTAATAGGGTTCTTCCTCTCACCGATACCAACGTACCTCTGAAGTTTCATGAACATGGGTTGAACCATTATCAAGTTGTCATCCAGAAACCAATTGTTTACGCCCGCCCACCCAACCGCCCGCACAACCGCCATTCATCAAACTATAAGTCTCGTTTGACTTCGTCACAACTCGACTAAAAAACACAAAAAAGGAAAAATGATTCAGTTTGAATGGGGGAAAAAATCTCTGAAATCAGAGAATACTTTGTAAAAGCTCATCCCTGTAACCTCAATAGCAATGAACTATGAATAAATGTGAACACTCAGAAATTTGTATTCAATTTAAGTGGATGTGAACACTGAAGATGAAAATCAAATGTCAGTGGTATGTACTGTACAAACCTGTGAAGTAATCGATTCCATCTTTTTGAAACATTTGATACAACATTCCTAATACCTGCCACATGTGTTGAGAAACTTGAGCACTTGTTAAACTGTATATTAACGACAATACTTCTTCATAGAAATCTGAAGAAAAATTGGTTTGAAGAAAGTTTAATATTATTTTGTACATCAAAAAGTGAAACAAATGAAGTTTTGTAATAAAAATGAATAATTTAACAGAGCTCTACTTTTTCCACTGCACTACACAAGTAACCCCAAATATTATGATTTGAACAAATATAGGGGGTATTCAAATCCAACATGCCGTGAATCAGGCCTGGCATTTTCAGAAGAGCGATTTATTTGCTTGTCTACTGCTCGCCTAATAAAATTAAAGAGGGCGAAAATTAGCCCTCCTGGGCTTAGAAAGTTAAACAATTTATATTAATTTATATATTTTTTATACTTACCAATGACCCAGACTTAGATGGTGATAAACTCCTTAATTCAGGGCCAAACACAAATTTTGCCCCCCCCCCCCCTCCCCCCAATCCCCAAAATTTGCATCAAAAACTGAAAAATACATGTCCTATATGGCCCTCCATACATTTACTCCTCTGCGCATGCGCAGTGTCAAGGAGGTCCCGAAATTGGCGCCAATTATCATTCTTACAACCAGTGCCTGGTAAGCGTTATGTACTCAGCGGGGAGGTATGAGTTCCCAACTCCTGGGAGGGCCATCCCGTCTGGGTCATTGGTAAGTATAAAAAATATATAAATTACTATAAATTTTTTAACATTTTTATACTGTACCAATGACCCAGACTTAGCTGAATAGTAAATAGGCTGGAAGGCCTAGGACATAAAGGAAAATCCAATAAGCTCAATTATGTATAATAGAATATCCTCTCCAGGAGAAAAGAAGAGATAGGCTTTACATGTATCTTTCTTATTTATAATAATGAAGAAAGACACAACACCGATCAGTAATTGAGCATAATAAATAATCAATGATCTCTATTAACATCCAGTATAACCCTTTATACTAATATTTTTAAAGGTAAGCCAATAAATAAAGGAAGTCCAGAGAAATGAGACTGTTTATATTCATTAAAAGTGTCCGAGGATTGTATATTAACGCTCAGTGACACATGACATATACAAATGCTTCACACCGAGCTACACTTTAAAAATATTACATGGATGAGTAAACATTAGCTTTACACTTTAAAAGCATCCCGGTACCGACTCGGAATTACTGACTCTGGGGGAGGTATTCCCTTGCTTTTCACTATAAAGCAGGTGACCTAAGGGAACAACCCCCCCTCCCCTTGGTCAAATACCCCAGAGCGAAGAGGGCAGCAGGACAGAGTCACTGCCAGAACAGAAAGCCTACATAACTATAGTTGCAACTGTTTAGTGGACGATATTCTGAGCAACTGATAACGGACATAAACAATGGAGGTCTCCAGAAATGGACTCAATATTTCTGAGATAAAAATTAGTGAATGTGGAAGGTTGAGACCAATATGCAGTCTTCATTAGATCAGTAATAGCAATACAATTAGCATAGGCCCAAGAAGTAGAAAGAGCTCTTACTTCATGAGCTGAGATCTTGAGTGGCGACTGCTGAGAAGATAATTTTTCATGAGCAGTACGAATAGTTAATTGAATCCATCTAGCAATAGAATGAACCATAATATCCTTTTTATTAGGCATCAAAGACAGAAAGAAACGCTTACGTTCCTTTCTGATGAACTCAGATCTACGTTTGTAAATACGTATTGCCCTAACAGGACACAGTAAAGGCCTACGCACATCAGATGATGGAAGGGCCTTAATAACAGTAGGTTCAGGATACTTATTAGGAGCCTGATTCTTAGCCCAAAATCCAACATTGGTGGTAAAGGTAATAGTATTACCAACACTACGGTAGTGAGAATCCTCCACAGATAGTGCATGAAGCTCACTAACTCTTCTAGCAGAAGAGAAAGCTAAGAGAAAAGCTGTCTTATATGTTAAGAATTGGAAGTCCAATGTGTCAAAAGGCGCTTCTTTTAGCTTAAGAAGAACCCAGGCCAAATTCCACTTCGGAATTAATCTAAGGGTTCTATGTCTATTTATCGAAAAATTTCTAACTAACTTAGATAAAAAGACATTAGTTCCAATCATCAAGCTATCATGATGTGCATAGGTATCGGATAGCATAGACCTATAACCCTTAATTGTGATAGGCTGCAGATTAATCTCATCAAACAAGTATACTAGAAAGTTTGCAATGTCTGGAATGGAAGGATCATAAATATCTACGGAATGATCCCCACACCACTGACAAAAGACCCTCCACTTAGCAGCATAGTTTAGCGAAGAGGAGGTCCTCCTACAGTTAGAAATCGCGTCCACTGCTCGTCCTGTAAAATGTTTTCCGTGCAAGAAGGACCGCACAACGGAAATACAGGAAGGTTTAGACCTTGCAGATTGTGATGGAGGATGCGCGATTTCCCTTGCAAAAGATCTTCCCGTTGAGGAAGCTTCCTCGGCATGTCCCACAACAGACACCTGAGTAGGTTTATCCACTGTCTCTGTGGAGACAGAGATGCTACCAACAGAACCTTGTTTTATCTTGAGCAATATCTGCTGAATGGAGGATACGCATATCCTATCATTCCGTCCCAAGAGATCGAGAGAGCGTCTACTGCAAACGCTCGAGGATCCGGACAAGGTGACACATACGTCTGCAACAGATTGTTGAGATGTGTCGCAAATAAATCTATCATTGGCATCCGTCATAATCGTAAAACATGGATCTGGCAACTGCAGTGGAACTCCCTGAGTTAACCACTGTATGTCTGCCCAAGTCTAAATTTCTTGTTTCACTTGGTTTGACAAGAGGATGTCCGTCTCGAGCGAATGAATCTTCACTCTCCAATTCGGAGTCAGATAGACCTGGAGAGGACAAGTGCGTAGCCGCCCCATTGGAATGAGATCCGCGGCAGCTCCGCACAGACCTATTAGTCTCATGAATTCCCTCGCTGAAACTTTGTCTGAGTGAAGACAATAGCGAGCGTAACAACTGACTAATTTCGCTCTGGTTAATGGCAGACGAACGAGATTGTTGTGCGTCTCGAAGCTCATCCCCAGGTGGGTGAATGACTTGGACGGCACCAGATCCGACTTCTCTTTGTTTACTATGAAACCGAGACGTCGGAGCAATAGAAGCAGATTCTGCATGTCGTTCTGAAGCGTTAACTTGTTGCCGTATCTCTGAAGAATATCGTCCAGGTAAGCCGACGTTACCGCAGACGAATGAGCTCGGAAATGAGTCATTACTTAGTTAATTACTCGAGTGAAAGCCCAGACCTTTCTCCAGGAACAACATACCGTGACACACATTTCCAACGTTTCTCATCCCATTTGAAACACACAGAACAAAGATCAGTGCGAGTACAGAGAGACCAATTAATACAGAGATCATGAGAATCATAGGAAGATTTCCTCCTATTACAATTTGAACAATAATCATTCATTGTGAAATGTAAACAATCATAGTACTCGCACTAATCCTTGAAAATAAAGATACATAATACAACAATCCATTATATTCATTAATAAATAATGATTCGAAAAGAAAAAATTTAAAAAAAAAAAAAAAATTTTCAGAAGAACCCAAGTTCCCAAAGGGAACCCTGAGCCCAATGGATCCCAAAAAAGCCTAAATGTGGACAAAAATTTAAATTCATTTTGAAACAATTAATGAGACACTTACGGACAATAATAATGTATCTTGCTATGAATAAGAGATGCAGAAGACAAATAATCACTATCAGCAGTAACTGTTGTCAACCTAAGCAAGTGTCAACAAACCGGAAACATGACTCCAGACACTGAACAAACCTGGCCCGAAATCAGTTACCAATTAAAACACTATCTGATGCAAAACAGAGGCTTCCAGAGAAGAAACTGTAGAACATCAGATGGTAGATGCAGACCAAATGCCTAAACACCCCTACATGTCGTGTGCGCTGCCCATATGAAGACAGAAATTGAGACCCCACTAATTACACTACGAGGTGGGGTCTCAAAACCCCACCACGTGACTTCAATTTGTCTATAATTAACTTGTGTTTTTTGCAAGTGCGGTAATCAGGTTTATTCTTCCACCAAAAATAGTTTCAGTTCACTGTTGTTTAGTGATTGTTAGGTATTGCACTAAAGTATAAATTGAATACGTATGCTCCATACATGTTTTTTGATAATAAAAAGCATTAATATGGCAGAAAAAACGATCACAATATGGAGTTTGAATCGTGTTTTTAATCTCGCATGAATATGTCAAACTGTGTGATGGGATGTTCGGCTGACGTCGGTTTATCTTTTGATCTCTCAGGCACCGGCTCTTAATTAGATCAAATTTTTTCACAGTCAGTGAAAAATTACTTTTACTTGAAATATTAAAAAAAATAGTTCAATATTTGAAAAAGTTATTAAAAGCTATTGCGATTCCGAATGTTGTTCATCAAAATCGATTCAGAACTCGAGGAATTACGAAAAAATAAATATTATACCGTACTGAAATCATGGATGTGAGTTGGAAAAATTATAACTTGACCAGCACAATATCTGGACATTTCCCCGACGGTCTTTTACCTAACTGTATCTATTGACGGAGAAGAATCATGTTACCGGTACTGAATTTTGAATAAATTGTGGGTTGGGGAGGAAGGGAATCCGATTTACGATTTTAAAAGTTAAGTTCAGAGTGGAATGTTAAAATGTACATGTTGAGAGTGGAATTAACTATAAATAAACTACATTAACGAAAAAGGAATGCTTGTGGTGGCCCTGGGACGTTTCAGCCCAAGACGCTTCGGAATCCATATCTTGAAGCGCCTGCATGCACTAGCAAGGACAACTGGCCAAGATGGGGGCGGGCAGGAGGGGGGGGGGGGGGGGGGGGAGATGGGCAAGCAATCAATGATATAGGCCTATTTGTGCGTGTGGGTTTATGGGAGTCTGGAGTCCAATTGCCTCGTTTCGGGGATGGGGAGTGAGGGACTATTTACTTCACCATTTAGGAGTGGTATGGATGACTGAATCTTACACTGCCAAGACACTGAAATTTTTTATGTGCTGGCTGCACGTAAAAATCAGGGGTGGCGCCAGAAAATCTCCGATAGATGAACTAAAATCTCCTGTCTGAAAGACCTATTTTAATTTTTGGCATTTCAAGACACGTGTGGGGGGACAAAACCAAAAAATTATAATACGAAATTTCGGGGCATGTTTGAGCTAGGGTTATGTGTGGTGGTCTGGCTTGTCGATCGGCATGTCATTATTGAAAAATAAAAAAAATATTATTTTCTTTTGATTTTATTTACATATGGTTATAATTATGATAGCTGAATTAATAAAAAGTAATTGAAAATGTTGATTTGTCTCTTATTTTTTCTCAAGCTTGTCATGTGCAGAGGTGTTAAAACAGATGTTGGTTTAAAGGACAGCTCTGTGCTTTGTCGCGCAACTTAAATGTCATTTCACACCTTGTGCAAGTGGTAGTTTAATCTACTATATTTTATTAATCACTTCAATCCTGACTACTTTAATGTAGTAGTAGTAGTAGTAGAATATTTTATTTAAGTGGCACATTTCAATACACGTACATAATATAGAGTATTTACAAAATATTTATATGAAATCCAGCCTATGGAGGCTTATGAGACACATTTTCATCACAGTAGGTCTTTTTTTACAGTAGTTCATAACCCCTCCCCCCCAAAAAAAACAAACAAGAGACCCCAGGGGGCCTGAGGGCGCTCACCTGATATGGTAGCCTAAACATCACCCCAGAGAATTGATTTCAATAAGTTGCATCTGCTCCTCCTAAGAAAAGCCTCCTACCAAATATCCAAAGATTCTGACCAGTGGATCTAAAAAAAAGATTTTTAAAGAATATTCCTCATATTGAACTAAGTTATAATTCGGGCTCTCACAGGGAGCCCATATATGAATCCTGGGTCTTGGCTTTAACAAACTTGAATCTCACCCCCCTAAGGATGCTGCACACCAAATATCAAAACATTCAGACTGCTGGATCTGAAGATGATTTTTAAAGAAAATTCCTCATTTTGAACTAAGTTACAATTCAAGCTCCCACAATGAGCCCAAATAAGGACTTAGGGACATGGCTTGAACAAACTTGAATCTCACCTCCCTAAGGATGCTGCATACCAAATATCAAAACATTCTGACTGCTGGATCTGAAGAAGAAGATTTTTAAAGAAAATTCCTCATTTTGATAAGTTATCATTCGGGCTCCCCAAGTGAGCTCAAATATGGACCTAGGGACATGGCTTGAATAACCTTGAATCCCCACCCCCTCCCCCCTAAGGATGCTGCATACCAAATATCAAAACATTCCGACCGCTGGATCTGAAGAAGATTTTTAAAGAAAATTCCTCATTTTGAACTAAGTTAAAATTCGGGCTCCCACAGTGAGCCCAAATATGAACCCAGGGACTTGGCCTGAACAAAATTGAATCTCACCCCCTAGCATGGTGCATACTCAATATCAAAAGATTCTGCATGCTGGATCTTGAGAAGAAGATTTTCAAAGAAATTTTACTAAAATGCACTAAGTTCAAATTTGGGCTCCTATACTGAGCCCAAATATGAACCCAGGGAGCCGATTTGAACATACTTGAATCAGATCCACCCCACAATGTTGCATACCAAATATCAAAAGATTCTGCCTGCTGGATCTGGAGAAGAAGATTTTTGAAGACACTTGCCTGAAATGCATTAAGTTTGAATTCAGGCTTCTATAGTGAGCCCAAATATGAATCCGGGGGCCGATTTGAACGAACTTGAATCAGATCCACCCCACAATGTTGCATACCAAATATCAAAAGATTCTGCCTGCTAGATCTGGAGAAGATTTTTGAAGAAATTTGCCTGAAATGCACCAAGTTCGAATTCGAGCTTCTATACTGAGCCCAAATATAAACCCAGGGGGCCGATTTGAACAAACTTGAATCAGATCCACCCCACAATGTTGCATGCCAAATATCAAAAGATTCTGCCTGCTCGATCTGGAGAAGAAGATTTTTGAAGAAATTTGCCTGAAGTGCACTAAGTTCGAAATCGGGCTCCTATACAGAGCCCAAATATGAACCCAGGGGGCCAATTTGAACAAACTTGAATCAGATACACCCCACAATGTTGCATACCAAATATCAAAAGATTCTGCCTGCTGGATCTGGAGAAGATTTTTTAATCTTTTTCCCATTGCCAACGGTGTTAAAAAGTGCTGACTCAGCACTTTTTCAAAGTCCTGAAAAATGTTCCTTGTGATCAAACTGATAGGGATTTTTTTTAACCATTCTATTCTACTGGATAAAAGTAAGCTTTATACAAAATAAGAATTCTCTGTGCCGTGTAGTTTTGGAGATATGGCAGTTTTAAGGTTTTTCCTATTTTTAGCTCCCGTGGTTCCCACGGGGCAATGAGAAAAAAATTTTTTTGCATCAATCAACTACTTATGACCCATTATCATCTCATATCAAATTTGGTTCAAATCGACCTCACGGTTCTGAAAATAGAAATTTTAGGCGTGGCCAAAATTTTTGCCTCTCCCATAACGAAGGCAAATAATGCCTGACAAACTTCTCTTGAACAAACTTGATTCTAAACCTCAAAAGGACTCTGTATACCACATATCAAGTCTCTGCTACTGGTGGTTCATTAGAAGAAGATTTTCAAAAAATTTGGCCATTTTTTTTCCCACACCTCTGCTCAATATGAGCCGAAACCTATTTTGGATAAAAATCAAAATGCCCCTATATAACCACTACTTACATGAAATTTAATTAAAATGTGGCCAGTGGTTTAGGAGAAAGAGGCTCAAACACCACCTTCACGCAGGACGACAGACGACGGACGACAGACGACGGACAAAGAGTGTTAAGAAAAGCTCACCCTGACTTTCAGTCAGGTGAGCTAAAAAAAACCCCAAACCCGAAAAACCAAAACACATGCACGCACACCAACACACACACCCTTGCGGACCCCGCCCCCCCCCCCCCCCACCACACACACGAGTAATATGCAGACATACGCCCACATGCACTTGCATATACTTTCGTGTACTAATTTTCTTTCACCTTTTCTTACTTCCCCCCCCCTTCCCCATCACGTATATCTGTCTCTCTCTATCTCTTTCCTCCTGAAGTGTACTCTCTCGTAGGATGGCACATTCGCAAATATTTTAATTCGGTATCTCGGATTCTCCCTTATACTCACCCACGTATTTTTACATACACACAGGCTTAGCTATTTCAATTGATAATACAAATAACAACAATGTAGAGGAACGTTGAAAAATGTGCAAATGCAAAGAGTATAAAAGTATGTACAAACCCCTACAGAATTGGATGAAGGATATTTGTTTTGGTATGCAAATATCTCCTGTCCACCACCCCACCTCCCTCCCCCTGTGAAACAATCGATAGTTTCAGTCACGAGTGAGATTCTCTTTGGTATCCATTCAAAAACACTATATTTTCTTTTTACTATATCCTTTTTATAAGAATCTTTAATTTCGTAGCCCGACAAGAGTAAGACAGGAAAGAGGATGGGCTGGTTCGAGTTGACTCAATGTCGTAAACTGGTATCACTTCGATCATCAGCCGTGCTCACTTTCATGGCGCAGGAGGCTTTTTCGCCCCCACTTCCCACCCAAGAAAAACACGATTCATCACGTATTGGCCTACAGCTGTAAACAAAATGTGAAATTGGAAACTTAGCGAATATTAGTTGTTTTTCTAAAGTTTGGTTTATTTATTTCCTCGATCAAATCGATTGCGCAAACACAACAGTTTAGTTTCGAAAGTGACGAGGACTTTGTACTTAACCAAATGGAACTGACTGTTCTATTCCCAATTTACAATTTCAAACCACATCGTCGCCGTCTGCCTCCTCCAAATTCCAATTTTAAGATAAAATAAATTGTCTACTACCAGTAACAAACGCAGTTGTCTTGCCAGTTGACGTCACAAGACAGTATTTATTAATCAGCAGAGAAACTGACATGCAAAAGCAATTAAACTAATCGTTAACGCTTGTGACAATGGTGGGACACGGTGTTTTGAAAACTACTGATCAAACACTGCGGTCCACTAGAACTCCACGGTGGAGAACACACCGCGGCGGCATTTTTGTTTCAATCCACGTTGAACGTACTGTAATGTTAGTTATAAGAAACCAAATGAAGTTAAAAGATTAAAAAAATACAACTCATTTATGTAAACAAAAAGTTAAAAAATTTATAGTAATTTATATATTTTTTATACTTACCAATGACCCAGGCATAGCTGGTGCTAACTCTTAAAAATCTAGGGCCAAACACAAATTTTGCCCCCCAATCCCCAAAATTTGCATCTAAAACCAAAAGAAATCATGTCCTAAAGGACCTCCATACTTTGCCCCTACTGCGCATGCGCAGTGTCAAGGACGTTCCGAAATTGGCGCCAATTATCATTCTTACAAGCAGTGCCTGGTCGGCGCTATGTACTCAGCAGGGAGGTATGAGTTCCCAACTCCTGGGAGGGCCATCCCCGTCTGGGTCATTGGTAAGAATAAAAATATATAAATTACTATAAATTTTTTAACATTTTTATACTGTACCAATGACCCAGACATAGCTGAATAGTAAAAAGGCTGGAGGGCCTAGGACATAGAGGAAAATCCAATAAGCTCAACTATATAATATAGAGTCAACCCCTCAAGGAGAAAAGGAGTATTAGGCTTTACATGTATCTTTCTTATTTTATGTTAAATTAGAAAGATACAATACCCTTCATAATTGAGCACAATAACATTCATGTTCTCTATTAACATCCAGTATAACCCTTTATACTAATTATTTTTAAAGTAAGCCAATAAATAAAGTTAGTCCAGAGAATTGAGACTCTTTATATTCTTTAAAAGTGTCTGAGGATTGTATATTAACGCCCGTTTGACACTTGACATATACAAATGCTTCACACCGAGCTACACTTTAAAAATATGACATGAATGAATTTTTAACATTAATATTACACTTTAAAACCATCCCGGAAACGACTCAGAAATACTGACTTCGGAAGAGGCATTCCCTTGCTTTTTACTATAAAGCAGGTGACCTAAGGGAACACCCTCCCCCCCCCCCCCCCCTTCCCCTTGCCCTGGGTCAAATAGCCCAGAGCGAAGAGGGCAGCCGGACAGAGTCACTGCCGAAACAGAAAGCCTGCATAACTATAGTTGCAACTGTTTAGTGGACGACATTCTGAGCAACAGATAACGGACCTAAACAATGCAGGTCTCCAGAAATGGACTCAATATTTCTGAGATAAAAATTCGTGAATGTGGATGGCTGAGACCAATAAGCAGCCTTCATTAAATCTGTAATAGCAATACTATTTGCGTAAGCCCAAGATGTAGAAAGAGCTCTTACTTCATGAGCCGAAATCTTAAGCACAGACTGCTGAGAAGAAGATAAATTTTCATAAGCAGTACGGATAGTTAATTGAATCCATCTAGCAACAGAATGGACCGAAATGTCCTTTCTATTAGGCATCAGAGACAGAAAGGAACGTTTTCGTCCCTTTCTGATAAACTGAGATCTCTGTTTATAAATACGTAACGCTCTAACAGGACAGAGTAAAGGCCTACGCCCGTCTGAAGACTGAAGGGCCTTAATAACATTAGGTTCCGGATATTTATTAGGAGCCTGATTCTTAGCTAAAAATCCCACATTAGTAGTGAAGGTGATAGTGTTCCCGACACTACGATAGTGAGAATCATCCACCGACAGTGCATGAAGCTCACTGACTCTTCTAGCAGAAGAGAAAGCTAAGAGAAAAGCTGTCTTATAAGACAAGAATTTGAAATCTACTGTCCCAAGAGGTTCAAATGTCTTTTCCTTCAGTTTAAGAAGAACCCAAGCTAAATTCCACTTAGGAATTAACCTAAGAGTTCTGGGTCTATTTATCGAGAAGTTTCTAACTAACTTAGATAAAGAGACATTAGATCCAATTTGTAAACTATCATGATGTGCATAGGTATCAGATAACATAGACCTATAACCCTTAATAGTAACAGGCTGCACTTTGATTTCGTCAAACAAGTATACTAGAAAGTTTGCAATGTCTGGTATGGAGGGATCGAAAATATCAACAGAATGATCCCTACACCAACGACGAAAAACCTTCCACTTAGCCGCATAGTTTAGCGAAGAGGAGGTCCTCCTACAGTTAGAAATTGCGTCCACTGCTCGTCCTGTAAAGTGCTTGCCATGCAAGAAGGACCGCACAACGGAAAAACGTGAAGGTTGAGACCTTGTGGGTTGTGATGAAGTTGACGCGGTTTCCCCTGCGAAAGAAGATCCTCCCGTGGAGGAAGCTTTCGCGGTAGGTCCCACAACAGACACCTGAGTAGATTTATCCACGGTCTCTGTGGAGAAAGAGATGCTACCAACAGAATCTTGCATTGAGATTGTTTTATTTTTAGCAATACCTGCTGAATCAACGGCGTTGGAGGATACGCATATCCTATCATTCCGTCCCAAGGGATCGACAGAGCGTCTACTGCAAATGCTCTTGGATCCGGACACGGAGACACATACGTCTGCAACTGATTGTTGAGATGTGTCGCAAATAAGTCTATCATTGGCCATTCCCATTGGTAGCAAATCTGATTGAATACTTGTTTGTTGAGAGTCCACTCCGACGGCAACAAGCGACCCTTTTGTGAAAGGGAGTCTGCTAGTACATTCAGACGACCCGGTATATGACGGACCGAAAGTAGAACTTGATGTTCTAGAGCAAACAGAAGGATTCTTTCCGTTGGATTGAACAACGGAACTGAATGAGTGCCTCCCTGGTTCCGTATATACGCCACTACTGTCGTATTGTCGGACAGGATTTGGACATGAGCATTGTGAATAATGTCCATCCAATGACGTAACGCAAGCCAAATTGACATCATTTCCTTGATGTTTATGTGCTTGCCCAGGAATTGCGGATCCCATAGACCCTAGCATCTCGAATCCGTTGGGATCAATGATGCACCCCAACCTGTTTGACTGGCATCCGTCATAATCGTAAAACTCGGATCCGGCAACTGCAGCAGAACTCCCTGAGTTAACCACTGAATGTTTGCCCAAGTCTGAATCTCTCGTTTCACTTGATCTGACAAGAGAACGTCTATGTCGAGCGAATGAATTTTCACACTCCAATTCTGAGTCAAGAAAATTTGGAGAGGACGAGTGTGTAACCGCCCCATCGGAATGAGATCCGCAGCGGCTCCGCACAGACCTATCAGTCTCATGAACTCCCTCGCTGTGACTTTGTCTGCGTGAAGACAACAGCGAGCGTAACAACTGACTAATTTCGCTCTGGTTAACGGCAGACGAACGAGATTGTTGTGCGTCTCGAAGCTCATACCCAGATGTGTGAATGACTTGGACGGCACCAGATCCGACTTCTCGTTTATTATAAAACCGAGACGTCGGAGCAATAGAAGCAGATTCTGCACATCGTTCTGAAGCGTTAACTCGTTGCCGTACCTCTGAAGAATGTCGTCCAGGTAGGCCGACGTTACCGCAGACGAATGAGCTCGGAAATACATCATTACCGAGTTCATTACCCGAGTGAAAGCCCAGGGTGCTAGGTTCAATCCGAAGCACATCGCCCGGAATTGATACACCACTCCTAGGACTGCGAAGCGTAGATACTTTCTGAATGTCGGATGTACCATGACGTGAAAGTACGCATCTTTGAGATCTATGCTTGTTGCATAATCGTTCACCCGAATACTCGCTCTGACCGATCGAATCATCTCCATATAAAACTTCGGAGCAACGATCAGCTTGTTTATCCAGCTCAAATCTATGACTGGACGGAACGAGCCGACTGGTTTCGGAACCAGAAACAGATGGCTGTAGAATTCCGGCGTTTCCTGGTTTTCTACGACCTCTACCGCGTTCTTCATTAAAAGATACTGCACCTCTGATAACAGAGCGTCTCTTTTCTGCGGATTTGACGGAAGTTGAGTCCATTTTGGACTTCGAGTTAATGGAGGCTTTCGTTTGAAGGATATTTTTAGACCTTCCGAAATCACCCCTCTCACCCAAGGGTCGTCCGTAATCAACACCCACTCTTGTGATAAACTCGACAACCTTCCGCCAACCGGCACGCGATAGAGGTTGAAGCCATCACCTCCTGGACCTGCGAGGCCTGCGGGAGGAGAAACCACGTCCTCCACGACCCGCACCTCGTCCCGTCGACCTCGGGGCATCCGACCGGTTGTCCCGGCCCGAAGGACGTCCCGCACGTGAGTCGCTGCCTTGACGGTCTCTTGAATAAGACCAAGAGGATGCACTGGAACCTCTCTTGGGCGCATTAGACCCAGAAGTGCCTGTCTTACTTTATCTGCCGTGTCCGACTTCTTAGAAGCGGATTTAAACAGCAGAGAATCCGAAGCTTTCTTAGTAATTTTATCGTAAATTGCAGAAAGCTTGCCGTCGAAGAGAAGTTCTCCGGAGACCGAAGCGACTCGGAGAGAGTTCTTCACCTTACCATCCACGAGTGTGGATGTAGCTAGGGCTGCGTCACGTCTAACCAACTCCAGGTTTGCCACTGAAAGGGCGGAGTTACACGTGGAATAAGCTACTGCTCTTGAAAGAAGTCTTAAAGAGGATTGTATATCCTGGAATTCTTTCCCTTGAAGCCGCAGTGATAACGCCTTTGTAAGGTGGTCTGCGTAAGATAAAGCGTCTAAACTGGCTCTGTTAGACGAAATAGTCGTCTCCAACACCGCGGTTGGAATAGACGTAGACGACGGTAATGATAATTCTAAGTCTTCCGCTTCGTCGTCCATATGCAGAGGAACTCTCGGGATACCCTGTCCTGCCGTATCGAATTTATTCCTTGCATTAATGAAAGGCAGGTTAAGAGCATTGGCGGACAAGAAACACGCTTTTCCTGTTTTGGAAGCAAGCTTGAATATAGCGTTGTTCAATAATTCAAACGTTCTTGTGACATTATTGGACTGAGACGGAAACTCGGGAGTGATGTCCCTGAACTGCTCGAAGAAATCAGTGTCCAATGACGCTATAATTCTCTTGTCCGGTACCGCAGCAGTCTGGCCCGACGGAACAACCTAAGGAAGAAAGTGCCGGATGAAGTCCACGGCAGCTTTATGTTGTTCCGAAAGGGATAGCTCCAAGTCATCCGTATCCCTTTCACCATCCGGTCGGACCTCACGATTCTCCCGGTCGTCCGCACCCTATGCTTCGGCGGAGCGTACCGACCCAGCGCCGTCGGATAATTCCCGATCCGACACCGTTTCTGTCGGTTGCTGGGATGCTCCGATAAGTTGTGCTATTTGATTATCGCTGCTTCGCATCTAGTGACTCCCGCATACTCTTCCTATGCGAACGTCCGGAGTCAACCGGCCTCGTGTCCCTGGCTACCGGATGGCGTGACCTGGTCGCCGAAGAATCCCTGATCGGCGAAGCTGGTAGAATATCGGCGGTCACGTAGCCAAGGTGCGGTCGTGTGCGCTGGTGAGAGGAAGAAGCCTGAGCAGTCTCAGCGGACTGCCTATACAACGGAGCATCCCGAGCGACGGACGTGTGCTCCACTTGCGACACATTTTGTACCACAACATCTGGTCCCAGATGTTGTTGTACGAGAGAGGGGCCTCTCTCGCTCGCGGCCCGGCTGGACCTGGACGAGCTAGGAACCGGACACGAAGGCTTCCTCCGATCTCTCCTACTATCCGCCGTCACTGGGTGTGCACCTTGAATGTTTATAGTGCTCGCATCACCCAACATTTCCTCCTGGACCGCATCGGACGAACCCGGGTGCCGAACCATTCGGTGAATGGACGCTACACCGGGCGAGCTAGCAGACGACAACTGTCGTATCTCCATGAGCACTTTTGCCGCTAACTCTGCATTCATTTGTGACGACGGAAGCGCACTTGCGGAAGATAACATGGAAACATCACCCTGTTCTTGTTCCTCTGAAATAGAAACTGATAGAGTAGAGTGACCCTGCGGGGAAAGAGCCGGCATAGCCCTTTCTCCACTAACAACATACCGTGACACACGTTTCCAATGTTTGTCATCCCAATATTGACATATTGAACAGGAGTTAGTGCGAGTACACTGACTACAATTAATACAATGATCATGAAAGTCAGAGGAAGATTTCTTCCTATTACAATTTGAACAATATCCTTTCATTGTGAAAAGTCAACAACAAGTCCTAGTACTCACACAAACCCCTAAACACAAAGAAACATAATAACATGATCCATTAATATTGAAAAAACAATTGAAAATCAAAATAATTTTTGAAAAATATTTTTTCAGCGAAGCCCAAGTTTCTGAAAAGTAACGTTGAGCCCCAATGGATCCCAAGGCTAAGTGTGGTCAAAAATTTTAAAATTATATTAAATAATTAATGCAACACTTACGGATAATAATAATGTATCTTATAGTGAGATAAACTACTTCAAAGGCAAACAGCCCCCCTCAAAAGAGACTGTTGCCAATGTAAACAAACAGTGTAAAAACACCAGAAAACATGACTCCAGGCACTGACAATACTGGCCCGAAATCAGTCATCAAAATTACACACTATCTGATGCAAAACAGAGACTCCCAGGGGAGAATCTGCAGAACATCAGATGGTAGATGCAGAACACAACGTTTATACACCCATGGGTGAAAACGTAAACATGGGGAAAATAACAGAATTCATTCTGTAACCAAGCTAATTCTCCCAAGAGAATTTAGAAATGATCTTTCTCAAAAATATGCCAAAAGCATGGGAGAATAGCAAGGGGGGACTTAGAAGACCAGGGGAGAGGAAACACTGAATAAGCAGTGCAACTTTATAGCAAGAATGACAACAACAGGCCCATGCCTCGAAAATAGGCAACTTAACATAATTTCATTAAAAAATTTTAAGTTACAGCCCTGATTATTTTCTGTCACTCCTTTTTCCTCTCCTCCTTCTATATCCTCCTTAGAATCACCATTTCTCCAATAATTATGTGTCTGGCATCCTTTAAACTGAGATTTACAAGCACAAAGATCAGAGAGATGTTGACTGATGAAGGGCCAAACAGAGAATGATAATTGGCGCCAATTTCGGAACGTCCCTGACACTGTGCATACGCAGTAGGGGCAAAGTAAGGAGGTCCTTCAGGACATGATTGCTTTTGGTTTTAGATGCAAATTTTGGGGATTGGGGGGCAAAATTTGTGTTTGGCCCTAGATTTTTAAGAGTTAGCACCAGCTATGTCTGGGTCATTGGTACAGTATAAAAATACAAACTTATTTATGTTAATATCTATGTGCAGTGTATTATGTTTCTATAGTTTATCGCTTGTTAAAAGTTGAAACACTTGAATGAAATAAAATATATCAAAGCCAATGTTCTTGTTATTGTTGCTCTGTTGTCAATGAAGATAAGTAATTAATTGTACACGCCTACTCATAAATAGTTCCTCTATAAATAGACAGCACTAATCTAAATTTAGCATAAATAACTGGGGTATTAATTGACCAGTCTCATATGGGTACTGTACACATAATGTAGGGTGAGGACGTAAACATGGGGGAAAAAACAGAAATAATTCTGTTACCAAGCCAAAACTCCCAAGAAATTTTAGTAATAAACATTACAAAAAAATAAGCCAAAACATGGGAGAATAGCTAGGGGAGAATAAGGAAGGTAGAGAGGAAACACTGATCAAACAATGGTACTTCATAGCAAGAATGACAACATCAGGGCTATGCCTTGAAAAAAGGCAACTAGAAATAATTTCATAAAATAATTGTAAGTCACAGCCCTGAACATTTTCTTGCACTATTTTTTCCTCTCCTCCTTATATATCCTCTTTATTTCCACCATTTCTCTCATCAAAATGTGTCTGGCATCATGAAAACTGAGATTTGGAAGCACAAATAACAGTGAAGTGTAACTGTTTTGAGGGCCAAACAAACAATGATAATTGGTGCCAATTTCAGGACCTCCTTGACACTGCGCATGCGCAGAGGAGTAAATGTATGGAGGACCATATAGAACATGTATTTTTCGGGTTTTGATGCAAATTTGGGGGATTGGGGGGGGGGGGGGGGCAAAATTTGTGTTTGGCTCTGAATTAAGGAGTTTAGCACCAGCTAAGTCTGGGTCATTGGTACAGTATAAAAATATAATGATTACCATAACAGCCCATTCCTAAAACCCACATCTTTTCAAATCTCTGCTATGTCAGTGGTCTCTGTAAGATGACAACACTGCCCCTTGACGTGGCCTGGAGGTGTTGGAGGGGCAATGCAGCTGTCTCACAGAGACTACCTTGTTAGCAGCACCAATTAAGATGTACAAAGCGCACCCAGGCAGAATTCATTAATAGTAAAACTTTATTTTGCCACTTGTAGCTTTTGTAAGGTTGAGCAAAGCTAATTGCTCGCCTAGGCCATGCGAGGGGAGCAATTTTTAGCCTTCCTGCCGAAACGATTTTTCGACTAGTCGACGCTGACGTGATTAGTACTAAACAAATCTATTAACCGATCAGTGAATCACTTGTCGATTAGTCGCCTGAGTGTATTCCCTAAAGCCTTGAAATTTCCACTTTGTTTTCCTTTAAGAAATTTAATTTAATTTTATTAAAATTAATTCAGAATTTCAGTGCTTTCAATTTGAGGTGCACAATCGCACTCGTGCTTCTCCACTGGAAACAAGAAGACCTCTTTTTCGTGCTTCTCTAATTTTCAAGAAAATAGATTAAATTACCAGGCAAAGATTCGAGATTCCATTACACTGATTAAAACACACAAATGAGGTGTGAACAGTATACCTGCAAACTATTGTGTCATTTTACTTACCGCCGACAGTGGAAGTACGTCTACAGATGTTCATGCTTTTTCAACATGATCTTGTTTTGGGTAAATGTTGCTGTAATAAGATTGGTCAGAAAACAAAACGTCACATATTGATATTTACTACTGAATGAAGTTTTACAACTCGCATTTCGTAGTGCACATACTGACCAAACAAATCACACCATTTGGTCATGTGATGTATTTAATATTCAATGAGGCTATTGTTTATAGTTTGTCTAGCTTTTCATTGGGGGTTGATTAAATTATGCAGGTCATGGAGAAATTTCTTATTAGACCACAATATGCAAGGGAATTTGGGGGAAAAAGTTCAATTTCGCTTAAAAATATGTGACAGAACCGGATATTGGAACACCAAAGATTTATTTTTTGACCAATTTATTTTTTGCGGCACCGGTTGTTTGGTCGTTAGGACATGGAGACATCGGCTTCTGTAATGTTGTGCAGTTAGACCCATTAATTGTTATCGTAATTTGGAAGCCACTCCTGCCAATGAATTTAGTTAAAACCACAGTTTTGTAGAATTTATTGCTTAGTTTAGCATCTGACATTGAATAACAGACTAGTCGATTAATCGTCGACTACTACCCAGCTATTAGTCGTTTAGCAAAAATCCATATGGCATTAATCGTTTTTACTCCTGCATTTTCAAGAGTGCCAGGCCTGCAGTGAATGCAATACAGAGGTGGAGAAACATTTTCAAAGTCAAGAGTGAAAAAGGGCCAAAACCCTGGGAAAAATTATTGGACAGAACACGTTCCTTGTGCATATCTGTTCCCCCATGCAGGTCTTTAGACCCATTAATTGTTATCGTAATTTGGAAGCCACTCCTGCCAATGAATTTAGTTAAAACCACAGTTTTGTAGAATTTATTGCTTAGTTTAGCATCTGACATTGCATAACAGACTAGTCGATTAATTGTCGACTACTACCCGGCTATTAGTCGTTTAGCAAAAATCCATATGGCATTAATCGTTTTTACTCCTGCATTTTCAAGAGTGCCAGGCCTGCAGTGAATGCAATACAGAGGTGGAGAAACATTTTCAAAGTCAAGAGTGAAAAAGGGCCAAAACCCTGGGAAAAATTATTGGACAGAACACGTTCATGTGCATATCTGTTCCCCCATGCAGGTCTATCAACATACCAAAGGAGATCCAAATTCCTCTGATGGCTTTGAAATTACAATCCAAAACGTTTGTACGGACAGACAGATAGACGGAGGTCTTCACTAGATACCCCGAATCCTCCTTCGGCGGACAGGGGCATAATATTAATCTTGTCAAATCGTACAGTTGAGAGGATTTTGAAGATCTGTTAGTTGAATGATTTATTTATTGCTGTTTAAGGTCATTTTCAGCATCTGTGACTGTATCATGACCGTAATACAAGTACAGAATCAAACTCAGCTAATTGTTTTTTGGGATGCAACAGATAATGATTTGGCAAACTCTCAAGGCAAAACTATATGGCTGAAACTATCCGGCTTGAATTCACTTTCAGTTTTGTCTAGAATACTGTCAAATATCAAACCAGGACTAGATGTTGTGAAAATAGTGCACACATGAAAAGTGATGCATCTGAAAAAGACTTTTGTTTGTTATTTAATTGTTTAATGACACTTTCATCAGCCAGTATCAAATCATGTTAAGACAGTTTTATGGGTGGAGATAGCCAGAGTACCTCAAGCGAACCAGTGAGCAACAAGTTACTGTTGGACTCCTTTAATCTGGCAAAAGGAGGGTTAGCAATGGTTGTAAGCATGTGACAAGCTAACATGGTGTATGCTTTAGAACACACTGCCACTGTTCACCCAGCTTCTAACTCAGGCAATCAACATTGAGTATACCACCCAAGATGTTACAGGTCAGGATCAAACTGTTAACCCTTCAATCTGAAGTCCAGTGCATTAACAAATGGGCAACTCCACACTCCCCTCCATATCAGTATCATATTCATACCCATTTCAACACTGGTGGTATCTTCCATGCCAGTTAAATGGCAGAAATTGGAAGAGTCCATATCAATTATTTGGGAGTAGAGCAATTAATATTTTCAGGCTGCACGCTGAAAATATTAATTGTTCTACCACACATGTTCGCTTAGTAGCCATCCTACTTGATGAAATTATGACGTATCGTGTTCCTGGACTGGAAAAGCGGCCTCTCATGTTGAAAGTGTTAAGTAATGGTCATAATGTATTAACAATATAAGGAAGTTTATTAGAACAAATGTCAGGATGTATATTCAGAATCATTATAATCTGGCTGCAAAAGTGTTTGCCCTTGTGTAAATAATTAGCTATCCCCTAACCTAAAGTAAAAGGCACATCCGGCCAGCTTTACCCAATGTCCATCTCATGTCTCTGATGGTATAAGCTGTTTTTGAGGAAAAAAAAACACTAATATTTAGTTATGCAATTAATTCTTTCGCAAGTCTTGTCTGAGTCTAGTTTGATAAAGAGTAAACAAACAAGAGGCCCCGGAGGCCTGAGGGCGCTCACCTGACATGGTAGTCTAAATATCAAACCAGGGACTTGACTTGAATAAGCTGCATATGCCCCTCCTAAGAAAAGCATATACCAACTAGATGAAGCGATTGCGCCCACACAATACATAGGATTTTCTTTCTATTTTCAGTTTCTACACTTTTATGTCCCAAAATTGAGATAAACGCATAAAAACCAGATTTTTTTTTATTTTTGTTCGGAAATTTTTGAAGTCCCAAACAAAATATTTTCAGTTTAAATTTTTTTTTTCTTCTTAAACTTGACCAAAATGCATAAAACCAAAATAACTCATTTCCAGATTTGGTCCAAAATCTTCCAAGTCCCACCTGGACCCCAAATTTTCAGTGTAAAAAAAAAATAAATTTTTGTCTTAAAATTGACCGAAACGTGTAAAAACTCATTTCCGGATTTGGGTCCAAAATTTCTAAGTCCAGACCGGGACCCCAAATTTTCAGCATAAATATGAACCCAGGGACTTGGCTTGAACAAACTCGAATCTCACCCCCCTAAGCATGCTGCATACCAAATATCAAAAGATTCTTATTGGTAGATCTGAAGAAGAAGAATTTTTAAGAATATTCCTCATACTGCACTAATTTGAACATTTGGGAACCCAAATATGGACAGAGGGATTTGATTTCAGCAATTATGTGAATCAATGTTCTAAAGATGTTAGGGGTGAAATATGAAAGTTTTGGGAACAGTGGTTTGGAAGCAAACGATTCTTTAATTTTTTCCCATTGCCCAGAGTGTTAAAAAATGCTGACTCAGCATTTTCTCAAAGTCCCGAAAAAGTACCTTATGACAAAACCAATGGCAGTTTTTTTTTTACCATTCCTTACTGTTGGTCCCAAGGAAGCCTCACACCAAACAAAAATTCTCAGTGCCGTACAGTTTTGGAGATATGGACGTTTTGGGTTTTTTTTCTATTTTTGGCTCCTGAGGTTCCCATGGCACTGCAGGGAAACATTTTTTGGCATAAATCAAGTACTTATAACCCAATAATACCTCATATTAAATTTGGTTCAAGTTGGCCTCTCAGTTCTGAAAGTTAAAAAATTTATAGTAATTTATATATTTTTATACTTACCAATGACCCAGACTTAGCTGGTGCTAACTCTAACAAAACCAGGGCCAAACACAAATTTTGCCCCCCAATCCCTAAAATTTGCATCCAAAACAAAAAGAAATCATGTCCTAAAGGACCTCCATACTACGCCTCTACTGCGCATGCGCAGTGACGCAGACGTCCCGAAATTGGCGCCAATTATCATTCTTACTGGCAGTGCCTGGTCAGCGCTATGTACTCAGCGGGGAGGCAAGAGTTCCCAACTCCAGGGAGGGCCATCCCTGTCTGGGTCATTGGTAAGTATAAAAAATATATAAATTACTATAAATTTTTTAACATTTTTATACTGTACCAATGACCCAGACTTAGCTGAATAGTAAACAGGCTGGAGGGCCTAGGACATAGAGGAAAATCCAATAAGCTCAACTATATAGTAAAGAGGTAACCCCTTAAGGAGAAAAGGAGTATTAGGCTTTACATGTATCTTTCTTATTTAATATTAAATTAGAAAGATACACTACCCTTAATAATTGAGCACAATAACATTCATGTTCTCTATTAACATCCAGTATAACCCTTATACTAATTATTTTTAAAGCAAGCCAATAAATAAAGTAGTCCAGAGAATTGAGACTCTTTATAGTCATTTAAAAGTGTCCGAGTATTGTATATTAAAGCCCGTTTGACACTTGACATATACAAATGCTTCACACCGAGCTACACTTTAAAAATAAGACATGAATGAATTTAAACATTAATATTACACTTTAAAACCATCCCGGAAGCGACTCAGAAATACTGACTTGGAGGAGGCATTCCCTTGCTTTTCACTATAAAGCAGGTGACCTAAGGGAACACCCGCCCCCCCCCCATTCCCCTTGCCCTGGGTCAAATAGCCCAGAGCGAAGAGGGCAGCCTGACGGAGTCACTGCCGGAACAGAAAGCCTGCATAACTATAGTTGCAACTGTTTAGTGGACGACATTTTGAGCAACAGATAACGGACCTAAACAATGCAGGTCTCCAGAAATGGACTCAATATTTCTGAGATAAAAATTCGTAAATGTGGATGGCTGAGACCAATAAGCAGCCTTCATTAAATCTGTAATAGCAACACTATTAGCATAAGCCCAGGAAGTAGAAAGAGCTCTTACTTCATGAGCAGAAATCTTAAGCACAGACTGCTGAGAAGAAGATAAATCTTCATAAGCAGTACGGATAGTTAACTGAATCCATCTAGCAATAGAATGGACTGAAATGTCCTTTCTATTAGGCATCAAAGACAGAAAGAAACGTTTCCGTCCCTTTCTGATAAACTGAGATCTCTGTTTATAGATACGTAGTGCTCTAACAGGACAGAGTAAAGGTCTACGCCCGTCTGAAGACGGAAGAGCCTTAATAACAATAGGTTCCGGATATTTATTAGGAGCCTGATTCTTAGCTAAAAAACCCACATTAGTAGTGAAGGTGATAGTGTTCCCAACACTACGATAATGAGAATCATCCACCGATAATGCATGAAGCTCACTGACTCTTCTGGCAGAAGAGAAAGCTAAGATTAAAGCTGTCTTATAAGATAAGAATTTGAAATCTACTGTCCCAAGAGGTTCAAATGGCTTTTCCTTCAATTTAAGGAGAACCCAAGCTAAATTCCACTTAGGAATTAATCTAAGAGTTCTGGGTCTATTTATCGAAAAGTTTCTAACCAACTTCGATAAAGAGACATTAGATCCAATTTGTAAACTATCATGATGTGCATAGGTATCAGATAACATAGATCTATAACCCTTTATAGTAACAGGCTGCAGTTTGATTTCGTCAAACAAGTATACTAGAAAGTTTGCAATGTCTGGTATAGAGGGATCAAATATATCTACAGAATGATCCCTACACCAACGACGAAAAACCTTCCACTTAGCCGCATAGTTTAGCGAAGAGGAGGTCCTCCTACAGTTAGAAATCGCGTCCACTGCTCGTCCTGTAAAGTGCTTGCCATGCAAGAAGGACCGCACAACGGAAAAACGTGAAGGTTGAGACCTTGCGGGTTGTGATGGAGTTGGCGCGATTTCCCCTGCGAAAGAAGATCCTCCCGTGGAGGAAGCTTCCGCGGTAGGTCCCACAACAGACACCTGAGTAGATTTATCCACGGTCTCTGTGGAGACAGAGATGCTACCAACAGAATCTTGCATTGAGATTGTTTTATCTTTAGCAATACTTGTTGAATTAACGGCGCTGGAGGATACGCATATCCTATCATTCCGTCCCAAGGGATCGACAGAGCGTCTACTGCAAATGCTCTTGGATCCGGACACGGAGACACATACGTCTGCAACTGATTGTTGAGATGTGTCACAAATAAGTCTATCATTGGCCGTTCCCATTGGTAGCAAATCTGATTGAATACTTGTTTGTTGAGAGTCCACTCCGACGGCAACAAACGACCCTTTCGTGAAAGGGAGTCTGCTAGCACATTCAGACGACCCGGTATGTGATGGACCGAAAGAAGAACGTGATGTTCTAACGCAAACAGAAGGATTCTTTCCGTTAAATTGAACAACGGAACTGAATGAGTGCCTCCCTGATTCCATATATACGCCACTACTGTCGTATTGTCGGATAGGATTTGGACATGAGCATCGTGAATAATGTCCATCCAGTGACGTAACGCAAGCCAAACTGACATCATTTCCTTGATGTTTATGTGCTTGCACAGGAATTGCGGATCCAAAAGACCCTGGCATCTCGAATCCGTTGGGATTAATGATGCACCCCAACCTGTTTGACTGGCATCCGTCATAACGGTAAAACTCGGATCCGGCAACTGCAGCGGAACTCCTTGAGTTAACCACTGAATGTTTGCCCAAGTCTGAATCTCTTGTTTCACTTGATCTGACAAGAGAACGTCTACATCGAGCGAATGAATTTTCACACTCCAATTCTGAGTCAGGAAAATTTGAAGAGGACGTGTGCGTAACCGCCCCATCGGAATGAGATCCGCGGCGGCTCCGCACAGACCTATCAGTCTCATAAATTCTCTCGCCGTGACTTTGTCTGCGTGCAGACAATAGCGAGCGTAACAACTGACTAATTTCGCTCTGGTTAACGGCAGACGAACGAGATTGTTGTGCGTCTCGAAGCTCATTCCCAGATGAGTGAATGACTTGGACGGCACCAGATCTGACTTCTCCTCGTTTACTATAAAACCGAGACGTCGGAGCAATAGAAGAAGATTCTGAACATCGTTCTGAAGTGTTAACTCGTTGCCATACCTCTGAAGAATGTCGTCCAGGTAGGCCGACGTTACCGCAGACGAATGAGCTCGGAAGTAGATCATTACCGAGTTCATTACCCGAGTGAAAGCCCAGGGTGCTAGATTCAATCCGAAGCACATCGCCCGGAATTGATACACCACTCCTAGGACTGCGAAGCGTAGATACTTTCGGAATGTTGGATGTACCATGATGTGAAAGTACGCATCTTTGAGATCTATGCTCGTTGCATAATCGTTCACCCGAATACTCGCTCTGACCGATCGAATCGTCTCCATATAAAACTTCGGAGCGACGATCAGCTTGTTTATCCAGCTCAAATCTATGACTGGACGGAACGAGCCGTCTGGTTTCGGAACCAGAAACAGATGGCTGTAGAATCCCGGAGATTCCTGGTTTTCTACAACCTCTACCGCGTTCTTCATTAAAAGAGACTGCACCTCTGATAACAGAGCGTCTCTTTTCTGTGGATTTGACGGAAGATGAGTCCACTTTGGACTTCGAGTTAATGGAGGCTTTCGTTTGAAGGATATTTTTAGACCTTCCGAAGTCACTCCTCTCACCCAAGGGTCGTCCGTAATCGACGCCCACTCTTGGGAAAAGCTCGACAACCTTCCGCCAACCGGAACGCGATAGAGGTTTAAGCCATCACCTCCTGGACCTGCGAGGCCTGCGGTAGGAGAAACCACGTCTTCCACGACCTGCACCTCGCCTCGTCGACCTCGGGGCGTCCGACCGATTGTCCCGGCCTGAAGGACGTCCCGAATGAGAGTCGCTATCCTGACAGTCTCTCGAATAAGACCAAGAGGACGCACCGGAACCTCTATAGGAACCTCTCTTGGGCGCATTAGACCCAGAAGTGCCTGTCTTATTCGTGTCTGCTGTATCCGACTTCTTAGGAGCAGATCTGAACAACAGAGAATCATTAGCTTTCTTTTTAATTTTATCATAAATAGCGGAAAGCTTGCCGTCAAAGAGAAGTTCTCCGGAGACCGAAGCGACTCTAAGACAGTTCTTCACCTTAGAATCCACTAGTGTGGATGTAGCTAGCGCTGCGTCACGTCTAACCAACTCCAGATTTGCCACTGAAAGGGCTGAGTTATACGTGGAATAAGCTACTGCCCTTGAAAGAAGTCTTAAAGAGGATTGTATATCCTGAAACTCTTTCCCCTGAAGGCGCAGTGATAACGCCTTAGTAAGGTGATCTGCGTAAGATAAGGCATCTAAATTGGCTCTGTTAGACGCAATAGCTGTTTCCAACACCGCGGTTGGAATAGAAGCTGACGACGGTAATGATAGCTCTAAGTCTTCCGCCTCGTCGTCCATACGCAGAGGAACTCTCGGTATACCCTGTCCTGCCGTATCGAATTTATTCCTTGCATTAATGAAAGGCAGGTTGAGAGTATTAGCGGACAAGAAACCTGCTTTCCCCGTCCTGGAAGCAAGTTTAAATATAGCGTCGTTCAATAATTCAAATGTTCTAGCAACATTATTGGACTGCGACGGAAACTCGGGAGCGATGTCCCTGAACCGCTCAAAAAATTCAGAGTCCAATGACGCTATAATTCTCTTGTCCGGAAGCGCAGCAGTCTGGCCCGACGGAACAACTAGAGGGAGAAAGTGCCGGATGAAGTCCATGGCAGCTTTTTGTTGTTCCGAAAGGGATAGCTCCAAGTCATCCATATCCCTTTCACCATCCGGTCGTACCTCATGATGTTCCCGGTCGTCCGCCCCCGATGCTTCGGCGGAGCGTACTGACCCAGCGCCGTCGGATAATTCTCGATCCGACACCGTTTCTGTCGGCTGCTGGGATGCTGCGATAAGCTGTGCTATCTGCACAAGAATGTCCGGCGTCGAGACCTGCGGAGGCGCAGTCTTTCGCTGCTTCGCCGAGGGCAGCTCCGCATCAGATGGCTCCCGCATACTTTTCCTATGCGAACGTCCAGAGTCCATCGGTCTCGAATCCCTGGCTGCCGGATGGTGTGACCTGGTCGCCGAAGAATCCTTCATCGGCGAAGCTGGTAATATATCGGCGGTCACGCAGCCAAGGTGCGGTCGTGTGCGCTGACGAGAAGAGGAAGCCTTAACAGTCTCTGCGGACTGCTTATACAACGGAGCGTCCCGAGCGACGGACGTATGCTCCGCTAAAGACACATTTTGTACCACATCTGGTCCCAGATGTTGTTGTACGAGAGAGGGGCCTCTCTCGCTCGCGGCCTGGCTGGACCTGGACGAGCTAGGAACCGGACTAAAAGGCTTCCTCCGTTCTCGCTTACTATCCGCCGTCACTGGGTGTGCATCTATTATGTTTATAGTGCTCGCATCACCCAAAATTTCCTCTTGGACCGCATCGGACGAACCCGGCTGCCAAACCATTCGGTGAATGGACGCTACACCGGGCGAGCTAGCGGACGACATTTGTCTAATCTCCATGAGCACTTTTGCCGCTAGCTCTGAATTCATTTGTGACGACGGACGCACACTTGAAGAAGATAACATGGAAACATCACCCTGTTCTGGTTCCTCTGAAATAGAAACTGAGAGAGTAGAGTGACCTTGTGGAGAAAAAACCGGCATCGCTCTTTCTCCAGAAACAACATATCGTGACACACGTTTCCAATGTTTCTCATCCCAATGTTCACATATAGGACAGGGATTAATGCGAGAACACTGACTACAATTAATACAATGATCATGAAAGTCAGAGGAAGATTTCTTCCTATTACAATTTGAACAATGTCCCTTCATTGTGAAAGAACAACAATAAGTCCTAGTTACTCGCAAAAACCCCTGACACAAAGATACATAATAACATGATCCATTAATAAATGAAAAAACAATTGCAAAACAAAATAATTTTGAAAAAATATTTTTTCAGCGAAGCCCAAGTTGCTGAAAAGTAACGTTGAGCCCCGATGGATCCGATGGCAAAGTGTGGTCAAAAATTTTAAATTTATATTAAATAATTAATGAGACACTTTCGGATAATATAAATGTATCTTATAGTGAGATAAACTACAGCAAAGGCAAACAGCCCCCCTCAAAAAAGGCTGTTGCCAATGAAAACAAACAGTGTAAAAACACCAGAAAACATGACTCCAGGCACTGAAAAAACTGGCCCGGAATCAGTCATCAATTACACTCTATCTGATGCAAAACAGAGACTCCCAGGGGAGAATCTGTAGAACATCAGATGGAAGATGCAGAACACAAACGTTATACACCCATGGGTGAAAACGTAACTATGGGGAAAATAACAGAAAACATTCTGTAACCAAGCAACTCTCCCAGGAAATTTTAGAAATGAAACTTCTCAAAAATATGCCAAAAGCATGGGAGAATTGCAAGGGGGGACTTTAGAAGGCTAGGGGAGAGGAAACACTGAATAAGCAGTGCAACAATTAGCAAGAATGACAACAAGAGGCCCATGCCTCGAAAATAGGCAACTTAACATAATTTCATCAAAAAATTTTAAGTACAGCCCTGATTATTTTTTGTCACTTCTTTTTCCTCTCCTCCTTCTATCCTCCTTAGAATCACATTTTCTCCAAAAATTATGTGTCTGGCATCCTTTAAACTGAGATTTACAAGCACAAAGATCAGTGAGATGTTGACTGATGAAGGGCCAAACAGAGAATGATAATTGGCGCCAATTTCGGGACGTCTGCGTCACTGCGCATGCGCAGTAGAGGCGTAGTATGGAGGTCCTTTAGGACATGATTTCTTTTTGTTTTGGATGCAAATTTTGGGGATTGGGGGGCAAAATTTGTGTTTGGCCCTGGTTTTGTTAGAGTTAGCACCAGCTAAGTCTGGGTCATTGGTACAGTATAAAAATATAAAAATTCTGGGCAGGGCAAAAATTCTTGCCCCTCTCAGAACAAAGGCAAATATTGCCTGTCAAACTTTGAGTCTACACCTCAAATGGAAGCTGCATACCAAATATCAAGTCTCTGCTACGGCTGGTTCATAAGATTTTTTAAAATTCTGTGCATTTTGGCCCTACTCCCTTCCACAATATGAGCAGAAACCCAATTTGAAGAAAAACCCAAATGCCCCTATATAACCGCTACTCATGTGAATTTTCATTGAACTGCAGCCAGTGGCTTGAGAGAAAATGACCCAAACACCACCTTCACGACGTACAATAGACGGACGAGGGACAAAAAGTGATCAGAATAGCTCACCCTGACTTTCAGTCAGGTGAGCTGAAAAGAGTAATGCAAAGCATGGCATATGCTCCGGAGTGCATTTCAAGATGGTCAGTGTGAAGCTGAGTGTGGGTAATATGGGATGCAGACAATTATCAAAAGCACCCTTCCACACTATCCATTCTCAATACACAACCAAGAGATAAGAGAATCAGTGAAGGCATTCTTGTGTTGACAGAATCCAAAATATTACATCCTATGGATGCAGTCCATTGTGCAGATATAAGGCTCTCTCTCAGAAGAGTGGGAATAATGAGTTGAAGGTGTGGAATTACAAGTGATTCTGAATTATCTACCTACAACTTTCCTACACTGCGAGGAGAATGTTTAAAGAAGATTTTGAGTTAACTGACAAAAACCAAAATCAAGATGGCCAACATAGTTAAATCAATATGGAATCCAAACAATTATCAAAGGAAGCTTCCACTTCCTCATCCTCAATACATCACTTATCAAAGAAGGCATTTCAAGTTAAATGACTGAAACCAAAATCAAGATGGCTGCCATGGTGGCCATACTGGATATCGAAAGGAACCTTCCACCACCTACCCTCAACACAATGATGAAAGTGTCAATGACACTGTAGCTTAAGTTGACTGTGCGTAGTGTTTGATGAAAAGGATAATATTCAATGTTTATGATAGAATTATCAAATAAGACAAGAATTGGGATAATTGAGAATATGTTAATTTCTGTCCCCTACATGTTGTGTTTTCAATAAGAATAATTAGAGGTGTAGACTGTACTAGAGAATCGAGGCCTGGGTTGATGTGGCCCTCACAGTTAACGTATGTCAACCAAAGATACCAAGTTACAGTAAAGTCAATCCGAAACAAGTCATCCTACCACGTTACAATGAAAGCACTTCATAAATATGACTTGTAGACTTTGGTAAAGGGATCTAGGTCACGTGACAGTCCGGCAATCACAGCTGACCAATCGTTACCAAAATAGGCTAGTCTTATCTAGATATAATACCAAGTTATCCAATCAAGTTACAATGAAATCCCTTCATAAAAACAACCTTCAGACAGTGCTAAAGGAATCTAGGTCATGTGCCCAAGTAGCAGTAACGCCTGACCGATCGTGACCAAAATAGGACAGTCTCATTTAGACATTATGCAGAGTTATCCTTAGAAATTACAATGACATTGCTTCATAAATATGAACTGTAGACTGTGCCAAACAAATCTAGGTCACGTGACTGTGCAGCCATCACATTTGACCAATTGCGGCCAAAATTAGGACGTTCTCATCTAGACATTTTTCCAAGTCCTCCTACTAATTTATAATGAAAACCCTTCATAAATGCAAGCAGTCGACTGTGCCAAAGGAATCTAGATAATGTGGGGATCACGGTTGACTGAACCTGACCAAAATAGGACGTTCTCATTTTGACATTATACCAAGTCATCCTACCAAGTTAGAATGAAATCCCTTCATAAATATGACCTGTACACTGTTCTCAAGGTTTTAAGGATTGGGGCCCGCACAGCCATCACAGTTGACCGATCACAACCAAAAGGGGGCCTTCTCATCTAGACATTGAACCTGCAAATGAAATTTTGTGATGATCCGACAAGAACTACGGGGTGTAGCCTGTGCTAAAGAAAATGTGAACAGAATCACAGACATCTGAATACGTGATGGCAATAGCTTATTTTGAGTTTGTCACGTTAAGTTAATAAGAGATGAGAATGATCAGCGAAGACATTTTTGAGTTAACTGAGTAAAATCAAAAGTTTCCAGACAGTCAGACAGACAAAGGGTTGACATAATGCAACCCTCTCTTTAGAGATTAGGGACCATAATAATGAGGTGAATGTGGTGGAATTGCAAGTGATTCATCATTATTATCCACCTATAACTTTCCTGCATTGCTATTGTGCAGAATGTGCGAAATTTCTGAATCTCACAAAACAGTTAACCATGTCAGCAAATCAACAATTGAAAATGCATACAAAAAATATCATCTGAAATACATACCCATTATCTGTTGTTGTAAAATAATTCCTATAACATTTAATACTACTACTTCCAATTGTGACATAATCTGAAATCAAAAAACACATCATAATTAAAATGCATAAGCTGGAACGAAACAATACATTTGTTTGTTTGTTGTTAATTTACCTTTAACATACTAAGTATTTTCTTGAATTTTTCACAAAATATAGTCATGGCAGATGGAAGGAGTCTAGCATCAAGAAATCATCATTAAGGACCTCAGACTCCCCACGGGAACCCCAGGAAGTTCCCAGGCTCTGTTTTACTGCTAAAATAGGACCCAGTCACCAATGTTTGAGAGGTGCAAACTCTCTCTAAAATGGGCAAAATGGCTTATTAACACTCACCCCTGGTCTTGAGTTGATACTCATGTTGTGGTCATGATTAGCCATTGTGCAAAAATATGTGACCTTAAACACCAATAAATAAATAAATAAACAAGGGCAATGCCCCCGGTCCCCCGACCAAGATGGCAAATTCAAGGGAGCTGTTAGGATGCAATTTGTTCGCAGAGCATGGCCATTTTTTAACTTGATCTGTATTTCCAACCAATTAAACCACATACTTAGTTTCTTTTCAATCAAATGATCCAAAGTAAAGTTATCATCTGGACAACACAAAAACCGTATTTTCCAAGTCGAAAAAGGGGAATAAATCCAGTAAAAATCAGTGGAGCGTGCCCATTTTCGAACTTGACCTGCATTTCCACCCAAATAAGCGGCATACTAAATTTCGTTTCAATCAAATGATCCTAACTAAAGTTATCATCCGGACAACACAAAAACTGTATTTTTTAAGTCGAAAAAGGGGAATAAATCCAGTAGAAATCAGTGGAGCGTGCCCATTTTCGAACTTGACCTGCATTTCCACCCAAGTAAGACACATACCAAATTTAGTTTCAGTAAAATCATCCAAACTAAAGTTATCATCCGGACAAGGGTGTGATGGACGGCCGCACAGACGGACGGACGGACACCGCTGATTACAATAGTCCCCCAAAGGGTTGGGGGACAATAAATGAGGGCCTCAGACAAGTGCTCTATTAACTGGTAGAGAGAGCTGGAAGCCCATATTTGTACTTTTTTAAGTACAAGTACTGCGATCAAAAGGCTTCATATGCAGTGGATGTGGTTCATATTATCTTTGAAGTAAAATTATTTTCTCTGCAAGGATTTGCCTTGTTACAATTTATGGGAGAGTGCCCATATGTACGAATGTTGATGACCAAAAATAAAGTAACACTCTATCAGTTACTTGACTGTAGTTACACATTTTTAACATGACAATTTCTTGTCAGATGTCTGCTGCACTAAGGACAGTTAACAACTGAATAAGAATCACTGCCAATCTATATGTTTTGCAAACCATCAGGAATGAAAGATGGGGCAGCAGTGAGGCCAGTTTAGTTAAATCTTAGGCCATTACTTTTACTCCAAAGCCAATGATAAAGTATATTTTTATTGAATACTAAAGGGTAATAATCTCCTACTTACTTCTTTCTGATCCTCCATCACAGTCAATATAGTTTCCATTGTGTTCAATATACCAAGTGCAGTTATTGCCTTCTCCTCAGATCGATCCACATCTGTATCCAAAACTCTACCAAATGTTTCAGCCTGAAAAAAACCAATTATTCATAATTTCAAGCTGAATGACGGTTGTATTGTATAAAGTTTCCATTCAACAAAATTGATTCCTTTAACCTTGAGGACCTGGACAATTTATGACAATTTGTAGGGCACATGACAAGTTTAGTGCTATAGCTTTGTTTTGGTTTCTTGCAACGTCTTGGCTGCCATTATAGGCAGCCAGAAATTTTACATAAAGGCTGTTGGATAGCACACCTGTTCTGAAGTTTGTTTGTTTGTTGGTGGTTAACGTCACATATTTATGCACCATGGCTAATCGTGACACAACATGGAGATGAAGTCAAGTTTAGTCAATCGTTGATCAACATGTTGCCCATTTTAGAGGACTTTCACCCCAAGCATTGGTGACTGGGTCCTATTTTAATAGTAAAGCGGAACTGGTTTACCACAGTAAACAAGTGCTGCTTACTTCCCGGGGTTCCCACGGGGACCTGTTCTGAAGTAAAAAAAAAATTGGCCAAAATCAGAAAGCCCTTTAAGGTTAATTACAAATAAGAAAATAGTGCAATGCAAAGCATTGCATATTACCTACAATGTCAACATGGGCAAAACAAAAATATTCAATTATCTGCTGCCATTCAACAAAAATTATTCCCATTGACAGAAAACAATGCTGAATGATTGTCAAAACAGAAACCATTAGAAACTGCACCCAATCCCTTCATGTGCGAACAAGTCAGGAAATAAATATTGTAAGATAAATTGGTTATTGTCACATATACTCGACCTAGTCTCTGGGTCGTATAGCAACTCATCCTAACAGACTCGTCAAAATATTCCCAGAAAAAGGTTGAAACTTCAATACACCATCCCAGAAACCCACATAGGGGTAATACCCTATTTTTATTGTGACTTGTGCATCCAGATATGGATCAAATTGCTGTACAAGCAAATCATGCCACCATATAAGAGATTGCTTTTGCGATCACACTACTGTAGATGTAATTTTGATGTAGCTGTGCTAAAAGTGCAATGTTACAGAAATGAGGGGGAAAACAAAATTTGTGCACTTCCAGAATGTATGTGTTATCCTATTTTGTACATTTTCCCCATTCCCTTTATATTATCCACTTCCAATTCTATCTCCTATTTTTTTTTCCATTACCTTTACCTCTACATCATCCACTCTCCAATTCTATCTCCAATTTTGAATTACTTTCATTGGGATATCTGCGGACACTGTGAGGAGGATCAGTAATAATTTAATTGTACAGCACTGGGCTGTACAAATAGATTATTTTTAACAACCCCCACAAAAACATTACAAATTCATCAACTTTCTGACCTTTGACTTTTCAGTTGCGGAACCTTTGACTTTTCAGTTGCAGACAGCAAAATCGGAAACATTCTTTCTCTACCATAGGGATACCAAATCTGTAAATCTGGTGAACATGTGACATGTAAAGCAAAAGCTATCACCCAAAAAGCAAAATTTCAGTAAGTTATATTTATTGTAACAGTCCTGTGGCCATTAAACTTGCAGTGAAAATGTCCAAAATAAACAGGGTTTTTCATTGTCCACATACATTCACCTTCTGCAAGTTTGGTTGGGCTGTTATACATAGAACTAAAGTTATCACACGGAAACTCAAACATGCTATTTTTAAAAACAGCAACCTTGACCTTTCGTCACTGCAAAATCGATAGGATTATTTCTCTCCCACCAGGGTACCTAATCTGTAAATCTGGTGAATGTGTGATATATAAAAATGTTATCACCCTTAAAAATTTTTTGGCCAAATTCCATTTCTAGTAATAGTCCTGTGACCTCTGACCTTGTGGCTAACATGTCCAAAATCATTAGGCTTCTTCACTGCCTAGGTACGATGACTCTCAACAATTTTGGTGGAACTGCAGTAACTAGAACTATAGTTATTGTCTTGAAACCCTAAAGTACTATTTTAAATAACAGTTACATGTGGTCGACAAACCTGAAAATCAATCGGGTCTTTCCTCTTCCATGGGGGTACGAAATTTGGGTGAGCTGGGTCAAACAGAAATAAAGTTATTGCTTGGAAACCAATTGTTTATGATTACCTGCCTGCCTGGATGTCCGTCGGCCGGACTTCATCAAACTATAAATCGACTTTGATTTTGTCACAACTTTATTACAACTTCTATGACTTTCTCCAAATCTCAACAGCATTTTGTTAATTTCTAAGACTTTTCAAGACTTTAAAAAAGAGTTTTAAAGTTCAATGGCTTCTTCGGAATTGCATCACCCATATGATTACTGTGCACTAAAAAATACTTACAAGGTGGCTCATCATTTCAATTGCTAAAGGCAATATTTCATCAACATATGTACACACTAATCTTTGCATTACACCGGTCAAATCATCATTTTCTGTTTCACGAATAACATTCAAAAGTTCTGAAAAAAAATCAAATCTTCTAAATAAGTATTCAACCCATCACTTCCAAAAGAAAGCCGACAAGGAGACTGGGCTTCTAAAAATTCTTAGTCTTCACCTCCACCCAATGAATATATGAAGTACTGAGATGTAAATTTGCAGAGAAATACAATGTCCAAAAACACAGAAGTGCAAAAACAGAAATTGAGAAAGCTGTACAAGGTTCACATTCTTTCTGATGGTACTGGTGAAAAACCTGCACATGATTTCTGCTGATGACTAGTGCTGGAACAGTTAGCCGGATAACCGGTTTGTCTAACCATTTCAGAACTACTTTTTGGTTTATAGTAAATAGTATTTGACCGCCAGACGTTAGAATTCTTTTGATGATGCAAGCATGGTCAAAGCTACCAAACATTTGTCGATTTACAATGATGTGCACTCAATGTAACATGAAAGGGTTAAGTTGTTAGAATGTGCAATGAACAGTTATTTCGGTTGCTTGGGCTGTCAAATCGCAGATAAATGTTTGTAACAAACTGCCAACAGTCGAGTGCACTGCAGGTTGTTTTCTGCATGAGCAGCAGTTAGCGCGTGCCTGTCACTGTAACACAATCTTCTACAGACAAGTTTGACATTCTTCTCTTTGATGAGGTGTTGTTAATTGCAGATTATAATGTTGAAAAAATCCCTCAGTGTGAGTAATTGAGCTTCCAAAATAAATTGACTGTTTGGTACTTTAGCAGCGTGTTTCAGAAAAAAACATGTTTTGATTTTACTGAACTGTTGAAAAATATGAATGTATGTCATAAAAAAAAACTATTTTAAAATCTTGCATTTTAAAATTTGTTTTTCAATGGTCAATATCAGATGAGGGGCTCTCAGACAATGGGACAAAAAATAATTTCTTAACAAACCCCTTTCATGACTCGCAAAATATTCCCACCACAATTTCATTGCAAGGAATAGGTAAATGTAAACGTGAAACTGTTTGTGAAATTTGTCTTAGCTGAGAACAGAAAGAGATACTCAAAAAATTAGGAGTACATATTCACTCTATTGTCACATGAAATTTAAGCCACTCAAGATAATAGGCTCTTCGCCAATACAGTTAACTATACCTAACTACAATTTATAAACTGGTTGGAAATTCGTACCCAATATCAATGATAATCGACCCTCACCTCAAATGCACCCCCATGGGAACAAATTGCACACGCAAACTTTCAGGTGCAAGGCATGCCGTGTGCCTGTGATTTTCAAATCGCAAGGCCTGGTTTTGTGACCGGCAATGTAGCGGGACCACAGTTACGATGTATCATCACTATTATGTGGAACCATTGCAGTACATAAATTGTTAACGATTGTTTGAACATCAGTAATTTCCATCGGCACTCGATGGTGTTCATTTGTTTATGTTTTGCGGAAGTCAAGTCGCAGTGTTTTTAACTGTTTTTTCTCCATTCCTTACTGATTTTGCGACGTAGACAATGCAATAATACCAGTGGTTGAAATTAACGGATATCCGGTTGAAATCCGGTTATGCCAGATGGTTAGCCAGTTACAATGAAAGTGTCAATGACACTGTAGCTTAACTTTACTGTGTCATGTTTGATGGAAAGGATAATGTTCAATGTTTATGAAAGGATTATGAAATACGACAAGAATTGTGACAATTGAGAATATGTTAATTTCTGTTCCCTGTATTCTATGTTTTCAATAAAAATAATTTGAGCTGTAGACTGTACTAAAGAACTGAAGGGATGGGTTCATATGACCCTCAAAGTTAATGTATGTCAACCAAAGTTACCAACTTACAGTGAAATTATTTCAAAACGAGTCATCCTATCAAGTTACAATGAAATCCCTTCATAAATAGGGCCTGAAGACTGTGCTAAAGATTTTTGGGCCTGTGTAACCATCACGGGTGACCCATCGCAACCAAAACTGGACGTCATCATCTAGACATTATACTGAGTCGTCCTACAAAGTTACAATGACATCCCTTCATAAATACAACCTGTAGTCTGTGCTAAAGATTCTGGGGTTTGGGGCTCGGACAGCTGTCATGGTTGAACGATCGCGACCAAAAGGGGAGGTTCTCATCTAGACATTATCTGGAGTCGTCCTACCAAGTTACAATGAAATCCCTTCATAAATAGAGCCTGTAAGCTGTGCTAAAGATTTTTGGGGTTTGGGCTTGGGCAGCCGTCAGATCGTGACCAAATGGAGAAGTTCTTATCTAGACATAATAGGGAGTCATCCTATCAAGTTACAATGAAATCCCTCTATATTAAATGTGACCTGTAAACTGTTCTAAAAGTTTTAGGGTTTTGGGCTTGGGCAGCCATCATGGTTGACAGCAGATCATGACCAAAATGGGACATTCTCATCTAGGCATTATACAGAGTCATCCTACCAAGTTACAATGAAATCCTTTCATAAATACATCCTGTACACTGTGCTAAAGGTTTTTGGATTTGGGTCTTGGACAGCCATTACGGTTGACCGATCACAACCAAAAGGGGATGTTCTCATCCAGACATGACCTCAAACCTGCTTATGAAATTTTGTGACGATCGGACAAGAACTACAGGGCGTAGTAGCCTGTGCTAAAGGAAAATGTGAACAGACTTAAATTAACTTTTCCCATTCCGGTGACCTTGACCTTTGTGTCACTCGAGCATGGTGTTGCTGTGCAAGAGACATTTCATTGGTCTTTACCCTTGTGTAAAGTTTCATGGAAATCCACCAAAGCACTATAGAATTATAGCTCTGGATGGACAAATAAATGGATATAGAGATGGACAGATGGACTGACAGAGACAACCGGATTTAAGATGCCTCGCTATCGGGGCACAAAAAAAATGCATGAACATTGACTCCAGATACTATTTTTGTTTGTTTTTCTCAAGTCAGTTGATTTATTTATTGTTGTTTAAGGTAATATATTTATGCAATTGTGGCTGCAACATGGTATAAAGTAAAATCCAACTAAGTCTTGATACCCATGTTGCCCACTTTAGAGGCCTTCCACCCACAGGTATTGATTACCCGGCCCTATTAAACCAGTAAGCAAGGCCTGTTTACCACAGAAAACAAGCACTGCTTCACATCCCGGACCCTAACAAGGGTCAAATCAGTTTCAACTGACAATATTTCATCAACAAAATCTATCCAAAGGCCGTAATCATATGATGATCTGATTGAGAAAGAAACATCTTCTCCAAAAACAGCTCTTGAATAATTTTTTAATGAGACTGCTTATGAGATCACACAACTGAATTATTTAAAATCCTCTGAAATGAACAATTGAATCCTCTTTCTGATGACGAGGATAGGACTCAACTTTCATCAACACCACCTATAACCTCAATCTAGGGCTGCTGGGTATACCAGTAATTACTGGTATTGAGAAAGATACAAGATAAATACCGGTATATCGTAAGAAACGGTATTGGATCAAATATAGAAGTTGAAGTCGATACATTATTACAGAAAAAACAGTCAATGTATTCTAATCTGTCTGTCATCCCCCAAATGTCAATCATAGAAAACAGATGATATACAACTTGAAAATCCTCCCAGACTGACAACTCCTGTGATGAAGTACATGTCAATCAATCTTCGTTCGACCAATGAAAACACAGTTTGCAGCAAACTTGAGCTGCACAAGTTACAAGTATACACTTACCAGCAATTTGAAACTGAAAGTTGAATATTCAGGGAATGAATACTTTGACACATTTGTGTATGTAATCTCACATTTTCCCATGTGGATAATAATATTACTCACAAAATCATTATAGGATGTGTTTGTTTTATTTATTCTATTCCTCTCAAAAACTGATAAAACCTGAAGCCATGTTGATCAACATTTTCATCAACAATGTCATTGAGAACTTTGAACTTATGAATATTAATAAGCTGTTCAATGGCACTGATGGCATGGGTTGGACGTCCCTGTCACTTTTCATCCCCGTTTTAAAACGACAACCAGCAATCTAAAACTTATCTATTTTTTTGTAACTTCAAATATTGTTTTTACTGATATTATCCCAGAAATTAATAATGAATTCAAATAAACCTAGTATTTATATCTTAACCCTTTAAGAATTGTGTTAACCACGCATCACATCAGGTGAAGTTTGGGGGGTAAGAACATACACGGTGGGGGGTAAGAACATACACGGTACAGAAACAAACAAATGGAGAGGGAAGCCTGCACAAAAATAATCCATTCAGACATTAATAATTGCCGTTCACATGAACTTTAGTTACCAACACAAACAAACCACTGACCATTTTTATCATCAACACTTAAAATATAATAGGTCATAAGAAGAACCAAACAATGGAGAGAAAAATGCGGATAGGATCACCGATCCAATGTCGTGTTGTGACAGCACAAAAGTGGGTTTAATCATTATCAACTTATCGTCTGGAAACCAATTGTTTATAATTTACTATGTGAAGGGTCACTGTGACCTTGACCTTGTGATTCCGAAATAAATAGGGCTCTTTCCTGAACCAATGCCAACCTTCCTATGAGTTTCATGAACGTAGGTGGAACCATTGTCAAATTATCATCTGGAAACCAATTGTTTACGACTTATTATGATCAAGGTCACTGTGTTTGATTTACTTTGTTCAGGGTCAATATGACCTTGACCTTTGATCTAGTGAGTCCAAAATAAATAGGGTTCTTCCTCTAACGAAGGCCAACCTACTTATGAAGTTTCATGAATGTGGGTTGAACCGCAGTCAAGTTATCATCCGGAAACATCCGGAAACCAATTGTTTACAATTTACTATGTTCAAGGTCACTGTGGCCTTGACCAAGCAAGTCCAAAATTAATAGGGTTCTTCCTCTCACCAATACCAACCTATCTATGAAGTTTCATGAACATGGGTTGAACCATTATCAAGTTATCATCCAGAAACCAATTGTTTACGCCCGCCCGCCATTCATTAAACTATAAGTAGAGTCACAACTCGACTAAAAATGCACAGTGCGAAATGCACACACTCCATAAAACAGGTGTACTAATTAATATTCATAAACAAAAGAAAAATAAATGGCACTTTGTTTTCCCTCATGTCTGAGCTGTCTCTGTGATGTGATGTTAAATCAAAATAAAACAACACTGTGCACATTTGTAAAAAAAAAATGCTTTCTTAAAGATATTGATTTCAGCTGAACATAAGGTACCGAGTACAGAAAATTTTATTCAATAGTTAACTGCCCAAAATATAACTGTGTTGTCAACTATTTAGTGTTTTAGTGTTTATGAACTCAGTTCCCCAGAACATTGCCCAAGTTTTTCACCCTCTGAACTAGTCAACAAGATACCGGTATAACGCGGGTACTGTTTTTAATACCGATACTGGTATTGAAATTTGAATACTGTGCAGCCCTACCTCAATCTGCTACAGCATTTAGTTGCCAGACCCCTGCAATATTGCTTCAGGGAACTGCAATGGTGCTACAGACTGTAAATTTCAAGGGCTCCCAAAAATAGTTAACTGAATTCAATTCACAAATCTTAAAAGTGCTCAGCACACAGTAATTTCCTACAGAAATCAATATTATATCCAAGTTTAAAAGGAGGTAATTGTTAAACAAGAGGCCCCAAGGGGCCTGAGAGCACTCACCTGACACTGACAACTATCAACCGAGGATCCTGATTTGAACAAACTTGCATCTGCCCCATTAAGATAACCGTATACCAAATATCAAAACATTCTGACAAGTGGATCTGAAAAATTCTTTTTTAAAAATATTCCTCATATTGAACTAAGTTATAATTCGAGTCCACATATGAACTCAGAGACTTGGCTTGAACAAACGTGAATCTCACCCCTTTAAGGATGCTGCACACCAAATATCAAAAGATTCTTACTGGTGGATGTGAAGAAGAAGATTTTTAAAGAATGTTCCTCATATTGAACTAAGTTACAATTCGGTCTCCCACAGGGAGCCCAAATATGGACTCAGAGACTTGGCTTGAACAAACTTGAATCACACCTCCCGGAGAATGCTGTAAACCAAATATCAAAACACTCTGACTGCTGGATCTGAACAAGAACATATTTAAAGAAAATTCCTCATATTGAACTAAGTTATAATTCGGGCTCCCACAGGGAGCCCAAATATGAACCCAGAGACTTGGCTTGAACAAACGTGAATCTCCCCCCCCTAAGGATGCTGCATACCAAATATCTAAAGATTCTGATTGGTGGACCTGGAGAAGATTTTTAAAGAATATTCCTCATACTGCACTAATTTCAAAATTTGGGCCCCCATAGAGAGCCCAAATATGAACCCAAGGATTTGATTTCAACAAACATGTGACACAATCTTCCAAAGATGTTATATGTGAAATCTGAAAGCTTTTGGAGCAGTGGTTTGGGAGAAGAACAGTTTTAAATATTTTCCCCTTTACCCACAGTGTTAAATGAAAGTGTCAATGACACTGTAGCTCAACTTGTCAAGACAAAGACATGTACATGTATAGTATGTGACACAGCAATGACAAACATCTAGGTAATGACCTGATAACAAAGGTACATATAAAGTATTGTAACGGTCTGTACATAAATACTGACCGTTGCCTGTAACAAATGTATAGGTAAAGTATTGTAAAGGTGGGTGACAGTCAGATGCTGAACTAGAAAAAATCTTTTGAGTCCCAGAGTGGGTCTGACTGAACCCCAAAATATTTGTTCTCATAGCACAGTGATAACAAAGGCACCCCAAAACACACTCGTTCCTGTCCCAAGGTGAAAACAAAAGTACTCAAGACGTTTTGTGAAGATCAGTTCATAAATACGAGCTGTATAGAACTTGTGACAAAAAACTGATTGGACCTAATTTCGGTACAAAATGGCCACTGGCAGCCATCTTGAATTTTGGACCGTACCCAGAAACACTCATTCTTATCCCAAGGAGATAACAAAGGTACCCAAGAAGTTTTGTGAAGATCGGTTCATAAATACAGCCTCTACCCTGAGCCGTATTGACATGTGTGCTTACATTGTGTAAGTTGCACTGAATAAATCAAAGTTCATCTAATTTGCATAATTTCTGCACGAAAAAAAACCCCTTACAATATGTGATGTATTCCATGTTACTAAACATTCATACAAAAATTTATTAAAATCAGAACTTTCATACAGAAGTTCTATACAAAAAACTGATTGCACTAATTTTGGTACAAAATGGCTGGTGGTGGCCATCTTGAATTTTGGACCACATCTAAAAACACTCGCTCTCATCCCACGGTGATAACAAAGGTACCCAAGAAGTTTCGTAAAGATTGGTTCATAAATATGGCCTCTAGTCTGAGCTGTATAGAAGTTGTGTACAAAAAACTGATTAGACCTAATTTCGGTACAAAATGGCCACTGGCAGCCATCTTGAATTTTAGACCGCACCCAGAAACACTCGTTCTCGTCCCAAGGTGATAACAAAGGTACCCAAGACATTTCGTGAAGATCAGTTCATAAATACAGACTCTAGTCTGAGCCGTATTGACATGAGTACTTACTGTGTGTAAGTCGCACTGAAAAAATCAAAGTTCATCTAATTTGCATAATTTCTGCACGAGAAAAAAACCCGTATTATATGTGATGCATCCCATGGTACTAAACATTCACACAAAAAAATTATTCAAATCAGGGCTTTCATATGGAAGTTCTGTGCAAAAATCTGATTGCACCTAATTTTGTACAAAATGGCTGCCATCGGCCATCTTGAATTTCGGACCGGACCCAAAAACACTCGTTCTCATCCCACGGTGATACCAAAGGTACCCCAGAAGTTTCGTAAAGATCGGTTCATAAATACGGCTTCTAGCCCAAGCCGTATTGGCATTTGCACTTACAGTGCTGAAAGTAACCCCCAAAAACATCAAAATTAGTCTAATTTGCACAATTTACGTACGAGAAAAAAACCTGTATTATATGTGATGTATCCCATGGTACTAAACATTCATACAAAAAATTATTCAAATCAGAGCTTTCATATGGAAGTTCTGTACAAAAAACAGATTTCTGCATCGTTGGTACAAAATGGCAGCTGGCAGCCATCTTGAATTTTGGACCGCACCCAAAAACACTCGTTCTCGTCCCACGGTCATAACAAAGGTACCCAAGAAGTTTCGTAAAGATCGGTTCATAAATACGGCCTCTAGCCCGAGCCATAGCAGCTTGGCACTTACAGCTCTGAAAGTAACACTAAATAAATCAAAGTCAGTCTAATTTGCATAATTTACGCACGAGAAAAAAACCTGTATTATATGTGATGTATCCCATGGTACTAAACATTTATACAAAACTTTATTCAAATCAGAACTTTCATACAGAAGTTCTGTACAAAAAACTGATTTTTGCATCATCGGTACAAAATGGCCACTGGCAGCCATCTTGAATTTTGGACCACACCTAAAAACACTCGTTCCCGTCCCAGGGTCATAACAAAGGTACACAAGAAGTTTCGTAAAGATCGGTTCATAAATACGACCTCTAGCCCGAGCCATAGCCAATTGTTGACGTACGGACAGACGGCCAGACGGACAGACGGACGGACGGACAGATGGACGACGGGCCATGACAATAGCTCAAATTTGACTTCGTCAAAGTTGAGCTAAAAATGCTGACTCGGCATTTTTTTCAAAGTCCCAAAACAGTACCCTATGTTAAAACCGATAGCAATTTTTTTTACCATTCCATTCTGTTGGTCCTAAGGAAGCTTCACACCAAATAAGAATTCTCAGAGCTGTGTAGTTCTGGAAATATGGGCGTTTGAAATGTTTTCTATTTTTAGCTCCTGTGGTTCCCATGGGGCATTTTGAAAAACATTTTTGGCATAAATCAAGTACTTATGACCCATTAATACTTCATATCAAATTTGGTTCAAATCGGCCTCTCAGTTTGGAAAATAGAAATTTTGGACAGGGCAAAAATTCTTGTCCCTCCCAGAAAGATGACAAATATTGCCCCTCAAACTTCTCTTGAACAAACTTCAGTCTACACCTCAAAAGGAAGATGTACACCAAATATCAAGTCTCTGCTACATCTGGTTCATGAGAAGATTTTAAAAAAAATTTAGGCATTTTGGCCCCACCCCCTCCTCAATATGAGCAGAAACCCAATCTGAAGAAAAACCCAAATGCCACTATATAACCACTACTCATGTGAAATTTTATTAAAATGTGGCCAGTGGTTTGGGAGAAAAAGACCCAAACTCCACCTTCACGACAGACGACAGACAAAAGGCGATCAGAATAGCTCACCCCGACTTTCAGTCTGGTGAGCTACCAATGCCTTGGAATATTTGAGAGCATGTGCATATCTAGTTGCTAGTAATCATATTTGAGAAGTTTCATCAAAATCAGTTCATAAACCTTGGAGATGAACACACTATTACAGACAGAAATCAATAAAATCTAAGATTAAGGACCCACAAAGTAGATCTTCTATTTCTCAGGACATTTTTTGGTAAAATTTAATGTCTGGCGGGTGTTTTTTTATTTTATTTTTTATTTGTGTAATTACTTCTTTGCCATCAAAAGTTCATGTTCTTGTGTTTGTTTTATGCTTTACACCTCATAATCTACAGAGTATTTCGTCCCTTGAGTGCAAGAATGCTTTATAATGCTAAAGCATTCCAATGCCTTGTTGCACTCAAGGAAGAAAGTTATCAATTTTATTACCTTGGGTAAAATATCAGACATGAACAATTTAATCAATATTTTTTCAAGTCTGCAATGGTTATAAAAAGATTATGAAGGACCCAAGTACCATGCGGGAGGGCCAGAGAAACAGATCTTTAACTTTTTTAGGTCCAAAAGGAGGCAATTCAAATAAAAACTTGCTGACTGAAAGCAAATGTATGCATGTATGTGTCTACTAGCTACGATCATGTTGGAAAAGTTTCATCAAAATCAAGGTGTTGTACACACAAGAACTTGGTATAGAAACCAATGATAACTCATAGTTGAATAAGAGACAATTCAATTAAGGTCGAACAAAGTTAACAAGATGCCCCATGAGGCCAGAGATTCTCACCTGACAATAGTGGTTTTACGAAGGATTTAATTATCATCTAGAGCTAGTTAATACTATAAAGGAACGAGGTAATTTAATCATTTATTACTCTGCTGTCCATGCCAGATGATTTTTTTCTCATACTGGGATGCTACCACAGAAATAATGCCCAGATTTCCAGTAATGCAAAACTTGGGAGTCCAAACAACAACCTTGAAACTTAACTTGAACAAACGCGAGTCTAAGCCCTTCCCTTCCACCACCAGGATGCTGTATACCAAATGTGACAGCATTCTGACTGGTGGATCTGAAGATGATTTTTAAAGAAATTTCACCATATTGCACTAAGATGAAATTCGGGGTCCCAAAGGGAGCCCAAATATTAACCCAGGACCCAATTTGAACACTCTTGAATCTCACCTTCTCAGAGCTGTTGTATACCAAATATGAAAGCATTCTGACTGCTGGATCTGAAGGAGACATTCCCTCATATTTCACTAAGCCCAAATATGAACCCAGGGACTTGATTTGAAGAAATTTGAATGTGTGTTGTATCCCAAACATGAAAACATTTTGACTGGTGGATCTGAAGAAGATTTTAAAGAAATTTCCTCACATTGCACTGTTAAAATTTGGGACCCCATAGGGAGCCCAAATATTAACCCAGGGACCCGATTTGAACAAACTTGAATCTGACCCCCTACAGATGTTGAATACCAAATATGAAAGGATTCTAACTGGTAAATCTGAAGAACATTTTTAAAGAAATTTCCTCATTTCACACAAAGTTAAAATTTGGGCTCACATAGGAAGACAATATGAACCCAGGGACTCGATTTGAACAAAATGAATCAGACCCCCCAGACCCCCCCCCCCCCCACCAACCCAAAAAAAAGAAGATGTTGCATACCAAATAAAGCATTCTGACTGGTAGATCTGAAGAAAATTTTTAAAGAGCACTCCCCATATTGCCCTAAGTTACAAATTTGGGTTCCTGGATTGAGCCCAAATATGGACCAAGGGGGTTCATTTTAACACACCTGTATCTGCTCCCCTCCCCCCCCCCCCCCCCCCTCCCATATCAAAAAATTTCGATCAGTGTTTCTGAAGAAAATGTTTTTTAATTTTTCCTGATAATACAGACTCCATATTATTCCGATGCCCCCTGTAGCTCCTGGGGTTCCCACAGGGATACAGGAAAAAATTTTGGCATCAATCAAGTACTTATGACTCAATAATACCACTTAATAAATTTGGTTCAAACTGGACCATCGATTCAGAAAACAAAATTTTGGGCGAGTTCTAAAATCTTGCTCCTCCCATTACAAAGGCAAATATTGATCCACGAACTTCGTTTGAACAAACTTGATTCTACATCTCAAAAGGAAGCTCCATACCAAATATCAAGTCACTATACCCATTGGTTCATGAGAAAATTTTTTAAGAATTTTGGAGCATTTTCCCCTACCCCTGTCCCTATGGGGCTGGGCATGTTGATTTGAACAAAAACAAAATGCAATATCAGAACAAGCAATAACCTCAAATTTTACTAAAACTTGTTCAGCAGTTTAGGAGGAACAGGTGCAAACATCATGTTCACAGACAACAGACAGTAAGTGATCACTATAGCTCATCCTTTTTATAACCAATGCAAACTTAAAATGAAAGTGTCAATGACACTGTAGCTCGACTTGTCAATACAAAGACATGTACATAGTATGTGACACAGCAATGACAAACATCTAGGTAATGACCTGATAACAAAGGTACATATAAAGTATTGTAACGGTCTGTACATAAATACTGACCGTTGCCTGTAACAAATGTATAGGTAAAGTATTGTAAAGGTGGGTGACAGTCAGATGCTAAACTAGAAAAGAAATCTTAGTCCCAGAGTGGGTCTGACTAAACCCCAAAATATTTGTTCTCATAGCACAGTGATAACAAAGGCACCCCAAAACACACTCGTTCCTGTTCCAAGGTGAAAACAAAAGTACCCAAGAAGTTTTGTGAAGATCAGTTCATAAATACGAGCTGTGTAGAACTTATGACAAAAAACTGATTGGACCTAATTTCGGTACAAAATGGCCACTGGCAGCCATCTTGAATTTTGGACCGTACCCAGAAACACTCATTCTCATCCCAAGATGATAACAAAGATACCTAAGAAGTTTTGTGAAGATCGGTTCATAAATACAGCCTCTACCCTGAGCCGTATTGACATGTGTGCTTACATTGTGTAAGTAGCACTGAATAAATCAAAGTTCATCTAATTTGCATAATTTCTGCACGAAAAAAAACCCTTACAATATGTGATGTATTCCATGTTACTAAACATTCATACAAAAATTTATTCAAATCAGAACTTTCATATAGAAGTTCTGTACAAAAGACTGATTGCACTAATTTTGGTACAAAATGGCTGCTGGTGGCCATCTTGAATTTCGGACCACACCCAAAAACACTCGCTCTCATCCCACGGTGATAACAAAGGTACCCAAGAAGTTTCGTAAAGATTGGTTCATAAATATGGCCTCTAGTCTGAGCTGTATAGAAGTTGTGTACAAAAAACTGATTAGACCTAATTTTGGTACAAAATGGCCACTGGCAGCCATCTTGAATTTTAGACCGCACCCAGAAACACTCGTTCTCGTCCCAAGGTGATAACAAAGGTACCAAAGACATTTCGTGAAGATGAGTTCATAAATACAGACTCTAGTCTGAGCCGTATTGACATGTGTACTTACTTACTGTGTGTAAGTCGCACTGAAAAAATCAAAGTTCATCTAATTTGCATAATTTCTGCACGAGAAAAAACCCTGTATTATATGTGATGTATCCCATGGTACTAAACATTCACACAAAAAATTATTCAAATCAGCACTTTCATATGGAAGTTCTGTGCAAAAATCTGATTGCACCTAATTTTGTACAAAATGGCTGCCATCGGCCATCTTGAATTTTGGATCAGACCCAAAAACACTCGTTCTCGTCCCACGGTGATACCAAAGGTACCCAAGAAGTTTCGTAAAGATCGGTTCATAAATACGGCCTCTAGCCCGAGCCGCATTGGCATTTGCACTCACAGTGCTGAAAGTAACCCAAAAAAACATCAAAATTAGTCTAATTTGCACAATTTACAAACGCGAAAAAAACCTGTATTATATGTGATGTATCCCATGGTACTAAACATTCATACAAAAAATTATTCAAATCAGAGCTTTCATATGGAAGTTCTGTACAAAAAACAGATTTCTGCATCGTCGGTACAAAATGGCGGCTGGCAGCCATCTTGAATTTCGGACTGCACCCAAAAACACTTGTTCTCGTCCCACGGTCATATCAAAGGTACCCAAGAAGTTTCGTAAAGATCGGTTCATAAATACCGCCTCTAGCCCGAGCCGTATCCAATTGTTGACGTACGGACAGACAGACAGCCAGACGACCAGACGACATGCCATGACAAAAGCTCAAATTTGGCTTCGCCAAAGTTGAGCTAAAAATAAAAAAAGCTGATGAAATCGTCAGATGTGTACCCATACACGCAACTAGTAGAAAGCTGTTATTATCTCAGGACCAATTTTTGGAGGAATTTTCAATTTGAGGGATAAAGGGTTAATATCTCAGGATCAGATTATCAGATTTACACCAAAAACTATACAGCGTGGCATATCAGTAACCTGAAGATATATATAAAGTAACATGACAACTGGATTGATATTTTTTTAGTTATCTCATGCCAAAGGGATTGGAAGAATTCTCAATTTGAAGGAAAATAAAGGACAAGAGGCCCCAGGGGGCCTGAGGGCGCTCACCTGACATGGTAGTCTAAATATCAAACCAGGGACTTGACTTGAATAAGCTGCATACGCCCCTCCTAAGAAAAGCATATACCAACTAGATGAAGCGATTGTGCCCACACAATACACAGGATTTTCCTTCTATTTTCAGTTCCTGCACTTTAACGTCCCAAAATTGAGATAATCACATAAAAAACAGATTTTTTTCCCAAACAAAATACTTTCAGCCTAAATTTTTTTCTTCTTCTTAAAACGCATAAAAACGCTAAAACTAATTTCCGGATTTTGGTCCAAAATTTTCTAAGTCCCACCCGGACCCAAAATTTTCGGTGTAAAAAAATATATGGACCCAAATTTTCAGGGTTAAAAAAAAAAAAAATTTTTTGTCTTAAAATTGACAGAAATGCATAAAAAACAAAAAAACAAAAATTCCAAATTTTGGTCCCAAATTTTTCAAGTCCCACCCGGACCCCAAATTTTCAGGGTAAAAAAATTTTTTTTTTTTTTGTCTTAAAATTGACAGAAATGCATAAAAAACCAAATAATTTCCGGATTTTGGTCCAAAATTTTCGAAGTCCCACCCGGACCCCAAATTTTCAGGGGGAAATTTTTTTTTTTTTTGTCTTAAAATTGACAGAAATAAATGAAACAAAAAAAAAAATTCCGGAATTTGGTCAAAAATTTTCTAAGTCCCACTGGACCCCAAATTTTCAGGGAAAAAAAAAAAAAAATTTTTTTGTCTTAAAATTGACAGAAACGCACAAAAAACAAAAATTCCAGATTTTGGTCCCAAATTTTCCAAGTCCCACCCGGACCCCAAATTTTCAGGGTAAAAAAAATTTTTTTTTTTTTGTCTTAAAATTGACAAAAATGCATAAAAAACAAAAAAATTTCCGGATTTTGGTCCAAAATTTTCGAAGTCCCACCCGGACCCAAAATTTGCAGGGGGAAAATTTTTTTTTTTTTTTTTTTTTCTTAAAATTGACAGAAATGCATAAAAAACAAAAAAATTTTTTTTCGGATTTCAGTCCAAAATTTTCTAAGTCCCACCTGGACCCCAAATTTTCAGGGGAAAAAAAAATAATTTTTTTTGTCTTAAAATTGTCAGAAATGCATAAAAAACCAAAAAAATTTTTTTTTCGGATTTTGGTCTCACCCGGACCCCAAATTTTCAGGGGAAAAAAAAAAAAAAATTTTCGTCCAAAATTTTCCAAGTCCCACCCGGACCAAAAATTTTCAGGGGAAAAAAAAACAAAATTTTTTTTGTCTTAAAATTGACAGAAATGCATAAAAAACAAAAAAACAAAATTTTCAGATTTTGGTCCAAAATTTTCTAAGACCTACCCGGACCCAAAATTTTCAGGGGAAAAAATTTTTTTTTTTTTTTTTTTTTTTTTGTCTTAAAATTGACCGAAACGCAGAAAAAACACACAAAAAAATTTTTGATTTTGGTCCAAAAATTTGCTAAGTCCCACCCGGACCCGAAATTTTCAGGGGAAAAAAAAAAAAAAAATTTTTTGTCTTAAAATTGACAGAAATGCATAAAAAACAAAAAAAAATTTTTTTTCGGATTTTGGTCCCACCCGGACCCCAAATTTTCAGGGAAAAAAATTTTTTTTTTTTTTTTTTTTTTTTTTGTCTTAAAATTGACCGAAACGCAGAAAAGACCCCCCCAAAAAAATTTTGGATTTTGGTCCAAAATTTTCTAAGTCCCACCCGCACCCCAAATTTAAAGGGGAAAAAAAAAAAAATTTTTTTTGTCTTAAAATTGACCGAAAGGCAGAAGAAACAAAAAAAAATTTTTTTGGATTTTGGTCCAAAATTTCGAAGTCCGCAACGGGACCCCACATTTTCAGCCTAAATATGAACCTAGGGATTTGGCTTCAACAAACTTGAATCTCACCCCCCTAAAGATGCTGCATACCAAATATCAAAACATTCTTATTGCAAGATCTCAAGAAGAAGATTTTTCAAAAATACTCCTCATACTGCACTAATTTAAACATTTGGGCTCCCATAGAGAGCCCAAATATCCACCCAGGCAATTCATTTCAATAAACATGTGAAACAATCTTCCAAAGATCTTATATGTCAAATTTTAAAGCTTTTGGAGCAGTGCTTTCGGAGAAAAGTAGTCTTATGTTTTTCCCATTACCCACAGTGTTAAAAAATGCTGACTCAGCACTTTTTCAAAACTCCCCAAAAAGTACCCCATCATAAAACCGATGGCAATTTTTTTTGATCATTCCATTCTGTTGGTCCTAAGGAAGCTTCACAACAAATAAGAATTCTCAGTGCCGTGTAGTTTTGGAGATATGGGCGTTTTCATTTTTTTCTATTTTTAGCTCCTGTGGTTTCCACGGGGCTATGGGGAAAAAAATTTCAGCATAAATTAGATACTTATGACCCAATAAGCACTCATGTAAAATTTGGTTCAAATCGGCCTCGCGGTTTGGAAAATAGAAAGTAGGGGAGGGGCCAAAATTTTTGCTCCTCCTTTAACATCGTCAAATATAGCCCCTCCAACTTCTCTTGAACAAACTTGAGTCTACACCTCAAAAGGAAGCTGCATACCAAATATCAAGTCTCTGCTATTGCTGGTTCTTGAGAAGAAGATTTTTTAAGAATTGCAGCATTTTTGCCCCATCACTCTGCTCAATGTGAGCCAAAACCTAATTTGACAAAAAATCAAAGTCCGCAGACACAACCCCTTCTCACATGAAATTTCATTAATATGTGGCCAGTGGTTTGGGAGAAAAAGCCCAAACACCACCTTCATGATGGATGCTGGACGAAAAGTGATCAGAATAGCTCACCCTGACTTTCAGTCAGATGAGCTAATAAAGGGTTGATATCTCACTGCAGGGTTCCTGCACCTGACCTGACATGAAATTCCAGGCTTTTCCAGGCCATATACACCCCAAATTCAAGGAGTTTCAAGGCTAATAGAAAGTTAAATTTAAGGTTTTTCCAGGCTTATCGTAGCTGAACCACTCGAACCGTCTCAGACGTATTTCATCCATCTCAACTCCGTGCGCAATGCTTCATTTTCAAGGCTTTTCCAGGCCCAGGGAGCCAAATCAAGTCTTTTCAAGGTTTTGAATTTCATTTTTGAAATTCCAGGCTTTTCAAGGCCCGCGGGAACCCTGCTCAGGATCAAATTATCAGATTTACACCAAAAACTATACAGCTTGGCACATCAGTAACCTGAACACAAATATAAAGTAACATGACAATCCAAGCAATATTTTTCAAGTTATCGAATGTCAAATAAATGGATATAGATCCCAGACGGACAGACAGACAGACGGACAGACAAAGGATAGACAAACCACGGAAGACCACCCCGGATGCCGACATTATGTGTACCATACATGTTATGGGTACACCACATAATAACATTTGATCAATATTTTTGAGTTATCGCATTCCAAAGAAACTGATTGCAGTAATTCTTAATTTGATGGATAAAGGGTTGATATCAGGGAATCTAAATAGCAGATTTACACCCAAAACTATACAGCTCAGCACATCAGTAACCTGAACAGAAATTTAAAGTAACAACACAATCTGATGAATATTATTTGAGGTATTGCATGTCAAAGAAATAGATTGAAGCAATTTTATTAAGTGGATCAAGGGTTAATACCTCGGGATCAAATGATCAGATTTATATAAAAAACTATACAGCTCAGTAAATCAGTAACCTGAACATCTATATGAAGTAACAAGACAATCAAGATTGATATTCTTTGAGTTATCGCATGTCAAAGAAATAGATTGGAAAAATGCACAATTTGATGGATAAAGGGTTAAAATCTCAGGATCAAACTACCAGATTTACACCAAAATCTTTACAGCTCGGCACATTGAAAACCTGACCACACATATCAAGTAACAAGGCAACCTAATCAATATTTTTTAGGTTACCGCAGGCCAAAGAAATGGATTGGAGTAATGCTTAATTTGAGGGATAAAGGGTTAGTATCTCAGGATCGAATCGTCAGATTTACATTAAAAACTATACAGCTAGGAACATCAGTTATGTGAACATATCTATCAAGTAACATGACAATAGGATTGATATTTTTTTAGTTATCGCATGCCAAAGAAATGGATTGGAATAATGCTTAATTGGATGGTTAAAGGGTTTATATCTCAGTATTGAATAATCAGATTTACATCAAAAACTATACAGCTCAGCGCATTAGTAACCTGAACACAAATATAAAGTATCATGACAATCTAATCAATAGTTTTCAAGTCATTGAATGCCAAAGAAATGGATACGGACACCGAACAGATGGATGGACGGACCGACAGGCAGACGGACAGACAAAGGATGGATGAATGACAGAGGGCCACCCCGGATGCCAGCATTTTGTGTACCATACATGGTACGGGTACACTAAAAATTAAATGGTTCATGTCTGATATTTTACCTAAGTTAAGAAAATTGATAGATTTGCCCCTCGAGTGCTAAAGCACTGCAAAGCCTTCTTGCACTCAAGGGATGACATACACCACAACCCATGCTGTTCTGTAGATTATGAGGCATAAAACAAACCAAGAACATGAACATGAACTGTTGATGGAAAAGAAAATATTTGCAAAAATATAAACTACAAGAGGCCTCAAGGAGCCTTAATCGCTCACCGGCCAAAGTGGTTCAAAGAAGTATTTGGGGGTCACATTCAGTTAGACATGGTTCATCAATACCAAGGAATGAAGTGATGAGCAACAAATTTTATGGAACTAGGGCCATGGCTTGAACAAACTTGAATCTTACCCCCTTAGGATGTTGCATACCAAATATCAAAAGCATTCAACTGCTGGATCTGAAGAAGAAGATTTTTAAAGAAAATTCCTCATTTTGAACTAAGTTATCATTCGGGCTCCCACAGTGAGCCCAAATATGAACCCAGGGACTTGGCTTGAACAAACTTGAATCTCACACCCTAAGAATGCTACACATCACATATCAAAACATTCCGGCTGCTGGATCTGAAGAAGAAGATTTTTCAAGAAAATTCCTCATTTCGAACTAAGTTACAATTCAAGCTTCCACAGTGAGCCCAAATATGGACCTAGGGACATGGCTTGAACAAACTTGAATCTCACCCCCCTAAGGATGCTGCATACCAAATATCCAAACATTCCGACTGCGGGATCTGAGGAAGATTTTTACAGAAAATTCCTCATTTTGAACTAAGTTTTCATTTGGGCTCCCACAGTGAGCCCAAATATGAACCTAGGGACATGGCTTGAACAAACTTGAATATCACCCCCTAAGCATGCTGCATACCCAATATCAAAAGATTCTGCCTGCTGGATCTGGAGAAGAAGATTTTTAAAGAAATTTGCCTGAAATGCACTAAGTTCAAATTGGGCTCCTACACTGAGCCCAAATATGAACCCAGGGGGCCGATTTGAACAAACTTGAATCAGATCCACCTCACAATGCTGCATACCAAATATCAAAAGATTCTGCCTGCTGGATCTTGAGAAGAAGATTTTTTAAGAAATTTGCCTGAAATGAACTAAGTTCGAATTCGGGCTTCTATACTCAGCCCAAATATGAATCCAGGGGGCCGATTTAAACAAACTTGAATCAGATCCACCCCACAATGTTGCACACCAAATATGAAAAGATTCTGCCTGCTGGATCTGGAGAAGAAGATTTTTTAAGAAATTTGCCTGAAATGCACTAAGTTCGAATTCGGGCTTCTATACTCAGCCCAAATATGAATCCAGGGGGCCGATTTAAACAAACTTGAATCAGATCCACCCCACAATGTTGCACACCAAATATGAAAAGATTCTGCCTGCTGGATCTGGAGAAGAAGATTTTTTAAGAAATTTGCCTGAAATGCACTAAGTTCAAATTCGGGCTTCTATAGTGAGCCCAAATATGAATTCAGGGGGCCGATTTGAACAAACTTTAATCAGACCCATACCAAGATGCTGCATACCAAGTATCAAAAGATTCTGCCCACTGGTTCTGTAGAAGATTTTTTAATAACATGAATTGCCATATAGTAATAAACATCCACATGAAGTTTCGTGAAAATTGGACCAGTGGTTTCAGAGGAGAAGTCGTTTGAAAAATGTTCACGATGCCGGACGGACGACGACGATGGACGGCAAGTGATAAGTTTAGCTCCCTTCAGTGAGCTAAAAATAAACGAGGCTCCACGGGGTGTGAAGCCAGGCCTCGAAATAAGAGGTGAATGTTCGTACCGTTCGCCTGTCGGTTACGCAGATTTATTTTCAGGAGAACTCTCGATTGGTTAACCAAAAATCCCGCCGATGACCGACGAAGTTAGTTGTTACGGGATGAGAAAAGTTTTCAACGTTTTTCCTCCCACTGATTTAAAAGAAGCACTGCAGTGAACAAAACAAGAACAAAATGCTCATGTGGTTATCATACAGCATGTTTCAGTCATTACTGTACTTGTGAGGGTATAAATATATAGTATTAATGGTACTGAAGATCTGCAGTACCAACTCGCGGCGCCCTCTGGCTCTTGAAACAATTAATTTGTTTCGATTCTGAGAAAGACGATTGACTGTTACAGCTAAAGGGAGCTAACTGCTTTGTTAATACATTTACCGCACGTGAGGTATTAACTCTTGCACTGCGCAAAGCTAAAAATAAGTCTTCGATACAATAAAAAGAAGACATATTGAAAATCAAATGAGCTGTTGTTAATTATTTGAATTCTGCCCCTTTTTACCCTACCAATCCATGAGAAAATTTTTCGAACACATTATGGAAACGTCTTTTATTCACCAATGCTGACTTCTTGTTTACATGCTTATTCCATTTGAATAAACAGCCAGCATGGTTGTTAACATGGGTTTTTCCAAATGATTTCAAACATTGTGGCACAAATAAAGTTTTAGTTTGGAACTTTGGATTACATTCTCCGGATTCCAAAATGTAGGGGAAGGTAGATACGATTTACAATTGTTTCTTTTCCAATGTTAATCAGAGACTGCCAATGCAACTCCCATGCCCTAAAGTTCAATGTATTCGTAATAAAGACATTCATCGACAGTATATGCCCCCATGATGCCATCCCCACACAATTGCCCAATTCCCACTCCCAGTTCGAAACAAATGTGTTTGGGTTTCTGAAATAATAAGCCACACAGCAAAATAAACAATTAAAATTCTTTAATTTTTATTAGACACAAAAATCATATAAAGCAAAGAACAATAAATGTTAATGCGTGCATACGTGAATGTGCGTGTGTATGTGGGGGGCATTGTGTATGTACCTGTTTCGTACTGCTCCTGCCTTGGGTCCCTTGTGTCTCAACAGCAAACTAATTTGGGAGGAACTGTAGATGGGTATGTCAGAAGCTTTGTCAGTATCAATACTTTCAATGCAATGGTTAACCAATAGGTTTATGAAAAAAATCTTGGTAACCGATCAACAGGTTAACCATTGTCAAATGAGGCAACCTGCTGGAAGGTTTATCAAAATCTTGTTATTTCGAGGCCTGTGTGAAGCACTCACCTTGAACAGAACACAATATAAACAAAGTACAAGAATTAAGCAATCCATCTCCATAAGATACATTGTCAGCCCTTGAGTCCCTCAGGAGTGACAAAAATAGTGAGAGCATCATGCCTTTTCTTCATTCGATCATAATGTAAAATGTAGACCTCCCCTATGAAGACCCTTGATACAACCTATGTGAATTAATCTTAGTTACACACCTCTAGAGGGTATTGAATACAAAATTTCTAATTCTTCAGCTGCATGGCCAATTCTTTTCCCGTAGGGAGCCCAAATATTAACCCAGGCTCTTGATTTGAACACAGTTGAATCTGACCTCCCTAGAGATGTTGTATACCAAATATGAAAGCATTCTGACAGTTGGATCTGAAGAAGAAAAATTTTAAAGAAATTTCTTCATATTGCAGCAAGTTAAAATTTGGGCTACCATAGAAAGCCCAAATATTAACCTCCGGACCCCATTTGAACAAACTTGAATCTGACCACCCTAGAAATGTTGTATACCAAATATGAAAGCATTCTGACTGGTTGACCTGAAGAAGATTTTTAAAAATTATCACCCATACTGAATTAAATTGAAATTTAAAGACGTATACAATCCCAGATTTTGTATTCCAATTATGAAAGCATTCTGACTAGTGGATCTGAAGAAGAAGATTTTAAAGAAACTTCCTCAAATTGCACTCAAGTTAAAATTCGGGCTACCATAGGGAGCCCAAATATTAACCCGGGGAACCAATTTGATCAACCTTGAATCTGACTCCCCTAGGGATGTTGTAAACAAAATATGAAAGGATTCTGACAGGTGAATCTGAAGAAGATTTTTGAAGAAATTCCCTCATACTGTACTAAGTTAAATTTCAGGTTCCCATATGGAGCCCAAATATTAACCCAGTCACTCCGAGATGTTGTATACCAAATATGAAAGCATTCTGACTGGTTGATCTGAGAAGATTTAAAAAAAATTATCCCCAATATTGAACTAAGTTCAAATTTGGGCTTCCATAGGAAGCCCAAATATTAACCTAGGGACTTGTTTTGAACAATCTTGAATCTGACCCTAAAAACAATGACGTATACCAAACATTAAAAGATTCTGACTGGTGGTTCCGAAGATGTTTTTTAAAGAATATTCCCCATATTGCCGTAAGTTAAAAATTCGGGCTCCTGCATTGAGCCCAACTATGATCCAATGGGCTTTATTTTAATAAACTTGTATCTGACCCCCCTATGAATGCTGTATACCAAATATCAAAAGATTCTGACCATTGGTTCTGGAGATGATTTTTTTAAATGTTTGCAAATATGATGACTCAGCCTTTTTTCGATGCCCTCTACAGGACACCCTAACATAACCAATGGCAATTTTTTTTTTACCATTCAATTCTACTGGTCCTAAGGATGCTTCATGCCAAATAACAGCTCTCTGTTCAGTGTGGTTTGGGAAATATGGGCATTTGAAAATATTTCTATTTTCAGCTCCAGGGGTTCCCATGGGGATGCAGGAATTTTGTTTTTTTGCACGAGTCAAGTACTTATGACCCAATAATACCACATATCAAATTTGGTTCAAATCGGACCATCGGTTCAGAAAATAGAAATTTTGGGCAGGGTCAAAAATGTTACCCCTCCCATTACAAAGCCAAATATTGCTTCACGAACTTTGTTTGAACAAACTTGATTCTTCACTTCAAAAGAAAGCTCCATAACAAATATCAAGTCATTGTACCCACCCTATGGGGGTGGGAATGTTGAGTTGAACAAAACTGCAATGCCCCTTTGGGACCATCACTCAAACAAACTTTCCCTTGAATTGGTTTTGGAGAAGATCACAACATGGTGTTGACAGACGATGGACAGATGGATGGACTTTGTCAAGGTGAGCTAAAAAACACCCACACTCATGCAATTTTACAAAAATTGGCCTGAGAAACAGAAGATCTACTTTGTGTTAACAAAGAAGTTCCATGAATTTCGCGAATTTTGTGTAGAAATGTATATTGATCAAGCAAAGTATGTGTGTGTGTGTGTGTGTGTGTGTGTGTGTGTGTGTGTGTGTGTGTGTGTGTGTGTGTGTGTGTGTGTGTGTGTGTTGTGCACAATAAACTTGAGAAGTTGTCAAAAGTGTTTTACTTTTATACACGGTCATTATTTGTTGGCTTAATTCTTATTTTTCTTCATTTCTTGTTTTTTACAACATCCATCGATCTGCAGGCTGGTTCCATTTCCCAGTTCTAAGTCATTATCACGTGACATTGTCATTAAATCTCTAAAACAAGCCAACCAAAAAAAGCCATGCAATAAAAAAACTATGCTTTTCTCATCAGATTTGCTGGTGGAAAAAAATTTCCACCTCAACTTAACCTTTGGATGCATCGACAATCTTTGGAAAAAGTACACCCAAAACCCTCTTTTAAGAATATCAGTTCAAGTGTAATACAAAATCAGTTATGTGTAATGTTTTATTTAGAGCTACAATAATTCCTATATTCACAATATACATTTGTAAATCACTTCCCATGAATGACCATTCACTCACAACTCACACATCAACAAATCTTCCTTCCATCCTCACTATTTTCACTAATCAACTCACACACTTCACAATTTACATACTATCTCATTACACAGAATACCTAGCTGTCAGCAAAAAAAAAAAAGTATTCCCAACAGAACAACGAACAACTGTTGCACCAATTAAACCTGACACAAAAACCTTACTCTCAACAATCTTTATTTATACCCAGATATCTTGCAGTGAATGCCACTAAACATTCTCAACAATCAAACGTGATTCACATGACTCTTAAAAAACTAGAACTATCACTGAAGGTGATTAATATCCCCACTTCTGGCTCACTGGAATGCACCTCTGAATAATAAAACCAAGTTCATGGGAGATAACTTGGTTAAAATTGTCGCAGATCAAAAAATGCTGATAGGATCACCGATCCAATGTCGAGTTGTGACGGCACAAAAGTCGGTTTATTCATTATCAACTTATCGTCCGGAAACCAATTGTTTACAATTTACTATGTGAAGGGTCAGTGTGACCTTGACCTTTGACCTAGTGATTCCAAAATAAATAGGGCTCTTTCTTGCACTAATGCCAACCTACCTATGAAGTTTCATGAACGTAGGTGGAACCATTGTCAAATTATCATCTGGAAACTAATTGTTTATGATTTTTAATGTTCAAGGTCACTGTGACCTTGGCCTTTGACCTAGTGAGTCCAAAATAAATAGGGGTCTTCCACTCACCTAGGCCAACCTACCTATGAAGTTTCATGAATGTGGGTCAAACCATTATCAAGTTATTGTCCGGAAACCAATTGTTTACGATTTACTATGCTGCAGGTCACTGTGACCTTGACCTTTCACCTATTAAGTCCAAAATAAATAGGTTCTTCCTCTCACTGATGCCAACCTACCTATTACGTTTCATGAACATGGGTCAAAACATAATCAAGTTGTCATCCGGAAACCAATTGTTTACGATTTACTATGTTGAAGGTCACTGTGACCTTGACCTTTCACCTAGCGAGTCCAAAATAAATAGAGTTCTTCCTCTCACTAATGCCAACCTAACTATGAAGTTTCATGAACATGGGTTGAACCATCATCAAGTTATCATCTGGAAACCAATTGTTTTGATTTACTATGTTCAGGGTCACTGTGACCTTGACCTTTGACCTAGTGAGTCCAAAATAAATAGGGTTCTTCCTCTCACAAAGGCCAACCTACATATGAAGTTTCATGAATGTGGGTTGAACCGTAGTCAAGTTATCATCCGGAAACCAATTGTTTACAATTTACAATGTTCAAGGTCACTGTGACCTTGACCTTTGACTAAGCAAGTCCAAAATTAATAGGGTTCTTCCTCTCACCGATACCAACCTACCTATGAAGTTTCATGAACATGGGTTGAACCATTATCAAGTTATCATCCGGAAACCAATTGTTTACGCACGCCCGCCCGCCCGCCCGTCCGCCCGCCATTCACCAAACTATAAGTCGAGTTTGACTTCGTCACAACTCGACTAAAAATAGTTGAAGACAAGTGCACTATCGATGTGCAGTACGCCTTAGTACACAGCACCACTGTGCTACCACGTGGGCAATTTGGATTAAGTGCCTCTGGCAGGGGTCGAACTGTGCACCTTTCGGTTTGAAGTCCAATGCCATGACGATGGAGCCACCACACTCCCTCATGGTATTCATGAGTTTCATTAAGTCACTGGGTAGTCAGTCGTTTACACCCATGTGTCCATTTCAGAGAACTTCTACCCCAAGCATTGGTGACTTGGTCCTATTTTGCCAGTAAAACAAAGCTGGTTTACCACAGTAAACAAGCACAGCTTCACTTCCCAGGGGTCCCACAGGGGAGTTTTACAACCACATTTCCAGATTATTTGTCCTAGAAATACACAAACATTCACTGAGAAGAAATATACCAGCCAATGTAATTACATAAAACATTCAAATAAATAGTTTAATAATTTAATTGGGAGACAAAATGTACAAGGACAATTGATTGTCTTAGAAAAGTAACATCCACTGTGGAACTTTCGGTTCCTTGACGGCTGCAGTTTTTAAAGGAATATAGGCCATTTTTCTCAGGAAAAGAGTTTTGTAAAATTATTGCACAAAAGTGACAACCTGATTGGATATGTTCAGAATTCTAAACCAAAATGCAAAATTACAGACAAATGCTTGAAAACTTTCAGTGACTTTTCATCATTTTCAGTTTTACCATTTACTGGCCAAAACCATCAGCATTATTGACTTTCAAATTTTATTATGTTTTCATTTTTTGTCTCAAAAACATAGCCAGTGATGAGCTTGTTCCAAAGAACTGTCATAAGCAGTGTTTTTTGAGGCAAATAATGAGATATTTAGTTATTCAAGAAAACTTGTTGCAAGTGTCTTTGCAATTCAGCTGGGTAAAGGGCTGACCATTTCAGATGATTTTCCTTTAATTTATTTTTCCAATTTGTCATCTAATAAAATTCTGACTGCTGCTCAGCAGTGATGACAGGATCTGACAAATGAAAAACAATAGATCAAAGATTTGCAAGGTAAATAATCATTTATACTGCGGTTTCAAGTCATTGGAAAAATTATCAGCTGGAAATAACAGCTTTCGATTAATTTGCTTAATCACATTCTGTAGATAGAAAAGTGCTTGAAGTTCAAATGCCAGAAAACTGGGCATAGCACTGCATAACTATTTTGAAAAGAGCAGTGACAAATCAAAACCCTGAAGACAACTTCCTAATGTAGAGCTTTGGCTGTGAAATTTTACCTTGGTTTCAGTGTTGGTTGTGATAAAAGGGTCGAGTCTTAGTTTTGGTTTTCAGACACACAGTAGATTTTTTGGTTAACCAGACAGCTCTATCCTAAAGTTGATACATGAGCTTTCTTACTCATAAAAACATAAGTTATCATGATGAAATGACGGTAACATGGTCTGAGATTTGCAGCTTATGTTCAAACGAGGCACGAAGCATCGAGGTTGAACATACGTTCTGAGCTTCAAACCTCAGACCATGTTACCATCAATTTATCATGATAATGTATGCGTTCCAAGACACTACCCATAGCCCAAAACCTACATTGTGAAAAACAAGACGCTTATTAACTGAACTTACGATCGTTTAAAGGTGCCTTGTTCAAGGAAACTTTTAATGATCACAAGTTTAGAAAATATCGTGTACCCCATGACAGCAGTGAATAAATCATAAAATAATCAGATAAACTCATTTCCATCTTAGTTCAAATCGTAAATTTGTTTGTAATTTAAACAACACTTCATTCGGAACACTGTCTGTTGCACTTGAGGAAAATCTAGAACAAGAGGCCCCAGGGGGCCTGCGGGCATTCACATGACATGGTAGTCTAAATATCAAACTATAAATATGAATAAACTGCATACGTCCCCTCCTAAGAAAAGCATATACCAACAAGAGGCCCCAGGGGGCTGAGGGCGCTCACCTGGCAAGGTAGACTAAATATCAACCCAGGGAATTGATTTCAACAAGTTGCATCTGTCCTAAGAAAAGCTTACACCAAATATCCTAAGATTCTGACTGGTAGATCTAAAAAAAAAAGATTTTTAAAGAATATTCCTCATATTGAACTAAGTTATAATTTGGGCTTGCACAGTGAGCCCAAATATGAACCCAAGGACTTGGCTTTAACAAACTTGAATCCCCCCTACCCCCCCCCCCCCCCCCCCCCCCCCCCCCAAGGATGCTGCACACCAAATATCAAAACATTCCGACTGCTGGATCTGAAGAAGATTTTTCAAGAAAATTTCTCATTTGGAACTAAGTTACAATTCGAGCTTCCACAGTGAGCCCAAATATTGACCTAGGGACATGGCTTGAACAAACTTGAATCTTACCCCTGCAAGGATGCTGCATACCCAATATCAAAAGCATTCTGAATGCTGGATCTGAAGAAGATTTTTAAAGAAAATTCCTTATTTTGAACTAAGTTATCATTCGGGCTTCCACAGTGAGCCCAAATATGAATAGCATATTGCATGCCAAATATCAAAACATTCTGACTGCTGAATCGGAAGAAGAAGATTTTTAAAGAAAAATTCCTCATATTGAACTTAAGTTTTAATTCGGGCTTCCACAAGGAGCCCAAATATGAACCCAGGGACTTGGCTTTAACACACTTGAACCTCTCCCCAGCCTCCCCCCCCCCCCTCCCTCCTAAGGATGCTGCACACCAAATATCAAAACATTCCGACTGCTGGATCGGAAAAAGATGATTTTTTAAGAAAATTCCTCATTTTGAACTAAGTTACAATTCGAGCTCCCACAGTGAGCCCCAATATGGACCTAGGGACATGGTTTGAACAAACTTGAATCTCACCCCCCTAAGGATGCTGCATACCAAATATCAAAACATTCCGACTGCTGGATCTGAAGAAGAAGATTTTTAAAGAAAATTCGTCATTTTGAACTAAGTTATAATTCAGGCTCCCACAGTGAGCCCAAATATAAACCCAGGGACTTGGCTTGAACAAATTTGAATCTCACCCCCCTAAGCATGCTGCATACACAATATCAAAAGATTCTGCCTGCTGGATCGTGAGAAGAAAATTTTTAAAGAAATTTGCCTGAAATCCACGAAGTTCAAATTTGGGCTCCTATAATGAACCCAAATATGAACCCAAGGGGCCGATTTTAACAAACTTGAATCAGATCCACCCCACAATGTTGCATACCAAATATCAAAAGATTCTGCCTGCTGGATCTGGAGAATAAGATTTTTTTTTAAGAAATTTGCCTGAAATGCACTAAGTTCCAATTCAAGCTTCTATAGTGACTGCAAATATGAATCCAGGGGGCTGATTTGAACAAACTTAAATCAGATCCACCCCACAATGTTGCATACCAAATATCAAAGGATTCTGCCTGATAGATCTGGAGAAGATTTTTTAAGAAATTTGCCTGAAATGCACTAAGTTCGAATTCGGGCTTCTATAGTGAGCCCAAATATGAATCCAGGGGGCCAATTTGAACAAACTTGAATCAGATCCACCCCATAATGCTGTATACCAAATATCAAATGATTCTGCCCACTGGTTCTGGAGAAGAAGAATTTTTTAATAATTTTTCTATAATTCATTGGATGCTGTCGGAGTTATGCCCCATACAGAGCCCCCAAGGGACATGGCCATTTCATTTGAACAAACCTGAGCCCCCAAGGGACGTGGCCAATTCATTTGAACAAACCTGAATTGCCATATAGTAATGAACATCCACATGAAGTTTCGTGAATATCGGACCAGTGGTTTCAGAGGAGAAGTCGTTTGAAAAATGTTCACGACGACGACAGACAGACGGTGATAAGTTAAGCTCCCTTCGGTGAGCCAACAAAAAAAAAATTTCCGGATTTTGGTCCAAAATTTCTAAGTCCGCAACGGGACAACAAATTTTCAGCCTAAATATGAACCCAGGGACTTGGCTTGAACAAACTTGAATCTCCGCCACTCTACACCACCCCCCCCCCCCTCCCCCTTAGGATGCTGCATACCAAATATCAAAAGATTCTTATTGGTAGATCTGAAGAAGATTTTTAAAAAATACTCCTTATACTGCACTAATTTAAACATTTGGGCTCCCATATATAGAGACCAAATATGGACCCAGGGAATAGATTTCAATAAACATGTGAAACAATCTTCCAAAGATGTTATATGTGAAATTTGAAAGCTTTCCGAGCAGTGGTTTGGGAGAAAAGTAGTCTTATATGTTTTTCCCATTAGCCACAGTGTTAAAAAATGCTGACTCAGCACTTTTTCAAAACTCCCCAAAAAGTACCCCATCATAAAACCGATGGCAATTTTTTTTGATCATTCCATTCTGTTGGTCCTAAGGAAGCTTCACAACAAATAAGAATTCTCAGTGCCGTGTAGTTTTGGAGATATGGGCGTTTTCATTTTTTTCTATTTTTAGCTCCTGTGGTTTCCACGGGGCTATGGGGAAAAAAATTTCAGCATAAATTAGATACTTATGACCCAATAAGCACTCATGTAAAATTTGGTTCAAATCGGCCTCGCGGTTTGGAAAATAGAAAGTAGGGGAGGGGCCAAAATTTTTGCTCCTCCTTTAACATCGTCAAATATAGCCCCTCCAACTTCTCTTGAACAAACTTGAGTCTACACCTCAAAAGGAAGCTGCATACCAAATATCAAGTCTCTGCTATTGCTGGTTCTTGAGAAGAAGATTTTTTAAGAATTAGGATGCTGCATACCAAATATCAAAAGATTCTTATTGGTAGATCTGAAGAAGATTTTTAAAAAATACTCCTTATACTGCACTAATTTAAACATTTGGGCTCCCATATATAGAGACCAAATATGGACCCAGGGAATAGATTTCAATAAACATGTGAAACAATCTTCCAAAGATGTTATATGTGAAATTTGAAAGCTTTCCGAGCAGTGGTTTGGGAGAAAAGTAGTCTTATATGTTTTTCCCATTAGCCACAGTGTTAAAAAATGCTGACTCAGCACTTTTCCAAAGTCCCCAACAAGTACCCCATGATAAAACCGATGGCATTTTTTTTTTACCATTCCATTCTGTTGGTCCTAAGGAAGCTTCACAACAAATAAGAATTCTCAGTGCCATGTAGTTTTGGAGATATGGGTGTTTTGTTTTCTATTTTTTAGTGTTGTACGGTTAACCGGTTTTATGAGTCGGTTTCGGTTTGGCTCTAAAACCGAAACCGAAACCGTGTGATTGTTAAATCAGCACGGTTTCGGTTTTCTCTACAAAATGTTGGAAACTTATGTTTATACCCTTCAGTTTGCATAAAATTGCATTGTCAACAACTGAAAACTAAATCCGTAACGTCAACTGATAACTCCAGCGTCAGTTTTCATGTATTCAGAAGTTTTCGTATGATGTATGACAACTTTAGTCCAATTACACATCACTGTTACAGAAGTGGGTTGGTTTGTTTTGACAGAAAATCTCAGAATGACAATCTTGACACGCCTACAAACATAAATGTCAAAACCAACAACTTTGGGATTTCGCAACCGGCTGTGAATCAGCATATGTTTGGATGTATTATATATATTATACCTTGCAACAAAATCGTGAATAAAATCCTGGATAAAATAGTCTCTTTTTTTACTGGCGGATTATTGTGAAAAACAAAACACACTTGTCCCGTGGTTTTCACTGGCACATGCTTAGAATGAAAATGTTAGTTTTACCTCCCTTGATGCGTTTATCCAATGTATGCAATGCATGAGAGTGCACAACACAATGTAATGTCCCCACGCCTATTTACCCGCAGAGTGCAGACCAAGCGAGCCTGCGAGATCTAAAACCCTCTGCTCACAATTAAATTCTACATTAAATACATTTTACCTCATATAATACAGAACTGGTTTAGTTTCGCGCTCAGTCCTAAATGTCATTTTTGCGCAGCTCAGGTTTTAAAACACTGCCCACCTCGACCCAGACACAGTCAGTTCACGACTTCAAATCTTCAGTTAAGTTTGGGAACATTGTCATTCCTGGGGCTGAAATAAATTACGTCATTTTCCCCAGAAAGCACCGCCAACAAAAAATCGGTCAGCTTTTTAGAAGACACGATGTCGGCACCGCAAAGAGCAGTTTATGCCTATTTTAATTGCGAAAACAAGCAAGCATCAACATGTACCTGCAAGATTTGTGAAAATGAAGTAGCGGCCAGCTACGGTAATACCAGCAATTTGAAACGGCATCTTAAAACACACCACCCTAAAGAATACTCAACGTTAGTTGAGAATTTCTGTAGTTTGTGGTAAGTCTCCTAAAATCAGAACTATTTCTGTTTTTAAAATGCATTATACATATTTACTTTCAGGTGGATGATGATGGCCCAGGTACTTCGCAGCCAAAAATTACAGTCTTCAAAACAATTTCCGACTGCCAGAAATGGGACAAAAAATCTCAACAGCAGGTTGATGGAGACAAAGCACTTGTTTCTATGATTTGTAAAGACCTTCAACCAATGAGCATTGTGAATGACAGAGGGTTCAAAAATTTTGTCCATACCATTCAGCCATGTTATAACTTACAATCACGACGTGATTTAAGATATGAGTATATCCCCAATCTGTACAAAAGTTCTCAGAATGAGATCAATACAGCTTTGCAAAGCTGCCATTCTCTCGCAATAACAGTGGATCACTGGACTTCAGTGTCCAATGACGCATACATGTCTGTAACATGTCATTTTGTAACTGATGACTTCAATTTCAAAGACGTTTGCCTAAATGTCAAGTACATGCCCCAAAGCCACACAGCTATAAACATTGCAAATGAACTAACCCAATGTATGGAATTTTGGCTACCAAATCTTCAACAACAAAAAATTCCTATTTTTGTGGTAACTGATAATGCCTCAAACATAAAAGCTGCCGTAAGACTTCTCCCCGAAGAAACATTCAAAGGAATAAGTTGCTTTGCCCACACTCTGCAATTAGTGTTGGATGATTCATTAAAACAGTTTCAGGGTCTATCACATGTTGTGGCTAAAGTTAAATCTATTGTAAGTCACTTCCATCATAGTGCTAAGGACACTTTTAAACTTAAAGAAATACAAAAGTCATTGAATGTGAAGGAACATAAGCTTATTAACCATTGCCCCACAAGGTGGAACTCCACGTATTATATGTTAGAGAGGTTGTGTGAGCAAAAAGATCCAGTTAGTGCTATTTTGTCAACAACAGAAAAAGTACCAAACTTCCAACCACACGAGTGGAGGACAGCAAATGATTATATTACTGAGCTGCAAGCATTCGAAGAAATAACCACAATGATGTCTGCTAAGAAGTATGCGACATTATCTATGGTGATACCACTTTTAAATATTTTAAGTTCTAAGATGAAAAATTCTGAAATGGATTGCTTTGGAAAAGCTGTTTTGTCAGGCATTTCAAAGAGGTGGCCGGATTATGAAAGAAATGAACAGTTTCTATTAGCATCTCTGCTAGACCCCAGGTTTAAGCAGTTCGCATTTTCAAATGTTGAAAATAGAAATTTTGCAAACGATTTCACTCTTTCAAAAATGATTAGCCTTTGTGATAAGCCATGTAAGCATGGCAAGCAAGCCGTTGCTGCTGAAGCTGGGACTTCCCAACCTTGTTCCGAGAACCTAAAAGTGACAGTAGGGGGTAGTAAGCCTGGTGGTAAAGGTGGGATTTGGGGTGCATTCAAGAAAATGGTTGAAGAGAAGAAGAAAAAGGAAGGCAAAGACGAGACTCATTCAGATAATTTGGCTTTGAATTTGAAAACTCGAATGGAATATGAACTTCAGATGTTTTTGCAAGAACAACTTCTTGAACCCTCTTTCTGTCCCTTCCACTGGTGGTTTGAAAACAAAGTGAAGTACCCCACACTTTCACGATTGGCACAAATATATCTTGGCATTCCAGATGTTTAGAAAGGCTGGATTAATAATAAGTCAGAGGCGAAACCGTTTAAAGCCAGAATATGCTGAACAGCTTATCTGTCTGGGTCAAAACCTTCATTGAACATTAATGAACAATGACCATTTAAATGAACAATGAACTTTATTTTATGCCAGATGGCATTTAGGAGAAACCTAATGTTTATTTAAAGAAGTTTGTTTTAGGGATGTTGACATGTAACATAATAGAAATTAGAAACCGAACATGTCACAGAGAGTTTGGTCAGGCAGTGGACAGTACTGGACACTAGACTATGATTTCTCTCTTATAATATAGTTTATATGTGTTTGGGATAATACAGTGTAGTCTACTGAATTCAGTTCAGTACACTGCACTATATTAATCCTAAAATATTCTAATTTTAGCCATGTAATCATGTTTTCACTATACACTAGTATACAGTAGTACTGATACAGTAAATACAGTTAATACACACCAATATTCTGTAAGAAGCATTGAAGTCGAAGACAGTTACAGGTCAATAAAGGACTGTGGGTTCTGAACTTCTGAATTTTTTATTTCAATTTATTTTTTTCAATCCTGGACAACACTGATTCACTGGTAGCTGAATCCATAAGTGTAGTCTACTAATATATACACCAATATTCTGCATGAAGCCTTGAGTTGAAGACAGTTACAGGTCAATACAGGACTGGGGGTTCTTAACTTTTTATTTCAATTTATTTGTTTTTTAATCCTGGACAACACTGATTCAGTGGTAGCTAAATCCATAAGTGTAGTCTACTAATATACACACCAATATTCTGCATGAAGACTTGAGTTTGATTCCCATTCTGGAGGCAAAACAACTGTACTACATGTTGCACTATGCATTGCTTGTTTAGTTAACTTGGTGAATGCCTGGTAATAATTGATATGTTTCCTTTGTTTTGCTGATATGAATACTTGTTTATATGACTGAAAGAACAATCTGTAAAAAATAATTTTTTCAACTCCTTCGTTGTATTTTATATTGCCAGCCATATAGTAGGCATATACTGAAAATAAATTGATGCTAGCCAAGTCTAGAACCTTCTTATTGCAAAAAAAACGAAAACCGACCTATAAACCGAGTTTTTGGGACAAAACCGAACCGAACCCGAAGTCAGATTTAAAAAAAAACGCACAACACTACTATTTTTAGCTCCTGCGGTTCCCATGGGGCGACAGGAAAAAAACTTTTTGCATAAATTAAGTACTTATGACCCAATAAGCCCACATATCAAATTTGGTCCAAATTTGCCTCTCGGTTTGGAAAATAGAAATTTTGGGAGGGGCAAATATTGTTGCCCCTCCCATTACGCCGCCAAATATAGTCCCACAAACTTCTCTTGAACAAATCTGAGTCTACACCTCAAAAGGAAGCTGCACACCAAATATCAAGTCTCTGCTATGGCTGGTTCATGAGAAGATTTTTTAAGATTTCAGCACACTTTTTGAGTGTGGCCCTACCAATGGGCGAGACAACTTGATTTGAACAAAATCAAACTGCGATGTCATAAACTATTTTCTCAAATATCAATTAAATTCCTTCAGCGGTTTGGGAGAAGACGCAAACACAATGTTCACGGACGACGGATGGTGAGTGATCACTATAGCTCTCCTGACTGAAAGTCAGGTGAGCTAAAAATGAAGCGGTTTGCAAGTCACTGCATTGATGAAACAATTACGAACAGGTGACATCATTTCAAATATTTTGCATGGTGACATCAGACAGTAACATATGATACTGGAACTGTAAACACAGAAGAAACCACCCAAACTCTCATTCAATCAGAGTGTGAGGATTTCAGCATACATATGGCTTTTAATTGGATTACACCATTCAAATAATGGTCTTAGTTAAAAGTTTTGAGTCTATAATCTAAAACTATTTCCAAAAATATACATTACCTAATATCACAGGTTTAACAAATGGCTGAATATGCTGCTTAGCTGAAACAAAAAGAAAATACAATGAAGAATTTCAGATCAATAAATTAGTTCTTGAGATTTAACTTATCCATAACTTCTTAACAACAATGCCGACTCCAAAATCAATTTTCTTTGGCCAAACAAAAAATCAATTTTTCAAATCAGTGAGGAAGTGAGGCTTTTTTAAATATTTTTTTCATTTTGTTTGTTATATTTATACATCTTTTTCGAAAAAATAAATACCATCCATGTAATATTTGAGATTTTGTCTCAAGAACAGAGCAAACTATTTGTTTACAAAACAAATATAACCCAATGCAAACGATATCAAAATTTGTTATTTTGATTATTTTTTTTAATTAAAAAAAAATCAACAAAACCATATTATGTGCCCCCCCTCCCCCTGCTCTGTAATATTTGAGATTTTGTCTCAAGAACAGAGCAAACTATTTGTTTACAAAACAAATATAACCCAATGCAAACGATATCAAAATTTGTTATTTTGATTATTTTTTTTTAATTAAAAAAAAACCATATTATGTGCCCCCCCTGCTCTCTCCCCCCCCCCCCCCCCACCCCACACACATGGATTGGGACAAGCTTGACAGGCCTGTCCCAATGCTGAAATCGGATGTTTGTTAATGTTATGCTGACAATGCTTGCAAGTTGTAAATCAAATGAAAACAATCAATGAGGCAAAACTCCTGAAAAAAAATATTCAGGCAGGACTGGTTTTTGAACTCATCCAAGAAATTCTCAAGTAGAACTCCGACCAAATCTGATTAAAATCAGATAATGTTTGTTCAAGTCAACGACACCATGACAGATGCCCGACAGATGCACAGACAGATGCCCAACTTTCATCAAAACATAGATCGAATTGTTGACAAAACTTTACCAAAAATAAAGTTCAATCATTTATACCAATGCTCTCCATTTTAGAGCACCCACACCCCATGGGGTAAGTTTATGAGCCCTATCAGTGACGAAGCACTTGTTTACATTAGGTAAGCAAGACCAATCCACACCAGGGTTCCCTTAGAGATCATGTTTTCTTTATCTACACAAGAGTCTTTGGTCAAAATGAATCGCACATTATACACTGATAAAATAAGGTTTCACATTAATCCATAAACCACTTGTTTGGTGTTCAAAGAGAATAAAAAAAACTCCTACCTTTTTCCTGATCTGTAATCAACATCTGAAGAGCAATAGCAGCTTCAACTCTTACTGGTAAATCTTTATCACTGCATAAACAATTCCTTGTTAACTCAAGTGCTTGAGATAAATTTCTCTCTTCTCTAAATTTCATTTCACAGAAATACCTTAATACCCAACATGCCTACAACGTAAAGAAAAAACATGGGTTTAATACGATCAGATGATGCAAATAGAAAACAGACATCTTAAAATGTTCTTAAAACAAGTAAACTGAGGGTAACTCTCATTCATTTCTTACTCAAATCTTGTGTGCTGGACGCCTATATTTGGGCATTATTCTAAAGTGCAGGTATGACAATTTAAGGGATCATTATCTTGTGAAGGTGCTTCATATTATCTTTGAAGTGGGATTATTTAGGCACTCTCCCATAAACTGTAACAAGGGACATAGATGTAAATAAATTTTAATGACTAAAAACTAATGATTTATCACTCAGCCTGTTAACCCTTTACCCAACGTAACGGCCAAAACCGGCCAGTGCTATTCTCAAAAATTGCCAATTAATTTTCATTATTTTTTTCATTTTTTGTCTCAAAAACATAGGTTATGACCCCTCATTGGAACGAGCTCGTTGAGCTCGTTCCAATGAGGGGTCATAACCTATGTTTTTGAGACAAAAAATGAAACAAATGAGTTATTCGAGAATTTTTTTTGCATGTGTCGTCTGCTTTTCATGTTAGGTAAAGGGTTAAAGGCTGCAAGAATGACAAGGAGTCAATAAAATGTGGCTTCAACTTTAATTTGGAAGACAGGCCTGTACAATTTGGTGAAAGGTTATTTCGTCCCATCTATCATTTGCCCCATATGATATACGGAGACCAGACCATTACTAACAGCAAGAGAGCTTGGTACTCATTTGCCAAATCTTCCAGAATCATGACCCATTTTATAAAACTAGAAAAATTAAAAATTCTTTGACTTTGCCAAAAGAATGCTGAAATACACCAGTGTTTGAAAAGTCTAGACACTAGGAGCTTGTTTTTAACAAACTTATAAAAAAATATTAGCATAGCTGATGGATGCACCCCACATATGAGCTCAAAGGTAAGGCAGGATGGTGATTGTTTCTGAAGAAATCGAGGGGCTATGACCTTGCGTCAAGGTATTGACATACCATTCAGTCATAAGCAATAACTGTGTGAAGTATGAACAAGATTGGCCCATTGAATAATATTTTGGTCTGGACAAAATGAGAATGGACAAACAAAGGGATGGATGGAGTGGAGCGGCTACTATATGCCCCCAGAAACAAATTTTTTTTCTTCAATGTTTTGCCAATACATCTGGCAGCTTCATAATATCACAAACAAGAGGCCCCAGGGGGCCTGAGGGTGCTCATCTGACATGGTAGCCTAAATATCAACCCAGGGAATTGATTTCAAGTTGCATCTGCCCCTCTCAAGAAAAGCTTATACCAAATATCCAAAGATTATATAATATATATATAATATTCCTCATATTCCTCATATTGAACTAAATAATAATTCGGGCTCCCACAGGGAGCCCAAGTATCAACCCAGGGACTTGGCTTGATCAAACTTGAATGTTACCTCCCTAAGGATGCTGCATACCAAATATCAAAGCATTCTGACTGCTGGATCTGAAGAAGAAGATTTTTAAAGAAAATTCCTCATTTTGAAGTAAGTTATAATTCCGGCTCCCACAGTGAGCCCAAATATAAACTCAGGGACTTGGCTTCAACAAACTCCCCCCCCCCCCCCCCCACCCCCCCCAAGGATGCTGCATACCAAATATCAAAACATTCCGTCTGCTGGATCGAAAGAAGATGTTTAAAGAAAAATTCCTCATATTGAACTAAGTTATAACTCAAGCTCCCACAGGGAGCCCAAATATGAACCTAGGGATGTGGCTTGAACAAATTTGAATCTCACCCCCCCCCCCCCTCCCCTCCCCTAAGGTTGCGGCATACCAAATATCAAAACATTCCAACAGCTGGATCTGAAGAAGATTTGTAAAGAAAATTCCTCATTTTGAACCAAGTTATAATTCGGGCTCCCACAGTGAACCCAAATATGAACCCAGGGACTTGGCTTGAACAAACTTGAATCTCACCCCCCTGAGCATGCTGCATACCAAATATCAAAAGATTCTGATTGGTAGATCTGCAGAAGATATTTAAAGAATATTCTTCATACTGCACTAATTTCAAAATTTGGGCTCCCATAGAGAGCCCAAATATGGACAAAGGGATTTGATTTCAATAAACCTGTGAAACAATCTTCCAAAGATGTTATATGGGAAATTTGAAAGCTTGTGGAGCAGTGGTTTGGGAGAAAAGTAGTCTTAAATGTTTTTCCCATTACCCACTGTTAAAAAATGCTGACTCAGCACTTTTTCAAAGTCCCAAAACAGTACTCCATGATAAAACCGATAGCAATTTTTTTTTACCATTCCATTCTGTTGGTCCTAAGGAAGCTTCACACCAAAGAATTCTCAGTGCTGTGTAGTTTTGGAGATATAAGCGATTAATTTTTTTCTATTTTTAGCTCCTGCGGCTCCCATGGGGCGACAGAAAAATTAAGTACTTATGATCCAATAAGCCCTCATATCAAATTTGGTTCAAATCTGCCTCTCGGTTTGGAAAATAGAAATTTTGGGTGGGGCAAACATTCTTGCCCCTCCCACAACGAAGGCAAATATAGCTCCTCAAACTTCTCTTGAACAAATCTGAGTCTGAGTCTACACCTCAAAAGGAAGCTGCACACCGAATATCAAATCTCTGCTATTGCTGGTTCATGAGAAGATTTTTTAAGATTTAAGCACACTTTTTGGGCATGGCCCTACTGAGGGGCGAGGCAACTTGATTTGAACAAAATCAAAATGCGATGTCATAACAAACTATTATCTCAAATATCAATTAAATTGGTTCAGCAGTCTGGGAGGAGAAGATGCAAACACCATGTTCACAGACGACGGAAGAGAGACGGTGAGTGATCACTATAGCTCCCCAAATATGCCAAATATAATGGAGGGTAACATGTGCCTTGACGAGATCCAGTCAAAACATGAATATAATTTCTTAAATGTTTATAATGACATCGTTTGCCAGGAAGAGGCTTCTGATAATTCACCATTCAAAAATATCTCAAACCAAGAATGTAGGTACTATTTACCGAACGAAATAATAACTAAATGTGGAAACAATAATACGGATGAGTTTTCAATTTTTCACCTTAATTGTCAAAGTCTTGAAGCCCATTGGGAACCACTGAAGGAACTTCTCTATGAAGTGCAAGAACACGAAAATAAGTTCTATATCATCGGATTGTCAGAAATATTTCAAATTCCACCAGACTCATCTTATGCACTGGAAGGTTATCAGCCCCTCGTCAAAAACTTAAGACCAGACAATGATGATAAAAGGGGTGAGGAAGGTGTTTATATAAAACAGGACATACCATTCAAAATACGTCATGATTTATCAGTCTTTATCCCACATGTTATTGAATCCCTCTTTATAGAAGTTAAAATAAAGTTTTCAAACTAATAGGTATTATTTAAAGACCTAACACTCCACCGAAAGCTGACATTGACCTCTTCCTATCCAAGCTAGGTGAAATTACTGGTACAATTAATCAAGAAAACAAAAAATGTTACATAATGGGTGATTTAAATGTAGATTTACTAAAGTTAGGAACACATGCTAAAACAAACTATTATCTAGACCTTATGGTAAGCGAAGGCTTCCTATCTTATATTACGAAACCAACTAGAGTCACAAGTCACGCAGCAACATTGATCGATCATATCTTCTTAAATAATCCTATTACAAACTACATCTCTGGTATAATCATATCGGATGTTTCAGACCATTCCGGAATCTTCTACAAAGTTACACAATAACCCAATCCCAGAACCTAAATTTTTATTAAAACGCATGCAAACACTGAAAATATTGCATTGTTTAACCAGTACATAGCACAATGTGATTTTTCTTCAGTTTATGAAGAAAGCTGTCCGAATTTAAAAAAAAGCAAAACATGGATGACGAGAGGATTATTGACATCGTCAAGAAAAAAAGCAGACTTCCATCACAAAAAAATAAAATTCCCAAATGAGGAAAACATCTTAAGTACAAAAGATATTGTCAAGTAATCAATAAAATTAAAAAGCAAAACAAGTCAATGTACTATAAAAACATATTAAATGACAACAGGAATAACTTACGCAAGACACGGAAAATTTTAAATGAGGCAATAAATAAAACTAAAAAGGTTGCGACATTACCATCCTCTTTTACCCTAGATAACAACCAGGAAATAAATAATCCAGCCTCAATTGCCCAGGAGTTTAATAATTTTTTTGTAAACAGGAAAATGCACAATTGATAAAATTAAGAAACCCTGCAAATCGTTTCTGGACTACTTAAAAATTAATTGTCAAAATAACTTCTTTATAAACACCACAACTCCATACAAGGTTGTAAAGGTAACTAAAACCCTAAAACTCAAAAACAGTGAAGATTGTAATGGACTAACAACAAATATTGTGAAACAATTAATTTGGCCTCACCCCTGTCACACATAATAAATAACTCATTTACTAGTGGCTCGGTTCCAGACCAGATGAAGGTTGCCAAGGTAATTCCAATTTTCAAAACCGGGGATGAGAACAAATTTAACAACTACAGACCAATCAGTATACTTCCAACATTTTCTAAAATAATAGAAAAGCTGATGGCCATCAGAATGACTTGTTTCATGACGACTTCCAATATTTTATATGAAAACCAGTATGCATTTAGAAGTAAACATTGCACTATACACCCAATCATGCAACTTTTAAACCATGAAGGGCAAGAAAATAACCAACAGACCATCAGGGCTGACAATCCGTTCTATTTTCGTTACGAGAATCCATTTGCAGATTCCGAAGGCACTCGCCCTTAGAGTGGGGGGTGGACTTTTGGGGTGAAAATGCAGTGATTTTTAACACTGTGAAAATGTCATTTTATTAACTGGCAAGGAGAAAAACTTTTTATCTGTATACATGTTGGTTGAGTGAGGTAAATAATATAAAAAATATGGCTATCATTGGTACATGGATACCACTGGTTGGAACTGGCTCGTTGTCTTTTCTTCTTTGGTTTTGTTTTGATCACAACTGTACTTAATATTGGTAAATCACGTGTACTATTAAAACATATGTCAACTGTGTTTATTTTTATTTTTTAACTTCAAGGTGGGTATTCAGTTCATACTTTTGGGTGAACGGTATTCATTAAATGATATGTCTAGTGTGTTATTACTTACGACAATCATTTGAGGGGCAACATTGAATGCGTGGATCCAAGGTAAGTCCAAAATGAAAGTGTCAATGACACTGTAGCTCAACTTGTCAAGACAAAGACCTGTATAGTATGTGACAGAGCAATGACAAACATCTAAGTAACGACCTGATAACAAAGGTACATATAAAGTATTGTAACGGTCTGTACATAAATACTGACCGTTGCCTGTAACAAATGTATAGGTAAAGTACTGTAAAGGTGGGTGACAGTCAGATGCTAAACTAGAAAAGAAATCTTAGTCCCAGAGTGGGTCTGACTAAACCCCAAAATATTTGTTCTCATAGCACAGTGATAACAAAGGCACCCCAAAACACACTCGTTCCTGTCCCAAGGTGAAAACAAAGGTACCCAAGAAGTTTTGTGAAGATCAGTTCATAAATACAAGCTGTATAGAACTTCTGACAAAAAACTGATTGGACCTAATTTTGGTACAAAATGGCCACTGGCAGCCATCTTGAATTTTGGACCGTACCCAGAAACACTCATTCTCGTCCCAAGGTGATAACAAAGGTACCCAAGAAGTTTTGTGAAGATCGGTTCATAAATACAGCCTCTGCCCTGAACCGTATTGACATGTGTGCTTACATTGTGTAAGTAGCACTGAATAAATCAAAGTTCATCTAATTTGCATAATTTTTTCACGAAAAAAAAACCCTTACAATATGTGATGTATTCCATGTTACTAAACATTCATACAAAAATTTATTCAAATCAGAACTTTCATACAGAAGTTCTGTACAAAAGACTGATTGCACTAATTTTGGTACAAAATGGCTGCTGAAGGCCATCTTGAATTTCAGACCACACCCAAAAACACTCGCTCTCATCCCACGGTGATAACAAAGGTACCCAAGAAGTTTCGTAAAGATTGGTTCATAAATATGGTCTCTAGTCTGAGCTGTATAGAAGTTGTGTACAAAAACTGATTAGACCTAATTTCGGTACAAAATGGCCACTGGCAGCCATCTTCAATTTTAGACCGCACCCAGAAACACTCGTTTTCATCCCAAGGTGATAACAAAGGTACCCAAGACATTTTGTGAAGATCAGTTCATAAATACAGACTCTAGTCTGAGCCGTATTGAAATGTGTACTTACTGTGTGTAAGTCGCACTGAAAAAATCAAAGTTAATCTAATTTGCATAATTTCTGCACGAGAAAAAAACCCGTATTATATGTGATGTATCCCATGGTACTAAACATTCACACAAAAAATTATTCAAATCAGCGCTTTCATATGGAAGTTCTGTGCAAAAATCTGTTTGCACCTAATTTTGTACAAAATGGCTGCCATCGGCCATCTTGAATTTCGGACCGGACCCCAAAACACTCGTTCTCGTCCCACGGTGATACCAAAGGTACCTAAGAAGTTTTGTAAAGATCGGTTCATAAATACGGCCTCTAGCCCGAGCCGTATTGGCATTTGCACTTACAGTGCTGCAAGTAACACAAAAAAACATCAAAATTAGTCTAATTTGCACAATGTACGACAAGAAAAAAACCTGTATTATATGTGATGTATCCCATGCTACTAAACATTCATACAAAAAATTATTCAAATCAGAGCTTTCATATGGAAGTTCTGTACAAAAAACAGATTTCTGCATCGTCGGTACAAAATGGCGGCTGGCAGCCATCTTGAATTTCGGTCCGCACCCAAAAACACTCGTTCTCGTCCCACAGCCATAACAAAGGTACCCAAGAGTTTCGTAAAGATCGGTTCATAAATACGGCCTCTAGCCCGAGCCGTATCCAATTGTTGACGTACGGACAGACGGACAGACGGACGACGGGCCATGACAAAAGCTCAAATTTGGCTTCGCCAAAGTTGAGCTAATAAAAAAAAATGTAAACATGAGAGAAAACTGGGCTATATATTTAACTGCACGTGCTCACAGACTGTCAAAGTCGGGAGATTCCGTTTCATCCTCTTGCCAAGCTAAAAGAATGTAACGGAATATACCGAGAGTATGAGAAAGTTTAAAAATTTATAGTAATTTATATATTTTTTATACTTACCAATGACCCAGACATAGCTGGTGCTAACTCTTAAAATACTAGGGCCAAACACAAATTTTGCCCCCCAATCCCCAAAATTTGCATCTGAAACCAAAAGAAATCATGTCCTGAAGGTCCTCCATACTTTGCCCTTAGTGCGCATGCGCAGTGTCAAGGACGTCCCAAAATTGGCGCCAATTATCATTCTTACAAGCAGTGCCTGGTCAGCGCTATGTACTCAGCGGGGAGGTATGAGTTCCCAACTCCTGGGAGGGCCATCCCCGTCTGGGTCATTGGTAAGTATAAAAAATATATAAATTACTATAAATTTAACATTTTTATACTGTACCAATGACCCAGACATAGCTGAATAGTAAAAAGGCTGGAGGGCCTAGGACATAGAGGAAAATCCAATAAGCTCAACTATATAAAATAGAGTCAACCCCTCAAGGAGAAAAGGAGTATTAGGCTTTACATGTATCTTTCTTATTTTATGATAAATTAGAAAGATACAATACCCTTCATAATTGAGCACAATAACATTCATGTTCTCTATTAACATCCAGTATAACCCTTTATACTAATTATTTTTAAAGTAAGCCAATAAATAAAGTTAGTCCAGAGAAATGAGACTCTTTATATTCTTTTAAAAGTGTCCGAGGATTGTATATTAACGCCCGTTTGACACTTGACATATACAAATGCTTCACACCGAGCTACACTTTAAAAATATGACGTGAATGAATTTTAATATTAATATTACACTTTAAAACCATCCCAGAAACGACTCAGAATTACTGACTCCGGAGAAGGAATCCCCTTGCTTTTCACTATAAAGCAGGTGACCTAAGGGAACACCCTCCCCCCCCCCCCCCCCTTCCCCTTGCCCTGGGTCAAATAGCCCAGAGCGAAGAGGGCAGCAGGACGGAGTCACTGCCAGAACAGAAAGCCTGCATAACTATAGTTGCAACTGTTTAGTGGACGACATTCTGAGCAACAGATAACAGACCTAAACAATGCAGGTCTCCAGAAATGGACTCAATATTTCGGAGATAAAAATTTGTGAATGTGGATGGCTGAGACCAATAAGCAGCCTTCATTAAATCTGTAATTGCAACACTATTTGCGTAAGCCCAAGATGTAGAAAGAGCTCTTACTTCATGAGCCAAGATCTTAAGCACAGACTGCTGAGTAGAAGATAGATTATCATAAGCAGTACGGATAGTTAATTGAATCCATCTAGCAATAGAATGGACTGAAATGTCCTTTCTATTAGGCATCAGAGACAGAAAGAAATGTTTTCGTCCCTTTCTGATAAACTGAGATCTTTGTTTATAAATACGTAAAGCTCTAACAGGACAGAGTAAAGGCCTACGCCCATCTGAAGACGGCAGAGCCTTAATAACAATAGGTTCCGGATATTTATTAGGAGCCTGATTCTTAGCTAAAAATCCAACATTAGTAGTGAAGGTGATAGTGTTCCCGACACTACGATAGTGAGAATCGTCCACCGATAGTGCATGAAGCTCACGGACTCTTCTAGCAGAAGAGAAAGCTAAGAGAAAAGCTGTCTTAGAAGACAAGAATTTGAAATCTACTGTCCCAAGAGGCTCAAATGGCTTTTCCTTCAGTTTAAGAACCCAAGCTAAATTCCACTTAGGAATTAATCTAAGAGTTCTGGGTCTATTTATCGAGAAGTTTCTAACTAACATAGATAAAGAGACATTAGATCCAATTTGTAAACTATCATGGTGTGCATAGGTATCAGATAACATAGACCTATAACCCTTAATAGTAACAGGCTGCAGTTTGATCTCGTCAAACAAGTATACTAGAAAGTTTGCAATGTCTGGTATGGAGGGATCAAAAATATCAACAGAATGATCCCTACACCAACGACGAAAAACCTTCCACTTAGCCGCATAGTTTAGCGAAGAGGAGGTCCTCCTACAGTTAGAAATCGCGTCCACTGCTCGTCCTGTAAAGTGCTTGCCATGCAAGAAGGACCGCTCAACGGAAATACGTGAAGGTTGAGACCTTGCAGGTTGTGATGAAGTTGACGCAATTTCCCCTGCGAAAGAAGATCCTCCCGTGGAGGAAGCTTTCGCGGTAGGTCCCACAGCAGACACCTGAGTAGATTTATCCACGGTCTCTGTGGAGACAGAGATGCTACCAACAGAATCTTGCATTGAGATTGTTTTATCTTTAGCAACACTTGCTGAATTAACGGCGCTGGAGGATACGCATATCCTATCATTCCGTCCCATGAGATCGACAGAGCGTCTACTGCATATGCTCGTGGATCCGGACATGGTGACACATACGTCTGCAACTGATTGTTGAGATGTGTCGCAAATAAGTCTATCATTGGCCGTTCCCATTGGTAGCAAATCTGATTGAATACCTGTTTGTTGAGAGTCCACTCTGACGGCAACAAGCGACCCTTCCGTGAAAGGGAGTCTGCTAGTACATTCAGACGACCCGGTATATGACAGACCGAAAGTAGAACTTGATGTTCTAGAGCAAACAGAAGGATTCTTTCCGTTAAATTGAATAACGGAATGAAATGAGTGCCTCCCTGGTTCCGGATATACTGTCGTATTGTCGGACAGGATTTGGACATGAGCTTTCTGAATAATGTCCATCCAATGACGTAACGCAAGCCAAATTGACATCATTTCCTTGATGTTTATGTGCTTGCTTAGAAACTGTGGATCCCAAAGACCCTGGCATCTGAATAATGTCCATCCAATGACGTAACGCAAGCCAAATTGACATCATTTCCTTGATGTTTATGTGCTTGCTTAGAAACTGTGGATCCCAAAGACCCTGGCACCCCGAATCCGTTGGGATCAATGATGCACCCCAACCTGTTTGACTGGCATCCGTCATAATCGTAAAAATCGGATCCGGCAACTGCAGCGGAACTCCCTGAGTCAACCACTGAATGTTTGCCCAAGTCTGAATCTCTTGTTTCACTTGATCTGACAAGAGAACGTCTATGTCGAGCGAATGAATCTTCACACTCCAATTCTGAGTCAAGAAAATTTGGAGAGGACGAGTGCGCAACCGCCCCATCGGAATGAGATCCGCAGCGGCTCCGCACAGACCTATCAGTCTCATGAACTCCCTCGCTGTGACTTTGTCTGCATGAAGACAATAGCGAGCGTAACAACTGATTAACTTCGCTCTGGTTAATGGCAGACAAACGAGATTGTTGTGCGTCTCGAAGCTCATTCCCAGATGAGTGAATGACTTGGATGGCACCAGATCCGACTTCTCCTCATTTATAACAAAACCGAGACGTCGGAGCAATAGAAGCAGATTCTGCACATCGTTCTGAAGCGTTAACTCGTTGCCGTACCTCTGAAGAATGTCGTCCAGGTAGGCCGACGTTACCGCAGACGAATGAGCTCGGAAATACATCATTACCGAGTTCATTACTCGAGTGAAAGCCCAGGGCGCTAGGTTCAATCCGAAGCACATCGCCCGGAATTGATATACCACTCCTAGGACTGCGAAGCGTATATACTTTCTGAATGTCGGATGTACCATGACGTGAAAGTACGCATCTTTGAGATCTATGCTTGTAGCATAATCGTTCACCCGAATACTCGCTCTGACCGATCGAATCGTCTCCATATAGAACTTCGGAGCGACGATCAGCTTGTTTATCCAGCTCAAATCTATGACTGGACGGAACGAGCCATCTGGTTTCGGAACCAGAAATAGATGGCTGTAGAATCCTGGTGATTCCTGGTCTTCTACGACCTCTACCGCGTTCTTCATTAAAAGATACTGCACCTCCGATAAAAGAGCGTCTCTTTTCTGCAGATTTGACGGAAGTTGAGTCCATTTTGGACTTCGAGTTAATGGAGGCTTTCGTTTGAAGGATATTCTTAGTCCTTCCGAAATCACGCCTCTCACCCAAGGGTCGTCCGTAATCGACGCCCACTCTTCTGAAAAACTCGACAACCTTCTGCCAACTGGAACACGATCGAGGTTGAAACCATCACCTCCTGGACCTGCGAGGCCAGTGGGAGGAGAAACCATGTCCTCTACGACCCGCACCTCGACCCGTCGACCTCGGGACGTCCATCTTAATCCAACACCACACAATTATCATCTTTTCCAACCGGCCACAACTCCACATCTAGCCATTCAAGATGGGTCAGAACTTCAGATTGTAATGTGTTCTCAATTTCCTGGAAACGAATCAAACTGTTTTCAATTATTTTCGAACATAGATTTTTTCGCAGCTCACTGACATCAGACGTAACAGAAATTCCCACTTTCATAGCCATCGGTTCTTCATATGCTCTGTACCTCCTGGCATCAACGTCAGACTTCTCATCTATTTTTCTTTTTCTCACAAGTTGTTTAGTTTTCACATTGAATTTAACATCTTTGAAAGTATAATTGAGCTCAGATGCTCTTGTGTCTCTTATTCCAAGGGTGGGTTCAATGAAGGAGGTGATTCAACAAGTAGCTTATTGACACAATTTTCTCTTGTGGAGAAAAGGTTATCATCATTTTCAGCTAACATTTGCAACTCCATTTTCATAGTTTGAATGTTCTGATAAGCATTTGAAATGCAATCAGTTGCTGATTGCAGTGCCACACAGATTCTACTGCAGATGCCCAACACATCAAAATATGCAGCAGCCTCGATTATGAAATGCCCGTTCATAATTGAATTCAGAAAACCGTCTGCAATGGTGTCTTTCTTGGTTTGAGAAGAATTTGATAAGTGGAAATATAGTGGCATCAAATTGTCAAAAAAGGCTGTTAAAGCTCACAGTCGAAACTCAATGAACCTTGTGTCCGAAGCTTTGGGTGGCTGAGTTACTTTGCAGTTCATGGTTTCAGTAGCAATATTCTGAACTAAAGACCACTCTAAAGGTGAATGTTTAAAATGTCTGTAGAGGTCATCAAGGAAAGTGTCAATGTCACTGAACATTTTAACTTCTTTGACTGAATCAGCTATGCATAGTTCGAATCTGTGGCTGAAACAATGAACTGCAATAAACCATGGATAGTTGTTTTAGCTGTGTCATCAAACCAGTTCAATTCCCGAAATTTACGTTTGTTCCATCGGCACCACCTCCCATACGTTTCTCTTTATAGGAGTCAAAACTTTCTATAAGCTGCTCTCGCCTGATGTCCAGTTTTTCCCATTTAGACTTTCCTTCAACCACCATGATCATGTTCAACACCGAATGGAATAATTTATTGGAATTAACACTGTTGTAGGAGATCATAGATTGCAGGTTGAAAGAATCAACCCGTACTTTAAGATTGCTGGCTGTGCGGATGTACATAAGTTCCCCTTCATGCGTTAATTTTCTTTTGAAAATAGAACTGCCATCTACAAGAAACTAAAAACTTTGCATTTCCGATTATTTGGCGGATGTGTTCGTTGATTTTTGGGCCAGTAGGCACATGAAAACATGACAAGCAGTTCGCGACACATAGGCATTTGGGATGGCCACACCGAGCTCAACAGCAAGGTTACATTGTCTGATAAAACTGTCATAGGGGGACTCATGTTTGGCCAGGTCCCATGCAATGATAAGTAATTTGGAAAGTCTTGATATTGCTTCGTTCTCCAAGGATCCGAACGAGGTAGCAATAGCTTGATGTACAACCTCCGCAACTTTTTCCTAATGTCTTTTCAACGGTTTATTAAACTTCCTTTCCTAGCACATTTCATGTGCCAAACTTTTTATATGCCTCTGAAAGTTTGGTAATAAAAGGCAGTTTGTTCCACTCGAATATAAAGCAATATCGTTTGCGATTTTTCCTTTAAATTTTTGAGAGATAGTTCCCCCATAACTGCTTTGGCAAATTTTGTTTTGTCATCGGTGTCCTCAAAAAATTCATAATTTTCACACACTGTTTTTGGCCATTTCTCTGCTGCCTTTTTTGTTATCTTCTTCGAAGCCATTTCTATTCCGTATTAATTCAATTGCGAGAAACAAAACAGTCGGTTCCAATTATGCCGAATGATATTAACTAAAGTCACAGACAGTATTACAATTAAATGACAAGCAACATGAGATGTCAACAACCGACCGGATGTCACGGTCATCATTACACAACCGTGTAGCAAAATTATAACATTGCAAGCGGTGACATTCACGTGCGACTGTGTGACAATTTAGACTAATCGATATATTGTTTAAAGTTACTTTAACCCATTCCGCACACGCGAATCCAGGCAACAGAGGTACACGAATCCACTTGGATTCATGCAGGATTGACTTGCGTGAATATTTACGCGAATGGATTCGCATCGGATTTTCAGCTCTGAAGGATATCACGTTAGCAACATTTATCAATCTTTCTAAAGCGTTTGACATAATAAATCATGACATTCTTTTGACAAAATTGGAAAAAAATGGATTTAAGGGTAATAATAATACTTGGTTTAAAAGTTATTTGACAAATAGAGCTCAGTTTGTTAAATATGGAATTGGAAAATCAGATTTAGCATATATAAAATGTGGGGTGCCCCAAGGGAGTGTATTAGGGCCTATTCTCTCTCTATTATATGTAAACGATATTGCTTCCTCAATGTCATTAAAAGTCTTATCTTTTGCAGATGACACTGCTTCATATTCTTCAGCCCCGAATACAAGTAATCTAGCAACCCATTTTAACAATGAACTAGATAAAATATTTATTGGTGCTCGGCAAATCACCTAGCTCTGAATGCAAAAAAGACAAATACATGATTATAAATCCTTCACCCCAATCTAGAACTCCAGGAAACTTAGATATTTATATAAACAATGTGAAAATTGAAAGAGTGGGTGTAAATGAAAATGAAAATTCTCTTAAAAATCTTTAGGTGTGACTTTTGATGAGAATCTTACCTACAGGAATCATATCTCAAGGATTAGCACTAATATAGGAAGAGCTAATTACGCCCTAAATAAAGTCAAGAATATATTACCTCAAAGTGCAATGAAAACTCTTTACTACTCTCTTGTGCACTGTCATTTGGTGTTTGGCATTCAGATTTGGGGAAATTCAAAAGCTGCTAGGAGACTCTTGATATTGCAGAAACGAACAATACAAATTATCAATAATAAAAGATATAACTCCCATACAGACCCACTGTTAGCAAAGAACAAAATTCTCAAAGTTACTGACATATTCAAACTTCAAGCTAGCCTCTTCGTGTTTGATTGGAAAAACGGTAATCTTCCCCGCTCTTTCAGTAACTATTTTAATATCTCATTAAATTCACTGAATATAACTACTAGGCAATCTGAATCGGTACATGTTAGCAAGACCAGAATTAAAGCTCTAGACGAATTGTCAATTTTTGCCTATCCCACAATTTTGAATAGCTTAAGCCACAATTTTCGTAACATTACAAACAGAGTTGAGTTCAAGAATACACTTAAACTACGGCTATTATCGTCTTACTGTATGGATATGCAATGTGACAATCCCTGCTGTCAAGAGTATAATCCGTAGTACTTAATTTTTCTCCACCCCCCCCCCCCCCCACCCCAACAAGAGTAGGCAGTCTAACGTTACTTGTCAATCCTTTCAAAATTACAGTTTGAGCTATATCGTAAGCTTCTACCCTGTCAAATTACACTGCGATTATTGTGTTAAAAAGTCAGCTTCAGAGGACCGTGATCTCGTCATTAATCTCCTTATGTGTTGTGCGCCGCCAAGTTTAATCAAAAGTATATTACCTCCCCGAGAAAGGGTCAGCTATGGTCTGCGAATATTTGTTAAACATTCATTTATTTGTCAGAGAATGCCAGGTAGACAGCCAATCTGGCTATGGCATTTCCCAATGGTATATCCTGTATTGTTATAAATGTCGTTATATCAAAACATCATGATTGTAAAACATGTATACTGTTAAATAATCTATCTATCTATCTATCTATCTATCTATCTATCTATCTATCTATCTATCTATCTATCTATCTATCTATCTATCTATTTATTTATCTATTTATCTAGATATCTATCCCCCTGACTGAAAAGTCAGGCAAGCTAAAAACAAGAGTGGCCCAAAGATGCTGGCATACCCCCATTGGTGCCAAATTGAGGGATGTTGTAGTGTCAGGATGGACAATAGTCCTCAATGGAAAAAGGACCTAACTCATCAGTGGAATGTTCGGGCAACATAACTGGATATGTGTCTCATTATTTTAGGAGAACTGTTGCTTTAGCTCCTGCAAATCCAAATTAAGGAGAACCATAATTATTCTCCTATAGCTACAAAATATCCATAGAGCTCCTCTAATGTGGGTTAAATATCAAAATGCCAATTAAAATCATTCAATGGAGTGAATTACGTTTGGCTGTTATGGCCCTCCTGTGATTTTCAAAGGGCATGTCTTGCTGGACATCGATGTAAGATTCTATTAAGATCAGACTACTCTCAGCAGAGTTATAGACTCGAACAGATAAAAAAATGTTTACTTCTCAATGGAAAAAGGGGCATAACTCAGAAGTGGGTTAGGTATACAATACAACTTGACATGAGTCAACAAGGGCATGTCAAACCAGATATCCATGTGAGATCAACATAACTTGATGCGTGTCTGAAACGCTGCAAACCAATGAAAGATTTCATTAACATCTGTCTACTATCAGCTGTGTTTTTGACTCATGCAGATAAAAAAAATGCCGATAGGATCACCGATCCAATGACGAGTTGTGATGGCACAAAAGTGGGTTTAATCATTATCAACTTATCGTCTGGAAACCAATTGTTTACAATTTACTATGTGAAGGGTCACTGTGACCTTGACCTTTGACCCAGTGATTCCGAAATAAATAGGGTTCTTTCTTGCACCAATGCCAACCTACCTATGAAGTTTTCATGAACATAGGTGGAACCATTGTCTAATTATCATCTGGAAACCAACTGTTTACGATTTATTATGTTCAAGGTCACTGTGACTTTGGCCTTTGACCTAGGGAGTCCAAAATAAATAGGGGCCTTCCACTCACCTAGGCCAACCTACCTATGAAGTCTCATGAATGTGGGTAAAACCATTATCAAGTTATCGTCCGGAAACCAATTGTTTATGATTTACTATGTTGAAGGTCACTAACCTTGACCTTTCACCTAGCAAGTCCAAAATAAATAGGGTTCTTCCTCTCACTGATGCCAACCTACTTATGAAGTTTCATGAATGTGGGTCGAAACATTATCAAGTTATCATCCGGAAACCAATTGTTTACAAATTTACTATGTTGAAGGCCATGCCACTCACCTAGGCCAACCTACCCATGAAGTTTCATGAATGTGGGTGGAACCGTTATCAAGTTATCATCTGGAAACCAATTGTTTACAATTTACTATGTAGAAGGTCACTGTGACCTTGATCTTTTACCTAGCTAGTCCATAATAAATAGGGTTCTTCCTCTCAAGAAGGCCACCCTACATATAAAGTTTGAACTATAGTCAAGTTATCATCCGGAAACAACGGTTTATGATTTACTATGTTCAAGGTCACTGTGACCTTGACCTTTGACCTAGCGAGTCCAAAATAAAAAGGGTTCTTCCTCTCACTGATGCCAACCTACATATGAAGTTTCATGAACATGGGTCAAACCATTATCAAGTTATTGTCCAGGAACCAACTGTTTACAGATTTACTATGTTGAAGGCCACTGTGACCTTGATCTTTCACCTAGCGAGTCCATAATAAATAGGGTTTTTGCTCTCAAGAAGGCCACCCTACATATGAAATTTCATAAATGTGGGTTGAACCATAGACAAGTTATCATCCGGAACCAATTGTTTATGATTTACTATGTTCAAGGTCACTGTGACCTTGACCTTTGACATGGTGAGTCCAAGATAAATAGGATTTTTCCTCTCACTGATGCCAACCTAGATATGAAGTTTCATGAACATGGGTCAAACCATTATCAAGTTATCATCCAGAAACCAATTGTTTAGAGATTTACTATGTTGAAAGGCCACTGAGACTTTGACCTTTCACCTTGCACGTCCAAAATAAATAGGGTTCTTCCTCTCACTGATGCCAACCTACCTATGAAGTTTCATGAACATGGGTCAAACTATTATCAAGTTATCATCCAGAAACCAATTGTTTATGATTTACTATGTTCAAGGTCACTGTGACCTTCACCATTGACCAAGTGAGTCCAAAATAAATAGGGTTCTTCCTCTCACCAAGGCCAACCTACCTATGAAGATTCATGAACGTGGGTCAAACCATTATCAAGTTATCATTCGGAAACCAATTGTTTACTCCCGCCCACCTGCCCGCCATTCATCAAACTATAAGTCGCAATTGACTTCATTATAACTCGACTAAAAAATCAGGACAGTTTTTGCCCCAGCCACTACTCCAAGCAAACTGATTATACCAAAATAGAAATGCACCATCTTCACCATTATGCAATTTCATTAAATTTGGGTTAGTAATTTCTGAAAAGAGTCAAACACCACTCTTATGCCAGAAGACCGTTAAGAATTGATTACTTTCACTCACTCTTGAATTTTAGTCCGTTGAGCTAATAACTGAGAATGGAAAAATAGGCCGATGAAATCGTCAGATGTGTACCCATACGCGCAATTAGTAGAAAGCTGTATGACGGAGGGCCACCACGGATGCTGACATAATGTACACCATACTTGGTATGGTTACATATAGAAATGGATTGGAGGAGTGTCTAATTTGATGGATAAAGGGTTAATATCTCCGGATCAAATTATCAGATTTACATAAAAAAACTATACAGCACAGCACATCAGTAACCTGAATAAATATATAAAGTAACATGACAATCGGATTGATATTTTTTGAGTTATCTCATACCAAAGGGATTGGAGGAATTTTCAAGTTGAAGGATAAAGGGAGTTAATATCTCCGGATCAAATTATCCGATTTACACCAAAAACTATACAGCTCAGCACATCAGTAACCTGAACACAATTATAAAGTAACTTGACAATCCAAGCAATATTTTTCAAGTTATCGAATGCCAAAGGGATTGGAGGAATTTTCAATTTGAAGGATAAGGGTTAATATCTCAGGATTAAATTATCAGATTTACACCAAAAACTATACAGCTCGGCACATCAGTAACCTGAACACAAATATAAAGTAACTTGACAATCCAAGCAATATTTTTCAAGTTATTGAATGCCAAAGGGATTGGAGGAATTTTCAATTTGAAGGATAAGGGTTAATATCTCAGGATTAAATTATCAGATTTACACCAAAAACTATACAGCTCGGCACATCTGTAACCTGAACACAAATATAAAGTAACTTGACAATCCAAGCAATATTTTTCAAGTTATCGAATGACAAAGAAATGGATACGGATGCCGGATGGATAGACGGACAGACAGACGGACTGACAAAGGATGGACGAACGACGGATGGTCACCCCGGATGCCGGCATTATGTGTACCATACATAGTATGGGTACACATAAAAATTGAACAAAGATGCATTAGGCATAAAAAAGTTAAAAATCTGTTTCTCATGCCCTCCAGCACGGTCCTTTTGGCTGCCGCATGCTCTCTTTTTATAACCAATGCAAACTTAAAAAATAAAATGGTTTATGTCTAATATTTTACCCAAGTTAATAAAATTGATAAATTTGTCCCTTGAGTGCAAGAAGGCTTTGCAATGCTCTAGCACTGCAAAGTCTTCTTGCACTCAAGGGACGAAATCTACCACTACCCATGCTATTTTGTAGATTATGAGGCCTAAAGCATAAAACAAACCAAGAACATGAACTTTTGATGGCAAAGAAATAATTACAAAAATTTTTTTAAAAATTTAAAAATGCCTGCCCGCAGTTTTACAAAAAGTTGCCTGAGAAACAGAAGATCTACTTTGTGTGGACACACTTACTCTAGCCCTCAAAAATCCTTTGTCACTTGAAAATTCAGGAAAAACATGAGATACCAACATCAGTTCTATCTGATCTTTGTAGATTTTTCTCTGAAAAAGAAAAGAAATTGGATAACGCTACGAAGAACGTTCATAGTAAAGTGCCAGATTAAATAGCTCACAGCATCTTGCAATCATTATCCCTTTACCCAGCCAAATGGGAAAAGACTAACACTATTCCTAAAATCTCCATTAAAATTTTGTTTCTTACATTATTTGCCAAAAAAGTATAGCTTATTTTTATTGAGTTTGATCCAATGAGGGGTCATAAACTAAGTATTTACGGCAAATAAATGATTTTTCTGCAGATTAGGAACTTTTTTGGCAAATTTTTTCTGCAGTTTGTGTTAGCAAACAGGTTAACCTACACAAAATTTTCTTTCTTACTCATATGCAATACATGGAAAACTATTATAATAGTAAACAAAAAGAAGTCAATGAATAATTCATTGAAGTAACTTTTGTCGATAGAGCCTTGCTTGCAACATAACCTTATACCCCACAGCACCAATGTCAACGAATGGTATGGTACAAGATTTCAAGGACTGGATACTACCACAACAATGGCCTGAAATTCATGCAAGAATCAGTATAATTTATCCTAGCAAGGAAAACAGGGAGAATCAACTCTGATTTTCCCAAAATGTTCATTAAATTCTCATCACAGATTCTAACTAAAAGTGTCACTGAAAAGATCTAGTATTCTAGTTATTTTTTTCTCACTCACACCAAGGTAACACTTTGGCTTAGCAGTATTGTCCAGTGAAGACTTCATTAGGACATGTGCCAAGGTATAGTAACATCCATCAGCAAGCCCACCAAAAGCCTGTATGTTGGAACATGTCTCAAACTTGGAACTGGACACTAACAGTTACACTTTAATAAAAATACAAATATGAGATTTATTTTTTTACAGTGGAGTATGTACTGGTTATGCTTAGAACTGTATAACAGTACTCTAGAATTATAAATTATATATGAACTGAAGATCTTGCAGTTGCAGTTCACAAGAATCATTACCGATTCTCTAAGATCGGGACAAATTTTAAGGTCTATCAACAATGAAGGAGTTTCAAGGATACTGGAATTAGTTTTTTCCGAATCGAGTGAGTAGTATCCAGGAATTCCAGCTTTGAGAATCCTGTTATACTAACCCATAAGGGCCTGGAGATTTTAAGACATTTTTGTCAAACTTTGACAGTCTACATCTTGTGGGTTTGTTGTTGTTTCTGGGCATGTCTTGGCTGCCTAAGAGTAGCCAAGAAACATTGCCAAAGTACTTTGAATATAACTTGCAAGTTTCCCAAAGGCTGCATGCTGGTGCATGTAATGTTGCAGAAACATTGATTAAGTTGGAATTAAGACCTCCAGGGTTAAACGGAATTTGATATGTAACTCATGAAGTCTGATACGACACCAAATACTTCCCATTGAGAGAAATGATGAATCTTGATGGAATTAAGTATATCAGCTTTAGTGTGTTGCTTGCTTCCATATTTGAGCACTCTACCTCTAACAATTCAAAGAATGGGGTTGTTAGCAAATTTATGATTTATCAATCTAAACCAATCATGAAAAACAAGCTATTAATTGAAAGTAGAATGTTTTCATTTCTGGAACTCACTTTAAAAAAAATTCCACAATCCAGTAAAAGAAATTTCCATTGGTTCGTTGAATCCTGCACCTTATGTAACATATAACCAACTAACCCTGTGTATTTTTAACCGTCTTAATCTAAATCAGTGTATTTTTTCATGTAGTGTGTGATATGGCAGTCTATCAACTAATCCTGTGCAATGCCTATGGTTAGTAAGTGCATGTTAGCTTACCAACTAATGTTAGCTTACCAACTAAGTCTGTGCAATGCACAGGATCAGTCACTCTTCTTCCTAGTTATAAATCAGATCATCTCTATTAGCCTTAGTGAGTGTACGTTTCCATATATATAGTATGTGATACTGTTTACCAATTTTTAATGATCAGAAAGTGTGACTAACCCAGTGCAATGCACAGGGTTGGTCACACTTTCGGGTTATTAAAGAATTTGTCATTATTAACTGAGTAACTAACCATGTGCTTTGTACAACCTTTGTGTAAATCTCATTTATATTAGCTGTTTAACCCTTTACCCAACGCAGACGATATCAAAATTTATTATTTTAAATATCATTTTTTTAAATTTTTCAAAATATATCAATAAACACATATCATGTGACCCCTTGTTGGAACCAGCTCGACGAGCTCGTTCCAACGAGGGGTCACTTGATATGGTTTTGTTGAAATTTAAAAAAAAAATATAGAACCTCAGTGAGCATGCTCACATACCCCATACGCCCCGATATTTCAAGCTCTAATCATTTTTTAAAAATAAACATAGATTCTAGAAATACTGCAGAAAACAGTGTTCTGTAGTTTCAACGGTACTGAAAGAATTCAAGAAGAGAAAAAGCCCGGAAAACTGTAATTTTGATGAACTTCCGTAATTTTGGTAAATATCAGTGGAGCGGAACAAAACCCAAACTTGTTCTGTAGGCCACCATGTTAGACTAACATATAAAAAATCAGCTCAATATATGGAAGCATGTAGGAAGTCCGGAAAACTGTAATTTTGATGAACTTTTCTAAGTTCAAGGGCCGTAATTTCGATAAAAATCAGTGGAGCGGAACAAAATGCAAACTTGATCTGTAGGCCACCATGTCAGACTAACATACCAAACATCAGCTCAATATCTGGAAGCGTGTAGAAAAAAAAGTCCAGAAAACTGTAATTTTAATGCATTTTTCAGAGTCCAAGGGTGTTAATTTCGGTAAACATCAGTGGAGCGGAACAAAACGCAAACTTGTTCTGTAGGCCACCATGTTAGACTAACATACCAAAAATCATCTCAATATCTGGAAGCGTGTAGGAAAAAAGTCTGCAAAACTGTAATTTTGATGAACTTTTCAAAGTTCAAAGGCCATAATTTCGGTAAAAATCAGTGGAGCGGAACAAAATGCAAACTTGATCTGTAGGCCACCATGTTAGACTAACATACCCAAAAACAGCTCAATATCTGGAAGCGTGTAGAAAAAAAGTCCGGAAAACTAATTTTGATGAACTTTTCAAAGTTCAAGGGCCGTAATTTCGGTAAAAATCAGTGGAGCGGAACAAAATGCAAACTTGATCTGTAGGCCACCATGTTAGACTAACATACCAAAAATCAGCTCAATATCTGGAAGCGTGTAGAAAAAAAGTCCGGAAAACTGTAATTTTGATGAATTTTTCAGAGTCCAAGGGCCGTAATTTCGGTAAAAATCAGTGGAGCGGAAAAAAATGCAAACTTGATCTGTAGGCCACCATGTTAGACTCACATACCAAAAATCAGCTCAATATCTGGAAGAGTGTAGAAAAAAAGTCCAGAAAACAAGTAGGACTGACGGACTGACAGACGGACCAGTCAAAAACATTATACTCCGGCCACTTCGTTGCGTGGGGTATAATAATATTTTTTCAACTGCAGAATTTGCATATCATGCGGGCAGATGCGGGCAATTCGTTGGGTAAAGGGTTAAGCAAATAAAGGTCAAAATCAGCAAATAATGTTTTTAAAAAGCATTTTAACTCAGCTTATGACCCCCTCATCTGAATGGACTGGAGAAAGGTTTTTTATAATGAATTCCCAAAATGAAAAACATATTCTATTTTCAATTAATAGCAGCTCATTGAAACTAGAAAACCAATCAACAGAGAAAGCAATGTTCACCTTCATAAGAACTTCAGCAACAGCACCAATCATGTGCAATGCTCCATCTTTCTGTCTGGGATTAACTCCCTGCTGTTGTGTCATTATAGACATACAAAAACCCATGGCTTTTTGTAACACTTCTTTTCTTTTTGCCACACACGAATGGAATAATGTTTGGGCGGCAATCACTGGGGACAAAAAATCTTCAAATACATCTGTAAAAATAAAAGATGTAAACTAAGCTACAGAAGTAATTTGAAAAATACAATGATGTTGCAGGCTTGGCAATTTCAGGAGAGCGATTTTTTAGCACTCCTTACTGCCCTCCTGAAAGAATTAAGGAGAGCGAAAAATTGCCCTCCTAAATATTTTGGTCTGGGATGATTGAGATATTATGCTCACATTAAATTTTTGTTGTAAAGCAAAAATGTAATTTAACTTCGAAGTCACATAACATCACATAATTTCATTTTGAAAGTGGTTTAGTGGTAAAAGGTAATGGCTGCAACCATACCCAAACACAGTTGCAATCATTTGAAGCAAAATGGGTCACAGCAATATTTTTTTTTCTGTCAGTTTCAAGTTCAACAACTGACATCACAGTTTGAGGGGTAATTATTCAAGGAATATTGACACTATAACATACTACCATTACTACTATCCTGTCACTTGAAGCACTTGCACCAGGATGTGAGTGTAGATTCAAGCAGACCTGTTGTCCAAGAAAGTCATACGCCTACCACTACCACCTTCAACCCCCCTTGGGGGTTGAAGGTGGTAGTGGTAGGCGTATGACTTTCTTGGGCAACAGGTCTGGGTACACACACAGGTCTTGTCAAGTGTGTGTTCGGTTGTTGAGTGAGACATCTAGATGTCTAAGAGATTTCGCTTTACCTTAGTAAAGTTAATAAAATCACTGATGTTGTCTGTTGGTTTCAGTTTCAATGAGTTCGTTCATCTGGATACTTAAAATGCTGTGTAAAGCTAATTGCTCTCCTAAGCTGATTGAGGAGAGCGATTTTTTGCCCTCCTGCATTTTTCAGAATGCCAGGCCTGATGTTGCACACAGACAAGAAATGTTTCAAAACTTGACTGAACATTTGATGCAATGATGCACTGAGAACTCAATCGAAACACATCGACAGTTGGCACATAAGAATTTAACTGTTTGTTCAACTTATTGTGCTAACGAGCTGAAAATTCGTAAAAAATGATGAATTAAGGCCCATAACTCTGTAATAAAAAATCAGGACGTTCCAGTCTTCGAACTTGCTTGAGATATTATTGCAAATATCAGTCAAATCAGAGAACCTTTGTTCAAGTTATTGTGCTATCAACGCTAGGATGCCTGGACACCTGCCCACCCAGATGCACATCGACCATCGCCAAACCAAAGGTCTCAGTTGTTAACATGACTCGACCAAAAATTTCTTCTATAACCTTGCTTCCTAGGAGCTTCATTTTAAGGTGTGCTTTTGTACCCATTCATTTATGATGCACCTTATTTATGAGAGAGGAACACTTTATCATTCTCCTAAAATATCAGCAATAGGATATATCTAATAATTTGTATGTCTCATCCCAGGCCAACCTGGGCTCTAAGCCAAAGTAGATCTATGGCCTGGACTAAAAATTACTGAATATATACAATTGAACTGTTGTTCCCACTCGATTAATTTCAAATGCTTGGCTATGCCTACCTGATCTTAGAATATGCACATGCATTAGGGCTGGGCATTTTTTTTTTTTTCCCTTTCAGTTCTGGTATTTACAGTCAACGAGAAAAACAAACAGCAAGACCCATCAAAAAACAGGCCGATGAAATCGTCAGATGTGTACCCATACGCAAAACTAGTAGAAAGCTGTATGACAGAGGTCCACCATGGATGCCGACATTATGTACACCATACATGATATGGGTACATATACAAATGGATTGGAGGAGTGTCTAATTTGATGGATAAAGGGTTAATATCTCCGAATCAAATTATCAGATTTACATAAAAAACTATACAGCACAGCACATCAGTAACCTGAATAAATATATAAAGTAACATGACAATCGGATTGATATTTTTTGAGTTGTCTCATGCCAAAGGGATTGGAGGAATTTTCAATTTGAAGGATAAAGGGTTAATATCTCAGGATCAAATTATCAGATTTACACCAAAAACTATACAGCATGGCACATCAGTAACCTGAACACAAATATAAAGTAACTTGACAATCCAAGCAATATTTTTCAAGTTATCGAATGCCGAGAAATGGATACGGACGCCGGACGGACAGACGGACGAACAGCGGATGGTCACCCCGGATGAAGGCATTATGTGTACCATACATAGTATGGGTACACATAAAAATAGGCTAATTAAATCATCAGATGTGTACCCATACGTGCAACTAGTAGAAAGCTGTACGACGGAGGGCCACCACAGATGCTGACATTATGTACACCATACAAGGTATGGGTACATATAGAAATGATTGGAGGAGTGTCTAATTTGATGGATAAAGGGTTAATATCTCCGGATCAAATTATCAGATTTACATAAAAAACTATACAGCACAGCACATCAGTAACCTGAATAAATATATAAAGTAACATGACAATCGGATTGATATTTTTTGAGTTGTCTCATGCCAAAGGGATTGGAGGAATTTTCAATTTGAAGGATAAAGGGTTACTATCTCAGGATCAAATTATCAGATTAACACCAAAAACTATACAGCTCAGCACATCAGTGACCTGAACACAATAATAAAGTAACTTGACAATCCTAGCAATATTTTTCAAGTTATCAAATGCCAAAGGGATTGGAGAAATTTTCAATTTGAAGGTTAAAGGGTTAATATTTCAGGATTAAATTATCAGATTTACACCAAAAACTATACAGCTCGGCACATCAGTAACCTGAACACAAATATAAAGTAACTTGACAATCCAAGCAATATTTTTCAAGTTATCGAATGCCAAAGGGATTGGAGGAATTTTCAATTTGAAGGATAAAGGGTTAATATCTCAGGATTAAATTATCTGATTTACACCTAAAACTATACAGCTCAGCACATCAGTAACCTGAACACAAAGATAAAGTAACTTGACAATCCAAGCAATATTTTTGGAGTTATCGAATGCCAAAGGGATTGGAGGAATTTTTAATTTGAAGGATAAAGGGTTAATATCTCAGGATTAAATTATCAGATTTACACCAAAAACTATACAGCATGGCACATCAGTAACCTGAACACAAATATAAAGTAACTTGACAATCCAAGCAATATTTTTCAAGTTATCGAATGCCGAGAAATGGATACGGACGCCGGACGGACAGACGAACGAACAGCAGATGGTCACCCCGGATGCCGGCATTATGTGTACCATACATAGTATGGGTACACATAAAAATAGGCTAATGAAATCATCAGATGTGTACCCATACGTGCAACTAGTAGAAAGCTGTACGACGGAGGGCCACCACAGATGCTGACATTATGTACACCATACAAGGTATGGGTACATATAGAAATGGATTGGAGGAGTGTCTAATTTGATGGATAAAGGGTTAATATCTCCGGATCAAATTATCAGATTTACATAAAAAACTATACAGCACAGCACATCAGTAACCTGAATAAATATATAAAGTAACATGACAATCGGATTGATATTTTTTGAGTTTTCTCATGCCAAAGGGATTGGAGGAATTTTCAATTTGAAGGATAAAGGGTTAATATCTCAGGATCAAATTATCAGATTAACACCAAAAACTATACAGCTCAACACATCAGTGACCTGAACACAATAATAAAGTAACTTGACAATCCAAGCAATATTTTTCAAGTTATCAAATGCCAAAGGGATTGGAGGAATTTTCAATTTGAAGGATAAAGGGTTAATATTTCAGGATTAAATTATCAGATTTACACCAAAAACTATACAACTCGGCACATCAGTAACCTGAACACAAATATAAAGTAACTTGACCATCCAAGCAACATTTTTCAAGTTATCGAATGCCAAATGGATTGGAGGAATTTTCAATTTGAAGGATAAAGGGTTAATATCTCGGGATCAAATTATCAGATTTACACCAAAAACTATACAGCTCGGCACATCAGTAACCTGAACACAAATATAATGTAACTTGACAATCCAAGCAATATTTTTCAAGTTATCGAATGCCAAAGGGATTGTAGGAATTTTCAATTTGAAAGATAAAGGGTTAATATCTCAGTATCAAAATAACAGATTTACACCAAAAACTATACAGCTCAGTACATCAATAACCTGAAAACAAATATAAAGGAACTTGACAATCCAAGCAATATTTTTCAAGTTATCGAATGCCAAAGAAATGTATACGGACAGACGGACGGACAGACGGACAAAGGATGGACGAACGACGGATGGTCATCCCAGATGCCGGCATTATGTGTACCATACATAGTATGGGTACACATAAAAACTGATTGGACCTAATTTCAGTACAAAATGGCCACTGGCAGCCATCTTGAATTTTGGACCGCACCCAGAAACACTCGTTCTCATCCCAAGGTGATAACAAAGGTACCCAAGAGGTTTTGTGAAGATCGGTTCATAAATACAGCCTCTAGCCTGAGCCGTATTGACACATGCACTTACTGTATATAAGTAGCACTTTATAAATCAAAGTTCATCTAATTTGCATAATTTCTGTGCGAGAAAAAAACATGTATTATATGAGATGTATTCCATGTTATTAAACATTCATACAGAAATTTATTCGAATCAGAACTTTCAAACAGAAGTTCTGTACAAAAAACTGATTGCACCAATTGCTGCCAGCCATCTTGAATTTTGGACTGCCCCCCAAAACACTCATTCTTATCCCAAGGTGATAACAAAGGTACCCAAGAAGTTTCATGAAGATCGGTTCATAAATACAGCCTCCAGCCCTAGGCGTACTGACATGTGCACTTACAGTGTTTAAGTAGCACTGAATAAATCAAAGTTAATTCTAATTTGCATAATTTCTGCACGAGAAAAAAACATGTATTATATGTGATGTATTCCATGTTACTAAACGTTCATACAGAAATTTATTCAAATCAGAACTTTCATACAGAAGTTCTGTACAAACAATTGATTGCACTAATTTTGGTACAAAATGGCTGCTCGCGGCCATCTTGAATTTCGCTCCAGACCCAGAAACCACTCGTTCTCATCCCACGGTGATAACAAAGGTACCCAAGAAGTTTTGTAAAGATCGGTTCATAAATACAAAAAACTGATTGGACCTAAGTTTAGTACAAAATAGCAACTGGCAGCCATCTCAAATTTTGGACCGCACCCAGAAACACTCGTTCTCGTCCCAAGGTGATAACAAAGGTACCTAAGAAGTTTCGTGAAGATCAGTTCATAAATACAGACTCTAGCCCGAGCCGTATTGACATGTGAACTTACTGTTAATAAGTAGCTCTGAATAATCAAAGTTCATCTAATTTGCATAATTTTTGCATGAGAAAAAAACCTGTATTATATGTGATGTATTCCATGTTACTAAACATTCATACAAAAATTTATTCAAATCAGAACTTTCATACAGAAGTTCTGTACAAAAAACTGATTGCACTAACTAAAGTACAAAATGGCTGCTGGTGGCCATCTTGAATTTCGGTCCAGACCCAGAAACCACTTGTTCTCGTCCCACGGTGATAACAAAGGTACCCAAGAAGTTTTGTAAAGATCGGTTCATAAATAGGCCCTCTAGCCCGAGCCGTATTGGCATTTGCAGTAACAGTGCTGAAAGTAACATCAAATAGATCAAAGTTAGTCTAATTGGCATAATTTATGCATGAGAAAAAAATCTGTAGTAAGTGATGTATCCCATCGTACTAAACATTCACACAAAAAATTATTCAAATCAGCGCTTTCATATGGAAGTTCTGTGCAAAAATCTGATTGCACCTAATTTTGTACAAAATGGCTGCAGAGGCCATCTTGAATTTCAGACCAGACCCCAAAACACTCGTTCTCGGCCCACAGTGATAACAAAGGTACCCAAGAAGTTTCGTAAAGATCGGTTCATAAATACGGCCTCTAGCCCGAGTCGTATTGACATTTGCACTTACAGTGCTGGAAGTAACACTAAATAAATCAAAGTTAGTCTAATTTGCATAATTCACGCACAAGAGAAAAAAAAAACGTTATTAGAAATGATGTATCCCATGGTACTAAACATTCATACAAAAAATTATTCAAATCAGAGCTTTAATATGGAAGTTCTGCGCAAAAATCTGATTGCACCTAATTTTGTACAAAATGGCTGCCAGCGGCCGTCTTGAATTTTGGACCGGACCCAAAAACACTCGTTCTCGTCTCACAGTGATAACAAAGGTACCCAAGAGGTTTCGTAAAGATCGGTTCATAAATATGACCTCTACCATGAGCCGTGTGTATGGCGCGACAGACGGACAGACGGCCAGATGGACGACGGACAATGGGCCATGACAATACCTCAAATTTGGCTTCGCCAAAGTTGAGCTAAAAATCAAAGCCTCCCAGCTCTAGAATGCATGGGGTGGGTACGCAAGTTTGCTTTGTGGATATCATACAAGTTATTGTTATCACTTGTAACAGCAACTGACACAGAAGCTTATAAGTAAACTTCTCAGAAACATTATTGTATAAAATACATTCTCATGAAGAAAACAACATACACTTTATACAATTAGTCGCTGTGACCATCTATCGTGGTAATATTAGCTCCACTAACAACACATCTTAAAAAGAAATTTTGGTGCACCAATTTTACTCGCTTTGTTATTGACAGAAATGAAGCAGTGGTTCCCCGAGGAGACACTTGATAACAAGTAGTGATGAGGAATTTAAGGAATGACCACACCTCTCACGATACAGTATGCACAAGGTAATTTCGTACCCTGAAACAACAAATGGACATCTACCCCAGGGTTCCTGCATTTGAAGGAGTGATCAATTTAATGTCTTTTCTTGACCCTCCTGGTATATTTTCAAGGGTTTTGAAGGAGTCAGGGACAAGAAATCAAAAGCTTAAGTGCTGTTCCCAGGTAAAAACAAGGAACCTTCAAGAGCTAAAGTATAGTTAGTATCATCATGTATTGGTGTTTATTTATTTATTGGTGTTTAAGGTCACATGCTTCTGCACAACAGCCAATCATGACCACAACATGGAGATAAAGTCAAGGTCAGTCAATTGTTTATACCCCATGTTGCCTATTTTAGAGGACTCGCACCCCAAGCATTTGTGACCTGGTCCTATTTTATCAGGGAAACAGAGCTTGTTTACCACAGTAAACAAGAACCACTTCACTTCCCAGTGTTTCTGCGGGGAGTATTGGTGTTTAAAGATAATTTTCCACATTTATTGCTATATTATGAACACATGCATAAAATCTACTTTAGCTGCTCGTTTATACCCATGTAGTCCTCTTTAGAGAACGTCTACCCCAGGCATTGGTTACTAGGTCCTTTTTACCTGTGAAAAAGGTATTCACTGCAGTTAATAAACAAGTACAGTAAACAAACAAGTCCTGTTCTTTTCCCAGGGTTCCCACTGGGAGCTGCACATAGTTTCATGAACTTCTGTTAGAGCCATAGATGTTGAAAATGACCTTAAACACCAACAAAAAAAAAATAAACACAAAGGGGCCTAAATCACTCACCTGATAAAATTGTTAAAGAAGAATGTAAGGTCACATTCGGCATCTACATGTTAATATAGTTAATCTAATTTAGCTTGGGGAGTGGGGGTGGGAAGGAAGGGTCTGTTGGGTGAATTGATTTTTGTTTTGTTTTTTTGCATAACATCACTCAAATCCCTTCAAAACTTATGAAGCAAAAAGAAAAAAAAATCACTCAGTTAACCAGGTGGATCTGAAGAGGGAGATTTTTAAAGGAATTACCCCATATTGCACTAAGTTAAAATTTTAGCTGCCATAGGGAGCCATAATGTGAACCCAGGGGCTAAAGAATACTCCTCATATTACACCAAGTTAAAATCTGGACTCCAACAAGGGGGGCAAATATGCCCCCCAGGGACTAAATTTAATAATGAAAGTATCAATGATACTAGCTTAACTTGACCGTGTTGTGTTTGATGAAAAAGGATAATGTTCAATGTTTATGAAAGGATTATGAAATACGACAAGAACTGTGATAATTGAGAATATGTTAATTTCTGTTCCCTGTATGCTATGTTTTCAATAAAAATAATTTTGAGGTGTAGATTGTACTAAAGAATTGAGCTGTTAATATGGCCCTCACCGTTAATGTATGTCAACAAAAGTTATCAAGTTACAGTGAAATTATTCCAAAATGAATCATCCTATCAAGTTACAATGAAATCCCTTCATAAATGGGGCCAGTAGACTGTGCTAAAGGTTTTCAGGCTTTGGGCCTGTGCAGCCATCACGGTTGACTGATCGCAACCAAAAGTGGACGTCCTTATCTAGACATTATACAGAGTCATCCTACCAAGTTATAATGAAATCCCTTCATAAATATGACCTGTAGTCTGCGCCTCTCACACCAAGGACATAATTTGAACAAACTTTAAGCTGACCCCCAATGATGCAGTATACCAAGTCTCAAGAGTTATTCTGACTGGGAGATCAGAAGAAAAAGATTTTCAAATAAATTTCTCATATTGCACCAGCTCCCACTGGGGACTTGATTTGAACAAACTTGAATCTGAGCCTCCTAAAGATGCTGCATATCAAACATCAGAAGATTATGAATGGTAGATTTTAAGATTTTTAAAACATATTCCTCATATTGCACTAAGTTAAAGTTCCGAGCTCCCAGAGGGAGCACAAATATGGGCCCTGGGACTTGATTGAAACAAATTTGAATCCCCTTCCCCCAGATACTCTATACCAATAATCAAAAGATTCTGACTGGTGGATCTGAAGAGGATTTTAAAAAAACTTTATTCTCATACTACACAAAGTTAAAATCGGGACACCCACAGGAAGCCCATATATCACTCCAGGGAGTTGATTTGAATAAACTTCAAGCTGACCCCCTCCCCCTCCCCACTTCCTCCCCACTCCAAAGACACAGTATATCAAATATCAAGAGATTCTGACAGGTACACCAGAAAAAGTTCTTAAATAAATTGTTAAAATTTGGGTTCCCATTGGGCCCCCAAATATGAACCCAGGGACTTGATTTGAACAAATATCAATCTGAACCTCCTGAGAATGCAGGTTATCAAATATTAAAAGATTCTGACTATCAGATCTGTAGAAGATTTTTAAATAATATTCCTCATATTGCACTATGTGAAACTTTGAGTTACCATTGGGAGCCCAAATATGACCCTAAGGACTTGATATGAACAAACTTGAATCTGTCCCTCCTGAGGATGCACGATACCAATCAACAGATTCTGACACACAGATCCAAAGAGGATTTAAAAAAAAAAATTGTCATATCTGACAGAGTAAAAATTTGTATTCCCACTGGGAGCCCAAATATGAACACATGGACTTGGTTTGAACAAACTTTAATCCCCCACCCCTTTGGGATGTAACATATGCAATATCAAAAGATAATGACTCATGGATCTTAAGATTTTTAAAGAGTGCACCTCATATTACACTAATTTAAATTTTGGACTCCAGCAGGGAGCCCAAATGAGACTCCGGGGATTTGATTTGAACAAACTACAAGCTGACCACCCTCCCACCCCCCTCCAAACACACACACCTAACGACGCAGTATATCAAATATTAAGAGATTCTGACTGGTAATCTCAAGATGATTTTTAAATACATTTCCTCATACTGAACCAAGTTAAAATTCAGATTCCCATATCAGAGTGCAGAAGCTTGCAAACAAAATACTGCAAAATGAGTTCACAATTATGAAGATATCAGTTCACAATTATGAAGATATCATTTCAGATAATTTCATTACCAACAAAATACGCCACAACACAACCTCATAAAGGAAATACACAAAACTCATGTAAAATAAACTTCAGTCCAGTTAAAAAATTACAAGTTCAACAATTTTAGCAACAATAACAATATTACATAATGTCTGCGCTGAATAAAAAAACGGTTATAAAAATAACTCTTACCATATTTAACGCGGATATATTCATGAGGATCTGTGTTCCAAAGTTCATCATCCTCATCTGAATGGCACATTAGTGGGAAAATAACATCTTGTATTAAATTCTGAAATCATAAAATTACATTATGGCCTGAGATAATAAGAAGACTATAAAATCAAATTCTTTCATCACTATGGCTTCATTGTTGCAATCCTCCAAAAGAGATGATCATGATTTACAATATTAAAAGCATTTGACAACCTCTGAAATAAGAAAACATTTGCCACAGCACACAAATATCATGGCAAGGTCTTACCGAGTAGCCGAGTAGTTTCTTCTGGCTGCTGAAATGCTTTGACACTTAAGCCTATAACATTTTTCATCATGTTTTCAAGTCATAGTTGAACAATACAGTTTTATCTTAAGCCACAATGCGCACAGCACTTAAATAATAACAAGGCCAGTCATACACGAAGAAAAATCCAGAACTTTCAATGACTCAGGATGCATATACCTCTAGGAAAAGATAATTTCAGGAATTTCAAGCACCTTTTCAAGAATTTTTCAAGAACTTTCCAGGGACTCAACCAGCAAGTATTTGAATCATCTCCGATATCCATATACATTACTACAGCATCAGATGAAATAAGTTTTAGAATTTCGGTCACTTTTTAACTCTGTTCCTAATTCCAAGTCTTGACATCAGTTCTTGGGATGCTTTCAGAGAGCTTCCCAAGAAATGATGTCAAAATAGCATGTGCCAAAATTTTCTTCCCAGCTACAGAAAATAAAAAAACTCCCACAAATTTGCAACAATTTATAAGCACCTTCTGATAACTTAGATGTGAGTCTTCCATGGAAGACGTGTGTCGCCTGGCGTTTCAGACAGAATTCTAAGTGGAAAAGGGGCATAACTCTGAAAAAAATACAGCGGATCAAAAAATAAAATAGGAGATGCACAATGCCATTATGTGATAAAGAATCATTGAAAGTTTCATCAAAATCTATTCATAGGTTAAAGAGGAGTGGCGGATGAAAGAAAGTGTGATGCGGACGACGCGGATGGCAACGTAATCCCAATATGTCGCTCCCCACTTTGTGGGGCGGCGACACAAAAACAGGTAAAGATATATTTTTCAGGCACTTTCCGGGACTTTTTCCAAAAATATTCAATTTTTCGAACACTTTCGATGTCCTGGAATTCTAATTTTGAAAGTCAAACACTTTCCAGAACCCACATGAAGCCCCAAAGACCTTCTCTGGGGAATTTTTAAGCATTTTAAATAACTTTAAACTATTTTAAATATCTCAAGATTGGGGGAGTTTATACATGCAAAAGGCCCCCAAAAATGAATCAGCATTATGTACTGGTAGAATTTCAGCTGATGAAAAGATGCTATTTAAGCAACATGGACAAGCAGAAAACTATATCAGCTTTTTTCAGGTTTTGTTGAAATTCTTTGAAAAACTATTTTTTGAACTGCTGAATTTATTAATTATGGGTGTTGCCGATTTGTTAAGTAAAGGGATAATCACATATTACTAGCTGCTAACAAAATGAATGGACTTCACTGTGCTTTCACATACTTATGCACTATGGTTAATAATGCCCATGACAGATTTATGGGTGGAGGAAGCCAGAGTACCCGGAGAGAACCACAAGCATCGACGAGCAACTGTCAGCTCAACATTTTAAGTTCAAGCTCCGCTCAAGCAGGGTTACAGCAGTTGAATACATGCACCATCTAAGGAAGCCAAGACTTTACTAGAAAATCACTGCTAAGCCACGAGACATTTTAAGGCTGTAACTGGTGGGAATTCAGGATACCTGTCCAGACAATTAAGGGTTAACGTTATTTGTAATGACTAATTGCTGGAGGACAAATGTTTCTTAAAAATTGATGCCATTATTTTCAAAAATGACATTTACATAAACAAATGGAAATTCTCCACCAGATCAGTAGTACAGCATAAATTGGAATCTGTTCCATATCTGACATTATTTCCAAAGCGAGTTTTTTTTGTAATGAAAAGGTGTATACGTGAAAATCCATGTTTTTGTAGAAAACACACAAGAGTGGTACTGATCTGATGACTGATAGTGTCTCAAATAATGACTTACTTGAATATGTGGTTTGATAAACTTCCAGCAAAATGAATGACTCACTCTGAAAAAAAGAAAAACAGCAAATGGAAATATTAAAGATATTTTCGGCAATAACCAGGCCTAGCGATTTCAAAATCCTAGGGAAGTCATTACTGCCCTCTTAACCGTCAACATTACACAAATAGCAGACAACACTTGCAGTAAAAAGCTATGTTCAGAGGCAAAAATTGAACAAAAAAATAAAATCTGGTTGTCAATTTTTCTGAATAATGCTGGTTGGTTAAGGTCATTATTATGTTTGGTAAAGAGTTCAGTCAACTAAGTCCGGAGAAGCCATAAATTATCTGTCTTAACCCTTAAGGGCCTAATTCCAACTTTGATGACTGTTTGCAAGAGAACAGGTGCCCCAACATGAAGTCTCTGGAAAAGCTGGCAAGTTACATTCTAAATGCCTGGGCTGTTGTTTCTATGCAAGTCCTGGCTGCTGATATAGGCAGCCAAGACTTGCATAGACACAACTGCAACAAAGTCACAGGATGCAGACTGTCAAAACTGTAGAAAAAATGTATAAAATTCTCCAGGCCCTTCAGGGTTAAATGGTCAGGTCCTACATTAATTTTGTAAGTTCGACTTCATTTTGTCATTTATTGTTTTTGTTGCAGTTAATCAGATTGCCATTATGCAATTAATTATAACAGTACATATTTGAGGGGAAATCAGGGTATTTTTTTGTTTTTAAAAAATTGATTAGCAGTTTCCATCTTGGTTTCAAAAAGTGATGATAAATAGTGAATATAAGGCCAATATGAAAAAAAAAATGGTTAGCATTTCAACATTTTTGTTTTGCATTTTGCGATGCGAATTCAAACATCGAATACCCTGGAAATATAAATTCCTGACTGAATGTGAAACATATTGAACAATAACAGAACTTTATTGCGACTCAAACTTTTTATAAAACCTAATTATGTAATTGTTAACCCTTCACCCAACGAATCGGACGCATCCGCCCGCGTAATATGCAAATTCAGCAGTTGAAAAAATACTATTTTTCTAAAAATTTCAACAAAACCATACCATGTGACCCCTCGTTGGAACGAGCTCGTTGAGCTCGTTCCAACGAGTGGTCACATGATCTGGTTTCGTTGAAATTTTTTGAAAAATTTGAAAAAATGATATTTAAAATAAAAATAATAAATTCTGATATCGTCTGCATTGGGTAAAGGGTTAAACAGTTAATTTACCTCAGGTGAGCCATAACCCACTCCAGGGGATCCGTTTCTCAAAAGGGTAATTCAAGTTTGTTTTCAATGGTGTTCCATATTACATTTACACAAGGTTATTTTGCACTGATTATATGCTTTATAAAAATAAATTGTGTTTAAAAATAAAAACCAACATATGAAGAAACCAATATTATGTGGTTTTACCTTCCATTTCATTTTGAGACCAGATAAGACAAGAGATTGTCTTATGGAAGTGACTATGCCCCGGATGTGGCAATGACCTTGATCTGTGACCTTGACCTCCATCAAACAAAAATAATTTTGAGCGCAACACATCGTCTCCCCATAAGCAACATATGTGCCAAGTTTCAACAGCGGACATGAAAATCTTCCTGATGGACAGATAGATGGATGGACGGACAGACAGAAATGACAAACACTATATGCACACAAAAAAAACTCCCGGGCATAAAAAGGAAACCACAGATCCAAGGGTGGTGAGAAGATAGAAGTACTCACCTGACTAACACTACTGAATCTTCAGAGACAACTTTAAATGGCCATAACACTATACATTATGGGCCGTTAAGTTGGCAGATACAGTGTCACCTGTGGCATGTGAAAACACTATTGGGGGAGGCTTTAACCAATCTCTCTTACTAATATTTATTATTTATTTATTGATGTTTAAGGTCACATATTTATGCACAATGGCTAATCATGACCGTGGCAGTTTTACGGGTGGAGGAAGCCGGAGTACCCGGAGAGAACCACCGAGCAACGACGAGCAGCTGCCAGCTCCCCAACATCGTAACTCCGCACTGCAGCACAGACAGTGTTAGATTGGTTGAAGACATGCGTACCATCGACGTGCAGTACACTTTAGTACACGGCGTCATCGTGCCCCCCACGTGGGCAATGGAGATGAAGTGTCCTGTCCAAGGACACAACGCGGTTGCCGCAGGTGGGATTCGAACCGAGGACCTCTCGGCTTGCAGCCTGCACCTCTACCTACTGAGCCACCGTGCTCCCCTCTCTTACTAATAGAAACATCATTTATTTCAACTGAAGCGTATAAAGCAAGGTATTTTGGGTCGCTCAATCAGCTCCAGCACTAAAACTATTGAGAAAGCTGATCAAATTATCCTGCTAACAACGGTCATTATTTGGATGGAGCAAATCAAGAAAAAGATATTTTCAAAAGATCTGTGTAGTGCTTGTTCGTGAATAAACAGTTATGGGTTAAGCAGGCTGACTAATGCAAAAGAAATTTTCTAGCTGCATTGCGTATCAAGAGAGATAATAAAAGCATGAATTTCTAGATGGACTAAATCACACTTGGTAGTTATTTTAAAGATAAATGATTAGGTTAGGCCACACAAAATAAACTGATTCTCAGGCAATTTTTTTTTTCAATCAGTGAGGGAGAGTTTTATTTTTTTCTTGCATATAATGTGCATGGATTGAGAGGCTTTCATCTGTTTTTTTTTTTCACACAGAATATATAGAAAGTGCATAATTACAAAAATAAACTCATTTGATTTTAAAAATAAAACTGTTTTACATCTTCAGTTATGCTCTTCAGATTCCAGTTACATACATCAATAAAATGTGTATTTATATTTATTTATTGGTGTTTAAGGTCACATACTTATGCACAATGGCTAACCGTGACCGTGACAGTTTTATGGGTGGAGGAAGCCGGAGTACCCGGAGAGAACCACCGAGCAACGACGAGCAGCTGTCAGCTCTCCAACATCGTAACTTTGAACTCTGCACCGCAGCACAGGCAGGGTTAGATTGGTTGAAGACATGCGCACCATCGACGAGCAGTACGCCTCAGTACACAGCGTCATCGTGCCCCCATGTAGGCAATCGGGGTGAAGTGTCTTGCCCAAGGACACAACGCGGTTGCCGCAGGTGGGATTCGAACCGAGGACCTCTCGGCTTGCAGCCTGCACCTCTACCAACTGAGCCACCGCGGCCCCAATAAATAAAAAGTGTATAAAGCTTCCAGTCTCCCGATTTTGTAGTAATGTTAAAAGACAATGCAAAACAATAAAAATGTCCCATTAGGGAGTTCAATTTTGGTGAAGGGTTGCCTGAGAATAAAAACATTTTCTTTTTGGCCTTAAACTGAAAAAGGAGTAACTGCAGTATCTTAGGCTCCACAAAGTAGATCTTGTTTCTCAGGCCATTTTTTGTATAATTGCATGCAGGCAGGCGTTTTTTTATTTTATGTTTTATTTTTTTAATTATTTCTTTGCTATCAAAAGTTCCTGTTCTTGGTTTGTTTTATGTTTTAGGCCTCATAATCTACAGAATAGCATGGGTGGTGATGTATTTTGCCCCTTGAGTACAAGAAGGCTTTGCAATGCAAAAGCAGTGCAAAGCCTTGCACTCGAGGGACAAACTTATCAGTTTTATTAACTTGGGTAAAATATCAGACATAAACCATTTAATCTTTATTTTTTCAAGTTTGCATTGGTAAAAAAAAGCATGCAGCAGCCAAAATGACCATGCAGAGGGGACTGAGAAACAGATTTTTAACTTGTTTAGGCCTTATTAGGACACTAACCCTTGGTTTAAAAAATTCAAACATTGCTGCAAGACTCTTGGTGCTACATATTGCTTCTGTCGATACTGTTCTAAAACCTTGAGCATAGTTTCAATTATTCCACCTAAAATGACAAAAATGTAGATAATCAGGGTTCGATTTAACTGGATTTGCATAGCAGTTTTCGAATCAATTTTTTCAATTACAGCTAATCAATTTCAAATGAAAAATCATGTAAATAATAGGAAATGCTAATCCAAATTTATCCAAGTTAGAAAACTGCTATTCAATTTTTAACAATTAAATCGGCCCCTGTAGATAATGTTCTCAAAAAACAATTTAGTATCAAGAATGCAGTACAACTACTTAATCAAGCTCTCAGGACACCAGTCTAATTGTTCTGGGCTATGCGTTTACCCACTTTTTGTAGAAACTAGTACGCAGATCACTGTTGATGTAATGTAATGTGTCTTTACTTACAGAGACAAACAGGTATTCTTTCTTGCTCAAGTTATAGATATTCCAATCAATATTATTTAATTCTTCTTGAAACATCAAGATACTAAATAATTTGTGGAACTATTTGGCATAATCCCAACACTGTGGCTGTGGTGAGTCTTCATTTCTGAATGTAATGCCATCAAAATGTCAATCAAATCAAGTCTTAATTGAGCAATATTTCTAGCTTTGAGTCAAAGAAAATGAATCTTTATTACATTTTTCAGATTCAATCTTTCATAATATATTAGTTGGTCGAAAAAAAAAGAAACATAGCTTCTATTTTACAATGAACTAAAATATTCCAGATGAGTGGATCTAACAAAGGTGATGACCTATGTACAGGCTAGACTCATTCCAGGCCATAACTAGTGGTCGACTGATTATTGTAATCGGTGGAATAATTGGCCGATTATGAGGAATCAGAATTGAATCGGCGGCGACAAAAAATATTGGCAGTTGCCGATTATATCACCCTTTTCTAAAGACCCTTCTCACCACCAACATGGCCTATTCTAACCACAAATAAAAAACAGATTTCCGTTTTTTTTGATTGTCTGGGGTATGAGGTATGTTCAGGTAAGTATTTAGTATTGTATTTCGTACAAACAAATGAGACAAGTTGAGACAACGAATTCTAGGCTTGATAAAAATACTGGCAAGTCCTTGGTAAGTAAGTATTGAACTATTTCGTATTTATCTACGATAACCAACATGTGGTTGAAACACTGTAGATGTCTGTCGGCTTCACTTCCGCAAATATTATGATATACCATTCAATGTTTTGATACTACATTTGGGAAGTGAAACTGACGGAAATGTACGAAGTGGCACTGGTGTGTACTTCGTGATTGAATCGTGAATTTCCGAGTGCTTGATCTCCCTAAACATGAAAGAAAGCTAAGGCATCTGAAATTTACGAACCTTGAGCGCTTGAGGAATAACCTAAATTGTCGCAAACTCGCAATCTCCATTAGCTACTTTATTGCATAGCTACAAGAATATAAGCTTAAACACCAATAAATAATTATTATCATTATTACTGGCCTTCCACTTCTACTAAAATTAAATTCAACTCATCACCTTGATTTTTGTTTTGAATTCCGAACAGAATAAAATCAAACATAAGTGTATTTAAATATTATGTTTCTGGTACCTCGAGTTACTGTCATCAGTGAATTGATGAATTCCCCAGTAACGTTTGTTCGTTGATGACAGTAACTAGAAATTCCAGAAACACAAACATGCCTCTTTTGAAACGTGTCCAGCAAAATGTGTTTTGGAATGTATGGAAATGAGAGTTACATGTGCTCCTCAAATTCTTGGCCCAAATACTTGGCGATTTCAAATTTAAAATCAGCTGTTTTTAACCACGTGGGTTGTGTTTGCTTTGAAAATTCACTTGGAAAATCATTTGAATTGGAAATATATTAACTGTAAAATGATTGTGGGTGAATCACTGAACGACTCTGTCAGAGAAGGATGCGAGGGTAGCATTGTAAGTGAAAAAAGTGTGACAATGGATTTCTACAAGTTACAACAAAAGAAAATAACGAAAATAAATTCAGGTTAGTTCAAGTTAAATTTAGGTAATGCTTTTCTGAATTTATCAATTATATTCGATCTGTCTTTCCATATCCTCGTTATCGATTACATTCGATCTGTCATTCCATATCCTTGTTGGGTTTCCTTATCGGTGATTTCAGACTGCAAGGCCGACACAATCCAGGGTAATGACCGAGGGCTTCTAAATCTTCCCCATTACCAAAACGGGCGTGTTTTTTTTACCTTAGCGGAAACACTGCCTATTGCTCCTTTCTCCATAATTACGAAGTGGACACTTTCAGATTTGTGTCCCTGACAATCAAGCTTCATTTCGCTACAGTTTAGCCACAATTTTAATACCTTTATCAAAGAAATGATGGGATTAACAGACGAATTTCGGGTAAATTTTATTGAATAAAAATAATCGATATCGAAATTGGAATCGGACGATTATGGTTCGCTATAATTGGAAATCGGTCCATGGGGTCTCTCTCTAATCGGTCGATCACTAGCCATAATAACAGGCCCTCATAGTTTGATCAATTATATTCTTAAATACAGGTACCATCATCAAATATCAAAACAATAAAAAAACAGGAGGTATAACACTTCCCGAAACAATATTTTTACAAAAACCACAAAATAACAAATACTGTATCGATTTTGATCAAACTAGAACTATCACTGAAGGTGATTAATACCCCCGCTTTGGGTTTTTAGAGGAATGCACTTCTGATCATGTAGGCGAAGGCCATAAGGAAATGTATACATAAAGATCATTTTTTGTTGTTGAAATTTGTATTTGCATGTGGCCTTCCATAGAACAGCACTGAATACTTAAAGAGCCCACACATATATGGTTTACATTTGGAAAACACATTTACAATGTGCAACATGTATTCAAAATCGGTTCATTAATGTAGGAGGAGTTGCACACACAAGAATCCCATTTGAAAACCCATAATAAATCCAAGTTAAAGGGAGATAACCTGGTTAAAATTGTCGCAGATCAAAAATTTGGGAATATGCGTATGTTCACTTAGTTGTGATAATGTTTGAAAGGTTTCGTCAAAATTGATTGATAAATGTAGGAGGAGTTGCACGCACAAGAATTTCATGTAGAAACCCATAATAAATCTAAGTTAAAGGGAGATAACCTAGTTAAAATTGCCACAGCTCAAAAATTTTGGAATATGCGCATGTTTACTTAGTAGTGATGATGTCTGTAAACTTTTGTCCAAATTGATTGATAAATGTAGGAGTTGCGCACACAAGAATTTCATGCAGAAACCCATATTAAATCAAAGTTCAAGAGAGATAACCTGGTTAAAATTGTCGCAGATCAAAAAGTTTGGAATATGCACATGTTCACTTAGTAGAGATGATGTTTGAAAGGTTTCATCAAAATCGGTTCATTAATGTAGGAGGAGTTGCGCACACAAGAATTTGTTCGAACGAAAGACATAATAAATCTAAGTCAAAGGGAGATAACCTGGTTAAAATTGTCGCAGATCAAAAATCTTGGAATATGCGCATGTTCACTTAGTAGTGATGATGTCTGAAAAGTTTTGTCCAAATTGATTGATAAATGTAGGAGGAGTTGCACGCACAAGAATTTCATGTAGAAACCCATAATAAATCTAAGTTAAAGGGAGATAACCTAGTTAAAATTGCCACAGCTCAAAAATTTTGGAATATGCGCATGTTCACTTAGTAGTGATGATGTCTGTAAACTTTCGTCCAAATTGATTGATAAATGTAGGAGGAGTTGCGCACACAAGAATTTCATGCAGAAACCCATATTAAATCAAAGTTCAAGAGAGATAACCTGGTTAAAATTGTCGCAGATCAAAAAGTTTGGAATATGCAAATGTTCACTTAGTAGAGATGATGTTTGAAAGGTTTCATCAAAATCGGTTCATTAATGTAGGAGGAGTTGCGCACACAAGAATTTGTTCGAACGGAAAGACATAATAAATCTAAGTCAAAGGGAGATAACCTGGTTAAAATTGTCGCAGATCAAAAATCTTGGAATATGCGCATGTTCACTTAGTAGTGATGATGTCTGAAAAGTTTTGTCCAAATTGATTGATAAATGTAGGAGGAGTTGCACGCACAAGAATTTCATGTAGAAACCCATAATAAATCTAAGTTAAAGGGAGATAACCTAGTTAAAATTGCCACAGCTCAAAAATTTTGGAATATGCGCATGTTCACTTAGTAGTGATGATGTCTGTAAACTTTCGTCCAAATTGATCGATAAATGTAGGAGGAGTTGCGCACACAAGAATTTCATGCCGAAACCCATATTAAATCAAAGTTCAAGAGAGATAACCTGGTTAAAATTGTCGCAGATCAAAAAGTTTGGAATATGCACATGTTCACTTTGTAGAGATGATGTTTGAAAGGTTTCATCAAAATCGGTTCATTAATGTAGGAGGAGTTGCGCACACAAGAATTTGTTCGGATGGAAAGACACAATAAATCTAAGTCAAAGGGAGAAAACCTGGTTAAAATTGTCGCAGATCAAAAATCTTGGAATATGCGCATGTTCACTTAGTAGTGATGATGTCTGAAAAGTTTTGTCCAAATTGATTGATAAATGTAGGAGGAGTTGCGCACACAAGAATTTCATGTCCGGAAAGATGTACGGACGGACGTACGTTCACTTAGTAGTGATGATGTCTGAAAAGTTTTGTCCAAATTGATTGATATATGTAGGAGGAGTTGCGCACTCAAGAATTTCATGTCCGGAAAGACGTACGTACGTACGGACGGACGGACGGACGGACTGACGTACGGACGTACAGGGCGATTCCTATATAGCCCCCACTTCTTCGAAGCGGGGGTATAATAAACAGCACTCATTTGCGTAAATCATATCCTAACAGCCTGAACAACATCTATTTTGTCTAAATTTGCTTCTTCTCACATTTCCGAAATGTTATCACTCCAGTGAATATAAGTCACGATCGATGACTCATTTCCTGTTTGCAATGGGGCGACATTTTTCGTCACTTTCTCATTTGTCAAAACTAATAATGTAAAAGCTATTTTTCAGAAATTTCCAAAATGAGTCGTCGATCCTGACTTGTACCAAATGAAGTGATAAAGTTTAAGAAATTATGTGAGAAAAAGCTAATTTAGACAAAATAAATGTTAAGGTTGTTATTTATTTATTGGTGTTTAAGGACAAATATTTCAGCACTATGGCTAATCATGACCATGACAGTTTTACGGGTGGAGGAAGTCGGAGTATCCACAGAACCACCGAACAATGGCGAGCAACTGTCCACTCCCCAACATAGTAACTCCATATTAGCAGGGTTAGCACTGGTTGAAGAAAAGTGCATCATCGACATGCAGAATGCCTTACTACACAATGCCACCATGACCCCACATGGGCAATGGGGGCGAAGTGTCTTGCCGAAGGACACAAGGTGGTTGCCGCAGGAGGGATTCGAACAGAGGACCTCTCAGCTTGCAGTCTGCACCTCTACCTAACTGAGCCACAGCACCCCTGTTAAGGTTGTTAGTATATGATTTATGCAAATGAATGCTGTTTATTTGATCAAAATCGGTACAGTATTGTTATTTTGTGGTTTTCTAAAAATATTGTTTCGGGAAGTGTCATACCTTGTGTTTTTTTTATTATATGGATATTTGACGATGGTACCTGTTTTTAAGAATATTATTGATTTAACTACGAGGGTCTGTGGCCATAACAGCAGCAAATTTCTTAAGAGAATTAGATTGGTGGCTAAGAGCCTGTCACTCAATAAGAGTGAGAGAGGACCTTAAATGTAAGGAGTGTTACCAAGTTCTCAGGCCTCAAGTCTAATTCTGAAAGGAATTCCAACGCTTCTATGGGTTGTTTCTTTGCAGACTTTTCATGGCGTGTGCATGCAGGGTAACTTCTGTAGATATAATGTGAAGTCCCTTTACAGATGTTTCATGCACTAGTTACAGATATTTCAATCAACAGGTATTTTATGTGCCTTGAAAACATCAAAATTTAACACAATTAACACAATTAGTGGAACTATGACATGTAAACATGAAACTATGGCAGTGGTGAATCTTTGTTCATTATTTTAGTAACAAACATGTATAATGGTATTGGTGATCTCTTTGAAGATTTGGTCAAATGAAGTCTTGATAGTGAAACATTTCTTGGATTGATTCAAAGAAAACAAATGTTTATTGTATTTAATAGTTTCCATCAAAAAGAATATTTCAGTTGCTTGGAAAAGAGAATCGCAAGTTCACTTTTCCAAATGAAATATATCAGCCGAAGGAATCTAACAAGAGGTGATGGACTATTTGAGGGCTAGACTGGTTCCAGGACATAACAGATTGAGAGCTTAGAGTATTACCTGTGTTACCTCATTGTCGAAAAAGGGAAGTTAAAGATTTTGCTTCTCTTTTTTTTTAATTTTTTTTTTTTCTTGAACAAATTTTGATTTTATAGTATTTTATCTCAGAAATCTCAAGTTGTCAGTATAAATTTGTTTTGAACACATAGCAATCCTTTTGCTATCAAATGAAGTAATGTTTTTTTGTGATCACAGTACTGTATTTAAACTTATCAGACTACACAGCATTCAGTGTGATCTGATGGTTTGACTCCAAACAGAAAATAAACAAAATACAAGGTCACTCAGTTAGTTTCTTTTGTCACAAGGTGCCAGGTTGAGATCTGTGGATGTATTTATTAGTTCATTTGTTCCATGCATTTGACACAAGACATTGCAGGATAAGTGTATCTTGCTATATTGTCATTAGGGTTACAGTATCTGGGTGTGGTATTTATTTACTGGTGTTTAAGGTCATGTATTTCAGCACAATGGTTAATTATGATCGCAACATGGATATAATTGTGACTGCAACATGGATAAATAGAACCTGGCATTGGTTACTGGGTCCTCTTTTACCAGGAAAAAAACAAACCTAATTTTTCACGGTAAACAAGCACTGCTTCACTTCCTATAGTTTCCCATGAGGGAAATACTTCCCCTATAAGGGATAGAAAGTCAGAAACAGATTTATGAGAGAAGTTTCCAGAGTTCATCCCACAGCTTATATCACGTGGTTCAATAACAATCATAATAAAACTTAACAGGAAATGATTTAAGACAAGTAAGGTGTCAAAAACTGTTGCCTCTCAGATGCTGTTTTCTTGAATAAATCTTGATTTTAGAAATCAAAAAGTTCTATAAACAAGGGGAGTTTGGTGATTGTCAGGGTAATTTCTTGACATATTACAATATTTTTTTATTCAATAAAGAGGAGTAAACTCTATAACCTACAAGCAATTAACAGGTCAAATTTGTAACCAAGTTTACTGGATCTGGAAAATAATTTTCCATAACTTTTCCATAGCCGGGCCACTCAATTTCGAAGACCAAAATGTTCGGATTTCTTCTTTTACATGTGCTTTTTCTCTCTTGCGTGGCTGACAACAGCCTTCTCTCCCATGTCGAAGTTTTTGAAGCAGAGAACACAATACGCGGAATGTCTATCTTTTGAAACATGCTGCAGCCAATCAACCCAGTCGCTTGTGAGCAGCCATACATCATTGAATACACACTTCCCAGGCATTGTTAAATGGATATCCGGTGAAAAAATGAGCAGACAACTTTTCCTTATTTTTGTAAATAACAATGGCGGACAAACAGGTGTGCTTGATGTGTGCGTTCTGAACTACACTAGTCATTTTAAACCATCTCCACTAAATATGCACCAGCATGGTTCATACCGCATAGTTGAAAATATGAAAAATAATTTTTAAAACATAATTTTTTACATTGATTACGAGAAAGATTTTCAGAGAATATATTTCACATTATATTAAAGACTGGTTTCAAACACAACAGTAATAATTTCCATACCTCTTCCACAACCAATGGAAACCCCCCCCCCCCCTCATTTTCCCATAACTTTTCAGATCCTGGAAAATGCAATTTCAATTTTCCATAATCAGTACGAAACCTGTTGTAATAATGAAGGCAAGGTAAATTGTTTTGTTTTTTGAAATTATATTCAATGAACAGAGTTATTCAATTCTGAGCTATCCAATTATGTGGGCTCCATTGTAATATCATAATCCATACCTGTAAAGCTTTTAAGATACCATTCCGCAAATTGGTTGTACTCCTTCATGACATTTCCTGGACTTCCATATCTGCGGAATAAACAAGATTTTTCAAGTTAGTAGCTCAGCAATCTTATCCTTGAAACACAGTCAAAAGGAAACACAATATTCCCAATAGATAAAGCTTGAAAACTGGTAAATGTAGCTTTCACAGACCACTCACACATTAACCCTTTACCCAACGCAGACGATATCAAAATTTATTATTTTAATTGCTATTTTTTTAAAATTTAAAAAAAAACATGAAGCTCCACGGGGCTGAAGCGCTCATCTTGAACAGAACACAATATAAACAAGAGTCCAAGAATGAGTCCACATTAAGCAATCCATCTCCATAGGCTACAATGTCAATCCTTGGGTCCCTCAGGAGCGACAAAAATAATCCGGGCATCACGCCTTTTCTTCAGTTGATCATTATGTAAAATGTAGAGCTCCCCTATGAAGCCCCTTGATACAACCTATGTTGATTAATCTTACACCTCTAGAGAGTACTGAATACAAATTTTTTTATTTTTCAGCAAAATGGCCAATTCCGGCTCCCATAGGGAGCCCAAATATTAATTAACCCAGGCTCTCGATTTGAACACAGTTGAATCTGACTTCCCTAGAGATGTTGTGTACCAAATATGAAAGCATTCTGACTGTTGGATCTGAAGAAGAGAAATTTTAAAGAAATTTCTTCATATTGCACTAAGTTAAAATTTGGGCTACCATACCGAGCCCAAATATTAACCTATGGATTCGATTTGAACAAACTTGAATCTGACCCCCTAGAGATGTTGTATACCAAATATGAAAGCATTCTGAATAGTGGATCTGAAGAAGATTTTTGTATAAAATCCCTCATATTGTACTAAGTTAAATTTCAGGTTTCCATATGGAGCCCAAATATAAACCCAGGCACTCAAATTCAACAAACTGGAATCTGACACCCCCCCCCCCCCCCCCCCCCCCCTCCCTAGAGATGTTGTATACCAAATACGAAAGAATTCTGACTGGTGGATCTGAAGAAGATTTTTAAAGAAATTTCCTCATATCGCACAAAGTAAAAATTTGGGCTACCATAGCGAGCCCAAATATATACCTAGGGATCTCATCTGAACAAACTTGAATCTGACCCCCAAGAGATGTTGCATACCAAATATGAAAGCATTCTGACTGGTGGATCTGAAGAAGATTTTTTTAAAATTATCCCCCATATTGAACGTTAAAACTTTGGGTTGCCGTAGGAAACCCAAATATTAACAAAGGGACTTGGTTTGAACAATCTTGAATCTGACCCTCATAACAATGATGTATATCAAAAAAATATCTTAAAATATTCTGACTGGTGGTTCTGAAGAAGAATATTTTTAAAGAATATTCCCATATTACCCTATGTACAAAATTTAGGCTTTATTTTAACAAACTTGTATCTGATCCCCCCTCCCCCTCCCCCCCCCCCCAACCCCCCTATGAATGCTGTATACCCAATATCAAAAGATTCTGATGATTGGTTCTGAAGAAAAGATTTTTTAAATTTTTGCAAATATGTTGACTCAGCATTTTTTTGATGCCCATTACAGAACACCCTAACACAACCGATGACAATTTTTTTTTACCCTTCAATTCTACTGGTCCTAAGGATACTTCATACCAAATGACGGCTCTCTGTTCCGTGTGGTTTGGGAAATATGGGCGTTTGAAAATATTTCTATTTTTAGCTCCCAGGGTTCCCATGGGGATGCAGGAATATTATTTTTTGCATGGGTCAAGTACTTATGACCCAATAATACCACATACCAAATTTGGTTCAAACCAGACCATCAGTTCAAAAAATAGAAATTTTGGGTGGGGCCAAAAATCTTACCCCTCCCATTACAAAGCCAAATATTGCTTCACGAATTTCGTTTGAACAAACTCGATTCTACACCTCAAAAGGAAGCTCCATAGCAAATATCAAGTCATTGTACAAACTGGTTCATGAGAAGAAGATTTTAAAAATATTTTGGAGCTTTTTCCCCCCCCACTCCCTCCCTACGGGGCTGGGCATGTTGAATCGAACAAGAGCGCACGTATCGCTGAAGCAATACAATGTCCCCTACCGGACTAATGAGCATTAATAATTATACAAATGTTATAACCTAGATGTGATCAGCATGAATTCAGCATTTCCAAAGAAAGTCCGGAAAACTGATATTTTGGCTCTTTTCCCTATTTCCAAGGGCCATAACTCACACAAGAATAATGCAATCAGCATGAAACTCAAACTTGATCTGTAAGTCATCGTTCTATAGTAGATTACCAAGAATGAAATCATTCAGTTGAAGCATTTCCAAAAAAGTTTGGAAAACTAAAGTACGACTGACAGACTGACTGACAGACTGACGGATGGACAGAATGCAAATGAAACTTGATCTGTAAGTCATCGCTCTATAGTAGGTTACCAAAAATGAAATCATTCCATCGAAGTGTTTCCAAAAAAACTCCGGAAAGTTAAAAAATTTATAGTAATTTATATATTTTTTATACTTACCAATGACCCAGACTTAGCTGGTGCTAACTCTAAAAAATCCAGGGCCAAACACAAATTTTGCCCCCCAATCCCCAAAATTTGCATCTAAAACCAAAAGAAATCATGTCCTAAAGGACCTCCATACTTTGCCCTTACTGCGCATGCGCAGTGTCAAGGACGTTCCAAAATTGGCGCCAATTATCATTCTTACTGGCAGCGCCTAGTCAGCGCTATGTACTCAGCGGGGACGTAAGAGTTTCCAACTACTGGGAGGGCCATCCCCGTCTGGGTCATTGGTAAGTATAAAAAATATATAAATTACTATAAATTTTTTAACATTTTTATACTGTACCAATGACCCAGACTTAGCTGAATAGTAAAAAGGCTGGAGGGCCTAGGAGATAGAGGAAAATCCAAAAAGCTCAACTATATAAAATAGAGGCAACCCCTCAAGGAGAAAAGGAGTATTAGGCTTTAGATGTATCTTTCTTATTTTATGTTAAATTAGAAAGATACAATACCCTTCATAATTGAGCACAATAACATTCATGTTCTCTATTAACATCCAGTATAACCCTTTATACTAATTATTTTTAAAGTAAGCCAATAAATAAAGTTAGTCCAGAGAATTGAGACTCTTTATATTCTTTAAAAGTGTCCGAGGATTGTATATTAACGCCCGTTTGACACTTGACATATACAAATGCTTCACACCGAGCTACACTTTAAAAATATGACATGAATGAATTTTTAACATTAATATTACACTTTAAAACCATCCCGGAAAACGACTCAGAAATACTGACTTCGGAGGAGGCATTCCCTTGCTTTTCGCTATAAAGCAGGTGACCTAAGGGAACACCCTCCCCCCCCCCCCCCCTTCCCCTTGCCCTGGGTCAAATAGCCCAGAGCGAAGAGGGCAGCCGGACGGAGTCACTGCCGGAACAGAAAGCCTGCATAACTATAGTTGCAACTGTTTAGTGGACGACATTCTGAGCAACAAATAACGGACCTAAACAATAGAGGTCTCCAGAAATGGACTCAATATTTCTGAGATAAAAATTCGTGAATGTGGATGGCTGAGACCAATAAGCAGCCTTCATTAAATCTGTAATAGCAATACTATTAGCGTAAGCCCAAGAAGTAGCAAGAGCTCTTACTTGATGAGCCAAAATCTTAAGCACAGACTGCTGAGAAGAAGATAAATTTTCATAAGCAGTACGGATAGTTAATTGAATCCATCTAGCAATAGAATGGACCGAAATGTCCTTTCTATTAGGCATCAGAGACAGAAAGAAACATTTTCGTCCCTTTCTGATAAACTGAGATCTCTGTTTATAGATACGTAACGCTCTAACAGGACAGAGTAAAGGCCTACGCCCGTCTGAAGACGGAAGAGCCTTAATAACAATAGGTTCCGGATATTTATTAGGAGCCTGATTCTTAGCTAAAAATCCCACATTAGTAGTGAAGGTGATAGTGTTCCCGACACTACGATAGTGAGAATCATCCACCGACAGTGCATGAAGCTCACTGACTCTTCTAGCAGAAGAGAAAGCCAAGGGAAAAGCTGTCTTATAAGACAAGAATTTGAAATCTACTGTCCCAAGAGGTTCAAATGGCTTTTCCTTCAGTTTAAGAAGAACCCAAGCTAAATTCCACTTAGGAATTAACCTAAGAGTTCTGGGTCTAATTATCGAGAAGTTTCTAACTAACTTAGATAAACAGACATTAGATCCAATTTGTAAACTATCATGATGTGCATAGGTATCAGATAACATAGACCTATAACCCTTAATAGTAACAGGCTGCAGTTTGATTTCGTCAAACAAGTATACTAGAAAGTTTGCAATGTCTGGTATGGAGGGATCGAAAATATCAACAGAATGATCCCTACACCAACGACGAAAAACCTTCCACTTAGCCGCATAATTTAGCGAAGAGGAGGTCCTCCTACAGTTAGAAATCGCGTCCACTGCTCGTCCTGTAAAGTGCTTGCCATGCAAGAAGGACCGCACAACGGAAAAACGTGAAGGTTGAGACCTTGCAGGTTGTGATGAAGTTGACGCAGTTTCCCCTGCGAAAGAAGATCCTCCCGTGGAGGAAGCTTTCGCGGTAGGTCCCACAACAGACACCTGAGTATATTTATCCACGGTCTCTGTGGAGACAGAGATGCTACCAACAGAATCTTGCATTGAGATTGCTTTATTTTTAGCAATACCTGCAGAATCAACGGCGTTGGAGGATACGCATATCATATCATTCCGTCCCAAGGGATCGACAGAGCGTCTACTGCAAATGCTCTTGGATCCGGACACGGAGACACATACGTCTGCAACTGATTGTTGAGATGTGTCGCAAATAAGTCTATCATTGGCCGTTCCCATTGGTAGCAAATCTGATTGAATACTTGTTTGTTGAAAGTCCACTCCGACGGCAACAAGCGACCCTTTCCTGAAAGGGAGTCTGCTAGTACGTTCAGACGACCCGGTATATGACAGACCGAAAGTAGAACTTGATGTTCTAGAGCAAACAGAAGGATTCTTTCTGTTAGATTGAACAACGGAACTGAATGAGTGCCTCCCTGGTTCCGTATATACGCCACTACTGTCGTATTGTCGGACAGGATTTGGACATGAGCATTGTGAATAATGTCCATCCAATGACGTAACGCAAGCCAAATTGACATCATTTCCTTGATGTTTATGTGCTTGCCCAGGAATTGCGGATCCCAAAGACCCTGGCATCTCGAATCCGTTGGGATCAATGATGCACCCCAACCTGTTTGACTGGCATCCGTCATAATCGTAAAACTCGGATCCGGCAACTGCAGCGGAACTCCCTGAGTTAACCACTGAATGTTTGCCCAAGTCTGAATCTCTCGTTTCACTTGATCTGACAAGAGAACGTCTATGTCGAGCGAATGAATTTTCACACTCCAATTCTAAGTCAAGAAAATTTGGAGAGGACGAGTGCGTAACCGCCCCATCGGAATGAGATCCGCAGCGGCTCCGCACAGACCTATCAGTCTCATGAACTCCCTCGCTGTGACTTTGTCTGCGTGAAGACAATAGCGAGCGTAACAACTGACTAATTTCGCTCTGGTTAACGGCAGACGAACGAGATTGTTGTGCATCTCGAAGCTCATTCCCAGATGTGTGAATGACTTGGACGGCACCAGATCCGACTTCTCGTTTATTATAAAACCGAGACGTCGGAGCAATAGAAGCAGATTCTGCACATCGTTCTGAAGCGTTAACTCGTTGCCGTACCTCTGAAGAATGTCGTCCAGGTAGGCCGACGTTACCGCAGACGAATGAGCTCGGAAATACATTATTACAGAGTTCATTACCCGAGTGAAAGCTCAGGGTGCTAGGTTCAATCCGAAGCACATCGCCCGGAATTGATACACCACTCCTAGGACTGCGAAGCGTAGATACTTTCTGAATGTCGGATGTACCATGACGTGAAAGTACGCATCTTTGAGATCTATACTTGTTGCATAATCGTTCACCCGAATACTCGCTCTGACCGATCGAATCGTCTCCATATAAAACTTCGGAGCGACGATCAGCTTGTTTATCCAGCTCAAATCTATGACTGGACGGAACGAGCCGTCTGGTTTTGGAACCAGAAACAGATGGCTGTAGAATCCCGGTGTTTCCTGGTTTTCTACGACCTCTAACGCGTTCTTCATTAAAAGAGACTGCACCTCTGATAACAGAGCGTCTCTTTTCTGCAGATTTGACGGAAGCTGAGTCCACTTTGGACTTCGAGTTAATGGAGGGTTTCGTTTGAAGGATATTTTTAGACCTTCAGAAATCACCCCTCTCAACCAAGGTCGTCCGTAATCGACGCCCACTCTTGTGAAAAACTCGACAACCTTCCGCCAACCGGCATGCGATAGAGGTTGAAGCCATCACCTCCTGGACCTGCGAGGCCTGCGGGAGGAGAAACTACGTCCTCCACGACCCGCACCTCGTCCCGTCGACCTCGGGGCGTCCGACCGGTTGTCCCGGCCCGAAGGACGTCCCGCACGTGAGTCGCTGCCTTGACGGTCTCTTGAATAAGACCAAGAGGACGCACCGGAACCTCTATAGGAACCTCTCTTGGGCGCATTAGACCCAGAAGTGCCTGTCTTACTCTTATCTGCCGTGTCCGACTTCTTAGAAGCGGATTTAAACAGCAGAGAATCCGAAGCTTTCTTAGTAATTTTATCGTAAATTGCAGAAAGCTTGCCGTCGAAGAGAAGTTCTCCGGAGACCGAAGCGACTCTGAGAGAGTTCTTCACCTTACTATCCACAAGTGTGGATGTAGCTAGGGCTGCGTCACGTCTAACCAACTCCAGGTTTGCCACTGAAAGGGCAGAGTTACATGTGGAATAAGCTACTGCCCTTGAAAGAAGTCTTAAAGAGGATTGTATATCCTGGAATTCTTTCCCTTGAAGACGCAGTGATAATGCCTTTGTAAGGTGGTCTGCGTAAGATAAAGCGTCTAAACTGGCTCTGTTAGACGAAATGGTCGTCTCCAACACCGCGGTTGGAATAGACGTAGACGACGGTAATGATAATTCTAAGTCTTCCGCTTCATCGTCCATACGCAGAGGAACTCTCGGGATACCCTGTCCTGCCGTATCGAATTTATTCCTTGCATTAATGAAAGGCAGGTTAAGAGCATTGGCGGACAAGAAACACGCTTTTCCTGTTTTGGAAGCAAGCTTGAATATAGCGTCGTTCAATAATTCAAATGTTCTTGTGACATTATTGGACTGAAACGGAAACTCGGGAGCGATGTCCCTGAACCACTCGAAGAAATCAGTGTCCAACGATGCTATAATTCTCTTGTCCGGTACCGCAGCAGTCTGGCCCGACGGAACAACCTGAGGAAGAAAGTGCCGGATGAAGTCCGCGGCAGCTTTATGTTGTTCGAAAAGGGATAGCTCCAAGTCATCCGTATCCCTTTCACCATCCGGTCGGACCTCACGATGCTCCCGGTCGTCTGCACCCGATGCTTCAGCAGAGCGTACCGACCCAGCGCCGTCGGATAATTCCCGATCCGACACCGTTTCTGTCGGCTGCTGGGATGCTGCGATAAGTTGTGCTATTTGAGCAAGCACGTCCGACATCGAGGCCTGCGGAGACGCAGTCTTTCGCTGCTTCGCCGAGGGCAGCTCCGCATCTAGTGACTCCCGCATACTCTTCCTATGCGAACGTCCGGAGTCAACCGGCCTCGTGTCCCTGGCTACCAGATGGCGTGACCTGGTCGCCGAAGAATCCCTGATCGGCGAAGCTGGTAGAATATCGGCGGTCACGTAGCCAAGGTGCGGTCGTGTGCGCTGGTGAGAGGAAGAAGCCTGAGCAGTCTCAGCGGACTGCCTATACAACGGAGCGTCCCGAGCGAATGATGTGTGCTCCGCTTGCGACACATTTTGTACCACAACATCTGGTCCCAGAGGGGCCTCTCTCGCTCGCGGCCCGGCTGGACCTGGACGAGCTAGGAACCGGACACGAAGGCTTCCTCCGATCTCTCCTACTATCCGCCGTCACTGGGTGTGCACCTTGAATGTTTATAGTGCTCGCATCACCCAACATTTCCTCCTGGACCGCATCGGACGAACCCGGGTGCCGAGCCATTCGGTGAATGGACGCTACACCGGGCGAGCTAGCGGACGACAACTGTCGTATATCCATGAGCACTTTTGCCGCTAGCTCTGCATTCATTTGTGACGACGGAAGCGCACTTGCGGAAGATAATATGGAAACATCACCCTATTCTTGTTCCTCTGAAATAGAAACTGATAGAGTAGAGTGACCCTGCGGAGAAAGAGCCGGCATAGCCCTTTCTCCACTAACAACATACCGTGACACACGTTTCCAATGTTTGTCATCCCAATATTGACATATTGAACAGGAGTTAGTGCGAGTACACTGACTACAATTAATACAATGATCATGAAAGTCAGAGGAAGATTTCTTCCTATTACAATTTGAACAATATCCTTTCATTGTGAAAAGTCAACAACAAGTCCTAGTACTCGCACAAACCCCTAAACACAAAGATACATAATAACATGATCCATTAATATTGAAAAAACAATTGAAAATCAAAATAATTTTTGAAAAATATTTTTTCAGCGAAGCCCAAGTTTCTGAAAAGTAACGTTGAGCCCCAATGGATCCCAAGGCTAAGTGTGGTCAAAAATTTTAAAATTATATTAAATAATTAATGCAACACTTACGGATAATAATAATGTATCTTATAGTGAGATAAACTACTCCAAAGGGAAACAGCCCCCCTCAAAAGAGACTGTTGCCAATGTAAACAAACAGTGTAAAAACACCAGAAAACATGACTCCAGGCACTGACAATACTGGCCCGAAATCAGTCATCTATCTGATGCAAAACAGAGACTCCCAGGGGAGAATCTGCAGAACATCAGATGGTAGATGCAGAACACAACGTTTATACACCCATGGGTGAAAACGTAAATATGGGGAAAATAACAGAATTCATTCTGTAACCAAGCTAATTCTCCCAAGAGAATTTAGAAATGATCTTTCTCAAAAATATGCCAAAAGCATGGGAGAATAGCAAGGGGGAACTTAGAAGACCAGGGGAGAGGAAACACTGAATAAGCAGTGCAACTTTATAGCAAGAATGACAACAACAGGCCCATGCCTCGAAAATAGGCAACTTAACATCATTTCATTAAAAAATTTTAAGTTACAGCCCTGATTTTTTTCTGTCACTCCTTTTTCCTCTCCTCCTTCTATATCCTCCTTAGAATCACCATTTCTCCAATAATTATGTGTCTGGCATCCTTTAAACTGAGATTTACAAGCACAAAGATCAGTGAGATGTTGACTGATGAAGGGCCAAACAGAGAATGATAATTGGCACCAATTTCGGAACGTCCTTGACACTGCGCATGCGCAGTAGGGGCAAAGTATGGAGGTCCTTCAGGACATGATTTCTTTTGGTTTTAGATGCAAATTTTGGGGATTGGGGGGCAAAATTTGTGTTTGGCCCTAGATTTTTAAGAGTTAGCACCAGCTATGTCTGGGTCATTGGTACAGTATAAAAATACTGATATTTTGGTGCTTTTCCATATTTCCAATGACCGTAACTCACAAAAGAATAATGCAATCAGCATGAAACTCAAATTTGATCTGTAAGTCATCGTTCTATAGTAGTTTACCAAAAATGAAATCATTCCGTATAAGCGCTTCCAAAAAAACTCTGGAAAACTCAAGTGTGACTGACAGACAGACAGACTGACAGACTGACGGATGGACAGAGTGCAAACCTATAGTCCCTTCCGGCGGTGCCGGTAGGGGACTAACAAAAAAGCAATGCCCATTTGGGACCATCACTCACACAAGCTTTCACTTGAATTGGCCCAGTGGCTTTGGAGAAGACCAAAACATGGTGTCGACGGCAGGACGCCGGACAGACGATGGACGGAGGGCGATGAGGTTAGCTCAGCTTGACTTTGTCATGATGAGCTAAAAATTCAACAAACCCATATCATGCAACCCCTCATTGGAATGAGTTTGATGAGCTCGTTCCAATGAAGGGTCACGTGATATGGTTTTGTTGAAATATTTTGAAAAAAATTATTTCTTTCAGCTGCTGAATTTGCAAATTACATGGGTGCTATTGGGTGGATGCGGGCGATTCGTTAGGTAAAGGGTTAATTTAGAACAAAGGATTGTGTGACAGGCACAAAGGATTCTGTGACAGTCCTCAAACTTGGAATTGGGGGACAAAACATGGTCCATCACACAAGAGAAGAGATACTGGTTCTGTTTACAGTATCAAAATAAAGTATATTCAGCACTTTTTAAGAAACCAATTTATACATACCGTTCAAACGTCCTTGCTAATATATGTGTTGCCCATTTTTTCACTTTCCACCATGGTAATTCTGGTCGCTCATCTTCATCAATCTGATTAGTTTGCTACAAATAGATGGATTATCTCTAAATCTTGTACTACACCAGGTTTCAGAGAGAAGTATCTTCCCAAAATAATGCCCTAACTATTCTCCAAGTCGATGTCTGAAGACAGATTAGAAATGTGGTACAGAAATTCTTCTACCCTTTCTGGGTAAGGGTTCGGTGGACCGTCATTTATTTATTTATTGATTGGGGTTTAACACTTTTGGCAGGCAGGGTAACCTCGTGTCGGACAGTTTTACAGGTAGAGGAAGACGGATTACCCGGAGCACCAATGAGCAACTGTCAGACTCCCCAACTCCACACAAGCAGGATTAGCATTGGTTGAAGATAACAAATGATCCATGTCATTGGAAATGTTTGTGTCATGGAGGCTAATGCAGAAACAACTACATGTAGTAAGCTTGATAAACAACAGGCACAAGGAATCATGATCAAGCTAGTCTCTGTAATGTCTATTACCCTTAGAAGATTAGCAATATTTATGATTTCTGTTATACATTGGCAGTCGACATATTGCAATTGTTTCTAGGTAAATCTTGCCAAGAAACAAATGACAATGTTCTTAATAAAATGTAACTGGTATGTGTATCTAAAGGGCACCTGCTTTGCTGCAGTAAAAGTAAACAATCTTGGAATTATGCCTTTAAGGGTTAAAGAACCTGTTGTTTGCCCTTGAATTTAGACACTTTCTATACTGCTCTAGTTCGGCTTTTCCCTCTGGAAAAGACTATTGTTTTTCTACGGATTATTATTTTTGGCTTTTTTTTTCCCCCACACATTTTGTCTATGATTCAGAAGCCATTTTCGAACCGATTTTCACAAAATTGTGCACAAAATCTAATGAAAGTGTCAATGACACTGTAGCTCAACTTGTCAAGACATGTACATGTATAGTATGTGACACAGCAATGACAAACATCTTGGTAATGACCGGATAACAAAGGTACATATAAAGTATTGCAACGGCCTGTACATAAATACTGACCGTAGCCTGTAACAAATGTATAGGTAAAGTATTGTAAAGGTGGGTGACAGTCAGATGCTAAACTAGAAAAGAAATCTTTGAGTCCCAGAGTGGGTCTGACTGAACCCCAAAATATTTGTTCTCAAAGCACAGTGATAACAAAGGCAACCCAAAACACACTCATTCCTGTCCCAAGGTGAAAATAAAGGTACCCAAGAAGTTTCGTGAAGATCAGTTCATAAATACGAGCTATATAGAAGTTGGGACAAAAAACTTATTGGACCTAATTTCAGTATAAAATGGCCACTGGCAGCCATCTTGAATTTTGGACCGCACTCAGAAAAACTCGTTCTCATCCCAAGGTAATAACAAAGGTACACAAGAAGTTTCGTGAAGATCGGTTGATAAATACAGCCTCTAGCCCGAGCCGTATTGACATGTGCACTTACAGTGTATAAGTACCACTAAATAAATCAAAATTCATCTAATTTGCATAATTTCTGCACGAGAAAAAAACCTGTACTGTATGTGATGTATTCCATTTTACTAAACATTCATACAAAAATTTATTCATACAGAAGTTCTGTACAAAAAACTGATTGCACTAAGTTTGGAACAAAATGGCTGCTGGTGGCCATCTTGAATTTTGGACCACACCCCAAAACATCCGTTCTCATCCCACGGTGATAACAAAGGTACCCAAGACGTTTCGTAATGATCGGTTCATAAATACGGCCTCTAGCCTGAGACGTACAGAAGTTGTGTACAAAAACTGACTAGACCTAATTTCGGTACAAAATGGCCACTGGCAGCCATCTTGAATTTCGAACCGCACTCAGAAACACTCGTTCTCGTCCCAAGGTGATAGCAGAGGTACCCAAGAAGTTTCGTGAAGATCGGTTGATAAATACAGCCTCTAGCTCGAGCCGTATTGACATGTGTACTTACTGTGTGTAAGTAGCACTGAAAAATTCAAAGCTCATCTAATTTGCATAATTTCTGCACGAGAAAAAAACCTGTATTATATGTGATGTATCCCATGGTACTAAACATTCACACAAAAAATTATTCAAATCAGAGCTTTCATGTGGAAGTTCTGCGCAAAAATCTGATTGCCCCTAATTTTGAACAAAATGGCTGCCAGCGGCCATCTTGAATTTCGGACCGCACCCAAAAACACTCGTTCTCATCCCACGGAGATACCAAAGGTACCCAAGAAGATCGGTTCATAAATGCGGCCTCTAGCCCGAGCAGTATTGGCATTTGCACTGACAGTGCTGAAAATAACACTAATTACATCAAAGTTAGTCTAATTTGCATAATTTACATACGAGAAAAAAACCTGTATTATATGTGATGTATCACATGGTACTTAAGGCTTCCACGTTTACACGTGTAATCGTGAATGTTTCGTTTATGGGCATTAAACGTTTACAGTTCTGGTAAACGTGTACACGGAATGAAGTTTAATAGAGTAATTTCAAAATTGCAGATTAATGCAGAAAGTCAAAGAAACAAAAATGAAAGTGTCAATGACACTGTAGCTTAACTTGTGTGTTGTGTTTGATGAAAAGGATAATGTTCAATGTTTATGAAAGGATTATGAAATAAGACAAGAATTGTGATAATTGGGAATATGTTCATTTCTGTTCCCTGTATGCTATGTTTATGATAAAAATAATATGAGGTGTACACTGTTCTAAAGATCTGAGGGGTGGGTTAATATGACCTCACAGTTAATAAACGTGGCCCTCACAGTTAACGTATATCAACAAAAGTTACCAAATTACAGTGAAATTATTCCAAAATGAGTCATCCTATCAAGTTACATTAAAATCCCTTCATAAATATGCACTGTAGACTGTGCTAAAGGTTTTCGGGCTTTGGGCCCCTGTCGCCGTCAGTTTCCCAATTGCGTCCAAAGGGGACATTCTCATCTAGACATTATATGAAGTCAATCTACCAAGTTACAATGAAATCCTTCCATAAATACGACCTGTAGACTGTGCTAAAGGTTTTTGGGCTTTGGGCTCTGGCAGCCATCATGGTTGAATGATCGCAACCAGAAGGGGACAATCTCATCTGGGCATCATCTGGAGTGATCCTACAAAGTTACAATGAAATCCCTTCATAAATATGACCTGTAGACTGTGCTCAAGGTTTTTGGGCTTCGGGCCCCTGAAGCCATCACAGTTGACCAATCATGACCAAAAGGGGATGTCATCATCTAGGCATTATATGGAGTCAAACTTACGGGTTACAGTGAAGTCCTTCCATAAATATGACCAATATTTAGACTATGCTAAAGGTTTTGGGTTCGGGCAGCCATCAAAGCTGAATGATCGCGACCAAAAGGGGACGTTCTCATCTAGACATTATTTAGAGTCATCCTACCAAGGTACAATGAAATCCCTTCATAAATATCACCTGTAGACTGTGCTAAAGATTTTCGGGCTTTGGGCCCCTGTAGCCAACACAGTTGCCTAATGGTGTCCAAAAGGGGCTGTTCTCATCTAGACATTACATGAAGTCAACCTACCAAGTTACAATGAAATCCCTTCATAAATATGATCTGAAGACTGTGCTAAAGGTTTTTGGGCTTTAGGCTTGGGCAGCCATCATAGTTGAATGATCGCAACCAAAAGGGAACATTCTCATCTGGACATCATCTGGAGTGATCCTATGAAGTTACAATGAAACCCCTTTATAAATATGACCTGTAGACTGTGCTCAAGATTTTCGGGCTTCAGGCACCTGTTGACATCACAGCTGACCAACCACGAGCAAAAGGGGATGTCATCATCTAGGCATTATATGGAGTCAACCTAACAAGTTACAATGAAATCCTTCCATAAATACGACCTACAGACATGCTAAAGGTTTTTGGGCTCGGGCAGCCATCAAGGCTGAATGATTGTGACCAAAAGGGGACCTTCTCATCTGGACACTATCTGGAGTCATCCTACCAAGCTACAATAAAATCCCTTCATAATTATGACCTGTAGACTGTTCTAAATGTTTTCGGGCTTTGGCCCCCTGAAGCCGTCACAGTTGCCCAATCGTGTCCAAAAGGGGACATTCTCATCTAGACATTATATGAAGTCAACCTACCAAGTTACAATGAAATCCCTTCATAAATATGACCTTAGAATGTGCTAAAGGTTTTCAGGCTTCGGGCTCGGGCAGCCATCATGGTTGAATGATCGCAACCAAAGGGGACAATCTCATCTGGGCATCATCTGGAGTGATCCTGCGAAGTTACAATGAAATCCCTTCATAAATATGACCTGCAGACTGTGTTCAAGGTTTTCGGGCTTCGGGCACCTGTAGCCATCACAGTTGACCAATCACGACCAAAAGGGGACGTCATCATCTAGGCATTATATGGAGACAACCTAACAATGTTACAATGAAATCCTTCTATAAATATAACGTTTCACCTATGCTAAAGGTTTTTGGGCTCGGGCACCCATCAAGGCTGAATGATCACGGCCAAAATGGGACGTTCTCATCTAGACATTATTTGGAGTCAACCTACCAAGTTACAATGAAATCCCTTCATAAATATGACCTGTAGACAGTGCTAAAGGTTTTCAGGCTTCGGGCAACTTTAGCCATCAAAGTTGCCCAATCATGTCCAAAAGGGGATGTTCTCATCTAGACATTAAATGAAGTCAACCTACCAAGTGACTATGAAATCCCTTCATAAATATGACCTGTAGACTGTGCTCAAGGTTTTCGGGCTTCGGGCACTTGTAGCCATCACAACTGACCAATCACGACCGAAAGGGGATGCCATCATCTAGGCATTATATGGAGTCAACCTAACAGGTTACAATGAAATCCTTCCATAAATATGACCTTTTGCCTATGCTAAAGGTTTTTGGGCTTGGGCACCCATCAAGGCTGCATGACCGCGAACAAAATGGGACGTTCTCATCTAGACATTATTTGGAGTCATCCTGCCAAGTTACAATGAAATCCCTTCATAAATATGACCTCTAGACTGTGCTAAAGGTTTTCGGGCTTCGGGCTCCCGTAGCCGTCACAGTTGCCCAATCACGTCCAAAGGGGGACTTTCTCATCTAGACACTGTATGAAGTCAACCCACCAAGTTACAATGAAATTCCTCAATAAATATGACCTGTAGACTGTGCTAAAGGTTTTCGGGTTTTGGGCTCGGGCAGTCGTCACGGTTGGCAGATCATGCCCAAATGGGGAAATTCTCATCTAGACATCATAAGGTGTCATCCTACCAAGTTACAATGAAATCCCTCCACATTAAACATGACCTGCAGACTGTGCTAAAAGTTTTTGGGTTTCGGGCTTGGGCAGCCATCACGGTTGATAGATCATGCCCAAAAGGGGACGTTCTCATCTAGGCACTTTACAGAGGCATCCTACCAAGTTACAATGAAATCCCTTCATAAATACGACCTGTAGACTGTGCTAATGGTTTTCGGGTTTTGGGCTCCGGCAGCCATACCGGTTGCCCGATCGCGACCAAAAGGGGACGTTCTCATCTAGACATGACCCCAAACCTGCATATGAAATTTCGTGACGATCAGACAAGAACTGCGGGGTGTAGCCCGTGCTAAAGGAAAATGTGAACAGACGTCACAGACTAACAGACTCACAGACTAACAGACTCACAGAATAACAGACTTCCGCACGCGTGATGGCAATAGCTTATCTTGACTATGTCAAGTTAAGCTAAAAACTAGAGGATGGCCACCAAAGGGTGGCTGATTCCCCCGAAAAAAGCCTTGATAGCCATTCCAACCTTATTCGCGACACACCCTCTGGTTGTGGGCAATAATAATACCAAGTATCATTAATATCCTTGAAGGCTGTAAGAAGTTATGGAGCGGACACGAATTCCGTCTACGCCCGGACGGACAGACGGACAGACAGACAGATGGACAGACGGACGGCGTCACGGCTAGATTCCCCCGAATTTTTTTCGGGGGAATAAAAATTTCAACTTTGCAATGCAATATTTTGGTAATGCTTCAGAAAAACTGTGTACTGGTTCCAACTGGTGCCGCCGCCACAGTATCCGAACGAAATCATCTTCAAATCATGTGATATCATATGTGACGAAGTCAGGTGAGCCGCATGGCCTGTGCTTATCTTTGGTGTTTCCATCGAAACATGTGTGGGGTGTTTTAGTCTATTCGGATTTACATGTATATTCCCAAAGTGATACGCAATTGTTCTCGATGATTTCGTTCACCTGACATGGATTATCAATTTATTATTCACACATGGGATGATCTTAGGATCGATTTATGAAGTTTGACCGACAGACTGGCACTTGCGGTGTTTGAAAATTTGGATTCCCCTGCATGGTTTGTAGACTTTGTTTATTTTTGCGACATTGCATTCCACTCTCAAGTCCGGTATTGTCACTATTGTGTGCCATGGCAACTCGCTCCAACATTACTGTTTGAAAAAACACAAGGAATTTCACCCCGAACCCACCAGAATGAGCTCAGAGACCCCCATAAATTTCATAATTTACCCCCACCCCCCCCTCCTAGACCGAGCGACTTTGCTTTCGGCATCTGCATGCTGTGATCGTTCGTCTACGTCGTTTTTGGACGAACTGTAAATCGGCTGTCTCAATAACATAAATTGTATGCCCTGTACGCAAAGATATGATGAACTTACTGTGTATTATTACACACTTCTATCAAATATTGACTACTTGCATTGTTAGTATGTGTAAACGTTTCCGTTTCGTTCACAGAGTCATTTAAACGTTTACAATTTTGTCTAAACGTGGAAGCCTTAATGGTACTAAACATTCACACAAAAAATTATTCAAATCAGCGCTTTCTTATGGAATTTCTGTGCAAAAAACAGATTTCTGCATCGTCGGTACAAATTGGCGGCTGGCAGCCATCTTGAATTTCGGACTGGACCCCAAAACACTCGTTCTCATGCCACGATCATAACAGAGGTACCCAAAAAGTTTCGTAAAGATCGGTTCATAAATACGGCCTCTAGCCCGAGCCGTATTGAATTGTTGACGGACAGACGGACAGAGGGACGACTGGCCATGGCATAAGCTCAAATTTGGCTTCGCCAAAGTTGAGCTAAAAATGTACCGAAGCGGAATTTTCGATTTAACCCTTATTTCATCAGAATTGACAAAAAAATGCAAAAATTGGGGTTTATTGGCACTTTCGAAACACGTCTTGTAGATGTTTTTTTAAACATTCGTCATTGCTAGACCTGCCTGTGACACGACCTTTGATACTCACGACATATCAGGCGATGCATATGGTAACCCTCCACAGGCTGCCAAACATCAAAATTTTGATGAAATAGGTCGGATTCAGGCCCCCACTGCACCCAAACAATACATGAGACATAAACATAACTTCCTTTATTAGAAGTGGAATTCACCCAGGATCTATTTTGTCAGTAATAGGGGTGTTCAAAAAACCAAGCGTTAACCCGTTTTGGGCTGGTTAAATAGCAATACCACCATAAAGCTAAAAAAAATTCATGTTTTCCGTGGATTTCTTTAAACGAGTCTTGTAGATTTTCAAGAAAAATTTGTCACTCCCAGGTCTTGGTGTAACAATAGAAGTTGCATGGACAAAATACTGCGGTGAGCATTTGTTAACCCTCCACGGGCTGCTAAAAGTCAAAATTGTGATAAAATGGGCTATTTCTGGATGCCAACAGCACTCAATGGGTACGCCACAAAGAAAAGTGCATTCTTTTATCGAGCGCACAATCTATATGGAAACATTTTTGTAAGTAGTAAGGGTATTCAACAAGAGGCCCCAGGGGGCCTGAGGGCGCTCACCTGACATGGTAGCCTAAATATCAACCCAGAGAATTGATTTGCATCTGCTCCTCCTAAGAAAAGCTGAAACCAAATATCCAAATATTCTGACCAGTGGATCTAAAAAAAAGATTTTTAAAGAATATTCCTCATATTGAACTATGTCATAATTCGGGCTCCCACAGGGAGCCCATATATGAACCCAGGGACTTGGTTTTAACAAACCTGAATCTCACACCCCTAAGGAGTCTGCACACCAAATATCAAAACATTCCGACTGCTGGATCTGAAGAAGAAGATTTTTAAAGAAAATTCCTCATTTTGAACCAAGTTACAATTCGAGCTCCCACAATCAGCCCAAATATGGACCTAGGGACATGGCTTGAACAAACTTGAATCTTACCCCACTAAGGATGCTGCATAAAAAATATCAAAAGCATTCATCTGCTGGATCTGAAGATTTTTAAAGAAAATTCCTCATTTTGAACTAAGTTGTCATTCAGGCTCCCATAGTGAGCCCAAATATGAACCAAGGGACTTGGCTTGAACAAACTTGAATCTCAGCCCCCTAAGGTTGATCCATGCCAAATATCAAAACATTCTAACTGCTGAATCTGAAGAAGATTTTTAAAGAAAAATTCCTCATATTGACTAAGTTATAATTTGGGCTCCCATAGGGAACCCAAATATGGACCCATGGACTTGGCTTTAACACACTTGAATCCCCCCCCCCCCCCCCCCCCCCCCCCCCCAGGATGCTACTCACCACATATCAAACCATTCCGACTGCTGGATCTGAAGAAGAAGATTTTTTAAGAAAATTCCTCATTTCAAACAAAGTTACAATTCAAGCTCACCACATATCAAACCATTCCGACTGCCGGATCTGAAGAAGAAGATTTTTTAAGAAAATTCCTCATTTCAAACAAAGTTACAATTCAAGCTCCTATACTGAGCCCAAATATATACCCAGGGGGCCGATTTGAACAAACTTGAATCAGATCCACCCCACAATGTTGCATACCAAATATCAAAAGATTCTGCCTGCTGGATCTGGAGAAGAAGATTTTTTAAGAAATGTGCCTGAAATGCACTAAGTTCGAAATTGGGCTCCTATACTGAGCCCAAATATGAACCCAGGGGGCCGATTTGAACAAACTTGAATCAGATCCACCCTACAATGTTGCAAACCAAATATCAAAAGATTCTGCCTGCTGGATCTGGAGAAGAAGATTTTTTAATGTTTTTCCCATTGCCTACAGTGTTAAAAAATGCTGACTCAGCACTTTTTCAAAGTCCCGAAACTGTACCCTATGATAAAACCGATGGCAATTTTTTTTTACCAATTCTTTCTGTTGGTCCTAAGGAAGCTTCACACCAAATAAAAATTCTCGGTGCCGTGCAGTTTTGGAGATATGGGCGTTTTAATTTTTTTCTATTTTTAGCTCCTGCGGTTCCTATGGGGCTACGGGGAAAAAAAAAATCAGCATAAATTAGGTACTTATGACCCAATAAGCCCTCACATACAATTTGGTTCAAATAGGCCTCTCAGTATGGAAAATAGAAATTTTGGGCAGGGTCAAACATTTTGCCCCTCCCATAATGACGCCAAGTATAGCCCCACAAATTTCTCTTGAACAAATCTGAGTCTACACCTCAAAAGGAAGCTCCACACCAAATATCAAGTCTCTGCTACTGCTGGTTCATGAGAAGAAGATTTTTTAAGATTTCAGCACACTTTTTGGGTGTGGCCCTACCCACGGGCGAGGCAACTTGATTTGAACAAAATCAAATTGCGATGTCATAACAAACTATTATCTCAAATATCAATTAAATTGGTTCAGCAGTTTGGGAGGAGAAGACGCAAACACCATGTTCACGGACGACGACGGACGCCGGACGACAGACGGTGAGTGATCATTATAGCTCTCCGGACTGAAAGTCAGGTGAGCTAAAAATCGAAGTCTTAACCCATTTTAGGCAGGCTAAAGAGAGAGACCCCTTAAAATCTTGAAATTCCCATTTTCTGTGGATTTTTCTAAATACATCCTGTAGGTTTTCAAGAAAAATTGACTACTCGCAGGTCTTTGTGTGACATTACAAGCTGCATGGACAAAATATTTCAGTGAGCATTTATTAACCCTCTACAGGCTACCAAGCATCGTAATTTTGTTGAAATGGGCTGTTTTCAGACACACACAGCACCCAACGTGTACCTGAGAAATAAACAATGTCCTTTGTTGGAAGTGGAATTCACCGAGGACCATTTTTGTAAGTAATAAGGGTATTCCAAAAAACAAGTGTTAACCCGTTTTGTGGTTGTTAATAGTGATACCCATCAAAAGCTTAAAAATTTATGTTTTCCCTGGATTTCTTTACAAACATCTGGTAGGGTTTTCAAAAGAAAATGGCCATTGATAGGTCTTGATGTCACATTACCAGCTGACTGGATAAATTATTCCGGTAAGCATTTGTTAACCCTCCATGGGCTGCTGAATGTCAATATTTTGAAAAAATAGTCCCATTTTGAACACCAACAACATCAAATGGGAATGCAAAAGAGAAACGTAACTTCTTTTACCGGACGCAAAACTGACAGGGAAACATTTTTGTAAGTAGTAAGTGTATTAAAAAATCGAGATCTTAAACCATTTTTGACTAGTTAAGGAGATATACCCCTTAAAAGCTTAAAATTCCAGTTTTCTGTGGATTTCTTAAAAAAACAATTTTCAAGAGCAATTGACCATTCGCAGGTCTTCGAGTGACATTACAAGTTGCGTGAACAAAATATCTGGTAAGCATTTGTTAACCCTCCAGAGGCTGCCAAGCATAGACATTTGGAGAAAATGGACTGTTCTTGGGAAACCACAACACTAAATGTGTATCTGCGAGATAAACATAACCGTCAATCATTTTTGTAAGTAATGAAGATATTCACAAAACCAAGCATTAACCCGTTTAGGGCTGATTACAGAGCGATACCCCTCAAAAGGTTAAAACTTCGTGTTTTCGGAGGATTTTTCTCTAAAAACATCTCGTAGATTTTCAAGAAAACATGGCCATTCTCAGATCTTAGAGTGACATTACAAGTTCCATGTACGAAATATTCACGTAAGCATTTGTTAACCCTATGCAGGTTCTCAAACATCAAAATGTTGATAAAATGGACTGTGTTTGCGTACCCACAGCACCCGAAGTTGGGAGGAGAGATCAAAATAAGTGGAAGTAGAATTCACTGAGAATTATTTTTGGAAGTAATAAGAGTATTTAAAAAACAAAACAACACTTAACCCGTTTTGGGCTGGATAAACAACAAGAGCTGGACTTTCGTCCAGTGCATACCCCCACATGGAGTATTGCCTAGTGTGGGCATACCTATTACCAACAAAAATCATTTATGAATATTCTCGTATGGACTGATGGACGAATGCACAGATGGACAGATGCAATTCAGTATACCCCCTCCCCCTTCCATTTTCTTCGAAAGTTTTCAACAATTTCCAACAATTTCTTAAGTCAAAAGGTATGGTAAATTGTTTGGTGTTTGGAAGTTTTATGCAATGAGGCAGAAGCCTTTGTCATAGGCAATCTACATGCCATATTTCACTGAAATCCATTGACCCCAATCCAGTATGCCCCGCCCATCCCATTTTCTTCGAAAGTTTTCAACAATTTCCAAGTCAAAAGGTATGGTAAATTGTTTGGTGTTTGGAAGTTTTATGCAATGAGGCAGAAGCCTTTGTCATGGGCAAACTGCATGCCATATTTCACCAAAATCCGATAACCCATACCTTTGATACAGGCTGAACAGACAAATAATGTCTATTTCTTACAATTTCTAAGTCAAACAAGCCAAGACCAATACTGGGTCTGGACCTGCGTCGCTGCATGCAACTGAATCGGCAAACAGGAAGTAGCTGCACGGCAGATCTGAAAATTGCATACACGATACAACTGATCATTATCAGGCTCCAGATGAAATATAAAATCAATCCCTTGCATAGAAGCCGAGAAAAGTTTGACGAAAAATTTCAATGTTCAGTGGGTACAGTAAAATTTCAAAGTATCGGCAAACAGGAAGTGGCTGCACAGCAGATCTGAAAATTACTTACTTGATACAACTCATCATTATGAAGCAGCAGACCAAATATAAAATGATTCCCTTTCATAGAAGCCAAGAAAACTTTGACGGAAAAAGTGTTTTGGAGGGACGGACTGACAGACGGATGGACTGACGGACGGAGTCGAGCGGTTACTAGACCTGCTCTGCTGCTGGCGACGCGGGTAAAAAGGGGGATAACTCTAAAAAGGAGAATGTGAGAAATATCGTTGAATCCTTTTTTTAAAGCCTATACCATAAGCAGTGTTCATGGCAAATTTCATTGCAATAGAACATTTGATACCCGAGGTACAGGCTGAATAGATAAAATTTGGCTCGGACGGACACAATTTCTAAGTGAACAAGTAATAAAGAAAAAAAAAAAGAAAAAAAATAAATAACTAGTGTGGGCATACCTATGACCAACAAATATTATAAAAAATAATAATTTACTTAAGTTATGAATATTTTCGGACGGACTCGCACACGGACGCAGATGGATGGACGGACGGACAGACGAATGGACGGATGGACAGACGCATGTAATCCAGTATACCCCCATTTTCTTCGAAAGTGGGGGTATAATGATACCAATCAAAAGCTTAAAATTCATGTTTTCCCTGGATTTCTCTGAAAACATCTTGTAGATTTTAAAGAAAAAATGGCCATTCACATTTAGTTCTTGGTGTGACATTACAAGTTGCATGAATAAATATTCCTGTTAGCACTTGTTAACCCTCTACACGCTGCCAGACATCAATATTTTGGATACATTTGAGATAAAATGGACCATTTTTAAATTGACACAGCACTCAGTGGGTATGTGTCAAACAAACACTTCTTTTGTCGGTCGAAGACTTGTTGGACAACGATATTGACATTAACCCACTCCACCGTTAATGATGGTTTTTACCTAAACAATTTTTTATCAAACTGTGTCATTTGAGACTACTATACTCACCTTTCTCATAACATCAATTAAGGAACTTCAGTGAGACAGTTAGAAACAATTCATCAGACACCGTGGGGTCATGAAAAATCATGGAATCTCATCGGGAAAAGCCATGATTCTTCAGAATCATAAAGTCTAGATGGTAATTATTGGTTTTCTTGGGGCTTATTACCGCTCAGTTTAAAACACCAATTATGAATTAAATTTTTATTTGATTGGGAAGTTCAATTGGGAAATATGGGTTGGAGTTGGAAAAAATAATGCCCAAAATGCCGTTGGAAAAGGGTCCCATATTCAACCCATGTAGGCATCCAAAAGAATACCTGAGGTCACAACATATATTTTGTTATAACCCGTTTATTTTTCTAAGGTATTCCTGTTCCTGAATGAGTAGTTAATTCAAAGCATTTCAAAGATTTTATTTTTCTTTCAAGGGTTTTTAAGGAGAAGTAGATAGAGATGAGAAATTAAAGGATTTTTCTGTGGCAAAAACGAGGAAGCCCTACTCCAGGAGTTACACATAGTTACATTAACATGTAAGCTGATGGAATTTAAACTCAATATTTCCAATTTTAATATCAGATCACAATTATATCTGCAAGGTTATGCATGGTTCTCATTCTATCAGGTAGACATTCTATTAGGCAGGAAAGATCTATTTCAGTGGTATTCAGCTTGCTGTTGAGCGAGCGGATTTATTGTTAAAATGAATCATGCCTAATCGACAATCTCTCATTTTCATGGGTATTCAAGGAAGGTTCCATTGTTCAAGGACTTTCCAGGACCTACATGAGGAATTTCTAAATTCGAGGGCTTTCAAAAAATTCATTGAGCTGTGAGAACCGCATTCAAACTTAAGGTTATATTCTGAATAGATCAAAACTATGACAAACCACTGCAATATAAACACTAAGGACCAACCACCATCAAATACCCAAATAGTTAAAAACTATTTCTTTTCCAGACAAAAGGAAAATTCTTTTTCAATTCCCTTATTATCAATGACTTTCATGAGTCACAGAAACCTTGGGCTGGGCTTTAAAAATTTACACTTTGAGATTTTTAAAACCAAATACGCCTCAGTCACCTGTAAACTATTTTTGTTTTCTGCCAAATTAGTATAATTATTCTCCAGATACCCGTTATTATAAATCTTTGTGATTTACGACAAAAGCATTTGATAATCAATAGCGCTTTAATACGGGAGATACTGTGTGAAAACTTTAATTTAAAACACCCATAAAACATTAAAAATTGAGAATGCATATTAAAATACTAACCTCTGGGACCGGTCTGTCGACAATCTGACGTAACACCTCCATCCACTGGGTAAAAATCTCTTTTGTCACAGTTTCCAAAGGTAAAAAATTCTGCAAAAAATAACAAACTAGAGGTACTGTGAGTAAACTCACAAAGTGATACCCCCCCCCCCCCCCCCCCCCGCACCTGATATGTATAAGTTAGATTATCTCCCCTTGCAAATGTCAGAACGGAATTATATTGCTTCATGCACATCTTCATATGTAGTTCTTCCATTGTGTAAAGTTTCATGAAAATTCTTCAAACGGTTTAGGAGGAGTTGTGCTTACAAGGATGGACAGATGGACAGACGGATGGATGGACAGACGGAAAGACAGGGTGATTCCTATATACCCCCCAAACTTTGTTTGCGGGAGGTATAAAAATAAGGTACAGTTATTTCTTTTATTGCCAGATCAAATCTAAGAGACCCTGAATAAAAATTAATTCTTGGAGATCCTAACATCAGACCAGAAATAATTTAGGGTTCCTGGAGTTCACAAGTCATGAAATTTAAAGTCCTTTCTCAGGAATTTTTCACAAATTCAAAGTCATCAAATGACAAAGATGAAATCCACTCAAGGCCCTCCAGGTAACTCCTTGCTTGAAAACTTGGCAAGTATTCAAGAGGGGACTCACCTGCAGAGACCTGAATGGCCTTAAAGTTGACCACAATCAGTCACCTCACCAATCATGCTCATCATCCTAGGACGGCTCATTGCATCCACTTTTAACTGGTATTATCAATACAAAATTAGGAAACATCAACTTTCTAAAATTTATTTCACCCATGTATATCCCTTCACACTCTTCCTTGTAAAATCAAAAACAGACATATTTTCCCAGTTTATTCCAAATTACCACAACTCATTTCAATCAGTAATTAATCTGCAAGTAATATCTTTTACAAACCTCAAAATACAGCAGTTATTCATGCACACTTGAACTTAACATAGTCATAATCTGTGATTTGTCATCGAATACTACTGCTACTTTTATACAAAATAAAGGTGCATTTTTTTTATATATTTTTATTTCCAAACAACAGACAAACAACAATGACACAATGAAATTGTGGTATCAAATATGTAAACTGGCTTCAACCCTTTACCCAACGCAGACAATATCAAAGTTTATGATTTTAAACATTTTTTAAAATTTTTTTTAAAAATTTCAAAACCGTATCATGTGACCCCTCACTGGAAAGAGCTCGACCAACTCGTTCCAAAGAGGGGGCACATGATATGGTTTTGTTGAACTTTTGTCAACCTAACAAGTTACAATGAAATCCTTCCATAAATATGACCTTTTGACTATGCTAAAGGTTTTTGGGCTCAGGCAGCCATCAAGGCTGAATGATCGCGATCAAAAGGGGACATTCTCATCTAGACATTATTTGGAGTCATCCTACAAGCTACAATGAAATCCCTTCATAATTATGACCTGTAGACTGTTTTCAAGGTTTTCGGGCTTCGGGCCCCTGTAGTCGTCACAGTTGCCCAATCGTGTCCAAATGGTGAATTCTCATCTAGACATAATATGAAGTCAACCGACCAAGTTACGATGAAATTCCTTCATAAATATGACCTGTAGACTGTGCTAAAGGTTTTGGGGTTTTGGGCTCGGGCAGTCATCACGGTTGGCAGATCATGCCCAAATGGGGAAATTCTCATCTAGACATCATAAGGAGTCATCCTACCAAGTTACAATAAAATCCCTCCACATTAAACATGACCTGCAGATTGTGCTAGAAGTTTTTGGGTTTCGGGCTTGGGCAGCCATCATGGTTGATAGATCATGCCCAAAAGGGGACGTTCTCATCTAGGCACTTTACAGAGGCATCCTACCAAGTTACAATGAAATCCCTTCATAAATACGACCTGTAGACTGTGCTAATGGTTTTCGGGTTTGGGGCTCGGGCAGCCATACCAGTTGTCCGATCGCAACCAAAAGGGGGATGTTCTCATCTAGACATGACCCCAAACCTGCATATGAAATTTTGTGACGATCAGACAAGAACTGCATGGTGTAGCCCGTGCTAAAGGAAAATGTGAACAGACTCACAGACGAACAGACTTCCACACGCGTGATGGCAATAACTTATCTTGACTATGTCAAGTTAAGCAAAAAACTGACTGCACCTAATTTCAGTATAAAATGGCCATCGGCAGCCATCTTGAATTTTGGACCGTATCCAGAAACACTCATTCTCGTCCCAAGGTGATAACAAAGGTACCCAAGAAGTTTTGTGAAGATCGGTTCATAAATACAGCCTCTAGCCCGAGCCGTATTGACATGTGCACCGATAAAGTCAAAATGATCGATGGGTCAATATACCTGCACATATGAAATTTTAGCCTGATCGGCTCAGCCGTTTTCGAAATAAAAGGTAAAGGTCACCAATCTCAAAGTCAAGGTTACCCCACACGGACATGGCACCCATCCCATGTTACTCGCAGGGACGAATTACCCCTGTGTACAAAATTTGAGATCGATCGGTCGAGAAATGGAGGAGTTCACCCGGAACAAAGTTAGATAGAGAGAGATCTAGATACAGACATTCGCATTTATATATTAGACTAGCGGGTGAATACCCGGTGCTGCACGGGAGAAGATGGTTATATCAATAAACCCTCAGATATAATCAATAGATGGCCAAGGTCACCAATTTCAAGGTCAAGGTCACCCCACAACCCGATAAAGTCAAAATGAATGATGGGTCAATATACCAGCGCACATGAAATTTTAGCCCGATCGGCCCAGCCGTTTTCGAAATAAAAGGTCAAGGTCACCAATTTCAAGGTCAAAGTCACCCCACTCGGGGACCCCGAGCGGGTGAATACCCGGAGTTGCACGGGAGAAGATGGTTATATCAATATATCCCTCAGATATGATCGATAAAAGGTCAAGGTCACCAATTTCAAGGTCAAGGTCACCCTGCAACCCGATAAAGTCAAAATGATCGATGGGTCAATATACCCGCACATATGAAATTTTAGCCCGATCGGCCCAACCGTTTTTGAAATAAAAGGTCAAGGTCACCAATTTCAAGTTCAAGGTCACCTCGATAAAGTCAAAATGATCGATGGGTCAATATACCCGCACATATGAAAATTTAGCCCGTCCGGCCCAGCCGTTTTCAAAATAAAAGGCCACGGTCAGCAATTTCAAGGTCAAGGTCACCCCGATAAAGTCAAAATGATCGATGGGTCAATATACCCGCACATATGTAATTTTAGCCTGATCGGCCCATCCATTTTCGAAATAAAAGGTCAAGGACATCAATTTCAAGGTCACCCCAAACGGGCACGGCACCCATCCCATGTTACTCGCAGGGACGAATTACCCCCGTGTACAAAATTTGAGGTCGATCGGTCTAAAAATGGAGGAGTTCACCTGGAACCAAGATGGATAGAGAGATAGAGAGCAATATTGATACAGACATTCGCATTTATATATTAGATGCATTCCATGTTACTAAACATTAATTCAAAAATTTATTCAAATCAGAACCTTCATATAGAAGTTCTGTACAAAAAACTGATTGTACCTAATTTTGGTACAAAATGGCCACTGGCATCCATCTTGAATTTCTTACCACGGGGATAACAAAAGTATCCAAGAAGTTTCATAAAGATTGGTTCATAAATACGGCCTTTAGCCGGAGCCGTATAGAAGTTGTGTACAGAAAATTGATTGGATCTAATTTCGGTACAAAATGGCCACTGGCAGCCAGCTTGAATTTTGGACCACACCCAAAAACACTCGTTCTCGTCCCAAGGTGATAACAAACGTACCCAAGAGGTTTCATGAAGATCGGTTCATAAATACAGCCTCTAGCCCGAGCCGTATTGACATATGCACTTACTGTGTATGAGTAGCACTGAACAAATCAAAGTTCATCAAATTTGCATAATTTCTGCACCAGAAAAAAACCCATATAATATGCGATGTATTCCATGTTACTAAACATTCAGATAAAAATTTATTCAAATCAGAACTTTCATACAGAAGTTCTGTACAAAAAACGGATTGCATTAATTTTGGTACAAAATGGCTGCTGGTGGCCATCTTGAATTTCGGACTGCACCCAGAAACACTCGCTCTCATCCCACGGTGATAACAAAGATACCCAAGAAGTTTTGTAAAGATCGGTTCATAAATACGGCCTCCAGCCCGAGCCGTATTGAATTGTTGATGGACGGACAGACATCCAGACCGACGAACAGATGGACGACAGGCCACGGCATTACCTCAAATTTGACTATGTCAAAGTTGAGCTAAAAATGAGGGTACCAGGGCAAGAGCCAATATTTTCCGTGCTCATGTTTCATATTCAGTCAAATTCAAATATATTTTGTTTATATAAAGTTGTTTTATTACATTTTATTGAAGAGTGCACTTGGGCAAGCTCCAATAATTTATAGCAGTATAAAATTCAAACCTCCAAAAATAAATCTAGCCCTCAAATAGTTAAAATATTTGGATGTCGGACTTTCAGAAAACATAATTTTTGAAAATTTGTTAATGTTGATGGTGTGTGTGGGGGGGTGGGGGGGGGGGGGGGGTGGAGGTGAAGTGGGGTGGGGTGGGGTGCGATATGGACTGAGTTTTAGGGTTGGCGTGACTATATATTGATTCATAGCCAAAACAGTATGGTTAGTTATGGGTGGTAACATCTTTCAAATTTTAGGCCAATTTATGAAACCTTGTATGTGATTTCACTAAATTTTTTTACACAAGCTTTTATAAGTTGATTCATCAAATGCCTGAAGTTTCTAAAAGCTCCAGTTGCCAGATGGCAAACAAGAGGCCCCAGGGGGGCTGAGGGCGCTCACCTGACATGGTAGCCTAAATATCAATCCAGAGAATTGATTTCCACAAGTTGCATCTGCTCCTCCTAAGAAAGCTGAAACCAAATAACCAAATATTCTGACCAGTGGATCTAAAAAAAAGATTTTTAAAGAATATTCCTCATACTGAACTAAGTCATAATTCGGGCTCCCACAGGAAGCCCATATATGAACCCAGGGACTTGGCTTTAACACACCTGAATCTCACATCCCTAAGGATTCTGCACACCAAATATCAAAACATTCCGACTGCTGGATCTGAAGAAGAAGATTTTTAAAGAAAATTCCTCATTTTGAACCAAGTTACAATTCGAGCTTCCACAATCAGCCCAAATATGGACCTAGGGACATGGCTTGAACAAACTTGAATCTTACCCCACTAAGGATGCTGCATAAAAAATATCAAAAGCATTCATCTGCTGGATCTGAAGATTTTTAAATAAAATTCCTCATTTTGAACTAAGTTGTCATTCAGGCTCCCATAGTGAGCCCAAATATGAACCAAGGGACTTGGCTTGAACAAACTTGAATCTCAGCCCCCTAAGGTTGCTCCATGCCAAATATCAAAACATTCCAACTGCTGAATCTGAAGAAGATTTTTAAAGAAAAATTCCTCATATTGACTAAGTTATAATTTGGGCTCCCACAGGGAGCCCAAATATGGACCCATGGACTTGGCTTTAACACACTTGAAACCCCCCTCCCCCCCAAGGATGCTACTCACCACATATCAAACCATTCCGACTGCTGGATCTGAAGAAGAAGATTTTTTAAGAAAATTCCTCATTTCGAACAAAGTTACAACTCAAGCTCCCACATTGAGCCCAAATATGGACCTAGAAGAAGAAGATTTTTGAAGAAATTTGCCTGAAATGCACTAAGTTCAAATTCGAGCTTCTATAGTGAGCCCAAATATGAATCTAGGGAGCCGATTTGAACAAAATAGAATCAGATCCACCCACAATGTTGCATACCAAATATCAAAAGATTCTGTCTGCTGGATCTGGAGAAGAAGATTTTTTAAGAAATTTGCCTGAAATGCACTAAGTTCAAATTTGGGCTCCTATACTGAGCCCAAATATAAACCCAAGGGGCCGATTTGAACAAACTTGAATCAGATCCACCCCACAATGTTGCATACCCAATATCAAAAGATTCTGCCTGCTGGATCTTGAGAAGAAGATTTTCAAAGAAATTTGCCTGAAATGCTCTGAGTTCAAATTTGGGCTCCTATACTGAGCCCAAATATAAAGCCAAGGGGCCGATTTGAACAAACTTGAATCAGATCCACCCCACAATGTTGCATACCAAATATCAAAAGATTCTGCCTGCTGGATCTGGAGAAGAAGATTTTCAAAGAAATTTGCCTGAAATGCAGTAAGTTCAAATTTGGGCTCCTATACTGAGCCCAAATATAAACCCAGGGGGCCGATTTGAACAAACTTGCATCAGATCCACCCCACAATGTTGCATACCAAATATCAAAAGATTCTGCCTGCTGGATCTGGAGAAGAAGATTTTCAAAGAAATTTGCCTGAAATGCACTAAGTTCGAAATCGGGCTCCTATACTGAGCCCAAATATGAACCCAGGGGGCCGATTTGAACAAACTTGAATCAGATCCACCCTCCAATGTTGCATACCAAATATCAAAAGATTCTGCCTGCTGGATCTGGAGAAGAAGATTTTTTAATGTTTTTCCCATTGCCTACAGTGTTAAAAAGTGCTGACTCAGCACTTTTTCAATGTCCCGAAACTGTACCCTATGATAAAACCGATGGCAATTTTTTTTTACCAATTCTTTCTGTTGGTCCTAAGGAAGCTTCACACCAAATAAAAATTCACGGTGCAGTGCAGTTTTGGAGATATGGGCGTTTTAATTTTTTTCTATTTTTAGCTCCTGCGGTTCCCATGGGGCTACGGGAAAAAAAAAATCAGCATAAATTAGGTACTTATGACCCAATAAGCCCTCACATAAAATTTGGTTCAAATCAGCCTCTCGGTTTGGAAAATAGAAATTTTGGGCGGGGCCAAAAATTTTGCCCCTCCCATAACGACGCCAAGTATAGCCCCACAAACTTCTCTTGAACAAATCTGAGTCTACACCTCAAAAGGAAACTGCACACCAAATATCAAGTCTCTGCTACTGCTGGTTCATGAGAAGAAGATTTTTTAAGATTTCAGCACACTTTTTGGGTGTGGCCCTACCCACGGGCGGGGCAACTTGATTTGAACAAAATCAAATTGCGATGTCATAACAAACTATTATCTCAAATATCAATTAAATTGGTTCAGTGGTTTGGGAGGAGAAGACGCAAACACCATGTTCACGGACGACGGACGGTGAGTGATCACTATAGCTCTCCTGACTGAAAGTCAGGTGAGCTAACAAGTCTTAATATGTTTTTTTATTTATTGGACTTTCAAAAAAACATAGTCATGGGGGGGGGGGGGGGGCGTGACCATATACTGGCTCATAGCCTAAATATATAAGATGATAAAACTTTATTGCGGACAATAAGGCGCTATAAAATAATCAGTATCACACTGATTTCGGAAGACAAAAGCCATAATACTAGACAAAGGGAATTAACTAAATTATAATTACCTTTTGCAGATTTGTGGAGCGTGACATAATCCCTTAATTACATTTGTACAGCCACAAATCAAGGTCAGAGTGAAGCTTTTTTCTTTTTTTCTTTTTTCATATTTGAAAAATGGAATTTTTGGGGGGCGAAATGAGATTTTTTCTTGCATTTTGCAAATTTTAGCACGAATCCTGCCCAAAGGGTCAATAACAACATTCAACAACAATGGAACTAGAGGGTTCAAAACTAAAAAAAAAAAAAAAAAAACACTCGGAGTTTAACTTGATGCAAAAAATCCATGTCTTCAGTATAATTTTCAAGAAGAATGTTTTCGAGACGGAAACTGAATGTTTCAGTCATTCCAGAAATATTTTTCAGGTGTCATCTATTCTTCATGTCAAATAATGGGTTGGAGTATTTGAGAATCTTATTCTTTTTTTGTGTGTGTCAATCAACTTGAGGCTCAACACTCCCAGCTCAGACAGAAGTAAACTTAAAACATTTATAGGTGTATCTTGAAACTGAAAGATGTCCTCCAGATACTGAATCTTAATCGACGGTTAAATCCTGAAACTATTATCTCACTATATATTTTATTTGTTGGTTTTTAAGGTCACATATTTCTGTACAATGACTAAACATAACTGCAACATAAATGTAAAGTCAAGCCCAGCCAATCCTTTATACCAATGTTGCTCATTTCTGAGGAATTCCATCCAAGGCATTGGTTACCAGGTCCGATTTCACCAGTATAACAGACCTTGTTTACTACATTAAGACACTGGCAGTGGATGAAGACCACCATAGCCGTACGGCCAAAGCCCAAAAGAAGAGAAAGCGAAGGAAAGGACCATCTGCCAGACAACGAGATGCCCAGAGAATGACGGAGTTCCTGGAGACGAAGAAGAAAGAGGAGGCAAGTGAGGGCATTGAAAGTTCAACACCTGTCATGCCTGACCAACCTCTGTCCAGCCCAGCACCCCCTTGCAACAGGAGGGTCTGGAGATCAACGGGTTGCCAGGAGATCAATCAAACTCCATCTCATCAAGCTCTTCATCTGAAGAGAAGATGGAGGGAGATTTATCTGCAGTGCAGGATGTTGTTTCGAACGACGCACCATCCACCGCTCCAGCTCTTGCTACTCCAGCTTCTTCAAAACTGAGCTTCAACCGGGTTTGTCCCACAATGTCCATGCACACCTTCTTTGCGCGAAACCATTGATCATCATAATTGTCACTATTTCTTACTTGTTAGAAAGTGCTGTAAGTAACATACTGTTTAAGTGTTGATGTTTTAGTGCTTTTTCTGTATTGCTTTTCAGTAACCAAGTTTAAAAAGTGTAATAACTTAGAAGCTAGTTAAATAGTGTTAGTGTATTATGTAATGTAACATGCTGTACAATGTATAAGTAAAAAGATATTATTATTCTGTGCCTTCCTCAAGTCTGGTTACCCTCCAACACACCGATATTGAAGTTTCAATTCAGTGTTGCTTGGCACAATGTGTTCTCTCAAACAAGACTGAATTGCTTAAATGCCTTTAAGATGAATATTGCTATTCATAAATATCTTGCTACCAGCAAGAGAAGCCTAAGTTCAGGAAGATCTTAGTCATGAACAGCTCTTTTGTTTAAATATATTGACGAGAACCTATTGGCATTCACCAATAAATTAGTAATAAAACAATTCTGTATATACATTGTTTTTCAGCTTTTGAGCAAACAAGACAATAATAGTAAATACAAACACAGCGTAAAGCAACTAAAGTGGCTTTCAGAACTATTCAATAAAGAAATCATCTATGCTTCTAGCACTAAACTCCTTAAACAAAGGGGTTAACAGTTTTATTCTTAAAAAAATATCCAAAGAAAATGCAAAAATACCTGTATGAAGGCATAAAAAATTTTCAGAATTATTTTCTGCATTAAATTGGAAAGATCTGTTGGATCCTGCATCAAGTGAAGAATTCGCTGATACACCAATGGTAGCATGTGACTCATCGCTTCATCCAAAACCTTCCTCTCTTCTGATCGTTTGTATCTGTAAAAATGTTATTTGTATCAATGGAATTTGTAATGAACCAATAATCGGAATTGGCAATAGGAACTGGCCAGTTATGGGACATTGGCCGATTATGACAACCGGCAGTTAAAAACCGGCAGCTTCCTGTTATTTTATATTTAACACTGACTATTAAAATCTCTTTGATATCTGGCCATTTCAATAAAGTTTCCCCATTAAAAACGCATGTAGTGCATGTCAGAATATTCAGGAATTTGCAGAGCTGAGATATTACGGAATTTACCATCTGAAATCGATACAAGATCGCCACTATTCCCAGCTGATCGAAGTCACTGGTCTTCAATCATGGTACAACGTTGCATGTATAAATAAAATGTGTACCAGTAGTCTGTAGTACTTCATAATGCAAGAATCACAATACAATAAAAAATTAAATGGGAGAAAAACAAAAAAACATTCTTTTTTTGATGGTAGACAATTGTTACGCAACATGTAAGTCGAATGACTGTCAAAAATACGTTTTCAGTTTGTCAAGTTCATTTTTTAATTTAGTTACCTCCCTTGATGTTTCTCCCCAATGTTGATTGTAGAGAACATGTAAACACATAAATTCTGACGTTGCGTGTTTATCTGTAAACAATGCACCATACAACATCACAACACACATTAACATCAAAGTTATTGTTCAATTAAGACACAATGTAAGTGTGTCAGTATCTTCAAGGTTAATACCGCCAAGTGTATTGTATTCTAGCACAAAACTGTATTAACACTATTTACCAGAATAACACACAATCATCACAAGAGAACAATATCATGTGATTGTATCGTTTATAATGATCTTTCCCCACCCCAACTCCCAATGAAAGTGTCAATGACACTGTAGCTCAACTTGTCAAGACAAAGACATGTACATGTATAGTATGTGACACAGCAATGACAAACATCTAGGTAATGACCTGATAACAAAGGTACATATAAAGAGGTATTGTAACGGTCTGTACATAAATACTGACCGTTGCCTGTAACAAATGTATAGGTAAAGTATTGTAAAGGTGGGTGACAGTCAGATGCTAAACTAGAAAAGAAATCTTAGTCCCAGAGTGGGTCTGACTAAACCCCAAAATATTTGTTCTCATAGCACAGTGATAACAAAGGCACCCCAAAACACACTCGTTCCTGTTCCAAGGTGAAAAAAAAGGTACCCAAGAAGTTTTGTGAAGATCAGTTCACAAATACGAGCTGTATAGAACTTGTGACAAAAAACTGATTGGACCTAATTTCGGTACAAAATGGCCACTGGCAGCCATCTTCAATTTTAGACCGCACCCAGAAACATTCGTTCTCGTCCCAAGGTGATAACAAAGGTACCCAAGACATTTCGTGAAGATCAGTTCATAAATACAGACTCTAGTCTGAGCCATATTGACATGTGTACTTACTGTGTGTAAGTCGCACTGAAAAAATCAAAGTTCACATCTAATTTGCATAATTTCTGCACGAGAAAAAACCCCGTATTATATGTGATGTATCCCATGGTACTAAACATTCACACAAAAAATTATTCAAATCAGCGCTTTCATATGGATGTTCTGTGCAAAAATCTGATTGCACCTAATTTTGTACAAAATGGCTGCCATCGGCCATCTTGAATTTTGGACCGGACCCAAAAACACTCGTTCTCGTCCCACGGTGATACCAAAGGTACCCAAGAAGTTTCGTAAAGATCAGTTCATAAATACGGCCTCTAGCCCGAGCCGTATTGGCATTGGCACTTACAGTGCTGAAAGTAACACCAAATGAAAGTGTCAATGACACTGTAGCTCAACTTGTCAAGACAAAGACATGTACATGTATAGTATGTGACACAGCAATGACAAACATCTAGGTAATGACCTGATAACAAAGGTACATATAAAGTATTGTAATGGTCTGTACATAAATACTGAGCGTTGCCTGTAACAAATGTATAGGTAAAGTATTGCAAAGGTGGGTGACAGTCAGATGCTAAACTAGAAAAGAAATCTTAGTCCCAGAGTGGGTCTGACTGAATCCCAAAATATTTGTTCTCATAGCACAGTGATAACAAAGGCACCCCAAAACACACTCATTCCTGTCCCAAGGTGAAAACAAAGGTACCCAAGAAGTTTCGTGAAGATCAGTTCACAAATATGAGCTGTGTAGAAGTTGTGACAAAAAACTAATTGGACCTAATTTCGGTACAAAATGGCCACTGGCAGCCATCTTGAATTTTGGACCGCGCCCAGAAACACTCGTTCTCGTCCCAAGGTGATAACAAAGGTACCCAAGAAGTTTTGTGAAGATCGGTTCATAAATACAGCCTCTACCCTAAGCTTTATTGACATGTGTGCTTACATTGTGTAAGTAGCACTGAATAAATCAAAGTTCATCTAATTTGCATAATTTCTGCACGAGAAAAAAACCCGTACTATATGTGATGTGATGTATTCCATGTTACTAAACATTCATACAAAAATTTATTCAAATCAGAAGTTTCATACAGAGGTTCTGTACAAAAGACTGATTGCACTAATTTTGGTACAAAATGGCTGCTGGTGGCCATCTTGAATTTCGGACCGGACCCCAAAACACTCGTTCTCGTCCCACGGTGATAACAAAGGTACCCAAGAAGTTTCGTAAAGATCGGTTCATACATACGGCCGCTAGCCCGAGCCGTATTGGCATTTGCACTTACAGTGCTGAAAGTAACACCAAAAAACATCAAAGTTAGTTTAATTTGCATAATTTACGCACGAGAAAAAAACCCGTATTATATGTGATTTATCCCATGGTACTAAACATTCATACAAAAAATTATTTAAATCAGAGCTTTCATATGAAAGTTCTGTACAAAAAACAGATTTCTGCATCGTCGGTACAAAATGGCAGCTGGCAGCCATCTTGAATTTTGGACCACACCCAAAACACTCGTTCTCGTCCCACAGTCATAACAAAGGTACCCAAGAAGTTTCGTAAAGATCGGTTCATAAATACTACCTCTAGCCCGAGCCGTATCCAATTGTTGATGGACAGACGGACGATGGACGACGGGCCATGGCATAAGCTCAAATTTGGCTTCGCCAAAGTTGAGCTAAAAACATCAAAATTAGTCTAATTTGCACAATTTAAGATCGAGAAAAAAACCTGTATTATATGTGATGTATCCCATGGTACTAAACATTCATACAAAAAATTATTCAAATCAGAGCTTTCATATGGAAGTTCTGTACAAAAAACAGATTTCTGCATCGTCGGTACAAAATGGCGGCTGGCTGCCATCTTGAATTTCGGACCACACCCCAAAACACTCGTTCTCGTCCCACAGTCATAACAAAGGTACCCAAGAAGTTTCGTAAAGATCGGTTCATAAATACAGCCTCTAGCCTGAGCCGTATCCAATTGTTGACGTACGGACAGACGGACAGACGGACGACGGGCCATGACAAAAGCTCAAATTTGGCTTCGCCAAAGTTGAGCTAAAAATGCAAATATTATCCAGCACTAACCATGCCTACTCTGAGAACTTATGGGTATTAAGCTTTCGTAATTGGTGATTTATCAACGAAATTCTGCAGTATAACAGACATTAACAGATTTTCTTCTAGGGCCTATTTCAACCATCGGAATCAAAATCGGCCTAATCGGCAGAGAAATAATTGGTAATCGGTTCATAGCAAGTTTTGATAATCGGTTCATCACTAAATGGAATATTTTAACCCCTGAAGCCATGCAGAATTTTACACAGTTTTGCTACACTTTGACAGTCTATGTTCTGTGGCTTCACAATTGTTTCTAGGAGAGTCTTGGCTGACAGGATTTGCCTAGGAACAACTTCCCTGGCACTTTGACAGTGACTTGCAACTTTCCTCAGATAGCATGTTCAAGCAGGTGTTCTATTGCAGGAAAAGTGATCAAAGTTGTAATTTACACCCTAGGACAGAAATTTCATCAATAAAATATTGCAAAATGAAGACTGAATCACGGAAACAAATAAAATTCAGCCTTGTCAAGTAGAAAAATATGCTCAAACTAAAATACAGATAGGGCAAATTAATTTTGCCTCAGTAAAAATGCATTTTTCTTCAGGATTTTAGCATTTATGCGTATATATTACTTCAGCTGACTAACATCAGGATTACAGCAATAATGTTGCTTTTTTCTGTGCAAGTATAATCGACAGTGTGTAGGCAACAGTTCATTATTGACCCTTTTATTTGCAAGAAGAATATGACGACTATCAGGAGAAAAAGGGTATCGCTGCATTAAACAAACATAGCCCATGGGAACACCAATAATTGATGAATTCTCCTTGATCTTGCTGCAGAAAATGCAAGTGGCAGACTTTCAAATTTTCAAAGGTTCATTTAGCTTTCAGTTACACACCTGGAAAATTGATCATCTATCCAAAACATTATGAATTTGGATAAGTGAAAACTGTATATATTCATTTATTTGTTTATTGGTGTTTAAGGTCACATATTTCAGTACAATGGCTCATCATGGCTGCCACATGGATATAAAGAAAAGTTCAGTCAATCGTTTATACCCATTTTAGAGGACTTCCGGTGGCCGGCTCCAATTTTATTAATAAAACTGAGCGTGTTTACCATGGTAAACAAAGACTGCTTCACTTCCCAATCGGGATCTGCAAATCACAATTTTTTTTTTCGAAACGAATAAAATTGTGTTTCTGAAATCGATATCGAATCGAATCCCAAATCTAATCTTAAAAGACAAGTTATTTCATATTGCACGAAATGGAAGTTACAGACACTGTGATACCCCTTACATGATTGAGTGAATACCTTAAACACCAATAAATATTCTCTGTAGCACTAATGCTGAAACAGCTAGGTTTATTATCCATAGTTTTAGTTTTTGAAGGTTTAACTTGTTACTATTCAAGTTAACAAGATAAGCCTTCAAAAACTGAAACTATGGATAATGTTCTGGGCAAAATTTACTAAATGCCTAACAATTAAACATTGCAATTAAATAGGAATTGTGCCTACATGAATGAATTTTCTAATGACAATTTTATCCAATTTTTGTTGGAAATGTAATAAATTGAAGTTAGTATGAGAGATTCGAAACAAGAGCTGGACTGTCGTCCGGTGCATACCCCCACGTGGTGTACCGCCTATTGTGGGCATACCTATGGCTATGACCAACAAATATTATAGAAAATAATGAAAGTTATGAATAATCTCAGATGGACTCACACACAGATGCATGCACGCATGGACAGATGGACTTACGGATGGACTGACAGACACACAGATGGATGCATGTAATCCAGTATACTCACCCATTTTTTTCGAAAGTGGGGGTATAACAATTTCCAACAATTTCTAAGTCAAAAGGTTACGGTAAATTGTTTGGTGTTTGGAAGTTTTATGCAATGAGGCAGATGCCTTTGTCCAAGGCAAACTGCATGCCATATTTCACTGAAATCTGATCACCCATACCTGAGAGGCAGGCTGAACAGACAAATAATGTCTATTTGCTACAATTTTTAAGTAAAAAAAGGGGGATAGCTCTAAAAAGGAGAATGTGAGAAATATCATTGAATTCTTTTTTTAAACCTATACCATAAGCAGTGTTCACAGCAAATTTCATTGCAATAGAACATTTGATACCCGAGATACAGGCTGAACAGACAAAATTTGGCCCAGACGGACACAATTTCTGAGTGAACAAGTAATAAAAACAAGTAATAAAACAAGAGGCCCCAAGGGGCCCCAATCACTCACCGGCCAAAGTGGTTCAAAGAAGTATTTGGGGTCACATTCAGTTAGACATGGTTCATCAACACTACAAAGGAATGAAGTCATGAGAGACAAATTTTATGGAAAAACACTGAGGAATGGATTTGAACAAACCTGAACGTAACATGCCCCCCACCCCACCTCACCCCTGCCCATAGAGCCCAAATATTAAGCCAAGGACTCAAATTAAACAAACTTGAATCTGATCCCCCTTGAGATGTCATATACCAAATAGGAAAGAATTCTGACTAGTGGATATGAAGAAGGTTTTTAAAGAAATCACCTTACACTGCACTAAGTTAAACTTTGGGCTCAAATAGGGTCCCGATTTGAACAATCTTGAATCTGACCCACCTAGAGATGTTGTATACCAAATATGAAAGGATTCTAATTGGTGGATCTGAAGAAGAAGATTTTAAAAGAAATTCCCTCATATTGCATTAAGTTAAAATTTGGGCTCAAATAGGGAGCCAAAATATTAACCCAGGGTCCCGATTTGAACATTCTTGAATCTGACCCACCTAGAGATGTTGTATACCAAATATGAAAGGATTCTGATTGGTGGATCTGAAGAGAAGATTTTAAAAGAAATTCCCTCATATTGTACTTAATCGTCATCGCGCCCACATTTGGACAATCAGGGTTAAGTGCCTTGCCCAAGGACACAATGCGGAAGTCTGAATCGATCGCTCAGACGGTCACCCATCCGAGGATCAACCGGGCTCGACGTTGCTCAACTTCAGTGATCTGACAAGAACCGGTTACTGCAATGTCACAGCGCCCCCCGCAGGGACCAGCCGTGAGGGCGACTAGGGCGATTAAGTCGCCCTTCTAAGCCCAAAGTCGCCTAGAAAAATAGTCGGGGGGATTACAAGTCGCCCTCTAAAAATTGGCCAAAATGAGAAAAGGCTGAACTGAGTGATGCGAGGTTTACAATTTACATGAAAACGAGTATTTTCAAAAATCGAATGTGCTCGAGTGTGATAAATGGGCATTTTAATTCGTCAAATAAACGTCCATTTATTTGAAATCACAGGACAAGCAATTGTCCATTGTCGCTTTCGGCGGATTTTTTTTATTTCTATTTTGTTGCGTTCCAGTCGGAGCTTCAAGTGTCGAAACGAAAATAAGTGACTTACGCGACTCAACAAAACAACCCAGTTTGAAAGTAGGTTACGTCGCTTAGGATGCCGAAAATGTATACACAACGGACGTATTTTATAACACATTATTTTCATTTCGATTTGCTGACGACTGTTAACTGTTGGGCTGTCTATTCCCAGAAAAACACGAATGGAATTGAAACACATGAAAAAAAGCTTTAGTGATGTCAAGAAAAGCTTTGTACAGGACACAAGTGTGCATGTGGACGATCTTGAAAAAGGGTCCTCCTAAACATCGGAATGACATGAAATGACGCGGAATGACACCGGAATGCCATAAAAATGATGCGGAATGACATTTCTTTTACAAAATACTCGACCCCAGAATGTATTTTGTTTATTAACTAACAAAGTACCTCCCAAGCAACCTTCTTACATCTGGTCCTGTTCACACTTTCAGACTTAGGAAATTATTAGCTTAGTAGACTTTGTTGAAAGGCAACCACAGGAGGGTGATGGGGGATTGGCACGAAGAAGAGGTGAGGGGTCATGAAGGAGAAGGTAGCAGTGGGGGATTTTCAGTCAATAATTACATTGTGATTTTTTAACCTGGCACAGATGCATCATAGACAACTGGACCTGGATTATTTGTACGTTAATGGAGGACCATAACTTGAAAACATGAAGGGGCGGCGGGGGTGGTACATGAATATTCTTAATTTTCCCCACTTGCCTATGAAGTCTCCCTACATGGCTCTGCAGTCTCCCTATTTTTTCTGAAGGGAGACTTGAAGTCTCCCTAAAATTCCCCCCCAGGCTGGTCCCTGGCCCCCCGGTGGATCTGAATAAGATTTTTAAAGGAATTATCTTATATTGTACTAAGTTAAAATTTCGGCTCCCATAGGGAGCCTAAATATCAACCCATGGACTAAGATTGAATAAATTTGAATCCAACCCTCCTAGAGATGTTGTATGTATACCAAATATGAAAGCATTCTGACTGTATGGTCTGAAGATGATTTTAAAATTAAGTTGGAACAGGACCCAAAGTTTTCAGGCAAAAGTTGTTTTTTTTTCCTCTCAAAATTGAACAAAATGCATAAAAATACACCAAAAATGTCCGAATTTTGGTCCAAAATTTCAAAGTCCAAACCTGACCCCAAATTTTTTATTCATCACAAAATTTAACAAAATGCATAAAAACACAAATTTTTTTTTCAAAATTTTCATCCCAAAATTCCAAGTCAGAACCAGACCCAAAATTTTCCTGCTAAAAAAATTTTTTTTTTTTTCGTCTCAAAATTGAACAAAAAAGGCATAAAATTTGTGTTTTAAAAATTCTGAATTTTGGTCCAAAATTTCGGAGTCAGAACTGGACCCAAAATTTTCAGGCTAAAAATTTTGGGTTTTTCTCGTCTCAAAACTGAACAAAACACATAAAAAGTCCAGAACAAATTTCTTTTCTCAAATTTTGGTCAAAAATTTTTAAGTCCGAAACAGACTCAAAATTTTCAACCCAGGGACCCTATTTGAACAAACTTCAATTTGACCCCTCCCAGAGATGATGCATACCAAATGTTAAAGGATTCTGACTGGTGAAGAAAAAGATTTTTAAAGAAATTTTCTCATATTGCAATAATTTAAAATTCGGGCTTCCATAGGGAACCCAAATATTAACCGAGAAACTCGATTTGAACAAACTTGAATCTGCCCTCCCCTTAGAGATGATGTATACCAAATATGAGAGGATTCCGACTCGTGAATCTGAAGAAGAAAATTTTTGAAGAATATTCTATGTATTGCACAAAGTTAAAATTTGGGCTCCCATAGGGAGCCGAAATATAAACCCAGTGACTCGATTTGAACAGACTTGAATCTGACACCCCCACCCCCCCCCCCCCCCCCACACCCCCTAGAGATGTTGTATACCAAATATGAAAGCATTCTGACTGGTGGATCTGAAGAAGATTTTAAAGGAAATTTTCTCATATTGCACAAAGTTAAAATTCAGGCTCCCATAGGGAACCCAAATATTAACCGAGAAACTCAATTTGAACAAACTTGAATCTGGCCTCCCTAGAGATGATGTATACCAAATATGAGAGGATTCTGACTGGTGAATCTGAAGATGATGATTTTTGAAGACTATTCCACGCATTGCACAAAATTAAAATTTGGGCTCCTATAGGGAGCCCAAATATTAACCCAGCGACTCAATTTGAACAAAATCTGACCACCCTTTAGATGTTGTATACCAAACCTGAAAAGATTCTGAGTGGCCAATCTGAAAAAGAAGATTTTTAAAGAAACTTCCTTAAATTGCACAAAGTTAAACTTTGGGCTCCAATAGAGAGCCCAAATAGTAACTCAGGGACCTGATTTTAACAAACTTGAATCTGACCCCCCTAGAGATGTTGTATACCAAATATGAAACCATTCTGATTGGTGGATCTGAAGAAGATTTTTAAAGAAATTTCCTCATATTTCAGTCATTTAAAATTTGGGCTCCTACAGGGAAATATGAGGAAATTTCTTTAAAAATCTTCTTCAGATCCACCAATCAGAATGGTTTCATATTTGGTATACAACATCTCTAGGGGGGTCAGATTCAAGTTTGTTAAAATCAGGTCCCTGAGTTACTATTTGGGCTCTCTATTGGAGCCCAAAGTTTAACTTTGTGCAATTTAAGGAAGTTTCTTTAAAAATCTTCTTTTTCAGTCCCTGATTTGAACAAACTTGAATCTGACCCCTCCCCCCCCCCCCCCCTCCCCCTACAGATGTTGTATACCAAACATGAAAGGATTCCGACTGGTGGATCTCAAGAAGAAGATTTTTTTAAAAATTTCCTCAAATTGCACAAAGTCAAACTTTGGGCTCTAATAGAGAGCCCAGATCTTAACCCAGCACTCAATTTGAACAAACTTGAATCTGACCCCCCTAGAGATGTTGTATAACAAATATGAAAAGATTCTGACCGGTGGATCTGAAGATTTTTTTGAATTTTTAAAAAAATTTATAGGTGATATCAGAGTTATGTCCCTTCTGGTGCACCCTCTGGGCGTGGCAAGTTTATTTGTACAAACTTGAATTGACATACGATAAGGTACATATACACACAATTTGGTTCAATTTGGTCGAATAGTTTGTGAGGAGAAGTCGATAATGTAAAGTTCACGACGGACGACGACACCGGACGACAGATGGCAAGTGATAAGTTAAGCTCCCTTCGGGGAGCTAAAAAAAAAATAACTAGTGTGGGCATACCTATGACCAACAAATATTATAGAAAATAATAATTTACTTAACCGTAAGTTATGAATCTTCTCGGACGGACTCACACACGGACGCATGTAATCCAGTATACGGGGGTATAAAAATCGAATCTTGAGACTGATTCGGGATCTACCTCGGATCTATCTCGAAGCAGACGTATGGTATCGATATCAAATCGAATCTCGAATATTCACAGGACCCTACTTCCCAGGTGTCCCACAGAAGATTTATATGATATGGATGATGATCAAGCCTGAATATAAGCAACCTGTCATTTGCAAAATGAGGTCCCCAGAGGAGGAATTGGCCGATGCTATCCCAAACAGTGTGCCAATTTATCCTCTAGGCACATCTTTCTGTTTTGGCTTGAGACCTTGATTCAGACTGAGGTTGACGGAGAGTAAGTTTTGTGATGCTATCCTGCTGTGCATTGTAGCATCACCATAATTCACTCTCTGGGGACCTCATTTTGAAGATGACAGTCTGCTTGTTTTCAGGCTTGATGATGATAATGAAAGATAACACTTTGTTTTTCTAGTCCTCAATGCTAACTGATTCCATAGTCATTTTCATCTACCACAGATATTCAACAACTAACCGCAAAAGAAACAATTTTCACTGATGCCTACACACCAAACAATAATCTGTTGATACCAATATATTAACCTTTATCCAATGCACACAATATCAAAATTAGCTATTTCAAACAATTTCAACAAAACCACATCATGTGACTCACCAATGGAACGAGCTTGATGAGCTGGTTCCAATGAGGAGTCTCATGACGGTTTTGCTGAAAAAAATTTTTTAATTGTAAATTATGCACTCTGGTGTGTTCGATTCATTAGGTAAATGAACCAGAGGCTCAAGTGAGACTAAAATGCTCACCTGGCTCAAATAATCAAAAGAGATGAGTGTATCAGTAAGTGGACAGCAGCAAGAGCAATTTTTTGATTTGCTATGACACAACCAAAGGCAACTTTTTGGGCCATTCATTTCTGCTGGTCCTCGGAAAGCTTCCAAGCAAGCTCTGTTCTGTGAAGTATTAAACTACAGGCTCTAAAGATCCTGTACTCGCTCACCTGGAACTACATATAAAAATGTGATTTCCCATAGGCTTTCCATGGTAACTATGAGCTGCAATTGTGGCCATGTTTGCAACATTACATCAACATTATATGAGGATCATTGATAGGAGGTGTCCCAGTCTTCAATTACGTGAATTTTCAAAACATTTGAATCCATCAAACAGAATCATAGAATGTCTCTGGTGGCCATATTTTCCAACCAACGGGAACAAAAAGAGGATCCTTTGTAGACGGCCTCCTATAGACCATTCCTGCCAAGTTTTGGTTGCAGATCAACATTAAATGCGTATCGTTGGTAAAGGGTGTCCAAGTCATCAACCATGCAAAGTTTCAAAACATTTGGCCCTGTGGTTTCAGAGGAGAAGAGTTTTCAAAATTGACCAATCAGAATCAAAGAACGCTTCTGGCGACCACGTTTTTCATCCAACAGGAATAAAATGAGTAACAGTTGTAGAGAACCTCTCACAGACCATGCCTGCCAAGTCTGGTTCACACTGGCTCAGTACTTTCAGAGAAGATGATGAAAATGTGATTTCCTATAGGGTTTCTATAGTAATTATAAGCCACAATTGCAGCCATAATTGCAACCCGATGAAGATTAAATGAGGATCGTGGGTAGAGGGGGTTACAGTCATCAGTCATATTAAGTTTCAAAACATTTGGCCTTGTAGTTTCAAAGAAGATTTCTTGAAAATGCATACATTTAGAAATTCTGTTTCAACAAAAAAATCAGTAAAAGAAGGTTAAATATTTTGAAAATTACAATTTTTTCAGACAGTATTCTCTTTCAAATAGCTTTGGATAAGTAAAGGGTTACAGGAAACACATTTTACTCCAATTTTGTCATATTTTAAATGATATAATTTACATGAGGCATGATGGGAAAAGAAAATAAACAAAACTTCCAAGCTTTCCAAACACCTGTCATCAAACAGTATTTCTGATAAGTAACTTGAAGGTAATACATGTATTAACATAATTACAGCTGCACTTGTTTACAGTACAAATCAAAATAAGTTGTAGGATAATCCTATAAACTATGTATCTTTCTCTTCCTACACTGATAAGACCAGAAGCTGACATCATTTTCTGGAAAGCTCTTACTGATAGCTTTCCAGAAAATGTTAGATTCTGATCTTGTCAGTGCAGGAGCAGCAGTTTATTTAGTTTATTGCAGTTATGCTACAACCTATTTTGTCTTGTACTGTATACACAATATTTGGGGTTTTTTTCCCAGTTCTCAGTGGGGAAAACTGGAACCAACCCTTACCAGATTCTCAAAAAAACAAGTATTTTGCTGACAGTACCGATCTTCGTTCAGATAGGTGAGGCATTGGGTTAAGCATTAGAATATAGCCCCTGGTGGCCACATATTTCCATCCTCTCATAGACCATTCCTGCGAAGTTTGGTTCACGTCGGCTCAGTAGTTCCAAAGGAGATGAAAATGTGATTGCTCATAGGGTTTCTATAGTAACTATAAGCCACAATTGCAGCCATGTTTGCAACCCGATCAACATTAAATGTGGACCATTGGTAGAGGGTGTCGCAGTCATCAACCATGCAAAGTTTCAAAACATTTGGCCCTGTGGTTTCAGAGGAGAAGATTTTTCAAAATCCACCAATCAGAATCAAAGAATGCCTCTGGCGGCCATGTTTTCAAACCCATGGGATCAAAATGAGGATTGTTTGTAGAGGACCTCCCATAGACTATCCCTGCCAGATGTGGTTCATGTCAGCTCAGTAGTTCCAGAGAAGAAGATGAAAATGTGATTTCTCATAGGGTTTCTACAGTAAATATAAGCTGCAATTGCGGCCATGTTTGTGACCCAATCAACATTAAATGAGGATCGTTGGTAGAGGGGGTCCCAATCATTATTTATGTGAAGTTTCAAAACATTTGGACTGGCAGTTTCAGAGGAGTTTTTTGAAAAACCACCAACCAGAATCAAAGAATTCCTCTGGAAGCCATGTTTTTCATCCGACAGGAACAAAATGAGGATCGTTTGTAGAGGGCCTCCTGTAGACCACTCCTGCCAAGATTGGTTCATGCCAGCTCAGCGGTTACAGAGAAGACGAAAATGTGAAAAGTTTACGGATGCCGGACGACGCCAGATGCCAAGTGATGAGAAAAGCTCACATGGCCTTTTAGGCCAGGTGAGCTAAAAACCACAACTGAACAAAATTTTTGTTTTGTTTTCAACTACTGTGGTTCTCTCTAGCCCCCACCCCCCACCCCCCAACAAAATTTTTTTTTTTATAAAACCAAGAAAAAACAAGTGACTCGATTTGAGCAAACTTGAATTTCACAAGAGATGTTACTACCAAATATGAAAGGATTCTCACTGGTGGACCTGAAGAAGAAGAATTTTCAAATGAAAGTGTCAATGATACTGTAGCTCAACTTGTTTAAGATATGTACATGTACAGTATGTGACACAGCAATGACAAACATCTAGGTAATGTCCTGATAACAAAGGTACATGTAAAGTATTGTAACGGTTTGTACATGAATGCTGACCGTAGCCTGTAACAAATGTGTAGGTAAAGCATTGTAAAGGTGAGCGACAGTTAGATGCTAAACTAGACAAGAGGCCCCAAGGAGCCTTAATCGCTCACCGGCCAAAGTGATTCAAAGAAGTAATTGGGGTCATATTCAGTTAGACATGAATCATCAACACTACAAAGGAATGAAGTCATGAGAGACAAGTTTTATGGAACTAGGGACATGGCTTGAACAAACTTGAATCTTACTCCCCTAAGGATGCTGCATACCAAATATCAAAAGCATTCATATGCTGGATCTGAAGAAGATTTTTAAAGAAAATTCCTCATTTTGAACTAAGTTATCATTCGGGCTCCCACAGTGAGCCCAAATATGAGCCCAGGGACTTGGCTTGAACAAACTTGAATGTCACCCCCTAAGGATGCTGCATGCCAAATATCAAAACATTCCAACTGCTGAATCTGAAGAAGATGATTTTTAAAGAAAAATTCCTCATATTGACTAAGTTATAATTCAGGCTCCCAAATATGGATCCAGGGACTTGACTTTAACAAACTTGAATCTCACCCCCAAGGATGCTACACACCACATATCAAAACATTCTGACTGCTGGATCTGAAGAAGATTTTTTAAGAAAATTCCTCATTTCGAACTGTTACAATTCAAGCTCCCACAGTGAGCCCAAATATGGACCTAGGGACATGGCTTGAACAAACTTGAATCTCACCCCCCAAAGATGCTGCATACCAGATATCAAAACATTCCGACAGCTGGATCTGAAGGAGAAGATTTTTAAAGAAAACTCCTCATTTTGAACTAAGTTATCATTTGGGCTCCCACAGTGAGCCCAAATATGGACCTAGGGACATGGCTTGAACAAACTTGAATCTCACCCCCTGGGGATGCTGCATACCAAATATCACAACATTCCAACTGCTGGATCTGAAGAAGATTTTTAAAGAAAATTCCTCATTTTGAACTAAGTTATAATTCGGGCTACCATAGAGAGCCAAACCAAATATGAACCCAGGGACTTGGCTTGAACAAACTTGAATCTCACCCCCCTAAGCATGCTGCATACCCAATATCAAAAGATTCTGCCTGCTGGATCTTGAGAAAAAGATTTTTAAAGAAATTTGCCTGAAATGCACTAAGTTCGAATTTGGGCCTCTATGCTGAGCCCAAATATGAATCCAGGGGTCCGATTTGAATAAACTTGAATCAGATCCATGCCACAATGTTGCATACCAAATATCAAAAGATTCTGCCTGCTGGACCTGGAGAAGAAGATTTTTTAAGAAATTTGCATGAAATGCAGTAAGTTCGAATTCGAGCTTCTATAGTGAGCCCAAATATGAATCCAGGGGGCTGATTTGAACAAACTTGAATCAGATCCACCCCACAATGTTGCATACCAAATATCAAAAGATTCTGTGTGCTGGATCTGGAGAAGATTTTTGAAGAAATTTGCCTGAAATGCACTAAGTTCGAATTTGGGCTTCTATACTGAGCTCAAATATGAATCAGGAGCTGATTTGAACACACTTGAATCAGATCCACCCCACAATGTTGCATACCAAATATCAAAAGATTCTGCCTTCTCGATCTGGAGAAGAAATTTTTTAAAGAAATTTGCCTGAAATGCACCAAGTTAGAATTCAGGCTTCTGTACTGAACCCAAATGTGAATCCAGGGAGCCGATTTGAACAAACTTGAATCAGATCCACCCCACAATGTTGCATACCAAATATCAAAAGATTCTGCCTGCTGGATCTGGAGAAGAAGATTTTTTAAGAAATTTGCCTGAAATGAACAAAGTTCGAATTTGGGCTTCTATAGTGAGCCCAAATATGAATCCATGGGGCCCGATTTGAACAACCTTGAATCAGACCCATACCAAGATGCTGCATACCAAGTATCAAAAGATTCTGCCCATTGGTTCTGGAGAAGAAGATTTTTTAATAATTTTTCTATAATTCATACGCTGCTATCAGAGTTATGCCCCCTATGGAGCCCCAAGAGAAGAGAAGAAGATTTTTTAATAATTTTTCTATAATTCATACGGTGCTATCAGAGTTATGCCCCCTATGGAGCCCCAAGTGGGCATGTCCATTTCATTTGAACAAACTTGAATTGACATATGGTAATGAACATCCATACCAAGTTTCGAGCAAATCGACCTAGCAGTTTCAGAGGAGAAGTCGTTTGAAAAATGTTCACGACGCCGAACGGACGACGGATGACAAGTGATAAGTTGAGCTCCCTTCGGTGAGCTAAAAAGAAATCTTTGAGTCCCAGAGTGGGTCTGCCTAAACCCCAAAATATTTGTTCTCACAGCACAGTGATAACAAAAGCACCCAAAAACACTCATTCCTATCACAAGGTGATAACCCCAAGAAGTTTCGTGAATATCAGTTCATAAATACAGACTCTAGCTCGAGCCGTATTGACATGTGCACTTACTGTGTATAAGCAGCACTAACAAATCAAAGTTCATCTAATTTGCATAATTTCTGCACGAGAAAAAAACCTCTATCATATGTGATGTATTCCATGTTACTAAACATTCCTACAAAAATTTATTCAAATCAGAACTTTCATACAGAAGTTCTGTTCAAAAAACTGATTGTACTAATTTTGATACAAAAAGGTTGCTGGCGGCCATCTTGAATTTTGGACCGCACGCAAAAACACTCTTTCTCGTCCCACGGGGATAACAAAAGTATCCAAGAAGTTTCGTAAAGATCGGTTCATAAATACGGCATCTAGCCGGAGCCGTATAGAAGTTGTGTACAGAAAATTGATTGGATCTAATTTCGGTACAAAATGGCCACTGGCAGCCATCTTGAATTTTGGACCGCACCCAGAAACACTCGTTCTCATCCCAAGGTAATAACAATGGTACCCAAGAAGGTTCATGAAGATCAGTTCATAAATACAGACTCTAGCCCAAGCCGTATTGACATGTGCACTTACAGTGTATAAGTAACATTGAATAAATCAAAGTTCATCTAATTTGCATAATTTTTGCACGAGAAAAAAACCTGTATTATATGTGATGTATTCCATGTTACTAAACATTCATACAGAAATTTATTCAAATCAGAACTTTCATACAAAAGTTCTGTACAAAAAACTGATTGCACCAATTTTGGTACAAAATGGCTGCCGGCAGCCATCTTGAATTTTGGACTGCACCCAAAAACACTTGTTCTCGTCCCAAGGTGATAACAAAGGTGCCCAAGAAGTTTCATAAAGATTGGTTCATAAATACGGCCTCTAGCCCGAGCCGTATTGGCATTTGCAGTTACAGTGCTGAAAGTAACATTAAATAGATCAAAGCTAGTCTAATCAGCGTAATTTATGCACGAGAAAAAACCTGTATTATATGTGATGTATCCCATGGTACTAAACATTCACACAGAAAATTATTCAAATCAGCGCTTTCATATGGAAGTTCTGTGCAAAAATCTGATTGCACCTAATTTTGTACAAAATGGCCAACAGTGGCCATCTTGAATTTCAGACCGGACCCAAAAACACTCGTTCTCGTCCCACGGTGATAACAAAGGTACCCAAGAAGGGAATTCCCCCATTAGTTGACAAGCCTGCTTTCGAAGTCTCGTAAATGTGTTTATTGTTTTTTTTGTTTAATCTTGTGATTTTCTCAGTTTTCATGCAGATTTCGGTGGATGTTAATTTGAATCAGACAAAAACAGTTTGTATTATTATTTTATCTGTTATTTGCTGCTTCTATTGTAATCACACTTGCGTGAATAAGACGTGAATGGAAAAATTAATCTCGCAAAATTTCGTTGCCCAAACCTACCAACACTGAGATTTCGGGAACCAAGACAGAAAAAAAAGTCCAGCCGAAAAAAAAGCCCACTGATCATTTTTTCAAACACCCCTACAGAACACCCCGACACAACCGATGGACTTTTTCATTTTAATCCATTCTACTGGTCAACAGGATGCTTCATACCAAATAACAGTTCTCTGCAGTTTGAGAAATATGGGCATTGGAATTTTTTCTATTTTTAGCCCCTGGGGTACCCACAGGGCTACGAAAATAAAAATTACGGGCATCAATCAAGTACTTTGGACCCACTTATACTACATGCCAAATTTGGTTCAAATCAGTCCATCGGTTCTTAATACAGAAATTTTAGGCAGAGCCCAAAATAGGTATGTGCCCACAGAGAGCCCAAATATTGATCTACCAACTTCCCTTGAACAAATTTTAATCTTCAACATTAAAGAGTGTTCCATACCATATATCAAGGCAATCTCTCTGGTGGTTCATGAGAAGATTTTTAAAGATTTTTAGGCTTTGGCATCATAGACCAGAACCCGAAGAAGGCAGCCACTTCATTTGAACAAAATAGAAAGGGTATACTCCAGGGATGGTTTGTGCAATATATGTTGAATTTGGCTGAATTGCTGTGAAGAAGAAGCCAAGTTTGCAAAAGTTAATGGACAACAGGCGATGGATGATGGATGCCAAGTGATGGCAATAGCTCACACTGACTTGCAGTCGTCAGGTGAGCTCATAAAAAGATAATCAAATCCGGAGAAACAAGAGGGCCTCTCAGCCTAGACAGCTCTGTCCATGGTCACTGCTTTTAGGGGAAGCTAAATACAAAACAAGAATCAAAGTGTTACTGCTTGTGACGTTAACCTTCATGATTATATGACAATGGGTCAAGGACATGACACGTTAGGTTATGGGTAACAATTCTGAGAAGTTTGAACAAGATCTGTCGCACAGATTCAATCATACAGACCAGACAAGGGCTGTATAATATAAAAGTTTTGCTGTCTGTGACCTTGACCTCAATATGACACACCTTTCGAGTCAAGAGCAATAACTGTACCAAGTAAGCATACATCTGTCAATCATACCAAGTAATATGGTCCAGACAAGGGCTGTTTAACAATAGCAACGTCTTGACATTCTTTGAGTCATGAGCAATAATTGTACGAAGTATGAATGAGATCTGTCCATCATACCACGTTATATGGACCGGACAAGGGCTTTATAACATAATCCAAGTTTTGCCTTGAGCTTGATGATAAGACCTTGTATCAAAGACATGGCACATCTTTAAGTTATGAGCAATAATTGTGCCAAGTATGAACAAGATCTGCCATTTAGACAAAAATGATAGTAAAATATCAAAATTTTCTTTCCAAGGGGCCTTAATCTCTCATCTGCCAAAGTGGTTAAAATGCATATTTGAGGTCAAATTCAGTTAGACATGGTTCATCAACACTACAAAGGAATGAAGTCATGAAAGGCAAATTTTATGGAAAAACACTAAGGAAAGGATTTGAACAAACCTGAACCTAACATCCCCCACCACACCCATAGAGAGCCCAATATTAAGCCTGGAACTCAAATTGAACAAACTTGAATCTGATCCCCCTTGAGATGCTATATACCAAATATGAAAGAATTCTGACTGGTGGATCTGAAGATAGTTTTTTAAAGAAATGCCCTCACATTGCCCTCAATTAAACTTTAGGTTCAAATAGGTAGTCAAAATATTAACCTTGGACCCGACTTGAACAAACTTGAATCTGACCCACTTAGAGATGTTGTATACCAAATATGAAAGGATTCTGATTGGTGGATCTGAAGAAGATTTCAAAAGAAATTCCCTCATATTGCACTTAGTTAAAATTCAGTAGTGCTGGGTGGTTTGTCATTCTAAATCTTTCAAAATATATTTTGCAGCCAAACATTTTGTTACTTCTAACTGCCCCCCTCCCCCCAACAAGGAAGGGAGGGGAAGACATTTTCGCATAAAACCTCTCTAATTCATCTAGGAACTCGATTTTGAAAAGACACAAATTTTCTGGCTAAATTTTTGTCCAAAATTTACGATGGAGCCGGACCCAAAATTTTCAGGCTATAAAAAAAAATTGTTTCAAAATTGAACAAAACACACAAAAAACATAAAAAAATCTTTTACGAATTTTGGTCCAAAATTTCTAAGTTCGAACTAGGCCAAAAATTTTCAACCCAGGGACCCGATTTGAACAAACTTGAATCTGACCCCCCTAGAGATGTACGCCAAATGTTAAAGGATTCTGGTTGGTGGATATGAAGAAGAAGAGTTTTAAAGAAATTTCATCAAATTGCACCAAATTAAACTTTGGGCTCCAATAGAGAGCCCAAATACTAACTCAGGGACCCGATTTGAACAAACTTCAATCTGACCACCCTACAGATGTTGCATACCAAATATCAAAAGAGTTCAACTGGTGGATCTGAAGATTTTTAAAGAATATTCCACATTTTGTACCAAGTAAAATTTTGGGCTCCTATTAATAACTGGATGGTGTCACTTGTGTGCAAAGCACACTATAGTGTATCCCCGCATTTGCATCCTTGACTTTGTATGAATGCTTGATACAAAGAAGAAATGTATTGTATGACACACTAAAATCATATTGAGTGGCACAGGTGACACAGCTTCGTGCGCACCTACAGACTCCACTGCAACATTTGGGCATGGTTTTAGCATTTCGAATTACATACATGTACCCTGGGAGCCTTTCGCCGGAAACGGTCTAAGAAAACATGAAAGTGGCAACGGTGGCACCCCAAAAATCCGAAACCTTCGTGCACATCTACAGACCCTACTGCAACTTTTGAGCATAATTTTAGCATTTCAAATTACATACTCTGGGAGCTTTTCACCGGAAATGATCTAAGAAAACACGAAAGAAAAACGGTGGCACCGCCACGTGGCATCTGAAAAATCTGAAACCTTTGTACACATCTACAGACCTTACTGCAACATTTGAGCATGTGTTAAGCATTTCGAATTACTTACCCTAGGAGCCTTTCGCTGGAAACAGTCTAAGAAAACACAAAAGTGGCAACGGTGACACAGCCACTTAGCACCCAAAAAATCCAAAACCTTCCTACGCATTTACAGACTCTACTGCAACATCTCAGCATGGTTTTAGCATTTCGAATTACATACCCTAGGAGCCTTTCGCCGGAAACGGTCTAAGAAAACACGAAAGTGGCAATGGTGGCACAGCCACGTGGCAACTGAACAATCCGAAATCTTTGTGCACATCTACAGACCCTACTGCAACATTTGAGCATGGTTTTACCATTTTGAAATACATACTGTAGGAGCCTTTCGCCGGAAATGGTCTAAGAGAACATGAAAGAGGCAATGGTAGCACAGCCACGTGGCACCCCAAAAGATAAAAAATTTATAGTAATTTATATATTTTTTATACTTACCAATGACCCAGACTTAGCTGGTGCTAACTCTAACAAAACCAGGGCCAAACACAAATTTTGCCCCCCAATCCCCAAAATTTGCATCCAAAACAAAAAGAAATCATGTCCTAAAGGACCTGCATACTACGCCTCTACTGCGCATGCGCAGTGACGCAGACGTCCCGAAATTGGCGCCAATTATCATTCTTACTGGCAGTGCCTGGTCAGCGCTATGTACTCAGCGGGGAGGCAAGAGTTCCCAACTCCAGGGAGGGCCATCCCGTCTGGGTCATTGGTAAGTATAAAAAATATATAAATTACTATAAATTTTTTAACATTTTTATACTGTACCAATGACCCAGACTTAGCTGAATAGTAAACAGGCTGGAGGGCCTAGGACATAGAGGAAAATCCAATAAGCTCAACTATATAGTAAAGAGGTAACCCCTTAAGGAGAAAAGGAGTATTAGGCTTTACATGTATCTTTCTTATTTAATATTAAATTAGAAAGATACACTACCCTTAATAATTGAGCACAATAACATTCATGTTCTCTATTAACATCCAGTATAACCCTTATACTAATTATTTTTAAAGCAAGCCAATAAATAAAGTAGTCCAGAGAATTGAGACTCTTTATAGTCATTTAAAAGTGTCCGAGTATTGTATATTAAAGCCCGTTTGACACTTGACATATACAAATGCTTCACACCGAGCTACACTTTAAAAATAAGACATGAATGAATTTAAACCTTAATATTACACTTTAAAACCATCCCGGAAGCGACTCAGAAATACTGACTTGGAGGAGGCATTCCCTTGCTTTTCACTATAAAGCAGGTGACCTAAGGGAACACCCCCCCCCCCCTTCCCCTTGCCCTGGGTCAAATAGCCCAGAGCAAAGAGGGCAGCCGGACGGAGTCACTGCCGGAACAGAAAGCCTGCATAACTATAGTTGCAACTGTTTAGTGGACGACATTCTGAGCAACAGATAACGGACCTAAACAATGCAGGTCTCCAGAAATGGACTCAATATTTCTGAGATAAAAATTCGTAAATGTGGATGGCTGAAACCAATAAGCAGCCTTCATTAAATCTGTAATAGCAACACTATTAGCATAAGCCCAGGAAGTAGAAAGAGCTCTTACTTCATGAGCAGAAATCTTAAGCACAGACTGCTGAGAAGAAGATAAATCTTCATAAGCAGTACGGATAGTTAACTGAATCCATCTAGCAATAGAATGGACTGAAATATCCTTTCTATTAGGCATCAAAGACAGAAAGAAACGTTTCCGTCCCTTTCTGATAAACTGAGATCTCTGTTTATAGATACGTAATGCTCTAACAGAACAGAGTAAAGGCCTACGCCCGTCTGAAGACGGAAGAGCCTTAATAACAATAGGTTCCGGATATTTATTAGGAGCCTGATTCTTAGCTAAAAAACCCACATTAGTAGTGAAGGTGATAGTGTTCCCAACACTACGATAATGAGAATCATCCACCGATAGTGCATGAAGCTCACTGACTCTTCTAGCAGAAGAGAAAGCTAAGAGAAAAGCTGTCTTATAAGATAAGAATTTGAAATCTACTGTCCCAAGAGGTTCAAATGGCTTTTCCTTCAATTTAAGAAGAACCCAAGCTAAATTCCACTTAGGAATTAATCTAAGAGTTCTGGGTCTATTTATCGAAAAGTTTCTAACCAACTTCGATAAAGAGACATTAGATCCAATTTGTAAACTATCATGATGTGCACAGGTATCAGATAACATAGATCTATAACCCTTTATAGTAACAGGCTGCAGTTTGATTTCGTCAAACAAGTATACTAGAAAGTTTGCAATGTCTGGTATAGAGGGATCGAATATATCTACAGAATGATCCCTACACCAACGACGAAAAACCTTCCACTTAGCCGCATAGTTTAGCGAAGAGGAGGTCCTCCTACAGTTAGAAATCGCGTCCACTGCTCGTCCTGTAAAGTGCTTGCCATGCAAGAAGGACCGCACAACGGAAAAACGTGAAGGTTGAGACCTTGCGGGTTGTGATGGAGTTGGCGCGATTTCCCCTGCGAAAGAAGATCCTCCTGTGGAGGAAGCTTCCGCGGTAGGTCCCACAACAGACACCTGAGTAGATTTATCCACGGTCTCTGTGGCGACAGAGATGCTACCAACAGAATCTTGCATTGAGATTGTTTTATCTTTAGCAATACTTGTTGAATTAATGGCGCTGGAGGATACGCATATCCTATCATTCCGTCCCAAGGGATCGACAGAGCGTCTACTGCAAATGCTCTTGGATCCGGACACGGAGACACATACGTCTGCAACTGATTGTTGAGATGTGTCGCAAATAAGTCTATCATTGGCCGTTCCCATTGGTAGCAAATCTGATTGAATACTTGTTTGTTGAGAGTCCACTCCGACGGCAACAAGCGACCCTTTCGTGAAAGGGAGTCTGCTAGCACATTCAGACGACCCGGTATGTGACGGACCGAAAGAAGAACGTGATGTTCTAGCGCAAACAGAAGGATTCTTTCCGTTAGATTGAACAACGGAACTGAATGAGTGCCTCCCTGATTCCGTATATACGCCACTACTGCCGTATTGTCGGATAGGATTTGGACATGAGCATCGTGAATAATGTCCATCCAGTGACGTAACGCAAGCCAAATTGACATCATTTCCTTGATGTTTATGTGCTTGCACAGGAATTGCGGATCCCAAAGACCCTGGCATCTCGAATCCGTTGGGATTAATGATGCACCCCAACCTGTTTGACTGGCATCCGTCATAACGGTAAAACTCGGATCCGGCAACTGCAGCGGAACACCTTGAGTTAACCACTGAATGTTTGCCCAAGTCTGAATCTCTTGTTTCACTTGATCTGACAAGAGAACGTCTACATCGAGCGAATGAATTTTCACACTCCAATTCTGAGTCAGGAAAATTTGAAGAGGACGTGTGCGTAACCGCCCCATCGGAATGAGATCCGCGGCGGCTCCGCACAGACCTATCAGTCTCATAAATTCTCTCGCCGTGACTTTGTCTGCGTGCAGACAATAGCGAGCGTAACAACTGACTAATTTCGCTCTGGTTAACGGCAGACGAACGAGATTGTTGTGCGTCTCGAAGCTCATTCCCAGATGAGTGAATGACTTGGACGGCACCAGATCCGACTTCTCCTCGTTTACTATAAAACCGAGACGTCGGAGCAATAGAAGAAGATTCTGAACATCGTTCTGAAGCGTTAACTCGTTGCCGTACCTCTGAAGAATGTCGTCCAGGTAGGCCAACGTTACCGCAGACGAATGAGCTCGGAAGTAGATCATTACCGAGTTCATTACCCGAGTGAAAGCCCAGGGTGCTAGATTCAATCCGAAGCACATCGCCCGGAATTGATACACCACTCCTAGGACTGCGAAGCGTAGATACTTTCGGAATGTCGGATGTACCATGACGTGAAAGTACGCATCTTTGAGATCTATGCTCGTTGCATAATCGTTCACCCGAATACTCGCTCTGACCGATCGAATCGTCTCCATATAAAACTTCAGAGCGACGATCAGCTTGTTTATCCAGCTCAAATCTATGACTGGACGGAACGAGCCGTCTGGTTTCGGAACCAGAAACAGATGGCTGTAGAATCCCGGAGATTCCTGGTTTTCTACGACCTCTACCGCGTTCTTCATTAAAAGAGACTGCACCTCTGATAACAGAGCGTCTCTTTTCTGCGGATTTGACGGAAGATGAGTCCACTTTGGACTTCGAGTTAATGGAGGCTTTCGTTTGAAGGATATCTTTAGACCTTCCGAAGTCACTCCTCTCACCCAAGGGTCGTCCGTAATCGACGCCCATTCTTGTGAAAAGCTCGACAACCTTCCGCCAACCGGAACGCGATAGAGGTTTAAGCCATCACCTCCTGGACCTGCGAGGCCTGCGGTAGGAGAAACCACGTCTTCCACGACCCGCACCTCGCCCCGTCGACCTCGGGGCGACCGACCGATTGTCCCGGCCTGAAGGACGTCCCGAACGAGAGTCGCTATCCTGACGGTCTCTCGAATAAGACCAAGAGGACGCACTGGAACCTCTATAGGAACCTCTCTTGGGCACATTAGACTCAGAAGTGCCTGTCTTATTCGTGTCTGCTGTATCCGACTTCTTAGGAGCAGATTTGAACAACAGAGAATCCTTAGCTTTCTTTGTAATTTTATCATAAATAGCGGAAAGCTTGCCGTCAAAGAGAAGTTCTCCTGAGACCGAAGCGACTCTAAGAGAGTTCTTCACCTTAGAATCCACTAGTGTGGATGTAGCTAGGGCTGCGTCACGTCTAACCAACTCCAGATTTGCCACTGAAAGGGCGGAGTTACACGTGGAATAAGCTACTGCCCTTGAAAGAAGTCTTAAAGAGGATTGTATATCCTGAAACTCTTTCCCCTGAAGGCGCAGTGATAACGCCTTAGTAAGGTGATCTGCGTAAGATAAGGCATTGGCTCTGTTAGACGCAATAGCTGTTTCCAACACCGCGGTTGGAATAGAAGCTGACGACGGTAATGATAGCTCTAAGTCTTCCGCCTCGTCGTCCATACGCAGAGGAACTCTCGGTATACCCTGTCCTGCCGTATCGAATTTATTCCTTGCATTAATGAAAGGCAGGTTGAGAGTATTAGCGGACAAGAAACCTGCTTTCCCCGTCCTGGAAGCAAGTTTAAATATAGCGTCGTTCAATAATTCAAATGTTCTTGCAACATCATTGGACTGCGACGGAAACTCGGGAGCGATGTCCCTGAACCGCTCAAAAAATTCAGAGTCCAATGACGCTATAATTCTCTTGTCCGGAAGCGCAGCAGTCTGGCCCGACGGAACAACTTGAGGGAGAAAGTGCCGGATGAAGTCCACGGCAGCTTTATGTTGTTCCGAAAGGGATAGCTCCAAGTCATCCGTATCCCTTTCACCATCCGGTCGGACCTCATGATGTTCCCGGTCGTCCGCCCCCGATGCTTCGGCGGAGCGTACCGACCCAGCGCCGTCGGATAATTCTCGATCCGACACTGTTTCTGTCGGCTGCTGGGATGCTGCGATAAGCTGTGCTATCTGCACAAGAATGTCCGGCATCGAGACCTGCGGAGGCGCAGTCTTTCGCTGCTTCGCGGAGGGCAGCTCCGCATCAGATGGCTCCCGCATACTTTTCCTATGCGAACGTCCGGAGTCCATCGGTCTCGAATCCCTGGCTGCCGGATGGTGTGACCTGGTCGCCGAAGAATCCTTGATCGGCGAAGCTGGTAATATATCGGCGGTCACGCAGCCAAGGTGCGGTCGTGTGCGCTGACGAGAAGAGGAAGCCTTAACAGTCTCTGCGGACTGCTTATACAACGGAGCGTCCCGAGCGACGGACGTATGCTCCGCTAAAGACACATTTTGTACCACAACATCTGGTCCCAGATGTTGTTGTACGAGAGAGGGGCCTCTCTCGCTCGCGGCCCGGCTGGACCTGGACGAGCTAGGAACCGGACTCAAAGGCTTCCTCCGTTCTCGCTTACTATCCGCCGTCACTGGGTGTGCATCTATTATGTTTATAGTGCTCGCATCACCCAAAATTTCCTCTTGGACCGCATCGGACGAACCCGGCTGCCGAACCATTCGGTGAATGGACGCTACACCGGGTGAGCTAGCGGACGACATTTGTCTAATCTCCATGAGCACTTTTGCCGCTAGCTCTGAATTCATTTGTGACGACGGACGCACACTTGAAGAAGATAACATGGAAACATCACCCTGTTCTGGTTCCTCTGAAATAGAAACTGAGAGAGTAGAGTGACCTTGTGGAGAAAGAGCCGACATCGCACTTTCTCCAGAAACAACATATCGTGACACACGTTTCCAATGTTTCTCATCCCAATGTTCACATATAGGACAGGGATTAATGCGAGAACACTGACTACAATTAATACAATGATCATGAAAGTCAGAGGAAGATTTCTTCCTATTACAATTTGAACAACGTCCCTTCATTGTGAAAGAACAACAATAAGTCCTAGTTACTCGCAAAAACCCCTGACACAAAGATACATAATAACATGATCCATTAATAAATGAAAAAACAATTGCAAAACAAAATAATTTTGAAAAAATATTTTTTCAACGAAGCCCAAGTTGCTGAAAAGTAACGTTGAGCCCCGATGGATCCGATGGCAAAGTGTGGTCAAAAATTTTAAATTTATATTAAATAATTAATGAGATACTTTCGGATAATATAAATGTATCTTATAGTGAGATAAACTACAGCAAAGGCAAACAGCCCCCCTCAAAAAAGGCTGTTGCCAATGAAAACAAACAGTGTAAAAACACCAGAAAACATGTCTCCAGGCACTGAAAAAACTGGCCCGGAATCAGTCATCAATTACACTCTATCTGATGCAAAACAGAGACTCCCAGGGGAGAATCTGTAGAACATCAGATGGAAGATGCAGAACACAAACGTTATACACCCACGATTGAAAACGTAACTATGGGGAAAATAACAGAAAACATTCTGTAACCAAGCAACTCTCCCAGGAAATTTCAGAAATGAAATTTCTCAAAAATATGCCAAAAGCATGGGAGAATTGCAAGGGGGGACTTTAGAAGGCTAGGGGAGAGGAAACACTGAATAAACAGTGCAACAATTAGCAAGAATGACAACAAGAGGCCCATGCCTCGAAAATAGGCAACTTAACATAATTTCATCAAAAAATTTTAAGTACAGCCCTGATTATTTTTTGTCACTTCTTTTTCCTCTCCTCCTTCTATCCTCCTTAGAATCACATTTTCTCCAAAAATTATGTGTCTGGCATCCTTTAAACTGAGATTTACAAGCACAAAGATCAGTGAGATGTTGACTGATGAAGGGCCAAACAGAGAATGATAATTGGCGCCAATTTCGGGACGTCTGCATCACTGCGCATGCGCAGTAGAGGCGTAGTATGGAGATCCTTCAGGACATGATTTCTTTTTGTTTTGGATGCAAATTTTGGGGATTGGGGGGCAAAATTTGTGTTTGGCCCTGGTTTTGTTAAGAGTTAGCACCAGCTAAGTCTGGGTCATTGGTACAGTATAAAAATATCCAAAACCTTCGTGCGCATCTACAGACCCTACTGCAACATTTGAGCATGGTTTTAGGATTTTGAATTACATACCCTAGGAGCCTTTCACCGGAAACGGTCTAAGAAAATGTGAAAGTGGCAACAGCACAGCCACTAGGCAGCTGAAAAATCTGAAACCTTCGTGCACATCTACAGACCCCACTGAAACATTTGAGCATGGTTTTAGTGTTTCGAATTACATACCCTAGGAGCCTTTCGCTGGAAACGGTCTAAGAAAACACAAAAGTGGCAACAGCACAGCCACGTGGCACCTGAAAAATCCAAAACCTTCGTGCGCATCTACAGACCCCACTGCAACATTTAAGCATGGTTTTAGCGTTTCGAATTACATACCCTAGGAGCCTTTCGCCGGAAACGGTCTAAGAAAACACAAAAGTGGCAATGGTGGCACAGCCACATGGCACCTGAAAAATCTGTAACCTTCGCGCACATCTACAGACCCTACTGCAACATTTGAGCATGGTTTTAGCATTTCGAATTACATACCCTTGCAGCCTTTTGCCGGAAACGGTCTAAGAAAACACGAAAGTGGCAATGGTGTCGCAGCCAGGTGGCAGCTGAAAAATCCGAAATCTCCGTGCGCATCTACAGACCCCACTGCAACATTTGAGCATGGTTTTAGCATTTTGAATTACATACCCCAGGAGCCTTTCGCCGGAAACGGTCTAAGAAAACACAAAAGTGGCAACGGTGGCACAGCCACGTGGCACCTGAAAAATCCAAAACCTTCGTGCGCATCTACAGACCCCACTGCAACATTTGAGCATGGTTTTAGCGTTTCGAATTACATACCCTAGGAGCCTTTCGCCGGAAACGGTCTAAGAAAACACAAAAGTGGCAACGGTGGCACAGCCACGTGGCACCTGAAAAATCCGAAACCTTCGTGCGCATCTACAGACCCTACTGCAACATCTGAGCGTGCTTTTAGCATTTCGAATTACATACCCTAGGAGCCTTTCGCCGGAAACGGTCTAAGAAAACACGAAAGTGGCAATTGTGGAGCAGCCACATGGCAGCTGAAAAATCTGAAACCTTCGTGCGCATCTACAGACTCCAATGCAACATTTGAGAATGGTTTTAGCGTTTCGAATTACATACCCTAGGAGCCTTTCGCCGGAAATGGTCTAAGAAAACACAAAAGTGGCAACGGTGGCACAGCCACGTGGTACCTGAAAAATCGGAAACGTTCGTGCGCATCTACAGACCCCACTACAACATTTGAGCATGGTTTTAGTGTTTCGAATTACATACCCTAGGAGCCTTTCGACGGAAACGGTCTAAGAAAACACGAAAGTGGCAATGGTGGTGCAGCCACATGGCAGCTGAAAAATCCAAAACCTTCGTGTGCATCTACAGACCCCACTGCAACATTTGAGCATGGTTTTGGCATTTCGAATTACATACCCTAGGAGCCTTTCGTCGGAAACGGTCTAAGAAAACACAAAAGCGTCAACGGTGGCACAGCCACGTGGCACCTGAAAAATCTGAAACCTTTGTGTGCATCTACAGACCCCACTGCAACATTTGAGCATGGTTTTAGCATTTCGAATTACATACCCTAGGAGCCTTTCGCCGGAAACGGTCTAAGAAAACACAAAAGTGGCATCGGTGGCACAGCCACGTGGCAACTGAAAAATCCGAAACCTTTGTGCGCATCTACAGACCCTACTGCAACATTTGAGCATGGTTTTAGCATTTCGAATTACATACCCTAGCAGCCTTTTGCTGCAAACGGGCTAAGAAAACACAAAGGTGGCAATAGTGGCACAGCCACGTGGCACCTGAAAAATCGGAAACCTTTGTGCACATCTACAGACCCTACTGCAACATTTGAGCATGGTTTTAGCATTTCGAATTACATACCCTAGGAGCCTTTCGACGGAAACGGTCCAAGAAAACACGAAAGTGGCAATGGTGGCACAGCCAGGTGGCAGCTGAAAAATCCGAAACCTTCGTGCACATCTACAGACCCCACTGCAACATTTGAGCATGGTTTTAGCGTTTCGAATTACATACCCTAGGAGCCTATCGCCGGAAACGGTCTAAGAAAACACAAAAGTGGCAACGGTGGCACAGCCACGTGGCACCTGAAAAATCCGAAACCTTCGTGCGCATCTACAGACCCCACTGCAACATTTAAGCATGGTTTTAGCGTTTCGAATTACATACCCTAGGAGCCTATCGCCGGAAACGGTCTAAGAAAACACAAAAGTGGCAATGGTGGCACAGCCACGTGGCACCTGAAAAATCTGAAACCTTTGCGCACATCTACAGATCCTACTGCAACATTTGAGCATGGTTTTAGCATTTCGAATTACATACCCTTGCAGCCTTTTGCCGGAAACGGTCTAAGAAAACACGAAAGTGGCAATGGTGTCGCAGCCAGGTGGCAGCTGAAAAATCCGAAATCTCCGTGCGCATCTACAGACCCCACTGCAACATTTGAGCATGGTTTTAGCATTTCGAATTACATACCCCAGGAGCCTTTCGCCGGAAACGGTCTAAGAAAACACAAAAGTGGCAACGGTGGCACAGCCACATGGCACCTGAAAAATCCGAAACCTTCGTGCGCATCTACAGACCCTACTGCAACATCTGAGCGTGCTTTTAGCATTTCGAATTACATACCCTAGGAGCCTTTCGCCGGAAACGGTCTAAGAAAACACGAAAGTGGCAATTGTGGCGCAGCCACATGGCAGCTGAAAAATCTGAAACCTTCGTGCGCATCTACAGACTCCAATGCAACATTTGAGAATGGTTTTAGCGTTTCGAATTACATACCCTAGGAGCCTTTCGCCGGAAATGGTCTAAGAAAACACAAAAGTGGCAACGGTGGCACAGCCACGTGGTACCTGAAAAATCGGAAACGTTCGTGCACATCTACAGACCCCACTACAACATTTGAGAATGGTTTTAGTGTTTCGAATTACATACCCTAGGAGCCTATCGCCGGAAACGGTCTAAGAAAACACAAAAGTGGCAACGGTGGCACAGCCACGTGGCACCTGAAAAATCCGAAACCTTCGTGCGCATCTACAGACCCCACTGCAACATTTAAGCATGGTTTTAGCGTTTCGAATTACATACCCTAGGAGCCTTTCGCCGGAAACGGTCTAAGAAAACACAAAAGTGGCAATGGTGGCACAGCCACATGGCACCTGAAAAATCTGAAACCTTTGCGCACATCTACAGATCCTACTGCAACATTTGAGCATGGTTTTAGCATTTCGAATTACATACCCTTGCAGCCTTTTGCCGGAAACGGTCTAAGAAAACACGAAAGTGGCAATGGTGTCGCAGCCAGGTGGCAGCTGAAAAATCCGAAATCTCCGTGCGCATCTACAGACCCCACTGCAACATTTGAGCATGGTTTTGGCATTTCGAATTACATACCCTAGGAGCCTTTCGTCGGAAACGGTCTAAGAAAACACAAAAGCGTCAACGGTGGCACAGCCACGTGGCACCTGAAAAATCTGAAACCTTTGTGTGCATCTACAGACCCCACTGCAACATTTGAGCATGGTTTTAGCATTTCGAATTACATACCCTAGGAGCCTTTCGCCGGAAACGGTCTAAGAAAACACAAAAGTGGCAACGGTGGCACAGCCACCTGAAAAATCCGAAACCTTTGTGCGCATCTACAGACCCTACTGCAACATTTGAGCATGGTTTTAGCATTTCGAATTCAATACCCTAGGAGTCTTTTGCTGCAAACGGGCTAAGAAAACACAAAGGTGGCAATAGTGGCACAGCCACGTGGCACCTGAAAAATCGGAAACCTTTGTGCACATCTACAGACCCTACTGCAACATTTGAGCATGGTTTTAGCATTTCGAATTACATACCCTAGGAGCCTTTCGACGGAAACGGTCCAAGAAAACACGAAAGTGGCAATGGTGGCGCAGCCAGGTGGCAGCTGAAAAATCCGAAACCTTCGTGCACATCTACAGACCCCACTGCAACATTTGAGCATGGTTTTAGCGTTTCGAATTATATACCCTAGGAGCCTATCGCCGGAAACGGTCTAAGAAAACACAAAAGTGGCAACGGTGGCACAGCCACGTGGCACCTGAAAAATCCGAAACCTTTGTGCGCATCTACAGGCCCCACTGCAACATTTGAGCATGGTTTTAGCGTTTCGAATTACATACCCTAGGAGCCTTTCGCCGGAAACGGTCTAAGAAAACACAAAAGTGGCAATGGTGGCACAGCCACGTGGCACCTGAAAAATCTGAAACCTTCGTGCACATCTACAGACCCTACTGCAACATTTGAGCATGGTTTTAGCGTTTCGAATTACATACCCTAGGAGCCTTTTGCCAGAAACGGTCTAAGAAAACACGAAAGTGGCTACGGTGCCACAGCCACGTGGCACCCAAAAAATCCGAAACCTTCGTGCGCATCTATAGACCCTACTGCAACATCTGAGCATGGATTTAGCATTTCGAATTACATATCCTACGAGCCTTTTGCCGGAAACGGTCTAAGAAAACACAAAAGTGGGACGGGGGCACAGCCACGTGGCACCCGAAAAATCCGAAACCTTCCTACATATCTACAGATCATTTAGCAACACCCTAGTGTAATTTTAGAACTCCGAATTACATAGGTTGGGACTATTCAGCAAAAAGGTGAAAAAATAACGCATTTTTTAAGTGGCTCCACAGAAGCCACCTGGTGGCACAAAAATTTAAAAGTTGTATTTTTGGGTTGCACAGACCCTATCGAACAACTGTAGAAAGTTACAGCGTTTCGAATTACAAAACCGGACGTACGGAGGTACGGACGTATGGACGTACGGACGGAGATCATGACAATATCCCCGCATTTTTTAAAATGCGGGGAAAACCAGAGACTCGATTTGAACAAACTTGAATCTGACCCCCCCACAGATGTTGTATAACAAATATGAAAAGATTCTGACTTGTGGATCTGAAGATTTTTTTGAATTTTTGAAAAAATTTATGGAAGCTATCAGAGTTATGCCCATTGTGGTATTGCATGGCAAGTTTATTTGAACAAACTTGAATTGACATATGATAGGGAACATGCACACCAGATCTGGTTCAATTTGGTCCAGTAGTTTGTGAGAAGTCTATAATGTAAAGTTCAAAACGGACGTCGAAGGTGGATGACAGACGGCAAGTGGTAACTTAAGCTCCCTTCGGTGAGCTAAAAACGTCTGACAGGCAAAATGGGTTGCCAGAAACAAGTTATGATAACCATTTTTCAGGTGACCTGAAATTCTAATTTGCACAGGCCTGCCGGTAACAACCACCTTGTAGCTGATCACTTTGGATTTTTCTCTTTCTAATAGCAGGTTCAAGCATACTCACTCATAAACTTTAACCATCTGATATAAACTCATCAATGCACCCATCCATGTGGCACAATTGGGATTATCTGGCTGCATAAACATAACTTGAGTTGTGTTATCAGTCTGTATATACACTGCAAGTTTCTCCAACACATTTGGCCAGCGTCCTGGATAATCATGTTTAAACATGTGACTGATGCATACACATAACTGGACCCTAAAATGCAAAGAAAAAGGATTGAATTCCTGCAACATATCGGTATAAATAGGGGATCAGTGGAAACTAAATATTGTTCAACTAAAATAGTAAGGAATTGGATGTGTCAATACGACATGTATACCCCAATGAGCAAAAACAGTCTGGGAAACTGATGCTCATCAGTTTTCACATCATAAATTAAGTTCAAGATCAATAACTCAGCAAAAAATCATCTGACCAGGACCAAACTCAAACTCAATTTGTTGGTACCCAAGACAAAGCCACATACCAGAAATCAGTCAATTTTCTCAATGTATGGTGAAAACAAGTCTATTATTTCGGAATGATGGTACGGCAGACAGAAAAGGGTAACACAATATACTCTGGCCATTTTAAGGCAGGGGGCATAAAAATCATTTGATTCAAAGTTTAATTGATCCTTTACTTAACAATCAGGTGCAACTGGCCATATAACTAACAACCTGAGCAGCCGAAAAAAAAAATTTCAAAAACGTTGAACAAAACCATATCATGTGATCCTTCACTAGAACTAGAGGGGTCACCTAATAGGGTTATGCTGAAAATTGGTTTATCACAAATTCTGCACCATGACTTTAATACAAATCTGAAGACAAGTTTAACCCGCTGTTTGTACCTCAGTTGACCAAATCAGAAAATTTCTATCCCAGGCATTTGTATCCAGGTCCTACTTTACCAGTATTATTTATTTATTTATTTACTTATTGGGGTTTAACTGCAGTTTCGACAGCCAGGTTTATCTTGTGTCGGACAGTTTTACGGGTGGAGGAAGCCAGAGTACCCAGAGAAAACCTCTGAGCAATGGCGAGCAACTGTCAGGCTCCCCAATATACTAACACCACCATCAACGTGCAGTACGCCTTAGCACACAATGCCACTGTGTACTTTACCAGTTAAAGATCACTTGTCTACCACTGACCACTGTAAACAAGCTCTGTTCCACTTCTAAGAGTTTCCATGGGGCAGAAACTCTCAAGGTAAACAAGAGGCCCCAAGGAGCCTTAATCGCTCATCTGACAAAGTGGTTCAAAGAATTATTTTAGATCACATTCAGTTAGTCATGGTTCATCAACACTACAGAGGAATGAAGTCATGAAATTATTCATAACTCTAGTGTCCATTACAGAGGATTATTATCCTGGGTCTTCCTGACTGCTTCCAATTCTATCAGCTGTAGACTAGCACTGCCAAATTTCCAAGGGCTGTTATGTCACTGCCCCCAATCAAATAGAGCACATATATTGACCCAGGGACCCAATTTAAACAAACTTAAATCTTACACACACAACCTACAACCTAACTAGGGCTGCACTGTATTCAAATTTCAATACCTGTATCGGTATTGAACAATACCAATACCGGGTCTGGACCTGCGTCGCTGCATGTAATTGAATCGGCAAACAGGAAGTGGCTGCATGGCAGATCTGAAAATTGCATACACGATACAACTGATCATTATCAGGCTCCAGATGAAATATAAAATCAATCCCTTGCATAGAAGCCGAGAAAAGTTTGACGAAAAATTTCAATGTTCAGTGGGTACAGTAAAATTTCAAAGTATCGGCAAACAGGAAGTGGCTGCACGGCAAATCTGAAAATTGCTTACACGATACAACTCATCATTATGAAGCAGTAGACCAAATATAAAATCAATCCATTGCATAGGAGCCGAGAAAACCTTGACGGAAAATTTCAATGTTCAGTGGGTACAGTAAAATTTCAAAGTATCGGCAAACAGGAAGTGGCTGCACGGCAGATCTGAAAATTGCTTACACGATACAACTCATCATTATGAAGCAGCAGACCAAGTATAAAATCAATCCCTAGCATAGAAGCCAAGAAAACCTTGATGGAAAAAGTGTTTTGGACGGATTGCCAGACGGACGGACGGACAGACTGAAGGACAGAGTCGAGCGGTTACTGGACCTGCTCTGCCGCTGGCGACGCAGGTAAAAACATACTGCGATATAACGTAGACTCTTTTAGAGGGCTAAAAACTCAGGCGATGTTCTGGGTAACTGACTTCGTAAACAGTTGACAACACAGTTATATTGAGCGCTTAACAACTGAATAAAATTTACGGTACTCGGTACCTTATGTTCAGCTGAAACCAATATCTTTAAGAAATCATTTTTTTTTCTACAAACATGCACAGCGTTATTTTATTTTGATTTAAAATAACATTACACGGACAGCTCAGACATGAGGGAAAGCAATAAAGTGCCATGACTTTTTTGTTCGAAAAGAATATCCCACAATTCGTCACTGTAGCTGACTGTAGTGTTTATTTTTGCTTTGTTCATGAATAAAATTGTTTGAAAAGAATATCCCACAATTCATCACTGTAGCTGACTGTAGTGTTTATTTTTCCTTTGTTCATGAATAAAATTGATACAGCCATTATATGGAGTGTGTGCATTTCACACCCTGCATTTTCCTCTCCATTGTTTGGTTCTTCTTACGACCTATTGTATTTTAAGTGTTGATAGATATGGTCAGTGGTGTGTTTGTGTTGGTAATTAATGTTCATGTGAGTGGCAATTACTAATGTCTGAATGGATTATTTTTGTGCAGGCTTCCCTTTCCCTTTGTTTCTGTTTCTGACAAACTCTGTACCGTGTATGTTCATATCCCCAAAACTTCGCCTGATGTGATGCGTGGTTAGCACAGTTCTTAAAGAGTTAAGATATAAATACTAGGTTTATTTCAATGCATTAGTAATTTCTGGGATAACATCTGTAAAACAATATTTGAAGTTACAAAAAAATAGATAAGTTTTAGATTGCTGGTCGTCATTTTAACACTGGGACGAAAATAGAGTTGCGGTTAACCGAAAAAAACGACTCAGTCTTGGTTGTATAAGAGAACCAGAAATTGCAACAGAGCATGGGCGCACACAACCGTACTTTCGGTTTCTGTAAACACAAATGATAACAACATGTCGGATGTCGCGGATGCAGATGATAAAACGTATACTCCGAGCCCTGTCGCAGTCCTTCGTGTGAGACGGGCGCTATTGCGCTCGGGCTCGCAAGCGCCCGCAATTTAAAAAAGACAGGCGCAAAAAAATCGCGCCCGTAATCAAACAGTTCAACTTCACTTAAATTGCACTCAACTCACAAGCATTTCAAGTCAGAATGGACATCTATTTTGTTATTGTCCACTGAATAATGGTAAAACAAAAACAAAATTAAAACTGCTGTCATATGCCCCTGCGCCCCCCTGCCCCCCCCCCCCCCCCCCCCCCCCCCCCCCCACCATCCAGTAAACGAAACCGAAAGTACATAACTAATTTAATCAGAATTTGCTTTAAAAATTCTCATAATTATCTTCTACATACGTTTCATTTTCAGATTTCGGGTTTTAATTCTCAATTTAATGAATAAAACAAACAGAAAACCATGCGGTGTTTTCATTTTTTGTACAGTATACTCTCGAAGCTTGAAATGGACGTAAGCTAAGTATGTCAATCAACACTGCAAACCACCCCCTTGAAATTTATTTATTTATTGATATAATTTACATGAGGCATGATGGGAAAAGAAAATAAACAAAACTTCCAAGCTTTCCAAACACCTGTCATCAATCAGTATTTCTGATAAGTAACTTGAGCGTAATACATGTATTAACATAATTACAGCTGCACTTGTTTACAGTACAAATCAAAATAAGTTGTAGGATAATCCTATAAACTATGTATCTTTTCTCTTCCTACACTGATAAGACCAGAAGCTGACATCATATATTTATGCACAATGGCTAATCATGGCCGTGACAGTTTTACGGGTGGAGGAAGCCGGAGTACCTGGAGAGAACCACCGAGCAATGGCGAGCAGCTGCCAGCTCCCCAACATCGTAACTCTGCACTGCAGCACAGGCAGGGTTAGACTGGTTGAAGACATGCGTACCATCGACGTGCAGTACGCCTTAGTACACGGCGTCATCGTGCCCCCACGCGGGCAATGGAGATGAAGTGTCTTGCACCCCCTTGAAAACAGACAAACATGGTCTGTTTAAAAATAGCTGTTTTTTTAAATATGTAAATTTATTACGAATAAACAAAATATAGCTTCACACAAAATCAATAAAAAAAATCATAATATGAAGACCAGATAAAATTTACACAGCGGAAAATGAATAACAAAATAGTTGCCTCCCTTGGCGACATTCAAAAAATTGATTTTACACTGAAATGTCATAACTTCACATGTTGCAGAGAATGAAATGATAAATGAGCATGTTTTATTAAACCAATAAGTAATACATCACATCGCTGGTTAAATTTTTATATAATTCTCAAATACCGGAGTTGTAATTATTTTTTATTTTTAATTACCACTTTCTCATTAATTTCAGAACACCCGTTTTCACAGTAAGTTTTCCATGCTAGAAAGTGGCAGTGTTCTTTCACATTGAGTTGTGCAACGCTCGAAAGTGGCAGTGTTCAATCAGTATCTATGTGATGATGTTCAACCACCATGAAAACTATATGTTATGGGCGTGTTTCAGACAACTATTGACAACAGTCTGCACACTTATTTGAAACAAGTCACAGCTTCCAAAACGAGGTCAACAAAAAAAATAAACAAGTCAATTTTGATTGGGATATATAATTTTTTAATAAAGACTTATTACACTGAACACAGACATGATGTATTACACAAAAACCTCAACTCCCAAAAATATACATAATGCAGTATTACAATTCGATTTGATACCGGGGTAAGTACAGTGTTGCAACAAGTCACCTGTTTTTCCATTTCATGCCTGTAAATTTGACATCTCAAACAACTTTCGTTACTGTCTTTTAATTGACCCATTTCCCGAATTTATGTGCCCATGATCAGCAGTCGAGGACGGGAACGGGACAACCCGCCCCAGAGACAACCCGTCCCAAATGAGATGGGACGACCCGCCCTAACAGTTATCCGTGACAACCCATTCCCGAGTTCTTATACATGTAATTGTAAGTCAACCTTCATTATATACTATACATAATACAAATGCATTATCTAGTCATAATAGTTCAGGATATTCTGAAAAATGCTAGTAAGACACAAAAAGTAAAAAACAACCGAACCGAACCGAATCCTTTCAGTCAAAAATAACCAAAACCAAAACCGAAGGGGCAAAAATGACAACCGCAATTCTCTAGACGAAAAGTGACATGGACGTGCAACCCATGCCTTCATTGCCATTGAACAGCTTATTAATATTCATAAGTTCAAAATTCACAATGACAGTGTTGGTGGAAATGTTGATTAACATGGCTTCAGGTTTTAGAGGAATAGAATAAATAAAACAAGAGGCCCCAGGGGGCCTGAGGGCGCTCACCTGACCTGGTAGTCTAAATATCAAACCAGGGACTTGACTTGAATGAGCTGCATATGCCCCTCCAAAAAAAAGCATATACCAACTAGATGATGCGATTGTGCCCGCACAATACACAGGATTTTCCTTCTATTTTCAGTTCCTGCACTTTTACGTCCCAAAACTGAGATAAACACATAAAAAACAGATTTTTTTTTATTTTTGTTCGGAAATTTTCGAAGTCCCAAACAAAATATTGTCAGACTAAAATTTTTTTTTCTTCTTCTTAAAATTGACCAAAATGCATAAAAAGACAAAAAAACTAATTTCCGGATTTTGGTCCAAAATTTCAAAGTCCCACCCGGACCCCAAATTTTCAGTGTAAAAAAAAATAAATTTTTGTCTTAAAATTGACCGAAACACATAAAAAAACTAACAAGAGGCCCCAAGAAGCCTTAATTGCTCACCGTCCAAAGTGTTGGTTCATCAACACTACAAAGGAATGAAGTCATGCGACAAATTTTATGGAACTAGGGCCATGGCTTGAACAAATTTGAATCTTACCCCCCTAAGGATGTTGCATACCAAATATCAAAAGCATTCATCTGCTGGATCTGAAGAAGAAGACTTTAAAAGAAAATTCCTCATTTTGAACTAAGTTATCATTCGGGCTCCCACAGTGAGCCCAAATATTAACCCAGGGACTTGGCTTGAACAAACTTGAATCTCACCCCCTAAGGATTCTGCATGCCAAATATCAAAACATTCCGACTGCTGGATCTGAAGAAGATTTTTTAAGAAAATTCCTCATTTCGAACTAAGTTACAATTCAAGCTCACACAGTAAGCCCAAATATGGACCTAGGGACATGGCTTGAACAAACTTGAATCCCCCCCCCACCCTCCCCTAAGGATGCTGCATACCAAATATCAAAACATTTCGACTGCTGGATCTGAAAAGATTTTTAAAGAAAATTCCACATTTTGAACCAAATTATCATTCAGGCTCCCACAGTGAGCCCAAATATGGACCTAGGGACATTGCTTGAACAACTTGAACCTCACACCCCTAAGGATACTGCATACCAAATATCAAAACATTCTGACTGCTGGATCTGAAGATGAAGATTTTTAAAGAAAATTTCTCATTTGAAGTAAGTTATAATTCCGGCTACCACAGTGAGCCCAAATATGAACCCAGGGACTTGGCTTGAACAAACTTGAATCTCACCCCCCTAAGCATGCTGCATACCCAATGTCAAAAGATTCTGCCTGCTGGATCTGGAGAAGAAGATTTTTTAAGAAATTTGCCTGAAATGCACCAAGTTCGAATTCAGGCTTCTATACTGAGCCCAAATGTGAATCCAGGGGGCCGATTTGAACAAACTTGAATCAGATCCACCCCACAATGTTGCATACCAAATATCAAAAGATTCTGCCTGTTGGATCTTGAGAAGATTTTTTAAGAAATTTGCCTGAAATGCACTAAGTTCGAATTTGGGCTTCTATAGTGAGCCCAAATACGAATCCAGGGGGCCGATTTGAACAAAATTGAATCTGACCCATACCAAGATGCTGCATACCAAGTATCAAAAGATTCTGCTCACTGGTTCTGGAGAAGAAGATTTTTTAATAATTTTTCTATAATTCATACGGTGCTATCAGAGTTATGCCCCATACAGAGCCCCCAAGGGACGTGGCCATTTCATTTGAACAAACTTGAATTGACGTATGGTAATGAACATCCATACCAAGTTTCGAGCAAATCGACCCAGCGGTTTCAGAGGAGAATTCATTTGAAAAATGTTCACGACGCCGGACGACGACAACAGACGGTGGACGATGGACGATAAGTGATAAGTTTAGCTCCCTTCGGTGAGCTAAAAACTCATTTCTGGATTTTGGTCCAAAAGTCCAGACCGGGATCCCAAATTTTCAGCCTAAATATGAACCCAGGGACTTTGCTTGAACAAACGTGAATCTCACCCCCCCCCCTCCCCCCCCACCCCCCTTAGGATGCTGAATACCAAATAACAAACGATTCTGATTTGTGGATCCGAAGAAGAAGATTTTTAAAGAATATTCCTCATATTGCACTAATTTGAACATTTGGGCTCCCATAGGGAACCCAAATATGGACAGAGGGATTTGATTTCAACAAATAAGTGAATCAATGTTCCAAAGATGTTATATGTAAAATATGAAAGCTTTTGGAGCGTTTGGAAGCAAACGATTCTTTAATTTTTTCCCATTGCCCAGTGTTAAAAAATGCTGACTCAGCATTTTTTCAAAGTCGCGAAAAAGTACCTTATGACAAAACCGATGGCAATTTTTTTTACCATTCCTTTCTGTTGGTTCCAAATAAAAATTCTCAGTGCCGTGCAGTTTTGGAGATATGGACGTTTCTTTTTTTCTATTTTTGGCTCCCGAGGTTCCCACGGGGCTGCAGGAAATAGTTTTTTGGCATAAATCAAGTACTTATAACCCAATAATACCTCATATCAAATTTGGTTCAAATTGGCCTCTCGGTTCAGAAAATAGAAATTCTGGGCTTGGCAAAAATTCTTGCCCCTCCCAGAACAAAGGCAAATATTGCCCGAAAAACTTCTCTTGAACAAACTGGAGTCCACACCTCAAATGGAAGCTGCACACCAAATATTAAGTCTCTGCTACGGCTGGTTCATGAGAAGAAAATTTTGTGCATTTTGGCCCCACCCCCCTCCTCAATATGAGCAGAAACCCAATTTGAAGAAAAACCCAAATGCCCCTATATAACCGCTACTCAAGTGAATTTTCATTGAAGTGCAGCCAGTGGCTTGAGAGAAAATGACGCAAACACCACCTTCACAACGTACAACGGACAAAAAGTGATCAGAAAAGCTCACCCTGACTTTCAGTCAGGTGAGCTAACAAACAATCCCTATACTGATTTTGTGAGTAATTTTATTATCCACATGTGTCAAAGTATTCATTCCCTGAATTCGATGCACTCCCGAAAATATTCAACTTTCAGTTTCAAATTGCTGTTAAGTATATACTTACTTGTAACTTGTGCAGCTCAAGTACGCTACAAACTGTGTTTTCATTAATCAAATGAAGATTGATTGACGTGTACTTTATCACCGGAGTTATCAGTCTGGGAGGAGTTTCAAGTAGTGTTCATCTGTGTTCTATGATTGACATTTGGTGAATGACAGACACAATAGAATACAGTGACTGTTTTTTCCCCAATAATATATCGACTTCAACTTCGATAATTTTATGATACCGTTTCTTACGATATACCAGTACTTTTAAATCAATACCGGTATTCATCCAGTATCATTCTCAATACTCATGCACCCCTAACTCTAACACCACACCACCCCCCTCCATCCACCCCCCAGATGCTGTATACCAAATATGAAAGTACACCAAATTTGAAAGCACTCGGATGGATTAAAATTCAGGCTCCCATAGGGAGCCCAAATATTAACTCGGGGACGCAATTTGAACAAACTTGATTCTGCCTCCCCCCCCCCCACCCCCCCCTTAGAGATACTGTATACCTAATATCAAAAGACTCTTAACTGATGGTTCTAAAGAAGAAGATTTTTAAAGAAATCCCTTCATATTGCCTTTATTTTTCTCTGCTTAATTGACCCCCGTGGGTGGAGAGTGGGGTTGGTGGTCATAGGGGTATTATTTCTGGGGGGTTGCATAAATCACTCTAAATCTTTCGAAATATATTTTGTAGCCAAATATTTTGTTACATTTAACTGCACCCCTCCCCCACACCCCGACAAGGAATGGAGGGGAGGATCCAAAATTTTCAGGCTATAAAAAAAAATAATTTTCGTATAAAATTGAACAAAACACATAAATGAAAGTGTCAATGACACTGTAGCTCAACTTGACAAACTTGAACTTGGTAAGTTATAAATGAAATGGCAAAATTGAAGATCATTGGTACCAATGTTATTTTTTTTGCCAGTGGCAACATTTTTTGACAGAAACTGAAAATAATCGATAGCTCCCATCTAGAGGCCTCCACAAACAAGCATGCCAGGGTTCAAAGCAATCCGATCATAAATGTGCTCTGTAGGGTGTACAAAAGGGAAATATTGTGGTCTGACTAGACTAAGTTCTAAGAACGTTGGCCGTGACATTTTTTGACGGAAATGGAAGAAAATCGATAGCTCCCATCTAGAGGTCACCGTACATAAGCATACCAGGTTTCAAAGCAATCTAATCATAAATGTGCCCTGTAGGGTGAGCCAAAGGGAAATATTGTGGTCTGACTAAACTAAGTTCTAAGAATGTTGGCTGCGGCAACATTTTTTGATGGAAATTGAAGAAAATCGATAGCTCCCATCTAGAGGTCACCCCAAACAAGAATGCCAGGTTTCAAAGCAATCCGATCATAAATGTGCCCTGTAGGGTGTGCCAAAGGGAAATATTGAGTCTTCTGACTAAACTAAGTTCTAAGAACGTTGGCTGCGGCGACATTTTTTGACGGAAATTGAAGAAAATCGATAGCTCCATCTAGAGGTCTCCCCAAACAAGCATACCAGGTTTCAAAGCAATCAAATCATAAATGTGCCCTGTAAGGTGTGCCGAAGGGAAATATTGTGGTCTGACTAAAATGAGTTCTAAAAACGTTGGACGCGGCAACATTTTTTGACGGAAATTGAAGAAAATCGATAGCTCCCATCTAGAGGTCACCCCAAACAAGCATGCCAGGTTTCAAAGCAATCTGATCATATATGTACCCTGTAGGGTGTGCCAAAGGGAAATATTGAGTCTTCTGACTAAACTAAATTCTAAGGACGTTGGACGCGGCAACATTTTTTGACGGAAATTGAAGAAAATCGATAGCTCCCATCTAGAGATCACCCCAAACAATCATACCAAGTTTCAAAGTAATCTGATCATAAATGCGACCTGTGAGGTGTGTCAAAGGAAATTGTGGGCGTACATACTAACGTACTAACATACATACGTACGCCGACGGACGAGAAGTGATGGCAATAGCTCAGCTTGACTTTGTCAAGTTGAGCTAAAAATCCCCAAACCGGACCCAAAATTTTCAGGCTAAAATTTTTTTTTTTCGGCCCAAATATGAACAAAATGCATAAAAACTGAAAAAAAAATTCCAAATTTCAAAAATTTCAGTTAGAACCGGACCCAAAATTTCCAGGATAAATGGGGTTTTTTTTCATCTCAAAATTGAACAAAACGTATAAAAAACAATTTTTTTTTCACATTATGGTCCAAAATTTCCAAGTCCGAACCAGACCCAAAATTTTTAACCCAGGGACCTGATTTGAACAAACTTGCATCTGCCCCCACTAGAGATGATGTATACCAAATGTTAAAGGATTCTGACAGGTGGATCTGAAAAAATTTTTGAAGAAATTTCCTCATATTGCACTTAGTTAAATTCGGGCTCCCATAGGGAGCCCAAATATTAACCGAGGAACTCGATTTGAACAAACTTGAATCTGCCCCCTAGAGATGATGTATACCAAACATGAGAGGATTCTGACTGGTGGATCTCAAGAAGATTTTTAAAGAAATTTCCTCATATTGCACTAAGTTAAAATTCCGGCTCCCATAGGGAGCCCAAATATTAACCGAGGAACTCGATTTGAAAAAACTTCAATCTGGCCGATCAGAAGAAGAAGATTTTTAAATAGTGTTAGGTGTTTTTCAGAAATCACCGTCACCGCACTGAACTTAAGACGAATCACCGAAGTAATTGGCAATTGCCAAGTTCATTTCCTGTTAGGCCATGACCCATTCGTTCCCATGCCCAGTTTCGAGAATTTGAGAAAACTGTCAAAAAATGGAGTCTAAAAGCACTTGGCAACGTCATTACAAAAGAATAAATTGATCAAAATGCACGCGTTTAATATGTAACACGCCAAGACCAATACCAGGTCTGGACCTGCTTCGCTGCATGCAATTGAATCGGCAAACAGGAAGTAGCTGCACAGCAGATCTGAAAATTGCATACACGATACAACTGATCATTATCAGGCTCCAGATGAAATATAAAATCAATCCCTTGTATAGAAGCAGAGAAAAGTTTGATGAAAAATTTCAATGTTCAGTGGGTACAGTAAAACTTCAAAGTATCGGCAAACAGGAAGTGGCTGCACAGCAGATCTGAAAATTGCTTACACGATACAACTCATCATTATGAAGCAGCAGACCAAATATAAAATCAATCCCTTCCATAGAAGCCGAGAAAAATTTGACGGAAAATTTCCATGTTCAGTGGGTACAGTAAAATTTCAAAGTATCGGCATACAGGAAGTGGATGCACGGCAGATCTGAAAATTGCTTACACGATACAACTCATCATTATGAAGCAGCAGACCAAATATAAAATCAATCCCTTGCATAGAAGCCGAGAAAACCTTGCCGGAAAATTTCAATGTTCGGTGGGTACAGTAAAATTTCAAAGTATCGGCAAACAGGAAGTGGCTGCACTGCAGATCTGAAAATTGCTTACATGATACAACTCATCATTATGAAGCAGCAGACCAAATATAAAATCATTCCCTTTCATAGAAACCAAGAAAACTTTGACGGAAAAAGTGTTTCGGACGAACTGACAGACGGACGGACGGACGGACGGAGTCGAGCGGTTACTAGACCTGCTTCGCCGCTGGTAAAAAACACATTTCCGCAGCTTACGGAAACACGACAAATTTGAAGTCGCATTTGAGAGCTAACACAAGACAGAATACGAATAGATCCAGACGGAAATTGAAGAGAAAATGAAAGTGAAAGTAAGGTTTTTCCATTAATTTTACGCAGGTAAATCTTGCAATATGATACGTAGTCGTCAGTAAGTCGTAGATAAAAATGTAAGCAAAAATAAATGTCACCGTAACATATAATAGACATAAAATTACGTTATGCGATCATTGCCAAAAAACATGCGCATAGATGCAATGTATGGAATAGCTGACGGCAGATTTCAAATGCACGGATTGGCTTTACTCTAAAATTGGCCTGCAATGAAATTTGTTGAAATAAAACATCTGATAGGCTGATAGGGAAGGACAGTGTCACAATGAGCGATGTGAATCGAGAGTCTTCCATAAACAACATTCATGTTCAAAGATACATTGAACAAGAGCGCACATATCGCTGAAGCAATACAATGTCCCCTACCAGACTAATGAGCTTTAATAATTATACAAATGTTATAACCTGTATGTGATCAGCATGAATTCCATTGAAGCATTTCCAAAAAAAAGTCCAAAAAATGGATATTTTGGCACTTTTCCATATTTCCAAGGGCCATAACTCACACAAGAATAATGCAATCAGCATGAAACTCAAACTTGAACTGCAAGTCATTGTTCTATAGTAGGTTACCAAAAATGAAATCACTTCGTTGAAGCATTTCCAAAAAAAGTCCGGAAAACTAAAGTATGACCGACAGACTGACGGATGAATGGACAGAGTGTAAATGAAACTTGATCTGTAAGTCATCGTTCTATAGTAGGTTACCAAAAATGAAATCATTCCGTAGAAGCGTTTCCAGAAAAAGTCTGGAAAACTGATATTTTGGCGCTTTTCCATATTTCCAAGGGCCAAAACTCACACAAGAATAAGGCAAGCAGCATGAAACTCAAACTTGATCTGTAAGTCATCGTTCTATAGTAGGTTACCAAAAATGAAACCATTCCGTTGAAGCGTTTCCAAAAAAAAGTCCGGAAAACTGATATTTTGGCGCTTTTCCATATTTTCAAGGGCCATAACTCACACAATTATAATGCAATCAGCATTAAACTCAAACTTGATCTGTAAGTCATCGTTCTATAGTAGTTTACCAAAAATGAAATCATTCCGTTGAAGCGTTTCCAAAAAACTCTGGAAAACTAAAGTGTGACTGACAGACGGACAGACTGACGGATGGACGGAGTGCAAATCTATAGTCCCCTCCAGCGATGCCGGTAGGGGACTAATAAAATGAACAAAAGGAAACTTAGGGTGGTGGCTATTATCAGTCTTCTGGGTGATCTCAATTATCTGGTACCAATCTGGGTCTTTTGTTGGTCACATTTTGTAGTTCTCTTGGCCCAAGTTGACTTTTAAAATGGAAGGTGAACAATCACAGTCACCGAAACAGAGGTTTTTTCACTGAAATCACCAACACTGTCACCGAAACCTTAAAATTCATCACCGTCCATCACTATTTTTAAAGAAATTTCCTCATATTGCACTTAGTTAAAATTCAGGCTCCCATAGAGGGCCCAAATATTAACCGACGAGGAACTAGATTGAACAAATTTAAATCTGCCCCCCCCCCCCCCCCCCCCTCCCCAGAGATGTTGTATACCAGTATACCAAATATGAGTGGATTCTGGCTGGTGAATCTGAAGAAGATTTTAAAAGAATATTTCACGTATTGCACGAAGTTAAAATTTGGGCTCCAATAGAGAGCCCAAATATTAACCCAGGGACTCGATTTGAACAAACTTGATTCTGGCATTCCTAGAGATGATGCATACCAAATATGAAAAGATTCTGACCAATGGATCTGAAAAAAGATTTTTTTTGTATTTTATGGGTGCTATCAGAGTTAAGCCCCTTGTGTTTGCATTATTTGAACAGATTTGAATTGACATATGATAAGGAAGATGCTTACCAGATTTGGTTTAATTTGGTCCAGGTGTTTGTGAGGAGAATACGATAATGTAAAGTTTATGCTGGACAGATGACGGACAGAAAGTGATCAGTAAAGCTCCCCTTGAGCTTTGCTCAGGTGAGCTAAAAACATTTATCTCTTGGTTCAGAAGGTCCCTTTATTGTATTTTATTTTTATTAAGGTTTAATGTCACTTTATCAGCCAAGGTCACATCGTGTCGGCAACAGTTTTACGGGTGGAGGAAGCCAGAGTACCCGGAGAAAACCACAAAGCAACGACGAGCAACTGCCAGCTCCACAACATTGTAACTCCGCACTGCAGTACAGGCAGGGTTAGATTGGTTGAAGACATGTGCTCCATCGACATGCAGTTTGCCTTAGTACATGGCGTCATCGTGCCCCCATGTGGACAATCGGGGTTAAGTGCCTTGCCCAAGGACACAACGTAGGAGTCCGAATTGATCGCTCAGACAGTCACCCATCCAAGGACTAACTGGGCTTGATGTTTCTGAACTTCGATGATCTGACGAGAACCGGTTACCAGAAGGTTCCTTTAAAGGTGGCCCTGGTGGACTACCCCCATTTAGAAACAATTAACTCACACCATATTCAGTGTACCTGCACCTGCATTAGTAGTCAATTTAAGGAGTTTCCAGGCCCCTCCTGGTATACACTCAAAGGTTTTCAGTGAGCTTGAGGTGAGAAATTCACAAATTTTCAAGAAGTTTTGCGGAGAAAATAAAGTAGACTTCCCAGGGTTCTCAAGAAGCAAATTGGTGGCGAGTGATGTCGAGTAATTGAAACTGCAATTAACCTTTTAGATGACAATTTAGGGGCTTTAGAGGTGAGTGATCATCACTCGCCACTTTAGATATTTTGGCAAGTAATAGGAGAGTGCGAGTGATCACTCACCATTCGTTGTGAGCCCAGCTTCAAAGAACTAACTAGTTTTATTTATTGGTGTTTGAGGTCATTTTCTGTATCGATGGCTATATCATGACTGCAACATGGGGTTGATGTAAAATTTAGTTCTTCATTTATGCTAATGTTGCCCACTTCAGAGGACTTTCACCCCAGGCACTGGGTCTGGGTCCTATTTTACCAGTAAAGCAGAACTTGTTTTCTACAGGAAACAAGTACTGCTCAACTTCTCATGGGCTCCCACAGTGAAATTCACAGTTACATGACAAAGTAAATTCATTAAAAATTGAAGGTTTGTGTACCAATTTTAGTTTGAATTTTAAGGGCTTTTTGATGACTATCAAGGACCTGAATCACAAATTTTCAGGAAATAAATGTGTATCTGTAATCCTAAATACATACAGCACATACACATTTCCATTTTATTAGGCCATACAAAGTTGATTGTCTGTTTCTCAGGCCATTTTTTTCCAAAAAAGCATGCGGGCGGGCGTTTTTTTTTTTTCTTTTTATTTTCTCCCTGAGAGGTTGTTTGTGGTAATTTGACGGCCACCCAAACACCTGGTGGACCACGCAAAATTTCGCAAATATATTGGTTATTCACCATAGGGGTGTTGGGTCGTAAATGAAGTGGGGCTTGAATGTTTGTTTTTTCAGTGAAACGTGAAAATTATAACACAGTACGAAAGTCACAAAATGCCTCGTGGGTGAAACGTCTCGGGTTGAAACGTCTCTGGGACAAATCAAATGTCGAAGTGCCAACTTTCAGAGATTTATTTTACAACAAAAAAAAATCCTTTCACAACCTGCCTGATAAAATCGTGAATCGCAATTTTTCCCCATTATATTCAAAATTATCACAACCCATTTGAACGGGCAGTTCATCCATAAATCATATTTTTTTGAAATCTGAAAATGAAATACAAAACGAATGTTTGCGTGTTTTTATTAACCATTTCGACCGCATACACCTGCCTATATGCGATTTATTTTCAACTATGACTGTTACTTTTATATCAAGCAACGGTTACTATCAGTTAACCAATTATCTTGCATCTCGAATGCATTTATTTAAATTAACTGGGAAACTCATAACGGTTTCAAATAACAGTACACAAATTCCCAATGACGGCCATTCACAATAAAAATGTTGCTAAAAATAAATGCCAGCAGACTGTGTTCCATTCAACATAGCACCTGACTTTGCAGACTTTCTGAGGGTTGGTGCGAATCAAACGTGGTGCGAATCGACCATTCCCTTTTGTGACCGTTTGTTGTCAGACTGAAAGACACCTTCCTTCTTGCTGTCATTATGACTTACCTTTTACAGAATAAAACACTTTCTGTCGTGAATATTGCTAAAACCCACCCACTTTATTAAAGTATGATGTAGAAAAAGCATGAAGTGTGTTAATTTAAAATTTGCGAACGCATCCATATCAATTTACCGAAATGAGCACAATATCTCAAATTTTTTTTAAAGGTTTTTTGGTGTCATAAAAAGGTTGCATGTGCACCAAAAATGACCATGCGCACGGGCCTGAGAAACAGAGGTTCTTTTTTTATGGCCTTATTGCCACTTTTCCAATATGAAAAACAAGTGTTATAAAATTCTGACTTTTAAGCATTTGTACTCAAGTTGACATGTTCTTGCACACCTACACACAGCTGAAGAACCATCACAGGTATCAGACACAGCTTGAACAGTAGTTACATCGCAACTGGTCACGGCGTACCAAACTTGCCGATAGAGTTAACAAGAGCACCGCCTAGCAAGACATTATACGCTCGTTTTGTATTTTTGAAGGGTTGGGGTAAGGATGGGGGCGAGGGTGAAAATTGTTTGGACCAACCCCATATTCAAACTTGACCTGTATTTTGTTGTGATTAAACAACAAACCAAGTTTGGAACCAATCGGAAAACAAATAATAAAAGTTATCATCCAGAAACCAAATATTTGATGCCTTCTATGTCCAACAAGGGCCATAATTCAGGTAACTTCGAAGTTCGAACTGACCCCATATTCGAACTTGACCTGTCTTTCATTTTGATTAAACCACATACCAAGTTTAGGAGTCAATCGAAAAAAAATACTAAAGTTATCATCTGGAAACCAAATGTTGACGAACGGACAGACCGACGGATGGACAAATAGACAGACAGACAAACAGACTGATTCCATAATTCGACGTTTTTTCAACAGACGTATAAAAAATCAGTCAGGCCATACTAAAGTTATAATCCGGAAAACACAAAATGCACAAATTCAAGAGGAATAACTCTGGAAAGGTACATGGATTTTGGCCGAAAGTGAACTTGAGCTGAGCTTTGTTGTCATAAACAAAATCTGAGAATTTGAAACAAATTAGTCAAGGCAAACTATAGTTATCATCCGGAAACCACATAATTCACAAATTTGCAATCATTTAAGGGGAATAACTATGGAACGGTACATGCAATTATGGCCAAAGGTGAACTTGAGCTGTGCTTTGTGGTCAAAAACAAAATCTGAGAATTTGAAAAAAATCGGTCAAGGCAAACTAAAGTTATTGTCCGGAAACGAGAAGTTGGGCTAAATTCCCATAAATAAAGGGCCATAACTCTACTGCAAATGGGCGGCTAGAAACGGAAACGGAAATCGAACCCATCCTGTATTTTGTCATACTAAATCCACATGCCAAATTTAACTCAGCTCAAACCATTACAACCAAAGTTATCGCCCGGAAACAAAATGTGTCCATGGACGCACAGACAGACAGACGGGTGGAGAGACCATTCACATAATACGTCTCGTTTTTCAAATGGGCGTATAAAAACAACATCTGAAAAATTTGGTGTCAATCCGTCAAGGCGTTCGGCTTTAATATGAACGGAAACCAAGTTTTTTTCAAAAATTGTGTTTTCAAAGGGCCATAACTCTGCAGTGGATGGACTGAGAAACACCAATATCGAACCTGACCTGTATTTTATTTCTATAAACAACATCTGAACGTTTGATGTCGATCCGTCAAGGCGTTCGACTTTAAATGAAGGGAAACCAATTTTTTTCGAAAGATTGTTTTCAAAGAGCCATAACTCTGCAGCAGATGGACTGAGAAACACCAATATCAAACTTGACCTGTATTTCATTGCTAAAAACAACATCTGAAAAATTTGGTATCAATCCGTTCAGCTTTAAATGAACGGAAACCAATTTTTTTAGAAAAATTGTGTTTTCAAAGGGCCATATCTCTGCAGCAGATGGACTGAGAAACACCAATATAGATAGAACTTGACCTGTATTTTATTGCTAAAAACGACTTCTGAAAGTTTGATGTCGATCCGTCAAGGCATTCGACTTTAAATGAACGGAAACCAAATTGTTTATGGACAGACAGACAGACGGACAGACAGACAGACGGACAGACAGATGGACAGATAGATGGACAGACAGACAGATGGACAGACGGACAGACAGACTGATAACATAATACGACCGTTTTTATAAATGGGCGTATAAAAAACAGTTATTAAGCCATTGTGTGTTCACCATTTTTTAAACTTGTAAATAGTTTCTTACAAATTGCCATAAAATATAACTTATGAGTACAGATTTCCAAAATCAAATTTGACACCATGGTACACAGTCGATGGCTATCTTTGAAGTTGCGCCACTCAAAACTCTGTTTTGAAACTTTTTCAGTCCTTTTTTTAAAAAGATGATCATCTGGCATTTGATGGATTATATTCATGTAAACCATGTAAAACAAAAATTATAAATATAAGTACGCTGTCAACTGATAAAATCAAACATGGGATTGGAAATAAACATAGCAAAGAATGACTATTTGCTACTGTGCGACAATGCCCGTAAAATTTTGACCGGATTTTCAGAACCTCAAGGACCAACTTGACAAAACAAAATTTTTCATAATTTTCCAGTCCTGGTATTTAAAACCACCAAATTCCATTACTTTCAAGATTCCAAGGCCTGAAGCACTCAATATTTCCCATTTAAATGATGTATCACACAAAAATCTGTAATCTAATGCACGATTCTCTCATTCTATTAGGCAGACATTCTATCTGGTAGGAAAGATCCATTCTGGCAATATTCAGCTTGCTATGAAGAGAGGTGAAAATTGAAATGAATCTCGGATATCACATTTCTCAAGTGTTTCTTCAGGAAGGATCTTAATCTAATATTTAAGGACTTCTCAAGTCTCTGACAATGGTTTTTTAAATTTAATTCAAGTATCTGCAGTTCAAACCATTTTAGATTTTGTATTAATACGAGAGAACTCAGTTAATTGTATAGCAACTTTGTCAGTGAATAATATTCAATTAACTGTGTGTGGCATTATTTTTCGACATCAAAATTTGTTCATATGTCTTTGCTTTGTTACAATTTATGGGAGAGTGTCTGCAGGCACTCTCCCATAAATTGTAACAAGGCAAATCCATGCTGACTAATATTTTCAGTCCAATGATAATTCGAAGCACACCAACAGAATATTAAGCCTTGAAGTTGCGGTACCTGCACATCAGAAATTCAGAATGAAGCCCAAATATAGGCTTCCAGCATTCTACCATATACTTGGAGTATACAATTAACAGGAATTTGATACTTTTCCCATCTTTTAGTAATAATTTGAGCATTTATTTTATTACATCATGTTTGGCAAAGTAATTCTTTAACACATTACAAGATTTTTAATTCAATTAAATGGTAGACTGCCAAATTATTTTTCGTCATCAAAATTTGTTCACATAACTTTGCCTTGTTACAATTTATGGATGAGCACCCACAGGCACTCGCCAAGAGATTGTAACAAGGCAAATCTACACAGATCAAGTGTCAGGATTTCACGGTAACGATCGTTACCGGTAGCGTGTCGGTACCGTGGTCACAAAATGACGGAACCGAAATATCGTTACCCACTCAATCTGTCACTAAAGACATTGAAACTTTGATGTTGAAAGAAATGCTCATAAGAGCTGCTCGTTGGAGAACAATCATCACTGTGACAGAAACGAAATGCTGTTTACATCGAATACAGAAACAAGTTGAAGTGGAAAAAACACGTGTGTACCGTTTGCACACGTCAGACATTTCAATCAATAACATTCTCGGAATGAGTAAAGTGCGGGACCCTTTTGCTGAAGTGAATGTGATTGGCTCATTCTGTAAACATCTTGACGTTTTTTTTTGTCAGTAACATTATCACAAGTAATTTCATTGTGTGTCTGAGAATTGTTTTAAGTATGATAAAATAACAAGCGCCTGTGTTCAATATATGTCGAAAACTGAAAAGCAGTTTTTCGGACAAAGGTATCAGGCCAATTCCATCGTGACGGACGGGACAAAAGATAAAAAAACAAATTTTAACATTAACATATTTCTAATGTGTCAGTGGAACAGCTTATGTATACTACTATTTCTCAAAGATTACAACTGCTAGAATTAAGAAATACCAAGTTAAACTTACTGGAACAGGGAATATTTTTGTGCTGATCAATCAAACACAGCGTGACGGACGGGACAGGATAAATGTACTTTTTGACGGTACCTTCAGATGTTTGAACAATTCTATCTCATGAAGCCTGGTACAGTAAAGATGTTTTATGTGCTTTTGACTGAGATATGTCTTGCTGTATACCCCTTATTTTCATTGCATTTGCTCAAACCATATATTGGTTAACTAAGTTAAAGTAGTGTGACGGACAGGACAGAGAATTGTGACGGACGGGACATTATCTAAAAAAAAACATACTTTTGACACTCCATGTTTTATAAAAATGACTTATAGTTGTTTCCTTGTGTTTTTAATTAATTCAGATGATTTTTTAAAGTAATTTTATGGAGGAGCATTAACCTCATTAAAAAACTACAGTTATCTGTTTGAGTATGCCTACTATTATATGATCTCCACATAGCTATAAGACAGTTGCAATTTCACATTCAGCTATTTATTGCAAATAAATTTCGAAATAAAAAAAGAGTGCTAATTTTTTACATTTAGCAATTTATTCCAAATAGATTTGATAATAAAACTATGTGAAATAATTTGCTATAATTAACAGGATAATCTTAGTATTCTTAATTTGATTTTAACCCTTTTCTAATTTTTAACTGTGTTTTCGTTGAATTCATACTGTTCTCAATTAAGTATCGAAAAGATTGCCAGCTAAAATGAATTTTTTAGTGACTAAGTTCCAACTGACATGAGATGCTAATAGAAATTTTTTTTGGCTGTATAAATATAATATAATGGCTTAATTAGGCACTTTCTTTATTGGATAAGGGCTATTTGATGTTTAACCCCTGCAATCTGATGACAAAACGCCTGACTTGTCATCCATGGTTATCCCCCCTGTGTTGTCAGAAATTCAGCAATTTAGATTTTGGTTGACAGAGCTCCAATTGAGCTCTGTCAACCAAATTCTAAATTGCTGAGTTTCTGACAACACAGGGGGCAGATATTATCCATGGATGACAGGGAGGTGTGGTGGGCTTAGAGTGGGGGAGGTGTCGAGTATTCTTGACATCAGAGTGCAGGGGGTTAACTGCATGCACTCTGATTATCAAAGCCCCAGATTTGTTATTCATTGCTATCGCCCCTTGTGTTGTCAGAACTTTAGCAATTTAGATTTTGGTTGACTGAGCTCCATTTGAGCTGTCAACTAAATTCTAAATTGCTGAATTTCTGACAACACAAGGGGAGATAACCATGAATGACAAATCAGGAATGCCAAATATTTTCAACATCAGAGTGCAGGGAGCTAATACCAAATAGAATATTGTGGATTTAAAAAATATTTTGTCATTTAATTTCACTGCATTTCATTTTGTGACGGATGGGACAAATTTGCGTGACGGACGGGACAAAGTTGCTTCATGCTTAAAGATGTGAAGGGCTCATGATATTATCTATTTTTATTTTGTTCCTACATTGAGAAACAATAGTGAAGATAATAAAATGAAAGATGTATGGAAAGTTTATAACATAAAACTGTGCAAAAACTGAATGTGCTTAAATTGTAACGGACGGGACATTGCTCGGCCAGGTATTGTCAGTGCTATTTTTACCTCTATTTCTTTCATGGCTTTGTATATAACAGTGGAAATAAATATAGCAGAAACTTCTTGTTTAGGAGGAAAATAAATACTTATCTGAAACAGCTAATTATATTTTAATTACTGTTGGTGGAACCTAGTTTAAATTTTGTGCACTTTATATGGCAAAAAACATGAAAATGTTGATGAATGTAACTTTAGACTGAAACAAGATGAGCACAAAATTTAAAAAGTGTTATAAACTTCGACCATTCAGCTTCCAAATGATTTGTGTTAAGACTAGATATAATAAAGAGGATTTTTTTCAAAAAGTGAAACCTTTGCATGGAATTGGCCATCATGCACAGGTTTACTGTCGTTATAATATCTAAAACAATAAATATATATTAAAAAATCGACATCCCAATAACCTCTGTTTGGTATCTATCGTGCCGGGGGTAATTCCCTTCACTCCGGACTGTTAATATAGGAGGCCGAAACGTCTCGGGGCCAAAACGTCCCAATATCATTTCACATATAACTTACAAGTATATCAATGTATGCAGGCAGTTTTATCTAGGAAGGAAACGTGTCTGAAATCTAAAAAGCTACGAATGATATAAGGAAAAACTTCAAAAAGGTTCCCATAACTGCTCACATACGGTACCTAAATTTCGTTACCGGCGGGTTCCGTGTCTCTCAAACCATGCAAACGATTTTTCGGTTCCGTTGACGTCTGAAATCCTGATACTTGCAGATGCAATAATTTCACTTCAAAGATATGAAGCACATCCACAGAATATGGAGAGATTAGGCTGTGGTATATGCATTTTTAAAAGCCCAAATATGGGTTTCCAGCACTCTACCAGTTAAGAGGAGATTACTCTTACTTAAACAGATCAAATTTGTAATGAAGGTATGGTAATGGTTTGATGAATGATAGTCATAAGCATTTAACAGGGATATTCAATTAAGAGGGCATTACAGCACAATAAAATAATAAAATTGTTCAGCTGCATCAAAATATAAATTCAACAGAATTCATGAAGCAAACCTGACTGGTTCTGGGGCATGTATGATGGCCTCAATAATGTTTTCTCTTAATGACTGTCTATCCTGTTCATGGATATTGAATGGAACTGGATCACCAGGATTTTCGACCTCTTTCTCCATCCAGAACTGGGTAATCATATTCTTCATGTATATAACTCCTGTAAGAAATATTAGCATTACAGGTGGTGTGATCAAAATACTCAATTAAATCATCTGTAAGGATATTGATTTCCTGATGTTTTAGGTCACATATTTCTGAACAATGGCTAACAATTGTGACTGCAACATGGATATAAAGTCAAATTTGGTCAATCATTTATACCCATGTTGCCCATTTTAGAGGGCTTCCACTCCAGGCATTGGTGACAGGGTCCTATTTTACCAGTAAAACAGAGCTTATTTACCACAGTAAGCAAGCAATGCTTCAATTCCCAGGGTTCCCACGGAGGATTTGTAAGGATGGGAAACCACAATGGATTGAGATGTTATTGTCTGTGATTTTTGTTCCGGTTCACTTGTTCAACAACAGCTATGCCAGGCATTGCATAATACACCCACTCTCATCAGTTGCAGTTACAAGAGCCAAGTTTGAAAACATTAGCAAAGGGCCATAACTCTGGTGTAAATGGGTTGGCAGAGCTGAAATTCACTACCAACCTGTATTCCCACAAGGCGAAACTAGGAACCAAATTTGAAAACTCTAGGTTAAATCATACTCAAGTTATTGCTTGGAAAACAAAATGTTCATGGACGGTTGGATCCAGACAGACCAATAACATAATACGCCCTACCAGTATTTTCAATAGGCATATAAAACTGCGAGACTGCGATACTACTCCATGGTCAAGACAAGACTGCCACTGCTGCCTATATGATGTTTTAACCTTGTACAAAATATATTTTTCAGAACATAAATGAAATTCAAAATCAATATTGAGCTGGGTTAAATAACATTAGTTTCAAAATTAGTTTGTGTGAGAATGAAAAATATTCAAATATGTTAATGTTGTATTTATTATTCTTCTTAAAACGCCATGGACTATGATGAACACTGCATCAAAGGATCAAAATATTACTGGCTTCCTCAGTTTTTATGCCACACAAGTTCATAAATAAAACCAATCAAATGCCTCACTCGATAAAAGTACAGGGAATCCTCTGCTAAACTTATGCCACTAAGCAATGTGGTTGTTTTAGAGCTGACAAACGCAGAATGAGCATTAATGCTCTGTTTAAAGCCTGACATCAAGTTGTTTTGTGTAAATCGACATACGCAACTGACAAACGATCATATTGTTCAATAAATGTGAATGCATCAAACCATTTACCCATAAAAATCCAGATATTTGACACCCTGCTTTGAAAAACATTCAAATGAAATTCGATCAAACGTTTATGGTTACAAGTCAACACCATTCCAGGTCAAGTCATATTAAGTTATGGAATGTGGATATTTTCAAGTGTCCATGTCTGTTAAAACATGTGAATATGAAACACTCATTTGTGATTTAAATGAGCAGATCAGTCCATCGACCTTCTGTTAGTTTTGTTGGCCCTAGTCAACACTTACAAATTCATTTGAAGAGAGCTGTTCTTATTACCGTTTACCAATTATTGGGAATCACAAACCGTTTTCTCCAACAGCATCCAGTGTAACTGGATACCCAAACATATCGTGACCAGAGTATCAAGATATGTATCATATTGTCTCCCAAGGAATTTTTGATGGGGAACTCCAATTTCACACCCAATGCAAGCCAAGACCACTTTAGGAATGGCAAGGCGACTTCTTTGCTCTAGTTGCCCTCTCGGCTGACCCCTGTTCTTCAGTACAGGTCTTCATCATTTGAGTTTTTTTCACACAAGTTGTCCCTTACACACTGGATTTAATCCAAGTAGATTGGGAAAGGGGCCCTTTTCTTGGTTTTGGGAAAATCATTGAGTTGTTTATTTAACATAAACTCATCAGGAAGATTTTTCCAGAGAGAATACAGGTTAAAATGGGTATCACTTTATTAGAAATAAGTATCAGAAGAGCACAGTGCTGATGTAACCTGATTATGCTGTGTAAGTCTGGAATAACAGTGTTTTATAACAGAAATTAGGAATTTTATAGCATGTACCCCATTTGAAAAGAAGCCTTATTTTGGCCCCCAAAAAGGGCCTAGATTAAACCCTGCTCACACAATAGCAGAGGTTTACTGGGTATGTCTAGAGGGTCACTTGACCCCCTCCAAAAAATTGAGAAGGATCAGAAACGTTTTCCCCTTCACCTTTGTTCAATATGCTTTAAGTTTAATACATGTGGGCATCTGTGGTTTATTAGAATTGTTGCACATTTATACAAAAATGGGATGATGAAAGACTGGGAAAATGGGATTGTGTCATTAAGTGAATATTTAGAACACCTGCAGTTGGGGGTGGGGGGTGGGGTGGGGTGGGGGGGGGGGGGCTAAGGGTGCCCACCTGACAAGGTAGTCTAAATATCATACCAGGGACTTGATTTGAATAAGCTGCATACGCCCCTCCTAAGAAAAGCATATACCAACTAGATGAAGCAGCTGTGCCCACACAATATACAAGATTCACCTTCTATTTTCAGTTCCTGCACTATTACGACGCAAAATTGAGATAAACGCATAAAAAACACATTTTTTTTATCTTTGTTTGGACATTTTCAAAGTCCCAAACAAAATATTTTCAGCATAGAATTTTTTTTTCTTCTTAAAATTGACCAAAATGCATAAAAAACCAAAAAATCCATTTTCCGGATTTTGGTCCAAAATTTTTTAAGTCCAACCAGGACCCAAAATTTTCAGTGTAAAAAAAAAATAAAATTTTGTCTTAATATTGACCAAAACGTATAAAAAAAAAAAACAAATGAAAGTGTCAATGACACTGTAACTCAACTTGTTAAGACATGTACATGTATAGTACGTGACACAGCAATGACAAACATCTAGGTAATGACCTGATAACAAAGGTACATATAAAGTATTGTAACGGAATGTACATAAATACTGACTGTAGCCTGTTACAAATGTATAGGTAAAGTATTGTAAAGGTGGGTGACAGTCTGATGATGCTAAACTAGGAAAGAAATCTTTGAGTAACAGAGTTATTTGTTCTCATGGCACAGTGATAACAAAGGCACCCCAAAACACACTCGTTCCTGTCCCAAGGTGAAAACAAAGGTACCCAAGAAGTTTCGTGAAGATCAGTTGATAAATACAGCCTCTAGCCGGAGCCGTACTGACATGTGTACTTACTGTGTATAAGTAGCTCTGAAAAAATCAAAGTTCATCTAATTTGCAAAATTTCTGCACGAGAAAAAAAACCATATTATATGTGATGTATCCCATGGTACTAAACATTCACACAAAAAAATTTGTCAAATCAGCGCTTTCATATGGAAGTTCTGCACAAAAATCTGATTGCATCTAATTTTGTACAAAATGGTTGCCAGCGGCAAACTTGAAATTTGGATCGGACCCAAAAACATTCGTTCTCGTCCCACGGTCATAACAAAGGTACCCAAGAAGTTTCGTAAAGATCGGTTCATAAATACGGCCTCCAGTCCGAGACGTATTGAATTGTGGACGGACAGACAGACGACTGGCCATGGCATAAGCTCAAATTTGGCTTCGCCAAAGTTGAGCTAAAAATGGAGGTGCAAAAGGCAATATATTTTTTTCTTACAGACAGCATCCAAGGGACAGAGAATGAGGGGTGTGGGGAGATTTTGAGGGGTAAACACCACAACTACCCTGTATTAATGGAAATATATTTTTTCTTACATGTCACTGGACAGCACCCCAGGGGGAGAGAATGAGAGATGTGGGTGATTTTTTTGGAATGATTTTACTGTAACTTGGTAACTTTGGTTGACATACGTTAACTGGTAGGGCACATCAACCCAGGTCTTAATTCTTTATTACAGTCTACACCTCAAATTATTCTTATTGAAAACATAGTATACAGGGAACAGAAATTAACATATTCTCAGTTATTACAATTCTTAATTCTTTCAAAGAAAACCCAACATTATCCTTTTCCTTCAAACACAACACACAGTCAAGTTATGCTAGCGTCATTGACACTTTCATTGTCATCAGCCATAATGATAGTAATGGTTGAAGATAATTCCATGCAGGGGTCAGCCGAGTGGGCGACTTGGGCGAAGAAGTCGCCTTGTCATTCCTCAAGTCTCCTTGGCTTGCATTGGGGGCGAAATTCAAGTCGCCCTCCAAAGCTTCCTTGGGAGACATGGCAATTTACTGTATTTTCTTATGTTTTATTTTTTAAAAACACCCGCTTCTGCATTCGCTAAAAAAGTAAACACGGCTAAAGTCCGTCACACGGTTATGAAAATAGCCTAAACTAGCCCAATTTTATATTTCTGAAAAGAATTGTAATGGCGTAGTCGTTTGAACAATTCGTCCCAACTGATAACAACCAGCACAAAATGGCTATTTAAAAACAAAGTGCCAGCCAAAACAACGAATCACATAAGACACGCATCGAGTTAATTAGAATTTATTAAAGTTAACCACCGTTTCAAAACAAACAAAAAATGTATTGGAGACAGTTCGTCCATATCGAAATTGCTTGCGGTTACGCTCTGTTCCACTGAAAAATTGGTTGCATTGAAATTCGCCCCGCAATTTGCATTGAATGTTTTTCTTTGAAAACTTGTGAAGTTGTGTTGGAAGGGGGTTAAATGTAATAAGGCTACAATAGAAATCACAGGTATTTGGATGGATAAGAATGGCAGACCTTCAAAGCACCAATCGCACGTGTCAGTGGAAGATGGTTGGCAGAAATTGTCAGTTTTCTGAACAGTGTATTATTACCAGCGCAGCCGGGAAGGGAGACAACTGAAATAAATTAACTCAAATTGTTAATAACGGTTAATTTACGAAGGATATCGAAAACTTCTTTAATTACGCTTTTCAACTCAGTTAGGGCACTCAGAAACCATGAATGACCCAGCTTCTTATATGAACTTGAAATTCATTTTAAACACTTTAAATATTTTTTTAAAAAGAATATACTTTCTATTACAGAGAAGAACACTCTCATCATGGGTCATACTAAATTTCAAATCCACTGCGTTGAGGCAAATACAAAATCAACTGCATGGTAACCTTAGTCATCACTGTTAGGCAAAGAGTTAGGGGGTATTCAGAAACCATGAACGACACAGTTTTTTTTTTTTTTTGGGGGGGGGGGGGGGGGGGATTTTAACCTACATTCTGTTATATACCATCTGACTTAGTTTTGTGTGTGTATGTATGTTTGTATAACTTTTATTTATTTTTTTCTCCACAATTGTGTCCTCTATGTTCATTTATTTTGTCACGATGTCATATACGTTTTATGTTTTTTTTTCTGATTTCTCCTTCATGTCCACTGACTTCTCCCTCCTGGGTACTGACTTCTCCCTAAAGTCTCTGAAGGGAGAAGTCACTTCTCCCTAAAATCAGCTGCCAGGCTGACCCCTGATTCCATGAACCTTTATAGGAAGACACACCACATTTTCCATCAGGTGTCTTGAACCTACTTAAGCATCTTAGGCTATAGACATACCTTATATGAAGTCATGCATAGATTTTTGGTTTTGTAGAGACTTGGCCTTTTGGTATTTTTTTAACTGACATTTCGTATTGACAGATGCTTTCACATTCAAAAAGTCATTTCAAATATGCCAACGTTCCATTAGCCACTTTGTCTCTGGAGATGTTACTTGTCCAATCAGAAGCATTTCAAAAATGCATTCTTCAAGAACAATAGAACGCATCATCGATGATTCCTGCAAACATGAACATTACTTATATTTTTGTTTCTGAAAAAGAGTAACATCCCTTGGAACAAGAAACAATCAAGTCGCATTTTGCCTGCAGTGAGTGACGAACGTATCGCTAAACTTTGTAAACCCAATGCCAACAGCAATGAGAGACGACCAGTTGGGTTGAATCTATATTCTCATCAGAGTTGGCGCATTTAAATAAAAATTTACAAATATTCTGGAATATTTTCAAAACTTGGAAATGAGCTGAACAAGATGGAATGCATATTTACTGTTGAAATACAGTAGTTAGCCCTTGTTTATGACAGTTAGAACTAGTCTATGGAGAGGAAACATATATCCCACTGTCAGCGACTGTGTTTTGACTGCTGGAATGAGCCGAAGGTAAGTTAAATGTTCCTAAATTAGTTTTGTAAGTTTATATAATTTTCAGCTAATATGGATAAAATTATATTAAAGTGAACAAAACTTTTAAACCACATATATGATAATCTTTCAATGAACCCATCAAAAATACTAAATCAACTCTGAGAACAACGATCAGTGATTTAAGTATCAAAATTATCAAACATTATTTTCAAGAAGTCATCTTCCTTCCAGCAATCCTGAAACAATGAGAAAACATGTTTCAATGATTCCTCTCTGTTTCCATCTATACCAAATGTATTCTGGAATTCTTCCCCTCATACAACGTCAAAGACTGAAATGGTAAACACAGGTAAATGTTTTAGTTATTAGTTATTTGTGTCCATTCTTTGTGTAGCCTTTGATACAAACTGCTGCCAATGTACTCTGTTTCTCTCATCTAAAGAAATCATGTGAGACAAAGTATCCTTTGGTGAATAATTTATGGTATAGAAATAAAAATCAAATAAATCAATTTAAATCACAAAAATCTGATTTAAATAAAAAAAATCACCAACCCTGATTCTCATCGTATACATTGGCAGCAGCACTGAAGAAATAGTCAGGAGTGTTCAAATGACGAAAAACAATGAAAGCGTGTTTCAGCTATTTGTTCACCAATAACATTTGAAAGTACACATCAGAAAACGTGTTTTTTTTTCATAAGGACAAAGTTTTTCATAACTTTCAAACAACACACATTGTTTGAGAAGCCCAAATATTTTGTCTGCAAGTCAATTGTGCTCCTTACAAAGTTCGACCCACAGCACTGAATTGAATTTTTTGAGTCATCTCATAGTTTGGACAACCCACATTTGCTTGCAGTTGTCCAGTAACCTGACACAACCTTAGTCACAGTACATAGATAGTGGACAGATTTTGAAGTGCATATCAAGTGGAAACTTCACTCCGATAACTCAAGTTCTTTGCACTGCACAAAAAACTTTTAAAATTTAGTAAAAAGGCTTCCGATCAATATTTGAAAGTATGTCACCTGAAAAATGCCTGTGGGCTTAAGATTTTTCATCGAACACATGCACACTGAGCAGCGAGAGGAAATGCCACTCTGGGTGTTTCTTGTCATATCAACCAATCCACTCCTCTTCTCTCTCAATTCAACAATCATAGTTTAGGCAGATTATTAACCCACAATAAGTACTGTCAGTGACAATGGTTAGCTCTCTCCAGTCTCCAAAAGAACTTTTAGCTCAGGTATGGCCGCATTCATCCCACAATTAAATACGCTGAGATAACCATCCAGTTTGAATTTCCTCAAGTCCCAAATACCCCCGCCCAAACTCTAAAAAATATTTTGCCATACAGAATTTGCACTTTTGAAGAGACTGCACTGAAAATCCATCGAAGTGCCCAAATTTAATGCAATGCAGAGTTGAAAAGAAACTCAGTGTGTGACCTTACTATTCTAACACACAACACTGTTGACATGATATCATGGCATCGATTAAAAAACAATCTTTTATACTCCACAGCATTTTTTTGCCATGGCAAAACATAATCATCTAAGCTTTTACCATGCCATTGCCGTTTATCATGGCTAATTTTGTGGGCTGTAATGCGATATATTTTGTGGATTTGGAAAATGTGATACATGTTATGGGTAAGATAACTAAGTTGAAGAATATTCGGATTTCAAGAGAAGAGGGGGAATGGCATGTGATTTTTGGATATGCCTGGAAAACTGTGGAGCAGAACTTTAGGAAAAGTGAATTATCTATTCAGTTGTCAAACAGACGCATTTTAACAGGAACTCAGCTGTCACGGTCTGTTGAAACTCCATATTTCGTTTGAAGACCACACCTGTCTTTATCTTTAATGTTCTCTCAAAACATTTTTTTCATCTGCTGATCTTTTGAGTTTTCTATGGTCGACTTCTTTTCACTCCCCATTTATAAGATGTTGATTGGGAAGCACTGAATTTGCAGTGTGATTTCTTAAAACACAGTGAATAGGTCACCTTTTCCTCCATCACGTCTAAGAGTCGAGTTCTGCATTATGTTTCTAAATAATCTGTGAAAAAATCACAGAATATGTGATTCAACATTAACTGGTTGAAGGTTAGATTATTTTTGGTGGTCTGAATTTATTCACAGTTTTATTACAAATTATTGGAGAGTGCCCACAAGCACTCTCTAATAATTTGGAATAGAACAAATTTATATGAACAAAATATTATTTGCACTTGACTGAATATGAAACAGGAGCAAGGAAAATGCTTACATTTGCTCTTGCACCCTCATTTTTTTTTTAAGGCCCTGATAATGGTTTCTCGCACTCAACCAGTTTAGAATCCAATCAAATTAACTTTGTGGGTGTGGTAGAGACTGTGTCTTTCAAATATGAATACAAGTGCAGTTTTTAAACGTGAACTGGAGCAGTCACTTCATTTTGTATGTTTTATATTGTACCGACTTGTCCTTTTCATTTTAAAAATATCAACTCGCATTTAAAACATTTTCCATGTGCAGCATTATTTTTAACAGTAACGATGAACTGTTGATTACTGCATCGTCTTTATTCCGATCCTCAGTAACTCCTTGGAAACGTCAATGAAAACATTCAAGTCTTGGGCAACAATTGAAAGGAAACACAGATCATCAAATTGTGACTTCCACAGATGTCTGTGGGAAAATATTGCTTCACTTTTCCACGACACCTGTACAGTACCACAGTAAAAAGGGACTTCATTTCCTGAGGTTCCCACAGGGAATCCCAATAACTGAATACTTCTGTTAATTGCATACTTTTCATTGACAAAGTGGTTATTCAATTACCAGGGTTTCACCATATTAGGAAGGGAGGTTTATCATTTGTTTCATTAACTCACCTGCTTGACGGATAGGCATATCCAGTTGATCTGACATCACAACTTGCAGAAGCACTGGAGCAAACCCTATTATCTTGTGAACCTACAAAGGAATAAAAAAAAAATTGGCATGAAAGCAACTGTATCAACAATCTGAGGTTCAATTAATTTTTCACGTGGATACATATTGGGCAAACAATCGTTTCTTCTACCTATACAGTAACTAATAAAGCCAAATAAAAAAAAATACATTCAGTTCTTGAGTGATCAGTTTTTCAATTCAATGACGTGGGAGGCCTTTAGAATTTGTTCACATGATCTTTCCTCATTATTTATGGGAGAGTGCCTACATATAGTATGCACTCTCCCATAAATTGTAACATGGCGAAATAATTTCACTTTCCACACATCCACAGAATATGATGCCCTTAACTTTTGAGAGTGTTCAACTGATTACCAAAAATGGTCGCTGACCGATTACCGGTTATTTGAGATCACAATCATCCAATTCTGATTGTAATACCGTGCACTACTAGACAAGTCGAGGCTCGAAAAAACAACATTAAACTTAACATTTTTACCACTTGCGCACACTTGGATAGTAAACATGGCTTTGAGAGCCATGTTTACCACCCAAGTGCGTGTGACTGGTAATTTTATTGCGATGCCAGTCAATGGATAGCAACCTTCGCTTTTCTAGTATGTACTGGCAATTGATGCAACTACGCTCAGTTGTAAGCTTTACTGTCGTTTAACTTGTATATCCCGTAAAGGGGTGTATAGAGATTAAGAATACACATTGTGGTTGTTTCTTAACTTTATTGAATGGTATCATTGACATCATTTTATATTAACAATTGCAGAAGATAATAAAATGCGGTTAATGAATCATCACAAAATGCTTGGCAACAATCGGCTGAACCGATGTTCCAGAGCCATTGCCATCTGATTGCCCACAGTCAGCCGATTGTGGTGGCCGGTTCCGATCATCGGTTAAATACTTGTTTTGATAATGCACCAACACTTCTGAAAAATGTGTAATTTGTTCTTCCAGTACTCAAATGGTTAATAAATAAATGTGATGCAAATGAGTTTTAACATTGCTGTTTAGTGATGAGCCGATAAGAAAAAAGTCCAGTCATCCAAATGCCAACGTTTTGGATACGAAATCGGCAGATTGTCAATTGTCAGATTGTCAATGCCGATGTCTGATGGTCAGTGTTTTATGTTTAACTGATGGTAATCGCCAGGCAACGCACCGTGTAAACCCCCAATCCAGACAACGATTTAGTGGTGTTTGTTGTCAATGTTGGGAGCTTTAATTAGCGATTTACTTATCGATGAGGAGCACATTTATTTTACTAATGGGTGCGGTCATCTTGCATACATAATATTTGATAAAAAGGAATCACAGCAGAATAAAACAAAACAAAACAACCATAAACCTGAACACTACGGTTATTTCTTTTGTGGAAGCTGTCGCTGAAATGCATCAAAGGTAACACAATGTCGCAAGCAATGTCGCTTTCGAATTTCTTTGATATCAAGTGGACACTCATCACTCGATTGAACATGGTTGTCTCTCAATTTCTGCCAGTGCTCAGCAAAATTTGAAGAGATCAAAAGAACTACGAATCACTCAAGAGTCATTTTAATAAAAAGTCTCACATCTGGATGATGAATTGAGGAAATCTCGCCATTTTTTTTACATTTGACCATCGGCGAGGACCGATCCCACATCCTGACTACAAATTGTCAAATGATGGGTGCTTATCGGCCGATGGCAGATTGTATACCGATTAATGGCCTCATTACTATCGCTCTTAGTATTTTTCAAGTTCATGTGTTTATACACTACATAGCAATTCTCCTCATTGGTCCTTATTCTTCCGTAATTACCGGCTCTCGAAATATAGTACAAACCTTCATAAATATTGCTGTGGAAAACCTCAAAATATCCCTTAGATGCAAAAAGATACAGGTTTTGGGACACTGGAATTTAAAATATTCCGACCACGGCCCGAACCATGGTTGGCCGGTGGTAGTGATGCTCTTGGTTGCCCCATTTTCCCAAATTAACTGGCCCCAACATTTTCACCCTAGCAGAAGACCTGTAATATCCTATCCAACCCCCCAATGCAGATTACACTGACAGCACCCCACCAGTACTGTGAATTGCTGTTTCATTGTCCGATATCACTGTCAGTTCATTTGTAAACAATCTAGTTACCCAATTCTAGTTTAAACACTGCCAACACAAAGTGGACAATAACAAATGACAAGAGGCCACAGGGGTCCTGAGGGCGCTCACCTGACATGGTAGTCTAAATATCAAACCAGGGACTTGACTTGAATAAGCTGCATACGCCCCTCCTAAGAAAAGCATATACCAACTAGATGAAGCGATTGTGCCCACATAATACACAGGATTTTCCTTCTATTTTCAGTTCCTGCACTTTTACGTCCCAAAATTGAGATAAACACATAAAAAACAGATTTTTTTCCCAAACAAAATACTTTTAGCCTAAATTTTTTTCCTCTTCTTAAAACGCATAAAAAACGCTAAACTAATTTCAGGATTTTGGTCCAAAATTTTCTAAGTCCCACTGGACCCCAAATTTTCAGGGGGGAAAAAAAATTTTTTTTTTGTCTTAAAATTGACAGAAACGCATAAAAAACCCAAAAAAAAATTTTTCGGATTTTGGTCCAAAATTTTCTAAGTCCCACCTGGACCCCAAATTTTCAGGGAAAAAAAAAAAAAAATTTTTTTGGACTTAAAACTGACAGAAAGGCATAAAAAACAAAAAAACAAAAAGTTTCCGGATTTTGACCCAAAATTTTCTAAGTCCAACCCGGACCCCTAATTTTCAGGGGAAATTGTTTTTTGTTTTTTTTTGTCTTAAAATTGACCAAAACGCAGAAAAAACAAAAAAAAAAATTTTTCGGATTTTGGTCCAAAATTTTCTAAGTCCCACCAGGACCCCAAATTTTCAGGGGGAAAAAAAAAAAAATTGTCTTAAAATTGACAGAAACGCATAAAAAACAAAAAAAAAAATTTCAGGATTCGGGTCCAAAATTTTGTAAGTCCCACCCGGACCCCAAATTTTCAGGGGAAAATTTTTTTTTTTTTCTCTCTTAAAATTTACCAAAATGCATAAAAAAAAACAAAAAAAAAAAATTTTTGATTTTGGTCCAAAATTTCTAAGTCCGCAACGGAACCCCAATTTTTCAGCCTAAATATGAACCTAGGGACTTGGCTTCAACAAACTTGAATCTCACCCCCCTAAGGATGCTGCATACCAAATATCAAAACATTCTTATTGCTACATCTGAAGATTTTTAAAAAATACTCCTCATACTGCACTAATTTAAACATTTGGGCTCCCATAGAGAGCCCAAATATCGACCCAGGCAATTGATTTCAATACACATGTGAAACAATCTTCTAAAGATGTGAAATGTGAAATTTAAAACCGATGGCAATTTTTTTTTACCATTCCATTCTGTTGGTCCTAAGGAAGCTTCACAACAAATAAGAATTCTCAGTGCAGTGTAGTTTTGGAGATATGGGCATTTTCATTTTTTTCTATTTTTAGCTCCTGTGGTACCCACGGGGCTATGGGGAAAAAAAAATCTGCATAAATTAGGTACTTATGACCCAATAAGCACTCACATAAAATTTGGTTCAAATCGGCCGCGCGGTTTGGAAAATAGAAATTTGGGGCGGGGTCAAAATTTTTGCCCCTCCTTTAACATAGTCAAATATAGCCCCTCCAACTTCTCTTGAACAAACTTTCAATATGAGCCGAAACCTAATTTGACAAAAAATCAAAATGCCCTTATATAACCCCTAATCACATGAAATTTCATTAATATGCGGCCAGTGGTTTGGGAGAAAAAGGCCCAAACACCACCTTCACGATGGACGACGGACGAAAAGTGATCAGAATAGCTCACCCAGACTTTCAGTCAGGTGAGCTAAAAATTAAATACACTCATCAGTTGATTGTTTTCACAGAGGATAACTTCAATCTGTTGTGCATGTTACTTATTTATGTAAACAATCTAAAAATAGTGTATGGCCATTTAATGAATGGACTTCTGGGACTGGTTATCATTTGTGAAACATTCTATTTTTCCATTCGGGATTTTCCGGCACTAGACGAGTGAATACAAATCTACTAAACTGAGTGAATTGCAGTGTTAAAAGCTTTTCGAAAACACAGCAGTTATGAAAGTATTTTCATTAGTTGATTTACGCCCCACAACGAAAGCAATCTGAATTACATGTACTGTGTACAAAACAGGACCTACTTTTGTGTTGACCTTTATATCCACATGGGTTTTGAATCGAAAATTTAAATTAGAACGTAAATCAGTAATTAAATCAAGTAAATAAATATATGTTATTTAATTGCCCACTGATATATTTTATTCAATTTCATCTTGAAACTAAATATAAATGGAGGTGGAATTTAAAATATACTATTAAAAAAAGTAGGGGATATTTGATAAAAGTGTGATATATGAAGAAATATATATTGCACTGTGACATCTGGTGAATGATTTCAGCGAATAGTTGGGTGTCTGACAAGCAAACATTCCACACAATCAGCTGTAGAAGACATGGACGGTCAGTCAGAGAATTTACCACATTCAGACCAAGATCTCAATACCTTGTAAATCATCCTCAGTTTGCAAGACAAGCGCGGATCCGATGTGGCATACTGTTACTCCTGACCAAACGTCCAATATCAGCTTGACTGATATTATTCCATTGTTCCAGCACTGCAGCGTGGAGTTCCTGGACATTGGTAGGGGGCTGTTGGCATTGTCGTAGGCACCTGCCAAGCGTATCCCAGATGTGCTCAATTGGTGAAAGGTCTGGACTTAGTGCTTGCCAAGGCAGTGTAGTGATGTTCTGCTCCTGGGGGAACTCTGTAGTGACACTGGGCCCTGTGTGCTCTTGCATTGTCATCTTGGAAAATGAATCGACGGCTGTGACATTGCACATATGGCACATGAGCTGCTAACATGCTGTCACGGTAGTACTGCCCTGTGACATGCCCTTGGACGACATGTTGTGCTGTTCTGCTTGTCATGGTTATTCCTCCCCACACCATAACTGATCCACCACCAAAACAACCACGCTGCCTAGCGGTTACATCATGGTATCGTTTATTCCACTGCCACCACACTCTGTTTCGCCTGTCGTGGAAGTCGAGAATGATCCTTGATTCATCGGAAAACATGATGTTACTCCGACGATTGTCCCAGTGCTGTTGTGCTCCACACCAATTACGCCTTGCTGCGATGTGGCGTTCAGTCAAACGTGGAATTATTAGAGGTCGTCGAGCATACAAATTCCATCTGTGTCGGCGATTTCGGATAGTCTGACCACTTACTCGCATATATGTCGCTTGATGCAGCTGCTGTCCAATTTCTAGGCACTTTGATGGTGGTTATGTAATGCTGTGGTTCAGATGAAACGATCCTGGTTAGCAGTTGTCGCCCTTGAACAACCTGACCGACGTCTGTCATCAACACTGCCTGTCCAATAGTAGCGTGACCACAACCTGCTAATCACCGATTGAGTAACGTTGAGAATTTGAGCCACTGCAGTCTGTCTGTTGCCAGCTTCCAACATGCCAACAGTGCGTAAATGCTCGTCACGTGTCAGTCCTCGCATACCACAAAAGTTACGTTTCGATCCAAAACTATTGATGAACTACTTTATACTAAGAAAAGAATGACGAGACCTCCAAAAAAGCCTGTCCAGTACAAATGAAAATTTCAAAATGTACCCCACACACATTAACGCGGCACTCATGCGAAAAACCTGCACAAAGTTTTTTTGGGCCGGTGACATTCATGATCCACACTAAACTTGGTAACATATTGATGTATCCAATCACGCATATCCAATACCATTTTCAAAAAATATCAACATCAGTTAGGATATCCCCCTACTTTTTTTTAATACCATAGTATGAGAGTAAGTCACCTATTTTTGCATTGATCAAAGACACTGTGCTGTTAACATGTTTCCGCTTACACCGTCTTTTTATTTTGATCCTCACAGTGACTCGCTCTTGAGGTCAACAAACATATCAACTTGACTGTACTGTAAAATTAACCCTATTCTATGTGTTTTTGAACATTCTGCTCCTTTTGTTTCTGACCTCTGACATCGACACTCACAATCGGCTGGATTCCAATATTGTTCAGGCCGGTAACCCTTCGCCTATAAAATTAGTATTGGTAAGCACATCAGTTATTAATGTTCTTAAATCTCACGACAAAACAACAGTCAAGCCTCCCCAAACAGCAACAATGGAAGGCCAATAGTTCCAAAACAAACTAAGCATACCAAATCATGTACATAAATGAATTTTGGAAGCCAGGATTTCTAACTAAGTGTAGCCGATTGGTGAAAGTATTCTGCACGCAGGACAGGTCATTTTTTGTTGTTTTGGCCACACTTGAACATTCAAATGACACTCTTGGCAGCTGTCATTGCTTATGCAACCCCAGAAATGGACACATATAATACTAATGAGGAAGTTTAGTAGTTTACCCTTTTTTGGTGTATCAAACTCGTCATATTTTACCAATTTGATACAGATCTCATGCAAAATGGCACAGGATTGTTGGGGGGGTATGATCACAGCAGATTCACAAAAGCCACATTGAACATTGAGGACTCTCTCATCATGCCTCCATACTTATTGTTCTGAACTGTGGGTGGCTTTGACCCTTCGTGAACTTCATAAAAGGTTAACAAACACAAGAAAAATGGCAGACCTTTTGAAATGTGGACATCCTAAATTAGTAAAATTACAATTGGTCTCGTGGTCCATTCCATGTAAGAAAGATAAAAAGATTTCTCAGAGTCTGCACTTGTAGGATTGCAGAATTTAAATATTCAATAAATTTAAGGTATTTTATTGTATAAAATCTGATCACTTACTTGTGCCATAGTAGACTTTCAGGCAGTGCTTTCTGCCACATGGTAATGGTTCCATGGCAAATATTAGTTTCCACAAAATCTATGTTTCATTCCAAACAAATTGATATATAATTACTTGTGCCATAGCAGACTTTCAGGCAGTGCTTTCTGCCACATGGTAATGGTTCCATGGCAAATATTAGTTTCCACAAAATCTATGTTTCATTCCAAACAAATTGATATATAATTTATTGGGGTTATTCTTTTCTGACCTTCTCTGGACTTTGGAGAAAATTACCTGAAATTTTACCAAATTTACATTTGAAGTCTCCTTAATGGTGTTGACACTATTAGTATTATTAGGCAAGTGAGAGTATACTGGCAGAGTTCTTTTCTAACAAAATGACAAATTATGGTTTGTTCACCGATTTTATTTTAATATGTTGAAGATGTGTGTTGAAAACAAGATCTTTTCCTGACAAACACTAAACAGTGCCCACAAGTCAATGAATTGCTGTGAGTAGAATATATTTTGAACAGTTTGAAAAATCGAGATAGGAACTCTGTGTCCTTTCTTGCGTAATACTATATGGTATTTATAAGGAGTCGAGGGGGGTGGGTATCCTTTACTAGGGGAATGAGACAACTCGCCCTGAGACAAGTCGACCCAAGTGAGACAACTTGCCCCAACATTTGAGACAACCCGCCCCAACTTTGGAGACAACTCACCCCACCTTTTGGGACAACTCGCACCACCATTTGAGACAACTCGACCCAACTTTTCAGACAACTCGACCCAACTTTTGGGACCCAACTTTTGGGACAACTCGGCCCCACCTTTTCCAGCTGAAATGGTTATTAAAAAATAACTGGAGACTGATTAACGAAACACGTTTTTATTCATCAATATCAAATGATATGGAATAGGTATGAAAATACGATTTTACAACAACATATTTACAAAAAAGAATAGCATTTCTTATGTTTTGATATATTACCTGTCAACCAGGGCTCAGCACATGCCTCCAAACAGCTTGGCCTCTAAATGTTCAGCTTTCACTGTCATCTCTACTATCTTGGATTCCTCTTGCAGCAATGGGACAATTTTAAAGTTACAGCGCAATGAAAATGGATATACAGGCGAGGAAAAAGAATGCCACGAGGAATAAGTAAAACTATTTACCTTCAATTTCGTTATTTGTCTGCACGGTTGATGAACAGTCGTCAGCCGCAATCACAATCCACCCAAAACACTCATTGATCAGATTGTTTGTTTAAACCCCAAAAAAATATTTCTGATGACTCTTTTCAGAGCTATTAATGAAATGTCATCAGCCACAATCACTGGTCAGATAGCTTGTTTAAACAAACACAGATTACAATTATTATTGTTGAATCATTAGGTTAGATGACTGGGTAATGAAAGGATAATTTTCTCCAGTCAGTGAATACGATTTTTGAGAAACTTCTGTGGTAAATTTAATATTCATGGAAAGGAAATATTATTCATTCATGTGTGTTTTTTGTAGTGGATTCAAAATTTGCATTTGAACAGATTTTCGTATTATTAAAGGTGAGTATATAAATTAATATTCCATAATTGTTTCTGGTTTTTTTTACTAAACAAGCCAAGACCAATACCGGGTCTGGACCTGCGTCGCTGCATGCAATTGAATCGGCAAACAGGAAGTGGCTGCACGGCAGATCTGAAAATTGCAAACACGATACAACTGATCATTATCAGGCTCCAGATTAAATATAAAATCAATCCCTTGCATAGAAGCCGAGAAAAGTTTGACAAAAAATTTCAATGTTCAGTGGGTACAGTAAAATTTCAAAGTACCGGCAAGCAGGAAGTGGCTGCATGGCAGATCTGAAAATTGCTTACACGATACAACTCATCATTATGAAGCTGCAGACCAAATATAAAATCAATCCCTTGCATAGAAGCCGAGAAAAGTTTGACGAAAAATTTCAATGTTCAGTGGGTACAGTGAAATTTCAAAGTATCGGCAAACAGGAAGTGGCTGCACGGCAGATCTGAAAATTGCTTACACGATACAACTCATCATTATGAAGCGGCAGACCAAACATAAAATCATTCCCTTTCATAGAAGCCAAGAAAAAGTGTTTCGGACGGACTGATGGACAGACTGACGGATGGACTGACGGACGGACCTGCTCTGCAGCTGGCGACGCAGGTAAAAATATAAAAGTAATAAAAATCAAGTTAGTAAAAAATTTTTGGGGGCAATTTGCCACCCCAACTCGCCCCAAAGCAGGGGCGCCTTGACCCGAAAATATATGTGGGGGAGGGAGGGAGAGGGGGGGGGGGACTTGACCCAAGCCGATTTGACCAGAAGCCGTTGTTGACAGTCATTAAAAATGTCGGAAAAATGTAAGTAAAATTTAATACTTTTGCATTAAAACATTTGGGGTGTCTTGTCTCAGTTAAAAAACTGAAGGAGAAAAGATATAAAAACTTTGGGGAGAGTTGTCTCATTCAAAAATTGGTCTGACATGTCTCGTTTGGGGCGACTTGTCCCAGGGCGAGTTGTCTGTTGGGCGAGTTCTCTATAGACCCTTTAGGCTTTACTAGTATGCTTATCTAATAACGAGCAAATATTAGTATTAAATCACTGCTTGTAACGAACCTGTGCAGGGACAAACTAAAAAGTGCAGTCCGTGTCTGCGTCGGAGAAAAGTGAATTAAATTGTCATTTTCTCATTTATTTGTTGTTTTTTTCTATGAAATTTGGAAAGTATACTCATGGGACGATACAAACTATATACAGTACGTCCAGAGTGTGTAGCGTCTCATCCACCTGGCAGGTGATTTTACCTAAATTTACTCCGTGGAACACTGTGACAGTGTCGACTTTCACACACCGCGTTTGCTGTGCGTAAAAGATTAGCTGCTCAAGTCCAAAGTGATAAACAGTAGCAACGGCTTATTCGTGCTGTTGATTGAAGTGGCTCGTTGTTTCACCGAGTACATATCTTTTAAATAAATCTTGTATATTTGAGTTTGATGAATTGATTTGAGGACTTATCCATTTAATAGCTTGTTATTTATTATTGAATATTGATCCTGTGCTCGATGACAATTAAATTAAAACCCACCTGGATAAATCTACTAAAAGAATAAAGGATGGCACAATGTTGAAAAGAAAAAAAAGATATTTAATTCGACCATCGACTGTAGGGCGCCCACCCCCTCCCTTTCCTCGGGCAGACTCTGATGCGACGATGTCAAGGTAGGTAACATGATAACATCAAATCGGGAATATATAAGATATTGCCGATGAATTTTTTTTAAAAACCTCCCACTGTTTTCTGGTTCCGTTGTAACTCAACCCAGACAATTTTCGCAGTGTTGGTCAGTCCCAAATGTCACATTATTGGGATCGAGTTGCGCCAATAGCAACAAAGCTCTCAAGGATATTCAACAGAAATAATTTTAGAGCCACTTTTCAGATTCGACGTTTGTTTTCATCAAATGTATTGTCTTAAAAATACATGCGGGCCTACACATCGACACAAACGTTGTTGTACATGTAGGTACCAGGAAATCTAAATAACTTGCTCATCATCTCCGTATTATTCTACTACCCTACTCATATAAACGTTGACACTCAGAAGCGAACTCGATGACAAGAGACGTGGGAATGGGGAGATGGTTGGAAGCACAGAAGTAACCTGGGTCTTCTCACATGAAACCGTGACAAATCAGCAGTCGTTCAAAGTGTTAGTAATAAAATAATATTGTCTTTACTGTATAGTACTAAAAAAATCGATAAATTCTACATAAAACTTAATACTTCAACGGTAATTTTGTTTCATCCACCCCCCCACCCTCCCCCACCTTGACACTAAAGTAAAAAAAATCCCCTGGACACCCATGCGTTTAATGTTTCAAATTCATATATACATGTTTTCATGTTCGACGTGCGTGAGCTCCTTAACACCCTTGAATGACAGAGTGATGTTGTTTGTCAAATTCTAGGCCAGGGCAGTCGGAAGCAAAAAGAAAGGCAGCCAAGACACAATGAACCACCCAACCAAGCGACAAGAAGAGGAAGGAAGACAAGCACCCACACTTTCAGAATTCCCAAGGAGAGTCAAAATAATTGGGCTTTTCCAAACCCAGTTTGGGAAACACTCTTGTTATTCTTTTTTTTTCCTCCCTGAATTTTGTCTGCTGAACTGCTCAAAAACAAGCTGTACGATTTTGACCAAATTTGGCACACTTATGTAATGTCATAAAATCTAGTGAAACGCGGTATCGTGAAAAAACGTACATGTATTTTCAAAATATTCTGCCAAAACCTTCAAAATTTCACCATTTTTCGAATGTCTCAAAATTGTTTACAGATATTTAGCTCAAATTTTCCACACATTTAGAACATAATATGATACACCACAATCACCACTCAAATCTTTCAACATTAACCCCCACTGGCCAAAAATGACATGAATATAGATTTTTTTCTTCAAAATTGACAAACTTCAAGGGCAAATTTCTCTAATAACAAGGTTGTTGTAATAATTATTTTGGTTTGGATAGATGCAATAACGATTGCGAAAGAAAGTTACGGTTTACTTTTTAATCTCAGATTTAACCCTCAAGCACAATGAAGGCGAGGATAAGAGTAACGTTTGAAAATGCCAAAATTAGCCAACTTTGGTTGCTTTTTCTATCATTTAGGAAAGGGTTAATTTCAAACACTTTTCATGTACGTATTCACAATTGACTACCTAGCATATTTGCTGTTGTAAGTTTGGTTGTAAAGTTTAACCCTATCCCACTCGGGTTGCATAAAAGTAGGTTCCGTCCAAAAAAACTCCAATTTTTTCAGAATTTGGTAAGTTTAGGTGGCGATTTAATCCATTTTTAATTGCTTGAGCTCTGAATGTTTTCTGAGGCTGCTTGCTGCAGTCAAAGTATGACAAATTTTGTTCTATATGTTATTATTAAAAGTTTAACCCTTTGAAGATTTGAGACTTCCCATAAGGGTACTGTTGGAATAATTGTTATTTTTGCCAACGTTTACATGCACTTTCTCAGCACTGGAGCCATATTGTCTCAAAACCTTTTCCATGAGAGGATTGGGCCTTCATCCAAGAACAATTTTGCTGTTATATATTTTATTCAAAGTTTTAACCTTCACTCAGTTTTCGGGCCTTGAATTTGAGTGTCCTAAAATTCTTCATAAAATTGGCTAATTTGGAGCTCATTTTTCTTCCATTTTCGAAAGTAATATCGAAAAATGATTTAAATGTTCGTATTTACAATTGCCGACCGAGCATATTTGCTGTTGTAAGTTTGGTTGTGAAGTTTAACCCTATGCTCGTTCTGTTTGCATAAAGATAGGTGAAGTCCAAAAAAACTATTGTTTTTCAGAATTTGGCAAGTTTAAGTGACGATTTACTCCATTCCTAATTGATTGAGCGCTGAATGTTTTCTTTGGCTGTATGCAGCAGTCATAGTATGACAACTTTTGTTTTATATGTCATTATTAAAAGTTTAACTGTTGGCAGATTCGAGACTGTCCATATGGGTACGGTCGGAATAATTGATGTTTTCATAAAATCACTGAATATTGATAAGCATGCAGTGGTAGTTTGGAATAGAATATTCGAAAATGATTTCGAAATTCGAATTCACAGTTCAATTCCAAGAATATTTTCTGTTATAAGGTTGCTGTAAAGTTTAACGCCATCCCTGTTTCAGATGCATAAAGATTGGTGCCGTCGAAAAAAACCTCTCATTTTTTCAGAATTCTGTAGGTTTAAGTGACAATTTACTCAATTCCTAATTCATTGAGCGCTTAATGTTTTCTATGCCTGCATGCAGCAAGTATAGCATGACAACTTCTGTTTTAAACGTTATTATCAAAAGTTTAACCCTTGGCATATTTAGGAGTTCCCATGTGGATATAGTTGGAATAATTGTTATGTTCGTAAAATCAATCCCTGATTATACTGGTAACTGTGCAGTGGCCTTTCGGTGGTGCTACATGAAGCCGCAAATAGTTAAGGTTGAAAAGCTCATCAAATAGACAGATATAATGCCTAACTCAGCCGGTGACAGGTAAATAATGAATGGAAAAGTCGTTGAATTGAGAATAAAGTAGGGACGAACCGTGCCCTCGGTTTCCACCTGATCCACGGTATTTCCAAGCAGTCTCGGCACTTGACAAAGATACTAAACTGTCGGGCAGGGACAGTAGAAAACATTCTGAGAATTTCAAGTTGCTGCCTTGCATGGTCGGGACATAATTGGAGTATATCCGACATTGTATCTGTTCAATTTGAATGTCAAATTAGCCAGATGACGACTTTTTCTCCACCGGATCGAGTTGTTAGTTTCTGCCGGGACGGTCTAAAATAAGCTAACTCAAAACTTTCTGTCCCATATAAATGTGCGAATATTTAAAGCTGAACAGTTCATCAAATAGACAGAAATAATGCCAAACTCGACCAGTGATAGGTAAATAGTGAATGGAAACGGCATTGCATTGGGAATAGAGTAGAGACGAATCGTCTCCGCGCTCCACGTTGTTCCCACGCGGTCACGCCACTCGATAAAGATACTGTCCTGTCGAGCAGGGATAGTAGAACAACTTCTGAAGATTTCGTGTATCTGCCTTCACTGGTCTGGACGCAGTGGGCATTTGAGCGACACTGCTGCCTATTGAATTTTAATGTCAAATTACCGCCTTTTCTCCATTATCCATGCGCGATTTCTGTCCACTTTTCATTTTTGGCAATTATATAACTGTTATCCAAGAACAATTTTGCTGTTATATGTTTTATTCCAAGTTTTAACCCTCACCCAATTGTCGTGCCTTGAATTGAAGTACCCTCAACTTGAACATGTTCAATCAAATAGCAAGATTCAAGATTAGTCCATGTCTCTTTTCAGACACTCAGTCTGTGATTGATGATCACACATTCACATTAAGAGCATAATATTATACACGACAATCACCCGACAAATATTTCAAAATTAACCCCTATTGGCCACAAATGATATGAATATATCATTTTATCTTCAAGATTTACTAACTTCAAGGACAAATTTCTCATAATTGCGAGGTTGTTGTAACAATTATTTTTGTATGCATAGATGCAACAATGCTTGCAGAAGAAGGTTACTGTTTCGTTTTTAATGTCATCTTTCACCCTCAAGCAAATGAGGGTAAGAGTACCATCCAAAAATGCCAAAATTAGCTAAATGTGGTAGCATCATCATTTTGGAACGGGTTAATTCTAAACACTTTGTTTTGCTATAGGTAGAGATGCCTAACGAACAAATCCTCTGCTGTAAGTTATGCTTTGGGGCTGAACACAATATAAGCTTTGGCCATGTAAAGAATAGTACTGTCAGAAAAAAAATTGATTTTCAGTGAATTTTGCAAACATCTGTACTCAAATTGCAAGGTTGTTGTAGCAATTATTTTGGTATGGATAGATTATTATTTATTTATTGTTGTTTAAGGTCACATACTTCTGCACAATGGCTAATCATGACCACAACATGGAGATAAAGTCAAGGTCAGTCAATCGTTTATACCCCATGTTGCCTATTTTAGAGGACTCGCACCCCAAGCATTAGAGACTGGGTCCTATTTTACCAGTGAAACAGAGCTTGATAGATGCAACAATGATTATAGAAGTTACTGTTTACTTTTTAATCTTAAGGTTGGCAGATTCACCAAGCAAAGTGAGGGCGTGAATAAGAGAACCGTGAGAGAACGCCAAAATTAGCCAACTTTGGATGCTTTTTGTCTATCAACTTAATTTCAAACACTTTGATTTGCAATATGTAGACTGCATTTTCACATTGGAAAGTTGGGAAAGCCCATAATTTATCCAACAAATTACAATTTTCTAGCTTATAAATGCTGATTTCCTCCCTTCTCCAATGAAGAGTGGTTAAAAATTGGCCAACATGATTGTAAAGACCCCTCCATCTTCTCTGTTCAGGCAGGGTGACTGCACACCTCACATGTTTTATTCTAGAAGAATGGCAATCATGAGATGGATGACAATCATATTAATTGGTGCTTAACGCCACATCTGCAGTGATATATTCTCAGTTGCTGTTATGTCATTGAGCATCAATAGTTAATCATAATTGTAGGCCTACATCCACAGTTCGTTGAAGAAGAAAAGTATTTACGGCAAGGGCAAATGAACAACGAGAAATCATAAAAGCTTCGGGGGGGGGGGGGGGGGGGGGGGGGGGGGAGGGCACCCCCTCACCAAGGGCTTCCAAATACCCCCCCTCCCACACACCAGAAAAACCCAAAACGAAGAAGAAAATAAAAAATAAAACCCTTGCTGGGCACTATAGAATCTTGACTACGTACATAACTCCCAATCATGAAATTGTGATGTCTGCAAAAACATTCTGAGGCGGAATATCCACCCATATGGTATACTCAGTTTCTGTGACAAAGTAAACACGAGGGGAAACAAACACAGTATGGTTCAGTGGAAGGGTTTTTGGAATTGGTTCGAAGCTCATTTGAAATTGATATGTTTCCTTTAATAAAACATAATCTGGACCGGTATGTGTGGGAAGTCCACTCTGGTGGTGTTTCTGCTCCAAAACCTTCTCCATGTACTGTGGGTGGATTTAAGACAGATAAGAGAACAAGAGGGCCCAGGGGGCCTGAAGGTGCTCACCTGACATGGTAGCCTAAATATCAACCTAGAGAACTGATTTCAACAAGTTGCATCTGCTCCTCCTAAGAAAAGCTTATACCAAATATCCAAAGATTCTGACCAGTGGATCACAAGCCCCTGCCAATGAGAGGGGGGGGGGGCACCCCTTTCTGTCTATGTGTTCGCCCCCATCCCGCAGCTGCATGACTCGGATGATGTTGTGCATCTTATTCTGTACCCTCCCCCCCCCCCTAGATGTTACTCTTGCCCCCTAACTTTGATGTTCAGGCTATGTGCTTGGGGTGGGGGCACAATTTTTCAGATATATATATATTCCTCTCTCTCTCGGACAAATTCATATAGGTATTTGTGATGAATAAAATTACCAATATTTTTGTGTACTTTTATTTTTTGACATCTTTTTCTTTGCAATGTTTCATTCTGTCATTGTTATTGTTTTGTTTTCGCAGACAGTCTGTCTGTTGGTGTCAATTGCTTGAATAAACCTTACACATCTTGATCGAAGATGATACTGGCCACCCACAGAACCTGGGAATAACATTTGTTATCTTTTGCTTCCAAAGCAAATCTAGTGGTGAAGAGGAGGGGGTGTGGTGTTTGGGGAGTTGGTAGTTCATTACCCATGATTCCCTCCTTGTACGAATACGGATTTAGGACTATGCGGAGTACACCCACCAAGATATTACTCTTGTCCCCCCTAACTCTGATGTTCTGGCTACGTGCTTGGTGTGTTGGGGGCACAATTTTTCAGATACACAAGAACATATATTCTGCCCCCCCCCCCCCCCCACCCACCCCCTCTCTCTCTCTCATGCAAATTCACAGGCACTTGAGATGAATAAAACAATTACCCATATTTTTGTGTACTTTTAACATTTTTTCTTTTCAATGTTTCATTCTGTCATTGTTATTGTTTTCGCAATCGGTATCAGTTGGTGTTAATTGCTTGAATAAATCTTACAAATCTTGATCGAAGATGATACTGGTCACCCACAAAACCTGAGAATAACATTTGTTATCTTTTGCTTCAAAAGCAAAGCTAGTGGTGGAAATGTGGAGGTGTGTGGGGGGGGGGGGGGGGGGGGGCAGGGAGGGGAGGGGGGGGGGGGCTGTGGTGTTTGGAGAGTTGGTAGTTCGTTGTTACCCATGATCCACCTCTCGTACGAATACAGATGTAAGTCTATGAGGAGACTAGACTCTAGTGTTCTGCAATGAGAAGGGCTTTCGTTCGAGGATTTTTACTAGTAGTGATAGAACCCCACGAGGCTGTGATTTTCTACTTGACTCCCCAATGCTGTAAAATTTATATCAGCGGTCTTCTTTCTAGTTTAGTTAGTTTGTTGTAGCATGTCCGTACAATTGGTATATTCTTGTAAATATTAATACGGTCTTTCGGTACATCCAGATTGATTCTGAGTTTTTAAATTGCCTCTTCGCCAGTTTTTGGCTCGTCGTCAAAACATTACGCTGCATGCACAGTTATTACCGAATTAATGCACACCGACTTGCAAACCGTGCAGTTACCGTTTAAGTTGTTATTCAAATCATAGAAATCGGGAAAGTCTTTTTATTTCCGATGATTCAAACCACGAGACGTCACACACAAAACACTGAAATGAACACAGTAGCAATTTCTTTGAGCCGTGTTTATTGCCAATCAACAACACTAATCTCTTTCACACAAAATCACTGATCAACACAGTGTTAGTTATCTCTGCTGTAACACTGTGTTTTGATGAAATGTAAACACTGCGTCCCGTGTTTCATATGGTATACACGTTCTGTATACCAAAAGAGAAGTTTGTACGATGTTATTTTACTATGTTACAAGACATTTTCTCTTTCAAACACACTAAAAAGTGTAGCTGACCCGGCGCCGTGTTAGCTAATTAATTGGTTCACGCTGTGTTGACACAGCAAGACGGGCTGATTATCCTGGTTCTTTTTATTATCAGGAGATTAGTGGGGTGTAGATTTGATTTGATAGATTTTCTTTCATTACTTTTTTCCATTTACATGGAGTAAAGTGCAAGAGTAAGAGTATAATAAGATTATGTTAAATGTCCGTGGTGAGTAGTTACACATTCACATTCTCCCCCCTCACCTCCCCTCTCTCTCTCATGCACCCTCCTAGTCTCACTCTGTTTCACAAATCGGTTGCAATGAATGAATGGGTGAAAGGTTTTAGCACACCGAAGGCGTGCAGGGACGATGTGGAATTTTAAAATCCCTTGCGACCCGGTTAACTTTATTTTATTTTACTTGCATCACATAGACCTAGCTTTACTATTGCCTCACATGAGGATCAAAGGGGTGACAGCACGGTTACTGTTTATGCCATTATCAATTTATGTTGTATCCAGTGGTCCTTGAGCTGAAATTTTACTCCACATGCTTTGTAGAGAATTGTACAAAATCGCCTGGTGGAAAATCTACCCACCACACACACACATTTAGTTGTAATCCACCCTCCACGGTCGGGTGTTACTGTAACATTATTCATATGTTAAACTGAACACAATGAAATAAGTGTTCTTTCCACTCGATGAGAATGTTTTCTTTTTTTAAAAAAACAATAACACTTGGGAAAATTTCAGCTCATGGACCATCGGTTCACACCTGATGGTCCATCAGCTGAAACTTTGCTAGTTGACTATGTGCTTCAACTACATTTTCCTGAAATTTGTTAATAATCGCGACACTTGACATCGTTTGTTAGGTAGGTCTCCATGCTTGAGACCTTCCCAGGAAATGATGTCAATGCTAGAATTATACATGTAAATGAGCAGGTGAAAAAAAATCTTGTGCTTATTTTGGTTGGTCTTATAACCCGATCGACACCTTTTACTTACTGTCGCAGGCGAATCCAACCACAAAACACTCAGAACGACATACCAACTAAATTTACATTTGCTTTTCATATATGTTTGTTATTTGTTCATGTTTGTGCTGTATCTCTATATCTTTGTACTATGCTATATCCTGGTGTCACTAAATACCGAATCTGACACAAAAAAAGATTAATTAAAGATACTTTCTACTTACTTTCTTATTATTCTGTGATCTAGAGAATATAAAAATTTTAAATGAAAAAATCAAGGTAAAAATTTTGCGAATTTTGGGGTCATTAGTGAGGTATCGTAAGTGAATGAGTTCCATTATCCAATTTATCGGGCAGGTTCAAATAGACTCTTTGATAAGCGAAGATGTGTAACTTGTTTTAAGGGCCTGTATAAGTAATGGAATTTTGTTTATTTTGAAATTCTCACCTCTCATATTCCTTAAATTCAGATTAAATATACACAAATTATACATAAAAATGAAGGTTGGGATGTATAGAACACGAAACCCATATGTAATCAACTCAATGAGTCGATTGTACGCACCACTGGTTCCTGGAAGTCTGCTACCGTATTCGCACCAGAACTGATAATAAAATAATATTTCACGAGAACTTGTGGCCAAATGTGTTTCATATATCCAAGAACAAAGCTAGGCATTCAAAACACTTTCGAATACAGCGTTAGGTCTGCATTTTGGAAAAGGACAACTATGTCTGCATTTTTTATTGAAGATGGTTTCCATGCTCGACAGACATGCACAAATCACTTGTTACCACGAATTTCCATAAAAAAACAAAATCGTAATTCTAAGAAATTTCAACAGGTATCATGATACCTTGCATTGAATATGGCAACTGTGCAATCTCTATCTAATAACAGTATACTGTATGAAGGCGATCTTTTTCATTATTTGATTTTAGATGGCGTTGTTTTTACATGCTTTTTCAGTCCGATGATATCGAACGGAAAACGAAAGTATACTCATACGTAAACAAAAGCAAAGGCTTTGGAATTTTCCCCAATGCAGCTCTGTCGTCGTGTTTTGAAGAATTTTTATCCCCTAGCTTTGTTCTTGGATATGTAAAGCACATTTGGCCACAAATTGTTTTCGGGAAATATTATTAAATTATCAGTTCTGGTGTGAATACGGCAGCAGACTTCCAGGAAGCAGTGGTGCCTACAGTATACTCCATGAGTTGATTACACATGTGTTTCGTGTTCTATACATCCCGACCTTCATTTTGATGTACATTTTGTGTATATTTAATTTGAATTGAAGGAATATCAGAGGAGAGAATTTTCAAAATAAACCAAATTTCATTACTTATACAGGCCCTTAACATACATCAGATTATCACCAATTAGTGTTTGTTCAGCAGCAGAGATGCATCAAGTTTTTTCAGAGAGCAATCAAATCAAAAGTGAAAGCATATTTTTTGACGATAATTGTGGAAAAGATTAGTGCCAATTAACAGCTACACTTCAATGTATTGGCAACTGTTTTCTGTCTAATCGGCGAAATTGAAAAGAATGAGGCAAGGGATGTCATCAAGTTGTTCGTATCCGAGTGTTGGGAAGAGAGAAGAAGCGTGGGAATATGGAGGTAGTTGGGAGCACAAAATGAATGTTAGAACGACCCCAATAAAGGAACTTATTACCAAAAAAAACCCAAATATTTTCTGACTTTTTTTTCCATTTGAAATATTTTTTATCAGTACTGAACACCCATAATAGCAAGAAATTAAGTGGGAAATATATGTAATTGCATTTTGGAGGGGCAGATTCGGTATTCAGTGGGACCCCTACATCCATTATGTCCTGTATTTATTGAATAAAATACTGAAAATTAAGGGAACGTGGTGGCGTCATACCAACTTTATTTTTCGTAACTTTCACATGAGATTTATTTCTTGTCATCCTCCCTGATACAAATTTGTAAACATTATGTCATAATCCACCGCAGTGAATAACCTGTTTGTTTATTTATTTATTGATGTTTAAGGTCACATATTTATGCACAATGGCTAACCATGACCGTGACAGTGTTACGGGTTGAGGAAGCCAGAGTACCCAGAGAGAACCACCGAGCAATGACAAGCAGCTGCCAGGTCCCCAACATCGTAACTCCACACTGCAGCACAGGCAGGGTTAGATTGGTTGAAGACATGCGTACCATCGGCGTGCAGTACGCCTTAGTACACGGCGTCATCGTGCCCCCACGTAGGCAATGAAGATGAAGTGTCTTTCCCAAGGACACAACGCAGTTGCCGCAGGTGGGATTCGAACCGAGGACCTCTCGACTTGCAGCCTGTACCTCTACCTACTGAGCCACCGTGCTCCCACCTGTTTGTTTCTATTTGCCAGTACGAGATAATCTTTCTTTCTATCTATGATTTATGAGGAGTGAGCGATAAATGAAACACTTGCACATGTGAAGATAAATATATTAAGCCTTCATTAATGCCTTAAGGTGATTCTAAAGTCATGGCTGCCAACATGGAAGCCAGAAACACAGAAAAATGTGAACATTTCATTGAACAATAACTTGGCAATGAAACAGCCTTGTCCTTGGATACCAGTGTTGGGGGAAATGGTCATGTCACATAGAACGTGATGGGACCCGCAAAATATGCATTTAACAAATTTACGAGTCATTTGGAGACATTAGAAAATATGTACTGTCAAAAAGTCGGAAATGGCGTGGGCAGGATTTCAAAAAATAGCGAGATGGTTCTCCTTCCAATGAACAACGTGAACTATCAATAATGTACTGCAGCAGTTGAGTCTTAATTTTTAATAAAACACATCGAGGATAGGACTAAGCACGTCGTCAACCTGGGTCGTTTCAGCCTCAAAAGTGTCCGCCATGTTTACGGTGGGAAATTCAAAACACTGAAGGTTGTGGGCAACATTGCGACAAAAGATCTCGCCTTATGCCCCGTAAATTCTCATGACAATGCCACTGCTGAAATTCTGATTATCAATATATCTCAAGGGAAGCAGACTAATCGAGGCAAATTGCATTGATTGTAGGGCTGGGCGATATGGGAATCGGAATACCGGTAACGATATCAGAAAAAATATCGCGATATACCGGTATATCGTGCAGCAGTGTGTGAAACGCATATTAAGTGCAAGGGATATCATGAATAAAAAATATATTTTTGGAGCAAAAGATAGAAGTATCACTTACTGCTCTGGAAAAATGAGTGATTTGAATGGAAGACCATAATAATTCATGTCTACAAAGTTATTGAACCTATTGTTTAATACGAAAATAAGCCATAAAATTATCATGGGTTTACTGGCTTTCATCTGAATCTGGGATACAAGTAAATTAGTCTTTGCCAATTTAATTCCTGTAAAAACATGGCCAGCCTCTCTTGACTGATAAGCATTTAATTACTGAGCCAGGCAATTGTCACATTGTGTTAATTGCGTATGTGTGGCTTCATGAAAACAGTGGCAAATAAAACTTTTTATCAAAACAACGGGTATCTAGTTGATGGGATTCCGAGGGCCTGGTTTCACAAAGAACCAGTAGTTGCTCCTCCCCTTCTCCTATCTTCCAGCAGTGAACTTCCTCAGATGACAATGTCAAATGTCATCTGTCAGGCCAGTCGGTCTGTTGATATTAAGCACGCCTCCAAGACGTGATCACCCTTCACTTTCATGATAGTCTGCAGCCTGCAGGCGTCAATCACCAGCCGACAATGTTTTCTCCCAGTGATGGCATCACACCTCTGTCATATTTGACAAAAATTGTTGCACATTTCGCAATTGTGAATATGTGTGATTTGAAACATTTTTGTGTCAGATTGCTGACGACAAATTAAGCGATAAGTATGGCTTGCGGATTACAGTTCAAACAAATGCGACCAACAGCAGGTGACCGTGTTTTTACAGTGTGACAGTCGGGTGTGTTTTCCGTGTAACAACAAACTATTTGTGTGATGTGTGCTACTTTAATTATTCACTAATTAAAAATAATCAAACAAATTTAGCAAACCAGTATTAAATTTTTATTTCATAATTTCTCCATGAATGCTTGCATGTCGGTGACGATAAACGAGATAGAAGGTTACTCTCATCATCTCTCGCTGTTTATCATTTGTTCACGAAATAAGGAAAGATAAACTTCCTGTATTTTCAAAGCAACTTTCTGTGGGATTTAACGAAAAAACACATGTTGAAATTTTATTATCATGTGACCCAAACCAATATCGTTACAGACGATATACCGGTATTGCCAAAAAATAGACGATATTTAACCGGTACCGATTTCAACACCGGTATTTACCGGTATATCGAAATATCGCCCAGCCCTAATTGATTGTCTGTTCTATGTAAACAGGGGTCGATTTAACCGGTATCGCATCGCATTTTTCGATTTTAGCGATGCATTTTACTTCTGTTTGTATCATTTTGCGATTCAAAATTTCAATACTGATTATCGCTCCGGATGTTTCAAACAATTTCGTAGGTATATTTCCCATTTGCATTTCATGAAATGCGGCAATTGCGGAATACAAAAATATTTGAAATAATTCAATATCTGACCTTATGACCACAATTTATTGTTTAAATCCACGATGTTTTCCGTCAAAGTTGATTCAACTTGACTGACTGTCAGAAGACAGACAACTGATTGCCCGCAAGTCCGTAACGGAAATAGACAGCCATTCACAAATAATTGTTTACACCAACTGGTGTTCAAGAAATACACTCCACACTAACAGTTCCCTGGTCAAACTGCCCCAAGTTGTCCGTCGTTGACGGGAATGGGTCAACACGGACGTACCTTTTAATGTTTAATTTTTTTTTTTAATATTCTTCAATGCGGGCGTAAAAAATACATAATTATTATTTTAAAAAAAAACCCTAGGTAGACAATTAAAAATTAGTAACAAAAATATTATCAGTCCACAGCATTTTGGTATAAAACCGTGGAGGCGGTTTGAGTGAAATTATGGAGGTCTGTTTTTGTGAACGTTTATATGGCAGAGGAAAAGTAACGGTCCCAACACCGTTCTTTGAAGTGCTCCCGAGTCGACATGCACTGCCTTCATAGGCAGATGATCAGGAACGGGTCAAGTCGCCCTCGGGTCAGCCGGTCAGGTCGCCCTCGGGTCAAGTCGCCCTGGGTCAAGTCGCCCCCTAAAAAAATCGGAAATATGGTCGGCAACTGGAGTGATAGGATGAAACTGTTCTGTTGTCTTTATCAGAACAGTTCCGTTCCAGCTCTCATGTTGCTGACCATATTTCCATTTTTCTCTGGGAAGACTTGACCACAGATCGGAAATATTGTTGACAAGGTGTGATGGGATGGAACTCGTCCTGTTTCCCTGCAGTTTACGTTGGGAGAGAGAGAGAGGGGGGATGGAAAGGGGACAAATATTCGCAAAACTTACCGCTTTTATTCACTACGGAGCAGTCGCCCGATGAAGCAGGTAGATAGATAATAACAACTGTCTTATAATCGGCAGAAACAGAAAATAGTTTCTTTTTTATCTTTGGAAAATCAGACAATAGTTTATCACACCTACCATTCGCCTCCCATGTGAAGTAAAGGAGATGTGATTTTTACCAAAAAAACCCCACATTTTAGATTTCCCGTCACACTTTTTCCCCCGAGTTATTATTCTACTAGCAATAGGCCTATTATAATCATGACATGTTTGTCACAAACAGTGATCATTTGTCTGATTTTACAGAAATATATAACACCCTCACTTTAAAAAAATAAATATATATATAAAAAAACATCGTAATCTTCGTCAAAATATTTAAAAAACAGAGAAGATTTTTTCAATAAAAACTTTATTTTCAATAAAAAAAATGAGAAAAATTAATCATTTTACCAGGTCAGCTCGCCCCTCAAAACCGGGTCAACTCGCCCCCGACTGGGGGCGAGTTGACCCAGAAAAAAAAGCGGGGGCAACTTGACCCGAGGGCGACTTGACCCTAAACCGATGATCATGATCCTTCTGGGCCGACGGGTGTGGTTCTGTGTTGGGAAGCAAGGTTCAAACATGTGGCCTTAAGTGTTCAGACCTAATTCCCGAACCGTTAAAAAATCTGGGACGAATTGTCGAAAAATAAACTGGTCCGAATCGTCCAGAGTTTTTCGGGGGGGGGGGGGGGGGGGGGGGGAGAGGGGGGGGTAAGGGGGGGGGGGGTAAGGGGGGGGGGGGGGGTAAGGGGGGGGGGGGGGTTGTCTGGACTCGTTTAGGCAGCGGGGTGAACTGAAATCCCTCGACCGGTGCTTCGCAACGATCCTGGACGACTGTATCACGAGAATTATTATTGATCCGCATTACAATTGTCTTATTTTTACCCTTAGTTCCAAATTTGCCAGTAGGCCTATTCAATTATGATTTATTCATGGGACAGAAAATCCTGTTCAATTTCGACAAAATAAAATGTATCCGCAAATTTGATGACAAGTTATTTTTTATTGTACACGGTTTCGGTAAAAAAAACTCTTTGGATAGTTTGACCAAGGGACATTTTGGGTTGATAAAAATTTTCACTTAAACTTGAAAGTTTTTTAAATGAAAGACTATTTGGGTCAAATATGCGAGGACTCGGAATGCTTTGGGCAAAAACGAGGGTCCAGTTCTCTTAGGGTATTGTACTGTTGGCAACGTGTTTCGGTTGATGCGTGCGCATGGTCGTGACAGCTCATCTGCTCGAAACGTGATCGTCTGATCAAAGATGTCTATAAAATTAAAAACAAAAAAAAACTGGGTGAAGGAATATCCGTGGTTGAAGTACACGCTGAATGAAAAGAATGAAGTTACTTCAATTTCGTGTGAGCTGTGTGTCACGTACGAGGACAGGTTGCGTCATTTGCGTAATTTTAATCGCGCATTTATTGACGGTGTCTGTGACAAAATAAAAAAAGACAGTGTAGTTGAACACGCGCAAAGAGAGCAACACAAAAAAGCTCTTGACCTAAAGTGCCCACCTCGGTCCGTTCAGGACTGTATAAAAACACCAATAGGAAAATAGGAAAAGCTCTTGTGAAAGGGGATTCCGAGGAAAAGTCCAGGCTTGTGAAGCTGTTTGATGTCGCCTACATGATGGCAAAGGAGGAAATCCCTTTCATAATATTCACGCAGTTGGTTGAACTCGAAAAATGACACGGGGTGAACTTGGGTAATACCTATATAAATTACAAAAAATGCAACGAGTTTACCAGTTACATTGCTATGCACATTCGGGATAATGTAGTGGAATCAATAAAACTGTCCGAGTATTATTCTGCTCTAATTGATGGGTCCACTGACACCAGTGTTTCCGAAAAAGAACTTGTGTTCTTGAAAATAATCGAAAGGGGTGAGCCTAAAACAGTGTACTTCAATATCAAAGCATTGGGAAGCGGGAAGGCTGCTGCAGTCACTGCCCATTTACGTACTATTCTTTCTGATTTTCATTTGGAATCTAAACTTGTCGGCTTTTGCTCTGACGGGGCAAGTGTGAACTTGGGGTGCAAAGGTGGTGTATCGACTCTTCTGAAAGCGACTCACCCATGGCTGATAACATTTCACTGCCTTAACCACAGACTTGAATTGGCTTCAAAGGAACATATTTGGACAAGGTTGTTGAAATTTTGTTTGCACTTCACAATATGTACCATCAAAGCCCCAAACGATTAAGAGAGTTAAAAATTTTTGCAGAGGTAATGAATGAACATGTTAAGTTCCCACAAAAAGCTAACGGTACAAGATGGGTGCAGCACAAGCGAAGAGCATGCGACAGCTTAGTTGAATCATATCCTGTTATTTTGTCACATCTGGAAAATATGGCTGAAGATGACGAGTCGAAATCCGATGACAAATCCAAAATGAGGGGATATATAAGAATACTAAAATCAGTCAAGTTTGTCATTTACATGTTGCTGTTCAGACACATATTACAGTCTTTGTCCAAGCTTTCACTTTCATTGCAAAAGGAATCAATTGATTTGTTGTCAACACCCTCCCTTTTGGAGAAAACATATTCTCAGATGAACAATCTTAAACAATCTTTTATTGATTTATGTGAGAATACCAATTTAACTGAATTTACTGATACAGAACAAACTCAAATTACTCAACCACATCCTACACGTAAGACTGTGTCTGACCCCGATGTTTCCGAACTTGATCAACTCGGTATTATTTTGAAGTTACTAAATGAAGACCCAGCTTGTGTTTGCTACCGCGGTATCAAGCTGAATATCGAGGCCTCTGACCCCAACAAGAAACAATATATCCAATGCACTGACAAAGTTTTAAAATGTTTATGTGATCGGTTTGGGGACATTCACGAGGATCCTATATTTAACAGTTTCAAGCTCATAAACACAGACATTTGGCCTCCAAAGTCTGCTGTTTTGGAGAATTTTAGAAATGTGGAGCTCTCCGTTTTCATCACTCATTTTAAAGCATTACTGGAGGCGAAGGGGGGTTTGTATAGACCAGATGCTGGATGAGTGGAGTGGACTCAAATGTTTCATAAGTAGAAACCTGAAACACTTGACACCCACTGAGATTTGGAAATTGCTGTTGACAAAAAATCAAAATGACTATCCTAACATTCTACATGTCATGAAAATTCTCCTTGTGTTTCCTTCCTCGAATGCAGTCGTTGAAAGGGGGTTCTCAACAATGTTCCGAGTGAAGACAGATTTTCATAGCAAACTTGGAGATGACATTTTAGATGATCTGATGATCATTGACCTACAAGGACCCCCTCCTGCTGAGTTTGACAGTAAATCATCTGTGGACCTATTTTTAGCAGGAAAAACAAGACGAGTTTCAGTTGAACCCTATGGTCCCAGGCCACCCAAACGACCAGCTGAGCCTGAGTCTGAGGACTCTGTGAGCCAATCTGAACCTCAGAGTGAACAAATGGAGTATGATTGAACGAGGGTTCAAAAACTTTTCAACTGTTTTGCAAAATAAAAATAAGATGTCTATTATTGTTTAACCAAGTTCACATAAATGACAGTTTCTCTGCTTTCCAATTCAACATATATGATAATAATATCACTTTGGCAAGCCGTTGATTTGTCGTGGTTCTCATAAGAGAAGGCCCTCAACACCCCTACATCCCACCCTCCCCTCCTCCTCTCCACCAAGCACTCAGATACAAACCGTTTAATGCTGTCCATCACTTCCTCCTTTTCAGTTTCTTCAATCAGTATCTCTATCCCTGATACATGATTACATGTAGAAATGGGCAGCACTCTGACCCTTAAATCCTGAGTTTAATTAGTAATTACAAGATTAGCATTATGATATATCTATATGTACACAACTGCATGCTGCAGATGCCTTGACAATGTGTCTACATCATTGTTGGTTGCCCGAGCAGGCAGCCAACACTGATGTAAAACATTGCAAAAGATAATAGACCTTACAGGTTGATACATTGGGTTCTCGTTTTAACGTCCCAAGGAATAATACAAGTCAGACAGTCAGTAGTCACAAGGCTGCAGCTGCTCCTGGGGAACAAATTTTTCAAATTTCAAAGCAATAGAATACAAGTTGGACTGTGGCTGCTACTGTCTGAGTCTGGCTCAGTCTGGCTGCTTATTAAATTGCACTGGCTGGCACAGTGGTTTTAACCCCAAGTCCCCATAAACTGCCACGATGACGATGTGGACGTTTATGGGGACTTAGGGGTTAAAGCCAGGGGCCTCACTGGCCTGTGCAATTTAATAACCTGGTAACAGTTGGTTTACATTTTACAATTACAAGTACTTCCAAGTTCCAGGGATCCCACATAATCTGTTTTGGACAAATTGACAAAAGAAATTGTACAATCAAGAGATATACATAGCTCTTTTATTCTCAATTCAACATTACATAATTTAAATGCACATACCATGAAACATGGTACAATACATGGAGTTGACTCGGTTGAGTTACCATAGGTATGATAGGTAAGCATGGGGATTGAGGAGAGGTTCTGGGAGACTGGGACTGGGAGACTGGGTCATTAATCTGGGACATAGTTGAAAGTTCCAAGCTCATGAGTCATATGCTCCAGGCTTTTAGGACCTGAAACAAATACCAAACTAGATGGGCGCGGTTATGACTGCCGGCAGGTCATAAAAAGTATACACTCCGTTCCATTAGCATTTTCTGTCGTAGTGGTCATCACCACATAGGCCACCGCACATATTATTTTTACTTTCAAAATTTAAGTTGGCTAGCTTGACAACTTATGAACATATTGAGAGAAATACCTCAACCTTAACTGGCCACTTTTTTTAAACTTAGCCTCGTTCTGAAATTCGCGACAAAACCTGCAGAAAATCCATTTTTATCCCAAAATGTGCAGGCTCCCTTGCTTCACAACTTTTGTTAATTTCAACCCTATAGACCTTTTGACTGCCAAGTTAAGAAAAATGTGCTTAGAAAGTAGGGTAGGTTTTTTTACAAATCTGAATTTCGAGCCTCGTTTTCACCTTAATCCTGCGACCCCGTAATTTTTTTTTTTTTTCGTTGTCATGGAGACCCATCATTTTTCTAACACCTCCCATACTTTTCAGAAAAAATTTCGTCTGAGTTAAGATGTTATTAATGTATTCCCAAACCACCTAATTTTTGCCGTTTCCATGGTTACCAACGAAATTCATCGAAAATGACCTAGACCATGCATTATAGGACATTGAGCTTCTACACTTGTCCAAATTTCATGCTGCTGCTGGGTATAGTTTCTGAGAACATTCGCGTGCAAATTCGGTGGAATAATAATAATAATAAGAAGAAAAATGATGATTTTACAATAACAATAACAATACACTCTGTGTATACTTAATTATTTAAATTACACAATTTGAAAACAGCTATGCAATTTTACAAAACTGCTATGCATTTTTCCAATGCTTGTAGTAAAATGCTACGCAAAAATTCTACAATAAATCGACCCCTGTTTGTAAATATTCTTCCCTCACTAACTGAAGCAATAAATTTGTTTACATGGATCGACCTTGCCATTAGTTTGTATTCATGTGCCAAAATTACCAATAGAGAACAAAAATTTCAATTTTCTTTAATTAACAAAACAGTGACATATAGTGGAATTAGAAAACCATGTTGTATTCTTTCGTTGTTGAAATATTCGTAAACTGGTTGCTTTTTCACTTCTTTTAATCGCGAATCGGGGGAAGTATTGTTCGTCATGTAATATTGATGGTTAACTTTATTGGTCTGTCATTCGGTCCCATTTCGGTCTGGTTTCGGTGAGTTGCAGAAATAATGCTCCTAATTTTGCGATCTGGTGTGATTTACATTGCGAATCATTGTAAATGATGTATTTCATTAAATTTGTTTGCAATCCACAAAGATCATCGATAATTTCGAATAATCTGTGGGCTATTAGACTCATGTCTGAATGTATTTGTTGATCAAAGTTGTTGTCACCGGAAAGTCACATGCGTTGGTAAGTCGCTTGTTCAAAGTGCGAAAAATAATATTTTTTCTTTCTATCCACCCCACTAGACCTCCTAATCACAAATAAAATATGACAGAAGTGTGAACATGAAATTTTTCTCTAGAAAATTATTTTATCAGTCGTTGCATAGAAATTCTCAACGAAAGTGAAGTATGGCAACACACACAAGGCACAATCGAGCATCAAATTTTTGGGACCGGATGAATTCGCCACCGGGTCAACTCACCACCAAAAAAAACAATAATACAAGGTAGGTTTCTGACACAACATGAGTTTATTCATGATCCAAAACATAGCATTTAGCACTGGACGAATATTTTAAACTTTGAGCACTGTAAGTATTGGTCAATCGATACGACTTATTGGCGGAATTCAATTCCATAACTTCCCTTCGAGCCTGCATGTAGTCCTGGTAGTAGCTCCAATTTGGAGCCCAGGTGCTCTGATTTTTATAATCGGATATTTATTTGTCACACAATGGGCTCCACATCTGGACCTCGTATTCATTATATACCACGAAACGAGAAACAAGTTTAGATAATTGGTCCTTCTTAAATGCATGCTGGTCGTTCGGTCCAAACAAAACATTGTATGTGCTCGCTAAACAACACTGAAAAAGAATCGGATATTTATTGACATGGATAACACCTACTGCATTAAAAAAATGTTTTTCTTCCCGTTCATGCGACAATCAGTGCATGTTTCGGGGGAACACTTTTTGGGTAATTGAAAATTGGCAATGGACACTCAGCTGAAACGAAGTCAAGTAACAAGTTTTAAAGAAGATTCTTCAACAAAAATGCCGATACAAGCTGATACGAGCATTTTAATATCAAAACATTTAACAGTTTTTCCGGAACACGTTCTAAAACAAAATAAAAACTGTGTATCAAATAAAATCGCCAACGAGCATTCTACTCTTATTCTCGAATAAAACGGAAATTATACTGATAATAACGAATGATCAATCTCATCAGTGCTGGGCCGTCAAGGAATATCCAGGCCCCAATCGAGAAAGAAAAAGGGGCTAGTGTAGTCCAAACTTGGACCTGAAGTCCGTAATATAATTTTTTGGTGTGATATGCTCCAAAGGACTTATAACACCAAAATAATATAAAAAAGACTTTGGGTCCAAGTTTGGACTAGGCCCCGTGTTAATGTCTAGCCGCGAGGCAGTGCGCATCATACCCAGTCGTATGGCGACAAGTGGAGGCGAGTACGAAAGGGGCATCCCTTTCTCGTAGTTGGGGGAGGGAAAAAACAAAATCATTTTTATGGATGTCAAAAGATGAGGTTTCCTTAATTTTGACACATGACCATGAATTCTTGCGTGAGGGAGTGGGGGAACGCGGAATTCGCGTAATATTGAAATAACCACCAGAAAACATGGTTTCAACTGCATAGGAGTGCTTGAGGTTGTACTCCAGCAGTGACGCGAGTGGGGCCCATTAACGTCTGCCTCTTGTTACTACATCCCCACCCCTATTACCTCCTGTCGACGGCCTGCACCACACTGGTAGTGCAGGGTCACTGATATAGGCCTAGGCCCCTCATTTATACCCTTGTCTACCAGGAAGGAATTGGAGACGAGCCCCTAAAATGGCTTTTTATTGAATCTTGTGTGTGTGTGTGGGTGGGGGAGTGGGGGGGGGGGGGGGGGGGACTTGCTAAAAAATGGTTGTCCCCCAAATGTGACTGATTTCCTCCCCAATTACAAGGTGGGAAAGGCAGCCGTTGTGTGTGTGGGCGGGGGGCTCTAAATTCGATCTCAGGCCATCATATTTTTCAAAATTTCTCTGCAGAGATCCCCAGGCCACATGCAGGCAGTAAGAAGGGGGAAGAGGGGCTGCCAATTTTCACACACCCACCTTGGTTTACGAACCTCGATAATGCACGCGGAATCATTTTTTGAGCAAAATCTCCCCCCCCCCCCTTCCCTCCCCACACACATATACACCGGTTGCCTTTCCGACCTTGTAATTGGGGAGGAAATCAGACCCCCCCCCCCCCAAAAAAAAGAAGAATGAAGTGGATCAAGAGAGTACCCCAACTTTCAATTTGTTCATTTACTTCATGCACAGGGTCACGTTACACACGATTTTTATGTCCCAAATAATATTTATTCGAAAATCATACTGGTCACCCCAATGATCATAGTATATTATAAATAGCGGCATATTATACTATTATCATGTGGGTGTCGAGTATGATTTTCTAATAAATATTATTTGGGAATTAAAAAATAGTTTGTAATGTAACGTGCCACTGTGCTTCACACTTTTGCGAGTTCATTATTCATTGTTTTCTTCTGAGTTTGATTGAGGTCACTTGCTCTGACAGCTCAAACCGATGTCGGGAGTGCCAAATAAAAAAAAATATTGTTTGTCTGAAGGATTTATGTGAAAAATAGGCCAATTCACATTTTTGTATTACGTTGCCTTTTAGTTTCCTCCCAATTCAAATGTCGTTCTTAAATTGGCCCGCTTTGTGGCACCCGAGTTTAGGATTTGACTGTGACGTCACGGTGTGATGGTAAATCCCAATGTGAAATTAGGAAATCTTGTTGAATTTTGCTAGGGCTATGCCGAATATCGAACATTTTTGGAATAACAAACATCGAACTGGGCAATATTTTTGTGCAGAATTGTTTAAGAGGTGACCAACTTGAACTGCAAACGGGAATTTATAAGCTTCTGAAAGAAGGTAATTCAGTCATTTTTATACACCCAAACCGTTCGTACCGAAAAACCGTTACGAACGCCCGATTGAAAAATCGCCTTTAAATTTCTAGCCGAGAACGAGCACATAAAATATCAAAATCATAAAATAAGCTTGTTCGAGGCTAGAAATCTAGCTATCCTGGTAGGTGATTCCAATGTCACACTTTTTCAACTTTGAAAACTCCTTTTTTTTAGATTCCAACCAATAACTTGAGCTGTAATTGACAGAATCAAATAAAATTTGTTGTGTAGGTGTATCAACATAAAATGCAGGTCAAGTCAGATCAGGGTTTGATCCGACAATTTTTGCCAGAGTTATGTCCCTTTTTCAATTTTGAAAAATTCTATTTTTTTTTGTGGTGGGGTGGGGGTAGCCACGCAGTCTTTTATTTTCTATTATTGGGACTTGACAATACGCTTTCAACAGGGTCATTTCATGTCAAGACAGTTTTACTTGTGGAAGAGGGCAGAACAGATATATCACTTGTATGGCTAATATTTCCAGGGGAGGTCAACTAGATTACTGATTAGTGTGGTGTGCCATACTTTTGAACTGTAAATAGTTCCCTGTGAAAAAATGGCTGGACCAGAGCATGCAGTGGTCCTTCAACAATTTAAATAAACATACAATTGGATTTATTTTTTAAAAAGTTATGACTCAACTGTTGTTCTCCAAAGCACATAGAAAGCATATTTTTCAATGTGAGATTCATATTTTAAGTTTTGGTGGCAGGAAGTTGACCGTGAGTTAGGGATTTTTAAAAGCATTTTTTTGGTGAGTAAATTCTTTTTTTAAAATTTTTTATCACATTTTTGTAATCTATTAAGTAGGAAGCAATCATTCATGTATTAAATAACCATTACTATTGAAAAGTAATGAAAAAAAACATCATGTTTTCGACCTGTCCACTCAAACTGCAATCTTCAGTTTAGAATCGCCTTAAGGGCCTATATAAGTAATGGAATTTTGTTTATTTTGAAATTCTCACCTCTCATATTCCTTAAATTCACATTAAATATACACAAAGTATACATCAACATGAAGGTTGGGATGTATAGAACACGAAACACATACAGTTAAAACTAGAAGTCCTGTCACGTCTAGTGCAGAAAACGCTCGTTAGCTAATGCGCTATCTAGTGCAGAACAGTCAAGTAAATCTCGTTAAACATGCGATAACTTCTGCGCTATGTAACGCAGAACGTAGTGCGCTATTCCCGAGGTCATTAACATCGATCTCCGACACATATCATTAGGAAAAGAAATGTGTGGTAAGTGGACTCAGACATCAGTTGATATTATTTCGAATCAGGTTCTCCGGGTAAATTAGTCGTGACAATGAAATGAAAAAACGCAGAAAAAAATGTCGAAATGACCAGTTTTAATTTTCACAAGAAGCCCGGACAGTGAAATCAAAGTCATTGCCAAATCGGATATAATCGTCTTTTAAATGATTTTATTCCGTGCTATTGATGAACACGGGGACGAGACTTGTGTGAGATGTGTACAGTACAGTCGCCGTGGACGGGCAACATTCCACCGACAAACGTGACCGTGGAACAGCGCGGATTTTTTATCTGATATTTATCACGGAAAAAACGATTGTGTGGCTAAACTGACTTTGCGTGTTTGAAAACCAAGCCGTATTTGTTCACTAATCGCTTTCACGGTGAAACACTGGAATTCACGGTAATCTTTTCACGTCGACAATGCCGGTGGCCCAAACTTGTAACATTAATCCGTTCCTCGAAACTTGCGGGTTTTCGCGTGGTACGGATTAAACAATGGGCTGTGGGATTAAGAATGCATGCGATATCTGAATATAAAATTTTTTATGAAGTGTTTTATGTTTTTTTTCTCATTTATTCATTTCAGATGAATTAAAATTCCGAAAACGTCTTTGTATTGTCATTACGGAATCACATCTCTGTGTTTTATATTTAGAAACGAATGGGAAATTCCCAAATTGACCCAATCCCATTTCATAAAGAATAATTTCAGGCTGTATTATTGCCCCATAAAATGTGTTGGTTGACTACATGTAAAACCTGTATATACGAAGTGAAACAAGAATGAGCACCTTTGATTTTCAGTTAATAGCCACATTGTCGAATGTGACATGAATTGATGAAAAGTGCGAAGCCCATTATGATGAACTTCAAACTTAATGAATATTGACAAGCTGTCCATTGCGAGGCAATTGAGACGTGGGTCACATATCCCATTCAATTTTGGCGCCATATAAAACACGACAAACTTGTGATCTCCCAAAAATTGACTAACATTGATAATCTGGGCTTACCGACGGGTCTGTACGAGTTCAGTAACACGTGGTGTCATTTGACTTTATGCGTCAATATTAAAATTCCTCAAACACAATAAACCCCAAAACACATTTACTAGGGTGAGGGTATAACATTTCGTACCTGTCGGCACATAGAACCACAGTAAATGTGTTTTGAGGTTTATTGTGTTTGAGGAATTTAAATATTGACGCCTAAAGCCACTTGCACGAAGTGAACAAAAATGTCAGCGGAAGAAGGCATCAACTGCAGTGGTTTTGAACTGCAGTTGGCACTCTTTTCCTGTAAAGTGACGATTCAAACGTCAATGCGCTGAAAATTTTAATTGCGCAGTCAAAATGAAGAGTTTGACCCACTGCGTCACGAAGCGATTTCTCATATCGTTTATGGATTGCAAATTGATTCTTGTGGCCCATCGGGCGTCCTACAATACAGTGTGTGGAGAGTGGGTCACTACTGAATCGCTGTGGATAGATCTCCATTCCCCCCCCCCCACCCCCGCCAAACGATTATTATCCGCCTTTGGGAACAAAACACAAGTGGGCCTAGCTCATAATTTGCTTGTTCAACTCCATTTAGTAGCAAGTCACCCTGAATATAGGGGGGTGGGGGGGGGGGGGGTAGGGGAGAGTAGGGATATATTCTTCCTATTTTTTCATGTTCTGTCGGGTGACCTGACATTTTGTTGGTCATTATCCAGCGTGACATTGCTGCAGCGGCGACAAAAATGCAGTGCCGAACAGTATTGTTTCCGGACATCAACAATAACAACAACCCATTTCAATCTAAGCTTATAGTTTATTGTTATTGTGTATTTCAAATGAAAAATAAAAGTAACAATATCAAACGAAGTATAGTTATAACATACAAAACGATCTCCACTAAAATAGCACATGATATATTTTAATATTAACCCCCCCCCCCCCCCTCTCCTCCCTATTGAGACATTACACATCGCAAGTTCACAACTTGTCATAACAGACTATAGTAATTGTAAAATAGTCCGAACTAGGACCCAAATTCCGTAAAATAAATTTTGGACGTACCAAACCCAAAAATTATATTACGGAATTTGGGTCCAAATTTCGACTATGGTAAAATGTGTGCATGTATTCCCTTTCTAAACTTGCACTTAATTTCGTTCCGTATTCGTGACATACTTGGTGACAAAGTACCCCTCCAACACATGTCCCACGCTCATCCTTCACATTGAGCCCCTAAAAACTTACAACCCTGCGGTTACCAAGAAAGAAATTGTGCCCCCCCCCCCCCCCCACACACACACACTTTTTTTTAGCTTCCGCCGTCCCCGCACCGAATGTAGTTCCTGTATTCGGGCGGGAAGGGTGCTTGTAGCGTAAGTGCAGATGAGGTAGTCGGAAAAAGTAATTTGTGAGGCTACTGAAAGGATTAAAGCTACTGAAAGGATTAAACTTCATTGTATGTCAATTAATTGTTTGTCGACTTCATCTCATTCAAAAGCGTAAAGGTAGTCGGACAGAAGTGACAAGAATTGATTGGTATTTGACTGTATTACATGTAATGACAGTCAATAATAATGACAACACACATCGGCAAAGTTTTAAATTCGCCGCCTTATTTTTTATTTCCATTTATCCCCGCGATGACTTCATTCTTCCTTTATGGATAACTGACAAATATGTATTGTGTTCGCAGCGATTACCTACAGGTATCATTACGAAAAATATAAGTAGTTAATGAGAGTGGCGTACTTTTTTTCGCCGGGTAAGAAGCCCGCTTATTTGTCACCGGTATCCAGAGATGAGCCGATTATCAGTATAGGTTATCGGTATCGGCTGATAAATATTATTTGGGACTTAAAAATCGTTTGTAACATGCTCCTGTGTACTGTGCCGATACCGCCGGTATCGGCACAGTACACAGGAGCATGTTACAAACGATTTTTAAGTCCCAGATAACGTTTATTAAATATCATTCTAGACACCCCTCCCATCATAGGCCCTATGTAAAATAACATCGATGTTATTACACATAGAGCTCTGTCAAACAAGATATAACAGAATAAATAATAATAGCAGGAGTTCTCTACAGCCCATATGTAATTAATTGTAATGCTGATATGGTAAATGGCATTGTGTTTGAAAATTACATTCAATTTACAGGGTTATTCGATTAAGAGATGTACAGTGGGTCTCAGTTGTTATCCAGTCGTAAAGTCGTAATAAAGGACTAGCAAAAAGTAATTATAATCTTGCAATGTTATGGTACATATTAATAACAATCATTGAAAATAACAGTGTCCATAGCCTCTTGAATTGAAGGAAGTGATGAACTTGGGGTTGTCACTTTTTTAATCGGTCTCCGAAGACCTTCATTAATAGAATCAATCACTGTTTTCCATAATATTTTCGACGCATATTCAGGGTGAAAATGAAGGATGTATCTTTTCATCAGTTTTTTTTCTTTCAGGATCTAATTCTTCCTTATTCTGAACCCCACCCCCATTATAACTGAAATGTCTTCGGAGGTGATCTGGACCAAAAAGTTCCGGATATAACCTTTCACATATTTTTTTGGCAAAATTGCCCACACCTCGAGACGACAAACTAAGGCCCTTTAATGTCTCGGCATCGATACCATTGGGGTGCACTGATTCAGATAGGGATGGTGCGTCTTGTTCTGGCTCCATCGCCACTGGAGCATTCTTACTTGACATTAAAATATCCACCTTGGCCACAAGACTCATTAGTGTCTTTTGCATGACATCCATTTTCCTCAACAAGACCGAATTATCAATGTTCTGTGAACGTGGCCGAGATCCATTTTGACTGGGTGTATTTGTTGGTTCTGAAGTAGGTGAGGCGAATAAATTCCGCTGATGTATTTGGTGAGGTGTTGTGTGAGGTGTCTGCGATCTAGCTGAATTTATTACAACATTTGTTGTTTGTGGCACTGGAGATGGTGGGCTTGTGATAGTTGGTGCAGGAGGTGGTGTAGGTGATCTGGGAGAATGCACCGCAACAGGTGAAGGAGTTGGATGTCTTGCAGGAGATTTGCTAAAAGGTACAGGCGAAGAGGATCTATGGTCAAATGTTGCAGGAGGTGAAGCTGGTCTAGCACGTCCCCTGGCTATTGTACTGGCTAGCTTCTTGGGTACATTTGTTTTTTTACCAGTACCTGAAGACTGGAAAAAAAAAAACATTATTAAATGTGAAATGAAATAAATAAATTGTAATAAATAAATAAATATTTTGACTATCTCGGCAGCTGGAGGCGTGAAGGTGGGTAATTGGATTAACCTTTCAAATCACCCAATTAAATTAATCAGGCACTAGTATCAGCCAATGGGCTTTCCTTAAAATTAGGATAGGACACACATAAGTTTGAATGCCAGCTCATCTATTTAGATAGTCTTGTAGTTTTTGTTAGAAGTGTTCTACTTTTTAAATGTACCTTTTAAAACGATGAAGCAAGTTACGAAATCAGAAATTATAAAACTGTTCAAACGTAATCACACCGTGAGAGAAATACAGACAATAGTTACAATGAATGGCAAAGATTTTGTATCAATGAAACAGGTTCGTACCTGCATCAAGCAGTACAAAGATGGTTTGTACAATGACATTAATGACAGTAAGATTGAAGTGATTAAACCTGAGTTCATATTTAAAAGAGTATCAGAAGACGACATATTTTCAGTAAAACAATCCTTGCATGCCAATCCATTTCAAACTGTGAAGGACATCATTCGGTTGTTAGCCTCACGGGGTACAGTTGTTGGAGCAACAACTGCTAAAAAAACAATTGCAGCAGCTGGATTTACAGGTTCCAAGCCGAGGTACTGCCAAATGGTGCGCGATGTTAATAAGATGAAAAGAGTTAGATTTTGTGAAAATCTGATTGAAAACAATGATAAACTGGACGATGTGATTTTTAGTGATGAAACAACAGTCCAGTTGCATGCTAATCGACAATCATGTTACCGAATGAAAAATTGTCCAGCTCCACACATTCCGAAGCCAAAACATCCTCTGAAACTACATGTCTGGGCAGGAATAAGTAAGCGAGGCGCAACAGAGATTCTCATTTTCAAGGACATAATGAGAAAAGAATTCTTCACTGAGGAAATTCTACAGAAAACCCTCCTGCCATTTATTAGAAGTACTTTTCCAACCGGGCATCGTTTCCAGCAGGATAACGATCCTAAACACCGATCTAATTTAGCAATGAATTTCATGAAGGAAAACAACATCAACTTTCAGGAATGGCCATCCGAAAGTCCGGATTTGAATCCAATAGAGATGATTTGGAAATACTTGAAAGACTATGTGAAAGCTAGGGAACCAACCACACAAGAACAACTGACAAGTGCTATACTGAATTGTTGGTATGATGACATTACTCCAGAGTTATGTGCAAAATATATAGACCACACCTATAAAGTAGTTCCATTAGTTGTTAAGATGAATGGTTTCGCTACTGGAGATGTTCCAAATCAAATTTTCAAGGAGAAATCATGTGGAAAAGATATCAGGTATTTTAATGACAAGCTCAAGGACACAGAGTTGCAAAAGAGAGTTCAGCACATGCTGGAGGCAATGCACGTGCCAATTTCACCTGTAATTTAATACTGTGCAGTATTTATTTAAACTAATTTTAGTACCGAAAACATAGCTTATGACCCCTCATTGGAACGAGCTCTTAGTTCGTTCCAATGAGAATCATAAGCTATAAGATATTATGCTGAGACGATCATCCCCTCATTCTACAGTACTGTGGGCATCACGCAATACAGCGTTTCATCCTTCACCTGGTTAGGGAAGTTCCAATTAAATATAACATAATCCAGACTACCAATGAACATTATCTGTTATATCAGTCCGAAACATATTTTTTTGTGTGGTATGCCCTGCATGACGTACCACACCCAAAAATTATATTACATATCAGGTCCAAGTTTGGACTACCGTCCACTCATGATAAGACAAAATAATTCTTTATTTTTAGTTCCGAAAACATAGCTTATGACCCCTCATTGGAACGAACTCGATGAGCTCGTTCAAATGAGAATCATAAGCAATATTTACGAAACAAAAAATGAAAATATGGCGGTTTTTTTTTTGGGGGGGGGGGGGTGGGGGGGGTGGACAATAGTTCACACCATGGCTGTTATTAGCAGTCATGATTTGATACCAAATTCAATAAAATGTGAAGCATTGGATGGTAACTTCTGAGATCTTCCCAGCAACATTCAGCTGGTATCGGTAGAATTTCACGTTGTGGCCTAAATGTATTCGGACAATTCTCTCAATGGCAGCTCCAACCAAGTGAAATGTTAAATACCGCACCCTATTCCTGTCTTCATATGTACATGTATATTTACCTTTTGTGGTGGCTCATTCTCAGTATTTTCGGAGTCCTTTTTAGCGCCATCCTGCTTCTGCACCTACAACAAATAACAAAAATGTTGGCTTGCAAAACAAAAAAAATAGAATCACATTCAGCACGACGGCTTTGTGGGGCATTATCAATTTTATTAAATACCCCCCCCCCCCCCCCCCCATCCCCCCCCCCACGACTTACAACTACAACCTACTAGAAATTCTTCCAGTTCGACGATTTAGCTGACCAGTGGCGTAGATAGCTTTTCGCTGGCGGAGGGGCAATCATAGCTCCCCAACCCACCGCACTGTGGCTTTCGTACCCAACGAACCGTGCAAGCGCTTTAAAAATATGCCAAACGAAATAACATTTGTTTGACCGTGCATGTATTTATAATATATATAAAACAAATGAACTTAGTATATACAACATTTCTTGTCTTGCCCCCCCCCACCCCCTCCCTCCCACACACACACCACCACCAAATAATAAACACCCTACTGACAGTTTGTAAATGAATTTACATTCTCCAACATACTGAAGAAAGTATATTCGGTGAATTCATTATCGTACTGTCTGCACAACATTTATAAAGTCTCAGTAGGGTGTGGGGCTTCACTTTTTATACAGGCCGGGCAGCCGAAAGCAGAAGTTGACCCCCCCCCCCCCCCCCCCCCCCATCGAAACCCCCGGACGTGAAGCAGTTCTTGTTTATTGAGGTCTCTCACGAAAACGAATCGATGCCACGCTAAGAATGCATCATTTATATCACTTGAATCTATGGTCACAAGAACAAGTTACAGCTTACAGGAGTAGGTCACAGCGACCTCAGAATCGCCGAGATCACGAGGTTTGAACCCCACTTTTCAATGGTGTCCCGGGGAGGGGCACCCCGACCAACGACAGCACTTGACCAACTAAAATGTCTTCATTTTGTTGAAATAGGCAATAGACCTACCTTTTTCTTCTTTACTGGCCGACTCTGGGGTGAAAATGGCATCCTTTCTTTCTTCTTTTTGTCCTTCAGATCTTTCATCGAATCGTAATCACCAGCTCCCTTAACAGTCGCCGTGGCAATATCTCTCTTGCTGTCCCACTGAATACGATATTGCTCACCAACAATGACATTCTGATCATTCAGTTCAGTGAAATGAATATGTTTTCTTATTTGAAACTTGTGATCTTCATGATACTGCACCAGAAAATGAGTCGGTTTGGAGCCCAGTTGATCGCGTATGGTTTGTCGAAGAGCCATAATGCAGTTGTACGTTTTTGATTGTGACAAATGGTGTCAAGGGTTTTTTATGCACATGGAGATGTGTTTTTTCTAACTGCAAGCTTTAAACAGCTCTTTGTTGTTTGACTTGCTTATTGTTACTTGTGTAAACTTCTCAACTGTGACAGTGAGTGTCGAAACTTTTTCAAAAGCGCTCCCCGAGCTTATGTTGTTTTTACCGTTAGGGCCAGCATGTCACTCAACATTCGAGGCTTGGGATTGTCAAGGGTAACAAAGGTTTGGCACAAGGGTAAAAAAAAACACAACTATTCTTTATCTAAAAGTGAACCAGGTTTTCGGACAAAGGTGAATTGTTTTTATTACCTGTGCGCCAGTTTGGGTTGTTAAAAAGGCTGAACTGGTACATGTGCTAACAATTGTCACAACACGGTTGCAATCCATCGAAAACTAATTAAAATGTTGACGGACCATTATTTTAATTTTTTGGTGTGCTCTGAACAGTACGAAGATAAAATGTTTAATGGCGAATTCGCTAAAAATTCATTCATTCATTCATTCATTCATTCATTCATTCATTCATTCATTCATTCAAGGAGACACACGAAGAGTCAAACTACAGGCAAGTACATATAGCATACTTTTAATTTAAGAACACGATCTTTTTTATTATTATGCTATTTAATCTTCTACCAAACGTGGGTTGCAGACAACACTTGGAAAAAAATCCTCTTTCAAGTAAATTTTTGTTCATTTCTTGCTTCCAAAACATAGGTTATGACTCATCATTGGCGCGACGAGCTTGTTTCAATGAGGGAGCCATAACTTATGTTTTTGAAGCCAAAAATTAAAATAGGCCTATAAAAAATTGAATGGCGATTTTCGTGTATACATATCACTGGCAGCTGGTTTTTGCCGTTACGTTAGGTAAAGGGACAAGGGCAATATTTTAGTATTACCATACTGATTGTTTATTTATACATTTGTAACCATGAAGCTGGCGGAAGATGTAGACATTTCAGTCTGCCCATGCTTTCACGAGTTACAGTGTATAGAGAATGATATTTAACACGGGTCGAAATTGTTGTGGGCGTTTTGTCTAACACTCGAATACAGACGCCATCATGTTTCTGTGAATTGTAAAACCGTGTCAGATTGACAGGTCATTTGCTCTGAGACTAGCGAGATGCAATCGCAATATAGGCTCATTTTTTCCTGAATAAAATATTTGTATGGGAAGAATGTTCTTTTTTCATTCTTTTGTTGGGGTAAAGGGGAAGAATGATTTCCAAACGATTTGCTGCGTGCAATCGAAATATCAATTTACCTCAACAGCTGTCCACTGAAGTCTTCCAATCATAACCTACTGGGAATAAAGTCGCCATTACTTTTCACACAACGCTTTCCATTTAACTTTTAAGGGAATTTATTTAATGGGACCGTCGTTCGCGTCAAGTCTGAAGGGATTAGTCACTTAAAAATAAAACGAACCTGGCATAGTATACGATTACCAAAGACAAGTTGGAAGTTAGGAGGAAAACCAAAGGGCATGGACCGGGGTGGAGCTGGAGGGAATAATTTTTTAGGGCAGTTTTCATAATCGGGGGAGTGGGGGCATGTTTGACTCTCCTATCTACCATATCGGTGCCGTCTTATCTTCGATAAGGATTCAGTCCCATTAGTCCATACTTGGATCCGAAGTCGGTATCGCCCGGTAATACAAATTTTGGGCGTGGTACGTACCGGTAATTTATTTCACGCGGTCAGTGATGGTTTTAACATTTGAAATGCTGAATCCATTTCCTTATTAGTTGTATGCTTCTATTGAATTGTGAAACTTGTACTTTCATACTTTGGAAATAAATATTGTTTAAACTACATGTAAGTTCTCGAACGAAGATCGAGCAAATGAGTCTAATTAGAAATTGCTCTCCACTTGAAGGTTTTATGCGAACTGAACACACAGCTCAAACTGACTTAATCACTTCCACGCGATACGCGAGAGGTTCCGTGTTTGAGATTAAGATAAAGCTGCATAATGGTCTGTTCATTGATGTGCTAACGTGACTACCACGAGCATTTGCCACGGGAAATTTGTCCAGTAAACTCCACGCCATTTGCGGGGAATTTTGCAGCCGTGGAAGTGCGAGGCCCCATCACGGTTGTCGGTGGAATGTTGACCGTCCACGGCGACTGTACTGTATGTACGAACAGCCCGGCACGTGATCGTTTTGAAATAACCTAATAAAAATGTTTTGACAACAACATTTTATCAATTAATTAATATCTCTGACTCTGTTCGACTTGGAAAATATGGATAAATTTGTTCGTAAAATCACCATAAAAAATCATCCAAATACCGTTAATACCGCTCAGTCTCCGTCTGAATTTCAACAAGTAATTCGCAACAAATTTTCAATATCATTTAAAACCTTTTCATTCCAATATAAGGCCTTGTTCATATCACTTGCTACACCAAATAATAACAAACACAGTGAGGCCGCGACTTGCTATTCAGTACGATGGGAATCGCCCATCCCAGAGTCAAACCGTCCCCAGAATATTTAGACCGACACCTCTCCCCCCCCCTCCCCAAGATTTTGAAATAATGACTGGGTGGTCACAAGCTGGGTTTTTGAGGCGGTAGTTGTTCTTGTTTTGGCAAACGGCGCGCTTGTTCATATTAGTCTAAGGACTAAATAAACAATAATTTTTCAATGTTTATTGAAAAACGCCCTTCCCCTTCCTGTGCAGACTGGTTAAAAATAGGTCATAAGCCAACATGACTTACCTGACCCCCCCCCCCCCCCCCCCCACACACACACACACACACACCCGATCTTCAACTTTTCCGAACCGTCTTGTCCTTCTCACCGTAAGTGAAGTGTATCTTATAAAATTATCAGTAAACAATAGGGATGAGACAATTTAGCTAAATTGTAGGTACAATTTATTAAATTGTAGGTACAATTTATTAAATTGTAGCTACAATTTAATAACTAAAAACAATGTGAAGCTAATAGGCTTCCGTAGATGAGAACGCTAAGCAACAAGATTCGCTGAAATTTGCAAAAATTCCGTTTTCAAAATAAATTTGTAAAAATCAGGGATTTTTTTTTAAATATAAGAACGCAGGGTGAACCTGTTGATTTAGAAATTTTTAATTTCTAAAAATTTCAGCGTTTGGGACAGGAATTTCAATCCCTTTAAACAAATAAAACAGCCGGAAAAAATGAGTTTTTTTATTTTAATTTTTTATCCCAAACGGATTTTTCTCCGGATCAGTTCTTTTCAATCATTCTTCATCATTATTCTTTAATCACTGATGATAAAATAACATAAATATAAATTTGACACCTAATTGTTATTAAGTAACCCATTTCCAAATTGAAGTCATAAAACGGGAGCTTAGTATATTGACAGGAGTGTTTTCAAAGCTTATTCACACCTTCTGTTGTTCAAAAAACGCACAGATGGTAATTGCCAACATTACTGATTGCTACCTGAAAAACTGCCTCAGAAAATCCTCCCTGTTCAGTCCACAATATAGCGCAATCCTCTGATGTAGCCTTCAGCACCAATAAATAATAATCATATTTGTTCCATAAATGTGGAGCAAGAAAGTTGAATAATCAAAAGAACTGGTGACAATTTATGAAAATTAAAACTAACAACTTCAAGTGTGCAGAGTAAAAACTTCACCGTGCACATGGTTTAATGGCAGTTCATTGTAAACGAACCGTACGCCTGTATTAGAGATATGATAGGGTCTTGTGTGGGATGGGTCTATACAATTCCCCTCCCCCACCCACTGTTTGGAAGATCGGACTGAAGTCCTGCAAATTTCAACTCGAGGAAACACCACTTGGCACTTGTACTCATCTACTCGCCAGATGACCCGAGTTATTCTTCTCCTTATAATTGGGGTGTCTGCAAATCACTCCAGGGGTGGAATATCCACCCGAATGATATTCTCAGTTTCTGTGACAAAGCAAACACAAGGAACTCACAGTATGGTTCTGTTGATTGTTTTTTTTTATATTGGTTCGAAGCTCACTTGAAGTTGAGAATGTTTCTTTCACATAACACAATCCAGAATGCGTGGAAATTCCACTTTGTTGGTGTTTCAGTACAAAAGCATATTCCATGTACCGTGGATGGGTTTCAGACACATCACAGAATATCCACAATCAGAAGTACAGTCGTTAACGGTGTACGAGAAATTCACAAGAACGATGGGTCGAGTCACCTGTGGTACAAAACAGAGAGATGAAGTTTCAACGTCTCAAACCACGTGTCAAGATGTGGACGAGAAAATTGTTGACAATGTTCATGCTCACTGAGCTTTCTAAAACATTCTTTCAGATATTGCACGAATAAATAGTTGTTACAGGCTTTTGATTGCTCTCAGTCATTTGGAAATGCTCTCTCACGACATATTGACCTATCAAGTGAAATGCGTCAGAATATCAATTCACCCCAAAAAAGCCGCCCGCGGACAGAAAATAAAAAAAACTGATTTTAATTGATTTCTAGCATGAGCATGTGGACGTTTTTCAGTTGCCCCAGCTTTTTCAACACTCCATTAAATATTGACAACGATTGTTTGAAATGTTTCATGGATATATTTCTAAAATAAAAATAAAATATATGCAAGTCAAGCCCAAGGGTTTAATATTCTATTGCGGTTGCCAGTATTTGAGAGAAATTTAAAAATGCCGTACTATGAATTTTAAAAGGCCAAATTTAACTGACCACATATGGAAGAGTAGGAATGTGGGTCCCAGAAAAAGTGTTGTGAAGGGTAGGCCCGCCCTTATCAATCATAAATTGTTAACACCGCATGCCCATCGATTCGAACCATGCAGTGGTGGAAACTTGTGTTAGCGGCTGTGTGTGGGGGGGTGGGGGTGGGGGTGGGGTGGGGGGAGGGGGTGGGGGGGGGGGGGGGGTGGGGGGGGGTGGGAGATATAAAATCCCCCCCATCACATGAACTCACACAAAATAATTACGCATCGACGTTTTTAATCTAACTCATAATGTTAACCTTGTTTTACCTTCAATGATCGAAGGTGCACGTGGCACTGGCCACCAGCCAAATTTGAGAATTTTTTTACTGTTTACTTATAAAAAAAACGAAGCTAGCGTGGGGATGAGGAGTTGTGGTGTGTGAGGAATTGGCAGTTTGCTGCTCATGCTTTCCTCTGTGTGGGGATAAGGGTACATGAGGACTTGAGGGTTCTGCCCCGGAAAGGGAGTGTGTGGGGTGGGGGAGGGATCTTTTTTCTTTTTGTTGATTTTCAATGTTCTCGACGAATAATTAATTTCTTTTTGAGCTTTCACCCAAATGCATATTTTTTTTTTACAGAACACCAACTATCTCTTGAAATTGAAACTTTCTTTATAAATATCTGAGCATTCCGATTTCTTAATTCGCTCGCAACACTTTCGATACACTGTCAGTTCGGTAGGCTGTGGAGAGCGTTCTTTTGTTTCCAACCACGCTTGTTTTCTCATAGTTCCTCCATAAGAACGGCTGCGATTCATACATACTAGGCTAAAAAATCTCGAAATAAAAACGTCATTACTTCAACCTTCTCAAGGTTTAGCAGTCTTGAATCAACCAGCATGATTTTCTCATCAATCTTCGAAAACAAAAATCACGCAATACGCGTTTTTAAATACTTCTTGTATTGTCGCGAAATGAATTGATAATGAGAAGTGTGTGTGTGTGTGTGTGTGTGGTGGGGGGGGGGGGGTCGGCAGATGAATGAACATCATTTCGTCCTCTTAGTATCTAATTCTAATATTTAATTGCCACCTCATGTCAGTAGGACGTGCGACTTAATAACTGTTGATTGCCTGTTTCAAGTACTGAATATCAATCAGCCGTCGCGCGTTACAATTCTGCAGAAATCGCGATACACCACCGTGCATCAGATGTGATTCTCTGATGATTTGCTGCGCTAACCTAAAGCGCTATTATTTCAAATTAGTGCAGAATACGGGACAGGACTTCTAGTTTTAACTGTATGTAATCGACTCATAGAGTCGACTGTAGGCACCACTGGTTCCTGGAAGTCTGCTACCGTATTCGCACCAGAACTGATAATAAAATAATATTTCATCAGAACAACTTGTGGTCAAATGTGCTTCATATATCCAAGAACAAAGCTAGGCATTCAAAACACTTTCGAATACAGCGATAGGACTGCATTTTGGAAAAGGACAACACTGTCTGTATTTTTTATTGAAGATGGTTTCCATGCTCGACAGACATGCGCAAATCATTCGTTACCACGAATTTCCATCGAAAAACAAAATCGTAATTCTAAGAAACTTCAACAGGTATCATGATACCTGGCATTAAATATGGCAACTGTGCAATCTCTATCTAATAACAGTATACTGTATGAAGGCGATCTTTTTCATTATTTGATTTTAGACGGTGTTGTTTTTACATGCTTTTTCTGTCCGATGACGTCGACCGGAAATCGAAAGTATACTCATACGTAAACAAAAGTAAAGGCTTTGGAATTTTCCCCAATGCAACTCTGTCGACGCGTTTTGAAGAATTTGTATCCCCTAGCTTTGTTCTTGGATATATAAAACACATTTGGCCACAGGTTGTTTTCTTGAAATATTATTAAATTATCAGTTCTGGTGCGAATACGGCAGCAGACTTCCAGGAACCAGTGGTGCCTACAGTCTACTCTATGAGTTGATTACACATGTGTTTCGTGTTCTATACCTCCCAACCTTCATTTTGATGTACATTTTGTGTATATTTAATTTGAATTGAAGGAATATCAGAGGTGAGAATTTTCAAAATAAACAAAATTTCATTACTTATATAGGCCCTTAAAACTGATCGAAAAAGTTTCGTTTATATGAAAAATAGGCGTTGTCTAATTTCGAGTGTCAAACTTCCTGAGAAGTTAGTTGCACCCCTTTCTTTTTTTTTTATATATATGTATAGGGGTAATATTTGATAATGGTCTTATATATTGGATTTTGGACGTATTTTTTCACGATCCAAACGCCAGACGCCCGTGGTTTCAAAGAGAAAATCATTAATGTCTTCTAACATCGTACAAACTTCTCTTTTGGCATACCGCCCCCTGAGTATACTTTCCAAATTTCATAGAAAACAACCAACAAATAAATGAGACAATGATAATTTAATTCCCGACTACACTTTTTCTCCGACACGGACGACACTTTTTAGTGTGTCCCCCCGTGCACCGACACGGCGACAGGGAAGGGGCTCATAAAATAATCTGTGAAAGAAATCTACACGATTTGTTTAGAATACTTCAGATCAAAGAAAAGAAAATATTGTAAAATAACACTTATCACCCAAAACTATTTTGTCATTCAGTGAAATCAACACGTTTTCAATTATTTTACTGAGTCACCAACTTCCATTGCGACCAACCTCGTGAAGCTCTTTTTCTGCTTCTTCTCTTCTTGGTGGATCTAACGTTGCTCTTAGGACCTCGACTAACTTGCCGACATCCATTTTGTTTCGGCGAAATATTAATCGATCTCTTGGTTAATTTTTTTCTTGGTTGTTCTATTGAATTTTATGCGTGCTTCGCTCGATGAGTCGCGCCAAGAAGGAAATTCGTATTGTCCATGTGCTCGTAAATTGACAGCACTGTCGTAAAAATATGCGAATCGAAATAAATTTGTGACAGTTTCGATCTTCTGGTTTATTAAACTATGATTATTGGATATTATTGTCGGCTATATTATTAAACAGTGCTCTGCCATAACTAATCAGCCACATTAAAAATCAATTTAATTGCGACACGTAAGAAATCGTTTTACTTTATGATAATGATAACGGGTCAAGGTTATCAGATATCGGTTCTGTTCCTTGTGAACCATGCCTACTCTGCTCTAAGATATTTTGTTCTACGGGAGACCATTAAATGCACCCTTTACCTTTTCATTTCAAGAAAATAATATGAAATTTGGGCAAACCTAAAAGCGAGCGAAAACTGCAACTGTACAAGTTATTATGAAATAAAATTGTAGGCCCAATATATTTTTTTCTTTTGAAAAACTGCGCCTGAAGCAGACCACAGTGGCTCTTCCAAATATTTGTAAACAGCAGACGACGTGTTTTGTCTGTTTCGAGATAACTATTTTTATCTGCGTTTTGATTGGAAGATATTATTTTCCAGTGCTCTGATTGAAAGATAAGATATATATATGGCGTCGTTGTTTTCCGGTATTTATCTGAGGAGTTACAGAAATTGCTGCGTTCATTTTTATTTTTTCACAAATACAGCGTGTAGCATTTTTTGTTACTATTACCAACTGTTAGTAGCCACATAAATATACTGCCAAAATGTAGTATCGTTCTTCGATAAATAAACCATTTCTTCAATTGCGAATGTCAATTTCCGCCTTGCGCAAACTTGTCAACGTCCTTGTGTACCACTTCCGTTGAAAATTTTTGAAGTTGATGCCTTTGAGATTAGCTTGGCTTTGAGTTCATACAAACGGTACATATGTGTTGCCCAATAGCTTGCGAAGCAAGCGATCGCTCGCGACCCTACGGGTCGCTTTCGCTCGCTAATATGAATTAGCTAATACGAATTTCGCTCGCTAATACGAAGCAAGCGAGCGATCGCTTGCTTCGCAAGCTATTGGGCAACACATATGTACCGTTTGTATGAACTCAAAGCCAAGCTAATCTCGAATCCTGGTCGTTTCGGCACCAGGTCGTTTCGGCACCAAGTCGTTTCGGCACCGGGGCAAGTCGTTTCGGCACCTGGCCAGGTCGTTTCGGCACCGAGTCGCGTCGGCACCAAGTCGTTTCGGCACCAGCGCAAGTCGTTTCGGCACCTAGGGATATTATCATTGTTGGGTTAAAAAAAACATAACAGCTAGCTCGTGAAGTTCCTTTATCGGTGTCCATTTGGGTTTGCATAGTGCCACACGCAGGGCATAATTTTGAAGCCGTTGTAGTTTTTTCAATTTTTACCTCTAATCATTTTCAGGAAATTGATGCTTTTAGTGGCTTTGACAGTGACTGAGTTTACGTGATTGTTTAGATTGAGACTGCTATCCAGGGTGAATCCCAGAAACTTTGCCTCATTACTAGCTTCAAGTTTGTGGTTGTAAAGCTTAAGCTCAATATTAGGGACAGTTTTTTTCCTTTGCTTTTTATAGAATGTGATTCTTTGTGTTTTCGTGGCATTTAGCTTGATGCGCCACAGAGCGCACCAGTCTTGCAGGTCGCGGATGGTATCCTGCAGGCGGTTTTGTATTATGTTTCTAGACTTACTGGCCGTCCACATTCCTTTGTCGTCTGAGAATTGAGATAGTTCAACATGGTTCTTCCCTACTTTGTCAATGTTATTCACATAAATTATAAATAGAAGCGGACTGAGGACCGAACCCTGTGGAGTGCCCGCTTCGAGTTTTACCTCGTCTGACACTTCGCGGTTGACCCTCACTTTGATTTTTTCGATCAGATCAAAATGATGATATGATCCTTAGAATTTTGGTAGGTAGCCCCATTTTAGCTAGTTTGTATCTCATGCCATTGTGCCAGACAGAGTCGAACGCTTTTTCTACGTCGAGTAATAGCGCGGTTCCTATTTCATTTTGACTGAACGCCGTTTTCTTGTCCCAGAGCCAGCTTTATAGGAAAATTCTCTCTTCTAACAACAAACATCTAAAGGGCCGAATTCTTTCTGTCAAGTTATTTCTGTTGCTCACACCCTGTTATGTTTAATCACTGCAGAAACAGCTACATCGGGTCACCCTGTTATGTTTAATCACTGCAGAAACAACTACATCGGATCAATCAAAATGGGGCCACAGCTCTGATCGCTTTGAAAACAAAGCCATTCAAAACACAAAGAAATCATTTCTCTTTGAACTTAATTAAAAATTTAATATCATTCAATACAGTTCCAAACTACTTCAAACAAAAAAAAACAGTGTAGAATATTCATAATATACTGAAAATACGCTATTAAACAACTAAAATACATGCCGAAACGACTTACTGCAGGTGCCGAAGCGACCTACTCCAGGTGCCGAAACGACTTTTCCCAGGTGCCGAAACGACCTGAACACTGGTGCCGAAACGACTCGGTGCCGAAACGACCTGCACCCGTTTTGTCAACTTTCGATACCGACAGTAAACCCCGTGAGAAAAAATCGTGGTAAAAAGTTGGATTTTAAAATTTTTAAGTAACAAAAATCAATTTAATAGGCTTACTGAATTCTAAGAACTTGATAGGAAGCCAGTATTCCAAGTTAAAAGAAATAATAACGTCATTTATTCAGGAAGATTGAAGCGGCCAACACACGGTGCGTTCTCTTGTTTGGGGGATTTTTTTTATTTTTTGGTGGGGGGGGGGGGGGGTTGCTATTTTTATTTTCAACTTTCCACAAATTCAATATCGAACGAAAAAAGGGCCGCGCCCGATGGACAACCCGAAAGACACAATTTTCTGTTTGTTAGATATACTGATTCATTCGAAATTGCAGATTTCTATACACACGCATGCGTTGTATCTACAGAGCTCAGAGCTCATTTCGTGAGCCACGCTTTGCGCGGCTCTGACTGCGTTCTATAATATGAAATAGGTGCAACCTACAAGCGAATGCAGTTTTGGAGCACACTGAACAGTACATTACCATTACCTTTCTCTCCCTCTCTCAAATATTTACTAACAATCCGCAAAGCTTTTTTCACAACAATGCAACAGAAAACGTTGCTAATTTTTATTACTCTAAGGAGTGAAGGACTGTAGGAACCGAACGTCTTCCCACAGAAACACTTGTCTGTATAAATGCGATTTCGATATATGTCATCGTGACGTCAATATCAAATATGTCCACCCATTTAGCACGCTCAAACGTTCGATGGTAGCTCCTCCCACTTGGGTCACTGATTCGTAATTTGCATTTCTCGTAAACTCTCGTTGAAGCAAGTAAAATGTTTGAATTAAAAAAAAAAAAACAAATGGATAATTAACTCGTTTTAAATTTCCCTTTAAATGATTTTGATTCAGAAAGATTAGTAGAATATACGAGAAGATTTTTTTTAAAACTCTCGCACCCGACTCCCGAAGAGATTCAACATGGCCGCCGGCATAAAACAAGATTTTTTATTGGAAGTGCATTCATTCATTACCAATTCACTTCTGAATTCAGAGTGTCAACACCAACCAACTGAAATGGAAAACCTGGAATTACCAGCTCGTTTAGTCAAATACATCTCAGCTCTGGGCGTCTCTTGCCCCATCTCCTGGACCATCCTGGAAATGGGCGAGAACGTCCATCTGAATCTTGAATTCAGGATTGAACCTGCGGAATCAACCAAGACAACACCCTCCTCGGGGAGAGGTAGCACCTTTGGTGAGAGGATCCCCTCTCGCACTGGTCCTCACCCGGGGAGGCCTGGAGGCCCTGAAAAGAGAAGGAGAAGCAAGAAGAGCCCGTCCACCAAGCGGAGGGATTCCCGACGCTTGGAGGCATTCTTGGAGATGAAGAGAGAGAAAGGTGAGGAAAAGAAAGAGCCAGAGGCGGTCACCACTTCCCCTCCCACAGACAGCCCCGTCCAAATGCCGGCTTCCCAGTCGGTATTGTCGGATGTGGAAGAGTCTGTGGAGACTGAGGTGGAAATGGAAGCTGCCCTCTCGCCTCTTCCTGACCCCCACTCGCCTCTTCCTTCTAAACCAGAATGCCAGGACGCGGACGACAGGATAAAGAACATCTTACGGGATAACAAGATACAAGGGGACCTTCACAGACAACAGATGGACAGGCAATATGAATTATTTATGCAAAAAGTCGAAGAAACCAAAAAACTAATAGACGCCAGAAATCTACAACAACAAAAGACTCAGCAATCACCCACAACCACTCCAGACTCGGCTGGGACCAGACCCTACAAAACCCAGCAACCACCATCAGGCAGCCCACCAACAATACCAACTACCACTGTCTCTCCTTCCAAACCTCCACCTCTGAAAAAGAAGCTGAAAAGACACAAGCGCCGCTAACAACCCGCAACTTCTCCTCCTTTACCACGGTCTGACACTTTCAAATTCTACAGCTAATGAGGGTCGAAAGGGGCTTGCTCCCCATATCGTCCCTGCGCGCCTTCGGCGCGCAAAACCATTTGATTTGGGACTCTCCTCATTGCCTCTGGTGTGCTTGGAGTACTAAATACCCAGCTATACCGAGCAGTAGAAAAATAAGGCATATTAGGCAAAATAAAGGGCATAATATGGTATATAGAGGTTATTTAAATGTAAAATATCAATTTGGGGCAAGTTGGGGTAAAATTGAATGATTTATAAACGTTAGGGTATAATGCGCCCGTCGAAAACTTCAGTTCGGTATTTACTTGGTTGAACACAGAAATCCAATTAACACGCTATCGCAGTTCGGTGTTTAGTGGATTTGTGCGTGAGTTTTGTTTTGTTTTTTTTGGAGAGAACAAGATTTTGACTGTTAATTAATACTGACTGCATGTAGTTTCATTTGTTCTCGGTAAGTAGTCTGTTCTCGGTGTAAATACAAAATTAATAAATAATTCCCATCACATAGACTTTTAATTTGTTTTTTTTTTAAATACAGAAACACAATTCCCATCACCAGTTACCAGGGTTTTGGACCTGCAAGTCATGGACTTGGCTGGTTTAAAATTGTCTGTTCTTTTGTCGCCTATACTGGTACATACAATTCCCATCACCATTTACCAGGGCTTTGGACCTGCAAGTCATACATGTAGACTTGGCTGGTTTAAAATTGTCTGTTCTTTTGTCATGCATACCGGTGCGCATTTCTGTGTAGTGATCAGTTAATGGTGCCAACTCTCCCTGTCTTAGGTTGTTCCATATTTGTAATCTTACCCGTCATCGGAAGCAGACCTGCGTCACCTAATATACTAACTTATTTTTGAAAATGGACACTGTGTGGTGTTCACTTAATGGTGCCAGCTGTCCCTGTCTTAGGTTGTTCCATAATTGGAATCTTAGTCCGTCATCGGAAACAGACCGATTTCGGCTTCATTGTCTTTTTTTGACATAGCAGTGCATTTTGACTGCTGTCAGTGTGTTTCGAACATCTCCTGCTATGCGGTGCATATATTTTGCTACCGCTGCGGTGTAAAATTGGTGGCACTGCCTGAGATGAAATCAGTGGCACGAAATGGTTAGGACTCCATGATATTTTGATGTCTGAATCCTCACCTGCCCACAATATCGAAATCGACTCATGCTTTGTGCCGACCCTTGGCTTGAAAACTGTATTAAGAATTCTGATGTTTCCGTCAACTGGACCATTTACGTTTGGGTACACAGATTTCAGGGTCGCCCAATAACTGAAGCGGCAGCATGCATGGTCCACACCGAGGACCAGCCTTTTTACGGGCACATGCACTGACGTCATCATCCAGCGATGGACTAACTAAAGGAATTTCAATGTTTTGGTGAAATGATACATAAAATGACACTAAATACCGAGCTGCGATAGCGTGTTAATTGTATTTCTGTGTTCAACCTAGTAAATACCTAGCTGAAGTTTTCGACGGGCGCGTTATACTGTAACGTTTATAAATCATCCAATTTTACCCCAACTTGCCCCAAATTGATATTTTACACTTAAATAACCTCTATATACCATATTATGCCCTTTATTTGTCCTAATATATCTTATTTTTCTACTGCTTGGTTCTGCTCGGTATAGCTCGGAATTTATAATGACCCTAAAATTACAGTCAGAATATTGCTAGCAGCAGAGAACAATTTCACACTATTTTCATCATATGAACAACGGTTACATTACATATATATTCCACAGACATTTTTATTTGCAACCTTCGTTCTTTGCACATTTTACAGCACCCGGCATTTGAAATCTAAGGGCGTTTGCTTCTGTTCAAATGATCTTATAGCATCCATAGCTTTATTAGATTTGCCATCTTCAGATACTGGAGATGGAGGTGGTTTACAAGTCCCTGGCATTTATATTATATTTTCTCTTTTTTCGATCAATTTGTTTTGTATATTTGTTTTTATGTAAAGTTTTGTCTTATTTTTTGTTTCATTCATAATTCCTTTAACCGTTTGTACTACAGTGGATGAAGGTGTGTGGGAACTAGACTCCCCAAAGGGAGTTTGTAGTATTCCTTGGCCTTGTTCAACAGCTGTTTGATTTAAAGTAGAACGATTTACACTTTGTCTCTGCTTATACAATAACTGAAAATTACTATAACTTAGTAAAATAGAAATTGACCTTCCTGCAATATCGGTATGATTTGGAAGAGTAGGATCAGGTTTGTTGTAAGACTCGGTGTTGTGAAATGACACATATTTGTTGTGCAAGTTATTGAATTTTCTTCCTCCAGTATAAATTGTTATGTCAAGATTAAAGTGTTCAGATGAAATTTTAACTTCACAGGCTGTTGCCCATCCATTATTTTCTTTCGTTTCTGTCCAGAACATATCTTTACTTTTTATGTCTGATTCCTGACATACATTACACCATTTTTTCTACATGCTAATCATTGCCTCAGATTTCCATTTTTGATAGGAACCACTTCGCCCAGAAACATAAAGGCGGCAATCTTGAATTTTCAATCTTGGTGTCTAAACACATTTTCGGGGTCAAGGAATACAACTCTATCATGTAGGATCGTGCGAGATGGTTAGTTCGTCAAAGAATTGATGTTTTTCGCCCGAAACGTTCACATACGTCTCAAATATGGTCTATATATTTGCGTTTACAGTAAAACATCAACAACGAAGGCTGTAGAAAGAGCTCAGTTGAAAGAAAACGAACGACGAGGACTCCACTGATCTCTGTACAAATGAATTGATGGAGCGTCAGCGAAAAAAGTCAAAGCCGGTATTACCTCACAATCCAGTTTATATGGATTAATTCACATTTAGCAGCATGAGAGATTAAATTAACATAAAGTTCTTTATATATTTTTTACGTATTGGGTATGGGCTCATCTGTGCGTTTCATTTAAAAATAGTTTCGTGTTTAGCATTGCTTATTCCACACGAACGGCGATATAAAGAGCGTTCACCATTCTCAGTCTCCACGGTCGAAGTCAAAATTCTTTTATTCAGTTAAAGCCCGGAAGTCGGGTACAGTTGTTGGTTTCTAATAATTTCATTAAGGTTCAGGTTGACTAGCAAGATGGATCGGAACAAGTGCTTGATCTGCCAGGAAAAAACTGCAGAGCCATAAAAGTGCCCACTCAATGTTGTAGGGACAAATCAGAACCATACAGTTCCTTCCTGAGTAATGTTAGTGCTTTCAGGGGCATGGACGCATTGCCCGTGGTGCTAAACTTTGGAGAAGACATGCCTGTACATGGATTGATCCAAAATCAGGGTGCATGGCACAAGTCTTGCCGTGTAAAGTTCAGCAAAGGGAAGCTGCAGAGAGCAACCAAAAGGCGTGACATGGATGAGACTGCCGAGAGTTACACCACTGGAAAAAAACGGCCTCGGCGTCAGTTGATGGAAATAACATCATCCTGTCTGTTCTGTCATGGAGAAGATGGGGACACCTGCACGAATTTAGAACTCTTGAATCCTCATTGGAAAGTTCCATCACCTGACCACCTTGTGCCAAGATGTTAGCATTTGAATTGTTTTTGATACAGGCAAGAGCTTTACGTATCATCACGTCAGTGATATCTATGAAGACCTGGGTTGGGAAAAGTCTCTGGCCCTCCTTGTCTTCCACAGTTTCACGGGATGTGATACCACTTCTGCTTTCTATGGAAGAGGCAAGAAGTCAGCATGGGAGTCATGAAACTGCTATCAAGAAGTAACACAAGCATTTACCGACATGGCACTCCAACCTTTTGCAGAATTAAAAGTTGATAGTCAACATTTACAGCTTCTGGAACGCTTTACTGTTATCCTGTATGATAAGCGCATTGACCTGGAACATGTGGAAGAGGCAAGGAATGAGCTGTTTTACCAGAAGGGTAAGACAATGGAGACACTTCCCCACCCCAGGATGCACTATTGCAGCACATGGGAACGAGTTGCATATCAAGATGGAATTTGGTGCACCAGTCAGCAGAGTGAACAATGCGTACCTATTCCAGAGGGTTGGGGCTGGACTCTCGACGAGGACAGTCGGTCATGGATTCCTGTGTGGAATATGTTACCTGTTGACTCTAAAGTATACAGTGGACTAGTGAAGTGTGGCTGCAAGATTCAAAGCGGATATGGCGCTAGGTGCTCATGCAGAAAGGTGCTTTGGAAATGCACAGAACTCTGCAGTTGCCACTGTGAGAAGTAATAAACAGTGTTATTACTTCACACACGAGAACTCATAGCCATACAAGGGGAAAGCCATACAAGTGTGACATTTGTGAAGAATCATTCACACAAAACAAACTGAACATACATAGCATGACACATGCTGGAGAGATTCCATATGTTGATATGCTGTTCATCCAATATTTCCAATGATAACAATGCACATTTTGCCGTGTTATTTGGGGTTTTTTGTGTAAATAAAAAAGCTTCTAATACTTATATAAATGGTATATTTGCATTCCTTGAACATGAAAATGTATGTTTGGACACCAAGATTGTGTTGTTAAGTGGCTTAGAAGCCGAGATATTAGTAGATATAGGTTTTTACATAGCGGCCATTTTGAAAATCCAAGATGGCCGCCTTATAGTATCTGGACGAGGTGGTTCCTATCAAAAGTTGGAAGCTTAGGTTTTGTAGCGCATATGGGGAAAATTTGGTGCTTTTGTCCGGAATGTCCACAATCCATATCATGTACGTCCCTAAGCTACCAGACAAATTTATTTATTTATTGGTGCTTAAGGTCACATATTTTGCACAATGTCTAATCATGACCACAACATGAGTATCAACTCAAGACCAGGGGTGAGCGTTAATAAGCCATGTTGCCCATTTTAGAGGGGGTTTGCACCTCCCAAGCATTGGTGACTGGGTCCTATTTTACCAGTAAAATAGAGCCTGTTTACCACAGTGAACAGGCACTGCTTCACTTCCCGGGGTCTCCACAGGGATTAAATTGAAGTTATTGTTGTTGGAGCTCAGATATCCTTCAGTTAGGCCCACAAAGTAGATCTTCTGTTTCTCAGGCCATTATTTGTAAACTTACACGCGGGCAAGCAGTTTTTTATTTTACCCGACAAATAAAAATATTCAGGATAAACAGACATTGAAAGTGCAATGCTGTAGAGCTATTGCAGTGAAAATGAACCGATTGAGACCTGGACATACGGGTCTGCCTTCTGGACAAGAAAACCGAAAAAACATGCTTGCGTTCATAGAGAGAAGGTTTGAAGAAGCTTGTGTTCAGCCTTCTGAACGATTGATGAACCTTCAGTCATTATTTGGTAGAAGATTTTTAATAAGCTAAAACGTACAGGTGATAATCTATGAGTCACTAATACAGCACATCGTGGACTTTTGTTGTACTGGTAGTCCACCTAAAGTATGTACATGGGCACTTATTGGGTTAATGCATAGTAACATATTATCTCCCTTGATGCACTCACTGGCGGACACTCTCCCTTTATTTCCATTCAGTTTCGAAGCTTCAATTTGTCAATACGTCCGAACAGTTAATCTTCTCTGGGAATGCAGTGCCATTGCTATTATTGAATCCGTGGTTCATATGGTTGTACGCAATTCTACTACACTTTCAAAAATCCATCATTGGTTGGTTGTACTTAATCTAGACCCACTATCCAGAAAGAAATATAAATGTGTCCACCACTAGCCCCACACCTAGCTCAACTTTTGAGCTTTGTTTTCAGTTGATATTTAAAATCGGATATTTATTGCTGCAAACAGAGAATAGCACACAAATATCAAAATCATAAAATTAGCTATTCTCCGCTGAAATTCCAGCCCGCACCGGGAACGGGTCAAGTCGCCCTCGGGTCAGGTCCCCCCGGGTCAACTCACCCCGGGTCATGTCGCCCCCCCCCCCAAAAAGATAGGAAATATGGTCATGTTGCCGACCAAATTTCCGATTTTTCTGGGGAGACTTGACAACAGATCGGAAATATGGTTGGCAAGGAGTGATGGGATGAAAATGTTCCTATTTCCCTGCAGTTTACGTTGGGAGTGATAGATTGCCAATTATAAGTGCCTCAGTGCCATTAAGACTAAGAGAGAGAGAGAGTGTGTGCGGTGGGGGGGGGGGGGGGGAGCAAATCTTCGCAAAACACACCGCTTCTATTCACTACTAAGAAGTCGCAGATAGATAGATAATAACAAAAGACTTATAATCGGCAGAAAAAGAATATAGTTTCTTTTTTATCTTTGCAAAATCAGACAACAGTTTATCACGCCTCCCATGTGAAGTAAAGGAGATGTGATTTTACAAAAAAAACCAAAAAAAAAAACCATCCATTTTAGATTTTCCGTCACACCTTTTCCCGAGTTATTACGAATACAGGGGAAGTAGGCCCCCGAAAAAAGTTGGCCCAAAACGAAGTCGGCCCACGAGAGAAGTCGGCGCATGAAAGAAGTCGGCCCCAAACGAAGTTGGCCCACAAGAGAAGTCGGCCCAAAACAAAGTCGGCCCACAAGAGAAGTCGGCCCCCCAAAAATTTCTGTAGTCAACGTTTGGGTCGTCATTATAGTGCGTTATAATTTAAACATTAGGTGATAAAGCTGTCTTGTCTTTCTCTCATGGGCCGACTTCTCCCAGGGGCCGACTTCTCCGAGGCCGAGTTCTCAATGGGTTGACTTCTCTGCATCCCGTTATTACTCTAACGACAGTATTAAATCATGACATGTTTGTCACAAACAGAGTTCATTTGTCTGTTTTTACAACAATATATAACACTCTCACTGCTTCTTTAAAAAAAAAAATATGTGATCGTCAAATGTGCAGCGATGTACTATGTAGACTTGAATGTTTGTGGAAGATTTAAGTTAAATATATACCGGTATATAAAAAAAACATCGTAATCTTCGTCAAAATATTTAAAAAAAAACAGAAGATTTTCAATAAAAACTTTATTTTTAATAAAAAAATTGAGGTTTTTTTTTTACCGGGTCAACTCGCCCCAGTGCCCCCGACTGGGGGCGAGTTGACCCGAAAAAATAAGCGGGGGTTACTTGACCCGAGGGCGACTTGACCCTAACCCCCCGCACCCACCCTCCAACAAACGCACTCACAATACGTTGTTTTCTTATCAAGATAAACCGGCTTGTGATTTCACCTAGTCATCATCAGTCATCCGCTTGCAAATGAACGCCAAGCATCCCCAAGATTTCTTTCTTCCTTCGTGTCGGTCAACCATCCCTTTCCATTCATTTGTCGACAAGGTAACAGGCATTCAAATTTGGTTCGCTGCTTCAGGTCGACGTTTCTGGTCAGCACACACTTTCAGTCTTGGGCAGTTCCCGTTTCGTGCATGACTTATTTCCAAACATTCTTGCGGATATCGAGAGTAGACGGGCGATTAACCCTTTACCTAACATGAAAACCAGACGACACTTGCAAAAAAACTTCTTGAATAATTAATTTTTTTCATTTTTGTCTCAAAAACATAGGTTATGACCCATCATTGGAACGAGCTCGACGAGCTCGTTCCAACGATGGGTCATAACCTATATTTTTGCGACAAAAAAATGAAAAAATAATGAAAATTATTTGGCGATTTTTGAGAATAGCGCTGGCCGACTTCACGTTGTGAAAAGGGTTAAACAGAATACTCACACTTTCATCCGCCATTGAGTTAGAAATGTCTAATGCTTTATAGACAGGGGGAGGGTGTATTTTGGCACACCATTCTTTTTGAGGCACACGTACATCTTTCGTCAGAACAAACGCCACGAGATTACATAATGTGAAAGATTTAATTTCTGAACAAAAATCCGGGGCCCAAACTAGAAAATGATTGTAAAAATAAATGCAATTGTTTTCTTAATGGATCAGCGACAACACGCATGGAAGAAAAAGGAAAGTGTCAATGACACTGCAGCTCACCTTGACTTAATTAATAACACTTCGGCCGGCCGCTGATTTGTCGCGGTTCTCGTATGAGAAGGCCTTGGTTACCCATGCTCTACCAACTGCCTCCCCCTATTCCCGCGCTTCTTCTCTCCTCCCAACACTCGGAGACGAACTGCTTGATGACATCCCTTGCCCCATTCTTCCCAATCTCTCCGATTAGTATATTAACCCTCTCCTTTGAGTCGCCCCCTAACCACATGTCCTTCATTCTCCCATCCCACTTCTCCATTATACTCCCCGTGAATCTTGTTCTTTTAGACTGGTATTTTGGGCATTCTATAAGAAAGTGTTCCAGGGTCTCCACCAAGCCCACGTTACACATCTGGCACTCCTTTTCACTGTGTTTCCCAATTTTTCCCCTCAGCTCCAGGGACCGCGACCTCAGCTTGAACAACAGTGCCCCCCCCCCCAAGGTGCCATCAAGGTACTCTTCAAAACCAGGCTTCTCTTTTTCACGCAGGCCACCCAAAGATCTCTTTGATTTGACCCCCTCTCGCCAATTACGGTTACAATCCTCCATGACCCTATCTCTGACGATCTTTTTGCCCTGGTTTGCCCCAACGTCAAGGTCCGAGATCGATATTGAGTAGTTTTCTACTAGCTCCCTCACTTGGACCATCCACCCCGTCTTGATATTTGAGTTGAAAGTTCTCAGGAACATTACTTTACACCATCGGCTACATTTACCAAATAATTAAGATAACCGAGTTTCAGTAGGTCTATCCTGTCCTTGATCCTCATCCACCCAAGCTCGCCCCTGATTGCTTCTAGTGCTGCGGCATTACTCGAGCTTGTTATCCATCGGCCTGCATCGTTCTGCAGGATTTCCAAGCTCTTAACAGCTGTCTGGTTTAGGGGTATAACTTCCGTACCGTATGTTATACTAGGCAGACCCACCATTTCCCAAATGGTTTTCCCCACGAAAACCTTATTGAAACTGTTTCTCCCTATAAGTTTCATTTGGTTAAGGATTCGCTTCCCCTTCAGAATCAATTTATTTGTGTGGTTTCGGTAGATGCCTCTTCCTGTGATGTTTATATTTACCCCCAGGTATTCATAGTCACTAGTCTCTCCTACACTAAGAAGTCTACTGCTACCTTCCGGAATGCAGAACTCCCCCACTCTCCACCTTCGAGTGGGGTCCACTTTGCGGCCCACGGGTATAACTTTGCTCTTGCTTTCATTAAGTTCGAGTCTCCATTTGCTCCCATATTTCCCAACAATTCCCAGCATCTTCTCTAACCCCTCTTCGCTTTCTGACACTAGCACCATATCGTCTGCAAAAAATAGCCCTGGGATCTTCAAGTCACCAACTGCAACCCCCTCGTCGCTATGCAGGAGTTCATCTCCTAAACCTTTGATGTACAATGCAAAAAGAATTGGCGAAAGGATACACCCCTGTTTTAGGCCTATCTCCATAGACACACGTTTTGTTGTAATGTTACCCAGGCTAAGTTCACTCTGTACATCTTTATATAATGCTTTCATAATCCCAACAAACTCGCCCCCAAGCCCAGAGCCTCCAGCTTGCGCCACATACCCTCCCTCCATACTCTATCGTATGCCTTTTTAACATCCAAAAAGGCCATGAACATCTTTTTCTTTTTTGCTTTCGCGGATTCTATCATTTGGGATAGAGTGAACAGATGGTCAGTGACTCTCCTTCCCTTCCTGAAGCCATTCTGAATTTCTCCCAAAAAACCCTTCTCCTCAATCACTTCCTCTAATCTCCCATACAGGACTATACAAAAGACTTTTCCAATATTGCTGCTGACAGAGATCCCTCGATAGTTATCCAAGACGTCTTTTTCCCCCTTTTTGTGAATAAATGTCACTTTACTTTCCCTCCACTCCTTCGGGACCTCTTGTTTTTCTATGGCTAAATTGAATAGGGCAGTTAGGCTTTCCAAGAGTTCCTCTCCCCCTTTTTTGATAAACTCGTTAGGAATTTCGTCCACCCCTCCCGCTTTTCCATTCCTCAATTTTGAGATCACCCTTCGCACCTCCTCAGTTTTGATTTCGCTGCACACAAAGTCCGAGAGATTATCCTCAACCTGGTTCGGACACTCCGGTGGGTTCTCCATGCCCCATCGCTTATCGTTTACCTTTTCCCAGTGCTTGACTAGTTCTAATGCGATTTGATCTCGCTCTTCTGTAACTCTGCCATCTACTTTAATGCTCTGTTGGCTATTCCCTTTGTTACGTTTGTTCACCCATTTCCAAAATAAGCTCGAACTCGACCCCCCCTGTCGTTCTTATCGTCCTAATAAGACTGCTATTTCGCACTCTCCGGTTGTCGTCTTTAATCTTGTTTACTTTATTTCGTGCTTGTTGGTATTCTTCCTTTGCTACCATGGCCTCATTGCTTTCCACCCCCTTAAGTTTTCTACTTCTCCTGTATACAGCACATTTAGCTTTTCTAACCTTTATGGCCTTTTTCAGTTCTTCGTTCACTCTGTACCCAAGTTCCCGTGTTGGCATCCTAATCTTTCCTACACTTTCCTTCCCTGCCTCCACTAGGCTCGCAACTATGGCGTCGGCCATCTTCTGGACACTACCCCCCTTGTGTACGGCTGCAAGCTTTGGTCTCAGTTTTTCTTCGAACTTCGCCCAGTCGGCATCCTTTTTGAGTTCCCAAATCTCATTGAAGCTTCCTTTCCTTTTCTCTGGGTTTTTGGCCCTCACCGTCACTGTAATCAAGTTGTGATCACTATCCAACTCCATTTTGCCCTCATCATCCACTTCTACCCTTATCACCTCCCTCCATAAATTCATATCTGTGAGAATGTAGTCAATTATTGACTTTCTGTCGTTTCTCTCCCAGGTCCATTTCCCCTTACATCTAGCGTCCCTGATCAGAATCTTCAGACCGAGGTCATTTGTGAAGTTCAACAGCTTCCTTCCATTCCTGTTGACTTTCTTGTCCCCACCCTCTATGCCTTCTTCATTGTCACCGATGTGTCCATTAAAGTCGCCCATCAGAATTATACCGAGCCCCCTGTTTTCTAGTTCAGTGATATTGGACCTTCGTGTTGAGTATATCGAGTCATTCCATTCGGACTTTATGCGGCATTTATGAAATTAATTCTATAATTACTTAATTTATGTTGCATTTAAGTAAACTGTGTCATAATTACTGGCTTTTTGTTATCTATCAGAAAACACTTAAGAGGTAAAAGCATACGAGCCATGGAAGCCATTCTGCGCAGCCAATTTTACGCGAACTGGGACATTTCATATCGTCATCCTTCCAAGTTTCAAGAAAATTGATTCATAAATGCAACCTGTGGGACGTGCTGAAGAAATCCAAGGTGACAGCCATGGCTATTTATTTATTTATTGGTGTTTGAGGTCACAAACCTCTGCACAATGATTAATCCTGGTGAAAGTCATTTATAGTCAATCGTCTATACCCATGTTGCCCATTTTAGAGGACTTCCACCCAAAGCATTGGTGACTGGGTCCTATTTTACAGTAAAACAGGGCTTCTTTACCACAGTAAACAGACACTGATTCACTTCCCGACGTTCCCCGGCGTTACCATTGATGGTGACAGACCATGACAGAGGTTGACATTCTCATTTAATCATCATACTAATCCATCCTGCAAATTTCAATACAATTGATACACAAATGCAACCTGCAGCGCGTGCTAAAGAAATCTAAGATAGCTGCGAGACAGACATAACGTGTGGCCGCACGAGTCCAACAAAGGACATTCTTATCTACTCATCATACTAATTAACCCTGTCAAGTTTCAAGAAAAATTGTGCATGAATGGTACATGCATGGTGTTTTGAAGAAATCAAAGATCCCTGTTGTGGCTGTCATGGGCAGCTGAATTTTACCAAAATAGGACGTACTCACCTACTGATCATACTAAGTCACCTTGCCGAAATCCAAGAAAACTGATGCATAAATGTGACCCGAAGCCTGTGCTCAAGAAATCTAAGATGATTGTCCTGGCAGGCATTGGTGGTGGCAATCATTGTGTGCGTCTCACCATGACCAACATATGACGTTCTCATCTACTCGTCACACAAAGTCATCCTGCTGATGTTCAGGAAAATTGATGCATGCGACCTGAAGTGTGTTCTGAAGAAATCAAGGATGGCTGCAGTGGCATCTGTTTTGGGCGGCCAACCGTTGCCAAACTAGGACGTTCTCGTGTACCCGTCATACGAAGTCATCCTGCCAAATTTTAAGAAAACTTGCATAAATGCGACCTGTAGACCGCGTTGAAGGAATCCATCATGGTCAACATATGGCATTCTCATCTACTCATCATACTAAGGCATTCTGTCGAGTTTCAAGACAAATTATGCATAAATGCGACATGCTTTGAACGTGTTTTGAAGAAATCCAAGATGGCTGCCGTTGCTGCCATTACGGGCAGCTAAACGTTATCAAAATAGGACGTAATCAAAAAACTGATGCATAATGATTATTGCGGTGGAGCTTAGCCCTGCAAGAATATAGTTTAGACATTAGGCATATTTCGGGAAGAGATAATGTTGTATCTAATGCTATTCCCAGAATCTCCTAATTTAAAATAATCTGATCAGTCCCCATTTACTTCAGGATATACATGTTTATTATAACATTTTGTGAAGATTTTCTTGTGTGTTTATTGTAAACCAGTCAAAGTCTGCTAAATTTTTTTAAAGTTTTTCAGCTTTCAAGGAGGGGTGTGTGATGGCCTCCTATTTATTTATTGGTATTTAAGGTCACATACTTCTGCACAATGGCTAATCGGGACCACAACATGGAGATAAAGTCAAGGTCAGTCAATCGTTTATACCCCATGTTGCCTATTTTTGAGGACTTGCACTCCAAGCATTAGTGACTGGGTCCTATTTTACCAGTAAAACGGAGCTTGTTTACCACAGTAAACAAGCACTGCATCACTTCCCGGGGTTTCCGCGGGGGATGGCCCCCTATTATAATATCAGAATTGATATGTCCTTAGTTAATTGTTTATACACAGTTACTGTTGTTCTAAAAGTATTTCTTTTTATTTGGAATCTGAAGAGTATATAAATAACTTCTGCCAACAGAATTCAGACATTCTATCTGTCTCACAAGGCATTCTTTTCATATAGACAGCATTGAGAAGTCATTTGTTTACATTCAGCATTAATTGAACATTGAAAATTATTATTACAGGACAGTGCATTAGTATAGAAGTAGTTCAGGATTTATTATATATTCTTTGGAATATTTTTGAGAATCTGTGCTTCCATGTGTATTGGAAAAGTGTTTCCAAAAGAGAATTTTGAAGAGAATTTCTTCTTCTTGTAAAAGAGAATTTACTTTTGAAAAAAGCCAGGATCCTACTGGATTATTTTAAAACTACCTGTGGTGCCAATATTTATTGGATATTAATTCTTTTGAATCTTGCTGAGTGCTTTATTGGTATTTACTGGAGACTGCTGAATTTTTGAGTGAACTTTTCATTACAACTTATTGGATACAGTTTCTGCAGACACATTCTTGGACATTATAATACCAGCTGGAAAGTTTCTTCATCACTGGATTATTGGATTCTATTGAACTTTATTTTGTACTAATTGATAAGTATTTCTGGTTTTTTTTTCTGTAAAAGATTTTAGAGCTGAAACAGTTAAGGGGTTTTCTTGATCAATTAATCATGTGGATTAACCTTGGTTAACCAATTAACCCCCTGCACACTGATGTAAAAATATCAAAATTTCAGGCTGCTAATTTTTCCATTATGCAACTAGAAATTTATTCAATTCAGTCTTGTTTGACAGAGCTCAATGAGCTCTGTCAAACAAGACTGAATTGAATAAATTTCTAGTTGCATCATGGAAAAATTAGCAGCCTGATATTTTGATATTTTTACATCAGTGTACAGGGGGTTATTCACTTGTCCAAATAGATATCTGAATAATTGCCATACCATTGATGATTTACAGCATGAACCCTTTACCCAACGTAACAAACAAAACAGACTAGGCCTTTTTACCAAAATCTCCATTGAAATTTAATATGTTTTAAATTTTTGTCTCAAAAACATAGCTTATGACCTCTCATTGGAATGAACTCATTGAGCTCATTTCAATGAGGGGTCATAAGCTATGTTTTTAAGACAAAAATTTAAAATTTTTTAGTAATTCATGAATTTATTTTGCAAGTATAGTCTGCTATCCGCAATGGGTAAAGGGTTAAGAATGACCATTTCCAGTTACTGATACAGCATGATGATCATGCAAGTAAACACGTATGTCAGCAAATAACTTGCATGCTTTACTCTGTCTCATATAATTGATGTGAGTCAGTGTGACAAAGTTTGCCTGTTTTGGAGCAAGTTTGTTCCTTTGTTGACCCCTATAATACAGTTGTTCAAAAGAAACGGTTAATCGATCAATTACTTTTTGGATCAATCAAGATGCTGATCATTGATTAATCAATTAATTGGTTAACCGTTTCAGCTCTATAAGATTTTTGTATCATTTTCTTTTCATATTATTTTGTTTATTGAATGTCAGAGTAGTTAAATTCTAGTTTTTGTTGCTGATTCTCAGATTTCTTTCTTTTACCATTATTCTTATTTTTACACTGCAACACACATGGATCATTTTTGGTGTGGGGAGGTCTGAGCATTTTTATGCCAAAGGCATATAATAAAAAGCAAAATCTTGAGTTGGGGAATACAATCAAGGTGGTGCCCTTTTTGTATTGGTGGGACTGAGCTGGTGCGGAGCATATTTTTCAACAATTAAACAGTTTCTCTGGGGAAGGCACAAGGCTGGGAAAGATATGCCCCAAATAGCGCTATTTCGAAGCTCGAAAGAACTTCAAGAATGGTATGTCATCAGTAATTTCATCAGTTGATGCCCCATGAAGATCACAGAATTCAGGATTTTTAGGAGGCCACTGAGAGTTTGGTGCCCCCCCCCCCCCCCCACCCCTCACCCCATAACAATGCCACAGTACCCAATTGGATTCTTTTGTTGTCGGGTAATCCCTGACATTAACTTTCACTATAAATTTGGGAGTTTTCGGGATCCACTGTAAAATTTCTAATGATTCTTTAGTATCAGTACAATAACTTGTTTTCTCCTTCATTGGTGATAGCTGCATTTGACACAGAGCACTCAGAAAGTGTAATTTTACACCCCACCCCCACTCTAAAAAAAAACCTCCCAAAACAAGAGGCTCCAAGGGGGTTTAACTGCTCATCCGACAAAGTTACTTAAAGAAGGATTTAAGCTTACATTCAGCATCTATGGCTAATTAAGACTACTGAAGAATGAAGTTAGTTAATTATTTAACGAGTTACCTAACCTAACAGCCAAAACCAGCCAGCACTATTCACAAAAACGGCCATTCAATTTTCATTACTTTTTCATTTTTGCCTCAAAAACATAGCTTATGATCCCCATTGAGCTTGTTCCAATGAGGGGTCATAAGAAATGTTTTTGACACAAAAAATGAAAAAAATTAGTTATTCAATAATTTTGTTTGCAAGAGTTTTTCATGTTAGGTAAAGGGTAAAGAGTTGAAAGACTCTTGTCAATAGAGATGATTTAAATGCCTAGATTACCAGTTACAGTAAAGAACGGCCATTTTCCAGCACCTAGAGTTCTAAATATTTATATTTCCAGGGTAGGCAGTATTTAAACTCCAATTGTGTCAAATTGAAATTTTCAAGTGTGTGTGTGTGGGGGGGGGGGGGGGGGGGGGGCGTAGGATGGGGACTGGGGGTGCAGGGTCCACTGGGCAATTTTTGTTTTTCAGCTTTCAAATGAGTTTTGAATGATTTCATGTGATTTTTTGCAGAAAACTGTCCACCCAAATGACTTGAGGAAGTGGGGGTGTGGGTGGAGAAGGTGGGTCAAAATGGTGAATTTTTTTCTGTGCATTAAATCATGTGAAATCCTTACAACTTATTTTAAAACAAGAAACAAGAGGTCTGCATCGGACATGCAGACATCGGGTTTTGGTGTCAATCGCAGATTGTTGCATGTCCATTACCTGGTTATCAATCAAATGCCGATTGTCAAATCTGGAGCCTTTGTTCAAGTTATAATGCTGGCAAGTTCAGAACTTGTAAAAATTATTTAAGGCCCATAACGCTGTGAAGATCGGGCTGGGCCAGTTTTTGAACTAGCTTGAGATATTATTGCAAAAGACTGTTTAGCACATATTACTAAAATTGGAGAACGTTTGTTCAAGTTATTCATAAAATTCATAAAAAATTGACAAATTAAGGCCCATAACTCTGTAATGAAAAACTGGGCCGGGCCAGGCCAGTTTTAGAACTCGCTCGAGATATTATTGCGAAAGACCTTTTTGGCAAATATTAATTAAATCGGAGAACATTTGTTCAAGTTATTGTGCTAACGAGCTCAAAAGTTGTAAAAATTGACTAATTTCGGCCCATAATTCTATAACAAAAAATCTGGCCAGGCTAGTTTTCGAACTTGCATGAGATATTATTGCATAAGACCTGTATGGCAAATAATAGTTAAATCGGAGAATGTTTGTTCAAGTTATTGTGCTAACAAGCTCAAAATTCATAAAAATTGACTAATTAAGGCCCATAACTCTGTAACGAAAAATTGGGCCAGGCCAGTTTTCGAACTAATTACTTGCTAGAGATATTATTGCAAAAGACCTGTATGGCAAATATTGGTCAAATTGGAGAATGTTTATTCAAGTTATTGCGCTAACAGTGTACGGATGCCTGCCCGAAAGCCCACATGCATACCGACCATCACCAAACCATGTCTCGGTTGTTAACACAACTGGACCAAAAAGGATCCCCCCACCCCACCCCCCCACCCCCCACCCTTCTGGGTCATCAGATTGACAATTCTTTTTTGGCACACATCTCTCAGAGTCCCACAAAAGTCATTTTAAAGCAAGAAAATTTCTTTTTTAAATTACACTACACCCCTCTTTTTTTTATTTGAATAAAATCACTCAAAATTCTTCCAATCTTATTTTAAAGCAAGAAAAAAAAATCACCCTTGGACCACCTTCCACCACTCTCAGGGCCTCAAGAACCTGGTGGACCCGATTTGAACAAATTCCCCCCCCTCCACAATATCAAAATATTCTGGTGGTGAGTCTGAAGAAGATCTTTGAAGAATGTTCCCCAGAGGGAGCTCAAATACAAACCCATGGACTTGACTTGGATAAACGTGAATCTGACCCCCATAAAGATGTTGTCCACCAAATACAAAAAAGATTTTGAAAGGAGAATCTGAAGAAGATTTTTAAAGAATTTTTTTCATATCACACAGAAAGCCCAAATATGAAACCACGGATCTGATTTGAACAAATATGAATCTGATAACCCAAAGGGTAGTGGTTATGGAGAAGAAGAATTTTAAAGATTATTCAGGAGCCCAAATATGAACCCAGGGACTTGATTTGATAACGATGCTATATACCAAATATCAAAAGATTCTGCCTTGTGAGTCTGAATGAGATCTTTGAAGAATATTCCTCATATTACATTATGTTCAAATTCAGACTCTCATTGGGAGCCCAATACAAACCCTGGGGATTGATTTGGACAACTGAAATTTGAGACCCCATTCTATGAATCCTGTATACCAAATATCAGAAGATTTTGACGGGTAAATCCAAACAAGATTTTTAAAGAAATTTTCCTTTTATTGCACAAAGATGAAATTTGGGCTCCCATTCCGTGTTCACACTGGCATGTGCCAAATGCACATTTATTAAAAATCTGGCACATAAATGTGACTGTTTGGCACAAAAATTTGGCACATAAATTCACAATCGTGAACCTGGTATATTCTTGATTTTCGCAAAAAACGGGAATGTAATATTACATTTTCTTCTGGTAAAGCGAACAAATGATAATTTAAATATATCAATATGAATTCCCATATCATTAATTACAAAAAAGTAATCTCGCTCAACTGTGTACACAATGACCAGTCTCTTTCCAATTGTCTTTGGGTGACCTCAGATAAAGAAGTGGTGTAAACAATGCATGCTTTGTTTCTTCGAACAATAGACCAGATTATCAATTGTCTTTAATTGTTGGTGGTACTTTTCCCATTGACAAAAATCAAAGATTAACACAGTAATAAAACGACAAAGGTGGCAATCCACATGTCAGTCACTTGCCGTATACAGTCCTGGTAATTCATCCTTGTTTCCTCAGCAAAAAAACTGCTGTGGAAAACTGGTGCTTCTATGGCAATTGCTTTGGAGCCTGTTTGATTGTGTAAAAATCATCAGGGGGCTGGGCAGAATCTCAATTGCCATGTATATATAGTATGCGGCGAAGTGAAAACTTTCAAGTAACTTTAACATGTGAAAGTAATTAGAGATACATGTGTATATAATCACAATCAATGTGCAGAATCTTTCACTCAACTGGATGATGACAATATCGTGAACCATGTGAATGCGGAGAAAAAACTTTAGTAAGCAGGTGACTTGCTCAATATGTAGACTATGAGTGAAAATAAGATGCAGCATAACCACAAACTAAGTATCTCACTGCTTTTATGTTAATAACACCAGCATCTGACATCAGTTTCTGGAAAGCTCTGTAAGAGCTTTCCAGAAACTGATATCAGATTCTGGTGTTACCAACATAGAAGAAGCAGAACACACAGTTTCTAGTGGTTATGCTGCATTTTGTACTGTAAATTGCAATGCAGCATAGTGAAACCCACATGGTTTGCTTCTTAGTGTAACCTGGAAGTTGTGTAATTTCTGCCACCACAAGGCTTTCTGAAGAAGCCATCCTTGGCAGTATTTTTGCTGTGGATATTTTTCGTTTCCTCGGCACTGCTGATTGCTGAGGGTGAATTACCAGGGCTGTGTATAGATCACCAAGATGGGAATTTCTATATAAAATGCACAACTAAAACAATGATATTTTATTATTTTGTGTTATATTTAATTTTATGTAATTTTATGCTTTGGATCTTTCTTGAATAAAATATGAAAAAAATGTTTTTATAGTTTGCCCACATTGCACAAAAAAATCTCATTTGGCACAAATAATTCTCATCTGTCATAAAAAATATTCAGCTTTAGCACTAATGTTCAACCGATTACCAAAAATGGTCGCTGACCGATTACCAGTTATCCGAGCTCACAATCGGCCAATTCTGATGCCGATTCCGATTGTAATACTGTGCACTACTAGATAAGTCGATGTTCAAAAGAACTATATTAAACTGAACATTTTTCACAGTGTTAAACTTCGTTGACTGGTGTCACAGTAAAATTACCAGTCGCATTCGATTGGTAATTTTACTGCAACCTGAGTTAATGGAGCACAACCTTCAATTTTCCAGTATGAACTGGCGATTGCTGCAAGTACGCTACATTATAAGCTTTACATGTTGTTTAACTTGTATATCCCATAAACGGGCGTCTAGAGAGATTAAGAATACACATTATGGTGGTTTTTCAACTTTACTGAATGGTATTATTGACATCATTTTACAATTAACAAATGAAAAGTTGCAGAAGATAAAATGCGGTTTATGAATCTTCACAAAATGCTTGGCAACAATCGGTTGAACCGATGTTCCAGGAGCCATTGCCGTTGTCATCTGATTGCCCACAATCGGCCGATTGTGATGGCCAGTTCCGATCATCGGTTGAACACTATTTGGCACATTAAAGTATTGAGCCAGTGTGAACACTTCTCCCATATGGAGACTAAATATGAACCTGGGGAGCTGATTTGAACAAACTTGAATCTGACTCCCTAAAAGGTGTTGTATACAAAATATCAAAAGATTCTAATGGACGGTTATAGAGAAAAATATTAGATTATTCCTCATATTGCGCAAAGTCCATATTTGGGCTAAAATATTAATCCAGGGACTTGATTTGAACAAATACTGCGTACCCCCTCAAGGATGTTGTATACCAAATACATGTATCAAAAGATTCTGAATGGTGGTTCGGGAGAAGATTTTAAAAGAATAACCCTCATACTAGACTGTTAAAATTTGGGTTCCCATGCAGAGACCAAATATCAAGTCAGGAACTTGAATTTGAACAATCTTGAATCAGACATATTTTGCATGCTGCATACCGAAAATCAAAAAAATTTGCCCGGTGAATCTGAAGATTTTAAAAGAATTTTCCTCCCATTGCACAAAATTATAATTCAGGTTCCTATGGGGAGCCCAAATATGACTCCAAGGACTTGATTTGAACAAACTTGAATCTGCCCAGACATAAAATTCTGCATACCAAATGTCAAAAAATTTTGACTGGTGGATCTGAAGAAGGAAGATTTTTCATGAAATTTCATCATATTGCACCAAGTTAAAATTCAGACTCCTCAGAGTGCACAAATATGGACCCACTGACTTGATTAGAACAAATCAGAATCTGACCCCTGTAAGAATGTTGTATATCAAGTATCAAAAGATTCTGATTGGTTGTTCTGGAAAATAGGATCTTAATTATGTTTAAAAAAGAAAAAATACTGGGCCCCTGTATGGCACCCCTGTATGGGTGGCAACTTTATTTGAACAGACTTGGATTGACATATGATAAGGAACATGCATATCAAATTCTATTCAATTCGGTCCAGTAGTTTAAGAGAAGTCACTAATGTGAAGTGTATGCCAGATGATGAATGGATGATGGAAAATAATCATGAAAGCTCCTTTTGAACTTTGCTCAGGTGAGCTAAAAATATATAACAGGTCAAGTTGTGGGGGCAAGTTTGGACTACCCATTATCAAGATTGGCAAATTATGGCTTCAAACACGACTGATATAAAGCCGATCTTGGCCGAATTGAAACAAGTGAGAGTAGTCCTCCTTAATGCATTACTAGGAATACACCAAAACCATCCTCTGCAATTTGACCTAAACTGGCCACTAAATTTTGACCCAAATTGGTAGTTAATAGACCCAAACCATCCTCTAGTGGAAATATATTGTATATGATTTTTCTTTAACCCTTTACCTAACAAATCGCCCGCATCCGCCCACGTAATATGCAAATTGAGCATTTGAAAAAATTAAATTTTTCAAAAAATTTCAATAAAACCATATCATGTGACCCCTCATTGGAACAAGCTCATTGAGCTGGTTTTGTTGATATGGTTTTGGGTCACATGATATGGTTTTGTTGATATTTGTTGAAAAATTTTAAAAAATGATATTTAAAATAAATTTTGATATCGTCTGCATTGGGTAAAGGGTTAAATTCATCGCAAAAATAGTCATTCTAACAGTAGCTAATATATATGTGCTTGTTCATAAGTATTTTGTTATCAGGTATCAGAAATTGCCTCAAAAGCTGTTGAAAGTGTCGTTAAACCCCAATAAATAAATAAATAAATTACAAATTGTCAAAGGCAATTGTTAATACCTGATAACAAAACAATACTGGCAAAAAACACCTCAGCATTATCTCACGAATTAACAAACAGAAACGTCTATGCTTTTTACAAACATTTTGTTACCACGATTTGAAAACTACCTCCTGTACAATTGAATAGCCAATAAAAAAAAATAACATTTGTAAAAGAGGCAACCACATAACATGTAATGGTTACAAATTTAAAATGTCACCTATTATTCAGATAACATTCAAAGGTTTCATGCTGATATGAGTTACCTCGGTATGATATCTCAGCCAATATTAAACCATCCATATAATAACCTCTGATTATTGCCTAAAGTCATAGAACGTCATATCTTCCTTTCCTTTCCTTTCTTTATACTTTTTTGCATTTTTCTACTTCACAAAACATCTCCCGCAATAATTATTTATTAGTGTATTGGAGAGGGCCCAATTCAGTCTTTCAATTTTAAAATTGGGAGGCACACTGCTCGCTATCATTTGAAGTGAAGTGCCATTTTGTTGACTCCTAGCATAAAAAAAACATGAACATGAACATCTGAACACCATTCACTCCACTGGTGCACAGTAAGCTGGGATTCCAAAATTAATATCCCATTTTTCAATTTGGATTTTTGCAGCAGTAATCAAAATTGTTTGTGTTTGATATTATTCATGAAATGCAACTGCATTAAAGGCCTGGCATTCTGGAAAATACAGGAGGGCAAAAAATCGCTCTCCTCAATCAGCTTAGGAGAGCAATTAGCTTTACACAGCATTTTAAGTATCCAGTTGAACGAACTCATTGAAACTGAAACCAACAGACTACATCAGTGATTTTATTAACTTTACTAAGGTAAAGCGAAATCTCTTAGACATCTAGATGTCTCACTCAACAACCGAACACACACTTGACAAGACCTGTGTGTGTACCCAGACCTGTTGTCCAAGAAAGTCATATGCCTACCACTACCACCTTCAACCCCCCAAGGGGGTTAAAGGTGGTAGTGGTAGGCGTATGACTTTCTTGGACAACAGGTCTGCTTGAATCAACAGTCACATCCTGGTGCAAGTGCTTCAAGTGACAGGATAGTAGTAATGGTAGTATATTATAGTGTCAATATTCCTTGAATAATTACCCCTCAAACTGTGATGTCAGTTGTTGAACTTGAAACTGACAGAAAAAAAAAATAAAATATTGCTGTGACCCATTTTGCTTCAAATGATTGCAACTGTGTTTGGGTATGGTTGCAGCCATTACTTTTTACCACTAAACCACATTCAAAATGAAATTACGTGATGTTATGTGACTTCGAAGTTAAATTACATTTTTGCTTTACAACAAAAATTTAATGTGAGCATAATACATGTAATCGCAATCATCCCAGACCCAAATATTTAGGAGGGCAATTTTTCGCTCTCCTTAATTCTTTAAGGAGGGCAGTAAGGAGAGCTAAAAAATCGCTCTCCTGAAATTGCCAAGTCTGCTGCAATTTCGGAAGTCAAAAATGATTCTTCTCGAACTGTATGAGCGAAAAGACAGTGAGCAGCATTACTGGCCTCTGAAGTTTGTCGAATTATGTTGTTTACGTACCAAGTATCGGATAGTGAAGTTTAATTAGTTTGAAGTCTTGGAATTCATGGTGTATTGTTCACATTTTTGTGCACGCATTGGTTTATTTGGCCTATTTTCCACGACCAGATTTTAGCCCTTTACAGAAAACACTCAACAGCAAAAGTTGTTATTTTAATTTTTTTCCCCAATTCTTAAAATATTTTCAACAAATTAGCTCAAAGAGCTAATTCCAATGAGGGGTAATATGATATGGTTTTGTTGAAATTTAAAAAAAAAATTTTCTACTACACAATTTGTATGTTACGTGGCAAGATGCAGCCAATTCGTTAGGTAAGGATTAATCACACTCTAAGAGTTAATTGCTCACTTGGTGGAACCGAGGTGTGTTGTTGTCTACTCACAAAAAAGTAAAAGGTGCAGGTGCAATGGCATACAAATGCAACAGCTCGTCTTAAAAATTGAAAGGTAGGCCCAATTGCAACACAATGTAATTCTAAGCTTAGATGACAACTATTTTCATTGTTCAGTGTACTGTAAAAAAAGTGCATGCATGTACCTATCATCTGAGAAAATGTTCTGTTAAACCAAAACAAGGATAACTAGAATACAGGTGGAGGTGGGTGGTTGAACACCAGGTGTGCCCCCGAACAGATCTGTAATTGAGATTACATGATGATATATAATAACTGTATTATCGGTATAAGCAATATGGGCTGTGCACCAGTCTGGAAGTGCAGACAGGTTTACCAATGAAGTCTAGTTGTTTATTGATTATTGGGGGTTTTATTACACCTTCAATAACCAGTGTCACATCGTACCAGACAATTTTATGGGTGGAGTAAAGAAAAGTACCCAGAGAGAATCATCGAGCAGTGGCGAGCAACCACGAGGCTCCCCAACATACTAAAACTGCACAAAACAGAGGTGTACCATCAATGTAATCCTTGACTGTACATCTTTTGGGAGGCTTGTATCTGACATAAAAATTGTGCCTGTTTTACATTAATATTCAGAAGTGGTAGCCGTGTGGATAAGTGCACTGGTCTCATGCCAGAGGTCCCAAGATCGAGCCTTGGTCGGGGAAAGTCCTGGAGATGTCCAAACACTCAAATGTGGAGTTTATGCTGTCACAGTGTTCTGTTCTATAGATGTGAAATGGCTGTCTTCTGTGCGGAGAGAGACAAGCCGGGCAGGTTATAAATCCCTTTCATAGTATTCGAGAAGAGCATGGCCACAAAGTTGCCGTTGCAAAGGTCATCCCACACGCCTGCACCATTGGCCCAAGGAGAGGTGTTAATGTAATTGCATAGCTTGCTCGCCAATCCTTGTTAAGCAATTAAGCTTAAAACAATATTCGGTATAAATATTCAATTGGCCATTTGTAATGCAAATACAGGACACAATTTGTGAAATGGATGGAGTATCATAAAAAACATTGTTCTAATACCCTTTAAAATGTACTTGGAGTCTAATTTCTTCAAACATTTGGGGTTCCTAATGGAGTCTGGGCAACCCTCCTGTACTTATTCCACCCTCTCCCTATGGGTGAGGTACCACAAGCCATGAGCACAAGCAGGGTCAGCACTGGTTGAAGGTAAGTCTACTAGTGTTGTCATGCACTATGCCTTAGTACACAGCACAACCATGCCCCCAGTGATTCAAGTAATTTATATGTTAATTGCAGGACAAATTTATAGAGCATCCCCAGGCTTGTATGCTTTCTGACATCAGGTAGTCATTGTCAGGAAGTTAAAAATTAATGAATGGGAATAAAATCTTGCATTCATTTCAAGCCAGCAACAATGTTTTATCTGTTTCACTAGCCACTGTAACACTATGGCTCACCTCATAAAATATCAAAAGTAGAATATATCTAAAAAAAAACAATTCTGAAGCCATACCCCAGGCCTATATATACTCTCCCCCCCAAAAAAGTGTGCTAATGAATAAAAAAAATAACACTAAAAAATGATATATATCATTTTCATTCATGGAAATTTTATTCAATCACAGATGAATCAATTTGTGATCAACACGAGAAATTTCATTACGCTACGACAAATACTCTTGGTGCCATGGAGAGTCAAAGACATTAAGGGTCAAACACTAAAGTCACACACTCAATATCTGGTATGACCTCCGTCTGCATCGACTACTGCTGTGCATCTACGCCTCATGGAAGCGAACAAGTTAGCATGGAAGTGTTGTGGGATGTTGTTCCATATTTTGATAAGCTGTCTTTGGAGTTCCACAAGCGTTGACGGTGCATGGGGAAGCCGGCGTAGCTGACGTTTCATTTCGTCCCATACGTGCTCAATGGGTGAGATATCGGGCGAATTTGCGGGCCAGGGAAGAACATCCACTTGTTGTTGCTGCAGATACTGTTGAACAACACGAGCTGCGTGGGGTCGGGCGTTGTCCTGCTGTAGAATGATGCTGGGGCCGTTACGTTGCAGAAATGGGACAACAACAGGTGTCAGCACTTCATCACGATATCTGGCTGCATTGAGATTGCCATCAATAATGACCAGCCCAGTTCTGTTACGGGCAGTGATGCCACCCCACACCATGAGAGACCCTTCCCATAATGGTTTTGCTCCACGACACATGGATCTGCTTAGCATTCGTTTCGACGTCTGTACACTGTCTGGCGGACATCTGATGATGAAAGATGGAAACGACATTCATCTGTGAATAAAACATGTTGCCACCAGTGTAAGGGATGCCTGAGATGTTGTCTACACCACTGCAGTCGAGCACGACAATGATGTAACGTCAAAATCGGATGAATTGCAGGTCTTCGAGGATGTAAGCCATATTCTCTCAGCCGGTTGATTACTGTTTGAGGATGTATCCATCTCAGGTTAAGGATGTTCCTGGCTGTCGTCATTGCCTTTTGTTGCCGGTTCCGGTGATGGACAACACGGATATACCGATCTTGTGCAGAGGTGGTAACTCGGGGTCTCCCGGAGTGGGATCGGTCTCAAACGTCATCATGTTGTGCATGTCGATGGACTAGCCTGTCTACAGTGTTATGGTGGCAGTTCAAATGCTGGGCAACCTCTCTGTGTGTTCTGCCAGCTCTAATCATACCCAGGGCAAGGAGACATTGATTCATTGTCAATCTTGGCATGCTAATGTGGAATCGTTTTAACAGCAGCGCAAGTTTGAATGTGAACAATAGGAAGGCCTTACTTTAGTGTTTAAATACCCAAGGATTCACACTGCTGCATGAATTTTTAGACTCTCCACGTGCAAAACATGCCTTTTCACAAACGTGCAGCACGTCATTTAACGTTAATGCAATTTTAACGGGGAAAGCTGTTTTTGTGTTCAATATAACTTATTCATGAACAGGTTAACACTCTTTACACCTACGAAATTATTTTTTTGGAGTTTAATCAATTTCTGCAATGCATACTTTCTTTTTTGGGCGAGTATAGGCTCTGAGCGCAGATAAGTCTGGGATGTCATGTATAAATTATCGGCTATATCTTACTGCTGATTTTTTAGGCATTGGTCTCTAGACTGGTTTAACATTCTACCTAACGAATCGGCCACATCCATCTGAGTTATTTTAATATCAAGCAGTTGAAAAACAAACAAACATTTCAAAAAAATTCCAACAAAACCATATCATGTGACCCCTCATTGGAACATTTGTTTATTGCTGTTTAAAGTCAGATACTTATGCACAATGGCTAATCGTGACCATGACAGTTTTATGGGTGGAGGAAGCCGGAGTACCCAACCACTGAGCATCGACGAGTAAATGTCAGCTCCTCAACATTCTAACTCTGTTCAAGCTCTGCTCACACAGGGTTACAGCCGTTGAAGACATGTGCACCATCGACGTGTAGTATGCATTAGTGCATGGCGTCATCAGGCCCCCATGTAGGCAACCGGGATAAAGTGACTTGCCCAGGGACACAACGTGAGTTGTCCCAGACGGGGATTGAACTCGAAACCTCTAGCATAGAAGTCCAACAGTCTACCACTGAGCCACCGAACTCCCCCTCATTGGAACAATCTCATACAGCTCATTCCATTGAGGGATCACATGATATGGTTTTGTTGAAATGTTTTGGAAAAAAGTTTTAAAAAATAATTAAAATAATAACATTAGGTAAAGAGTTAATTTGGGCATAACTGTGGATATGGATACACCATAAGAAAGAAAAGCACTGTTCCATCATCTTCTTGGTAACTGCTTTTCATTTTCTTTCGCTTAGAAACCTAGACTGTATGTGGCTGCACCATCTTTGTTATGGGTCTTCCTTGTTGTTCTTGGCTTTCCATCTACATGTGTAGCTTATGTCATGCACGTACATGTAGTTTAATTTGAAATACTAGTTATAAACAGATTAGATCTCAAGCCAGGTCAACATGCTGACACAGATTTTTGCCAGTGGAAAGCACTATGCGTCAACACTGTCATTGCAGGTTGCTTACTTCTTAGTTGCTTCCTAGCTTCCTATTGTTTTGATGGGTATGCCCTAAACCGTATTGTGCACATTGAAAAACATTACCTAACTACAACACACTGCAAAACTTAGCAAACATGTTTTTGAACACACAACAGAATTTTGGCACAATTAGCACTGTTGCTAGTTTGGAGGAATTTAATGATCTGTTTAGGTATGCAAGAAAATGTGTTCGTTAGTTACAAGTACAGTGCATCATGGGTATGCAAGCACAATAGAAAACATCAGAAATGACTGTTGAAGTGAAAAAATCTCTCTAAATCATAATGTTGACAGATAAGAGTTGAGAATTATAAGCATGCACACATTCTACTCAACTTCTATGCTAAAAGAAGCCAGTCTCAATGAAATACCAATAATCTGATACCATTCAAGATCACAACCAATCTCATGCCCAATCAATTACAATGTACACCACCAACCAGCAAACTGCTCCCTCCCTCTAGCCTGTGTTAACAATCTGGGTGCCTATTTGATACTTGCTCACTGAAAGCGAGAAGCCCAAAGCACAAACATCTGACCTCAAAATCCATTTAAAATTACCATCCACCAGCACAAATACCCCTGCACCTCTTTGATCAGGCAAATCACACACCAAGCAGTTTACAAGAGCATCGACATGCATATCCGAAACTAGTGCACATACCACTACAACCCTTCCTCCCTTAGGTTCCAAAGGATCATTTTGAATAAGTTAACTACAAAGACAATTGTAATCAAGTGGATTCATTTTATTTTCAAAAATTATTTCATTGTGATATTTTTTTTCAGAACATGGCAGCATTAACCCTTGCTGACACGACTAGAGGATGAAACCTGCAAACAAATTTCTTGAGTATGACCTATTAAAAAAATGCCTTGTTTCTCAGGCAAGTTTCCTTCAATTTTATGATAAGGGAGGGAGGCTTTTTTTAGTTTTTTTTATTCATTCATTTGTTACCGGTAACAAACAGAGTATTCCATTTCCCAATCCATCACTGTGCTGACTGGGAATGGATATTTATGTTTTCACCAACGACCAATCATAGTCATCATCTCTATTGTATAAGGAGAATTAACATAGCTGATTACAAGTTGCTGATACTAGAGATGATTTAATTGGTCAAGGTCGTCGCATGTGCTTAAAAAATTTATGGTATCTGATTATTCGGGGGACATTGAGGCACACAAATATGACTGACGATGACCTTGTTATGTTCAATCAACCAGGCACGTCGACAGGTGTTGGCAAAAGGGGGGCGTGGCAATCCGGAAGCAACTTCTCGCAAAAGGAATAAAACAAACAATGAAAATAAATATAATGGCCTGCGAAAGATGAACTACCAGATGTGTTCACATTTACAGGCAGCCTTGGACTACGGAATCAAATAGATGACACAACAAATGAATTGGATGTTTACAAATTCTCCATGAATGATGATGTGTTTGAAAATATTTCTGAAGGTATGCTACAGAATACATAGCAACACATCAAACATTACCACAATATCCGTTGGTCTGCAGTTGGGTTCAAACTTCATCTGCTGAAATAAAGTTATTCTGGGGACTTTTGATGTTGATGGACATTGTTGACTGTCCAAGTCAAGAACATCAGGAAACGTTTGTTTCTTGAATTGAGAAGGATTTCCCATCTCCGACCTTATCTTACTCAGGAGGCCACGAAAAAGCTGGTTAGTTCCTTCATCCTATCTAGGTTGGACTATTGCAATTTGCTTCCAAGCGGTCTACCGATAGAAAAGATAAATAGTTTGCAACGCATTCAAAACAACGCCACTAGACTTGTCCTACACAAGCCAAGGCGCGACCATATAACACTGATGTTAAGAACCCTTCATTGGCTACCAGTACAGGCACGGATTGAGTACAAGATTGCATCCTTATGCTACCGTAGCCTGGATTCAACCTTGCCACCCTATCTATCATGCCTCTTACATAATTACACCCCACCTCGTCACTTAAGGTCCCAAGACCTGAACCTGCTCACCGTACCCAGGATTAAACTAAAAAAAATTTGGTCAGAGAGCATTCACATTCTACGGCCCATACATTTGGAACTCACTTCCTCATTCAATCAGGAGAGCCAAATCATAGATTTTCAAAACCGAGCTTAAAACATATCTTTTCAAGAAATACTTACTTGATGACCCATCAGTTTTAGAATGAACATTTGTGCGCATGACATGTGTTTCATTGAATGTGTGTGAGAGCTCAGTGAGTAAATGGTCTGGAATTGTAAAGCGCTTAGAGCCTTTTTCAGGGATTAAGCGCTTGACAATTGTACTACATTATTATTATTATTATTGTTAAGAAACCCTCACTAAAACTATATTTGCAAACCTGAATCCAAGTGTAGAACGTTTCAGAAGGAGACCTGTCAGCTACACCTGAAATGTGCTACCTATGTAAAGGGTGTAATGTAGCATTACATATTGACAAATGCTTCAAAATTTACCACACAAAGTTGAACTGCAGGGTCCCAACTGAATCTGACATTGAAAGTGACTAAGCCTTGTGAAAAAAAAATCAAGAACGTGAATGTGTACGTTACACGATCATTTCAAACTGATAGTTGTGAAAAAATCAAGTCCTTGGGATTATAGTTACCTTAAGAAAGAAGTAGGGAACGAGTTAATCCACAAAAGCAGTCCGGATAATAGTTGGATTTATTAATTTATCTCCTTACACTATTCTGATAAAAACAAATGTTTTCAGCATTGAAAATTTCCCATACTGCAGTGCAAATTAAACCAACTATATCTTGTTTGACAGAGCTCAGCGAGCTCTGTCAAACAAGATATAGTTGGTTAAATTTTTATTCCTGCAAGAGCAAAATAAGATCAGTGGAGAGATTTCCAGATTAAAAAAGAGTGGTGAGGAAGATTTTCAATGATGTGGGAGGTGCCTGAGAAACAAGTACTTTTTTAATAGCCTAAGTAAAAAGGTTTCATCTTTTGCCCTACAACACAGCTTACTGCCCTTCATTAGAATGGGTTCAGCAAGCTCATTCCAATGACTGGTCATGAGCTATGTTTTGGAAGAAAAGAGTGCAAAAAGAATAAAATTTGAATGGCGATTTTTGTGAATCGTGCGGGCCAGATGTGACCACTGCATTAGATAAAGGGGTAAATTTATTTCTTTTTTATTGGTGTTTAAGGTCACATATTTCTGTACAATGGCCGATCACGACCACAACATGGAGATAAAGTCAAGTCCAGCCAATTGTTTATAGCCATGTTGCCCATTTTAGACAACTTCCATCCCAGGCACTGGTGGCCGGGTCCTATTTTACCAGTAAAACAGATCATATTTACCACAGTATACGAACACTGTTTCAAATCCTGGGGGCCCCACAGGGAAGGGGTACATTAATATGATAAACCTCATGCATTTATTTATTGGTGTTTACGTTCAGCATCTCTGGCGATTTCATGACCACAGCATAGCTAAAAAGTAAAGTTTAGCCAGTCCTTTAAATCTATGCTGTCCACGTTTCTTTACATCCACCTCATGTGCTGGTTAATGGGCCCTATTTTAACAGCAAAGAAGAACTTGTTTACCATTACCACAGTAAACAAGCACTGCTCCACCTACCGAGGTTACCACAGGGGAATGCGATTCAAAAAAGTGATGCATAAACACAATGCCCTACTTAGGCACAGGCAAGAAATAACAAGTGGAAAGCTGACAAATTAAAATTTTTAGAATAATGTTTAACCCATAAAGGCCTAATCTTGATTTTTATCGCTTATTACTGCAAAAGATCAAGTTCTCCAACATGCAGTCTCAGAGTGAACTCCAAACTTGTGTTATAAATACCTTGGCATTTGTTTCTCAGCAAGTCATGGCTGCCTATACATGCTGCCAAAACTTGCCTAGAAACAACTGCAAAGCCACATGATGTGGACTGTCAAAGTGTAGTAAAAATGTACAAAATCGCCATGCCTTTAAGGGTTAAGCACAGTTTGGCATTCAAATGTGGTCAAATACTCACCAGGCCTTACAAATTAGACATTAAAGGTAATTTGAAAAGGGTTACCATAATTTTTTTCCATGACTCAACTTCTTCCATTTTTCAGCAACGATTTTGGTGTGTTTTTCAAGATTTAGTCTTGACATTATTGCACTATGATATTCCGGTGTAACTGTGTCCATACAAAAAATGTATACAAGACATAAATGAAGTTTCATTAATGACTCACTCAATGGACCTCAAGGTTAAACCCAGAGGTCCACTGGCTGAAACTTTGATTGTGCCTGTAACATTTGTTTTTGAATATGTGATTTATTTCTGCTGTAAACTCCACTCCACTTGGGCTTCAGGAAAAATCCACTTATATTGAACGATTGCAAATTTACTATGGGTATTGCATTACATTAAAAGGAGATAAACTTAACTGGTTGAGTGCTAGAAGCCACTATCATGGCTCTTTTTAAAAGTGCTGAAAGCCACTATTATAATATTAGAACGCTCCTTTTCATGTTCTATCGGCTGATAGTACCTGAGTTTGTGTGATTTCTGAAATAAAACCTGAAGCAGCAAAGCTGCTGAAGGTTTTATTTCAGAAATCACACAAACTCAGGTATTATGGACCGATAGAACATGAAAAGAATCGTTTTAATTATTTTATTATGCCGAACAAAAAATAGCTTTCATTGTTAAGAGTTAACTGCAACATGCCATAAATCTTGTAATAACAATGTAGTCGAATCCAAAAACATGATGTCATTTCGAACGAATGACAACTCTTAGGAGTTTCCAGATCACCAAATTCGAAAATGACTTGTCACAAGTGCCGTCGCTTTGGAAGTTTCTATATCACCCAATGTCAGTGTGTACAACTGCATCATGCTGTTCATGTTATAATTCATTATTAATGCTTGGGTGATAAGTGGTATAAATTAATGGAATATAAATTCATGTTTCTTGGATGATGACAGTTGTTAGAATTAAGTGGAGTGAACAATTTATTTTGAACTTGAGGCAGAGGCTAAGTGAGGTCGAGGAGTACTAAACTTGTGGAAATATAATTGATTGAAGTCATAACTCATATTCAGGATTCACTGAAGTGATGAACAACACGTGAGTTTTTAATATTTCAGATTCTTTTGAATTCATTGTTTGCAGTTAATACTGAAAACACACCCACTGAAGATGACATATTAGTTGGTAAGTTTGTGTCTATTGGTGATGAAAAAAGTTAAACGGGCACGCAGCCAGCGTTTGGTGTTGATAAATTCCAATCAGAGCGCGTGCATAATCGATGCTGATCAATTGGAGTGGAGCTTACATTTTCTTTGTTCTCTTGTCTCCAGGGAAGAATGTTCCGATAGTACCCGTGTTTTGCCCCAAAACTCCAGTACTATGACTTTTAGAAAGTGTCAAATTAACCAATCACGGCTGATATTACAAACATGAGGCACAGTAAAGTGATTTTACACTGTATGCATTTACTTGATGTTTCCTCCACAGTATAATAAAAATGTTAATACAAAATCGTTTTGTTACAATTATTGGAGAACACTAAGAGGCACTCCCCAATAAATTGTAACAAATGAATTATTTATGAACAAAATTTTGATAAATCAAAGCTCTCTTTGTTTGTAACAATAGTATCTTTAAAAAAAAGTACTCACATTACAAATCACCTATGAAAAATAATTCAGCACTCTACCAGTTAAAGGCTTTGTACTCTGAGGATGTGCTTCATGTCATCTTTGTGTTGAATTTATTTATTGGTGTTTAAGGTCACATATTTCTGCACAATGGCTAATCATGACCATGACAGTTTTACGGGTGGAGGAAGCTGGAGTACCCGGACAGAACCAACGAGCAATGGCGAGCAACTGTCAACTCCCCAACATACTAACCCCACACAAGCAGGCTTAGCACTGGTTGAAGACAAGTGCACGATCAACGTGCAGCATTCCTTAGTACACAATGCCACTGTGCCCCCCACGTGGGCAATGGGGGTGAAGTGTCTTGCCCAAGGACACAATGCGGGATTCAAACCGAGGACCTCTCAGCTTGCAGCCTGCACCTCAACCTACTGAGCTACCATGCCCCCATCTTTGTGTTAAAATTATTTCATCTGTTTCCATGTGCCTTTGCCATTATTTATGGGAGAGGGCCTGTAGACACTACACCATAAATCTTTCTAAGGTGAAGATACATGAATAAATTTGGATGACCAAAAATAATTTAGAACTCCACTGGTTAAGAGAAAAAAAATTCCACTACACTAGAAATTCCAAGTCTTGTGGAATCAATTTACAAAAAAGTGACAACAATTTGTAACAGCTGATATATGATACTTTAATTGGTAGAGTGGTAAATTATTTTTGGTCATTAAAATCTGTTCTCATGTCTTTGCCTTGTTACAATTTATCAGAGAGTGCCAATAGGCACTCTCCCATAAATTGCATCAAGATAAATCCATACAGACCAAATAATTTCACTTCAAAGATAATATGAAGCACATCCACAGAATATGAAGCCTTTAGCTGTCACACCATCACTTCAGATTAAGGGGTCGTCCAACCTAACTTTCGTCAATTTGTTGACATTTTTACCAATGCCTCAGAAACAGATAAGAGAAGTAAGGAAAGGCAAATTATATATCAAAATAATGAGTAAAGTGCATAGAAAAGGTACATATAATTTTTTTCAGGAAAAAAAGTGAATTTTATGATTTTGAAGAAGATTAATTCGCAAATGGCATAAGTAACGAACCGGTAAAACCACAAAATAATCGGTAATTCGAAAGCCTTGTCCTCAATATAATGATAACATACTACAGACTCAGAGAAAGCATTTTTTTGACACACACTCTGGTGGGTTTTGACGTTTGAATGTAATAACACCAACACAAATTTTGGATGTTTCGGATGTGGCCATGTTTCAATGATGTTTTTCCGGTCAAGTGATTACGATGTGGTTCTTGCAGAAATACTCAATTTGGGCAATCGTAAGAATGCAAGGACGTGATCACGTCCCTTATTTGTTCGAGACAATGTATGAGCGGATTTGCAAACAGGTGACAGCAAATACTTGAGCTGTTAATGTCATAACTGCAAAATATGGTTCGAAATTCCCTCTCGTGTTTACAGGCTGTCTGAACATTTTTGTTGACAAAAAATCTGAATTATTGCGCACTAGAAAGACAACATGAACCACTTGTAAAAAAATAACCGAGTGTATAAAATCGGGACGATACACATAAAATAAGGCAATATTCATAACAAAGTAAGCAGAATGCTTCAGAAATCACTTTTTCACAAAGTATATTCCAAGTGACCTGGAACTATATTGAGCGTGTTAATTTTCCCCTGTCGCTGCGAAGTTATTTACTTCCTAGTAACCATGGAATTTGAAGGCGGGTATGTTTGATGTCTGCAAAGGACCGATTGAAGATGGGTTGAAAATGATGCATTCGTGCTTTTAAATAAGGTACGCTTGGACGATGCTGAGAATTTAGTTTTTTCTTGCAACCAACCATAGTAATACAAGCGTCGATCAGTGTCTTTTATGATCGCTTTACACTGACAAATGTGACAAATCTCCTTCACCGGAAACCATCCCCCAATTTGTATATCACAATAAACATAACCGCTGTCATGGAGTGTCAGCGTGGCCGTGTGGTCAAAACCGAAACGAATTATCGAATGCACGGTCAATATTAGCTGCAATTGGCTTTTAAACAAACGAAATATTCGCAATTTCTTCATTATTCATGCCGAGTTACTTTTTAACCAAACCGCATGCCTTCAGTTTCGTTTGTCGGCATCAAACTGATATTGTTTGTGGTAATTAAATAGTACGAGAAGGCGAAGGAAGCCAAATATTTTCCATCATCTATTAATTAATTCAAATTGATAATTTCTTTTATTTTACTGAAATTATGAACTGATAAGGTGGGTGTGTTGCGATTATTATGCCCCAGACCTGGAAGTTTGAAAATCAAAAGTGCATCTAGGGCCGTGCAGTGCCAGTGGTGACCTCTGTCCTCTTACCCATTCATCATTACATGTACCAACATTCTCCCTTGTATCTCAACCATTGCTACTCCAATGTGAAGGATATTTGGTGTTGTGATCGAGCATCATGGGGAAACAATGCCTGTGTAGCTGCTGTAGCATGTGTTTCTTCCCACATTTTTTCAGAGTTGTGGTACTTTTTCACTCTTTTGAGTTAGAAAATTTTGTTTATAACTAGTTGATTTGTTACAATTTGTTGCAAAGTGCCTGCTAATACCTTCAATTGTATTGCTACAGAATTTTCTTATGAAGATTTTGTTCCTATTACTTATCAAGCAACAACCTAATGAATATTCTGTATAGAGCCACCAATCTGATGTTTGACACTTTTATCGGAGCTGTTTTGAAGGCTTATGGAACTCAAAATGTTGATTATGGCAGAACTTTTCTATTCACCCATTAATCGATAAATTAAGTGTTATAGTTGGAAGTAAGAAGCATGAAAGGTCCAGAACTAAAACTCTAAAAAGAATGTTTTGCAATGTAACATGATTTTTGCAGATACACTTATTTGGAGGGTTACCTGTCTGATAGTGTTTGGAACAGTGTGGCCAGGATCTTCAAAAAGAAAAAAGAGTTAAACTTTGAGAAAAAAGGCATATGCCTTGAGTGCCGGAGGTAGAGTCATACAAGGAAGAGAGCCCCCCCCCCCTACCCCCCCCCCCCACCCCCAGGAAATTTTTTGTGTCAAATGGAGCTCACTTGTCATCTTTTGGGGATTGCTTTGTGTACTGCGTTCTTGAAAAAAATATGTGAGACCCTCTGGATGTGCCCTTCTGATCTCAGTATGTCAATAAGCCTCCTTGGGGAAAGTACATGCAATAATGGTTATGTAAGGTTGATTTGATGTGTTTTGAATAACAATGTACTTTTAAGTACATTAGATGGTTTATTGCAGTGACAGGTTACAGTTACCCTTATTTCTTCTCCAACAGATATCATGAGTGTATTGGTGTCCAAGAGTTAAACAAAGCTAATATACTTATTGATAAACCAGCCAAATTTAACAATTTAATCACTATCAAATTAATGCATGGGATAAAAGGGGTTACAGTGCAAGGGGTTTGTAAATATATTTATTCAACTACAATGTATGACTTTGCAGTGCATTCTGCATAGGAGAATATCATATTTTCTTTTCAAACCATTACAGTAACACATACATCTTGATATTGGGAGATACTCTTTTGCCCTTCCATACTTCTTCTGCTGGACTCCTTCAAGTTGACCTTTGTTGAACTCCCCAAATCAAAACATAAACAAAAGAAAATGTCTGCCTTCAATCAGTGAGCACTCCACTTATAACATTTGGTCTCAATCTTTATTACTTTCATGAATTAGGAAAAGATTTCTTCGAGTATGTACTTAAATGTTTATAGAATACAGCTGTTATTTTATTTTGAGGTATTTTATTGTAAAAATTTTGTTCTCTTACTTATGCCACAGCAGACTTTCAGGTGGTGCTATTTACACATGGCAGCAGTTCCATGGCAAATTTCAGTTTCCACATGTTCTATGTTTCATTCCAAGCATTTTGGTATATAATTTATTGGGGTTATTCATTTTGGGCCTTTTTTAGACTTGAAAGAAAATTACATGAAATTTGACCAAAGTTAGGTTGGACGTCCCCTTAAAGCCCAAATATAGGCCTTTAGCACTCAGCCAGTTAACTATTGATAATCAGTTCATGCCACTCTTTCACTATTATAACCACATTATCTCGACTTAATCTCATTCAGAGTCTACTGCCTTTTTTGAAGAATTCTTATTTATTTAAGGGGGGTTCAACTACACTTTTTGACAGCCAAGGTCTTGTGTCAGACAGTTTTACAAGTGGAGGAAGCTGGGAGACAACCACCAAGTAGCAGAAAGCAATTGTTAAAATTGCCAATGTTTTAACTCCACACGAGCAGGGTTTGCATTGGTTGAAGGCAAGTGCACCATTGACGTGCAGTATGCCTTAGTAGCCCATGCCCAGGTGGCCAATCAGGATTAAGTGCCACTGGGATCAAACCCTGCACACTCTGAAGAATTCCTAGTAAATGTAAACAAAAGCTACAGATGAAATACATGATATTTAGTTCAATGTGATAAAAAGGATGACATGTTTTACAATTAGTTCTCCAATATTCTCTATATGATTTCCAGGAATCCATTCAAAATTCACAATCTGTTATTCTGCCACCACAAACTTTACAACTGTTCCACTGTAACTGAATAGTCCAGACTTTTTTTATATTGTGAATGTTTACTTGTAAAATCATTCAATATTCACATCAATATACACCAAGACCATTTTGTTGCACAATCTCCACATCTCTCTGCTATGACCAAAATAAAATGCTGAATGCCATTGCTACACAACATAAGGCAACATATGGACTTTTTCTTTCACCTGCAAAATAAAATTTAAAGATAACAACTGCAATAAATTTCCAAAATAATCAGCATTCCAGTTTATATATAACAAGTGGTTTAAATCTGATTACGGGTTTGTTTTGTTTACATCTGTGCCGGTGGGCAGTACTGCCAGCTGTACGTAAATGCTTGATTGACAGTTAGACACATCGTCAAAGTTGACTGAATTTACCTTGCTTTTTCAGTCAAATTATTATTAAGAATTATTAAATATTATTTTAAATATTTAATTGTAGGTATTTTAAACTTAATAAGTAGATAGTGCCGCAAAAAGTATGTTTGAATGAAACCTGTGAAAGTGTGAATGTACTGAAGTTGGCAAATTGCACAGTAGAAGCTTTACATCGTACTGGGGTTAAAAGCAAAAATTTAACATACAGGCTTTTCACAGGTAGTAACATAGGCCAGCAAGGTATAATTTTTTTTTTTTTTACAAATAATTAATGTTTGCACTGAATGATTATTTTATTACACACTGTAATATGGCCCCACAAAGTAGATCTTCTGTTTCTTAGGCCATTTTTTTGTAAAATTGCATGTGGGCGGGCAGTTTTTTATTTTGTAATTATTTCTTTCCCATCAAATGTTCAAGTTCTTGGTTTGTTTTTAAGTTTCGGGCCTCATAATCTACAGAATAGCATGGGTGGTGGTGTATTTCGGCCCTTGAGTGCAAGAAGGTTTTGCAGTGCTAAAGCACTGTAAAACCTTGTTGCACTCAAGGTGACAAATTTACAGCCCTTTATATCATCCCAATTTCATACCGTTTAAAGGTGTGTCCAAATTAGAGAAGGTGTGAAGACATCAAGAAAAATATATAATTTAATAAATTCTCTGTGCCTCTTCTAAATTTATGAATAAATTCCATCATATTATGACCACAGAAACACAAAGAAAGGCATGGCAATAAAACATAACAGGATAAAGCTGTTATTTCTGGTTTTGATGTGTCCAAATTAGAGCAAAGCAGTGTGCCCAAAATAAATGAATTGAAAGGCCTGAAATTTATTAATTTTACTAACTTGGGTACAATATCAGATTATTAACATTTAATTTTTATTTTTATAAGTTTGCAGTGGTAACAAAAAGAGAGCATGCGGTAGCAAAAAGGCCCCGAGAAACAGATTTTTAACTTTTTCAGGCCTATTCAAGCATTATTATTAAATGAAATAATAATGACAATAATCTAATCAAAACATCATTTTTCCTGTAAAATTGTTTTTTTTGACAGTACTGACTTTGAATTATTTTCACACAAACATAATGTAACAATCTGCTGTAAATACTTTCATTAACAGTGTAAAGAAATGTTATGAAGTGCTCATACCACTAACCATGTAGAAAGGTGGCACAGAACAACAAGGGTTCACATCGCCGATATGGGGTTTTGACTAACACAACGGTGGCTATGATCTAAAATGAAAGTGTCCATGACACTGTAGCTTAACTTGACTGTGTGTAGTGTTTGATGAAAAGGTTAATGTTCAATGTTTATGAAAGGATTATGAAATAAGATAAGAATTGTGATAATTGAGAATATGTTAATTTCTGTTTCCTATATGCAATGTTTTCAATAAGAATAATTTGAGGTGCAGACTGTACTAAAGGATTGTATGTCAACCAAAGTTAACAAGTTACAGTAAAATCATTCCAAAACAAGTCATCCAACCAAGTTACAATAAAACCGCTTCATAAATATAACTCGTAGACTTTGCTAAAAAAATCTAGGTCCTGTGATGGTTCAGCAGTCACAGTTGACCATTCATGACCAAAATAGGAGTCTCATCTAGATATCATACCAAGTTATCCTACCAAGTTGCAATGCAACCCCTTCATAAAAAATAACCTGTAGACAGGGCTAAAGGAATCTAGTTCATGTGACCAGGCAGCAGTAACTATTGACCAATCGTGATCGAAATAGGACAATCTCATCTAGACATCATACCGAGTTATCTTTCCAAGTTACAATGAAATCGCTTCATAAATATGAACTGTAGACTGTGCTAAACAAATCTAGGTCATGTGCCTGTGCCGCCATCATGACTGATCGATCATGGCCAAAATAGGATGTTCTCATCTAGACATTATACTGAGTCATCCCACAATTTTGCAATGCAATCTCTTCATAAATGCAAGCTATTGATTGTGCTAAAGGAATCTAGGTCCCATGCTTGTGTGGCTATCATGACGGTTGATTGAACCTGACCAAAATAGGACGTTCTCATCTAGACATTATACAGAGTCATCCTACGAAGTTACAATAAAATCCCTTCATAAATATGACCTGTAGACTGTGCTAAACGTTTTTGGGCTTCGGGCCCATGCAGCTGTCATGGTTGACCGATCTCAACCAAAAGAGGATGTTCTCATCTAGACATTATACGGAGTCATCCTACCAAGTTACAATGGAATGTAGACTGTGCTAAAGGTTTTTTGGTTTCAGGCTTGCATAGCCATCACGGTTGAACGATCATGACCAAAAGGGGATGTTCTCATGCAGACTTTATATGGAGTCATCCTACCCAGTTACAAAGAAATCCCTTCATAAATACAACTTGCACACTGTGCTAAAGGTTTTTGGGTTTCAGGCTTGCGTAACCGTCATGGTTGACCGATTGCAACCAAAAGGGGATGTTCTCATCTGGACGTGACCTTGAACCTGCATATGATAATTTGTTATGATCTGACAAAAACTAAGGGGCATAGCCTGTTCAAAAAAAATGTGAACATACAGACAGACTTCCGCATGCATGATGGCAATAGCTTATCTTGACTTTGTCAAGTTAAGCTAAAAATGGGCCGAACTAAAAAAATGGACTGAGCCCATTTTCAAACTTAATCAAGAAAATGTTCCTGGAAACCCACATAACGAAAATTAATTGGATCAGTTGACGTTTATTCAAGTTACTGTGCAATCGAGCACAAAATTCACACATAAATCAGCTCAATAATTTTGCTGTCATATCGACTGAGGATGTTTTTGAACTTGATTGAGATAATCTTCTTAGAAAACCATATAACAATGAAAGTGTCAATGACACTGTAGCTCAACTTGTCAAGACAAAGACATGTACATGTATAGTATGTGACACAGCAATGACAAACATCTAGGTAATGACCTGATAACAAAGGTACATATAAAGTATTGTAACAGTCTGTACATAAATACTGACCGTTGCCTGTAACAAATGTATAGGTAAAGTATTGTAAAGGTGGGTGACAGTCAGATGCTAAACTAGAAAAGAAATCTTTGAGTCCCAGAGTGGGTCTGACTGAACCCCAAAATATTTGTTCTCATAGCACAGTGATAACAAAGGCACCCCAAAACACACTCATTCCTGTCCCAAGGTGAAAACAAAGGTACACAAGAAGTTTCGTGAAGATCAGTTCACAAATATGAGCTGTGTAGAAGTTGTGACAAAAAACTGATTGGACCTAATTTCGGTACAAAATGGCCACAGGCAGCCATCTTGAATTCTGGACTGCACCCAGAAACACTTGTTCTCGTCTCAAGGTGATAACAAAGGTACCCAAGACGTTTCGTGAAGATCGGTTCATAAATACAGACTCTAGCCCGAGCCGTATTGACATGTGTACTTACTGTGTGTAAGTAGCTCTGAAAAAATCAAAGTTCATCTAATTTGCATAATTTCTGCACGAGAAAAAAACCCGTATTATATGTGATGTATCCCATGGTACTAAACATTCACACAAAAAATTATTCAAATCAGCGCTTTCATTTGGAAGTTCTGTGCAAAAATCTGATTGCACCAAATTTTGTACAAAATGGCTGCCATCGGCCATCTTGAATTTCGGACTGGAATCAAAAACACTCGTTCTCGTCCCACGGTGATAACAAAGGTACCCAAGGAGTTTCGTAAAGATCGGTTCATAAATACGGCCTCTAGCCCGAGCCGTATTGGCATTTGCACTTACAGTGCTGAAAGTAACACCAAAAAACATCAAAGTTAGTCTAATTTGCATAATTTCTGCACAAGAAAAAAACCTGTACTATATGTGATGTATTCCATGTTACTAAACATTCATACAAAAATTTATTCAAATCAGAACTTTCATACAGAAGTTCTGTACAAAAGACTGAGTGCACTAATTTTGGTACAAAATGGCTGCTGGTGGCCATCTTGAATTTCGGACCACACCCAAAAACACTCGTTCTCATCCCACAGTGATAACAAAGATACCCAAGAAGTTTCGTTAAGATCGATTCATAAATACAGCCTCTAGCCTGAGCCGTATAGAAGTTGTGTACAAAAAACTGATTAGACCTAATTTCGGTACAAAATGGCCACTGGCAGCCATCTTGAATTTTGGTCCGCACCCAGAAACACTCGTTCTCGTCCCAAGGTGATAACAAAGGTACCCAAGACGTTTCGTGAAGATCGGTTCATAAATACAGACTCTAGCCCGAGCCGTATTGACATGTGTACTTACTGTGTGTAAGTAGCACAGAAAAAATCAAAGTTCATCTAATTTGCATAATTTCTGCACGAGAAAAAAACCTGTATTATATGTGATGTATCCCATGGTACTAAACATTTATACAAAACTTTATTCAAATCAGAACTTTCATACAGAAGTTCTGTACAAAAAACTGATTTTTGCATCATCGGTACAAAATGGCCGCTGGCAGCCATCTTGAATTTCGGACCGCACCCAAAAACACTCGTTCCCGTCCCAGGGTCATATCAAAGGTACACAAGTTTCGTAAAGATCGGTTCATAAATACGACCTCTAGCCCGAGCCATAGCCAATTGTTGACGTACGGACAGATGGACAGATGGATGGACGGACGGACAGACGACGGGCCATGACAATAGCTCAAATTTGACTTCGTCAAAGTTGAGCTAAAAATGAACAGAATCGGTTGATGTTTGTTTAAGTTATCGTGCTAGCAAGAACAAAATTTGCAAAAAATGACCAAGTCAGCCCAATAATTCTTCTGCCATACATTTGACCAAGCTCGTTTTCGAATTAGATCAAGACATTGTTCCTTGAAACCCATGTGCCAAATATCAGTCAAATCGGTTGACGTTTGTTGAAGTCAGTGCGCTGTCAAGCTCAAACTTAGTTGACTTTAACAAAGGGCCATAACTCTTGTGAAAACCGTACAAACGGACTGAGCCTGTTTTCGAACTAGATCAAGACATTGTTCCTTTAAAACCCATGTGCCAAATATCAGTCAAATCGGTTGACATTTGTTATCACGCCATTAATCTCAACATTAGTCGATTTTAACAAAGGGCCATAACTCTTGTGAAAACCGTTCATTGCACCAAGCCCATTTTCGAACTCGATCAAGACATTGTTCCTGAAAACCCATGCATCAATTATCAGTCAAATCAGTTGACGTTTGTTGAAGTTATCGCGTTATCAAGCTAAAAATTAGTTGGTTTTAACAAAGGGTCATAACTCTTGTGAAAAAGCATGGACACGCCCTTTTTTTCATGCCATCAGGTGTGGAACATGAATATCAAGTCACGTGCGAAATATTACCAAAATCTGTCCAGAAACTACTAAGTTATAAGCAAAAAAAAAGGCCACCCACCCAGTCAGTGACTGACCCAGCCACACCAAGAGTCAAGTTTTTTTTTAAAAACTTGACAAATAAACAGACTGTGTCAACATGCCCACCCAAATCTATTTGCAGCAGTTAGACTGCTACAGAAAATTCAAACTACTGATGAGGCTAAGATGCCCAAATAACAGGGCTTATATTTCGTCTAAATTTGTGAGAATCCATTTGGATTCTCGTGAAAATGGTTGCGAAAATCCATACCAACTATGAGTGTCCCAGGATCCCATGATGCCACCATGGTTGAACCACTGTTGTATACTGATAACACATGTTAACATTTTACCCAACACACCTTTTTAATTTTTAAAACTAAATTTGATAATTTTTAAACGATAAATAATAAATAGATGATAAAATAATTAAATGAACAATATTTACCAATAAAATCTTACAAATATGGCTGTCGTTGGAACCGGCTCAATGAGCCGGTTCCAATGACAGCCATATTTGTAAGATTTTATTGACATAGTATCAGGATATTTCAGGTCATGTTAGCCTTCTGCTGGTTAATTTGTTACCGCTGTGTTAAATAAAGGGTTAAATTGGATTCTCGCCGGTTTTATTGCGCGAATCTTTGTGCGAATCGATTCTCGGATTCTCGTCGAAATTTTAGCCCTGAATAAATGAGAGTACCACCATCTTGATACACGCTCTGGACGCTTAAAAGATTGTTTGAGAAATGGCCTGATTGGTGTAATCCACCTTGCTTCTGCTGCTTTCCACCTCTTGAACTTATAAAAATTAATTAATAATGAGATTAATGAAAAGAGTATTTTATTTAATTTTATTGAATGTTAAATATAGTGTTTGTTAATTTCATGTATTATTTTGTTCACAAACATAAATAAAAAGGAAACAAGACAGTCTAACGTCATCCATATCCCCTGTCAACTTTTATGTTATGATAGGAATAATCTCATTATCGACCCGGACATGTATTCATACCCAATAAGGTCACTAACTGAATATCATTTAATTTCTTTAAATGCAACTGAAGATATCTTCCAAAAACCTGCAATTTTGGTAAATTCAAAGTTGACAATGGCTGTAACTCTGGTAAAATTATTTGAATCAACACTTCCTTTCCGTATGCACATGTACACATCATACACATACTGCACACCAAGTTTCGTAAAAATGCAATGAAAAATGCAGTTGGAGTTAAGCAGACAATCATTTGTGATGGAAATTTTGCTATTAGCAAGGGCCATAACCGTGTAAAATTTGTCACATAAAAAATTCCTGACCACATGCACATCTACACTTGATACTGATACTTCAGACCAAGTTTCGTAAATATCCAATAAAAAATGTAGGAGGAGTTAAGCGGACAAGCCTTTGTGATGGAAATTTTGCTACTTCCAAGGGTTGTAACCAAGCAAAATTTGTCGCATCGAAAATATTGGGACTCAGGGGACGATTTTTAGGTATTGCTCGGGATTCAAATTGTAATTGCAGAGGACGATTTGTAGAAAATTCCAGTGAAATTTTGCTTCTATTTAAAAATATACTACTCAAAGTTTGCTAAGCACCAAGTATATCCAACTACCTGTTTTACATTTTAGTTGAAATATTGTAATGAAAAGTGTATATATTTTTTATTTAATTATATCTTTAATGATTTAAGTACAGAAATTAAGATTTTATTTGTGTTTGACATTATTTTTTAGCTTTAGAATACAATAACCATGGAAAATGCATATTATTGGTAAAAGAGGAAATTTTTCAATTTGCCAAAAAATTGATGTAGCGAACTGGTATGGGTTCAATATCGAGTATGAGACCCATTACTGTTAACTACAGCTTGACATTGCCATCTCATGCTCACAATCAGGTTCCTGGTGGTCCTTTGTGGGAAGTTGTTCCATTCTTGGACCAGCATGGCACCAAGCTCCTGAACACTTCTTGGCTGGACTGGATGAGCTGAAATTGCAAAATGCAACTCATTCCAGACATGTTCGATTGGATTGAGGTCAGGGGATCTTGCTGGCCAGTCTATACGCTCAATCCCCTCCCTCTGTTGGTACTCCCCAACAGCATGGGCAACATAAGGACTGGCATTATCGTCCATCAGAATGAATCTATCACCCACTGCATCTGCATACAATCTGACGTGGACATACAGGATGTCATCAATATACCGCTGTGTAGTCAATGTACCATGTTCAAGGACACAGAGCTCTGTATGTCCATCCCTGCTGATGCCGCCCAAGACCATGACTGACCCTCCACCATAGCGGTCATGCTCAGCAATGTCGGCTGCATGAAATCGCTTTCCTGGTCTTCTCCATACCATAGAATGCCTATCTGTGTGGTCTAGGCAGTACCTTAACTCATCTGTAAAAAGGACAGGTTGCCAATCTTCTCTGGTCCATCCAACATGGTCCATGGCCCATTCATATAGTGCCTGGCAATGGTTCTGGGACAGCGGAATGCAAATACATGATCTTCTCAATCAGAGACCACCTTCATGCAATCTTGCCCAGATAGTTTGCGCCGAAACATTTACCCCAGATGCTTTCTGAAGGTCACTGCAAAGCTGGGTTGCTGTGGCAAAGCAGTTCCTACGGGCCTGAATGATGAAAAACCTGTCTTCAGCTGCAGATATTGCCCTGTCTCTGCCACCACCATGCCGCCACCAACTTCAAACTGAGAGGTCCATGGTTCGATCTCTGCCTGGGATAACTGCCCTGTGTCTTTGAGCTAGGCATTTAATGTCTACTTTTCTCATGGCAGATATGTGTGAGTCTCAAACATAGCTTTGCATACTTTATTACATGCCGGTTCAATGAAATCCCTATCTACAGCAACACTAAACCATGTGGAAAATGAAAATCAGTTCCACACACATGTGGAATGGATATCGTTGACAAACTATTTATAAAATGGAAGTGAAATTTCACTGGAATTTTCTACAAATCGTGCACCACAATTACAATTTGAAACTCTAGCAATAGCTAAAAATCGTCCCCTGAGTCCCAATGTGTTCTATGTGCCAGTAGGCACAAAGACCACATTGGAACTCAGGGGATGAAATAGTAACAGGGGTTCCAATTGTAAATTTGGTTGGCAATAAAATGTGTTCTTTGTGTTGACAGTTGTCAAAAGAATTGCTGAGTGTCCTTCTAATAATTGTTATTAAAGACGTGAAGGCGTGTAATCAACACAGAACAACAATGCATGTGAATGGGTTAATCGATATGGCACTTGTGCCATCACAGGAGGATAAAACTCAAGGCCTGTGGCCTCTCGTTTTATCCTTCCATGCTGGCACTCGTGCCATATCGATTGACCCATTCACACACGCGTGTCGTACTGTATTCCTACTATGCCACAAAGGAACATGGGTCACCATTGATATTTATCAGTGTGTGAGTGCACTTCTATGACAATCTCCATCAAGCCTGAAATGCTTCCTATGCCCCAGTTGTGAACCAATGTAGTGGCAGAGCTATTTTCACTCACCATGGGATGTATGGTGGCACGAACATTCTGAGCTAGTACAAAAGTCAATGTTCAAACCCCATCAATGCTCGTTCAGGAAAACCAAATTTTCAGTCAACTTACAGTTATAGTAACTAACAGTGGTTCATTTGGGGTCTGAGGTCCATTGGGTGAATTTTCATTTTTATTTTGCTTTCAAACGAGTTTTGAAAGATTTTGAGTGTTTTCATGCAAATAAAACAAATGCCCCAATAAGCATAAATCATTCATCTGCAAATGTTGTTTAAAAAGGAATTGATGGTCATATTCAGCATCTATGGCTACTTAACACTACAGAGGAATGTAGTTATGTTATTGTTTATAACTCTGTGGTCCATGTCAGATGATTTAACCCCTTTGCTTTGTGCGCAATTTTGTAATACCCTGTGCTGAGCCATATATTGGGAACAATGGTAGAAAACGATAAAAACTGAAAGACAAAAAGGTAAAATAACTTGTAATTTTAAACACCTGCCAGAACATAATTAACACTTTTGGAGTCTAATGTTTAGTTCCAATATATAACGTTGGTGTGGTATAACAAGGGTAATAATAATATAATCCAGGGCCTCTTGAACAGGCTGCACAGTAATATTTGGATTTGTTAAAGTCACCTGAAATTATCTGAATCACACGCATCACTATCATTGTCAGCAAATAATTCCACAACAACTTTCTAACTCAAAACATAGTAAAACTATATAACAAATATCAAAAGATTCTGCCTGGTGGATCTGAAGAAGATCTTCAAATAATATTCCTCATATTGCAGGTAAATTAAACTTTGGGTCCCATAGGAGGCAAGGGACTTGATTTGAACAAACTTGAATCTATCACTCATAAGGATGCTGAATACCAAATACCAACAGATTTTGACTCGTGGATCTGAAGAAATTTTTATAGAATATGCTTCATATTGCACTAAGTTGAAATTTGAGCTCCCACAGGTAGGCCAATATGAAACTAGGGGCTCGACTGAAACAAACTTGAAGCTGACCATCCCCTAGCACCCCCAACCCCCAAGAAAGAAGTATACAAAATATTAAAATATTTTGACTTGTGAATAAGATTTTTAAAGAATTTTCCTTATATTTAACAAAATTAAAATTGGGGCTCTAATAGGTAGCCGAAAGACAAACCCAGGGAGTTGTTTTGAACACACTTGAATCTGTCCTCCAAAAGATGTTGTATACCAAATATTCAAAGATTCTGATTGTGGTTCAGGAGGAGGTTTTTTAATTTTTTAATTTAAATTTCTAGGTGCTAACAGAGTTAGCCAATGCAGGAGTCAATATGGGAGAACATGTGACAATGAGAACACAACACACATTAGATGAACTTTATTCATTTGTTATCCTAACTTATGTTTTTTCGGACTCAATTTGCTTTGCAACTGATCCCCTAGAACCCCCACGAATGATCAAAGGGAAATTTGGCTCAACTCAATGGAGATTCTTACAGACAGGACTTATTGTGGTGGTGGTGCCATACATGCTGTTGGGGATTTAGTCCAAGTTAAGAAGCCTGAAGTGTTATGCTCTTAACACATAGAAGAACTGAACCAAAACCAAGATTTTTCATGAAACCAAACCGAAACCAAATGTGAAAAATCAAAACCTCCCTGCTCTAATTTTCCACACCAGGAACAACTACAGTTTTATTTAGATCAAAACACCCACTGGTGCATAAACTGAAAGACTGCTAGTGCTTCCTTTTTGGGGGGGGGGGAAATTGTAAATACCCATCAGCAGAAAAATTCACCATCCCATATTGTTGTAGTCCTCCACTCTCCATCTACTGTATGTCCAGGCAATACACATACAAATTACGAACTTCCAAGTTCAACAAGTCTTAATCGTTTTTATTTATTTGAAGTAATAAACTAAAGTAATATCCATCTGATAATTACCTATTCTGGCACATTTCCAAAATATTCCAAGGACACTGAAAGAAATGAAATATAATGTTATCATAAAACTGTAAGATCATTTATTCCATAATTTTGGACTTCAAAAACAGAGCCAGCAGGCTCATTTCTACATTGGTCAAAATTTTATCAGGCAGTATTCAGGGATGTCATATTTTATCTTCCCCAACTGCCTCCAACAGAAATTCTTATCTAACTACCAACTCACTAAACTAATGTTAACTGGTAGAGTGCTGGGCTTTACTTCAGAGTGTAGGTACTGCAACTCAAAGGCTTCAAATTAAGTGAATGTCCTTCATATTATCTTTGAATCTGAATTATTTGGTCCATATGGATTTTCCTTGTTACAATTTATGGAAGAGTGCCTATAGGCACTCTCCCATAAATTGTAACATGGCAAAGACTTGTGAACAAATTTTGATGACTAAAAATAATTCAGCACTCTACCAGTTAAACTTTATTCATATGAAATACAACTCATCTTCTACAGGAATAAGTAAACAACCTGCTCTTCATTGTTTAGACCCTGAGACCATATAATTTTCAATTTGAGGCAGTTAAGACTGGCTTGGTTTCATTAGTATAGCTAGCTGACCATCTTATTTTCATGGTGGGTGAGTCAGCGGAGCCAGCTTAAAGTTTTCTTCTATTTTGAATTTCCATAGCAAAGATAGTGTCCCAATGGTAAACAAGTAACATGCAAAATATAAATTCTATGCAAGACTATCTTAACCCTTTCCAACTGTAGTTCATAAATTTTTGCATAATACAAAAGTTGGCTGCCCATGCTCAAGCAACCCAATCAACACCAAATTAAGAAGGATCAATAAGAATTTAATCCTACAGACCTATGTAAAGACTTCTGGGAAAATTTCAAATCAGACACCCATTAATCGACGAAAAAGGAACAACTGACTTTCCCAAAGCTAAAGACTCAGGTAATTTGGATTAGTTCAAAACAAGGTTGCGATGAAGAAGCTCCAACACAGGAAAAAGTTTAATGGAATCATCCCAATTCTTTTACGATTTTGGAAATAGAATACAACCTATTTATTCAAAATTATGTTCTAAATAATTATCTACATAAGATGAAAAAGATAGAAAAACTGATAAATGACTGGACTTTCCGTCATCTAACTTTACTTGGAAAATCCACTGTCATCAAAACGCTAGCGTTACCTATTTTAATACACTGTTTAATGGTTTTGCACGACCCACCGAAAGATATCTTAAATAAAATTCAGAAAATGTTCTTCATTTAGTCATGCTCTTAAGTTAATATGGGTAAAAAAAACATTAGACCCCTCTGTAATGGCTCCCTGGAAAACACTTATTCTAGATGACTTAGAAATTTTTGGATATTATAAAATTTGGCATATCCACAGAGAGGGGTTACAGAAGATAGGAAAAAAATTAAATCAATTTTGGAAGGATGTGCTGTTGGCTTGGTCTCTTTTAGATGACAGACACCTCAAACCCGTCTAAAATTTCCAGACAAACTATCTTCTACAACGACCAGAAAAAAATTCTCAATGAACTCTTCTTTAACAACAATGGTGTAGAAGTATAAATTTTATAGTAAATTTCCTTTCTTATTATACCTACCGAAATTGTTTACTACAGGCTTGCGTTACAGTGAAAGAACCTAACTCGGATAAAATACTCTCTATTCTAATCTTTCCCAAGATTTGGGAAAGAAAAGTGGTGTAAAAACACCATGAAAAAATAAGCCAAAACTGGGTCGAGCGCCATCGGCGCACACCCAGTATGGGATGCTCTTCCATAGTACAAATCCACAACTTCCGTAAAACAGTGCGCAATGCCTCACTTCGTCATTCTTTTGATTCCGAACAACACAGGAGTTAATTCCGAACAACACAGGAGTTATGTGATCAGCGGGGAGGAAGGATTCTTACCCGAATAAGAAGACGGGAGGGCCTCCATGTAAACAATTTCGGTCGGTATAATAAGAAAGGAAATTTACTATAAAATTTATACTTCTTATCAACCTACCTCAATTGTTTACTACACGCTGAATAGACAAAAGCCTGGAGGGAATCACATAACCAACCCACACATAACTCAATAGCACTGGGACCGTGGACAGAGGAAGAGATCCCTAGGCCTATCAAACCATAGCATCACAAACATTAGAAAAGACAATGAAAGATGAGGCGAATGGTGAAGTGCGACGCACAGACAGAAAGGGCAGTAACAGCACAAAGCTGGAACTGACCCTGAAAAAAGCTGAAAGGCTGGGATAGACAACAGCCTGAGCCGGAGAAAGAGGGCCCCAAGGTTCTCTGTCGGCTCCTGCAACTGTCGCAGATAAAAGGAGAATGTAGCATTTCTCCAGAAGGCTGCCAGAATAACATCCGTCATCCGACAACATGACAGAGTTATTAAAAGAGGAAGACAATGCACGCACATCAAGGCAGAAAAAACAATTGGTAAAACAATCACCAGTAGCTAGACGAGCGGAAGCTGCACGAATAGCAAGAAAAATCCATCAAGAAATGGATGCAGGAGAGATCTGGCATGTGAGAGAACGCAGATTCATCCAGGATAACGGCGTGAACGCCCCCCAACCCCAAGCAGAGCAGCGCCCAAGAAAGTGACCATCTTGGAGGAAACTGCAAAGTCCTAGGCCTTTTCAAGGAAAAGAGCTGAACAAGCTTGGAGAGGCAGGGATGAGTGTCGAAACACTGCGGTATCACATATGAAAAAATGTCTCCGAAGCATGGACATGTACCCGTTGCTGAAGACCCCCAGAAACAAACATATACCAGAAAATCCTCAAGCGGTGTGATCGAAGGAGTGACAGAAGCAACAGAGTGATCGCACACCATTGACAGAAGAACCTTCCACTTAGCCACAGAGGCTAAACCAGTGGAGTGAGTGCCTCCTTGAAGAAGAAAAGCAACTCCACTGCGTGTCTCGAAAAACCACTACGGTGGAGACAGGACCCAATAAAAGACATGTGCGAAGGCACAATGAAGTCGGGTCAACGCAAAACCTCCTCGGGCAACTTTGGCAAAGAAAGTCGCGAGGTAGAGGGAGACATGCCGGAACCGCCGCTAACAGAGAGCGGAGCAGATTGATCCACACCCACCGAGGCGACGGGTGTGATCGAAAGGATTCGACGACTGCAGGTTCATATCTGGGCGAGAACCTAAGGCGGAATCGGAACCGGTAGGAAGGCATAGCCGACAAGACCATCCCAAAGGAGGGCCAGAGCGTCCACGCCGAAAGCCAGAGAATCTGGATACGGGGACACAAAAGTGTCCACCGGATGGTTCCAACTAGTCGCAAGAGAGCGATGGAACCCGCCATGTGGAGCATCCTCCTGGTGGAAATGACCCTGCCCCGACGGGACAGGGAGTCGGCTAGGACGTTCAGACGACCGGGAATGTGACGAATAGCCACCCCGGCGTGGACATCCTGGGCGAGCAGTAGAAGATCCCGAGCCAATACGTACATTGGAATGAAGTGCGTGCCGCCCTGGTTCCGAATGTAAACAACCACCGTTGAATGGTCGGACAATGGAAGGACCTGGCGATTCGACAGGTGAGGGATCCACTGCCTGAAACTCAGAAGAAGAGCAAGAAGCTCCTTCTGGTTGATGTGTAGAGCTGCATGATCCTGGTCCCACATCACGTGAATGGAAAGACCTAGAGGATCCAACGTCGCACCCCATCTGAGATCGCAGGCATCTGCCATCAGAATGCGATCGGACGTGGGTAAGTCCAATGGAACACCCTGCGAAAGCCACTGGACATCCGCCCAGAGGAGAAGGTGAGGATAAAGATATTCTGGAAACTGAAGCACCAGATCCAGAAAATCGACATTGGGCCTCCAACGACTGAGCAGAAAGTGTTGGAGAGGTCTGACACGCAGCCGACCTAGAGGAATGAGATCCGTCACCGAACAGCAGAGACCGAGTAGCCGGAGAATACGCCAAGCCATCGCGGAAGTGCACTGGGACAGAGTCAGAGCAAAAGCTGAGAGAATCACAGCCTTGGCCTGGGGAACCGCCACCAAATTGAATTGTGTGCGGAAAGCCATCCCCAGATGACAAAACGACTGAGAAGGGACCAGGTCCGACTTCTCCTCGTTGACTCTGAAACCTAGGGACATGAGCAAGCTCAACAGAGTGGCGACATCCGACTCCAGTAAGGCAGCATTAGAATCCCCCTGGAGGATATCGTCCAGATATGCCGAAGTAGTCACCCTGGACTGTGTGCGATGGAAAGCTATCACATGCGATATCAGTCTGGTGAAGGCCCAAGGAACCAGGTTGAGGCCGAAAGGCATGGCCTTGAACTGGTAAACTCGCCCCAGAAAAAAACGAACCTGAGATTCTTCCGTAATGCCCAATGAATCGGAACGTGAAAGTAAGCGTCTCGCAGGTCGAAGCTGGAAGCAAAATCTCCCTGGTGAACTGAACGAAGGACCGACCTGAAAGTCTCCATGCTGAACTTGGGAGCAAAGATAGACTGGTTCAGGAAACCCAGAACGATAACAGGTCGGAGTCGGCCGTCCTCCTTCGGCACCAAGAACAGGCGGGAATAGAAACCAACTGACCTAACGTTCTTGATGACCTCAAACGCCCCCTTTGTCAGGAGATTTTCTATCTCCGTGGACAAAAGTTCCCGACGTAAAATGTCTGAAGGAACTGCGGTTGGAAGAGGCACCCTGGACAGAGTGGGGTACCTTCGGAAGGATATTCGCAGGCCGGACCAAACAACATCTAACACCCAAGGATCGGATGTGATGGTGGCCCAACGGTCTGCGAACTCTGCTATCCTTCCTCCAACCTGGGACGGGTCGAGGTGAGGACCTTCATTTTGAACCCCGACGAGGCTCGCGAGAGGAGAAAACACCTTCTCTACTGAATGAAGAATCCTGGGACTTCCCTCAAGACTACCGACGCTTACCCTTAACCCTTGAGTAAGAAGTAGAAGTGGAGGCAGAAGGATCAGCCCCTTTGCTTCGCAGAGGAAGCAGAGGGTAGTTGTTAGGCTTGGAACGGCCCGTGCCTACCCTAGAAGGCTGATCAAGCTGAAGAAACAGCAGCTGATCGTTGGAATGACGTAGGATGTCATTCCGGACTGTCAACACAGAACCATGGAAAAGTTGTGGACCTGCCAAAGAAGCAGATCGAAGAGTAGTGCACTGCTCCTCAGGAAGGGATCGGCCTGTGTCCAGCAGTCCCTTCGAACTAATTCCAGATTAGTCGTGTTACAGGCAGGCGTGTGAGTAAGATGCATGAGCGCCTCGGACAGCACACGCAAAGGAGCCTGTACCTCGTCAAACTTATCTGGGGGCAGATAAGCAGCTAAAGCTGAGACGATGTGATCAGAGAGAGAAAGCATACCAAGCATCTCTCTCGATAAGCCCAATGTGGACTCCAGAGTCGTCATCAGAATGACGGCAGACTTTGACTTGGAAAACCCGAGGGAATTGGAGTCCTGATCCAAAACCGTCAAAGTCTGGTAGACCGACGGATTCGCGGAATCGTAGGAACGATAATACACCGGAGGCAAAAAGGTGTCGACCCTGGTGAAGAACGGAGACTTCATAGCCTTGGAACTTAGCTTAGAGTCCAAGGCTGAAAATGCTTCAACCAACTGTACCAACTGGCACAGTCGAAGACGCCCAGAAGCGGGTTGCTCCATAGGCTGTTGGCGCGCAACCGATGATCGCGGCCTGGCTGACACGGTCGACTGGTTAGATGGTTTGAGATCTGGAAGGAACCCAAACACGACATCAAGAGCTGCCCCCAAGTCCGAAGACTGCTGGCTCTCGACATCAAGCATGTCTGACTCTTCCCCTGAGTCGGAAAACACATAGCCCATCGTGGGCAAACCAGCCGATGCCTCCCATGGTGTCGGAAAACCAGATCAGAAAGTGACCTGTTTCCAATCCCGGGAGGCGGCGCCATAGGGGGCGCCTGGAAACCACTCGCTGCCTCGCTGGAAGCAACAGGAAGGCTCTTTGACAGAACCTCAGTGAGTAAGGAGAGGGCCTCCCTAAGCTCACTGCCCGTACTGGCCGGTTCGACAGGGGAACGAACCGGCAAAGTGGCTTCACCTCTGACCCTCTTAACCAGCAAAGGGTCACAATCCTCCAAAACACCTGACGTGGGACGACGGACGGCAGCCGAAACGTCTGAAGGCAGACGTGTATATGGGTGTGACACACACCCGAGGATCAACATAGCGGGAACTCATGAGAGTCACCGTGGACCTCTGCAGGGCAGAAGGTCCAGGCTGCACAAAAGACGTTGGTCCCCCAAAACTGGTCGTGTGGCCAGAATGAGTGGACAGAAACGCCACGGAGTTCATAGTGTCCCACTAAGAACATCCGAAACCAATGACAACTGTGGTGCTCGAACAGCGAGACCACAGTAGAGGGTCCAGCCGGCAGCCACTTCCAACTTTGCCGAGTTGAAGTCAGGGAAGGCTCAGGCCGATACCCCCACGTCTACACAACCAGACACCACAGCAGACCACTGCAGGTATAAAACTACTGTGCTCAATGGCTGAGAGGACACAGTAGGGGGTTCAGTTGGCAGCCCCATCCGACTTCACCCAGTGGAAGTCGGGGAAGGCTGAGGCCGATACCCCACAACCACACTACAGACATCCCTGCAGACCCTGGCAGGGATAAGCCGAGGCTGGCTAAAAACGGTGCCCAATGACGTTGTAGACGGAACAGCAGTAGCAGCAGATACAACGGGAGCTGTTGGAACTGGCAGAAAAGCGGAGACAGTCACCAAGCTCGGCATCCAAAGGAGGAGTCACAACCCTAGTGACAGCCTCAGATGTCGACTGGAGAGGGCGCATAGTCCCGGAACCAGGCATCTCTTCACCAGAAATCCAACAGCTCCCACAGTATGCACCACGGTAAAAAACTGCACATTCCCCACAGAAGGGGAATAACTCTCACCAGACATGGTCGAGTCGGGAAGCCCCGAAACGACAGCGTTCCCCCCACTGGTGTGGGAGGAGCAGCACATCCCCCATGGAGGGGGAGCAATTCTCACCAGACGTGGTCGAATCGGGCGACCCCGAAACGATAGCGCTCCCCACCCCCCGCGGGGGGCAAACTCACACCAGACATGGTCGAGTCGGGGGGGGGGGGGCCCCGAAACGACAGCGTTCCACACCACCCGCGGGTGCGGAAGAAACGGCCACGAGAACGCACCAAGGCGAGGGCAAAAGGAATTGTCCTAAAGGAACCAAACTGGAAATAACAGAGGTGAGAGCAGTAGAAGAAAAAGGTGAACTCAACAGAAACAGAAAGTAGAAGAACACCCTCAACTACGACAGAAGATGGTAGAAAAAAAAACGGTGGGTACATGACAGAACCCACACGGTCGACAGGGACCGAAAAAACAGAAATTCAGCCCTCAACAGAGTGAAGAAATCCTGTCCAGACAGTCCCAGAATGACACCTAACTCCAAAAATTAATTCATCAACCGAAAAAATTCATTGTCGAATCACGTGATGTCAAAAACAAAACATTCGCGAAAACGGAATAGTAAATAATATACAATGAGAATGTGGTTGAAAATATTAACGAGAATATATAAAACACAGTCCTGTTATTATACGATCTTCAGATCCATAATTCCAGTCACAGGAAAACCATTATCCACGAGTTGAATTATCACTGTTTCTTAATGCATATGGCAGAGACACATCCTTCACGTGTCTCGGATAAAAAAAAGAATGACGAATTGATGCATTGCGCACTGTTTTACAGCCGTCACGGTTGACAGATCATGACCAAAAGGGGACGTTCTCATCTAGATATTATACATAGGCATCCTACCAAGTTACAATGAAATCCCTTTATAAATATGACCTGTAGACTGTGCTAATTGTTTTCAGGTTTCGGGCAGCCATCACGGTTGACCGATCTCAACCAAAAGGGGACGTTTTCATCTTGACATGACCCCCAAACCTGCATATGAAATTTTGTAACGATCGGATAAGAAATATGGAATGTAGCGTGTGCTAAAGGAAAATGTGAACAGACTCACAGACTTTCGCACATGTGATGGCAATAGCTTATCTTGACTTTGTCAAGTTAAGCTAACAAGCCATTATTCTATTTGAGAGCTCGAAGGTGCATTATCTCTCGTTTTCAGGAAAGAAGCCACTGGCTTAAGTGTTGGTTTGCATTCTATGAGAGCAAGTGGCGTGACCTCTGCAGCACGAGCACAGGTCAGCTCAAGGTCGTTGAAACAACATGGTCGCTGGAAGAGCGATGTAGTGATGGAAGGTTACATAGAGGTACCACTTTCTGATTGACTTGATGTATCAAAAAGGCTTGGACTTTAAATGTATCACAAATTAAGCATAAATTCACAGAAAGTCATATTTTTCCCATTCTTTTAATTCTTTAGCGGGCACTACGTCACTGCAAAGAAGTTGTCTGTATTTTTGGGGGAGAAAAATATTAATATACGCAATATGTATTAATTACGTATATTTTTTCATGTTTCGAAAGTATAGTGAAAAAATATTGTATTGAGAGTTCAGGATATTTGTGGTTAACAGAAATTGTTCACGATTGAGGGGGAGCAATTTTTAAGACGGTTTGTATTGTCTGTGCTTTGATTGCAGAAGCACGGACAGAGAGAGAGGTCTTTGGGTCATAGTAAAGGTCAATTAAGGGCAGTTACTCGACATTCTAGCATTCTGTCGTTCAACAAAACTTCTCGATATATATATATATATGTACATTTTTTACTATATATATGTATACTTATATATGTATATATATATCTTCATTTCATGTTAAAAAAAAAAACAAGAGGGATGTTACATCCCAACGCTCACCTACATTCATGCTTGATAATGTCGTTCCAATGTAACATGCCTAATATTTAGTTAATATAAATCATTAACTAGGCATCAAATGATTAATGTGGTTTATGTGATGACTTTGGAAAGTCTATATTTCTGCTTTTATTATATATCAATTCAACAAAGAATCACTGGATATAAAAAAAAAAATCAGTTATATTTCTGCTTACAGTAGGGTTAATACCTAAAGTAGTTTTTGAAAAGATAAAAATAAAGAGTAATGATAAGTGAAGGCACCACAATGTGCACAAAAGATGACTTCAACGCAAAATCTTGAACCTAAACACAAATTCTTACAAGTTTTGGCAGAAAATCAGTCTCAAATTCCTCAAATATGCATGTAACGAGGGGAAAATATTACTGCAATGGAGTTCAGTAACCCAAGTGTAGAATATCAATCGGCTGGAAAGACACATAGAAACACAAGTCACCTAAACAGAAAGTTTAAGAACTTAAAATTGACTAAGTTCGAGAAAAGCATGGGAATTTTTACTGAAAGAAGAAGAAATTGCCATTAAATTTCTGCATACAGTCGGGTTAATATGTACAGTTGTTATTGAAATATGAAAATCAACAGTAATGAGAAGTTAAAGCAGCACAATCTGCACAAAAGCTGACTTTAATTCAAATTCTTACAACACCCAAACGCAAATTCTTACAACAAGTTTTGGCTGAAAATTGTAGGTTAAATTTGAAAGAAAGTCGTAGTATCAGGGTTAAATAATGTGCTGATAGTCGCCTACAATGTACATATGCAATATGAAAGGCCTGAGGCCAGTGATCTTTGAAAAAATAACCTTAACATTAAATCTTACAATATTGGACACACCGATCGCCGACGCTGATGCCCGAGGTCATCATATAAGCTCACCACTTGTAATAGAAGTAGGTGAGCTAATAAAAATACATCAGATCAAAAAATAAAATAGGAGGTGCAAAATGGCATTATGTAATGAAGAATCACTGAAATTGTAATTGAACTACATTCATTGGTTAAAGAGGAGTTGCGGAAAAACATTCGTTCAAGAAAGTGACTATAAGTCCCAACAAAAATACATTACATCAACAACTAAAATAAGCCTTAATGTTACTAGTAACAAGTATGAGAAAGTATTAAATAAAAAGAAAAAGATAAAAAAAAATTTTTTTAAAGAAAGTGAATATAAGTCCCAAAAATCCCCCTCAAATTCCTCAAATATGCATGTAATGAGGGCGCAACGTTACCGCAATGTAGTTCAGTAACCCATGTGTACAATATCAATTGCCTGGAAAGACACATAGAAACAGAACTCACCTTAACACAAACTTTTAGAACTTAAAATTGAGTAAGTCAGAGAAAAACGTGAACATTGTGACTGAAAAAAAGAAAAGAAATCAGTTACAACAAGTTTTGGCAGAAAATCAGCCTCAAATTCCTCAAATACACATGTAATGAGGGTTAAATATTACTGCAATGGTGTTCAGTAACCCAAGTGTAGAATATTAATTGCCTGGAAAGACACATAGAAACACAACTCACCTAAACACAAAGTTTACAAAGTTTTACAACTTAAAATTTACTAAGTCCGAGAAAAACATGAAAATTTTGACTTAAAAAAAAGAAAATTTCCGTTAAATTTCTGCATACAGTAGGGTTAATACCTACAGTTGTTATTGGAATATGAAAATCAACAGTAATGAGAAGTTAAAGCAGCACAATCTGCACAAAAGCTGACTTTAATGCAAATTCACACCTAAACACAAATTCTTACAAGTTTTGGCAGAAAATTTTAGGTGAAATTTGGAAAAAAGTCATAGTATCAGGGTTAAATACTGTTCTGATAGTCCCCTACAACCTACAGATGCAATATCAAAGGCCTGAGCCCACTGATCTTTGAGAAATTAACCTTAACATTAAATCTTACAATATTGGAAATGCCGGACGATAACGCCGACGCTGACGCCCGAGGTCACAACAATAGCTCACCACTTCTAATAGAAGTAGGTGAGCTAATAAAAATAATGGACTATTTTCCATTAGAAGTATACATACTTATTCACTTTTTCGATAATAGTCCATTTCATGTTTTCCATTTCAATGATTAGTGTTTCATTCTTATGTGTAGAGTGAAAAAGTGGCATATTTCAGGCTTTTCCAGAGTTTATTTTTTAATGTACAAATTTTTTTGTCGATCTCTGGTTTTTACTGCTGAAACATATTTGTTGACTGTAGTTTGAATAAAGCTCTGTTTCTCTAGCGGGCACTATGTCACTGCAAAGAAGTTGTCTGTATTTTTGTGGGAGAAAAATAATATATGCAATACGCTTATATATGAGGTCTCCCAAGGGAGTTGATACATCAATGAATTTTCCAGGCATGTTGCAAGCATGACATAAAAACACTGTTTAAACCTGACGTCATAGTAGGACAAGAGCAAAAGTCAAGAGAAATAAAGTGAGAATATAGAGTAGAGAGAGATAGAATGTGGGAAACAGAAGAAATAGAAAGGATAGAAACCAACCTGAATTCAAAATTCAGTACTAACTGCTACTGTCAAGTGTAGTCTGCATCTGTAATATGTCCACCATCGCAGATTGTTCAAGAGATAGCACAAGGGGCATCTTTAATGCACATGCATTTCTTGGATATTCAGTAATAGCAGGGTTGAACCTGTAGACAAGTTACTCGGAAATTCATGTTTTATTATTCCCAAAATTCCAGCATTTTGGCACTCAAGGAACGGTCCCCGAACAATCCACGACAACTGCATTGTAATCTGCCACGCTGTTATATCGGAGCACGAAATAAAATTATGGTAGTATTAATTGAACTTTAATACAAGTTAAAGTCTGAGGGTGTTGTACTGAAAATCTTGTTATCGGGACTAACAGTAACTGATAACTGAAGGGGATCAACGTTAGGGTGATATTGGAATACTAAGTGACGGATATGTATGGTAAAACCACTTGCGCGCTCAACTCACTGAACGCGTCCACTCAGTATGATATATTCCTGCACAACACTGAAGACGAGAATTTTCAGTATTGTCTAATCACCCTGATCCATACAGTAGTGTTGAGAGGACAGGAGTAAACAGCATTGTGTTGATTGTAAAAGCACGACTTAGCACGTGCATCAGTATAGATTGGACAGTGCAGGAGAAAATGCTCAGTTGTCTCCAATTCAGTACATTGACAAAGTTGAGATGCCAAGAGGTGGTTGTCGTATAATTGGACTCTGATACCACTGCAATGCAAATGTAACCTAGTGATAAATTTTAGCTGCACAGGAATTGGCCCCAAAGTAAAATAGAGGTCGCGATGGTTTGCACTGCTTAGAAACCTTCTGAAATTTATGAAGGAAGAATTTTCTCTTACTGACAGGGATAATCTTTTACACTGGTTGGTAACATCCTGGATAAAAGAGAACTGATATAAATTAGTGTGGCAGAACAGAATACAGAGGTTGATTGCTGATCAGAGAATGTGGCATTGGTTGACAGAAGAGGTGACTGGGGGCACCTTAATGGAAATATATGGAGGTGTTAGTTTATGGTACATCTTGAAGAACTGGATAAGCTTGTGCTTACAGCGTCTTTCCTGCAGTGGATCCCATTGTGTTTCAGAATAGAGTAGGCTTTTGCCGGCACTCACAGTGGCACCAGTAACTATTCTTGCTGCAGCTATTTGTATCTTCTCTAGGTCAGCTGCTTGTGTTACTGAGAAATTATCCCAGACTTTTTTCTGCGCATTCTAAGAGAGGTCTTATACATGCGAAGAAGATCTTTTCAAGTACTTTACAGTCAAAAGTAAACTTTGAACCCTAAGCATGTCAACACGCACAGAGGCTTTAGAGCACACGTGATCAATGTGGTCATTCCATGTGCACCCTTTACTAAAAAATTCACCCAGGTGCTTGAGACTGTTAACATCAGAAATTTGAGTTCCACTTAAATATAAAGGTGGATGTACTGGAATGTTAGCTTTATGTGATATTAGCACAGTTTCTGTTTTTTGGGGACTGAACTCAACAAGCGAGGTGTTTGCCCGATGTTCGATCATGGCTAAAGCATGTTTGGTTATGAGTGCCGCTTGATCAGGATTTTCGACTATTAGATAAAGAGATGTATCATCTCTGAATAGGCGAAAACTACTGAGTAAGTTTTCAGTTTTGACGTTGATATATATCATGAATAACAGGGGGGCAAGGATAGATCCTTGTGGTATTTATTTATTTATTTATTTATTGGTGTTTTAATTTATTTATTGGTGTTTTAGGTCACCTATTTCTGCATAATGGCTAATCATTACAGCAACATGGATATAAGTAAAGTTCAACCAATCGTTTACACCCATGTTGCCCATTTTAGAGGACATTCACCCCAGGCATTGGTTACCAGGTCCATAGAGCACAGGCTGAGAAGAGGAACTCAGAAAACTGCAGCTTTTTTTAAATAGTTTCTTTCATTTAATTGATAATGTGTTGTGATAAAATACTTTCACTTGCCCACAATAGTTTAGCCAGCAATCTGTCCACCTGTTTTTGTACAGCCAGATTTTCTCCTTTGCACTGAATGGGCGGTCACCATGTAGGTCCATACTCCCAGACTTGGACTGTAAGGATGCAATGTATTTTTTTAGTTTGGTACATCCTGTAGACAGACAAACAAGTTGGAGGTTTCAATATGAATGGAAGCACTGGATTACATTGTTGCAAAATCACAAAACACAATTACATCATATGAATATTACATCTTCACATGTGCATTTATGTATTGATGTGAAATCTAAATTTTATAGTAAATTTCCTTTCTTATTATACCTACCACAATTGTTTACTACAGGCTTGCACTACAGTGGAAGTCCCTAACTCGGATAAAATACTCTCTATTTTTGTCTTTCCCAAGCAAGTTGGGAAAGAAAAGTGGTGCAAAAGCACCAATAAAAATAAGCCAAAACTGGGTCGAGTGCTACCGGCGCAGACCCAGTATGGGACGCTCTCTCCCAAGTACAACTCCACGACTTCCGTTGCCAGTGCGCATATACCGTCTCTAAAGACTCATTCTTTTTGAATCCGTAAACGTTAGAGTTATGTGATCAGCGGGGAGGAAAGATTCTTTACCCGTAAAGAAGACGGGAGGGCCTCCATGTAAACAATTGTGGTAGGTATAATAAGAAAGGAAATTTACTATAAAATTTAGATTTCTTATCAACCTACTCACAATTGTTTACTACAGGCTGAATAGACAAAAGGCTGGAGGGAATCGCATAACCAACCCCCACATAACCCTAGTGCACTGGAACCGTGAAGTAGAAGGAAGAGGTCCCGAGGCTTATCAACCATAATGTCGCAATCATTGGTAAAGGACAATGAAAAGAGACATATGAGCCTGTGTGACACACAGACAGAAAAAGGGCAGTAACAGCACAAGGCTGAAACTGACCTTCAAGAAGCCTAATGGCTATGGCAGACAACAGCCTGAGCAGAAGAAAGAGGACCCAGGGCAAAAAGGTCCTCCGACTGCTCCTGCAACTGGCGCAAATAAAAGGTGGAGAAAGTGGAAGCATTTCTCCAGTAGGCTGCCTGCATAACATCCGACAACTTGACGGAGTTAGAATAAGCCCAAGAGGTAGACAGTGCCCGCACCTCGTGGGCAGAAATACGATTGGTAATACAATCGCCAGCTGCTAAACGACTATAAGCCGTACGAATAGCAAGACAAATCCATCGAGAAATGGATTGAGGAGAGATCTTCTGTCGACCCGGAATGAGAGACAGAAAAAAACGTTTTCTGCCCTTCCGTATGAAGCGTGTCCGATCAAGATAAATGCGAATAGCACGGACCGGACGGAGCAAAGGGCGAGTACCCTCAACAGAGGGAAGAGCCCTGATACAGATAGGAGGAGGAGTAGTATCTGGTAACTGATTCTTAGCCAAAAAGGAGCAATCAGTGGTAAAAGTAACACTGTTGGGAGAGCTCCTAAAAAAGGCCGGGTCAACCGAGAGGGCGTGAAGCTCACTAACCCGTCTGGCCGAAGCAAAAGCCATCAGAAAAGCCGTCTTATATGTGAGAAAATGCATATCCACCTGGGATAAAGGTTTGAACGGCACCCCCCCCCACCCCCCCCCAAGCAAAGCAGCACCCACGAAAGATTCCATCGTGGAGTAAGCTGCAAAGTCCGAGGCCTTTTCAAAGAAAAGTGCCGAACAAGCTTGGAGAGGTAAGGATTAGTGCCGATACTACGCTTCCCCACATAAGAAAAAGTCTCTGAAAGCATAGACCTTTAACCCTTGATGGTAACAGGCTGGAGACCCCGAGAATCAAACAGATATACCAGAAACTCCGCAATCTGTGAAATCGAAGGATTGGCATAATCAACAGAGTGATCAGCACACCAACGACAGAAGACCTTCCATTTAGCTGCATAAGCTAAACCAGTGGAGTGCCTCCTTGAAGAAGAAATGCACTCCACTGCTCGTCTCGAAAAACCTCTACGGAGGAGACAGGACCTGACAAAAGATATGCGTGAAGGCACAATGAAGTCGGGTCGATGTGAAACCTCCTCGGGCGACCTTGACAAAGAAGGTCGCGACGTAGCGGGAGACGTGCCGGAACCGCCGCCATCAGCGAGCGGAGCTGATTGATCCACACCCGTTGAGGCGACAGGGGAGCGATCAGAATGATTCGACAACTACAGGCTCGAATTTTGGCGAGAACCTGAGGAAGAATCAGAACCGGCGGGAAGGCGTAGCCGACTAGACCGTTCCAATCGAGTGACAGAGCATCCACGGCAAAAGCCAGAGGATCTGGACACGGGGAAACGAAAGTGTCCACCTGATGGTTCCAACGAGTCGCAAAGAGGTCGATGTGGGTACGTCCCCAGAGATCGCAAAGCGACTGGAACACTGCCCTGTGAAGCATCCACTCGGTGGAAATAACCCTGCCCTGTCGGGACAGGGAGTCGGCTAGGACGTTCAGACGACCGGGAATGTGACGAACAACCACTCCGGCGTGAACATCCTGAGCGAGCAGTAGAAGATCCTGAGCTAACTCGTACATCGGAAGCGAGTGCGTGCCGCCCTGGTTCCGAATGTAAGCAACCACCGTTGAATTGTCGGATAGTAGAAGGACCTGGCGATTCGACAGGTGAGGGATCCACTGCCTGAAACTCAGAAGAAGAGCAAGAAGCTCCTTCTGGTTGATGTGTAGAGCTTCTTGATCCTGGTCCCACATCCCGTGTAGGGAAAGACCGAGAGGATCCAACGTCGCACCCCATCCGAGATCGCTGGCATCTGCCGTCAGAACGCGATCGGACGTGGGTAAGTCCAGTGGAACACCCTGCGTAATCCACTGAACATCTGTCCAGGGAAGAAGGTGAGGATACAGAGAGTCCGGAAACGGAAGCACCTGATCCAGAGAAGCTACATTCGGCCTCCAACGAAAGAGCAGAAAGTGTTGGAGAGGTCTGACACGCAGCCGACCTAGAGGAATGAGATCCGTCACCGAACCGCAGAGACTGATCAGCCAGAGAAAACTCCGAGCGGTCGCGGACCTGGACTGGGACAGAGTCAGAGCAAAAGCTGAGAGAATCACAGCCTTGGCCTGGGGAACAGCCACCAAATTGACCAGGTCCGACTTCTCCTTGTTGACTCTGAATCCTAGCGACGTGAGCAAGCTCAACAGAGTGGCGACATCCGATTCCAGTAAGGCAGCATTGGAATGCCTCTGGAGGATATCGTCCAGATATGCCGAAGTAGTCACCCTGGACTGTGTGCGATGGAACGCTATCACATGCGACATCAGTCTGGTGAACGCCCAAGGAGCCAGGTTGAGGCCGAAAGGCATGGCCTTGAACTGGTAAACTCGCCCCAGAAAAGCGAACCTGAGATACTTCCGTGACGCCCGATGCATCGGAACGTGGAAGTAAGCTTCTCGCAGGTCGATGCTGGCTGCGAAATCTCCCTGGTGAATTGATTGGCGGACCGACCTGAAAGTCTCCATGCTGAACTTGGGAGCAATGATAGACTGGTTCAGGATACTCAGATCGATAACCGGTCGGAGTCGGCCGTCCTTCTTCGGCACCAAGAACAGGCGGGAATAGAAACCCACTGACTGAACGTTCTTGACGACCTCGATCGCCCCCTTTGCCAGGAGATTGGCAATCTCCGTGGACAAAAGTTCCCGACGTAAAACGTCTGAAGGAACTGTGGTTGGAAGAGGCACCCTGGACAGAGTGGGGTGCCGTCGGAAGGATATGCGCAGCCCGGACCGAACAACATCTAACACCCATGGATCGGATGTGATGGTGGTCCAATGGTCTGCAAACTCTGCTATCCTTCCTCCAACCTGGGACGAGTCGAGGTGAGGACCTTCATTTCGAGCCCCGACGAGGCCCGCGAGAGGAGAAACCACCTCCTCTGCTAAATGAAGAATCCTGAGACTTGCCTTGATTCTGCCGACCCCTACCTTTACCCCGTGAGTAAGAAGTAGAGGCGGCGACAGAAGGACCAGCCTTTTGCTTCACAGAGGAAGCAGAAGGGTACTTGTTAGGCTTGGAACGGCCCTTGCCTCCCCGAGAAGGCTGATCAAGCTGACGAAACAGCAGCTGATCTTTGGAATGATGTAGGACGTCATCCCGGACCGTCGACACGGAACCATGGAAAAGTTGCGGACCTGCCAAAGAAGCAGATCGAAGAGTAGCACGCTGCTCCTCGGGAAGGGATCGTCCTGTGTCCAGCACAGCGTCCCTTCGAACTAATTCCAAATTCGCCGTGTTACAGGCATGCGTGTGAGTAAGGTGCATAAGCACCTTGAACAGCACACGCAAAGGAGCCTGTACCTCGTCAAACTTATCTGGAGGCAGATAAGCAGCCAAAGCTGAGACGATGTGATCTGAGAGAGAAAGCATGCCAAGCATCTCTCTAGATAAGCCCAACGTGGACTCCAGAGTCGTCATTGGAATGACGGCAGACTTGGGCTTGGAAAGCCCGAGGGAAGTGGAGTCCTGATCCAGAACCGTCAAAGCCTGGCAGACTGACGGATTGGCGGAATCGTAGGAACGATAACGCACAGGAGGCAAAAAGGTGTCAACCCTGGTGAAGAACGAAGTCTTCAAAGCCTTGGAATTCAGCTTGGCATCCAATGCTGAAAAAGCTTCAACCACCTGTACCGACTGTCATGGTCGAAGGCGCCCAGAAGCAGGTTGCTCCATAGGCTGTTGGCGCGCGACCGATGATCGCGGCCAGGCTGACACTGTCGGCTGGTTAGCAGGTTTGAGCTCAGGCAGAAACCCAAACACAAAGTCAAGAGCCGCCCCCAAGTCCGAAGACTGCTGGCCCTCGACCTCAAGCATGTCGGACTCCTCCCCAGAGTCGGAAGACACATAGCCCATCGTGGGCAAACCAGCCGACGCCCCCCATGGTGTCGGGACACCAGAGGAATCGGAAACCGGTCTGTTTCCAATCCCGGGAGGCGGCGCCATAGGAGGCGCCTGGAAACCACCCCTAGCCTCGCTGGAAGCAACAGGAAGGCTCTTAGAAAGAACCTGAGTGAGTAAGGAGAGGGCTCCCTAAGCTCACTGCCTGTACCGACCGGTTCGACAGGGGAGCGAACCGGCAAAGTGGCTTCACCTCTGACCATCTTAACTAGCGAAGGGTCACGATCCTCCAAAACACCCGACGCGGGACGACGGGCGGCAGCCGAAACATCTGAAGGCAGACGTGTATAGGGGTACGAAGCACCCCGAGGATCAATATTGCGAGAACTCATGAGAGTCACCGCGGACCTCTGCGGGGCAGAAGGTCCAGGCTGCACAAAAGGTGTTGGTCCCCCAAAACTGGTCGTGTGACCAGAGTGAGTAGACGGAAACGCCACGGAGTTCAAAATGTTTCCACTACGAACATCCGAATGCAAAGACACGACTGTGGTGCTCGACGGCGAAGAGACCACAGCGATGGGCTCGGCCGGCAGCCCCTTCCGACTTCGCCGAGTTGAAGTCAGGGAAGGCTGAGGCCGATATCCCACGTCTACAGTATCGGACAGTCCTGCAGTCCCCTGCAGCGAAAAGCCGAGGCCGGCTGAAACAGACAACGAAGCAGACGGGCCAGCAGCAGTAGTAGATACGTCGAGAGTCGTTGAGGCTGGTGAAAAAGTGGAGAGAGCACACCGGCTCGGCTCCGAAGGAGGAGTCACAACCCTAGTGACAGCCTCAGATGTCGACTGGAGGGGGACCATAGTCCCGGAACCAGGCATCTCTACACCAGAACACTCAACGGCTCCCGCAGTATCCACCACAGGAAAAGACTGCACATCCTCCACGGAGGAGGAATAACTCTCACCAGACAAAGTCGGCTCGGGAGGCCCCGAACGACCACATTCTCCTTTCCCGCGGGAGCGGGAGGCACGGCCACGAGAATGAACGACACGGTTTACTGACGCCCAGAAGGTGGAAGACCATGTTCCACAGACACCACACGGCCGCTCGGCCGAACACCCATTACAGGAGGAACAAGACGAATGTACATCGTCCACATGCTTTGGCAGCAGACATTGCCCACAAGGAATTGTCCTGGGCATGATAGAGGTGAGAGGAGCAGAGAAGGTGAGATGAGAAAACAGAACACCCCCAAAGAAGAGAGAAAGGTGACAGAAACAAAGACCCCAGACGGTCGACCGGGAACCACCCAACAGGAAGACTACTCTCAAAAGAAAGAAGAAACACTGTAGGAGTGGTACCCCGCTGACACCTAACTCTAACACAATTAGAAAATTTTGCAAAAAAAGCATTAACAATAATTGTGAACCGCGTGGCACGCAAAATTCGCGCGCGACTCGAGAGAGAGCAAATAAATATACATTATGGACATATAATAGAAAAGAGAATATATAAAACACTGTTCCTGAGAATACAAAGGATACACGGTGGTATAATGAATCAGGAATCATCAAACATCGAGCTGGTGGAACACTGATAAGTGTGCAAAAACATCTCGACACGAAGCAGATTTTAAAAAGAATGAGTCTTTAGAGACGGTATATGCGCACTGGCAACGGAAGTCGTGGAGTTGTACTTGGGAGAGAGCGTCCCGTACTGGGTCTGCGCCGGTTGCACTCGACCCAGTTTTGGCTTATGTTTATTGGTGCTTTTGCACCACTTTTCTTTCCCAACTTGCTTGGGAAAGACAAAAATAGAGAGTATTTTATCCGAGTTAGGGACTTCCACTGTAGTGCAAGCCTGTAGTAAACAATTGTGAGTAGGTTGATAAGAAATAAATGCATGTGTATTTGGAACTTGACTTGCTATTGTAAGCATGTCAAAACAGCAAATAAAATAGCCAGCCAACACCATTCTCTATAATTTTTTTAAGGACATAGAGAACATAGAAATCTCTATTGCTGGCTATGAATGTATAAAATGACATGTTTGGAAACCATGATTTGGACATGAACGTCACTCTGATGGAAATTTTTGGACTGGCTACACCCGATTTCCAGCTAAGCCTCTGCTTGCCCAATAATAGTGGTGATGCTATATTATTAATTTTGGAGAAAAATGTCACTCATCAATTTTATTTGGTAATAAGACTGAGTAAAAATGCCATCACTGTCTGTCACTATTAATTTATTTATTTATTTATTGGGGGTTTAACAGGCCTGCCGTTTTCAAAATTTTGCATAACCCATTTATCGTTCACCTAGTCTGAGCTTTGGTAACATATTGTTTCTTCCCCAGGTAACCCATTAGCCTTGGTAACCTAAAAATATATGTTTTGCAACTATGCTGATATATGAACTGTTGCATCATAACAAAGTTCTTGCTCCTATGGGCAATATCCTGATGAATAAAGATGAATCCTTAGGAACAATAATGAGGCTATGTTGCAGCATTTCAGATACAAATTAGTTGAAATTATAGCCTAATATTGGCATGGGCTAACATGCTGCAGAAGCATATGGCATCCATAATCACTATTTGTGGCAGAGACATGAATTATTGCCATTTCCTGATTATTGTATCCATGCTATGTCTTAAGATGACCAACAATTTAAAATGATGCATTGACCAATCATCAGTATAGGTGTTTGCATCTGCCAGAAGTATGGCTGCTCTGTTGGCCAATCATTGGCCAACAGAGCAGCTATACTGCAAGCAGATGCAAACACCTGAGCAGCTGATGATTGATTGGTGGATGCTCAACATCATTCCACCATTCATTCATACTAGATCATTCAGCTTGGCAAAAATATTGCATGACCCAATGACAATATGGCAAGACATTCACGTGTTTTTCATTTTAGGTAACTTCCACACGACCCAAACACCATTCACCTCAAATCGACAGGCCTGGTTTAACAACACTTTCGACAGCCAGGTTCACCTTGTATCAGACAGTTTTACAGGTAGAGGAAGCTGGAATACCCAGAGAGAACCACTGAGCAATGGCGAGCAACTGTCAGACTCCCCAATGTACTAACTCCATACAAGCAGGGTTAGTGTTGGTTGAAGACAAGTGCACCATCAACATGCAGTACTCCTCTCCTTAGTACACAATTCCCCAATCCCCCACATGGGCAATTGGGCTTAAGTGTTTTGCCCAAGGACACAACATGGTTGCCGCAGGTGGGATTCAAACTGAGGACCTATCGGCTTGCAGCCTGCATCTCTTCCTACTGAGCCACCATGCTCCCATCACTATTATCAACATTTGGTGAAAATGCATGCCATCACTATTCTGTCATTACTGTTATATGACAGTTGAGAGAACATATACATTAGTCAGGGAGCCAGGCTGGCTCAATTTTGCACTTTCATGTATAAAAGGTTTGAAACCCTGAAATCATCATAATCCACAAATCTTCTTAGAAAGCTGATTTCTTAAGTTCTGCATTCCTGAGGTTTAGGGGACCAGGGGCCCCACAAAACCAACAAAAATGATTTTAATTTGCACTTTTGCATACAAATCTGATTTGTATTTTTATGGATGATTCTCCTATCATTCCTGACCCCTAAGAACATAATTTCTGAAATGAAATTTCCTGGCATTTTAATTTAAGAAGTGGTCTTTTGAAAGTACCTCACAAAACTCCAAAAATGACTTTAATTTACACAAAGCTGATTTTTCTTTGGATGAAATTCCTATTTGGGAATTCCAAAAGAGTGGGAACTGCAACTGTTTAAGTAATTTAGAAGTTGGTTTTGCTAAGTTATTTGAGTCAGATGAATGGAGGTTTCTGCTCTTGTGTATTTGGGAGTGTTGGCTGTTAACACACTTTAAGAAACAAAAAGTGTGATTTTATATTGTATCCTATTCTGGATAGCAAGCCAGTTTGGGTCCTTGAGAATCAGAATTATTCTGGAAAGTTAAAAAATTTATAGTAATTTATATATTTTTTATACTTACCAATGACCCAGACATAGCTGGTGCTAACTCTTAAAATATAGGGCCAAACACAAATTTTGCCCCCCAATCCCCAAAATTTGCATCTAAAACTAAAGAAAACATGTCCTGAAAGGCCCTCCACACTTCGCCCCTACTGCGCATGCGCAGTGTCAAGGACGTTCCGAAATTGGCGCCATTAATCATTCTAATAACCAGTGCCTGGTAAGCGCTATGTACTCAGCGGGGAGGCAAGAGTTCCCAACTCCTGGGAGGGCCATCCCCGTCTGGGTCATTGGTAAGTATAAAAAATATATAAATTACTATAAATTTTTTAACATTTTTATACTGTACCAATGACCCAGACATAGCTGAATAGTAAAAAGGCTGGAGGGCCAAGGACATAGAGCAAAATGGAATACGCTCAATAAAATAAAATAGAGTCATCCCCTGTAGGGAAAAAGAAGTAATAGGCCTTACATGTATCTTTCTTATTTATGATAAATTAGAAAGATACAACACCTTCCAAAATTGAGCTTCATACATCCATGTACTCTATTAATATCCAATATAATCCTTATACTAATAATTTTTAAAGTAAGCCAATAAATAAAGTAAGTCTAGAGAATAGAGACTCTTATACTCCTAAAAGTGTCTGAGGATTGCATAATCATGTCCGTTGACATATGCAATATTCAAAAGCTATACTTTAAAAACTAAGACTTGAATGAATTTTAAAAACCTAAACTTCTCACTAAACAACCATCCCAATAACAGCTCAGAATTACTAACTCCGGAGGAGGTATCCCCTTGTTTTCAAAATAAAACAGGTGACCCAAGGGAACACCCTCCCCCCCCCCTTTTTCTTGCCCTGGGTCAAATAGCCCAGAGCGAAGAGGGCAGCCGAACGGAGACACTGCCGAAACAGACAGCCTACCTAGCTATAGTAGCAACTGTTAAGTGAATGACATTCTGAGCAGTAGATAATAGACCTAACAATAGAGGCCTCCAGAAATGGACTCGATATTTCTAGGATAAAATTCATGAATGTGGATGGCTGAGCGCAATGAGCGGCCTTCAAAAATCTATAATAGCGACACTATTAATGTAAGCCCAAGAAGTAGAAGAACTCTTACTTCATGAGCCGAAATCTTAAGCACAACTGCTAAGTCAATGATATACCATAAGCAGTACCGATAGTTAATAGAATCCATTAACAATAAAATGGAGCGTAACGTCCTTCTACTAGACATCAAAGACAGAAGAAGCTTACGCCCTTTGTAATAAACAGATATCTGTTTATAAATACATAAACTGTACCCGGAAAGAGTAAAGGCCTATGCCCATACGAAGACGGAAGGACCTTAAAATAATAGGTTCCGGATAATAGGAGCCTAACTCTTATGCAACAATCCAACCTAAATAGTAACGGAAGTATTGATTCCGAAACTATGAAAGTGAAAATCATCCATCGATAGTGCATGAAACTCACTGACTCTACAGTAAAAGAGAAACCAACAGAATTACTGTCTAAAAGGTCAGAATTTGAAAACTACTGTTTCCAGAGGCTCAAATGATTACTTAGCTAAATAAGAACCGAAGTTAAAATCCGTATAGAAATTTAATCTAAAGATTCTGAGTCTATTTATCAAAAAGTTACTAACTGACTTAGATAAAGAGACAAAAGACTCAATTGTAAACTATCGTAGAGTGCATAGGTATGAGGTAACATAAACCTATAACCTAAATAATAACAGGCTGCAGTAGATCTTGTGAAACAAGTATACTAAAAAATAGCAATGAGTAGTATGGAGGGATCAACAATATGAACATAATGATCCCTACACCACGACGGAAGAGCCTCCACTTTAGCCGCATAGAATAGCGAAGAAGAGGATCTCCTATAGTAAGAAATCGCGTCCAAAGCTCGTCCAGTACAGTGCTTACAATGCAATACGGACCACACAACGGAATACATGAAGGTTGTGACCTTGCTGGTTGTGATAAAGATGACACGATTTACCCAGTGAAAAAGATCCTCACATAGAGGAAGATTTCACGTTAAGACCCACAGTAGACAAGAGAGTAAATTACTCATGATCTCTGTGAAGATAGAGATGCTATCAACCGAAATGTATTGTGGTTGTTTATCTTAGCAATACCTGCTAAAACAACAGCGCCGGAGGATACGCGTATCCTATCATTCCGTCCTATAGATCAATAGAGCGTTAACAATATTAGCTCAGAGATCTGGACAAGCCAACACATACGTCTGCAATTGATTAGCAAGCTGTGTCATAAATAAATCATCATTGGGCGCTCCCATAGATAGCAAATCTGATTGAATACTTGTTTGTTGAGAGTCCATTCTGACAGCAACAAGCGACCCGTAAGAGAACGGGAGTCCGAAAAAACAATCAGACGACCCGGAATATGACGGACCAAAACTGAACTTGGTGTACTATAACCAACAGATGGATTCTTTCCATTAAATTGAATAACGGAAACGAAAGAGTGCCTCCCTGGTTCCGGAGATACGCTACTACTGTCGAATTAAAGGACAGGAATTTGGGCATGCGTTTCTGAATAATGTTCATGCAATGACATAAAGCAAGCCTAAAAAAACATTATTCCGCGGAAGTTAAACTGATTGCTAAAAGACTGCGGAACCCAAAGACCCTGGCACTTCGAATCCGTAGGGATCAGTATTATATCCCAATCTGTTTGACTGGCAACCGTCATAACAGCCACACTCGGGTCTGGCAACTGCGGTGGCACTCTCTGCGTCAACCACCGAATGTTTGCCCCAGTCTGAATCTCTTGTAACACTAGATAGACAAGAGAACGTGTAAATCGAGCAATTCATGGATTGCCGAAAAGTTGCCGTCGAAGAGAAGCTCCTCCGAGAACGAAGCGACTCTGAGAGAGTTCTTAACCTTACTATCCACGCAAGTGGATGTAGCTAGGGCTGCGTCACGTCTAACTAACTCCAATCAGCCACTGAAGGGCGGAGTTATACGTGAACAAACTACTGCCCTCAAAAGAAATTACATTGAGAATAATATCCCGTAAATCTTTTCTTGAAGACGTAATGATAACGCCTCAGTAAGGCGGATTACGTATAATAAAGCGTCTAAGTTAAGTCTACTATACATAATGTCGTTCCCAACATTGAAATTGGAAAAGACATAAACGGCGAAAAAGAATATATGCAGTCTTTAATCACACCGTCTAGACGCATATGAACTCTCGGTATGCCCTGCTCTGCCAAAATAAACTATATGTATAAATAATAAAATGGCAGAAATGAGCAACGCGGACAAGAAACTAAACTATCATGCTTAGTAGCAGGCTTGTATATATATATATATATATAGCGTCGAAAAATAAAACACATGTTGTAATGACAATATTGGACTGCGTCGGTAAGTCAGGGACAATGTCCCTGAACCGATCGAAAAATCCGAGTCCAATGACGCTATAAGTCTCTTATCCAAGATCGCAGCAATGAAGTCCGAAATAATAATTACTGGAAGATAATGCCAGAAGATATGAAAGGCATCTTCCGATACTACTAAAGGGAAAACTCGAAATCTTTCGAATCCCTTTCGCCATCCTGTCGGACCCTATAAAGCGTTCGGTCGTCCGTAGCTGATGCAACCGCGGACCGCACCGACCCAGCGCCGTCGGATAATTCCTGATTCGACCGAGAAACTGTCAATTGCTGGGATGCTGCGAAACAACTGTGCTAACTCGGATAGCACGTCCGTCACCGAGGCCTGAGGAGAAGCGGTCTTACGATGCATTGCCGCTGGAAGCTCCGTGATCGTTACCCCGTGCATACTACCAATATGCGAGCGAACGGAGTGTATAGGCCTCGTGTCCCTTGGCTACCGGATGGCGCGACCTATTCGCCGTGGAATCACTGAATGCCGAAACTGATCGGATACTCAAGGTCACGTAGCCAATGTGCGGTCGTGTGCCCTGCTGTGAGGATGAGGAAGCATTAAAGACAGTCTCTCGGACTGTCAATATAACGGAGCGTCCCGACCAACGGACATATGCTCCGAATGTAAAATATCTGAACCACAACATGCGGTCCCCTATGTTGTTGGGCGAGAGAGGGACCTCTCTCGCTCACAGCCCGGACGGACCTGGACAAGCCAGGAACCGGACTAACAGGCTTCCTCCGATCTGTCCTCAATCTGCCGTCACTGGGTGAGTACTCAAGTAATTAAAGTGCTTGCATCACCCAAATCTCCTTCCTAGACCGCAACGGACGAACCCGGCAGCCGAACCATTCGATGAATGTACGCTACACCGGGTGAGCTAGCGAATGTCACTCCGTAGGCGATAGACATATTCCATGAGCACTTATTGCCGCTAACTCTTCATTAACTATGACGACAGAGGCACACTTTTGAAAGACATCTCTATAACTCTTCGAACAAGAAACCAGAAATGCTTGGTTAGCAAGCATAAAATAATAATATATATAGCGTCGTTCAATAATTCGAAAGTTTGTGTGACATTATTGGACTATGTCGGAACTGAGGGACGATGTCCCTGAACCGAACCAAAAATTTCTAAGTCCACCGACGCTATCAGTTTCTTATCCGGCATCGCAGCATTCTGGTCCGACGAAAGAAGCTGTAGAAGACCAAGTCAGATGACATACACAACAGCATATGTTGTTCCGAAAGGGAAAGCTCGAAATTCTGAATCCCTTTCAGTATCCCGTCGGACCGGATGAAACTTTCGGACGTCCGTACCCGCTTCCGCGGAGCGTCCCGACCCAGCATCGTCGGATAAAATATATGCGACAGATTCAGTTGATGCTGGGATGCTGCGATAAACTGTGCTATTAAGGAAAGCACGTCCGTTCCCGAGGCCTGTGCAGTAGCGGTCTTACGATGCATTGCCGCCGTAAGCTCCGTGTACGTTGACTCCCGCACACTTCCTATGCGAACGTCCGGAGTCTGCAGGCCTCGTGTCCCTGGCTACTGGATGGTGTGGCCTGGTCGCCTAAGAATCCTTGATCGGCGAAGCTGGTAATATATAGGCGGTCATGCAGCCAAGGTGCGGTCGTGTGCGCTGACGAGAAGAGGAAGCCTTAGCAGTCTCAGCGGACTGCCTATACAACGGAGCGTCCCGAGCGACGGACGTATGCTCCGCTTGCGACACATTTTGTACCACAACATCTGGGGCCAGATGTTGTTGAACGAGAGAGGGGCCTCTCTCGCTTGCCGTCCGGATGGACCGGAACGAGCTATGAACCGGACTAAAAGGCTTCCTGCGTTCTCCTTCCGATCCGCCGTCACTGGGTGTGCATTAGGTTAATTTATAGTGCTCGCATCACCCCAAAATTCCTTCTAGACCGCAACGGACGAACCCGGCTGCCGAACCATTCGGTGAATGGACGCTACACCGGGCGAGCTAGCGGACGTCAAAGGCCGTCGAACCTACTAGGGTCCTCTTAGGCAATTGGCGTATTTACATGAGCACTTTTCCGCTAGCCCTTCATTAATTGTGACGACGGAGGCACACTGTTGGAAGACATCACAGATACATCACCCTAATCTTGATCGTCTGAAATAGAAATTGATAAAGTAGAGTGACCCTGCGGGGAAAGGACCGGAGTGTCCAAATCCCCAACAACATACCGTGACATACGCTTCCCATATTGTCATCGAAATCATACGATACAGAACAGGAGTTAATGCGAGTACACTGACCACATATAGAATGATAATAAAGTCAGAGGAAGACTTCCTCTTAAAACAATTGATCAATATCCTTTCAATGTGAAAAGAAAACAAGTCCTGGTACTCGCAATAACCCCTGGCAATCAAAATACATAATAATAATATGATCCATTAATATAGAAAAAATAATTGAAATCAAAATATTTTGAAAAAATATTTTTTCAGAACAGCCCAAGTTTCTGAAAAGTAACGTTGAGCCCCAATGGATCCCAAGCCTAAGTGTGGACAAAAATTTTAAAAATATTTTAAACAATTTATTCAACACTTACGAACAATAATAATGTATCTAGTTATGATTAAAATAACATCAAGATATTATTTTTAGAAATCCCCCCCTCACACAGAGGGCTGTTGTAAATGTAAACAATGAGTGTAAAAACACTAAAATAAGACTCCAGGCACCCAGGCCCGAAATCAGTTACCAAAAATACACTATCTGATGCAAAACAGAGACTTCCAGGGAAGAAACTGCAGAACATCAGATGGTAGATGCAGAACACAACGCCTAACCACCCGTAGGTGAAGACGTAAACATGGGGAAAGAACAGAATTCATTCTGTTATTCAGCTAAAACTCCCAAGAAAATTTAGTAATAATAATTACCAAAAACTATGCCAAAAGCATGGGAGAATAGCAAGGGGGAACTTAAAGGACAGGGAGAGAGGAAAACACTTAAAAAAACAGTGTAACTAAATAATCAGAATGACAACAAAATGGCTGCTGCCTTGAAAATAGGTAACTTAACATAATTTCATTAAAAAATTTTAAGTTACAGCCCTGATAATATTCTGTCACACATTCTTTTCCTCTCCTCCTTCTCTATCCTCCTTAGAATCACCAATTCACTAATATTTATGTGTCTGGCATCATTTAAACTGAGATTTATAAGCACAAAGATCAGTCAGATGTTAACTGATGAAGGGCCAAACTTAGAATGATTAATGGCGCCAATTTCGGAACGTCCTTGACACTGCGCATGCGCAGTAGGGGCGAAGTGTGGAGGGCCTTTCAGGACATGTTTTCTTTAGTTTTAGATGCAAATTTTGGGGATTGGGGGGCAAAATTTGTGTTTGGCCCTATATTTTAAGAGTTAGCACCAGCTATGTCTGGGTCATTGGTACAGTATAAAAATATTAACGCATAGATGTGACAGCCTGAGCTGAATAATTTTTAATATTTTGAATTTTATCAAAAGAGGGGGATGTGACAAGCATTACGTATTCTCAGTTCCTTATTCAAGATATGTTATCAACCAATAAAATTGGTTGATAGCGAATGCTGAGTAAGGAACTGGGAATACATATCAGTTGTCACGTCCATCAAAAGAGGATCTTTTGCAGTCAAAAAAGTAATGAGTTACAAAAGGACATTGCATGAGAGATGTTGACATACTCCAATGTTGACAAGTCTGGGGATGGGGCTGGGTCTGGACAGACAGTATATCTGAGAAAAAGATGGCATAACTCAGGGGTATGGAAAATTAATAACTCAGTACATGTCATGCTGAACATCCATTTAAGATTTCATTGTAATCTGACTACAATGAGGCAAGTTACTCTCCAGATGGACATGAAATATCGATTTCTCAATGGAAAAAGGAGGCATAACTCTCCAAAAGAATGTGCATGACTCAATATGTGTCTGAGAGGGCATGTCATGCTGACCATCACTGCATGATTTCATCCAGTTTAGAGCCCTGTGAAGCTTCGAGATTTGATTCGATTTTGAATATCAAGTTGGTATTCAGTTTGATTTAAAATTGGCTTCCTGATTCGTTTCCTTTGAATCCTTTCATTGGAATATAGCTTGGTATCAGTTATATTCCTTACTCATAGTTCAGATGGAAATTGTACATAAATAATGCTGAAAGTGAAGACTTATTTCTGCTATATTAACATAAATAGCAGCTGCACCCATGCCTCCACCCATGCTAATTCCAGTCTTACCAGTCACTACAACTGTTGGAAGCAAATTTAAAGTTTCCAAGCAATCTCGGCGATGAGCTGTTGCTCACAGCTAGTCCCGTGCAGTACACACTATCACTATGGGCAATTCACACTGCTGTTTCTGTTTTTGAACTGTAACCTTTACTTGGGAATATTCTAGCTACATCACCAAGGTATGATGTCAACAAAGGCATGCCTTGATGATGTAGTTGGAATATTTTATCAGTCTGGAATTAAGCTTTCACAGTCACAACAATTCAAGTTTTCAGCACCCCCTTCCACCTTCTAGACACCCCTGTCCGGATTCAAAATTTGAGGTTCACTTCAATTTTGAATTATAGACCTGATTCAATTCAAATCGAAAATGTGTGATTTGCAGGACCCTAATCCAGATCTAACAACCATGAGCTGAGTTATGCCTTGGACAATCAAAAAATGTCTACTTCAAATTGGAAAAAGGGGACATAACTCACAAGTGGAATGTGCAGACAGCACAATTTAATATGTGTCTGGGAGGACATGTCATGCAGAACATCCATTAAGATTTCTGTAAGGTCCAATTACCATGAGCTGTCAAACAAAAAATGGCTATTTCTCAATGGAAAAAGGGGAATAACTCATGAGTAGAATGTGCAGACAGCATAACTCAACACATGTCTGAGAGGGCAGGTCATGCTGAACATTCATGTCTAATTTCATGAAGATCTAATTGTAATTACTCTGGAGTTATACAAAAGGAATGAACAAATGGATGAATGAATGGACAGCCAAATGTCATCCAGTATCTTCAAGGGTATGGTATAGTAGTTGCAATGGCTGATAACATATGCATGTATCAGCTTTGAATTGAGGTCTGTGTTTAGATACATCATATAATAATTAGCTCACTGATAGGCAAAAATGTTTATCAATTTCCTTATATTCCTCTATTTTAAATTAGGGGGAACCAATCAATATTGTACATGAACGAAAACACTTCATAAAAGACTGTTTACAGCTGCTATGACAGGATAATGAAATTCAGAAAACATTGCCAGTGAAATAAAATAAATCCAACAGTTGAAAGACTTAAGAAATTAAATTATTATAATTTAATACCCTTCTTTATTCTTGTCAAGTAATCGAGGAGCAATGGATCTTATATAGGCACATGTACATATCAACAGCAACACCACAGAGAGCAGGCTTTGAAAATTAAATAAGGCAGACTGAAAAAAATAGTGGAAAAAAACTTTAATTACAAAAACAATTTATGTAATAAAGTAATGACTAGAAGACTAGAATGTACAGATTTTAAAATTCTTCAAGTGTGAAAATAACATATATGCAGTGGCCAGATGCTAATTTACTGTTTTCACTGTAATCAAGAAATGAATAAATGTATTTGATATCATTTTTTAATTTATATTTGCAACACAGAGATATGATATCAGATAAGTGGTTTTCACAATTCAAAAACTGAAACAGTTGAACCCAACTGAATGAATACCTAAATGTACTCTGCTGGCAGCTTTCGGTGGGAGTGTGCGGTGGGTCAGTTGGCAGAGATGCAGGATGCAAGCCGAGAGGTCCTCGGTTCAAATCCCACCTGCGGCAACTGCAGTGTGTCCTTGGGCAAGACCCTTCATCCCAATTGCCCACGTGGGGGCACAGTGGCATTGTGTCCTAAGGTGTACTGCACGTCAATGGTGCACATGTCTTCAACCAATGTTAACCCTGCTTGTATGGAGTTAGTATGTTGGGGAGTCTGACAGTTATTTGCCATTGTTCGGTGGTTGTCTCCAAGTACTCCCACTTCTCCACCCATAAAAATGTCTGACACGAGGTGACCCTGCCTGCCGGAAGTGTTGTTAAAACCCCAATAAATGAATAAATAATATATATCAAAATTTATTTCGAATATTTTTTTCAAATTTTCCAAAAGAAAAAAATTTCAATGAAACCATATCATGCCTAACTGGAATGATCTCAATGATCTTATTCCAATGAGGGTCACATGATAAAGTTTTATTGAATTTTTTTTTTAATAATTTTTTTTTCCAACTGCTAAATTTGCAGAATACATGGAAGGGTGCAGCCGATTCATTAGGTAAAGGGTTAACAGAAATTTGATCATTCTCTTATATTCCAGTGACAAACTCAGCAGTTATTCTAATATACACTACTACAATTACAAAAGTGAAACAAACAATTGCGCCCGATCACTACCCAGTCACAATCCAATCAAAAATTTATGTTCCTGTTTTCACCTCATAGCACTGTAAAATCTTACCCATGAGAATAGAAATATGTGGATGCTGCAGTGTGGAAAATTTCCAAAATGACTCTAACTGACTGACTGTTCATGTGGTTTGGAGATGGCTAACCAAATGCTAGGGAACATGAACATTCTTGGGAAACTGTTTTTTTATCATTCACAAGTATTCATATATTGAATATATATAGCCCCTCAAGGCAAAAGTCTAAAAATCCAGCAAGAGGATCACGGATCCAGAAGTTGAGTTTTGACATTAAATTCTGAAAAAATAAGCTATTTATAGTAACAGTGACCTTGACCTTGGAGTCCCAGACTCCAAAATCAATAGGTGTCTTCCCTTCCTATAAGGTAACCTCTGGTAGAAGTTTGGTAAAGGTGCATCAAATAGAACTAAAGTTATTGCCCGGAAACCAATTTGTCACAAAATATTTTATTGATAGTAACAGTGCCCTTGACCTTGGGGCCCCAGACTCCAAAATTGATAGGTGTCTTTCCTTCCTATAGAGTAACCTGTGGTATAAGTTTGGTGAAGATACACAGAATAGAACTAAAGTTATTGCCCGGAAACCAATTTTTCACAAAATATTCTATTTATAGTAACAGTGAACTTGATCTTGGGGCGCGAGACTCTGAAATCGATAGGTGTCTTCCTTTCCTATAGGGTAACCTCTGGTATAATTTTGGTAAAGGTGCATCAAATAGAAATAAAATTATTGCCCGGAAACCAATTTGTCACAAAATATTCTATTTATAGTAACAGTGACCATGACCTTGGAGTCCCAGACTCCGAAATCAATAGGTGTCTTCCCTTCCTATAGGGTAACCTCTGGTATAAGTTTGGTAAAGGTGCGTCAAATAGAACTAAAGTTATTGCCCGGAAACCAATTTGTCATAAAATATTCTATTTATAGTAACAGTGACCTTGACCTTGGAGTCCCAGACACCAAAATCAACAGGTGTCTTCCCTTCCTATAGGGTAACCTCTGGTATAAGTTTGGTAAAGGTGCGTCAAACAGAACTAAAATTATTGGCCGGAAACCAATTTGTCACAAAATATTCTATTTATAGTAACAGTGAACTTGATCTTGGGGCGCGAGACTCTGAAAGCGATAAGTGTCTTCCTTTCCTATAGGGTAACCTCTGGTATAATTTTTGTAAAGGTACATCAAATAGAACTAAAGTTATTGCCCGGAAACCAATTTGTCACAAAATATTCTATTTACAGTAACAGTGACCTTGAACTTGGAGACCCAGACTCCGAAATCAATAGGTGTCTTCCCTTCCTATAGGGTAACCTCTGGTATAAGTTTGGTAAAGGTGCATCAATTAGAACTAAAGTTATTGCCCGGAAACCAATTTGCCACAATATACTCTATTTATAGTAACAGTGATCTTGATCTTGGGGCACGAGACTCTGAAATCAATAGGTGTCTTCCTTTCCTATAGGGTAACCACCGGTATAATTTTGGTAAAGGTGCATCAAAAAGAACTAAAGTTATTGCCCGGAAACCAATTGTTTACGCCCGCTGCCCGCCACCCTCCGTCATTTCATCAAACTATAAGTCGAATTTGACTTCGTCAAAACTCGACTAAAAATCTATTAAGACACAAGAAAGGCTGGTAAACTGGTAGAGTGCTAGAAGCCCATATTTGGGCTTTATTTTGAACTGCAGGTACCTGAAGTTAAAGGATTCATATTCTGTGGATGTCCTTCATATTATCTTGGAAGTAAAATTAATTCATCTCCAAGGATTTGCATTGTTACAATTTATGTTTTGTTTACAAAAATTGTAACAAGATAAAAATGTGTGAACTAATCCCGAGGCTGAGAAAAAATTTAGCACTCTTAGTCTCTACCAGTTAAGTTACTCAGACTTTCCCATTCAAGATGTACCTTTTGGCTCACCAGTCAACCATTCATGTAGATTTAAATTTGTGTAACCACCATGCGAATGAAACGAGCCTTCTCGTCAAATTTTGCCCACTGATGCTGAATATGAGATGCTATTTCAAATGTTTTCCGTGATTCAAACTTGATTTCACAATTTTAGTTATGAAACCTCTGCAACAGATCAAAGAAAATACCACCATTGTAATTGCAGTACTGCAACCTGTTTGACAGAGCTCAAGGAACATTGTTAAACAAGATGCAATAGAATAAATGCTTATACTGACTGAGCCAGTGTCTGTAGTTAGCAGAAAGGGGTAGGGCTCTGTAAAGCCAAGGAATTCAATTCAATTCAAAATTGTCCCAATGGAATTCAATTCGAGTGGCCATGATTCTGAAATTTTCAAATCGTGAAGATGTACTCAAAATCCTACCAATTGTCTACTTCTCCTGCACTCTTCTTCTATCATCAGGTCTCCTGGACAGGAGACCTGATGATAGAAGGAGAGTTCAAGGAGGTTTCGCTCATGAGACTACCCACACCTGGCATTCTTTAGGAGTGCAGGGGTGCTGCATGCCTACTGCACGCCTAGAAAAATATTGAGGAGGGAAATTTTTTGCACCCCTTGTTTTTCTGGAATGCCAGACTTGTTTGGGACTGCCTTTAAAATCTTTTATCATTCCATCCCCAGAGTTCCAATGTGTTCTCTGTGCCTACTGGAAATCTCATCCTACTGGCACAGAGAACACATTGGAATTCAGGGGACAATTTGTCAATGTTGCATTGATTCGCAATAATTCATGGCCCATTCTGTGTAGCATTTCGATACATTTTGAGTGTAGAAGACAGTCACATAAGAATTGAATAATGAGAAGATGTGTGTGCCAATTTTTTCACTATGTAGCTGAAAGTAGTACAATTTTTCAGTCACCATATTAATTAATATTGAAGTGAATATAACCAAAATAGCATACAAGTTTTTGCATTGAAAGTTTCAGGTGCAATTACACTCCTATACTAAGCAATCTAAGGAGGGCAACTGTTTTGCACTCCTTGATTTTCTGGATTGCCAGGCCTGACTAACCGTACTTTGACTTCTATTCTGCAATATTCTGCTTTTTGGACTGACTTGCACATACAGAGGAGCTGCTGTTGGATGTAATATTTGAGTGGAAATGGCCAATATTTATGGTTATTAGAAAGTGCAATATTTGCAACTTGAAAAGCAGTGAGATTTGATTTGAGATTCTATTTGATTCGAAATCTTCTGCTTATTTGATTCAACCAAGCCAGAAAATAAGCAGAGTGTTATCTGCAAAATGAGGTCCCCAGAGGGTGAATTTAGTGGTGCTACCCTGCACAGCAGGGTAACATCACTAAATTTACCCTCTGTGAACCTCAATCTGAATCAGGGTCTCAAAACTTAACAGAAAGAAGTACCCAGAGGATAAAATGGCCCACTGTATGGGATAGCATCATCAAATCACCCTCGGGGAACCTCATTTTGCGAATGTCAGACTGCTTATTTTCAGTCCTGTATTCAACCCAAAAGTGGAGATTTGCAGATCTGCAGAAAGAGTTGTGTTTGAACCGAGATTCTACATTCTTAGGTTCTAAATCTTCTGCTTATTTCATTCAACCCAAAAGGGGAGATTCGCAGGACTGCAGAATGGGTTGTGTTTGATTTGAGATTCTATTAGATTCAAAATCTTCTGCTTATTTCATTCAACCAAAAAGTGGAGATTTGTGGGGCTCCCGAAAGGGTTGTGTTCTTTTTCTGAAGACCATAGCTCTCTCTCTATCTCTCACGTGACAGATCCTCAACACATTTATGAAAATTCAGAATCTGAGTGTGTAATTCTGGAAATCACAGGAAGGTGAGTATCATCTTTTCTGGAATAAGGTTCAGGAAGATGACTACTCCCATAGTTTAAAAGTCATTTCACCCTCATACGAAACCCTGTACCATTGGCTTTTCTTTAATCACTTGGAACTGTTAACTTTAAGAGCCTTCAATACTTTGATCACAAAACTACACAGAGAACTGTGACCAGATTGCGACTGGGTCATGATCTGGTCAAAATTTTATGTCTGCTTTTGTCCCCAAAAGACTGTACAGTACAGTCGCTGTGAACAGATCGTAATCCATGCGTGGGCAGTGATGTCCACTCATGCATTTACCTGGTAACAAATATCATCATCAGCAAAATCTTAATTAATGAAGCACCAGGTTGTACCCGGTCCATCATTAATTAAATTTTTGATGATAGTCTGTGAGCTCGGAAGGTCTACTGCGCACCCCCCCCCCCCCCCCCCCCCCCCCACCACTACTTAACTTCCTTGGTACCAAAATGTGTGCCAATACATACTATTTACGAAACAAGTTGTTAAGAGAAAAAATTTTGGGATGCAATATGCTAACCAGGTAGATGTTTAACCCTACCCCACCCTAAAATTTGCTCCAATCCGTTAGGGGTAACTTTTTTGTCAGGGTAAGGTACCAAAATATGGTTCAAACCCATAGTATTTGGTATCATTTTAAAGCTAATACAACAAGGAACAATATTGTTACTAAACATGTTCAGGTGGGTCCAAGGTGATGACTTCAGAGGTCAAAAGGTCATCGACTGAAACTGAAAACGCAAATTTCAGAGTTTTTATTGCATGTTTTTCACATGTGTAGTTTGTCCAAATGACTTATATCTTACTTTCTTTGTGTTTTCAGATTGCACAGAGTATACTTGATCAAAATAAAACTGGTTTAGTTCACTGATTAGTGAACTATACTTACCAGGGGGATACTTGACCCTACCCACCTTTTGGACTCGATCAATTGTATTATGGGTAGGGGTAACTGTTTTGTCACGTAAGCTATCAACATATGGTTCAAACCCATGGTATTTGGTATCATTTTAAAGCTAATACAATAAGGAACAATATTATTACTAAACTTGTTCACGTGGGTCCAAGGTGATGACATCAGAGGTCAAAAGGTCAACGACTGAAACTGACAATGCAAATTTCAGAGTTTTTGTTGCATGTTTTTCACATGTGTAGTTTGTCCAAATGACTTATATCTTACTTTCTTTGTGTTTTCAGATTGCACAGAGTATACTTGATCAAAATAAAACTGATTTAGTTCATTGATTAGTGAACTATACTTATCAGGGGGATACTTAACCCTACCATCCTGCTATTGTATGGGATAGCATCAGCAAATTCACCCTCTGGGGACCCCATTTTGCAAATGACAGGTTGCTTATATTCAGACTTGATTCCATGTACATGTAGACCAATTCAATGTAGATCAATTCCATTTACTGAGCAAAATAACCTGATGCTCGCACCACATCTTTGGCGATTCATACCACCATCTTTTTATAGTTAACCTTGGCTAGATGTACTTTAGTTATTTTGTATTTATTTTCCTGAAACTTTTGTTCGAATATAAACAAAATAGTATATCTTGTCCTTACTGCAACACATCATGTTCTGTTTGTGCTTCTTGATAAAAACAAGCCACAAAATTCTGCTAGAAATACAGCTTTGCCCAGTTGTAATATTTAAGCCTAAATTACCGAAATATTTGCACGAATATTAAGTTTTGTGCTCAGAGCTTCCAATTGGGCAGTTTGCATGTTATCCAGAAAATAATTGTACAGTTGAGATGCAGAAAGTATAATTATAAAAGGCAATACAATTTGTGCACAACAGTACAATTCATATTTAAAACAATGACATCAGGAATGAGAACCAGCTTTGCCATTTTTAATTTAAATAATACAAAGAAAGAAACTTCACAGAAAGGTCATGTAAATTACTCAAATTATCTTATTCGGACAACTGCATCAAGCTCCACTACCTATCACAAGATTGGTTCAGAGACTTTTCCCACAGGTGACCAATCAGATCAGATACAGCCTTGCTTAGAATGTCCTTAATCTTGGCGCATAGGTATGGGGGAGCACATTTCAGACACTGTGGATGTAGGGAAAAAGAGGTTGGAAACTTTTTAAACTCTCCATCCCTCTCTGGAGCAGTGGGTTATGTTTTCCCATGTCAATTCAATTTCATTTCCTCAGTTAGGGTGGTTCATGTTGCCACCTTTTTATTGTTAACCTCAGCTAGATGTACTTTAATAGTTAATTTGTCTTTGTTTCCTTGGAATTTAAAAAAAAATAGTACATCCAGCTCTTACTGCAACACATGTTATGTTTTGTTTGTGCTTGTTGATAAAAACAAGCCACACCATTGTGCTAGAAATACATGTACAGCTTGGCCCAGTTGTAGGCTTCATGCTTAAAATTTTTATTCATGGTACCAACAGCTTGCATGGTTGTTTTCTCAACAGTGCAAACAATGTCTTTAAAGGTGTGATCATATTTTTTATTATTTAATAGACAAAACTGCATTTATTAATTTTGCTGGGTACATGTACACTAATGTGCAAGCGACTGTTACATGAATATCCTAGGCCCGCAAAATGTTCACTCAAGATCTAAGAGAATTCACTGATTAATATTGGCGACTGTTTCTCAAGTCAATGTCCGACACGTTATTAAAATTGTCGTGATTCTCTGTCAAACGGATTACAGCTGTAATTAATTTCTCGGGCACTTGAGTGAAATGGATTTACTTATTGTCATGTTTTGCATGACTCACACAATTTTGTGGTAAAAATACATGTATAATTCAATAGTCTCAACAAGTCTCGTTTTTAATAAGACAAATGAAAGTGTCAATGACACTATAGCTTAACTTGTGTGTTGTGTTTGATGAAAAGGATAATGTTCAATGTTTATGAAAGGATTATGAAATAAGACAAGAATTGTGATAATTGGGAATATGTTCATTTCTGTTCCCTGTATGCTATGTTTTTGATAAAAAATAATATGAGATGTACACTGTACTAAAGAGCTGAGGGATGGGTTAATATGACCTCACAGTTAATGTATGTGGCCCTCACAGTTAACACTAGATGGTGCCATTTGTGTGCGAAGCACACTATAGTATATCCCCGCATTTGCACTTTCCTTTTTGGTTAGTGCAGGATACAGACTTGGATAAAAAGGCTTCACGCATGTGTGTGATTTAAAATGATAAAACAGTATTTAATTTCCTTCTGAAGACTCACATGTGAAACTACTTCAATATTTCAAACAAGATACTTCACCCAACATGATGTATAAAGGGTAGTGTTCTGATCACATCATTGTCACATGATTGAAAAACCACTTGGACCCAAATCAAAATTCCAAAACCTTCATGCACATCTACAGATGCTATCTGAACATGTTAACATGGTTTAAACGCTTCGAATTCAATACCCTAAGAGCCTTTGAGCGGACAAAGATTTTCTGAGGGTAAAAGTGGTTCCACTGGAACCACATGGACCCAAATGAAAATTCCAAAACCTTCATGCACATCTACAGATGCTATCTGAACATGTTAACATGGTTTAAACATTTCGAATTCAATACCCTAAGAGCCTTTGAGCGGACAAAGATTTTGTAAGGATAAAAGTGGTTCCACTGGAACCACTTGGACCCAAATCAAAATTCTGAAACATTCATGCACATCTACAGATGCTATCTGAACATGTTAACATGGTTTAAACGTTTCAAATTCAATACCCTAAGAACCTTTGAGCGGACAAAGATTTTCTAAGGATAAAAGTGGTTCCACTGGAACCACCTGGAACAAAATCAAAATTCCGAAACCTTCATGCACATCTACAGATGCTATCTGAACATGTTAACATGGTTTAAATGTTTCAAATTCAATACCCTAAGAGCCTTTGAGCGGACAAAGATTTTCTGAGGGTAAAAGTGGTTCCACTGGAACCACTTGGACCTAAATCAAAATTCCGAAACCTTCATGTACATCTACAGATGCTATCTGAACATGTTAACATGGTTTAAAAGTTTCGAATTCAATACCCTAAGAGCCTTTGAGCGGACAAAGATTTTCTAAGGATAAAAGTGGTTCCACTGGAACCACTTGGACCCAAATCAAAATTCCGAAACCTTCATGCACATCTACAGATGCTATCTGAACATGTTAACATGGTTTAAACGTTTCGAATTCAATACCCTAAGAGCCTTTGAGCGGACAAAGATTTTCTGAGGGTAAAAGTGGTTCCACTGGAACCACTTGGACCCAAATCAAAATTGTGAAACCCTCATGCACATCTACAGATGCTATCTGAACATGTTAACATGGTTTAAACGTTTCGAATTTAATACCCTAAGAGCCTTTGAGCGGACAAAGATTTTCTAAAGATAAATGTGGCTCCACTGGAACCACTTGGACCCAAATCAAAATTCCGAAACCTTCATGCACATCTACAGATGCTATCTGAACATGTTAACATGGTTTAAACATTTCGAATTCAATACCCTAAGAACCTTTGAGCGGACAAAGATTTTCTAAGGATAAAAGTGGTTCCACTGGAACCACCTGGAACAAAATCAAAATTCCGAAACCTTCATGCACATCTACAGATGCTCTCTGAACATGTTAACATGGTTTAAACGTTTCGAATTCAATACCCTAAGAGCCTTTGAGCGGACAAAGACTTTCTAAGGATAAAAGTGGTTCCACTGGAACCACTTGGACCCAAATCAAAATTCCAAAACCTTCATGCACATCTACAGATGCTATCTGAACATGTTAACATGGTTTAAAAGTTTCGAATTCAATACCCTAAGAGCCTTTGAGCGGACAAAGATTTTCTAAGGATAAAAGTGGTTCCACTGGAACCACTTGGACCCAAATCAAAATTCCGAAACCTTCATGCACATCTACAGATGCTATCTGAACATGTTAACATGGTTTAAACGTATCGAATTCAATACCCTAAGAACCTTTGAGCGGACAAAGATTTTCTAAGGATAAAAATGGTTCCACTGGAACCACTTGGAACCAAATCAAAATCCCGAAACCTTCATGCACATGTACTGGTGATACCTGAACACATTAGCATAGTTTAAACATTAATGCAAGTGAATGTAACACCGGCCGGACGTACGGACGGACGGACGTACGGACGGAGATAACGACAATATCCCCGACGAAAGCTCATCTAGACATTATTTGGAGTCATCCTACCAAGGTAGTAAGGTACAATGAAATCCCTTCATAAATATCGCCTGCAGACTGTGCTAAAGGTTTTTGGGCTTCAGGCCCCTGTAGCCGTCACAGTTGCCTAATGGTGTCCAAAAGGGGCTGTTCTCATCGAGATATTATATGAAGTCAACCTACCAAGTTACAATGAAATGCCTTCATAAATATGAACTGAAGACTGTGCTAAAGGTTTTCGGGCTTTGGGCTCAGGCAGCCATCATGACTGAATGATCGCAACCAAAAAGGGACATTCTCATCTAAGCATCATCTAGAGTGATCCTACAAAGTTACAATGAAATCCCTTCATAAATATGACCTGTAGACTGTGCTCAAGATTTTAGGGCTTTGGGCACCTGTAGCCATCACAGTTGACCAATCACGACCAAAAGGGGAGGTCATCATCTAGGCATTATATGGAGTCAACCTAACAAGTTACAATGAAATCCTTCGATAAATTCGACCTATAGACTATGCTAAAGGTTTTTTGGTTCGGGCAGCCATCAAGGCTGAATGATCGTGACCAAAAGGGGACGTTTTCATCTAGACATTATTTGGAGTCATCCTACCAAGCTACAATGAAATCTCATCATAATTATGACCTGTAAACTGTTCTAAAGGTTTTCGGGCTTCGGGCCCCTGTAGCTGTCACAGTTGCCCAATCGTGTCCAAAAGGGGACGTTCTCATCTAGACATTATATGAAGTCAAACCTACCAAGTTACAATAAAATCCCTTCATAAATATGACCTGTAGACTGTGCTAAAGGTATTCAGGCTTCGGGCTTGGGCAGCCATAATGGTTGAATGATCGCAACCAAAAGGGGACATTCTCAGTGATGGTAACCTTTCTCAGTGATGGTAACCAAAGACCCCCAACGTTCTACACTAACGCAAAATCTCGCAGGGCTCAAATATACCATTGTAGGCTGCAGTTGCATTGTAGTAGTCTTAATTTTCACCTCTTCGACAATCATTTATCACCCAGCCCCTACTGCCAGTGTGGTGAGCATGAAACTACTGATCACTTTTTCTTTCATTGTCCCCTGCTTTCAAACGCTCGAAATTATACAATTAATTTACTCCCATATGTAACAGATATATTCACACTTCTGTTTGGCTCTGAATTCTTGAACAACGAGAACAACCGCCTTATTTTCGAAGTGGTACATGACTTCATTCTATCAAGCAAGTGATTTCAATAATGCAGAAACTTAACAATACGCCCCCATCCCCACTCCTCGTGGGAAACTGCACCAAACAGGTTCTGCTTAGCTAGTACAATAGGACCAAGTGACCAATGCTGGTGGTGGAATAGCCCGTCAGACATTCCAACATTCAACACCTCTAGGTTTACTTACGTACAACTCTTGCCACTAAATGATCTAAATGAAACAAGCTGCCTACTTATGATTTTCTTGAGAGTTAATTCTATTTAATTCTATTTAACATACATTCAGTCAGTATCCGACCCCCTGGTACAGATACCTGTATCAGGGGTACAATGTAAGCACGATCCCTTTCCGAGAGTTCAATTCTTTTGGTCCAACACAAATAAATAGTTCGTTATTACATTCGTCTGCATAATACATTCTCGACTATTGCCCAAAGTATTGTAGGAAAAATAAATTATTATAAACTGTGAGGGTGTGCATGGTGTGTGTCGGAGCCTCGCTCCGGTTTCTGAGGACAGTTTTGGGCTCGTCATTGACTCGTCCTGAACTGCCCTTGCAGACCGGAGTGTGACTTCGTTGCGTGCTTTTTACATCAGCATAATATCTCTGTATCATGTATTCAAGTTCATTTCATCTTATTATTTTCCTATTATTTAGTTTTTTGGGTTTTTTTTCTCTTCTTTTTCTTTTTCCATTTTCTTTTTCTACTTATCAGCATTCCGGTTCTTCCTTTCTCTTCTTTCTTTCCCTTTAATTTTAAGTTGAAGTTTAAACAGTTTCACATGTCGTTGCCCGGCGGTCGAGACTGCCTTCCTCTACTCCGTATTTCTTCTGAGGTGTTGCTTAACTTATCTGCCAATGACCTTCAATCGTAGCAACTAAGAGTAATTTGATATGCAATGGAGGGAGCGCCTCGGCCACCATGTGTCGGCATGCGAGCTCTTCATCTGATTTGTACCACCTACAGGAGTAAGTTCATAAGTTATCAGGGAGACGACTTACATAAGCTTTAAGCTTTCTGTCGAATCCCTCCTTTACACAGTAATCTACTTTCATTGTTTTGTGTATACTATTGTATTTAGTGTTGTTCAGAACCTTTGTTACTCTACTGTTATTGTGAAATGTGTACACATGTCATTTAGTGAATAAATACTGTTTAAACTAAAAGGGGACATTCTCATCTGGGCATCATCTGGAGTGATCCTACAAAGTTACAATAAAATCCCTTCATAAATATGACCCGTAGACTGTGCTCAAGATTTTTGGGCTTCGGGCACCTGTATAGCCATCACAGTTGACCAATCACGACCAAAAGGGGATGTCATCATCTAGGCATTATTTGGAGTCAACCTAACAAGTTACAATGAAATCCTTCCATAAATACAACCTATAGACTATGCTAAAGGTCTTTGGGCTCGGGCAGCCTTAAAAGCTGAACGATCGCGACCAAAAGGAGATGTTCTCATCTAGACATTATTTGGAGTCATCCTACCAAGCTACAATGAAATCCCTTCATAATTATGACCTGTAGACTGTTCTAAAGGTTTTTGGGCTTCGGGCCCCTGTAGCCATCACAGTTGCCCAATCATGTCCAAAAGGGGACGTTCTCATCTAGACATTATATGAAGTCAACCTACCAAGTTACAATGAAATCCCTTCATAAATATGATCTGTGCTAAACGTTTTCGGGCTTCGGGCTCGGGCAGCCATCATGGTTGAATGATCGCAACCAAGGGGACAATCTCATCTGGGCATCATCTGGAGTGATCCTACAAAGTTACAATGAAATCCCTTCATAAATATGACCAGTAGACTGAGCTCAAGGTTTTCAGGCTTCGGGCACCTGCAGCCATCACAGCTGACCAATCACAACCAAAAGGGGATGTCATCATCTAGGCATTATATGGAGTCAACCTAACAGGTTACAATGAAATCCTTCCATAAATATGACCTTTTGCCTGTGCTAAAGGTTTTTGGGCTCGGGCAGCCATCAAGGCTGAATGATCGTGATCAAAATGGGACGTTCTCATCTGGACATTATTTGGAGTCATCCTACCAAGTTACAATGAAACCCCTTCATAAATATGACTTGTAGACTGTGCTAAAGGTTTTCGGGCCCCTGTAGCCATCACAGTTGCCCAATCACATCTAAAAGGGGACTTTCTCATCTAGACATTATATGAAGTCAACTCACCAAGTTACAATGAAATTCCTCCATAAATATGACCTGTAGACTGTGCTAAAGGTTTTCAGGTTTTGGGCTCGGGCAGTCATCATGGTTGGCAAATCACGCCCAAATGGGGAAATTCTCATCTGGACAACATAAGGAGTCATTCTACCAAGTTACAATGAAATCCCTCCATATTAAACATGACCAGCATACTTTGCTAAAAGTTTTTGGGTTTCGGGCTTGGGCAGCCACACGGTTAACAGATCATTCCCAAAAGGGGACGTTCTCATCTAGGCATTATACAGAGGCATCCTACCAAGTTACAATGAAATCCCTTCATAAATACGACATGTAGACTGTGCTAATGGTTTTCGGGTTTTGGCTCGGGCAGCCATACCAGTTGACCGATCGTGACCAAAAGGGGACGTTCTCATCTAGACATGACCCCAAACCTGCATATGAAATTTTGTGATGATCAGACAAGAACTGCAGGGTGTAGCCCATGCTAAAGGAAAATGTGAACAGACTAACAGACTTTCGCACGCATGATGGCAATAGCTTATCTTGACTTTGTCAAGTTAAGTGCCTATATAAGTAATGAAATTTTGTTTATCTTGAAAATTCTCACCTCTGATATTCCTTCATTTCAAATTAAATATACACAAAATGTACATCAAAATGAAGGTTGGGATGTATAGAACACGAAACACATGTGTACTCAACTCATAGAGTCCACTGTAGGCACCACTGGTTCCTGGAAGTCTGCTGCCGTATTCGCACCAGAACTGATAATTTAGTAATATTTCACGAAAACAACTTGTGGCCAAATGTGCTTTACATATCCAAGAACAAAGCTAGGGCATAAAAATTCTTCAAAACACGGCGACAGAGCTGCATTGGGGGGAATTCCAAAGCCTTTACTTTTGTTTACATATGAGTATACTTTTGATTTCCGGTCGACATCAGCGGACAGAAAAAGCATGTAAAAACAACGCCGTCTAAAATAAAATAATGAAAAAGATCGCCTTCATACAATATACTGTTATTAGTTTGAGATTGCACAGTTGCCATATTCAATGCAAGGTATCATGATACCTGTTGAAATTTCTTAGAATTAAGATTTTGTTTTTCGATGGAAATTTGTGGTAACGAGTGATTTGCGCATGTCTGTCGAGCATGGAAACCATCTTCAATAAAAAATGCAGACAGTGTTGTCCTTTTCCAAAATGCAGTCCTATCGCTGTATTTGAAAGTGTTTTGAATGCCTAGCTTTGTTCTTGGATATATGCAGCATTTGGCCACAAGTTGTTCTGATGAAATATTATTTTATTATCAGTTCTGGCGCGAATACAGCAGCAGACTTCCAGGAACCAATGGTGCCTACAGTCAACTCTATGAGTTGATTACATATGTGTTTCGTGTTCTATACATCCTAACCTTCATTTTGATGTATAATTTGTGTATATTTAATCTGAATTTAAGGAATATGAAAGGTGAGAATTTCAAAATAAACAAAATTCCATTACTTATATAGGCCCTGAAGCTAAATATTAAAATGAAAGTGTCAATGACACTGTAGCTCAACTTGTCAAGACAAAGACATGTACATGTATAGTATGTGACACAGCAATGACAAACATCTAGGTAATGACCTGATAACAAAGGTACATATAAAGTATTGTAACGGTCTGTACATGAATACTGACCGTTGCCTGTAACAAATGTATAGGTAAAGTATTATAAAGGTGGGTGACAGTCAGATGCTGAACTAGAAAAAATCTTTGAGTCCCAGAGTGGGTCTGACTGAACCCCAAAATATTTGTTCTCATAGCACAGTGATAACAAAGGCACCCCAAAACACACTCGTTCCTGTCCCAAGGTGAAAACAAAAGTACTCAAGAAGTTTTGTGAAGATCAGTTCGTAAATACGAGCTGTATAGAACTTGTGACAAAAAACTGATTGGACCTAATTTCGGTACAAAATGGCCACTGGCAGCCATCTTGAATTTTGGACCGTACCCAGAAACACTCATTCTCATCCCAAGGAGATAACAAAGGTACCCAAGAAGTTTTGTGAAGATCGGTTCATAAATACAGCCTCTACCCTGAGCCGTATTGACATGTGTGCTTACATTGTGTAAGTAGCACTGAATAAATCAAAGTTCATCTAATTTGCATAATTTCGGCACAAAAAAAAACCCCTTACAATATGTGATGTATTCCATGTTACTAAACATTCATACAAAAATTTATTCAAATCAGAACTTTCATACAGAAGTTCTATACAAAAGACTGATTGCACTAATTTTGGTACAAAATGGCTGCTGGTGGCCATCTTGAATTTCGGACCACACCCAAAAACACTCGCTCTCATCCCACGGTGATAACAAAGGTACCCAAGAAGTTTCGTAAAGATTGGTTCATAAATATGGCCTCTAGTCTGAGCTGTATAGAAGATGTGTACAAAAAACTGATTAGACCTAATTTCGGTACAAAATGGCCACTGGCAGCCATCTTGAATTTTAGACCGCACCCAGAAACACTCGTTCTCGTCCCAAGGTGATAACAAAGGTACCCAAGACATTTCGTGAAGATCAGTTCATAAATACAGACTCTAGTCTGAGCCGTATTGACATGTGTACTTACTGTGTGTAAGTCGCACTGAAAAAATCAAAGTTCATCTAATTTGCATAATTTCTGCACGAGAAAAAAACCTGTATTATATGTGATGCATCCCATGGTACTAAACATTCACACAAAATAATTATTCAAATCAGGGCTTTCATATGGAAGTTCTGTGCAAAAATCTGATTGCACCTAATTTTGTACAAAATGGCTGCCATCGGCCATCTTGAATTTCGGACCGGACCCAAAAACACTCGTTCTCGTCCCACGGTGATACCAAAGGTACCCAAGAAGTTTCGTAAAGATCGGTTCATAAATACGGCCTCTAGCCCGAGCCGTATTGGCATTTGCACTTACAGTGCTGAAAGTAACCCCAAAAAACATCAAAATTAGTCTAATTTGCACAATTTACGTACAAGAAAAAAAACCGTATTATATGTGATGTATCCCATGGTACTAAACATTCATACAAAAAATTATTCAAATCAGAGCTTTCATATGGAAGTTCTGTACAAAAAACAGATTTCTGCATCGTCGGTACAAAATGGTGGCTGGCAGCCATCTTGAATTTCGGACCGCACCCAAAAACACTCGTTCTCGTCCCACGGTCATAACAAAGGTACCCAAGAAGTTTCGTAAAAATCGGTTCATAAATACGGCCTCTAGCCCGAGCCATAGCAGCTTGGCACTTACAGCTCTGAAAGTAACACTAAATAAATCAAAGTCAGTCTAATTTGCATAATTTACGCACGAGAAAAAAACCCGTATTATATGTGATGTATCCCATGGTACTAAACATTTATACAAAACTTTATTCAAATCAGAACTTTCATACAGAAGTTCTGTACAAAAAACTGATTTTTGCATCATCGGTACAAAATGGCCACTGGCAGCCATCTTGAATTTCGGACCACACCTAAAAACACTCGTTCCCGTCCCAGGGTCATAACAAAGGTACACAAGAAGTTTCGTAAAGATCGGTTCATAAATACGACCTCTAGCCCGAGCCATAGCCAATTGTTGATGTACGGACAGACGGACAGACGGGCCATGACAATAGCTCAAATTTGACTTCGTCAAAGTTGAGCTAAAAATGAATTCTGACAAATTGAAACATCCTGACACTAACGTACATAAAAGTGATTCAGAATCATGTGTAATTTAAAGGCGCGCCCTTTTTAACTCATGTCTGCTTAAATGAATTGCCTTTGCCTGCAAGTCTGTAAATCAACGCTAGACACCAACAGTTCAATAGCCAGCGTGGGGGGGAGATTGCTCTCTGGTAGTGCCATCTGTTGTGGTTTTTTTCCCACAATTAGATGAAACACTCATTCCATATCCACCTACCCAGGCCTTCGACCATTCGTTATGTGGTGGTAATCAATGGGCGAAACTTCTTTCACTAACCTCTTCCCAAATGGCGATTCAACAAAGTTGGCATGGTAACAGAGCTGCTCAGTGTGCTTGAGTTGTGGGTGTTTGGGGTAATCAGTATTTGCATCGAAATCACTCATGCTGTCATATATTCATTTGAAACTCATCCATGAGATTGAGATTGAACTGTTTATTGACCAGAAAATAACAAAGAAGAAAATAACTATAAGTGTTTATTTCCAACTCGTATCTTTACATGTCAGTATTTTCACGATTGTCAAATGTACGTGCTCTGAACTAAAAATGACACAGGAATAAGTCATGAATGCCCACTCGACTTGCCCAGTACTATTTGGAAGAATCAGACCCTAAGTGGTTGGAAGAATCTGACCTTAACCTTTTTTGGAAGAATCGGAACTTGGGTAATATTTGAGTAGCGGACTGAAGGAATGAATTTAAACCATTTTTATATAGAGAGCTTTATTTTGTATTTTCTGTGATTTTTTTTGTTACATGATATCAGCCGTGTTTTGATAATCTTGTATTTATTTTGTGGTTCACAGCTCTTTGATCAAGCACTTAATGATTTACTAATCACTGATGTTTTAAATGGTGACTAGGTTTGGTCGGCATTCATTCTGTGTGAAGCTGTGAAGCCAATTGGACTTATAACAGGTGACAACAACAATTAAATAATCCATTATTTGATGAACGAATGATGACTAGATTTGGTTGGCATTTATTCTGTGAAGCTGTGAAGCTAATTAGACTTATAACAGGTGGCAACAACAATTAAATAATCTATTATTTGATGAACGAATGATGACTAGGTTTGGTCGGCATTCATTCTGTGAAGCTGTGAAGCTAATTAGACTTATAACAGGTTACAACAACAATAAAATAATCCATTGACCTAATCAAAGAATTTTCAAGAATGCTCTATGATAACACTGTGATAACAGTTCATCAACTACGCAAACTGCTCAGCTTTGGGGTAGAGTATATATTGTGCAGTTTTGGGGTGTAACACAAAGAGTAGTTCGAGAAAGAAAAATTGGAGTTAATAAAAGCGTCAGAGGAATCAAAAAGGGAAAATAAGTCGGCATCTGGAAAAAAAGGGAAAAAGTAGACATAAATCAGGTTTGGGTTCGTGTTCCAGCAACGGAAGCTCTAAACAAAAGGCCCAGAGTGTGGAGCCCAACACATTGGGCCCTAAAACGAACACAGTTACGGATATCGCGAGTGCTTCTAAAACAGTTTGATACAACTCAGCAGTAGGGCTTCACGGTATCAAAATTTCAATACCTGAGTCAGCAGATTTCAAAACCTAATCCTAGCAAGGGGATGGTGGGCAAAACTAATCCTACACCTGGTTCGCCTTTTATAGATAATACCACTGAGATGGGGAGACCTATGCACGCCATCTCTTTGGAGGTACCACCAAATCAGGGCTCGGAACTCGTTACCGCCAGTCAAGATAACTGTTTGCATATGCTCATAGAGCAAGAGGCAACTACTGTTCCCACCTGTGATGTGGTTAATCAGATTATGCCGCGACTGAAAAAGAAATTGGATACAGACTTCCAGGAAAATGGTGAGCCCCTGGAAACAGAAACGGTGGCTAAGAAAACCTGGAAAGCATTGACAGACACCGATAACCCGGGTATTGTTGTCGCTGAAACCTCAGACACCATGGACGTTACAGTAGTAACAACCAGTGCAGAGATCCATAATGATGGGAAATCGGCGGACAGTAACGCAATGGAAACGGTACCGGCGACACCAACATTCACCACTGACAGTGGTGGATCGTTCGCCGACAAGGCAAGGGCCATTTCTAAACAACCTCAAAAAGAAAATACGGCCAAACACCATACAAATAAACAACAGCATCAACTGCTGCAAAACCCTTGCGTAGTCGTCACAAGGGTTCACACAAAGATTAATGATGGGGATACTGATGTAGCCCTGTCAGGATACCCGTGGAGCAGACTAATATCTAAGGCTACAGGCAACCCTACGTGGAAAATTAAAGTAAAATGCCCCAATAGGGCCACAAAACTAAACTTCATTGGCAAAGGTGTTTGTATAAAAAGACAAAAATATGAGACTGAGAAGTATCGTGTTTTGCTTCAGCCCACACAGTGTCATAAATGCTAGAAATTTGGCCATATGTGGAACAAATGCCAAGGAGAGTTGCGTTGCATGAAATGCGGCGAAAAACATTTAACAAAGTCATGCAAGGTTTCAACACTGAAATGCCCAAATTGTAACGGGCAACACGCAAGCAATTATCGGGGGTGTCCCCTCTACAAAAAAGTTAAAACCAACATAGAACTCAAAGCCATGAATGTCAACAACGTAGTAAACTCAACCTCTCTGCATTCGATGTGCAGCCTAATGGATGGTTCAATTTTTAATATAATGAACAAACACTTTGACGTCAGTCTTTTCGACATATGTAAAGAAGTTGGGAAAACAGCATCCAAGCTATATCGAACTCAAATCTCTTCTTCGCTAATAGAAGCCGCCATAAATAAAATATAAATCACACCCATAACAATTACGTCAGGTACTGACCAATTATGGATAAGTTGAAAATAATTCAGTGGAACGCTCAAAGCATTAACTGCAAAAGCTCACAGATGTCCGATTACTTCACAAACGTAGATGTAATTGGTATCAGCAAAACATGGTTAAAGCCAAGCAAGACATTTTTGCTACGTGGATTCAACATTATTAGACGAGACCGTCCCACACAACGTGGAGGTGGAGTGGCTCTCCTCATAAGGCAGGACTTGAAATATAAAACGATATCAAGTGATCACCTCGATGCAGAGGTGATTGCCGCTGAGATTGAACTAGTTCACAAAAACGTCGCTGTAATCTCATATTATAATGCACCAAAAAAAACAGTTGACAGCAAAGTATTTTGAATTCTTTGTGAAGAAATACGAACACTGTATTTTCTTAGGTGATTTCAATGCCAAACTTCAGGTTTTCGAATGTAATAAAATGGAGCCCAATGGCGACGCCCCTCTTCAATATCATCGAACAATTTGATCTTTTTGTATTAAATAACGAACAAGACATTACCCACGTTAGTAACAACACACTTCACCAATCCGACATCCTTGACCTTATTATAACCAGTAAATCACTAACTAATCAAATGCAAGACATATTTGTGGGGAACGATGATTAGGAACGATGATTTAGGTAGTGACCACCTGCCTGTTCATGACACATTACACGGTTGCACCGGACCCACAAGATACCCCCACAATGAGTAGGAGGAATCTATCCAAAATTGACTGGGACCTCTTCAGAAAAATAATTGAGGTTAAAATAAATAAAAACAACCCAATGAATACCTGCGAGCTCGAACAAGCATGTACCAATCTCAGTGAGGTAATTAACAACACTCTTGATGAAATTTGTCCCAAACAGACGGTTAAACCACGGGCCAACAGAATAACTGAAACCACACTCCAAATAATAAAACAAAAAAGAAAGGCCTTCCGTGTATACAAATCAGAAAAACGTCCAACTAAAAAGGTCGTACTTAAAGCCGTGTATAATCGCCTCCACAGTGAAGTTAAAAAAGCAATAGCAAACGACAATCGCGTGAGATGGGAAAAAGCAACGGAAAATCTAAATGGATTCAGGGAGCCTAAAAGTTTTTGGGATACTTTTAAAACCCTTACTGGACAAAAACATAAAGACGCCAATAGTAAGGCTCTTAAGATCAGCGATGGAACTATGGCCCTGGATGACAAGGTGAAGGCTGGTGCCTTTGCAGAGCTCCTTAAGAAATATCATCGCCCCTATGAGGGCGATAGGTTTGATGATGAGTTCAAAGAAAAAGTAAACAAATTTGTTCAAGACAATAAGACAACATTTAACGATGCCAACTTCAGCCAAAAGCCCGAGGGTGGAGATGGACATGAACTTACGGAACCGATAAACTAAGAAGAAGTGGCTAAAACAATTAAAAAATGTAAGTCTTCTTCTTCCCCAGGAGGGGATGAGGTCTCATATAAAATCCTGAAACAATGTCCCAATACTTTTTTCGGTAGACTCAGTAACCTCCTAAACTACTGTCTCTCTAGTGGATACTTCCCAAAATGTTGGAAAGTATATACAGGAGTCATGATACCCAAACCCAACAAGGACTTGAGCAACCCAACAAATTACCGCCCAATCAGCCTACTCAGCTGTATTGGAAAATTTTTCAAACGGATTCTCACGTCTAGACTCTGCAGCTATCTCGAATCAATCGGCTTTTTCAATAAGTGGCAAAGGGACTACAGATGCCAAAGAGAGGGAATCAAGCATGTTTATAGACTGGTAGATTATATGAAAACAGTGTTAAGTCAAAATGAAATAGGAAACGCGCTATTACTCGACGTAGAAAAAGCGTTTGACTCTGTCTGGCACAATGGCATGAAATACAAACTAGCTAAAATGGGGCTACCTACCAAAATTCTAACAGCCATATCATCATTTTTATCTGATTGAAAAATCAATGTAAGGGTCAACCGCGAGGTGTCAAACGAGGTAAAACTCGAAGCAGGCACTCCACAGGGTTTGGTCCTTAGCCCGATTCTATTTATAATATATGTGAATGACATTGACAAAGTAGGGAAGAACCATGTTGAACTATCTCAATTCTCAGACGACAAAGGAATGTGGACGGCCAGTAAGTCTCGAAACATAATACAAAACCGCCTGCAGGATACCATCCGCAACCTTCAAGACTAGAGCGCTCTGTGGCGCATCAAGCTAAATGCTGTGAAAACACAAAGAATCACATTCTATAAAAAGCAAAAGAAAAAACCTGTCCCTAATATTGAGCTTAAGCTTTACGACCGTAAACTTGAAGCTAGTAATGAGGCAAAGTTTCTGGAATTCGCCCTCGATAACCGTCTTAATCTAAACAATCATGTAAACTCAGTCACAGTTAAAGCCACCAAACGCATCAATTTCCTGAAAATGATTGGAGGTAAAAATTGGGGAGCCAATAAAGAAGTTCTCCTCAAGCTTTACAAATCATATATATGCCTAGTACTAGAGTATGGGGCCACAATAACAAGTGACCTGAATAAAATCAACATTGAAACATTGGGCTTTTTTGGGTTGGGGGTGGGGGGTGGGGGGTGGGAGGAGGTGAGGGGGGAGGGGGGAGGCCATTTGGAATTCCCGAAGGATAACCAGATACCTCATAATCACATACAGCATCCTATCTCCCAGAAGGCTTGATGGATGACTCCCGGTTTTTCAAAACTAAACTGTTGGAGCTTTCTCCACTCCTTTTTTGTAATCGCTGTGGTCATATACCGGGCCCGCTACCAAACCGGCGTTGCTGTTTGGTTTTCTCTTCTCTTCCTAGAATTGTCATCGCACAACATTATATTCTGGCTTGCCACCATGGTGGGACTCAAACCTCTACCATCGCCAAGCTGGAACCGAATAGAGCCCACTCTCTAATTGTCTTAATGGCATTGAGGGATTGATTATTGACAATCTATCACTCCAACGTAAACTGCCGGGAATTCTAACCGCGCACATACCCCTTCAGACCCCATTTGAGGCAATAGGAAAGCTAGGCCTGTGTGATCCAAGTGAAATAAAATAAGGTTAACCGGGTCGCAAGGGATTTCTAAATCCCACATCATTTCTGCGCGCATTGACATATTTCCACAGGGACTGATAGGCAACAGTATCGTGAAGCTGTTCACACAAGAAGAGAGATATCATACAACTGCCACATACGTACAGAAGTAATAGAGACAACTGGCCCTCTGCAAAGCACCAGGAACTCATTAGCTTCATCAATAATGCAAGAGGAAATGGGTAGTAATTGTCAACAGGGCCAATTTGATGTTCAATTCAGCCTGGATCCAACATCAACGGACTCATCATTTAACATCTCGCGACCAGAGCGGTCTATGGTCTCCGTAATAAGAGAAGTGTAAGTTATTATTTCCATTTTGTTTGTTTCGTAACTGTGAAATCCCCAACTCAAAATTAATTATTGAAATATTAATACTGAACACCTCAAACTTCAAAAACTACCTAAATTGAAATTGCCTCTGCCCTCCACAGTATTTTTTCAGCTCCGCTTCAAGAGGAGCGCAAATATACCACTGTAGAATTTGTCTCAAATGTAGCCGACTTAAGGATCATCTTTATTATTATTTTCCAACTCAAAATTAATGGGTTTTTTTACCATTTTAGGACTATTCAAGATGAGACAGTTAGTCGGGATGATGTTGCAACACTGGAGGCTGAAGCGACTTACAAAATTGTAACTGATGGTTCAAATCATAGAAAAAGCAAGTTGGTTAGTAGCGACGGTTATTCCTTTGTGCATAACAAAGTTCAGAAGAGTGGAGTAGTTGTGTGGAGGTGTTGTGTTCATGGCCATAATACAGGATGTCCAGCCATTATAAACCAGCTTGGTGACACATTCAAAAAAAACTGTCGCACGCACACACAAGGCGAAACCAGAAATTGATAAAACTGTAAAGATAAAAGTGGAAATTAAGACAACAGCCAAACAGGACCTATTTATTTCTGCAAGTTCTATTGTGAAAAACGTATCGGAAAGCCACAAGAACCCTAGCTTACCAGAAGCGTCAAGATCCAAACCTGACACACTGATTCAAATTTGCAATGGTGCTCATGCCAAAGAAAGACCAGCTGACCCACCTGACTTATCTTTTGAGGTGAGTGCTTATATGCAATTCAATTCAATACTTTGTCATGTAACTACGTGTCAATACATGCATGTTGATTAGGGACGAGGGTGATAACTTTACAATTTTCATAAACGTTAAGACCATAACTGACCAATGTTGGGTTAACATGCTTATTATTATGAATTTAGCAGAGGTAATATATAGCCTGTAGCCAATGTGAAATATTATGAAAGTCCAGTAGGCCTGTATACATTTAAAATTTCTGGTGTGTTTCTACTTTCACGAGAGCTTAAAACCACACCTGTCAATTTTGTTCATTTCCAGAACTGTATAACATTTATATAACGTGACTTTGTTGCATCAAAAAATAATAAAATCCGAAGCTTACCAAATTGTTTGGAAAATTTAAGAGTTTGAAAATTTTTCTTTTCAGATAAATCATGAATACTTTGAGGACCGTCTTGGCAAAACTTTCTTCAGAACTGATGTAAAAAATCTCGAAAAGAGGCACCTTATTTTTGCAACAGACAAGCAATCAGAACTACTTAAAAAGGCAAAGACCTGGTACATAGATGGAACTTTTAAAATAATTAAAGACCCATTCTACCAACTCCAATCAATACATTCTTTTGTTAAATCAGCTGAACAAATGAACCAACTTCCTTTGTGTATCATAATAATGTCCTGGAAACTACAGAGTACAAAAAGATTCTGACAGAGGTTGAGGAATTATTACCCAGCATGGAAGTTAGAAACTTTGTAGTGGATTTTGAGGCAGGATTATGGCAGGCTGTACGTTCGGTGTTTGAAGAACCAACAATCAATGGATGCACATTCCATTTTGGCCAGGCGTTGTGGAGAAAAGTGCAAGACGTTGGAGTGAAGGTAATTATATAATTTCATTTTTATTATTAATCTTAGTTTAGTTTAAACACTATTTTATTTTAAAAGAAAACTATAAACACTTTAACTTATGGAAGCTTGACAAGGTGAATAATAATAATAATAATGATAATAATAATAATAATAATAATAATTGTATTTCATTCCTATTTTTCAATATCATGAGTTTTTTTTACCTTTTCTTTTTCAGCTTGCATACAACAGCCGTGACGAAGTCTACAAGTGTAGACGAAGTCTACAAATGTCTGAGAAAGTTCTTCGGTTCGCCTTACCTTTTCTTCCTGCTGAAGATATACCACCAGCTCTTGAGAGCTTGAAAGCTCAAGTAGATAATGATACAACAAAACTCTGCCAGTTTGTGAATTACGTTGACACAACACCCCGTTTGGAAGGTAAAATTTCTGTTCATCTTTTTTGTAATAGTTTAAACAGTATTTATTAAAGAATCTGTTAAATGTACACAATTCTTCTGTTGTCATTTCAACAAGTACTTTCCCCAAGGTCCGATTCTTCCAGCCACTTAGGGTCCTATTGTTCCAGCTTTAAATTCATTCCTTCAGTCCATGCTACTTAAAGTATTACCCGAGGTCCATTTCTTCCAAAAAAGGTCTGATTCTTCCAACCACTTAGGGTCCGATTCTTCCATAAAAAGGTCTGATTCTTCCAGGTTCTGATTCTTCCTGTTACCCCCTGAATAACCCAAGGCCTTGCATTTTGTCAGGGCTTGTCAGAAAGTCCCCTCCCACCAAGATTAGCCATGATAATGTTTTTCCACCCCCTATCATTTGGTCAAAAGAAAATATTATTTTACCACAAAGTGTTAGGAAAATAGGCCCTGGCAACACCAAAGTAGGCACTGAAAATTCACTTTATAGGGTCTACTGGTAGTTCAAAATGCAAGGCCAGTAACCTGTCAAGATAAGCTTAAAAGATTTTGAAAAAAAAATCAGCAAAATGGCTTTCCTGATTTGGATTAATGAGGGCCAATTTAATAAGTAAAAAATTTATTGTAATATTTAAATTAAATTTGTTCAGAATTAGCCACAAGTCATTTTCTGTATTGCTCATTGCAGCTGATGTAAAGATAGCTAGGTGTCAACCATAATAAAGGCAACATTGCATATTCATGTAGTAGTCTTTTAGAGAATGAGACCAAACTGATCCTGCTGACCATTTTTATACTGTAAAACTGTTTAACCCTTTACCCAACATAGAGAATATCAAAATTTATTATTTTAACTACTATTTTTTTTAATTTTTCAAAAATATTTCAACAAAACCAGATCATGTGACCCATTCATTGGGATGAGCTCAATCAGCTCATTCCAATGTGGGGTCACATATGGTTTTGTTGAAATATGTTACAAAAAAAAAAATTTTCAACTGCTCAGTGCTCAATTTTCAAATTATGCAGGCAAATGCTGGTGATTCGTTAGGTAAAGGGTTAAACACACAAGTTATTCAATAAGCTCCGATCTGAGCACATTTGGATGAAACTCTATTAGATTGCTCTTTGAAAAGGCAGACAATATTGTTCTTATATGTTTCCAGGTGAAGTGAAAGCCCTGCTTCCCCAATAAAATCCGAGTTTTTACTAGTAGTGATTGATACCAGCAGTTTATTGATTTGAAAGTGCAAAAAAGTTAAGCATTAAAATAACCATACTGGGAGGTTGAAATCTGTGTGAGGGATTGAAAAACTTAGGGGGGGGGGGGGGGGGGGGTATCAAGGGGAATGTGCAAGTTGGGGAATGTCTGGGGGAGTGGGGGCATACCAACAATCCTGGGGTTGTGCTATTTGAATTTACCATGTGGAAATAACTGTTTTTCTTTAGCGATGATACACCTGGTGAATTAAGGATTGTTCCCCCAAACTGCCCTTTATGAGCAGAGGACACGGGAAAATGTTAACACAATCGCCACTTCCCCAATGCAAAAACATTTAGTCCATTGTAACCCTTGTTCTTGTTCAACTCAAATTAGAGTTGCGTCCCTTGATAATCGAGTATATTTTCTTTCCTTTATCACAGAGTTGCGTCCCTTGATAATCGAATATATTTTCTTTCCTTTATAGGTTACTGCTATGTATAAATACAGATACAGACACACAATCGATCAAGTTTATTATTATAATGTCGCCCATTCCCCAAGGAAAGGGTATCTCAATTATCAAGCAGTAAAAAATATATCAACATTCAATTATCAATTATTGTTGCCTTTCTTTTAAATTTAGCATTTCCGTGTTATTCTTGTATGAGAAGCCGCAAAAAGAACTTCCCATTTCGGTAATTGGATACACTGCTTCGTGGCACATCTCATATTTAATTACCCACTCACCATTTTATATGGTATACCGACTAACTCAAATGGTCTCTTTCATGAAAGCAAAAGAAAACACTTCATTAAAAGCATATTTATACAATTCTTCGTCAAAAATGTCGAAGCATAACTTTTTATCAGCTGTTGACGTATCAATTTTTTGAACGTGTCTGGCCCTTCAAATCAAGTCGGCCCCTGCCAAATTCAGAACAAAGTCCCAGCCCATGTTTCCGTAGTCCATTCCGGAATACATGGTTTATACCGGGCATGCGCAGACAACTCGGATTACCAATCGGGTTGTTTTCTTTGCAAACCGTCATTCTGGAATATCATTCCGAATCATTCTGAGTAAACCACCTCGCGAGCAGGTTTAGATGGTTTACCTTTTATTCCTGACATGCGCAATTATCAACAAATAGTGGAAAATATTTCCCTGTTCGTTGTATTCTCCAAAACGTTTGAGATCAAGACAATAAAAAATATGTTAGGTACATGGAATTCAGCAAAATATTTAAACATAGCATACCCACAAATATTTGATGAAAATAAAGAGAAAGAACTATGGAGTTAATTCAATTAAACAACAGGGCCGTTGACCCACCCCCATATAGAATAAATGATTTTTTTGAACCCTGGAATTCATTTTTTTGCGAAGCGCCCACTCTTGACCGCCCATAACTGACTCATTTATATCCCCTTGACCCGAAACCCTGATTATTGTGACAGAACATTACAGCTGGATGTGAAATCCTGAAATGATGAACGTTGAGGGGGTGGGGGGGGGGGGGGTGGGGTTACAATCAACTTGGTTACAAGGCTCAAATCCTACAGCCGCAAAAATTCTGAAAACTGAAGATCTGGAAATCTTTCTCCACCCGCCCCCACCCGTTAGAAATTTGAGGGGTGTGACCACACCCCGCCCCATTTTAATGCCCCAGCTAAGCTGTGTGGGTTTGCCTCCCCCAACTTCTCCCTGGCGAGATCGGATATTGTTACTGAACTTTAACAACGCGGTGGTGCATTAATGACCTTCTTGTTCACGGGAACTCTGCGGTGATAGTGCACAGACAGGTTTTGCTGGTTCTCAGTATAGTCCATAATCAACAAATAGTGGACACCAAATACTGAATTTTTTTTTAAATTCTCGCTCAAATAACGTCAACGTGCAGAGTTGAATGGACACAATGGCGAGAACCTGTCCCCAATCTCCCGGCGTCTGGGCCAGTGGCGTAGCCAGGGAGGGGGGGGGGTGGGCTGGAGGCTCAGGTCAACCTAAAGCTTTAGCATCCCCCCCCCCCCACCTAAATAAAAAAAATATTGACCCAAATTCTCTCCAGTATAGGGCTACACAGGCTACAATTGCCTCATATTCGATCTTGGAGTACTAAATTTTGCAAAAGTTTCTTGGAGAAGGCCTTGTCCAAACTAGGCCCCTCTGGTCGTCACCCGCCTCTTCCCAGGTCCTTGTACTAACTGGGCCTTCGGCCGTTACCCCCCTCCTCCCACTTCCATGAAGGGAAGTGGGAGGAGGGGTAACGACGAGAGGGTGCTAGCTTGGACTAGGCAAGGACCCCGAAATCCCACAACATTACAAATATCATGGTATGCCCCTGCCCCCACAAAAAATGGCTAGAAATGGCTATCCCCCTCCCCCTCAATTATAGAATCCTGGCTACGCCCCTGAACAAATGGGAGTCGAAATAATAATAAAACCCAAGTGCTCTGTCCAGCGTTTCTTTGTAAATTTTTTGTTTATTTTTAATCTGGTCATATTGACCCACCTATCCATAGGAGAGCTATGCTGTTTTATACAGATGCGGCACTGCGATGAGCAAAAACAGCATCTATGTTGTCATTGACAACATCATCAACAAAAATTGCGAGCGCCACTTCCTCAAATTCCATTCTGGTTTACATTCAAAGTGCAATTTGCTGTTTCCTCGCGATTACTATTCTGTATCTTCACTGCGCATGTCACACTATTCCATGTAATCCGGAATAGACAACGGAAAGATAAGCCCACATTCATGTATATTTCACCCTCAGTTATTTCGGCCTACGGCTCTTCTTGATCCGTTGTTTTAAGCTAAAACACGAACGTGTGTTGCATTCAATAAATATTGTTAAAGTTGCTCACGCGAAGACAATACACAGTCTACCCATGCTAAACTTTGTATAAATAAATTGAATACAGTGGTGTGTGTGTGCGTGCGAGCGTGTGGGTGTGTGTGTGTGTGTGTGAGCGCGTGTGTGAGAAGGTGTGGGTGTGTGTGTGTGTATCTGCATCTGTATATGTATATGTACGTTGCAGATATACCCTGTCGGGCTTTGATGCGAAGGGGGAGGGCGCATTAGTCCAGTAACGCGGCTTTGAAGTTGTCTAGCTTCGGTGAGCGGACTATATTTTCTTCCAGATGGTTCCAGTTAACGGCCATGCGGACGAAGAGAGAGAGTTTGTTTATTGTTCTGTTCTACTTGATGGAATTCCCACTGGTCTGCTGTTGTTTCCTGCAGATGAGCTCACAATGTTTGATGTTTGACAGGCTGTGTATTGTTTAGCTTTAATTTGACGTTTTGGTTTTTGGAATTTTATAAGACTGTTGGTTGCTATTGTTGGTATTTGCTCCTCATCCACTTTATAAGAGAATGTCAAACGATTCCGTTGGTGTCTGTTTTGTAGAGTTGGTAGTTTTAAGTCCTCCAGCATTCTCGTCATACAGCCGTCTTCCCAAGATTTGTAGACATTGGTGATAAATCTAGCCCTTCTTGTTTGGATGTTTTTCAGTTTATTTCATTTTTATTGTATGAGTCCCAGTTGATTGCCCCATATTCCATGATATATCTGACTAGTGCGATGTATGCTGTTTGGCGACATAACCTTGGACAGTGTTACAGATTTCTGCGGGGGAACCCAAGGGTTGAAGCGGCCTTTTTGCTAATGTTGTTTATATGTTCTCTACAGTTTAGGTCTTCGGATATTTGTAGACCTAGGTACCGGTTTGATGTTACTTGTTCTAGAATGCGGTTGTTAGGGGTATAGAACATGTGACTCTTCTTCTTCAGACTTAGAATGTAGCAGGTGCGTGTGTGTGTTGTGTGGGCGTGTATGTGTGTGTGTTGGTGGGTATTTCGAACAATGGAACATTCGGCCCTATTCACTAAGTCAATAACTTTAATTTTGTAAAATACATTGAAAGTGAAGACAGAGTTTCAGCTAACGTTATTGCAGACAGGTCACTTGTGTGGAACAAACCTCTTGGTTTTATAGACGCATTGGGAACAAGCACGTTTCTTTAAATACCACCTATTGGTCATGATTAGCCAATGTGCAGAAATATGTGACATTAAACAATGGGGTTTTTATGAAAATCCGAACCAATCCAAGACACCTTTTGGAGCTTCTAGGTACCACAGCACTATGTGCCACCATTGTAATGGGGGTTCTCCAGGAATCTGAACAAAATAAGGATTTAGTGGAAAATCCAATCCAGTCAAGATACTCTAGTTCAACAGAACAATGTCCATACAGTCCTCTTGGTCACATTACATGACTCCAGGGTCCTACAGCACTACGTGCTACTCTTATTAACTATAGATAGGGGCTTCGCCAAGTCGTTTTGGGTGATTTGGAGTGATTGTCGTTTGTTTATGGTAATTGGATTTACTTTTGTACTACAGCACTACGTGCCAATGTTATTAGTCTAAGATGGGGGTCTTTGCCAAGTCATTTTTGGTGATTTTAGACAGTTTTGGTGATTTGGGGGATCATTGTCGGGTTGTTTGTGGTAATTAGAGATACTCTTATACAATCGAACATAATCTCCCAACACATCCCGCCCTATTAGAGGGTTTGGGGTCACATAGCAACCACGTGCCACCGTAGAAACTAAGATGGCGGTCCGCACTATACAAAATGGACGACAGAAACACTGTCACACTAACCTCACGCGCTGTGCGTGCGCACGGACACGACGTATTACTATGGTAATGACGTCACAATATGGCTGAGATCCCCCACCGAGGTCCCCCAAATGCGCCCTGTCCGGGTACATGACATATCACTCTCGCTCTTCAAATTTTGTAAACATCACCTCAAAAACCATACCTAAAATGTGGTACCAACTTGGGAAATTTTCAACGATTATGGCCGAATTTTCGGATTACGCTATTCACGTTACAAAAATTAAATGTCGGCCGATTTTCTTGAAAGTTTAACGTGTTGTAGAGCTAAAAAATTAGAAGATATCTGCTTTCTTTGTTTTTCGATTTACTGCTAGTTTTGACGTTTTCACGGCGCTTCCAATTTTTGACAACTTTCACCTAAAAACCTGCTTTTTGGGGTCCATTTGCGCTATATTTATAAGAGATACAGTTATGAAACTTTTACATACCCATTTCTTCTAATTTGAAGCTGTGCACCTTTATGTTTTCATTTCATGTTTCGAAACCAGATGCCAGTGATGCCGTTTTATGTTCTTTTCTATACCTTCTATTTTCATCCTCGTTTTGAGGTTCGCCAGTCCTTTGAAATCAGTTTTTTGAAATTCTGAGAATATAATCACCACAAAACATCTAACAAGAGTTGTTGATGAAGGCAATTATTTGTATCCCAGCTGCAGTGCTGGACCAATGAAGCATAAATGAAATAAAAAGAAGGTAAGGACCGTAACTCTGTCGAAACATTGCGGGCAACTTTTTTATAACAGGTGCAGGAGCGGTTTGTCACAAGGATCGCTCATACCAAATTTCATTGAAATCCATCCATTCACTGCTGGAATATCACTGAGGACAGAAAATATCATGGAAAACTGACAAAGTAAAGACCGTAACTCTGCTTAAAAATAGACGAGAACCGTTTTGACAACATGTGCAGGAGCAGCGTGTCAAAAGGATCCGTCATAACAAATTTCATTGAAATCCACCCACTCACTGCAGAGATAACGCTGCGGAAGGATGGACGGACGGACACATGTAATCCAGTATACCCCCCATTCCCATCGAGAGTGGGGGTATGAAAATGTTTTGCCGTTCTAGAAAATTCCCAATCCAACCCTTAATGCCGAACTTGTCATTGACGCGACAGGGATCGATGTAAAAAGATTTTAAGTGCCAGAGATTTTTACAAACTTTTAGTATGTCGTACAGCTAAAAGGAATTACTAGACTTCTTTTTTTTCTTCCACTGAACGCCATTTTAACGTTATTTACGTCACTTTGAAATTTAGCCTATTGTTTACACTTTTCATTAAAGGCTCTACTCAACGTTTTTACGTCACTTTGTGAAAGTTTAGCCTATTTTTACACTTTTCATTACAAGCCCTCCTTCCGTGGGTCCATTTGCGCCTTATGTATATGGGATGGAGTTATGAAGCTTCACAAACTTATATCTGGTCATTTGAAATTGTGCACCTTTGTGTTTTTGTTTCAAATTTGGACACTTAATGCCAACGATGTCAATTTTACATTGTGTTCTATACCTTTTATTTTCAGTCTCATTTTTAGTGAAATTTTGGGAATATAATCTCTACAAAAACCATATCTAGAAATGTTTAGCCATCCCAAGAAAGGAGGGGGGGGGGGGGGGCGTCAAATTTTTTCCGAACACGGGGCGGTGGTGGGCGGGTAGGTCAGCAGCTCTGAAAACAGTTTTTTCCATGCCTCGAATTTTTTTTCCTATGAGCTCTTATGTTTCAAATAAATGATTCAAATTGATCCGGGAAGCTTGTGTAGTCTTTTTGACACCACTTCATCTCCTCCGGGTTAACAAGGGGTGATTAGTAGCTCAGGATAGGGGCTAGCAGCATGGGGATGTGGACAGACGTTCACCGTTCCCCATCATACCATCAATACTTCACGATTTTGAAAAATGTTCAAGCAGTTTAAACGAATTATCATTTATGTAATGTAACATAAATGTAATCTAACCAGATCCGACAATAAAAGTACTCTTCTCACCATGAATAGTAGATATCATACAGTGACATAACGCCATTTCCAGATGCAAATGACTACTTTCGCATACTCTTGTTATGTAATTATGAATTTCAGTCACATACATGTACATGTATGAGCAAAATGCAGGGTTGTTAGTGATCATTCAAGCCTTAGGCTTAGTGGGCTGCCTTCAAACCAATTCCCTTCAATTTGTGATATACTGTCAGAAAAAGCTGAACCATCAAATAGTCATGACATTATATCTTATTGAGAGATGGTTAATTGATAGTGGAAACTCTCTATCTTATTGAAAGAGTGTTTATCGACAGGGAAACACAATAGTATAAACAGTCTGTTAATAGGGAATCAGTTTAGTTAATATGAATTTCTAAACCCCTGGACCATAGTGTATAGAAATGTTGAGGAAGATACTGGATGTCTGGCAAGAAACCTGGCATATGAGATCTGAAAACTTTCCAAACACATATAAGACACCTGGTTGGGTTATCGTATAATAGAAATAAAATTAACTTCTTTTAAAATAAACTATATAAATTTGTTGTAACAAAGAATAAAATTAAATCATAGAATAAAGTGTGCTGGGGTCATCTGAGTCAGAAAGGATGCGCATGTGTATTATATTTCAGTGAGATCAAGCTGAATGTTGCAGAAATCTACTTGGAAAGTGACTGTCCTATTTTGGGCAAATAGGTTTCAAGCCTCCGAGTTGAATGAACAGCTACTAATATATTGCAGGATAACACGGACATTTACTGCGTAAAACGTTATGTTATATAAATCACAGGGGCGTCACTCGACACATCAGAGCCCCAAAATTTCAAAAATGCATCCTGACCAAATTTGGAGAGATAAGGTAGACCTTTTCAACTCACATGATCACGACTTATTTCTCTCTTTCTCAGCTAACTTGCTAAGATGAAACAACTTTGTGGAATTATTGATAATATATGAAACAAGTTCTTAGACTGAGAAGCCAGAATGACTACGTTTGAGACTCCTGGTGATTCATTGGCAACTTGTGACACAAAACAAATTTGAAATCCATCCCCCATAAACTCTGTGCTATTTTACCCTGGCCGATATGAGTAGTGCTTCATTTGACTTTGATCGTACGAAGAGAGAATCCCAACCATGTGGGCCACTTACTACCAAGGGGGGAAAACACCGATAACATAGGTGTCTTCAGATATCATTTTATGTCACACACATTACCTGTGGTTTCTCCCCTTGGTAGTAGTAAATTGGCCACATTGCTGGAATTCTCTATTACTGTCTGACCAAAGCTTACTAATCGCTTCATCAAATGAAGCACGACTCATATAGGCCAAGTTGCAAGAGTGCAGAGATTATGAGGGATAGATTTTTTTCACCCCTCATCACACTGACTATTGACAGGTTCAGTACAACATTAAGCTAACTGCCTCTACGAATTCTACACTTGATAATGCCTAATAAATTCAGAAAAGACTGATGTAACTAAAATCAAGTATAGAAATGGGTAGAAACAGAAAGAAATCGGTAGAAATAGCAGCAAATACAGTGGTGAAATCAGGTAAAACATCAACATTTTCAAAATATTTCATATCTTTTCCTGCTAAACCTGTCTTAATACTGTTCAAGTAGAATGCCAGTATGTGCTTATACTCTCCTGATTACCCATGTATACACTAGCTGCCAAGGTCTGTGACAAAGTTTAAATAAATTCATAAACCTGCCAGGAAATGGGGGACCAAATTCCAATTGCAAACTTTGGAGTATTTTGTTTTATCTCCATTAGCTGGTTGTGCGCAGTCAAAATGTTGGGAAAAGTTACTGGAAAAATACAACCCATGTTCCAGCAAAAATACCTGTTGAAATTGTCGACCAAAGCAGTTTATGTGCAATTTACTCTAATTTTGGAGGGTGGGTACCAAATTTCAAAATGGAAAAATCTTTTTTTTCCTTCAAAAAAGGGGTGTGAGGGTGTGCGGGTGCCCAAGGGTCGGAAAAAAACCTTTTGCGCCTTGTGTCCGAAAAAATTTTCCAGCCCGTCGGCGCGATAATTTCAACAAATGCTAATGGCTTTGGTCAATATTTTGGTAGGCGAGACTTCTTAATGATGTCTTGCTTGAGTTCGAAAACCAGTGCGCATCGACCAGACTGAGCTGAGTTATGGCCCTTAATTAAGTTTTGACCATTTTCATCTCGTTAGCGCGATAACTTGAACAAATATCAATGGATTTTCGTATGCGAGACTTTCTTGACGTCTTGAATGAGTTCAAACTGGTACAGTTCGGCCCAGCTGATCTTGTGACATGGCCCTTAATTGGTTAATTTTTGCCTCTTTTTGCGATAACTTGAACAAATATCAATAGATTTGATTTTCTTATAATGATAAGCCTTACAAGTGCGAAAAAAACTCGACCCTTCATCGGCGATGCGAAATCCTTGTTTTTTTTTCATTTAGACACTCGATGTTAGCGATGCCACTTGTATGTTTTGTTTGTATACCCTTTATTTTCAGCCCAATTTTTAGCCTCAGCAGAAAATGTTTTGGGAATATTATAATCTCCACACAAAACCACATCTAAATGCTTTTCTGTCCCTGAAAATTGCACACCCTTAATGCCGAACATTTTAGTGACGTCATGGGAGGGGCGGGGGCTCTAAAAAATTAAAGTGTGTCCGATTTTATGAAATTTTAAATGCCGTAGAGTTTAAAAAAATTACGATATAGCTGGCGTTAAAATGTTTGTTTGTTTTTCGAAAAAACGCCATTTTGACGTTTTTACGTTACTTTGAAGTTTAGCCTATTTTTTACATTCTTCATTAAAACCCCCATCTTCGTGGATCCATTTGCGCCATATGTGTGTGGCATAGAGTTATAAAACTCCACATACCTATTTCTGATCGTTTGAAGCTGTTCAACTTTATGGGTTTGTTTTTTTTTATATAATTTAGACACTCGATGCCAAGTGTACGTTTTTGACTATACCTTTTACTTTCATAAGGGGACTGCGTCAAAAAATTAAGGTGTGTCCGATTTTTATGAAATTTTAGAATGTTGTAGACCTCAAAAGTTGGAGATAGTTATTTCTATTTTTTCGATTGAACACCATTTTGACGTTTCTACGTCACTTTGAAGTTCAGCTTACTTTTTATTTTTACATTCTTTATTAAAAGCCCTACTAACGTGAGTCCATTTTCGCCATAATTATGTGAGATAGGCAGGGACCGATCAGGACTATTTAAAATACGCTCTAGCCTCGGAGCCTATTTTTTCAATTCATGCGCCAGATTTCCAATTACGGAGTCACACTGCTGTTTGTAACACACATTGCAAGTATGTAATAGCTCTCATCATTTTCATTTAGTACACTATAGCAAACATTAATCTTTACTGTGGTTTCTGATCAAGTCTTGGCTGCCTATTTAGGCAGCCAAGACTTGATCAGAAACCACAGTGAAGATTAATGCTTGGTAATTAAGACTTGAAGTATTAACTTAAGCACTCTACAACAATGATAAATGATAATCATATATATAATACATGTAAGAGTCTCTCTCTCGATCATCCATCGAAAGAATATCAAAATATGATCTGAGAAGTTACGCGCCAACTGAGAAGCCTATTTCTGAGATTTAAGAGCCAGTTCCTGATGTTTTAGAACCAAATACGCACTGGCGCATGCCCAGGTCGGACCCTGGATAGGCCTACAGTTATGAAACGTCACACACTTATTACCCTCGTTACCCTATGTGCGCCCTATTTATAAGCGATACAATGATGAAACTTCACACACTTATTTCTGGTCATTTGAAGTTGTGCACCTTTGTGTTTTTATTTTAAATATAAACAACCGATGTCAGCGATGCCAATTTTACGGGTTTTTTTTCCAATATCTTTTATTTTCAGCTTCATTTTGAGACTTAGCTTATCCACATTTTGTGAATATAATGTCCACAAAAAACAAAAAGAATGTATTGCCCGCCTTGGAAATTCTCTATCCTTAATGCCGAACTTTTTAGTAACGTCATAAGGGTCGACGTCAATAATTTAAAGTGTTTAGTATATTGTAGAGTTAAAACAATGAGGAAATAGCTATTTGGGGGATTTAACGCCATTTTGACGTATTTACGTCATTTCAAAGTTTAGCCTATTTTTACACTACTTGTTTTTGAATTTGAAAGGGTTAAAAACTCTTTTCTCAACATCAAATCTTGACATAAACTTCAGACCTGGTCCTGCAAAACGTTCCTTGACGAAAAGGCGTTGGCCTTGATTTATTGACTGACTTCTGAAAATTCGTTTTCCAATCTCTAAACAATCTAGTTTTAGTTTGATTCGTTTCTGAGTTATGGCTGAAACACGAACATCAAAGGATTTTACGTGTAACCTTTAAATTTGACCTTGGTTACGGACCCATCTACAGTGTATTTCACATCCTCCCATTATCCTTTGTAATTGTATGACGTTTGATGATTGTGGTCCAAATCGTTTCCGAGTTAGAGAAGACATGACTTGAGACCTTCAACTTTGAAGATGCGCAAGCAGCTAACATACGTGACACACCTTCGGAGTGACTGGACTAAACATTTGTATTTGTTTGAAGTTTGATAATTGTAGTTTGATTCGTTTCTGAGTTATGACTGAGACACGAATATTGACCGATTCGAAGTGTGACCTTGAAATGTGACCTTGACCTCGAAGTTACGGACCCCGCTGTGGAGCATGTTACCACCTCCTATCGTCCTTTATAATTCTGTGAGGGTTGATGCTTATAGCCCCAATAGATTTTGAGTTATTGTCTACGACACACACTTCAAGAACCACATGCCATCTGACCGCAACCGGGGACATAAAAATTGCAGATGGGCGGGGGCAGTAGGGGCCGTTCCCAAAATAGCCGATTGTGGTTACACACAAACAATTATTTACACACACGAAGACACCATCTCTTGACTATCTTGAAGGAATACATGACAATCCCACACCCACGTGATTCCTTTTGGCTACGTCTAAGAACTAACATTAAAGATAGTGAGTATCCACTGCACATTGTACTGCACAATTAACTGCAATAAATGTATGGACGTATTGCTCACTTGTAACCCATACAATACTGCTTGACAAATAGATATACCATGGAACATTACATGCAGAAGGAAATAGTGTCCACTTGCATTTAATGGGCACTGGAAGAAATTTGGGGCGCGAACGACAGTTAAGATCAACTATTAAAATAATGATAATTTTTTAATGTTAGCACAATGCCCACCAAATCATCAAAATCCGACCATAGTGTCACAAAAAACTCCACGTTACAAATTTAGTTAAATTTTGTTCCGAAACTTACCAATAGCTCGATCATAGAACCCTTGACTGAAACAAGCTCAACAATTCCAGTGGGGAGCATTAAGCTGTTTTGGACGAAAAAAGGGGAAAAAATCACTCCAGGATTATTTATTTGAACCTGTGTCCATAAAGTGTACTTAGCAAGGGAACAAAAGAATACAATATAATGCACTGAAGTGCTGTTTTTGGACCAGAATTGAAATCTTAAAAAACAGGAACGATGTATTAAGACGTCTCTTGTTAAATGAATTTTCCAGAATGATTATGAAACTATGTAACCCTTTATGTATTCTTTTTTTTCTCTCTCTCTCTCTGAATTTTTATTTTTTATTACTAACTTGATTTGGTCGCTAAACAAAATTTAAATGGTCTGTCGGAAAATCCCACCATCCCGCGGCGAAACGCTGTCTACACATCTAGCTTAAGGCGCTCTTTCTCACATGGGATCCTTAACTTCTTAAAGTAAACAATAAAAATATATTGTTTATTGGTGTTTAAGGGCACTTTCTGCAACTGGTTATATCAAGACATCAATACGTCAAGTATAAAGGAGAGTTCATTGGTCAGACGAGAGTAGGTTCCTGCTTCACGTCACAGATGGTCACTTGAGAGTGTGGAGGCACAGAAATACTGCTTATGTGCCCAGGAACATCAGACTTACTGTACCTTATGGATGAGGATCAGTAATGATCTGGAGATGCCTCTCTCGTGATTGTAAACTTGATATGGTGAATGTACGTGGGAAATCTCAATGGTTATCACTACATCCGGGACATTCACCAATTGGTTGTAGCTCCACATTTCGACAACCACCCGATGGCTACTCGCCCTGTGTTCATGGACGACAATGCAAAGCCACATCGTTCCCATGGTGTGAGAGCATTCCTTCATACAACGCTCTTACAACACTACCTTGGCCTGCAATGAGCCCCGATTTGAATCCCTTAGAACACACATCTGGTACTTTCTTGGGTGTCATGTGCAAGCAAGGGATCCGCCTGTACAGAATTTGGCCGATTTGGAAGCTGCACTGCATGACGAGTGGCAGCAGTTGCCTCCGGACCGTATCGGAAGCCTCATTGGTAGCATTAGGATGAGGGTTCATGGTGGATACACTCGCTACTGACGTCAGACACTGCTACTGTGTCCAGATCACAAGTTACATTTTTTGTCAGTAATTTATTTATTGGTATTTAAGGTCACATATTCAGCTTGGTACGCATAAATTATACATCAAGAGGGCCCAGGGTGTCTTGAGGTGCACTCCTGCAAAGTTGTTTAAAAAGGAATTTAATTTCACATTCAGCATCTATGGCTAGATAATACTGTGGAAGAATGAAATCATTTAACCATTTATAACTCTTTTGCCCATGTCAGATAATTTTTCTAGTATTCAGATGGAATCACCGAAATAATGCCCAGTTTTCCAGTAGTCCAGTAACATTAAACAAGACCATTTTTTTCTAAGACTGGGAATTCTAAATCTCTGTTTCTATATTTCTTGATTTCCCAGGCCCGAGATAGTTGATAAACCTTGCGTTTTTAACTTGGGGGAGGGGGACCATTGAACGAATTGTTTTATTTTTTTTTTGTTTTAAGTTGAGTTTTCAAGGTTTTGTGGAGTAATTTGAATTTAGTGCCCCAAAAAATAAATATTTTGCCCAACTGCTCCCTTCTCAGCTCCCTGGGTTTGTGTGTGTGTGGAGGGGTGGGGCAGTCATTCAAGGACGCTGAATCCAAATATCAGGAGATTCTGAGTATAGGATGTCTTAAGAATTTTCCCCACACTTTACAAAGTTAAAATTCAGGTTGCTATAAGGAGCCCAGATATGAACCCAAGGACTTGATTCAAACAAAACCGAATCTGCTCCCTCCCCTTTGGATGCTGTACACAAGATTTTAACCTTTGGATCTGAACAAAAAAGAAGTTTATTCATACTGTACTGAGTTAAAATTCAAGTTCCAGTAAGGAACCCAAATATGAAGCAAGGCACTTGATTTGAACAAACTTGAATTTGATCCCACTAAGTGTGCTGTCTACCAAATATCAAACGCTTCTGATCGGTGGGTCTGAATACTACGATTCTCAAAGTATTTTGCCGATACACTTTTGCACTCAATTTAAATATGGGCTCTTAAAAGGGGCACAAATATGAACGCAGAGATCTGATTTGAACAGACTTGAATCTGCCCCCCATAAGGATGCCGCATGCCACATATTGAAGATTCTGACGAGTTCATCTGAAGAAGGAGAGATTTGAAGAATATTTCTCATACTGTACTAAATAAACTTCATCGGGAGCCCAAAGATAAACCTAGGAACTCATTTGAACAAATGCAAATCTGACCCCCACAGGAATGATGTATATCAAATATCAAAAGATTCTGACTGGGGGATTTGGAGAATACTTTTAAAGAACAGTTCTCCTATTGCACTAAGTAAAATTCAGGCACAATTTATAGACCAGGGACTTGATTTGTTCAAACTTGAATCTGGCCCACCTATGGATGCTGTTTACCAAACACCAAAAGATGTTTACTGGTGGATCTAAAGATTAATTTTCATCATATTGTACAAAGTTGAAATCTGAGCTCCTGTTGGGAACCAAAAGCAGGAACCCAAGGACTTTATTTGAACAAACTTGAATCTGGTCCCTCCTATGTGGCAGGGCAACTTGATCTGAAGAAAATCAAAATACGATGTTACAACAAGCAAGCAACTCAAATTTCCCCGATATCAGGTCAGGGGTTTTGGAGAAGATGTGAATATCATGTTCATAGAGGACAGTTGGATGGACAGTGAATGCTTGATGAAGACTGATCAATATAGCTCACCCTGACATTCAGTGGAATGAGCCAAAAATGTGGCCATTTTGGAGCTTAAGCTGATTAAATAGTACAACTTGAGATCTCAACCAAAAACTTAAAATCTCAGTAATTCTAAGTCAACAAAGCCCACAACAGGGCAATAACTGTATGTATGCAGGTGACACCAATCTAGTGTATGACATACATGTGTATCTCTCTCCCCAGTCTATCATGAGTTACTTGCATTTATAAACCTAAATATGTTAGAGATGTTCAGATGTGGGGTATATCTCTTGACAAGATTGTTAAAATGAAACAATACAGTTCTGTAATTGAAAACACATCATCTTTCTCAGTCAGAATCACTTTATGTATCTAGTTGCAATACATTTACACCAGTGCATATCGGTACTTCATAGATAAAATATTACAAATTCAAGACAGTTTAATGAAAAATAAACGTGTACAATCTGATCAAGATGCAAGGTTCTAATCAAGCCTAAATACAAGCAAACTGTCATTTGCAAAATGAGGCCACCGGAGGGTGAATTTGCTGGTGCTATCCCGTACAGTGGGCCAATTTATCCTCTAGGTACATATTTCTGTTTTGGCTTGAGACCTTGATTCAGACTGAGATTCACAGAGGGTAAATTTTGTGATGCTACTCTGCTGTGCAGGGTAGCATCACCAAATTCACCCTCTGGGAACCTCATTTTGCAGATGACAGTCTACTTATTCTCAGGCTCGGTTCTAAAGTCTTTTTTCGCAGATGAGATTATACACTGTACAATGTTGTGGATAGAAAACCGGACAGAGAATATTGACTAGATTGCAATCAGATCATGATCCAGTTCAAATCAGTGCTATGGGATAGAGGAGGGGAGGGGGAACATTGACCCCTATTTGCCCCACCCCATCCAGCACAAACATACCCCATATGCACCTCAACCTCCCGGTCCCCTTTCCCCTCACTGTCTCATATATAATCGCACAACTTCAACATGAAGATTTGTCTGTAGATATGAAATACGGCAGGGATCTAAGTTAGCTCAGTAACTCAGACCAACTTGTAAGGGTTACACCCCCAGCCCAATGAGCGAAGCTTGATCCCTGCTGTGTTTCATATCTTCAAACAGAGCTTTATGTGCATGTTGTACAAAATCCCAAAAGCCACCAGCATGCTTTATCTGAAAGCACAATTCATTTTTTTTTTTTTTTTTTTTTGGGGGGGGGGGGGGGGGGGGGGGGGGGGACAATCCCAATAATTTTGTTAGCCAGAAAATTATGCCCCAATGGATCTCCCTTATTATGTTTTTTTTGGAGAGGGATAGTTGTCACTCTCCAAAAAATTAAAATAATAAAAATCTTAGACGCAAAATAGTTTCCGTCCAGATAAGATGATATATATTCAGAGAATATGAAGCCTTTCAACTGGGGGCATTGCTAAGGGTTTTATGTTAAGGCGTGTGACACCCCCACCCCACCCCACCCCACCCCCAAATAGTTAATTTGTTTAGGGTGGTATTTTTACTGGTCATAATCCACACATGCACAGTGATGTCCACGCATGCGTTTTAAGCAAAATTTTTAATTAATGATGTACCGGGTTGTACATGTACCCAGTGCTTCAGTAATTAAATGTTTGGTGATTATTCCTATAATTATTGTTTGGAATCTAATATTATCGCGTCCGTGAAAAGATTGTCCACTTGTGAAAAGTGACCAGTCCACGGTGGCTGCACTGTAATCATGCATTTTCTTGAAAGATTAAATGTGATACTTAGACTTATATCACACACACAGTTGGTCACACAAATGGTGGTCTGTAGTACCCGATTCAGGCTCTTGGGAACACAGCAAGATCAATTGGTAGTACTGGTATGGTACGTGCTAATCATATACATTTAACACATGTAACAAGGTGCATCACAATTACTACATGTACATGTATCATATAATTAACTAACAAACTTCGAAGAAGTCCTGAAGTTTTTTAACTATAATCCCAACTGACTAATCTTCCAACTATATCATCGATGAAGGCATGTCCTGATATAGTTGTAATATATTTATCAATGGGGATTTGAACCTTCACTGTTAGAACAGTCAGGTTTACATACCACTCCCCACCCCACACCACCCCAATTGGTCATCTTCACAATGCCACTTCCTTAAGTGAATACAAAGACAGAACTGCACAAGTTTGACCTTTGACCTAGTGATTCCAAAATAAATAAGGCTGTTTCTTGCACCAATGCCAACCTACCTATGAAGTTTTATGATCGTGGGTGGAACCATGTCAAATTATTAAAACCAATTTGTTTTGATTTAATATGTTCAGGGTCACTGTGACCTTGACCTTTGACCTCTTGAGTCCAATATATATAGGGTTCTTCCTCTCAAGAAGATCAACCTACATATGAAGTTTCATAAATGTGGGTTGAACCATAGTCTAGTTATCATCCGGAAACAATTGTTTATGATTTACTATGTTCAAGGTCACTGTGACCTTGAACTTTGACCTGGCGAGTCCAAAATAAATAGGGTTCTTCCTCTCACCGATACCTATCTATGAAGTTTCATGAACGTGGTTCGAACCATTATAAAGTTATCGTCCGGAAACCAATTGTTTACGGATTCACTATGCTGAAGGCCACTGTGACCTTGACCTTTCACCTAGTGAGTCCAAAATAAAGAAGGTTCTTCCTTTCACTGATGTCAACCTACCTGTTGGGTTTCATGAACGTGGGTCAAACCATTACCAAGTTATCATCTGGAAACCAATTGTTTTGATTTACTATGTTCAGGGTCACTGTGACCTTGACCTTTGACCTAGCGAGTCCAAAATAAATAGGGTTCTTCCTCTCATGAATGTCAACCTACATATGAAGATTCATGAATGTGGGTTCAACTGTAGTCAAGTTATCATCTGGAAACCAATTTTTTTAGGATTTAGTAAGTTCAAGGTCCCTGTGACCTTCACCATTGACCTAATGAGTCCAAAATAAATAGGGTTCTTTCTCTCACCGAGGCCAACCTACCTATGAAGTTTCATGAACGTGGGTCAAGCCACTATCAAGTTGTCGTCCGGAAACGAATTGTGTACACACACCCGCGCGCCCAACCGCCGTTCATAAAACTATAAGTCGAGTTTGACCTCGTCACAACTCGACTAAAAATCCAAATTAATCTCCACAAGTACCATTAGGAGACCAGTCTTATTGTTATTTCCTACACCATTTGTACTTTCATTTATAGTTTTAACTTGCATCAAGTCACTACTTCAACCGATGAAACACTGTGAAACTGAAATACAATCTATCATCATTTTATGCCTCACTTTTGTAGCACAAACTGTGAATGCTTAATGTGACCCCCACCAAAAAGTCATCATACTTTCACAACAAACAATACACTCGGAAAAAAACTTCAATGAGAAATAATAACAAGCGGCCCCAAGGGGACTGACAGTGATCACCTGACACTGACCGCTATCAACTGAGGGTCCTGATTTGAATAAACTTGCATCTGCCCCATTAAGAAAACCATATACCAAATATCAAAACATTCTGACCAGTGGATCTGAAAAAAAAAGATTTTCAAAAAATATTCCTCACACTCAACCAAGTTATAATTCGGGCTCCCACAGAGAGCTGAAATATGAACCCAGGGACTTGGCTTTAACAAATTTGAATCTCACCTCCCCAATGATGCTGTATACCAAATATAAAAAGATTCTTACTTTTGGATCTAAAGAAAAATATTTTAAAGAATATTCCTCCTATGAACTAAGCTATAATTTGGGCTCCAACATGGAGCCCAAATATGAACCCAGGGCCTTGGCTTTAACAAATTTGAATCTCTCCTCCCTGAGGATACTGTATACCAAATAGCAATAGATACTGACTGGTGGATGTGAAGAATATTTTTGAAGAATGTTCCTCATACTGAACTAAGTTATAATTTGGGCTCACTCAAGGAGCCCAAATATGAACCTAGAAACTTGGCTTTAATAAATTTGAATCTCACCTCCCTAAGGATACTGTATACCAAATATCAAAATATTCTGACTGGTGGATGTGAAAAAGAAGATTTTTAAAGATTGTTCCTCATATTGAATACCCACAGGGAGCCCAAATATGAACTCAGAGACTTGGCTTGAAAAAACTAAACTTGAATCACACCCCCAAAGGATGCTGTATACCAAATATCAAAACATTCTGACTGCTGGATCTGAAGAAGAAGATTTTTAAAGAAAATGCCTCTTTTTGAACTAAGATATAATTTGGGCTCCCACAGGGATTTGGATTAACCAAACTTGAAATTCACCTAATTTAAACATTTGGGCTCCCATAGAGAGCCCAAATATGGACCCTGGGATTTGTTTTCAATAAACCTGTGAAATAATCTTCGAAAGATGTTATATGTGAAATTTGAAAGCTTTTTGAGCAGTGGTTTGGGAGAAGAGTCTTAAATACTTTCCCATTACCTACAGTGTAAAAAAATGCTGACTCAGCATTTATTCAAAGTCCCGAAAAAAGTACCCTATGATAAAAGCGATGGCAATTTTTTTTGACCATTCCATTCTGTTGGTCCTAAGGAAGCTTCACAGCATAAAAGAATTCTCAGTGCCGTGTAGTTTTGGAGATATGGGCATTTAGAATTTTTTCTATTTTTAGCTCCTGTGGTTCCCACTGGGCATATTGAAAATATTTTTGGCATAAATCAAGTACTTATGACCCATTAATACTCCATATCACATTTGGTTCAAATCGGCCTCTCGGCTTGTAAAATAGAAATTTTGGGCGGGGCAAAAATCCATGCGCCTCCTGTAACGCCGACAAATATTGCCCCTCGAACTTCTCTTGAATAAACTTTTCAGTCTACACCTCAAAAGGAAGCTGTAAACCAAATATCAAGTCTCTGCTACAGCTGATTCAGGAAAAGAAGATTTAAAAAAAAAAATTGGGGCATTTTGGCCCCACCTACTCCTCAACATAAGCTGAAACCCAATTTGAAGAAAAACTCAAAATGCCCCTATATAACCACTACTCATGTGAAATTTCCTTAAAATGTGGCCAGAGGTTTGGGAGAAAAAAACCCAAACACCACCTTCACGACGGACGAAAAGTGATCAGAACAGCTCATCCTGACTTTCAGTCAGGTGAGCTAAAAAAAACTCACATGTTTTAATGACTTCCCTGCGGCTGATGTTATTCAACTGATTCATAAGTTACGATTTTAGTCAAGATTATGGTTGTCATTTGTGATTTATTCCATGTACATTACATTTATATCCTTATTTTCCAAGAGAAATGATTGTATTATTCACAAAGCGCCTCATAATTCATTAAATTCCATGTTAAAGAGTTTAACCTTTTACCTAACATGAAAAGCAGATGACATTTGCAAAAAAAAATTCTTGAATAACTAATTTTTTTCATTTTTTGTCTCAAAAACATAGGTTATGACACCTTGTTGGAACGAGCTCGTTCCAACGAGGGGTCATAACCTATGTTTTTGAGACAAAAAATGAAAAAAATAATGAAAATTAATTGTCGATTTTTTAGAATAGCGCTGGCCGGTTTTTGCTGTTACGTTGGGTAAAGGGTTAACAGAGGTACAAAATCCATATGAATTCCCATGAATTTCAACTTGCAGTCATTCGACACACACTGTTTTGTATTTGCTGATCTAAAAACTTGCTTGTGCAACTTCATTCATTCAAAGTGACATTACTCAAGGATCACTTTCAGATTCTATCTACATTGTTTCTTTGTTTGAACTTCAGGTCTGTTATTGCAATGTGTCATATTTTAACCCATACAGCTCTTCAATCAATATTCAGTGTTATCCGTGTTAATAAAATAAATTGGAAACTTTCTTTTGATGCTCAGGCATTGTATAGCACCTGAGTTTCTTCAGAAATAAAAGCAAAGTGAGCAGGGCCTGACGAGAAATACCCCCCATTTGCCATTCAGCCATCTGAAGGTGATGTATTTCCTCCCCAGTAAGATGTTTATCAAATTTGGTTGCAATCAATTCACCCAAACTCAAGTTAAAATTCAGACAATACAAAAAACATGTTTCCTAAGTCGAAAAAGGACCTTAACTCTGGTGAAAATAAACAGATTATGTCCATTTTCAAACTTAACCTTACCTTCCAAATAAGCAGCAAACCAAATTTGGTTACTATCAATTCACCCAAACTCAAGTTAAAATTTGGACGCCAAAGTGTTTTGGACGGACAGACGGATGTCTCGATGCACCGACGGGACATCTCAGATGGACAGATGGACGGACATCACTCATTCTTATAGTCTCACCAAAATTTTTTTCTGGAGATAACAAACAAGTTATAGCTTCCTACATAAAAGAAAACTAAAGTTATTGCATGGAAACCAAAAATCTATTTACAGTAACAGTGACCTTGACCTTTGACCTACTGATCCCTAATGCAATCCCAACGATCGACATCTCAAATGCAACCACAGTATGAAGTTACAGCTTTGTACACAAAAGAAGCTAAAGTTATTGCAAGGAAACCAAAAATCTATTTTTAGTAACGGTGACCTTGACCTTTGACCTATTGACCCCAAATGCAATCTCAACGACCGACATCACAAATGCAACCTCATTATGCAGTTATAGCTTTGTACACAAAAGAAAACTCAAGTTATTGCACGGAAACCAAAAATTCTATTTAAAGTAACAGTGACCTTGACTTTTGATCTACAGATCCCAAGAGCAATCCCAATCATCAAGCAATATTTATTATTTTTTGTTGTTTAAGGTCACATACTTCTGCACAATGGCTAATCATGACCACAACAGGGAGATAAAGTCAAGGTCAGTCAATCGTTTATACCCCTTGTTGCCTATTTTAGAGGACTTGCACCCCAAGCATTAGTGACTGGGTCTATTTTACCAGTGAAACAGACCTTGTTTACCACAGTAAACAAGCACTGCTTCACTTCCCGGGGTTCCCACGGGGGGATCATCAAGCAAGCCTACCTGTGAAGTATGAGTACTGTGCGACCTTTGGTAAAAAAGTTATTGCCCGGAAACGAGTGTGACAGACAGATGGATGGACAGAAGGATGAACGGACAAAGTGATTACTATATACAGTATATACTTTTTCATAAAGGTGTGGGGGGGGGGGGGGCAGGGCGGGGTATAATAACAGAAACTCCGACATTATAGACCGATGACGTCCATCAGAATAAACGGTCCATTGTATCGGAATGGGTCCATGTATCCCCAAAGACAGGACTGGTTCCTCCATTCTGATGTTGAAAAAGTGCAAAAACCTGTATCACACACGCCTGGGATGCCACTTTATTGTTATTACACATTCTAGAATGTTGTGAACAAACCTTAATTTTAGATGGGTGTGTAATAAAGTGACAAACTGCCACTTTTATATTGCTTTGAAATTAAATTTTTTTAGTAAATTTTGTTTCTTAACATACCTACCACAATTGTTTACAATTGGCTGTAACATAAGTGCAAGCCCTACTTCGGAACTAACTCAAGCTTTTAGAATCTTTCCCAAACGAGTTGGAAAAGTACTAGAGTGCAAAAGCACGAAAAAGATCGAAAAAAGGGTCGAGCGAGACCAGCGCTCGAAATTACAGGTACTCTCACTGCACACCTCTTGCGTTTACCGAGCGCATGCGCATGCGCAACAACCGTGACGTCAATTCCATATTTCTGCCAACGAGAAGTTTGTGATTTAGCGGGGAGGCATCGATATCAAAGATATCCCCAAGGAGGGTGGGCCTCCGGTAAACATTTGTGGTAGGTATGTTAAGAAACAAAATTTACTAAAAAATTTTAATTTCTTTTCAACCTACTCATAATTGTTTACAATTGGCCGAATAAACAATAGGAGGAGGTGAATCACATAACCAATACCAACAAGAGTAGCAGAACGAAAGCAAGGATGGCAGAGAACAATAACGGAAACCTGTAAAGAAGATAGAGAGAAGGCACCTGAAAAGAACAAGGCTGAGCGAAGCGCAACCTCGACAAAAACAATTTTAACGAGGGTGCACAACAGCCTGAGCAGCAACGAGAGGGCCTAAAGAATAAAGGTCCTCAGATTGCTGCTGAAGGTGGCGGAAATAAAAGGAGGAGAAGGTAGAAGCATTCCTCCAGTAAGCCGCATTCATAACATCCCGGAGCGAAACAGAATTGGAGAACGCCCAGGATGTAGAAATGGCACGAACCTCATGAGCATTAAGCTGGTTCGAAACAAGATCCGACGCAGACAAGCGAGAATAAGCCAGTTTGATTGCAAGACAGATCCACCTGGAAATAGAATGGGAAGAGATAGACTGCTTCTTAGGAATGAGAGACAGAAAGAATCTCTTCCGACCCCTCCTAATGAACTGAGTGCGAGTAATGTAAGTCTTGATCACACGAACAGGACAAAGAAGAGGCCTCCGGTCATCTACACCAGGGAGAGCCCAAATGCAGATGGGAGGAGGTACCGAATCAGGAAGTTGATTCTTAGCCAGAAAAGAGCAATCAGTAGTGAAGGTGACACTGTTAGCCTCATTTCGGAAGAAGGCAGAATCAACAGATAGCGCATGAAGCTCACTGACTCGACGAGCAGAAGCAAACGCTAGAAGAAAAGCTGTCTTATAGGTGAGAAAACACATGTCGGTCTCAGATAAAAGCTCGAATGGCGCCCCCTCCAAACAGTGCAACACCCATGCCAAGTTCCACTTGGGTGTAAGATGCAAAACCCGAGGCCTCTTCAAAGAAAAGTGCCGAATAAGTTTGGAGAGAAAAAGATTACGACCGATGCACAGCTTTCCCACATAAGAGAAAGTATCAGACAGCATAGACCGATAGCCCTTAATCGTAATAGGCTGGAGGCCCTTGGAGTCAAAAAGAAAAACCAGAAAATCCGCAATTTGAGCGATTGACGGATCACGGTAATTCACATTGTGATCTGCACACCAGCGGCAGAAAACCTTCCACTTGGCGGCATAAGTCATGCCAGTGGAATGTCGCCGTGATGCAGAAATGCACTCCACTGATCGTCTCGAAAAAACTCTACGTCGGAGACTGGACCTGATAAAAGACGGGCGTGAAGGGACAGGCTCGCCAGGTTGTTGTGATACTTCCTGGGACGACCCTGTGAAAGAAGATCGCGACGTAAAGGTACACGAATCGGTCGATCGGCCAATAGAGGCCACAGCAGATTGATCCACACCCTCTGTGGAGACAGGGGTGTGATCAGAATGATCCTGCAACTGCAAGCACGAATCTTCGCTAATACTTGAGGAAGGATCGGTGCAGGAGGAAAGGCATAGCCGATCCAACCTGTCCAGTCCAGAGACAGAGCGTCTACTGCAAATGCCAGAGGATCTGGACAAGGGGAGACAAAGGTCTCTACCTGATGATTCCAGCGAGTAGCAAAAAGGTCGACCTGAGGACGGCCCCACTGCTCGCAAATCGCCTGAAACACCGACTGATGTAGCATCCATTCGGTTGGAAGGACACTGTCGCGTCGAGACAGGGAGTCTGCTAGGACGTTGAGACGCCCGGGAATGTGTCGAATGGACACCCGAGCGTTCACATCCCACGCCAACAGAAGAAGATCCCGAGACAGCCGATACATGGGAATCGAATGTGTGCCACCTTGATTCCGTATGTAGGCCACTACTGTCGAATTGTCCGAAAGAAGTAGGACAATATGGTCCGACAGATGAGGGATCCAAAGCCGAAAACTCAACAGAAGAGCAAGGAGCTCCTTCTGGTTGATATGAAGGCCCACCTGCTCGCTGTCCCACTCTCCGTGAGTAGACAAACCGAGAGGATCCAACGTCGCACCCCAGCCACGATCGCTGACATCCGCTGTAAGGATGCGATCGGCCAAAGGAAGATCCAACGGAACACCCTGTGTCAGCCAGGGAATATCTGCCCAAGGGCGGAGGTGACAAAGCAGAGACCGAGGAATAGTGAGTTCCAGGTCCAGCGGATCTACATTCGGACGCCAATGATCCAACAGGAAGTGTTGGAGAGGTCGGACAAACAAGCGACCGAGTGGAATGAGATCTGTCACCGAACCGCAAAGGCCCAGCATCCGAAGGAAAGTCCTGGCCGAGACTGAGGAAGATTGAAGCAGGTCCCGAGTCAAGGCGGAAAGAATTGTCGCCCGAGGCTGGGGGACCGACACTACATTGTGAAGAGTGTCGAAATCCATCCCCAAATGATGGAATCGCTGAGAAGGAAGAAGATCCAACTTCTCGCGATTGCCTCTGAAACCCAGCGACGCTAGCAGGCAAAGAAACTGCCGGACATCGAACTCCAGAACAGCAGCATCGTGGTGCCGTTGGAGGATGTCGTCTAGGTAGGCTGACGAAGTCACTGCCGACTGAGTGTGGTGGAAAGCAAGCACGTGGGACATCAGTCGGGTGAAGGCCCAAGGAGCCAGGTTCAAACCGAACGGGAGAGCTCTGAATTGAAAAACTCGATCCCGAAACGAGAACCGAAGGTATTTCCGTGACGCCAGATGAATGGGTACATGGAAGTAGGCATCCTTCAGGTCGATACTGGCCGCAAAATCGCCCTGATGAACTGAACGTCGAACCGACCGGAAAGTCTCCATACTGAAACAAGGAGCTATTATGTACTCGTTCAGGGTACTCAGATCGATGACAGGACGATATTGGCCGTTTTTCTTCGTCACCAAGAAAAGTCTCGAGTAAAACCCCGGTGAAAGGGTGTTCCTGACCACCTCGATCGCCCCTTTGGAGAGGAGATTGTCGATCTCCTGCACCAGAAGGTCCCGACGCAGAGAATCGGAAGGGACCTGAGTCAGAAGGGGGACCTGAGTCGGAAGGGGCACCCGAGATAGACTGGGGTGCCGATGGAAGGACAGTCGCAGACCGGATTGAATGACGTCGAGGACCCAAGAGTCTGACGTTATCTCTGTCCAACGGTCGTAAAACAGCGACAGCCTTCCCCCGACTGGAGGCGAATCGAGGTGAGAACCTTCACTTGCGGCCTCGACGAGGCCCCCAAGAGGAGAAACCACCTCGGCAAGTGACAGAGTCCAGAGACTTTCCAGCCTGAGGCTGCCAGTGAGCCTGGCCATGTCGGCGCTTCTTATGAGCAGAAGGAGCAGACGGAGCCGAAGGCGTAGCCGACGTCGCCGACGAGGCAGACGCAGCAGCACGCTTGGCGGGCCTGGAACGACCCCCACCCGCAGCAGCAGGTTGGTCAAGCTGTCGCAGCAAAAGCTGGTCCTTCAAATGATGAAGAACTTTGCCACGAACAGCTTCCACGGAACCATGGAACAACTGAGGTCCCACCAAAAAGGCAGACCTCAGAACAGCACGTTGCTCAGAAGGAAGGGATGGTAAAGAATCCAACACCGCATACCGGCATGCCAGCTCCAAATTAGCCGTGTTACAGGCGTGAGCGTGTGTCAAGTTCATAAGAGCCTGTGACAAAATGCGAAAAGGCGCCTGAGCGTCATCAAACTCCCCTGGTGGAAAATATTCAGCCAGAGCAGCGACGACATGGTCCGCGAGAGATATACCCAGCATCTCTCGGGACAGGCCCACCATAGACTCAACTACCGACATCGGGAGAACTGCCGACTTAGGCTTAGTCAACCCGAGGGAAGAAGAATCCTCATCCACAGTAGTCATCCCTTGGAAGACTGGTGGAGAGACGGAACACGAAACCGCGATGGAGGCAGAAAGGCATCAGCTCTAGAAAAGAAGGAACCCTTGGGGGCCTTAGAACGCATTTTGGCGTCTGAGCCCTGGAAGGACTCAACAACCTGAGCCGATTGCAGAGGATGCTAAGCCCCGGAGCTAGAAGGCTCAACAGGGTTACGGCGCTCCACAGTTGACCGCGGCCGGACGGTCACAGAAGGCTGGTCGGAAGGTTGAATGTCCGGCAATAAGCCAAAGACGAAAACCAAAGCCTGCCCCAAGACTGACGAGGGGGCCCATCACCTTCAAGATACTCGTCATCCTCCGTAGCAGAGGAGACGTAGCCCAACTCGGGCTGACCAGCAGAAACCTCCTGTGAATACTTGCAGTATCCAAGGGGACAGGCGAGACATCTCGGCGACCGACCAAAGGAGGTTGTGCCTCAGGAGGCACAGGGAGGCCAACTTGAGGGTTGCCAGAAAGCAACCAGGTGAGCGCCAAAACGGCCTGGCGCAGGTCACCCTGAAAATTCATCGCAGCAGTATTGCCCGACGGAGTGTCCTACCAATGGACCCTTCTGGTAGAAGAACCCAAATCCTCAGAAGAGACCGACGTCGAACGTCGATCGGCAGACAGAATAGGGACACGGTGAGAAGACACCGGAGGATAGTCCCGATTGTGACGCCCAGGGGCCATCACTGACCTCTGCAAAACAGAAGGTCCTGCCTGCAAATTCTCTAAAGAGACCGACGGCGCACGTCGATCGGTAGCTGGACCTAGGACACGGTGAGAAGACATGAGAGGATTGTCCCAAGAATGACAGGAACCTGTCATTGGCCTCTGTGCAGCAGACGGCCCCAACTGCCTATCCCCTGAGACCGACGACAAGCATCGATCGACACCCAGACTCGGAACACAGTGAGGAATCACCGGAGGAAGGTTCCGAGAGTGACAGCTAACAGGGGCTGTCACTGACCGCTGCCGAACAGCAGGCCCTGGATGCCAACGTCCCAACACCATCCCGCTAGGCAGCACACTAGCAGGGGAAGGTGGAACAATAAACGATTCACTCGAGGGACGAGGAATCACTGCCGAAGCGACCGGCCGACCGGCTCAACCGACTAGGAGCAAACCTAGCCAGATGAGACGGAGCAGACAGCAAACCCGCACAGCCCCGCCGCGAGGCTGGGAACACACAGACACACCAGCAGATACAGCCTCGGTTCCCCGAGACTGTAGGCCATCCCCAGAGGAGATGGAAGAGCCACCATCAGACAGAATAGGATCTGGAGTAGCAACTTCCTTAACAACAGTCGACAGTGTAGGAGGCAGATCGGAGAGGGTCACCGAGCTGACCTCGGAAAAGCTCTCAACGAAAACAGACGCCTCAATAGTGACATCAGAAGACAAAGAGACCACGGTCTCCTCGTCAGGTATCACTGAACTAACACCGTCAACAGTTGCAGAGGAACTCGCCACAGAAGGCAGATCAGAATCCTGTGTGACAGAGTCACCACGTGCACCAGCAGAAATGTCTGCTACAGCACGGCTACCCTTACCCCGAGAACGAGGGGTTCTAGCTCTGGACAGAACCACCTTGTTAACAGAAGCCCAGAATTTAGAGGACCAAACCCCACAAATACCACATGATTGGGCCTGAGTGCAATTGTTGCAAGTGACACATGTGGAATAAGAGTCGTCCACATGCTTCACTTGCAAGCAAGAGGTACAAGGAATAGTCTTTGGCATTATATCAAAGTAATCAAGCTTCCCGGAAAACAGCACGAAGGTCGTGTTCACACGTGGGAGAAAAACAAGATAAAGTGTGAAGAAACAAGCAATAAAAATACAAATTAACATTAATTAACAATAATTTGGTAGCTTGACAAAAGGATACAATCCACTTGCACACTAAGAATGTAGAATAAGTTGTTCACGAAGAATAAACAGCATAATTAGCACGAGTCACAAAAATTTCCGACCATGTACAATGGCGGAAATAAAAGGAATTGACGTCACGGCTGTTGCGCATGCGCTCGGTAAACGCAAGAGGTGTGCAGCGAGAGTACCTGTAATTTCGAGCGCTGGTCTCGCTCGACCCTTTTTTCGATCTTTTTCGTGCTTTTGCACTCTAGTACTTTTCCAACTCGTTTGGAAAAGATTCTAAAAGCTTGAGTTAGTTCCGAAGTAGGGCTTGCACTTATGTTACAGCCAATTGTAAACAATTGTGAGTAGGTTGAAAAGAAATAGTTGCCCAAAATTGTATTCTTCCTTGAGAACTCTTGGCAGTCTTTTCACATCATTGTTGGCTGCCTTTGCAGGCTGCCAACAGAAATGTAGACTAATAATGTAGAAACACTGTAAGGTCACTTCCAGCAGCATACACATATATTGGGCAACAATTATAGTAAAATTCAAGAGGAAGCTGAGAAAAGAAGTTCCTGAAATCTGGATTTGGGATATTCTCATGAAGGCCACTGAGGAGTTACTTGAGATCACATTGTAGGATTTCAAATCTGATATTAACAAGCTGAAGACTGCGCTCGATACTTACAGTTCAGTTGCTGTGGACAGGTCGTAATCCACATGTGGGCAGCAATGTCCATGCATGCATTTACCAGGTATTAAAAATCGTTATCAGCAAAATTTTAATTAATGAAGCACTGGGTCGTACCCGGTGCTTCATTAATTAAATTTTTGATGATTATCCCTATAATTAGTGTTTGGAATCTAATATTATTATGTCCATGGTAATATTGTCCAACCGTGGAAGTGACCAGTCCATGGTGGTTGTACTGTAATCACTTGGGGCACTTAGTGAAACCATACAACTCTTCCAGTTATGAATGAACACTTTGCAGATGTCCACCACAAAAGAGGTACCGCAATTGCAATGCACTTCAATGGCGAACACCAATCACTGAGAGGCTTAAGTTACTGTATGATCCAAGACCTCAAATCGGACTCTGACAATGTCAAAACCATGTACCAGAAAAGGAAATGTGAAAAAGAATGGATTTATACATTACACAGGCTCACATCAATCAGCCTGAACAGGAAGGGTTTCTAATTTATATTTTACCAGCCTTCAATAGAGCCCAAATATAGGCTTCTACTTCTCAACGGGTAAAAAAATCTAGATTTTTGCCCTGCCTGCAGGATTAATCAACCAAATATACATTTTATGCTCAATGATCCAAGCACAAGGGAAATCATGCTGCTTAAGAACTTAACAAAATGTATCTCAGACAATTTTATGGGTGTTCAACACCAAACCCAATACTGGCAGAAACATGGGGGGGGGGGGGGGGGGGGGGTGAAGTGGCACAGCCCTTCATTTTTTCAGATCATATACATGTAGTTTTGCCTCTCCCACAATTTGATGGATAAAAAAAAATTAAAAATTACACAACTGCCAGTTTTTAATCAACATTTACTTATTATTATTATTTACCCATTTACCTTCCAGAAAGGCAGAAGACACCAGCATGAATTTTTTTTTCATTTCTCAGCTCAAAACAGCAGAAGACACTCGCACGATTTTCATTTTTCGTCTCAAAAGTGACTTTTAAAGCATACATGTACATGTATGACCTCCGATTAGAATGAACTGAACAAGCTCATTGCAATGTGAAGTGACAAGCCATATTTTTAGGCAAAAGTTGGAAAAGAAAGATTTGAATGCCAATTTTTGTAAATTGCACTGGCCATTTTTTTGCTGTTATGTTAGGTAGAGGATTAAAGAGTTTTTTTCAGGGCTTAAAATACATGTGAGAATTAAAATCGATCCTCGCAGTAAAAATATTGAGAATCAGCTTTGATTCTCCACAAAATGTTTATTCAGTGCTTTCAAAGATTCTTAAAGTGCCCATAAAGGCCTGGAGATTTCTACATGTATCTCTTTTGTTGCTCCCTCATGATAAGGTAACACTTTGACTCAGACCTTTACATCAGTTTAATTTGGGCACAACTGCAAATATGGATCAGTCGTATTGTGGCCTGAATGGTTGAAGAAAATGCACTGGAATTTTCTTCTTCTTGGCAATTGTTTTAGGTTTCAGTTCTCCCTCTTAAAATGATAGTTTACAACCCCTTGTTATAGGTCTTCACCATTATCACTGGTTCCCACCACGCCTTGACATAATTTTACTCAAGAAGGCTTCTTTGTTTCCCAGTGTCAAGCCAAAGTCTTATTTGAATGTAAATTGTGCAGGACGTTTAAAAGGAAATGTCACAAAGATGAATATAATAGATATTCAGCTTTAAGTGCATGATCAGACAGAATTTGCCAAAGAAAAGCAATCTGCGTCAACAGTGTCATATTGCTATTCTATGGCGAACTCCGAGGGTTTTTTTAAATTATTTATCTGTTGCATTGTTTGATTCGAAGGTAAGCTCTAAAGCTATTCTGCAAGCATCAGGGAATCCTGGTCAAACTATATATTGCCGAAACACTGCAAAACTTTGGAAACAGTTCAAACTCTGCATAATTTGGGCGCAATTATCTTATTTGGGAGCAGTGTTTACCGTCGTTATTTGGGAAGAATTTAAAGGCCAGCTTTGACTTTGATTTAGCAATGGTCTCTAACAGCCAAGACTTCTCTAGAAACCACAGGTCTCCAAAGTATTGTGCTGCAATCTCCATCAGACTGCCAAAAATCTGTATGTTGGAACAAGCCAGAAAATAAGCAGACTGTCATCTGCAAAATGAGATCCCCAGAGGGTGAATTTAGTGATGCTACCCAGCACAGCAGGGTAGTATCACTAAATTCACCCTCTGTGAACCTCAATCTGAAACAAGGTCTCAACACTAAACAGAAAGAGGTACCCAGAGGATAAATTGGCCCACTGTATGGGATAGCATCATCAAATTCACCCTCTGGGGACCTCATTTGATAAATGTCAGACTGCTTATTTTCAGGCATGTGTTGGAACATGTGTGGTACATGTACATGTACATATAAGACAAGGCACTCGCCAAAACTGAGGGTTAAACTTTAGTAAATATATAAATATGAGGGTTGGTTTTTTATTGAATAAAAACTGGTTGCACTCTCATGGGTGCCACAGTTCTCTGAAACTCTAAATCATTTAAGAAGTTAGAACTTAAAACTGAATTGAATTTGCAGCAGGAGCTGGCGAGAATCAAAACCAATTCATGACAAATTTTAAGGCCTGTTCTAATTACACTAGAAAATAAAAACTCACAAAGTTCATTTTTATTATAGTAATGTGTTCTCTTGTAAAATAAGTTTTGAAATACTGTTGAAAAACTGAAATTAATACTGACCTAAATGTAATTTAAGTTTCATTCAACAAAAACTACATGTACATAAGTTTTGGAAAGCTTTTGAGATGATCTGCTTGGAACTGTAACCCCACCTTCTGCCCTCACCTTCCACCACCACTCTTCCAGGCTTGACCCTTTGGAGAATTTACAATCCTGGCCAAATGAAGTTAGTCCACGTATCAGACAATTAGTATGCTTTCATGCATTAATTAAGTGGGTGAAATGAAGTGAAAAATCTAAAATTTATTTTGCCAAAATATATGCAACATGTTACAATATTACCTTGGCATAGAAATAATTTAATTGTTTTTGAACAGCAAATAAAAATGCTCTGAGTTCAGGCAACCCTTGCCTCTCAAATACTAATACATAGAAGACTAAATCTTTACTTCTTTACTAAACAGTACTGGGTGGTAAATACTAATACATAGAAGACTAAATCTTTACTTCTTTACTGTATTGGGTGGTAGCAATGGCAACAATTTTTGATATTCATTTTTTGCTTTTAAAACACAGCTGATGACCTGTCAATGCAATAAACTTATGGAGCTAATTCCCCAAAAGGAGGGGTGCATCATAAAAATGATAAATTTAAAGTAATTTGTATATTTTTCGTACTTACCAATGGCCCAGACTAGCTTGTGCAAACTCAAAGTTATCAAGGGCCAAACACAAATTTTGAACCCCCCCCAATCCCCAAAATTTGCTTGCAAAGCCGAAAATTAAAAGTCCTATCTGGTCCTCCATACTTTTACTCTCCGCACATGCGCAGCCGCCAGGAAGTGACCGGAATTGGTGCCAACATCATTCTTTGTATAAGAGCGTACTACATAATAACTCAGCGGGGAGGTATCAGTGCCCACTCATGGGAGGGCCATACCCGTCTGGGCCATTGTTAAGTATAAAAAATATACAAATTACTTTAAATTTATCATATTTTTATACTATAAACCAATGGCCCAGACTAGCTACATCATAAAAAGGCGGAGGGCCTAGGACTTCAGAATTAGCAGACCAACATAGTTGCCAAGCCTGCAATCCAAGGTGAAAGGAAATTAAATTTAAAAGGAATTACATGTATGTCTCTCTATACAATAACAGACAAGACATATCATAAATAAGGAGCCAAATTCAAGTAATTCCGTATTCTTAGTATGAATGTCTATGCTAATTGGATGTAACGAGTTCCCAATTTTAAGGCTAGTCCGGACTAAGCCCTAAAAATTAGGATGGCATATTTGAGAGTGAGAAGTTAACCCCCATAAACACACACCATATGCATAAACACGTTGTATCCAAGATATAATCTTGACAAAACAGCTTCACTCATAGTTACACACTTATCAAGCCGGAGGAGATTTAACCCCCCCCCCCTTTTTTTGAAGGAATCTTCTTCAAAAAGAAAGGGGGGGGGGGGGGGGAGCAGGGCTGCACGATACTCAAAACTGAATACAGGTATCGGTATTCAAAAAAATACCGCAGTATACCGGTATATTGAAAACTGTTCATATTTATGAACACAAGTATTACAATCCACACTCGAGGCATCACAGTCGGAACAAATTAGCATGCCTTGATGATGCGGTTGGAAAAACCTTTTCCCAACGCAAACGATATCAAAATTTATTATTTTCAAAATTAGTTCATCAGATTTCCCCCAAAGATTTCAACAAAACTATATCATGTGACCCCTCATTGGAATGAGCTCTGAGGGGTCACATGATATAGTTTTGTTGAAATTTTTGAAAATTATTTTTTCAACTGCTGAATTTGTATATTTCGAGGGCACAAGCAGATGATTCCTTGGATAAAGGGATAATATTATTCATTCGGGGCTACAGTTAAAAAACTGAAGACATCTTGAAAATTAAATTGTGGGTAAATAAATAATGACGATAAATCAATATTTTTGTAATTACACCGGTATTCAGTCGATATTGGTTTGAATACCAGTATATATTGGTTTAGTGATATAAAACATTGGCGATGGGGAGGGGGGGGTTCAAAATCATATTGAACCCCTTTGACTATCTGTCACATTTCAGGTATGTATGAAATTGTTTATTCAGCAATAAACCTAATCTTTTCACAGGGGTCATATAAAAACTTCTCAATCTTTAATGAGTTAGCAATTGAATCCCAATTAAGAGATTTTAATACCTTTAATTATGTTAGTATAACCACAATGGATTTTCCAATTCCAGAACAGGTAAAAAGTTTTTGTCATGGTTTCAGTCTTCAAAGGGGCAGTCTTTCAAGACAGGTCTATTATGGCATACAAGTTGGTACTAGGTCACAGTGGTCTCTCAAGACAGGTGGTCTCCCATAGCAGGTCCATTATAGAGTAAAACCAATCAGTGCCTGGTATCTGTGGTCTCTCAAGACAGGTTGTCTCTCAAGACAGGTGGTCTCTCAAGACAGTGGTCTCTCAAGACAGGTTTTACTGTAGAGCTTTTGGACAAGATCGTGACCCAATTGCAATCCGGATGAAGTTCTCAGTGTGCTTTTCTAATCGCATTATTCTACATGTGTACATGTACAGTACGTGGAGAGTATATTATCACTAAATCACCCACAGAGTGGAGATTCCATGCAAGCAATAATTGCAAATTTGTTGCAAAGCATAACCAGCACAAGCAAAGTTTCAGCCAATGGACCTCCGGGTTAAACCCGGAGGTCCATTGGCTGAAACATTGCTTGTGTTTTTTGTCGATATGTACATAATTCTAAAGTTATAGCTTGGGTGACAACTCCACTCCACGGGTGATTTATTTACAATCCACTCTCCACGTACTGTATGTAGTTCTTTGCAGACTTGTCTGATTCACTGACTTTTACATGTATGTTTCAAACAGCATTCACAAATTTCACGTACTGGTAAAAAGGTTACTATCTCAGGATTAATCTGCAATGAAATTGGGAATTACTTGTGGATGTTTACATTTCAATACCTGATAGCACTTAAATTAAGCAAACAGCCTCAGACCGAAACAAAATAAATTGTTTGGTTCAGGTTACATGCAATACAAAAACAGGGTCATTTGGCATGGATTTTTTAACAAGTTACTATTTTATTTTCTCACACAGTTGCAGAACACCTTACCCAATGTATTGGACAAAACTGACCAATGCTATTTACAATGAAAGTGTCAATGACACTGTAACTTAACTCGCCTGTGTGTAGTGTTTGATGAAAAGGATAATGTTCAATGTTTATGAAAGGATTATGAAATAAGACAAGAATTGTGATAATTGAGAATATGTTAATTTCTGTTCCCTACCTGCTATGTTTTCAAAGAGAATAATTTGAGGTGTAAATTGTACTAAAGAATTGAGGCCTGGGTTGATGTGATCCTCACAGTTAACGTATGTCAACCAAAGTTACCAAGTTTCAGTAAAATCATTCCAAAAATGGGTCACCCTACCAAATTACAATGAAATCCTTTCTAAATATACGGCAGTTATGGTACATCATGACCAAAATAGGACAGTCTCAACTGGATATCATACCAAATTATCCTATCAAGTTACATTGAAATCCCTTTATTAAAAAAACCTGTAGACAGAGGAAAAGGAATCTAGGTCAAGTGACAAGGTGGCGGTAATGGCTGACTGATCAGAACCAAAATAGGACAGTCTCATTTAGAAATCATACCAAGTTATCCTTCAAAGTTACAATGAAATTACTTCATAAATATAAACTGTAGACTGCGCTAAACAAATCTAGGTCATGTGCCTGTGCGGCCATCATGGTTGACCAATTACGGCCAAAATAGGACGTTCTCATCTAGACATTATACCGAGTCATCCTACCAATTTACAATGAAATCCTTTCATAAATGCAAGCTGTAGACTGTGCCAAAGGAATCTAGGTAACGAGCCCCTGAAGCCATCACAGTTGACTGCACCCAACCAAAACAGGACGTTCTCATCTAGATATTATACAGAGTCATCCTACCAAGTTTCAATGAAATCCCTTCATCAATATGACCTGTAGGCTGTGCTAAAGGTTTTCGGGTTTCAGGCTCTCGCAGCCATCGCGATTCACCGATCATGACCCAAAGGGAACGTTCTCATCTAGACATCACCTCCAACCTGCATGTGAAGTTTTTTGATGATCGAACAAGTGGGGTGTAGCCTGTGCTGAAAAAAATGTGAACAGACTCACAGGTTCACAGACTTCCGCAACCGTGATGGCAATAGCTTATCTTGACTTTGTCAAGTTAAGCTAAAAATCAACATTCAATTATTATTATTATTATTTTATTATTTATCTCAAAACAAAGTTTATAATCCCTCACTGGAATGAGCTCATTGAATTCCAATGAGGGTTTATTAGCTATTTTTTTGAGGTAAAGAATGACTTTTCTTTTGTTATTCAAGATTTTTTTTCAAGTGTTGTCTGCTATTTAGGCTCAAGGAGGGTTAAAATGTATGGCATATACCAGCAGAGGATATACATTTGAAGTCAGGCCTGTAAATATCTTTCAATATCATTTTCATGTACAAGGATACAACAAGTTTTGTCAAGTGCTCATAAACAGATTAGGCTTCAGCATGAAAGTTATGATCAATTGGGAAACCTAACCACTTCATTTCTTTTCCTCATTAGACCTGGAAATAAAGAGCTTACACCATTACCTGTTAGCAGGTTACGCTATATAACATGGTAGTAAATTATAGGAAAAAGGGTTGTGATGGTTTTCTGCTTTCACTGTTTTAACTAGTTGATGCGAGTCATGTGGGCTACATTTTGATAAAATTTCTGCCAAAATAAATAGCAACAACTAACATGCGATCTCGCTCTGGCAAGATCGCATGTTAGTTGTTGATATTTATTTTGACTGAAATTCTATTAAGATGTAAACGACATGCCACTCCAGTTATATGTGGATGCAATGCACAACCTTTAAGTCAAGTTGTGCCGAAAGATTGTCATATCTTACTGGAAAAACATAGGGCATTTGGAAGTTAATTTATGCTGTGTTCTTTTACTGTAACCTGTACTGCGTTCGCGTTTTGCAACTGACGTAACCCCTTCAAAACCTTGACAATCCTTTACGATTTATTTCCAGGCCTGCTCATTCTAATGTTTCAAAAACAAAGAGTCATTTCTCATGAATACAGGGGTCTTTGTAATGCTTTCGGTTGAGGTGTCAACAAGTTTAAAAACATCCCAATGCACAGTTTAAATGCAGATCTCTGAAATGTTCTCTTAAGCATGTTTTTTCATGCTAAAAAATACTCTTGATTCTACATGAATATAATCGTGGACAGATAATAGTCATGAGTTATCAGAATTGTCAATGGTTTCATAAGGAAAGTGTGTGTTGTTAATAGATGACTGGGAGTTACACATATTAAAGTGTGTGGGAAGAGAACCAGAAGGAACAGAAATGCACCACCTATCCCGGTAAGTTTGTTCTATGATTAGACTGCTGATAACAGCTTTCCTGTCATAGCCAGATGATGATGACAAACTAGAGTCAACCAGATCCCAGTTGCTATTTTTTAACACTTCACTCATCCTCAGGCGAATATTGCTACCATTCAGCTCTAATTCAGCAAAGTGTAGTCCATTTTTGGTTTGGAGTTTCTCAATAGCCTCAGCCCCGATAAGGTTAGGAGGAAGGGATAATATAACATCCTTCCTCCCAGATATTATGGTCTTAACTCGAGAATTGTTTGTTGGCATTGTTGCTGTGGAACCAGTTCGCACTTCAATGATTTCCAAGTAGAAAACATCTCCCTTATTTCCTCTTTCCTCCTTCAATTTAATTATTGCATCCAGCAGAGGTTTTATCTGGAAAAAATCTGCCTCACAGAGTAACAGATCTAAGTAATGAAAATCATTAGGTAAACAGAGACGTGTTGACCTTAAAAAATTCAATATGTATCGAAAGCATTCTCCATCTCTGTCTATGAACACATGTTGATTGTGATCAGTTGTCAACGGAAAGTTTCCACAAAACATTGCACCAAGCATGGAATCAGGATATTTACACAAGGTGGATTTTGTAGTTGTATAAAGTGTCCCTCCTACATTCAGCACTATGATTTCATCTGCCATAGCTGGCTCCTACTTCATAATATAATACTGTACCTAAAATGATAAAATCATGTACATGTATAAGCATGTTATCTGGAAAGTATTAATATTCATGTAAAAAAACAAATCAAATAAAACTTACTGTACACTGTACAGTCACCGTGGACTGGTAATTATCCACATGTGGGCAGTGATGTCCATGCATGCATTTACCAGGTAATAAAAACCATCATCAGCAAAATTTTACTTGATTAATCACCAAGTTGTACCCGGTGCTTCATTAATTAAATTTTTTATGCTTATTCCTATTATTAGTGTTTGCAATCTGATATTACTGCCTCTGTGGACATACAGCCCACCCCGTGGAAAGTGACCAGTCCACGGCAGCCATACTGTAAATCAGCTCTTTAGGCTGAGGAAAGGAAATGAAAGCTTCAGGTTTCCTTACTGATCTGAATTTTCATGCCTAATCACCATCAGATATTGGTAACAGAAAGAAATCTGTGAATCAACAACAATAACTATGAATTTAACTATTCCGAAATTTAATTTTAAAAAAATTAATATAAAAAAAATGATACAAAGATCTTTTACACTAATTGGTTTACAGAAAATAAAAACAGTGGTACTTATCAATTATTGAATATAGATTAGTGTAACAAAGATGTAAACAAAGGTCACTCAGTGCAAATGAGTCAGACCAGTCAGAAAATGCAAAAAAAAAAAATATCAATATTGTAGAATTATCAACTAAGGATATATCAATCTCGATATAATATGGGGGCTATATAACACACCCTGCCTTAAAAGAAAAAGTTTGAAGGTACTGAAAACTTTTTATATAAGTTTAGCAAGCTCTGACTGGTTTACAATACACACACGATAATCCTCACAATTTTTTTTTAATAAACATATATACACTTGAAGTGAATAGGGACCGATCAGATCATTTTAAATTAGGCTATTCTGGAAAGAGCATCAGCTACAACATTATCTCTTCCCGAAATATGCCTAATCTCTAAATTATATTCTTGAAGGGCTAAACTCCACTGCAATAATCTTTCCCTTATAAAAAAGTACCATGGTAAATCCCAAAATACCCTGGTAATACCATGGTATTTTGGGACGTACCATGGTACATTTTTATAAGGGTTGATTCTTGTTTTTCATTTTATTGATAAAAGTTAAGGGGTTATGATCAGTGTAAACTGTAATTGGGCATAAAGTTTTTATTCTGTTAAAGGATTTCTGCATTTCTCAGGCCAATCAAACTTAACCTTTTTGCTCAATAAACTGGTCAAAGGGGAGACAACATCTGAGAAATTTAAACAAAATTTTCTATAATATCCAGCCATGCCTAAAAATCTCATGAGCTCTTTTTCAGAGCTTGGTACTGGAAAATTTACAATGGCATCAACTTTTCCGCAATCGGCCTCACCTGCCTCTGACCCACAACATGACCTGAATAATTTACAGTTGCTTTGCCAAATTCTGATTTTACCAAATTAATAGTTAGGTTGGCTTGGGTTACTTTGTCAAAACATTCTTGAATATGCTTTAGATGATCAGCCCAGTTTGTATCTGTGTGTATAATAACATCATCAATAGAAGCCTCACTATGATCTAGGTCTGCAATTAAGTGGTTAACCATGCGCTGGAATGTTGCCAGAGAGTTTTTCATGCCAAAAGGGGTAACTTTATATTGATACAACCTAAATGGGGTAACAAAAGCAGATATTTCTTTTGCTTTTTCTGTTAAAGGGACTTGCCAATAACCCTTTAACAACACAAATTTTGTCACAAATTTAGCATGGCCAAGTTTGTCAATGCAGTCATCAATTTTGGAATTGGATAATTGTCTGTTTTGGTGAGGCTGTTCACTTTTCGGTAATCCGTACAAAATCGGATAACTCCCATCAGGTTTTGGGACGAGTATACAGGGCGAACTCCAGTTGCTATAGCTAGCTTCTATATCATTGTCCAGCATACATGTATACTGTATTTCCTTTCGCTTGATCTCAGCTTTGAAAGGGTTCAATCTATATGGATGCTGTTTGATGGGATTTGCCTCTCCTACATCAACATCATGAAAAGTAACAGATGTCCTACTGGGCACATCGGGAAATAAAAGTTGATATTTGAAAATTAAATCAACGAAATCCTTTCTTTGGTCAGGCAGTAAATAACCTATTTTATTTTGTAGATCTTTCAGGACATCCGAGTTCTGTAACTTCAGAGGTACATTTTCGCCGCCTTCATGAATATCCTCCACGGGAATTTCCACCCCATCCACGTGGGTGACTGTTGAGACTGGTAGAGAGCTTGGTTCTCTCTCATAATATGTTTTCAACATATTTATATGGCACAGCTGAGTATTTTTGAGCCCATCGGGAGTCTCAACAACATAATCAGTATAACTGATCTTGTGCTTAACAATATAAGGGCCTGAATATCTTGCTTGTAAGGCATTGCCCTTTAAAGGGAATAATACTAGCACCCTGTCCCCACGTTTTAAAGGTGCGAAATTTTGCCTTTTTATCATACCAGGTCTTCATATGACTCTGGGCTTTCTGTAAATGTTTATTTGCCATTTCTCTGGCCTAGTGCAATTTTTCCTTAAAAGTGAACACATAGTCCAGAAGAGAAATTTCAGGTGGCTCTTCCTCGAGCGACTTCTCCTTCAAAGCAGTGAGTGGACCCCTCACTGAGAGTCCAAATACTAATTCAAAAGGGCTGAACCCCAGAGATTCCTGTACAGTCTCACGGACTGCAAATAAGAGGAGATGTAATCCTTCATACCAATCCTTCTCATTATCCTCCCCGTAGGCCTTTATCATGGACTTAGTGTTTGATGAAAGCGTTCAAGAGCACCTTGACTTTCAGGATGGTAGGCACTTGATGTGTACTGCTTAATTTTGAGCTCATACATCACCTGTTGAAAAATGTTTGACATAAAATTTGAGCCCTGGTCTGATTGCACTGACCTGGGTAGACCAAAAGTCATAAAACATTTTATCAAGGCCTTATCTATAGTCTTAGTTTTAATATTTCTTAGAGGAATAGCCTCAGGAAATCGTGTAGAAGCACACATGATGGTAAGAAGATATTCATTTCCAGATCTTGTTCTAGGCAATGGGCCAACACAATCAATAATAATTCTACTAAATGGTTCCTCAAAAGCAGGGATTGGTTGAAGGGGAGCAGGAGGAATCTTCTGGTTGGGTTTTCCTACAATTTGACAGGTGTGGCAGGTTTTACAAAATTCAACAACATCCTGTCGAAGCTTGGGCCAGTAAAAACCCTGTTGTATACGAGAGTAGGTTTTCCTAACTCCCAAATGTCCAGCCATTGGATTTACATGAGTCAGACTTATTATTTCATTCTGGTATTTAGTGGGGACAACTATTTGATAAATGACCTCCCAATCACTATTGGAGGGTACTTCTGGTGGTCGCCATTTCCTCATGAGTAGATCAGATTTTTTAAAATAACAGACAGGGAAGTTTTGGGTTTCTGCCTCTGTTAGAGCCCTTTCACGTGGCCCGGCAAGTCAGGATCACTTTCCTGTTCCTGAATTAAAGATTTCTGGGAAATGACATTCAAGGAGGTCCCCCATCACTCTCAGGTGTAGTGGCCTCTTTACAATTTCTGGAGGAGTCATCACACTGACTCAAAAATGACTGAGACAAATCAATGTCTTCAGAATTTGTGATTCTGTGACTGTTCTTATCCTCAGCTTTGCTGTTTAAATCAACACAACTGAGGTTGTTATCAACCTCAGCTTTCTTTGCCATGGCCCGAGTCACAGCACATGTTGGAAAGGTAAAAGGAAAACATTCCTTCAAATTAATAATACTTTCATTTGTGCTCGGCTTATCCACCACTTGAGGTTCTACAGTGACTTTGTCACCAGCTGAGTCATTTCCCAATAATAAAGAAATACCTTTTACAGGTAGAGTAGGTCTGATTCCTACTGTCACAGTCCCATTTACTAAACTACTTCTCAAATTTATTTTATGAAGTGGGACATTTAAAGAGTTTGACTCAATACCTGATACTAGAACTTGTGCCCCTGTAGCACTTTCTTCAGAAAATGGCAAAATGCCTTGTAACATTAAAGACTGAGTAGCCCCTGTGTCTCTCAGTATTTTTATTGGTAAGGAACAGTTCTTATCCCCCTCAAGGGAAACAAAGCCTTCAGAAATAAATGGCTTATAATTTTCTAAAGCGTCTTGCTTTATAACATAATTTTCAGGGCGGAGCACATGCTAGTGCATTCTGTGAAGTTGAGGACTCATTATTCCTTTTTAACAGCCAGCAATCAGATAATAAATGCAATGGTTTCTTACAATAATTACAAGTTTTAGTTGAACTGTTGGGTCATAATGGTGAAGGGCTGGCATTAGAGGTTTTGTTTTCACCAAATTTCTTATTAAATTTGGGCAGTGAAAAGTTTGGAGGATGGGAAGGGTGACTGGAAGGATGAGTTTTTTCTGAAGTTGGTCTAGGTTCACTTTGGAAAGAATTCTTGTGGGGCCAAAAATTTGTGGAGTTACGACTCATTTTATGAGTTAAGGCATAGTCATCTGCTAATACTGCTGCTCTGTTTAATGTGTCAACTTTTTGTTCATCCAGGTGGGCCTTCATATCTAAATGGATCTTTCCTTTAAACTTTTCAATCAGCATCATTTCTTTTAATTTAGAGAAATCTTTCCCAATTTCTTTGGAATGGCACCACCTGTCAAATAAATTTTGCTTCTCTCTGGCAAATTCCACATGAGTTTGATTTTCGCTTTTGTAATAATTTCTAAATTTCTGCCTATTGGCCTCTGGAACAAGTTCATATGCCTTAAGTATAGCCTCTTTAACAGTGTCATAACTATTGCTTTGCTCAGAAGATAGAGCGGAATAGATTTTTTGGGCCTTCCCTTTCAAAACACTTTGCAATAGCAAAGTCCAGACATCCCTTGGCCATTCTAAACTTGTTGCCACTTTTTCAAAATGTCACAAATATTTATCAACTTCTTTTTCTTGAAAGGGGGGAACTAGCCTAACATGTTTAGTTGTATCAAATCTACTTGGTGAAATTACATTTGAGCCTTGACACTGTGATTCCAATTCTTTTATTTTTATTTCCTTTTGGGCCTGAATTTCTAATTCTTTTAAGTGCATTTCTTTTTGAGCTTCTATTTCCCTTAATTTCAATTCCCCATCCTCTTTTTGAACCTGAATTTGTTCCCTTTCTTTTTGAGTCTGAATTTGTTCTCTTTCTTTTTGAGCCTGAATTTGTTCTCTTTCTTTTTGAGCTTCAATTTCTTTTAATTTAATTTCACTTTCTCTTTCATCTTTTTTCTTTTTGGGCCCAAATTTCAATTTCCCTCATTTTTTGTTGCATTTCTAATTTTTTTAATTCCAATTCTAATTTCTTTAGTTCAAGGGCATCACTATGTTGTGGTTCAGAGGGGAGAGTTTCAGACTGAGGCAAAAGACCTTCTACCATATAATGATTAACAATGAGCTGTTAAGTTTATGTTTGTTCAGACCAGGGGTGGCAGATAATTTTAGATAATGAGCAAGTTGGAATAAATCCTCCTTCTTAAGAGATTCTAAAAGGGCCAAACTAGGAGAGTTTTCAAATTCAGAAATAAATTCTGTCACAATAAATATCATGATGAAAAGGTTTGCTGGTTTTCAGAGTATATGAAAAATGAAATTTTATAAGAAAACTTAACTGTTTCGACTATGAGCCAAAATAATAAATGCAATATGCAAATAAAGCTTTCTGGTTATCTTACATTCAATCCCGGACAAGACCCCAATTTCTGTTACGGTATGGAAATATTATTGATATTGGTAACAGAAAGAAATCTGAGATTCAGCAACAATAACTATGAATTTAACTATTCTGAAATTTAATTTTAAAAAAAATTAATATAAAAAAAACAATACAAAGATCTTTTACACTAATTGGTTTACAGAAAATAAAAACAGTGGGTGGTACTTATCAATTATTGAATTAGTCCAAAGTACAGTTTGACAGAATCCAGTAATCCAGTGGTGAGGAATCTTGTGAAGAAAGTTACCAGCTGGTAGTATTAAATCCAAGAATGTCTCTTCCGAAACAGTATTCCGTAGATTTGTAATAAAATTTTCACTTAGAAATTTCAGCAGTCTCCAATAAAATACAATAAAATGCTCCACAAAATTCAAATGGAGTAAAAATCCAAGAAGTATTGGCGCCACAGGTAATTTCCAAATAATCAGGTAGAATTCTGGCATTTCACAAAATAATATTATTCTGTTTCACAGAAAGTATAAATTCTCTTTTCCAAGACGAACAAATTCTCTTCAAAATTCTCTTTTGGAATCAATCTTCCAAATTCACAAAGAATCACTGCTTCTATAATAAATGCGCTGTCCTAGAACAATAATAATCTCCAATGGAAACAAACTGCTGTGTTTTAACTGAAGTGAGTCTTTCTGAAATGGCTTTCTAAAAATCAGTTTTTGAATTCTGTTGACAAACCTTTAAAAAGTAACCAGTTAGAATGTCCTAGAAGATGAAATGTCCACAAAGTTCTAACAGTTTCTAGGTGATTCTGTCATAGTTCAGGTAAACAAAGTCCTTGACCTACTTAAACAATCAACAGCTATATGTACAATAGATTAGTGTAACAAAGATGTAAACAAAGGTCACTCAGTGCAAATGAGTCAGACCAGTCAGAAAATGCAAAAGAAAAAAAATATCAATATTGTAGAATAATGAACTAAAGATATATCAATCTCGATATAATATGGGGGCTATATAACAATGAGCTCTTGCCAAAAGCAGTTATATCTATTTAAAATGATATCTGAGATACATAAGGGCCCGGCATCAAATACATGCACAGCATGAATATAGGCAATAAACCGATACTGATATAATGGGGATACTGAAAACCAAACTGCAACATAATCAATTGTTGAATACTGAAATCATCTGATTTTTCAAATTTTTCTCCATTTGCTACATGTATTTATAAGACCCTGATGAAACTTGATAGATAACAGTTGAAAGGTTTATTTTCATGAAAAAATTGACCAATTTCTTTCCAGTTTTGTTAACCCTCAATGGACTGGGCAACTGTCCTGAATTCCCACCAGTCAACAACCTGTACATGTCCAATTGCTTAGCAGGGATTTCAAGTCAAGTCAAGACCAGACTAGAAATCAGTGCCCAGCTGTTTTGTCTATTGTCAGCAGGACCTCCTAAAGTTGGCATGGTCAGGACTCATGCTCCGAGATCGCAAATGCCTGAAATAGGTCTTTAAGCATTAAGGTGCATTTAGAACAAGTCACAAAATTGTTGTAGACATGATTTGTGTTCGTAAGTATAAATTTTAATTTTTTGCCTCAAAAACACAGCTTATGATCCCTCATTGAACGAGCTTGTTCAATGAGGGGTCATAAGCTGTTTTTGAGACAAATTAAGAAAAAAAATAATAAAATCTGAATGGTATTACAGTGGAGACTACTTAATTAGGCTTTTCCTTCTGGAAAAGACTATTGTTTTTCTACGGATTATTATTATTTTTTTTTTTTTTGTTGGGGGGGGGGGGGGAGGGGGGGGTTTGGTTTGGTTTGGTTTTTTTTTTTTTTTTTTTTCCCACACATTTTGTCCGTACGATTCAGAAGCCATTTTCTCGAACCGATTTTCACGAAATTTTGCACACACATAGAGGGGCACAAAATCTAAAAATGTACCGAAGCGGAATTTTCGATTTAACCCTTATTTCGTCAGAATTGGCAAAAAACTGCCAAAATTGGGGTTTATCGGCACTTTCTCGAAACATGTCTTGTAGATTTTTTTTATACACTCGTTATTGCTAGACCTGTCTGTGACACACCCTTTGGTACACATGACATATCAGGCGATGCATATGGTAACCCTCCACAGGCTGCCAAACATCGAAATTTTGATGAAATAGGCCGGTTTCAGGCCCCCCACTGCACCCAAACAATACACGAGAGATAAACATAACTTCCTTTATTGGGAGTGGAATTCACCGTGGATCATTTTTGTCAGTAATAAGGGTGTTCAGAAAACCAAGCGTTAACCCATTTTGAGCTGGTTAAACAGCAATACCCCCATAATGCTCAAAAGTTCGTGTTTTCCGTGGATTTCTCTAAACGAGTCTTGTAGATTTTCAAGAAAAATTGGTCACTCTCAGGTCTTGGTGTGACATTACAAGTTGCATGGATAAAATATTCCGGTCAGCATTAGTTAACCCTCCCCGAGCTGCTAAACGTAAAAATTGTGATAAAATGGGCTGTTTTTAGACGCCAACAGCACCCAAACGGTATACCAGAGAGAAAGGGGCCTTCATTTATCGGACGCAAAATTGATCAGAAAATATTTATGAAAGTGGTAAGGGTATTCAAAATTTGACGTCTTAACCCATTTTGGGCTGGTTAAATAGAGATACCCATTAAAATTTTAAAATACCCGTTTTCTGTGGATTTCTCTATCAACATTTTGTAGGTTTTCAAGAAAAAATCGGCTATTTGCAGGTCTTGGTGTGACATTACAAGATGCATGAACAAAATATTCCGGTCAGCATTAGTTAACCCTCCCCGGGCTGTTGAAGGTCAAAATTGTGATAAAATGGGCTGTTTTTGGACACCAACAGCACCCAAAGGGTACACCACGAAGAAAAGTGCCTCCTTTTATCGAGCGCACAATTTATACGGAAACATTTTTGTAAGCAGTAAGGGTATTCAAAAGTCGACGTCTTAACCCATTTTGGGCAGGCTAAAGCGAGATATCCCTTGAAAGCTTTAAATTCCCATTTTCTGTGAATTTCCCTAACGGTAACTTGTAGGGTTTCAAGACAAATTGACTATTTGTAGGTCTTTATGTGACATTACAAGCTGCATGGACAAAATACTCCGGTGAGCATCGTAATTTTGTTAACATGGGGCTGTTTTCAGACACGCACAGCACCCAATGTATACATGCGAGATAAACATAATCTCCTTTGTTGGAAGTGGAATTCACAGAGGACCATTTTTGTAAGTAATAAGGGTATTAAAAAAACCAAGCGTTAACCCCTGTTGGGGAGGTTAACACGGATACCCATCGATAGCTTAAAAAATCGTTTTCCCTGGATTTCTTTACAAACATTTTGTGGGGTTTCCAAGAGAAAATGGCCGTTGATAGGTCTTGTTCTGGTAGGCATTTGTTAACCCTCCATGGGCTGCTAAATGTAAAAAAAAAATGAAGAAATAGTCTGTTTTTGGACACCAACAAATGGAAATGCCACAGAGAAACGTAACTTCTTTTACCGGACGCAAAACTGATAGGGAAACATTGATCTTGATATTAACCCATTCTACCATTAATGATGGGTTTTACCTAAACATTTTTTTTATCAAACCCAAACCGAGTCATTTGAGACTACTTTACTCACCTTTCTCATAACATCAATGAGGGAACTTCAGTGAGACAGTTAAAAACAATTCATCAGACACTGTGGGGTCATGAAAAATCATGGAATCTAATCGGGAAAAGCCATGATTCTCCAGAATCATAAAGTCTAGTTGGATATCTCTTAATTGTATATCCCTGTTAATTGAATATAATTTTCAAACATAAAACCATTTACCATACCTTCAGTACAAATTTGATCTGTTAATTGCATATAGGTTGTAGAGTATACTCCTGTTAACTGTATATAAATTTTTGTAACATGTCGAAAAAATTACTGTGACACGTACCAAATTCCCCTTATTTATCAACCTTTTTGGCCTCACTGCATCCAATACAGGCATTTATTTTATTATATCTTGTTTGACAGAGCTCTATGAGCTCTGTCTAAAAAGATATAATAGAATAAATGCTCAGTTTACCTCCGGAACACAAGAAACTGACCAAATCCCTGTTAATTGTATACTTCTGTTAATTGAATAATTTTCACTGGCAAAATGGATATTCAGTTGAGAGGATTCTACTGTATTTCTGTACATAGCACTGACTGTTTTGTCCATTACATTAAGTGAATGTACAGTATGTGGAGGGTGGACTGTCACCAAATCACCCATGGAGTGGAGGTATCACCCAAAGTACTACTCTCAAATTTTGAAGAGAAACACAAGAAGCACAAACAAAGCTTCAACCAATGGACCTCAGGGTTTAAACTGAAACTTTGCCTTAACTAATTAAACTTTGCAACAATTCAGCATTTATTGCTTGGGATAAATCATCACCCCATGTGTGATTTATTGATAATACACTCTCCATGTACTGTATCATAAAACAAAAAGTTTAGTAAATTTTAAACACTAATTATAGGAATAATCATCAAAAATTTAATTTAGGAAGCACTGGGTACAATCTGGTGCTTCATTAATTAAAGTTTTGTTGCTGATGAAGTTTAATACCAGATCAACACATGCGTGAACATCGCTGCCCAAGCGTGGATTTTGACCAGTCCATGACAACTGTACTGTAATATTATGGTTTCCGTGGAAATATTGCCCACCCATGGAAAGTGACCAGTCCTGAGTGACCATGCATGTACATGTCAAGCCAAGTCCAGCCTACCGATTGTACCCATGTTGCCCAATTTAGAGGGGACTTCCTCCCCAGGCATTGGTTACTGGGTCATATTTTACCAGGAAAACAGAGCATGTTCACTGCAGTAAACAAGCACTGCTTCACTTCCCAGGGTTCCAATGGGGAGTATTTTAACATGGGGCTGTTCTTGCTTTCAATTTGAACTGCTTGGCAATATACCAGCACACCGCGATATTGTGTTTGATACTGTCACAACCTCATTCACAGGTATTCAAATTCAACTGCCATGCAGCTTTAGCTTAGGGCACCCAACCCTAAAAAATTATGACGAGCCTTAAAATTTTATAGATAAAATTGTCTCCCTTAAAATTTTAATCATCAATTTCAAGACAATTTTTCATTTCCTTAATAATGGTTGTCAATACTGCCACAAAGTGCTTATACTTAGAAGTCTTATACTGATCACAACAGTGAAACCATGAATACCCACTTTGCCAGTAAAAGTTATTCAGTTACTAGTAACTGATGGCTCAATTAACAGGAATTTGGTCACCTTCCTGTATTCAAGAGATAACCCAAGCATCTACATGTACATGTATTCTATATCTTGTTTGTCGGAGCTCATGGAGCTCTGTCAAACATGAAATTCATGTAATACATGGCTGTACTGAGATCAAATTAGTCTGTAAACAAGGAGAATTTGGAGACTGCAGAGGTAATTTCTCAACATATCATAAGATTTTGTTAACAATTTGCAACAGGCATGTCAAATTTAACTGAGGGTATGGTGAATGGTTTTGTGTTTGGAAATTATATTCAATTAACAGGGTTACTCAATTAAGAGATATCCAATTAAGTGGGTTCCACTGATCTGTCATCTTAGAAGGGTCCTGCAAATATTCGAGATTTGGTTTCAATATCTATATCATATGTCTGCTTCAAGATCGATCCCGCATTAGTCTCAAGATTCAATTTTTTTTAATATCTGATGCTTAGTGCAATTTATTACATTTCCAATGAAAACTGGATAAAATTGATATTAGACAATTTATCCATGTAGACTCAATTCATATTTAATTGAGTAATTGACAATGTTTATTTATTTATTTATTGGTGTTTAATTAAGGTCACATATTTTTGCACAATGGCTAATCATGACCACAACATGAGTATCAACTCAAGACCAGGGGTGAACGTGAATAAGCCATGTTGCCCATTTTAGGGAGAGTTTGCACCTTCCAAGCATTGGTGACTGGGTCCTATTTTACCAGTAAAACAGAGCATGTTTACTGCAGAGAACAGGCACGGCTTCACTTCCCGGGTTTCCCGAAGGGATGACGATGTTTAATTGTAAGGTTAGTAGTATAGACTGTAGAGCGTTCACGGGTCGTGCAGGCTGTAATGGCTCTCCTCAATTTTCATATTAATAACCTTGTATAATTGACATTAGTGTAGAATAGCTCCCCTGAAACAGATTTAGGAGGGTCATAGTGGCTCCCCTGGATTTTTCAAAAGGCCAGGCCTGGTCGTGCATGATGTGCAACTAATTTCTCAAACCTACTTATCAATAAATAATCATCTTCGGTTAGGAACGAGTTCAGAATATCCAGTTTGATGCAACAAATTGTGCATTTCTGTGGTGATAGTAACACGTTAACACTGTGAACTGTACACCCTGTGCGTGAAAACAGACTCAAAATTAAAAGTCAGACAGTGCCATCGCCCATAATCAATGGTATTAACAAAGGGACACATTGCAAAGACCACCGTCAGACATGACCGACTAATAGAGTGTCTGGTCTTTTTGTTTCTTTACCAGTTTGTCCCCAGGTCATTTCATTCCTTTTTGTACTTAGTCACTTTGCACTGAGTCATTTCGTACCCATACAAACAGGCTGGAGTAAGAGAGTGATGTGGTGACCAAGTGGATTGGTGTGCTAGTCTCTCATGCCGGAGGTCACAGGTTTGATCTTCAGTCAGGAGAGTTTCCGAGTTGACTGAACATTCTCTGGCAGCATCAATTGTGGTATTGATGATACAACATACAGCCCTATCATACTATAAATTCAAATACAGATGGAATTCTGCATATAATGAAGAACACAAGCTGCAGTGCACAATTTAATATACATTCCCAAACATACCCACATCCCCCTGCACTGTCTCATATCAGGATATATCACTTTTCCATGTGCTGAAACAAAGGTACATGTACAATATTGATTGCTGCTAAGGAGGTGAAATTCTGCGAGTCTGAGACTCATGTTGTCCAGAAGCAGTCGTCATTGTCATAGATTGCAGTGAATAGTAAAATAACTAAGCCTTCAAAAACTGAAACTTTGGATAATAGTCCTACCCATTTCAGAGATGGTGCTACAGTGAATATTTAATTATTGGTGTTTGAGGTGTTCAGTCTGTCTTGTAGCCTGTCTCGTAAGGGTCATCACATTGTTCCGTAATGTCTACTTGATGCAATATGAAATAACTTATCTATTAAGATTTGATTTAAGATTCGATCTAGACATCAGAGGCAAGATTCGATTCGAGATTTACTTAAAAAAAAAAATTGTGATGTCCAGATCCCAACATCTTAGCATGTAAAAATGGGTTTGCAGGAATGCATATCAAGACATTTTTGCCAAGATATTGTAAGCTCAATTTGTTTGACAGTGATACTAGTAGGTCATGTATATTAATGAAGGCCCAAATATAGTTAAAAAACACTAGGAAGTCATTTTTGTTCTGACTGAATGGTTCTAGTGTTTATGCATGAATATCCAATGTATTTCACACATACATGTATGGAGCTGGTGTGTTGTATTAGCAGGGTATTTGATGACTGGATTCGCATCGCAAAATGCTATACAAAAATGTCCAAATGCTAACCATTTTTCTTTCATATTGGCCTTATATTCACTATTTATCATCACCCTTTGAAACCAAGATGGAAACTGCAAAAAAAAATTTTAAAAACAAAAAATACCCTGATTATGTTTTTCAGGGTCTGAGTATACACTCTGTATAATATATTTGAAAGAGTGCAATTCACTTGTATAATATGAAAAGCTACACATGGTAGCATTTTTGTTTGATATATGTCATAGGTTAACAAATGTGAGTGTTAAACTGTCTTTACAAACATAACAGTATATACACTGCATATTGGAAGAACTTGAAGTATTTGGTAGAACATATATTTGCATCAAACAAATAAAAACTTCAACTCGACCCATTTATAAAATAAAACACAGCATGACACTTTGTTCAGATATCCAAGTCAAATTCAATTTTTTATAGGCAAAAGCAGCACTCCCTCTCTTGAATTACTTGAAACTGTTTAAATTTATTCATCTGATGGATCTGTAGTAGCTGGATACTGGATAGTGAATACCATGAATTACTACTAAACCATAGCCGGATACATTTTCCACTCAGCGATTATTCAAAATTTCTGAAAACGATACACAAGAAGTATTTGCAAACTGTAATTTTGTGGATCATTTGGCCAATAGTTGTTCTCATGAAATATTATTGCATTATCAGTTCTGGTACGAATATGGTAGCAGACTTTCAGGAACCAATGGTGCCTGCTGTCAACTCTATGAGTTGATTTCATATATTTTTTGTGATCTATACATCTCAACTTTCATTTTGATGTATAATGTGTGTGTATTTAATTTGAATTTAAGGAATATCAGAGGTGTGAATTTCAAAATAAACAAAATTTCTTTACTTATATAGCATCTTAAGGGCTGATATGTCAAAATATATGTTGTCAAAGGAAATTGTTTAACATCGAGTAATTTTTAAGATATTTGCTTAATTTATTTCAGTATACATCTTTCTTTGACCCTGCTTTGAAGATTTATAAATTTTTAGTGACACAGTCGCAGACAGCAGGGGTCGAAATAACGCTTGTCTACTTGTCGCCGACAAGTAATTTCTACCAGCGACAACCAAAAAATAAATTCACTTGTCCTGGGCGACAAGTGTATTTTTGCCATGACTTTTATTGTTGTTGAAATCATTCCCAAACATACCAATTCTGATTGCAGAAAAAAATCTGAAACAATTGGCACAGTTAACAATAACTACATTTCACTTCCATTTTGTTTGTGGGGGAAACTTGTTTCTATTTTGAACCAAACACGTAATAGATATTGAGGGAGATTCTGTGCATACTCGTCATCCTCTAGTGTTTTGTGGGGAAAACTTGTTTCCATTTTTAACTAAATTTATATGTCATTGTTATTGATTGAAAATTAATGTGTTCACATCATGCGATGCTGTAGTTCAGCGATCCGAACGTAGTGGTTACCCCTCTACGTTCAGATTCTTCCCATTCAATCCTATAGAAAAAGTTCCCATCAAGTTTTTATGGGAACTCAAAACTCGAAATTAGGAATATATATCAAGCTTTCGCCCTTATTACTGGCTGCAATCGATAGTATACGTATTTCCTTACATTTGGGCAGAGTTTATTAATCCAAACTAGGTTTTATCCTTTAATTGTCGTCATTTGTGTACTCGTGAGGTGGCGACGGAGATTTCAAAATCAGCCATGTTTTTGTTTAAATATAAAACAGTAAAAACAATAACCCGGTAATGGCGCCGAAACGAATAGACCTTTTTATCGATACAGAATCGGAATCTCGATCTCATTCGCGCAGAGGACTCAGGAGGTAATCAAACTCGGTTGCATTCGCACAGAGCAGATTATCAAACCCATTCTACGCAATTGTGATCGAATTTCCTATTCTGCATCGATGAAAATGTCTGTTCGTTTCGTCGCCATTACCGGGTTATTGTTTTTACTGTTTTATATTTAAACAAAAACATGGCCGATTTTGAAATCTCCGTCGCCACCTCACGAGTACACAAATGACGACAATTAAAGGATAAAACCTAGTTTGGATTAATAAACTCTGCCCAAATTAAGGAAATACGTATACTATCGATTGCAGCCGGTAATAAGGGCGAAAGCTTGATATATATTCCTAATTTCGAGTTTTGAGTTCCCATAAAAACTTGATGGGAACTTTTTCTATAGGATTGAATGGGAAGAATCTGAACGTAGAGGGGTAACCACTACGTTCGGATCACTGAACTAGCGATGCTGGGGTAACTACACAACAGTTGAAAGACAACGTGTTCAGCGTCATCTGCAAAGAGTTTAGTCCTGGGTAAATTTGTAACGAAAAACCCCTGAATTGACACGGAAATATCTGTGGAATGCACAAAGGGGATCGAATGTGTTGAAAGTTAATTTGTTCAAGTTGGTTTCAATGGGTGACAAGCAAACAAAAAAATAAACTTGACACAGGTGACAAGTAAATTTTTTGGAACATTTCGACCCCTGACCTGAGACAGCCAAAAAAAGAAAAGAGCAAAATAAATTTGAATTTCTATTATTTCTTTTTCTAGCTCACTGAACACATTCGCGGAGCGATGTCTGGTTGAGAAGATGTGTACAGGAATACACAGTTCCTATAAAAATGCATACATGTATATACTATTACTCTTTGTTTTACGAAAATTTATAATGTGCAAGACATTGCGTACAACGAAAATAGGCAACTTTAATGACTATCCTTTTTTTCATGGAAAAGCAAGAATCGATGCAATTCATTATAAGTTGAAAAACTGCTAAAATGTAATTCAACAGAGTAAACGACATTAAATATTTACGTTTGAATAATTTGGGACTGTTTGTTTCAAGTTACAAATCGATATCAAATTACTTCTCCTACCAAGGGAAATAACAAAGACGTCGACTGAAGATCAGGGATATGAAAATGGATTCTGCCCGAGGTAAATATTTAATCTGGAGGGAAAAGGCACACACGTTTCTCTCAACATATCTCTGAAATCATCGGATATATTCTATTGAATTGATCAAAATAACGTACAATAAAATAATTAATCTGGAGGGAAAAAGGCACACACGTTACTCTCAACATATCTCTGAAATCATCGGATATATACCATTGAATTGATCAAAATAACGTACAATATTATTCTGTTTTGATACACATATTGAAAAAATTGCTAAATAGGCATTTTTGTTCCAATAAGAAAAACAAGAAGTGTCAACATCCAATGACAGCAGAATGCGCGATTCCACGGTTTATTTGAAGGAAAATTCCAGGGAGCATATTCCATTCCAAGAACACTTACCTTAAAGTCATCTTTCGTAAATGTTCATGTGATCCGCTTCCTTACTTCTAATACTTTCCAATGGCCCCTCCTCGTGACGGGTTGTATTAAAAGACGACGTAGATTGTGGTGTTAATTATGATATATAATTAAACGAGCGTAGAAAAAGTAAATGGTGAAATTGGAAAATAAAAGTGTGGGGTGGCATATATATAAGAATGTCAGCTTATTTAGCGGTAATACCAAAAACCGTGGGATACCGAGGGGAAGGAAAATAGGAGTGGGAATGGAGTGAAACGGATATGGGGTAGTGTGCTATGAGTGTATAAATATATTTAAGCAGTATGTGCATGGTTTTGATGCCATATTTGAGAATTATGGGCGCTAAAGTAATAAATGTTCGCTGAAAAATCTTCCCCTCGGTATTTAGTAGGTAGCACCTCAGTAAGCGACAGTGTGAATTGTTAATCACACGGTGCCTTGTTAATTAGTTCTCCTTGTGCCTGTCGGCAATTGTTATGACAGTAAAATTGTTATAGACCAATATCGTGACTCAGGAATAGTATTTTCGGAAGTGGTGATTTTTCGCTCGCCAACGATTAAAAAAAAACTGCCGAAAGACAAGAGACGGCTGACCAACGGGTCCGACGAATTAAAAGGCTACCGACTTACGTTTCCGACAATTCTAAAAATGAAACTTCGACGGACGGACGGACGGACGGACGTTAGACTATGCATAAAATGGCGACAATTGCAAAAAAGCCTGGTCAGGAAAAGAGGATGAAAACCTCGGAAACAAAAAGTGTTAACAACAAAAATACAAGGCTAAATTAAAGCCGTTGACTACCAGCGACATGGCTAAAATAATATACTGTTTATATACTAAATAAAAGCTTTAGGGTGTATCGAACACAGCCAAGCGATACTTATCGCGACACAAAAACCTAATAACGGCATGAAGCCAATAACGGTAAAACACTAAACAAAACAATTAAAATCTTTAGAGTTACCAGAACTGAAAAGTCAGGTTCTGCCGGCCCAAAGCCCGGACAAAAACAGCTGGGAGTTTTATTTTTATCAAATATTACAGTGATCTGTGTTGTGATACCCAATTAGCACTTATCCGCTTGATCCACACACCAAGGTAGTCTATTAATGGATCAGGGAAAACCCACCCAGGCCTATTTTTGGGCGGGTTGTCCCATTTTTGGGGTCGGGTTGTCCCGATTTTTTCCTGATTTTTGAAGAAATTTGTTTGGGGGATAGAAATATATAAAAAAAAGATTTTTACTCACATTTTTATCGAAAATTATCCACAATCCACATTGATCCTCTTAACATAATAATAATAACTCTTTGGCCAGCCGCTGATTTGTCGCGGTCCTCATAAGAGAAGGCCATCATTCCCCGTGCACCCCACCCCCTCTTCCCCTCCTCTCCTCCCAGCATTCAGATATAAACTTCTTAATAGTGTCCCTCACTTCCTCTTTTCCAATTTCTTCAATAAGCATTCCTACCCTCTCCCTCGTGTCCCCCTTCAGCCATCTATCCTTTGTTTCTTCACCCCACTTCTGCATTATTCTTCCAGTAAATTTTATTCTATGAGGTATATACTGTGGGCATTCCAAGAGAAAATGTTCCAGGGTCTCCACTACTCCAGAGTGGCACATTTGGCATCCCTTTTCTCCATCTCTCCCAATTTTTCCCCGAAGCTCCAGTGATCTTGATCTCAGTTTGAACAGCAGTGACCCTCCAAAGGTGCCATCTAGGTACTTCTCAAAAGCTGGCTTTTCTTTATATTGTAACCCCTGCAGTGATCTTTTCACGCTAACCCCTGCTCGCCAGTTTCGATTGCAATCTTCCATGACTCTCTCTTTGACAAACCTTTTGCCTTCTTTCATTCCTACTTCTATGTTTGTGACCTCTATAGAGTAATTGTCCATTAGTTCCCTCACATGTTTTGACCACCCCGTATCTATATTAGAATTCCAAATGGTATCGAGCATCAATTTGCACCACCGGTTGTCAGGCAGGTTTCTCAAGTAGTTAAAGTAACACAGTTTTCCCAAATCTACCCTGTCCTTAATTTTCATCCACCCAAGCTCCCCCCTTACTGCTTCCAAAGCTGCAGCATTACTCGACCCTGTTATCCATCTGCCGGCATCATTCTGAGTACTTTCCAACTTCTTAATAACGGTTTGGTTTAATGGAATCACGTCCGTGCCATACGTTATACTTGGTAAACCCACCCTCTCCCACAGTGTTTTCCCCACAAAGACCTTGTTGAAACTATTTTTCCCTAAAAGTTTTAGTTGGTTCAGAATTCTTTTCCCCTTCAGAATCAGTTTGGCTGAGTAATTTCTGTACACCCCTCTTCCCGTTATATTTATGCTTACCCCTAGATACTCGTACTCTCCCGTTTCTCCTACAGTGATTTGTTTGCTTTCCCCTTCGGGGATTGAGAACTCCCCCACTCTCCATCTCTTCGTCATATCTACCTTGCGTCCAACGGGTATTACCTTGCTTTTATTTTCATTTAGTTCGAGCCGCCAAGTGTTCCCATATCTACCAACAATTTCCAGCAATTTCTCTAGCCCCTGTTCAGTTCTAGACATTAGTACCATGTCGTCCGCAAAGAATAAGCCTGGTACCTTTACGTCTCCAACATTTACCCCCTCCGCACTCTGAATTAGTTCGTCCCCTAAATCTTTAACATACAATGCAAACAAAATCGGTGAAAAGATACACCCCCGCTTGAGGCCTATATCCATAGGGACTCGTTTTGTAGTGATACTCCCTAGACTGAGTTGGCTTTGCACATCTGTATACAGTGCTTTCATGATTCCCACAAAGTCACCCCCCAGTCCGATGCCCTCGAGCTTTCGCCACATACCTTCCCTCCACACTCGGTCGTACGCTTTTTTCACATCTAGAAATGCCAGAAACATCTTTTTCTTTTCAGCCTTTGTTGATTCTATCAGTTGGGTGAGTGTAAATAGGTGATCAGTGACTCTTCGACCTTTCCTGAAACCATTTTGAATTTCTCCTAAAAAACCTTTCTCTTCAATAACTTCCTCAAGTCTACCGTATATGACCTTACAGAATACTTTTCCGATGTTACTACTAACTGATATCCCCCTATAGTTATCTAGAACTTCCTTATCCCCCTTTTTGTGTATGAACGACACCTTACTTTCCCTCCACTCTCTGGGGACCTTTTGCTTTCGCAGAGCCAGGTTGAAAAGGTTTGTCAGGACTTCAATAAGTGCCTCCCCTCCATTTTTGAGGAATTCGTTCGGAATTTCATCATTCCCTCCCGCTTTACCATTTTTTAATTTCGAGACCACGTTCCGCACTTCTTCTGCCGTTATTTCGCTACATACACGATTGGATAGGTTCTCCTCCACCAGTGTATTTCTTTTTGATGGGGACCCACTGTCCCATCGCCTATCGTTTATCTTTTCCCAGTGCTTGACTAACTCTGAGGCGATACGGCCTTTATCTTCTGTACTTTCCCCATCCACTTTGATCCTCTGCACACTACTTTTCCCCCGTTTATTTACCCAGTTCCAAAATACGTTTGAGCTCGAACCCCCCGTTTTCTTTATTGTTCTGGCAAGACTGCAATTGCGCTCCTTCCTATTATTATTCTTTATCTCATTCACCTTTTTCCGTGCCAGTTCATATTCTCCTTTCATTAGTCTCGTGTCATTGTTATCCACCCCTTTAAGCTTCCTACTTCTTCTGTAAGCAGCGCATTTTACCTTCCTTGTATAGGATAACTGAATTAAACCAATAATAGTTCTAAACTGAATTTGTAGCATGTAGAGACCAGTCAGAAGTGGCGTGTTGTTTCAATCGGATAGCCTCTAAGAGGAATGATATTTGTTTGATGCGCAAAAATCAAATGACAAGACATGTTGTTTTAGTGTGATATGGATTCATCACAGCGTTGATCCCTTTTCCTTTGTCTAATAGTAAGACAATAAATGTGTTGTCCTTGCTGTTAACAATCATAAAAGTTCTATATGTAAGTAGTGTAGAGAACTCGTCCTCACCCCATTAAAGAACTTTAGGATTGCTTCTGTGGGGATTGCCTCGAAACTCTGCGTGTGGGGAGTGGGCTCCGAAGAAACCCACCCTCACCCCATCCATAGCAACAATCACACAACAGTCACAATATACAATAGCGAATACCTATCTTTCTCTCTACCTATAACTTTTCTAACTGAACATTCTCAAATGTTCTTGCAACACCCTTATCAAGAAGACGCGTGGGAATAGTAGACGAAGGGTGGGATGCATTGGTACAACCTACCTTTCTGTTAACATACACAGGAAACCACCAAACACTAGGCAAGGACTGAAACAAGCTTGCCTGGCTGGGACGAGTGTACGTTTTATATAAATAAACATTTGAATAAAGATTTAACAGCCCTTTTAAGGGCCTTCGAGTGTATGTCTGTGAGAGAGTGTGTGTGTGGGGGGGGGGGGGGGGGCGGGGGGGGGTTGCTTTTTTTTTTTTTTTTGTTTATTTTTTGGGGGGATTTTTCCCCTCCAATCACCCCGTCATTTGTTCCCCCTGAAGGCAGACAAGATGGCCAAAGCTCAGCATCCTCTCTCCCTCACAGGCTGATGGATGACTCCCAGCTTTCAAAAACACATATTGTTGGATTTTTGTAACCGTTAAGGATAATATGCTGGGCCTGCTCCCAAACCAGCGAGTGTTTGGGTTTCTTTTTTTTCTAAAATAACCACCAAACTGCGGTTTCAGTATGACCATAAATATGCCCACTTCTCTAAGCAAACACGGAGCAGAACTCTTGTAGTTATGCAAAATTCCTAGCCATCTTCCAGTCCGAGGTTATCGGGGATCCCAACCCACTACCCTACTGCCAGTCGCACACTCAAGCATAATAAGATTATTGGCTCTCCCTTCCGACTCTCGTGGATTTATAAGCAAATAAATCTATAAAGCAAATAGAGTTATTCGGGTTGCAAGGGATTTCAATCCCACATTGTCCCTGTGCGCCTTCGGCGCGCAGAAATATTTCATTTCATTCTCACCTTATTCCACGTACACCCTAATGACGAGACAACCATCCAGTTTACTTGCAGACAATGCAGAGACCAGCCCAGTGAGAATGATATGCCTGTTGACTCAGATGAAACCGTGGACATGTCCCAGAACACAAACAGCCAGGCCACTGAAACATCCATAGACACTATTATTATGATCGTATTATAAGTAATAACAGTTGAATAGTTCATTTGTTATTACTTATAATCCAACCATAGTTCAATATCATAGTCAAATATCTGATAACTGCGGCGCGTGAAAAACTTGGGGCGGGTTGTCCCGGGGCGGGTTGTCTCAGTCGGAAAAGGGCGGGTTGTCCACGGGGCGGGTTGTCCCGTTCCCCTATTAATTACCAAGCCACCTACTAAATATAAAGGGACATTTTTTGGCGACGGATCGGTCTATACATCTTGCATTAACTCGAACAAATCAATGGTTACATCACTAAGTGACTTCAAAGGACTAAATTATATGTCTGCGCATTTATTTAAACCTTTTAACCGACCTTTACTAACTTATTTTTCTTCACCTCGGTATCCCTCGATGTTTTGTAGGACCCTTATTCAGACATTGGCTCTTTCTACAACTGTAGAAAAAATCTATAGTCGTTTTCCAGTGCTGTACTAAAAGACGGCCGTCGATTGCGATATTCATTTAATAAGACAAGCTGCAGTCCTTATCACCTTTGAGGTTATGTTCTCGTTTATTCATCATCTTTGCATCCCGGGTGGAACCCTCAGGTTATGTTTGTATTCTCACCTGGCTAATAGCCCATGCCTTAGTATACAAAAACCGTTCAACTTGTAGTTATGTTATGAAACCACCTGACACACTACAGAGTGTTGAATGAGGGTTAAATCGCTTATAAATGCGTTCTCTTCGCCACATAAACATTTCTAGGCTGTTCCTGTTATTACCTATTTCTCAAAATTGTATCACTCAGTTTTGTCACCTCAGTGATGTATCTAGTTCCAAATTTGAGATGGTTCAAGGGCAGAAAGTATGTACAGGTTCCATGGACATGCTTTCTGAGAAACTATTGTACTTCCAAACGCCCAGGGATGCTTTCATGTTGAGTCTGGGGACAAGATACTGGACTCTTTTAAAACTCAGTTTTGTATTTTAATTTAATGCTGCGAGATAGCCTGATCGTTCCGGAGGCGGACTGGCCATATGGTACACCGAAAAAATTCTCGACCGACCTCCTTTTGCGATCCCCCTGGGCCCCCCCAAAATTTATGCAGTCCAAAACCTGTTTGTACGTGAAATTTCGTGAAAAGGACCAAAAGGCGAAATGGATCTGATTGCATAGACTGGCGTTATATCCAAATGTTCTCAATGTGGACGTCCACCTAGAGGACATTTCGATATACCAGCAGTCTAGTCTGCCATTGATCACTCTGAGGGAAGGAAACAGCATTCCTTCAATTTCAAAAATCAAAATTTTCTCCGATTTGACGGAACTATTGTCTTCCCGATTCCCCACCCCCCGCTAGAACCATTTTTGTCAAATGATCGATGAAGATGATACAAAAATTCCAACGAAATGTGCTCTATGTGGACTGCCATTGATCGCTCAGATGCAATGAAGCCACGTTCGTTCAGTTCGCAAAATCAAAACTTGGTGCATTCCGCGGTGACTTTTCTTGACCCAGTCCGCCCCTGGATCATTCTCTTTTACATAATGATTGTGCCGGATTGTTGGTAGAATGTTCACAAATCGTTCGTTTCCCTCAGTCAATGTACTTTATTGTAATAATAACTCTTTGGCCAGCCGCTGATTTGTCGCGGTCCTCATAAGAGAAGGCCATCATTCCCCCTGCACCCCACCCCCTCTTCCCCTCCTCTCCTCCCAGCATTCAGATATAAATTGCTTAATAGTGTCCCTCACTTTCTCTTTTTCAGTTTCTTCAATAAGCATTCCTACCCTCTCCCTCGTGTCCCCCTTCAGCCATCTATCCTTTGTTTCTTCACCCCACTTCTGCATTATTCTTCCAGTAAATTTTATTCTATGAGGTATATACTGTGGGCATTCCAAGAGAAAATGTTCCAGGGTCTCCACTACTCCAGAGTGGCACATTTGGCATCCCTTTTCCCCATCTCTCCCAATTTTTCCCCGAAGCTCCAGTGATCTTGATCTCAGTTTGAACAGCAGTGACCCTCCAAAGGTGCCATCTAGGTACTTCTCAAAAGCTGGCTTTTCTTTATATTGTAACCCCTGCAGTGATCTTTTCACGCCAACCCCTGCTCGCCAGTTTCGATTGCAGTCTTCCATGACTCTCTCTTTGACAAACCTTTTGCCTTCTTTCATTCCTACTTCTATGTTTGTGACCTCTATAGAGTAATTGTCCATTAGTTCCCTCACATGTTTTGACCACCCCGTTTCTGTATTAGAATTCCAAATGGTATCGAGCATCAATTTGCACCACCGGTTGTCAGGCAGGTTTCTCAAGTAGTTAAAGTAACACAGTTTTCCCAAATCTACCCTGTCCTTGATTTTCATCCACCCAAGCTCCCCCCTTACTGCTTCCAAAGCTGCAGCATTACTCGACCCTGTTATCCATCTGCCGGCATCATTCTGAGTACTTTCCAACTTCTTAATAACGGTTTGGTTTAATGGAATCACGTCCTTGCCATACGTTATACTTGGTAAACCCACCCTCCCCCACAGTGTTTTCCCCACAAAGACCTTATTGAAACTATTTTTCCCTAAAAGTTTTAGTTGGTTCAGAATTCTTTTCCCCTTCAGAATCAGTTTGGCTGAGTAATTTCTGTACACCCCTCTTCCCGTTATATTTATGCTTACCCCTAGATACTCATACTCTCCCGTTTCTCCTACAGTGATTTGTTTGCTTTCCCCTTCGGGGATTAAGAACTCCCCCACTCTCCATCTCTTCGTCATATCTACCTTGCGTCCAACGGGTATTACCTTGCTTTTATTTTCATTTAGTTCGAGCCGCCAAGTGTTCCCATATCTACCAACAATTTCCAGCAGTTTCTCTAGCCCTTGTTCAGTTCTAGACATTAACACCATGTCGTCCGCAAAGAATAAGCCTGGTATCTTTATGTCTCCAACATTTACCCCCTCCGCACTCTGAATTAGTTCGTCCCCTAAATCTTTAACATACAATGCAAACAAAATCGGTGAAAAGATACACCCCTGCTTGAGGCCTATATCCATAGGGACTCGTTTTGTAGTGATACTCCCTAGACTGAGTTGGCTTTGCACATCTGTATACAGTGCTTTCATGATTCCCACAAAGTCACCCCCAGTCCGATGCCCTCGAGCTTTCGCCACATACCTTCCCTCCACACTCGGTCGTACGCTTTTTTCACATCTAGAAATGCCAGAAACACCTTTTTCTTTTCAGCCTTTGTTGATTCTATCAGTTGGGTGAGTGTAAATAGGTATTCAGTGACTCTTCGTCCTTTCCTGAAACCATTTTGAATTTCTCCTAAAAAACCTTTCTCTTCAATAACTTCCTCTAGTCTACCGTATATGACCTTACAGAATACTTTTCCGATGTTACTACTAACTGATATTCCCCTATAGTTATCTAGAACTTCCTTATCCCCCTTTTTGTGTATGAACGACACCTTACTTTCCCTCCACTCTCTGGGGACCTCTTGCTTTCGCAGAGCCAGGTTGAAAAGGTTTGTCAGGACTTCAATAAGTGCCTCCCCTCCATTTTTGAGGAATTCGTTCGGAATTTCATCATTCCCTCCCGCTTTACCATTTTTTAATTTCGAGACCACGTTCCGCACTTCTTCTGCCGTTATTTCACTACATACACGATTGGATAGGTTCTCCTCCACCAGTGTATTTCTTTTTGGTGGGGACCCACTGCCCCATAGCCTATCGTTTATCTTTTCCCAGTGCTTGACTAACTCTGAAGCGATACGGCCTTTATCTTCTGTACTTTCCCCATCCACTTTGGTACTCTGCACACTACTTTTCCCCCTTTTATTTATCCAGTTCCAAAATACGTTTGAGCTCGAACCCCCCGTTTTCTTTATTGTTCTGGCAAGACTGCAATTGCGCTCCTTCCTATTATTATTCTTTATCTCATTCACCTTTCTCCGTGCCAGTTCATATTCTCCTTTCATTAGTCTCGTGTCATTGTTATCCACCCCTTTAAGCTTCCTACTTCTTCTGTAAGCAGCGCATTTTACCTTCCTTTCTTTTATAGCCTTTTTCAGTCCCTCGTTAACCCTGTATCCAAGCTCTCTCGTTGGGACCCTCACCCTTCCTATACAATCCTTCCCTGCCTCTGTTAGGCTATTTACTATGCCATATGAAATACTCTGGACATTTGCATCCCTAGGTATACATTCAAGATTTGGTTTTAGTTTTTCCCGAAACTGCTTCCAGTCGGTTCCTTGTTTTAGTCCCCAAACTTCCTTGAAGGTATTTCTGTCTCTATTCGTCTTTTTGCCCATAATCTTAACTGTTATCAGGTTGTGATCACTACCCAAGTCATTTTTTCCCTCGTCATCTATTTCTACATCTATAACCTCCCTCCATACGCTAATGTCAGTGAGTATATAATCAATTATTGTTTTCTTATCGTTCCTCTCCCAGGTCCATTTACCCTTACATTTCGCATCTCTGTTCAGGATCTTTAAACCAAGCTCTTTTGATAGGTCCAACCCATCTTCCTCCCATTCGTGTTAATTTTCCTATCACCTCCCTGTATGCCCTCCTCCTTATCCCCGATGTGCCCATTGAAGTCCCCCATTAGGACAATACTGAACCCTCTGCTTCCAAGCTCTGTGATATTCGATCTAAGAGTTGTATATATTGAATCATTCCACTCGGGCTTACTTCCCTCCACTGCTAAGTATACAACACCAACGGCAACACTCCTGCTTCCTAACTTGATTTTTGCCCAGACTATTTCGTTGGATACTGGAATCTGAGTCCTTGCTTCTGTGAGATCTGTAATCAATGAGGGCTGTAATTCCTCTTTAGCGTAGATGCCAACACCCCCACCCCGATTCTGACCCTCAGTTCGCCCAGCTCCTATCCACACGCAACCCTTCATCTGATCAGCCCGCTCATCCCGTCGTATCCACGTCTCACTTAGACCCATTATATCGAAGTCTCCCTCGTCCATCATTGTTCATATTTCGCTTACTTTCTTGTGCAGACCCTGGATGTTGCAGTACCCAAACTTAATGAATCTTTGTTTTTTTGTCATCAATGACACATTATTATAACCCTGGTATGTCCCTGTATTGTGCATGTTTGTTGTTCTTCCTATGTTCCCAGCATTTGTGCCCCTCTGGGTTATCGGCTGTGGTCCCCTACCCCCCTTTTCTCCAAAAAAGGCCCAGTCACCTGTAAAATTTTTTGGCCCAACAGGTCTGTACCCATCCTACTTAAATGCAATCCGTCTCGCCCATACAACTCTCCTTGTCCCCAGAATGAATCCCAGTGGTCAATGAAATGAATTCCCAAGTCTTTGCAGTGCTCTTCCAGCTCCTCGTTTAGTGCCATAATCCGCGAGTTCCTCTCATTCCCACCACCCATAACGGGGAGCACCCCTGAAACGATGGTCCGAGCATTCCTGCTAAGTAGCTTACTAATTAGGTCCTTGTATGTGACCACCAAACGAACTGATTTCCTCTCCCTGATGTTATTGGACCCCACATGTAATACCACTACCGGATCAGGCCCCGACCCAGCTACAATACCGTCCACTCTATCCCTCAGGTCCTCCACTTTAGCCCCCGGAAAGCACAGAACTGTTCTATTTTTACTGTCCGGACCACAGACAACCTTGTCGATCCCCCGAACTATGCTACTTCCCGCAACCACCAACTTACTTCTGGCCCTCGCCGTATTTATCTCCTCTAGTCTCCTATTGTTTACAGCGTCCTCTTCCTCTCCAACAGCCCCACTCGGAATCAATATCGGTATCTTTGACCTAGAATTACTCCTATCCTTGTCCCTCTGTCTCTTTCCAGGCCCTGAGCTACCTGGACTACTCCCCTGGTCTTCTCCCGTATCCCTCCTCCTTTTTCCTGGCCTAGACCCCAAGCTACTATCTGTTGCAACTACCTCCATCTCCCCCTCTGTCTCTTCCGAATCGAGCACATCAAATCTGTTTCTGGTGCTGCACTCCCCACTGCCTTTGGACTTTACACCCCTATCTACCTGCTTCTCTGGCCCCCCTTTCCTACCACTTTTGATAGTCCACGCCAAACGCTTTACAGCATTGCTCCGGCCTGGGCCCCCCTCATCTGTCCTACGTACTTTTCTAGCAGCCCCCACCTCATCACCTACCTCATTCACATCAAAGGTTCTACCTCCATGTTTCCTCTTGGAACCACCGACAACCTTCCATCCTTCTCGGAAAGCTACTTTCACAGGCGTAACTCCAGACAGCCCCACCCTACCAAGTTTTCCCTTCAGCTCAGCAATCTCCCCCTCAAACTTAACAATTGTGTCAAGTAGGCGGAGGATTTCCTGGCAGTTTGCACATACCTCTCCATATCCCACCGAGCGACAGTCCCCATACATCATAGAACACTGTTTACAAACTTCCAGCCCAATATCGCCATCGGTGGCCCCACCAACCCGGCTCTGACCGACACCCCCAGTGACCTCTGTCTGCACACCAATACTTACCCCGTTGGCACCGTTGACCTGGACCGCGATATTACACGTATTTACCTCCATACTTACCTTCGTCTGAAGAGACTTGCTCGCCATCATCAAGACAAAATTACGCGATCGGACAGGGAAAACTGTAAACACGCGACAAAAGGCAACACGACGAACTGTTCGACAACTTAGCGCTCACAGTTTTATTTAAGACCTCCTAACTTTGTCCCAGTTACTATACTAAACTAACTCCCCACAAATTTGAATAAAATAACCTGAAAATGAAATATATATGATTAGTAAACAATAAAAATACTTAATTTCGATTCGTAACCAAGGAGACTTCTTCTGTATACTTTATTGTAAGATGAATTGTTTGATTGTCGTGATTGGTTAGTGGGTGTTACTACAACGGCCCTAAAATTATAGATCGTCATGAAATTCCTCCTGCCAAATACATTTAGAGCGGGATGGGGCAGGGTAGTTTGTACACTGCGTGAAGAGCTATAATGCCTGTTATAAAAGAACTTCCCTAAAACCACAGTAATCAGTTCTGGAAAGGTAATAATAATAATAACACTTTGGCCAGCCGCTGATTTGTCGCGGTTCTCGGTTGAGAAGGCCTTGGTTACCCCTGTATACCCAACTGCCTCCCTATTCCCACGCTTCTCCTCTCCTCCCAACACTCTGAGACGAACTGCTTGATGATATCCCTTGTCCCATTCTTCCCAATCTCTCCGATTAGCATATTAACCCTCTCCTTTGAGTCTCCCCCTAACCACATGTCCTTCATTCTCCCATCCCACTTCCCCATTATACTCCCAGTGAATCTCATTCTTTTAGACTGATACTTTGGGCATTCTAGAAGAAAGTGTTCCAGGGTCTCCACCATGACAAAGTTACACATCTGGCACTCCCTTTCACCGTCTTTCCCAATTTTTCCCCTCAGCTCCAGGGATCGCGACCTCAGCTTGAACAATAGTGACCCCCAAAGGTGCCATCAAGGTACTCTTCAAAACCTGGCTTCTTTTTTATCACGCAGGCCACCCAAGGACCTCTTTGATTTGATCCCCTCTCGCCAATTACGGTTACAATCCTCCATGACCCTTTCTCTGACGATTTTTTTACCCTGGTTTGCCCCAACGTCCAGGTCCGAGATCTCCAATGAGTAGTTCTCTACTAGCTCCCTCACTTGGACCATCCACCCCGTTCTGATATTTGAGTTGAAAATTCTCAGGAACATTATTTTACACCATCGGCTGTCGGGGAGATTTACCAAATAATTAAGATAACCGAGCTTCAACAGGTCTATCCTGTCCTTGATCCCCATCCACCCAAGCCCACCCCTGATTGCTTCTAGCGCTGCGGCATTACTCGACCCCGTTATCCATCGGCCTGCATCGTTCTGCAGGATTTCCAAGCTCTTTACGGCCGTCTGGTTTAGGGGTACCACTTCCGTACCGTATGTTATACTTGGCAGCCCCACCATTTCCCAAATGGTTTTCCCCACGAAAACCTTATTGAAACTGTTTTTCCCTATAAGTTTCATTTGGTTAAGGATTCGCTTCCCCCTTCAGAATCAATTTATTTGTGTGGTTCCGGTAGATGCCTCTTCCTGTAATGTTTATATTTACCCCCAAACACTCGTAAACACCTGTCTCTCCCACACTGAGAAGTTTGCTGCTCCCTTCCGGACTGCAGAACTCACCCACTCTCCACCTTCGAGTGGGGTCCACTTTGCGGCCCACAGGTATAACTTTGCTCTTGCTTTCATTAAGTTCGAGTATCCATTTGCTCCCCCCATATTTTCCAACAATTCCCAGCATTTTCGTTAGCCCCTCTTCGCTTTCTGACACTAGAACCATATCGTCTGCAAAAAATAGCCCCGGGATCTTGCAGTCCCCAACTGCTACCCCCTCCTCGCTACGCAGGAGTTCATCTCCTAAACCTTTGATGTACAATGCAAACAGGATCGGCGAAAGGGTACATCCCTGTTTTAGGCTTATCTCCATAGGCACACGTTTCGTTGTAATGTTTCCCAGGCTAAGTTCACTCTGTACATCTTTATATAATGCTTTCATAATTCCAATAAACTCGCCTCCTAAGCCCAGAGCCTCCAGCTTGCGCCACATACCTTCCCTCCATACTCTGTCGTATGCCTTTTTGATGTTCAAAAAGGCCATAAACATCTTTTTCTTTTTTGCTTTCGCGGATTCTATCATTTGGGATAGTGTGAAAAGATGGTCAGTAACTCTCCTTCCCTTCCTGAAGCCATTCGGGATTTCTCCCAAAAAACCCTTCTCCTCAATCACCTCCTCTAGTCTCCCATACAGGACTTTACAGAAAACCTTTCCAATGTTGCTACTGACAGAGATCCCTCGATAGTTATCCAAAACGTCTTTTTCCCCCTTTTTGTGAATAAATGTCACTTTACTTTCTCTCCACTCCTTTGGGACCTCTTGATTTTCTATAGCTAGATTGAATAGGGCAGTTAGGCTTTCCACGAGTTCCTCTCCCCCTTTTTTGATAAGCTCGTTAGGAATTTCATCCACTCCTCCCCGGCCGCTTTTCCATCCCTTAATTTTGATATCACCTTTCGCACCTCCTCCGTTTTAATTTCGCTGCACACGAAGCTCGATAGGTTTTCCTCGACCTGATTCGGACACTCTGGTGGGCTCCCCATGCCCCATCGCTTATCGTTTACCTTTTCCCGGTGCTTGACTAGTTCTGATGCGACTTGGTCTTGGTCGTCTGTAACTCTGCCATCTACTTTAATACTCTGTGGGTTATTTCCTTTGTTACGTTTATTCACCCATTTCCAAAATACGTTCGAACTCGACCCCCCCCCCCCCCCCCCCCCCCTTGTCGTTCTTATCGTCCTAATAAGACTGCTATTTCGTACTCTCCGATTATCGTCTTTAATATTATTTACTTTATTTCGTGCTTGGTGATATTCTTCCTTAGCAACTGTGGCCTCATTGCTTTCCGCCCTCTTAAGTTTTCTATTTCTCCTGTATGCAACACATTTAGCTTTTCTTCCCTTTATGGCCCTTTTCAGTTCTTCGTTCACTCTGTACCCAAGTTCCCGTGTTGGCACCCTGACCTTTCCTACACTTTCCTTTCCTGCCTTCACCAGGCTCGCAACTATGACGTCGGCCATCTTCTGGACACTGCGCCTCTTGGGTACGGTTGCAAGCTTTGGTTTCAGTTTTTCATTGAATTTCGCCCAGTCAGCATCTTTTTCGAGTTCCCAAATCTCCTTAGAGCTTCCTTTGCTTTTTACTAGAGTTTTGGCCCTGATCGTCACTGTAATCAAGTTGTGATCACTATCCACCTCCATTTTACCCTCATCATCCACTTCTACCCCTATCACCTCCCTCCATAAATTAATATCTGTGAGGATGTAGTCGATTATTGATTTTCTGTCGTTCCTCTCCCAGGTCCATTTCCCCTTACACCTCGCGTCCCTGTTCAGAATCTTCAGACCGAGCTCGTTTGTGAAGTTCAACAGCTTCCTTCCATTCTTGTTGACTTTATTGTCCCCTCCCTCTATGCCTTCTTCATCATTACCTATGTGGCCATTAAAGTCACCCACCAGAATTATACCGAGCCCTTGTTTTGTAGTTCGGTGATATTGGACCTTAGTGTTGAGTATATCGAATCATTCCATTCGGGTTTGCTTCCCTCCACCGCACAATACACAACCCCAAGGGCAATACTTTTGTTTTTCAGACTAATCCTTACCCATCCAATTTCTTTCGATACCTCAGCCGGGGTGCTGATGTTTTCCAGGTCTGTGATCAGCGATGGTTTTAAATCCTCTTTAATGTACATGCCTACCCCTCCCCCTTTTTTCTGGCCGTCCGTTCGCCCTACACCTATCCATACGTACCCCCTTACTTGGTCTACCCGTTCCTCGTGTCTTACCCACGTTTCGCTTAAGCCCATGCCGTCAAACTCCTCTGCCTCAATCAATGTAGTAATTTCACTTACTTTCCGGTGGAGACCCTGCTATGACCCACTTTCAGGGTGGCAAGGTTCATTGGCTTCTGCCTACTGGTCCCATTATTATCTAGTCCCTGTATGTTTGTATATCCTACTTTGTGTACCTGTGCTTTCCTTGGGAAGCTATTCCTATTGATTTGGTTTTTTGGTCCCTTTTCCTTATCCCCCTTGTCCCGTTTTCTACACCTATGGTTCGTGACACATTTCCTATGATTATTCCCCCCTTCACTGACCCCCTCCCCTCCCTATATCAAAAAAGGCTACACGACCTGCAACATATTTCTTCCTAAAACCTCTGTACCCCTTGGGCTAAGATGGAGACCATCCCTTCCATATAGGTCATTTCTGCCCCAAAACGATCCCCAATTGTCTACAAAGGGTATCCCAAGTTCCTTACAATACTCCCCCAATTCCTCGTTGAGGTGTGAACGAATTACGTAAAGTAACATTTTTATTTTTTTAGTCTGGGTATCCCCCTATGAGGTTTGCGGAGTGTCAGTCACCTGGCTTTTACAAAGACTGTAACATTATGCAACCCTCTTGGCTACCCCCCCCCCCTCCCCCGAGGAAGCTCTATTGTACTAACCACTGGGGTTTGAACAGGTGGAAGCTAAATGAAATTTTAGTTCGCTGCAATTAGACTTTCATGGATGTAGTGGGTGGTTTTTATTTTGCTTAATTACATAGTTTTTTTTTCAACCTTAACACGTTGCTATCTAATTTAATTCAATATATAAATAATTTGAAAATTAAACATTGGGAACAAACTGAAGCGTTGTGTTGTCTGTTGTGTCACTTTATTGGTGTTTTTCATGTTTTTGATGCAGACAGATAAGCTAAAATTACATGGTTTTAGTTAGCTGGAAGCAATTTCGGGAAAATTGTTTCAGCCCGGTTCAGATGGTGGAAGGGGAGACAACTTAGATGTATTCACATGAGTGCCATTTTAAGTTCGTTTGATATCGAGTGTGTTCCGATGACTTCTCTGACACCCATATAGGCCAATGCTTTTTCTCATCAGATTTTTTAAAAACATCCAGAAAAAGGTAAAAGAACTGAAGTAAGCATTTATGAGTTATGATGTACATAACCAATGGGGAATTGTACTTCACCCAATATGATATGTATGAGTTATTGTCAGGAACATAAATCGAGCTTCCACTTTGCCTACTTTTTAGACCAAAAATAATTTTAAAAAATATCAACAAAAATGTTATTTTCCCTTATATTTATATTTATGATTTGAGAATACTTGTGGTGGTCACGCTGTTTAATCCTTTACCTAACCTGAAAAGCAGACTACACTTGCAAAATAAAATCTTGAATAATTAATTTTTTTTCATTTTTTGTCTCAAAAACATAGGTTATGAGCCCTCGTTGGAACGAGCTCGACGAGCTCGTTCCAACGAGGAGTCATAATCTATGTTTTTGAGACAAAAAAAAAGAAAAAATAATGAAAATTAATTGGCGATTTTTGAGAACAGCGCTGGCCGGTTTTAGCCGTTAAGTTAGGTAAAGGGTTAACAACTTGCATAAATTACAATGATGGAATACATGTTATCAAACATATAGTTTGGAAACGATACAATGTTGCTTCACAATCTCTTCAAGAGAACTTCGGAAGTCTCCATTAAAAATCAACGGTGGGTGACATTAAATAAGGAAGAGATAATAAATGCGAAAAAAAAGTCGGAAAAGATTGAAAGCAATGTTTCCTTACTCATCTTCCGATCTTACACTGATATCAACCCATTCGCGGTAAAGAGAATTATTACCAGTGCAATATGTCAACAGTTTGCTCCGAAATTGTTGTTATTATTACATTGTCATGATAGCAGCCCTTTCTACTCTAAAGTGGCATCCGCTCAATGCCTTTTGGTATGTTTTTTCGCACCTTCAGTGGGTGAAAACTGAAAATCTTCATGTCGTCATTATGGAACATATCAATTTAAAATATTTAGATGTCCAACAATATAGCCAACTTTACATCTTGTAAGATCATTCAAAGACGTTGAACTGACTTATAGCGATTGTTAGCCTATTTTTGTGCTTTCTTTTAATTGTTTTTAATTGAAGTTTTATCAATTTTAAAACCTACAAACACCAAAACGACGACATCCGTAATTCCCTATTACTCTTCTACAGTTATGAAACTTAGTAACCTTTTGCATGGTTGCAAGGTCTGGTGTCCGCCATTTTTACATTTTCAATTTTCCACCTTTCTACAAAACAGCGTCCAATTTATATTTTTTCTTTCAACTTCTAATATCAACGTCGGGATCAAGTCTCTCTCTTGCAAATCATCTCTAACAAAAACCATATCTAAAAATTCTACACCGACATGGGGACTATCCAACGGTTATTGCCGAATTCAAGTGTGATGCTATTGAGGTCAATGTCCTAAAAAAATAAATGACATGGGGGATTCTCATGAAATTTTAGTATGTTGTAGAGCTAAAAGAATTAGGAGATAGCTGGGTTTTTTTTTAGTTTTTCAATTTATCTTCTGTTGACGTTTTTCAGTCAATTGAAGTTTTATCACTTTTCAGCTTTTAAAACCTGAAAACGCCAAAACGGCGACACGCATAACTTCCTCATTATTCCATCTATAACGATAAAACTCCCTAACTTTCTGCTTGGCTGAGAGATCTAGTTCATGCAATTTATACATTTCAAATTTCTACCTTTGTCCAAAGCAACGCCTTTTTCTCACTCTTTTAATACTAACAGCTGTATGAAGCCAGTATGAACATTTTGAGAAGCTGCTACCAGAAGTTTGACCACAGTTTACTGTCAATTTACGGTCCTGTTATTTCGGTGTGAGATATGCTTGGAATTCAAGCAGCAGGAAGCGACGGAGAACGCATTATCCAGCACTTTGCACGTTAATAAGCAGCATATTCCTCCTCGTTCTTGGGCGCACTCGGCGATGGACGTGTTTCCTTGAAATTACTTCTGGAAATTAGATTACGATTTCAGTATAACCCAGTATTTGTCGAATATTTGGGTCGTTTGGATCAAACATTGGATTGTTATTCATATTCAAAGATATAGTGTATTCAGAATTGCTATTAAAACGGAAGATTATTTATTTATTTATTGGTTTTTAAGGTCACATTCTTATGCCCAATGGCTAATCGTGACCGTGACAGTTTTACGGGTGGAGGAAGCCGGAGTACCCGGAGAGAACCACCGAGCATCGACGAGCAACTGTTAAAAAATAGACGATAAAAACGAAGATGTCACAGAACAATCATTGCTTAAAATTTGATTTCTTTTTAAATAGTACCTGTAGTCTTGGGCTGTTATGCAAAGAATACAATCTCGGTACATTGGTCATTTCTGAAAGTGGTTTGGAACGCTGAAACTATTTCATTGTCATAATTTGTTAAGATATGACTGAAAGAGATACAGAACACCAAACAATCAACAAAGCTTTTTCGGATTTATTAAACATGCAAGCTCGCCAGCCACTATTCTTCCGATTTCATAGGAAGCATTTTAACCCTTTGATACTTTTGTACGTGTTATTACGTACGAAATCTTTTGTTTAATTTAACCCTTTGATACTTATGTAAGGGTTATTACGAAATCAAACAGCACGTTGATACTTTGTGGTCATTTGTTATGCTATTTTATTTTTGATTTTTTAAAGTTTAACCTCAAATTCCTATTTTCTCCCGAATACTGCTCAGTGATAACCTTTGAGACAAATGTTATCGGAGCTTAAAATACTGACATAATCCTGCTGTCAAGAATTCTTAACTGGTTGAGTGTTAGAAGCCACTATCAGGGCTTTCAAAAAATGAGGATACCAGAGCAAAAGCCAACACTTTCCTTGCTTATATTTCATATTCAGTCAAACACAAATAATATTTTGTTTATATAAATTTGTTTCATTACAAATTATTGGGGTCACTCTCCAATAATTTGTAATAAAACAAGTTTTGAATAACAAATTCAGACCACCAAAAATAATTTAGCCCTCAACCAGATAATCACTAATGTGAAAAATATCTTGTTATTGGTACTTTTCGACGTTTGACATCGCATTTTGAAAAACGTTGAAGAAACTGAATTCCCAGTGATATTTGAACGTCAGAATAATTAGTCTCAAAGGGTTAATGAACGTTTTTTTTTGCAAAAACGTGAAAAAAGAAATAGAGTTCATGTATTACTTAAACCAACACATCCATCTGATTCTAAGGACTCACGACAACCTTTTTAGCTGTCTTTGAAAACTGTGTTTAGTGAGGTCATAGCAGATATAGTGGTCACACGGAAAAGCTCCTGGTAAAGGTATAGTTGTTACCAGCGATGGCATTGTCAACGAGGCGTGTTACGCAGTTCTCAAGCTACTGATAGACGTTGAGTCCATGTAGATGTAACTGACGTAATATTTATATACACTGAGTCAAAAAAGAAAGTATAATAGAAACAAATGTGAAAAAATAGCATAAAGGATGAAATATTATAGTTCTAATGTTTCATGTTTGTGGACAAGGAGTCGAGCAAAGAGTTTAATGACACGTTGTTGTTGTCCACCCAACCGTATACAATTTTGCTACGGATTTTAAAATAGCACGTGCTACCCGAGAATGTCAAACTGAATGGATGACCGATGATTTTCTTTGTGTTATGTTAGTTTTTGTGTTCCGACATTTTAAAAAATGCAAAGGTTAACCGAAAATCAGAGGTTGCGTGCCATTGGTATGCATGAGGCTGGGATACCTCCAGATGAGCTCGCTGCTGAGTTCGGAGTCACTTTGGCCACTATTTACCGTCTCATTGGAAGGTATAGAACCACTGGATCTACTGCCGACCGACCGCACAAACTGTCCGCAACAGACTCGCTGAACACGGCATCCAAAGCAGGCGTCCATACCACGGACCAATCCTTACCCAACGTCGCCGTACCGTTAGGATGGAATGGGTACGTCAGCGTGTTCGCTGGACTCAGCAACGTTGGAGCACAGTTCCTTTTGGTGATGAATCACGATTTTGTCTACGGCGCGCTGATGGTATGACAGAGTGGGTAGAAAAGCTAAATATGCTGCATACAGGAGAAGTAGAAAACTTAAGGGGGCGGAAAGCAACGAGGCCACAGTAGCAAAGGAAGAATACAAACAAGCACGAAATAAAATAAATAAGATTAAAGACGATAATCGGAGAGTGCGAAATAGCAGGCTTGTTAGGACGATAAGAACTACAGGGGGGTCGAGTTCGAACGTATTTTGGAAATGGGTGAATAAACGTAACAAAGGAAGTAACCCACAGAGTATTAAAGTAGATGGCACAGTCACAGACGAGCAAGATCAAGCCGCATCAGAACTAGTCAAGCACTGGGAAAAGGTAAACGATAAGCGATGGGGCATGGGGAGCCCACCTGAGTGTACGAATCAGATCGAGGAAAACCCATCGAACTTCGTGTGCAGCGAAATTAAAACCGAGGAGGTGCGAAAGGTGATCTCAAAATTAAGGGATGGAAAAGCGGGAGAAGTGGACGAAATTCCTAACGAGTTTATCGAAACAGGGGGAGAGGAATTCGTGGAAAGCCTAACTGCCCTATGCAATCTAGCCATAGAAAATCAAGAGGTCCCAAAGGAGTGGAGAGAAAGCAAAGTGACATTTATTCACAAAAAAGGTGAAAAAGACGTTTTGGATAACTATCGAGGGATCTCTGTCAGTAGCAACTTTGGAAAAGTTTTCTGTAAAGTCCTGTATGGGAGACTAGAGGAGGTGATTGAAGAGAAGAGATTTTGGGGAGAAATCCAGAATGGCTTCAGGAAGGGGAGGAGAGTTTCTGACCATCTTTTCACGCTATCCCAAATGCTAGAATCCGCAAAAGCAAAAAAGAAAAAGATGTTTATGGCCTTTTTGGATGTCAAAAAGGCATACGATAGAATATGGAGGGAAGGTATGTGGCGTAAGGTGGAGGCTCTGGGCTTAGGGGGTGAGTTTATTGGAATTATGAAAGCATTATATAAAGACGTGCAGAGTGAACTTAGCCTGGGAAACATTGCAACAAAACGTGTGCCTATGGAGATAGGGCTACAACAGGGGGGTATCCTTTCGCCAATTCTGTTTGCATGACACATCAAAGGTTTAGGAGATGAACTCCTGCATAGCGACGAGGGGGTTGCAGTTGGGGACTTGAAGATCCCAGAGCTATTTTTTGCAGACGATATGGCGCTAGTGTCAGAAAGCGAAGAGGGGCTAACGAAAATGGTGGGAATTGTTGGGAAATATGGGAGCAAATGGAGGCTCGAACTTAATGAAAACAAGAGCAAAGATATACCTGTGGACCGCAAAGTGGGCCACACTCGAAGGAGGAGAGTGGGTGAGTTCTGCATTCCGGAAGGTAGCAGCAAACTTCTCAGTGTGGGAGAGACAGGTGATTACGAGTATTTGGGGGTAAATATAAACATTACAGGAAGAGGCATCTACCGAAACCACACAAATAAATTGATTCTGAAGGGGAAGCGAATCCTTAACCAACTGAAACTTATAGAGAGAAACAGTTTCAATTAGGTTTTCGTGGGGAAAACCATTTGGGAAATGGGGGGGGGGGGGGGTCAGCCAAGTATAACATACGGTACGGAGGTGGTACCCCTAAACCAGACGGTCGCAAAGAGCCTGGAAATCCTGCAGAACGATGCAGGTCGATGGATAAAGGGGTCGAGTAATGCCGCAGCGCTAGAAGCAATCAGGGGTGAGTTTGGGTAGTTGAGGATAAAGGACATGATAGACCTGTTAGAACTCGGTTATCTTAATTATTTGGTAAATCTCCCCGACCGCCGATGGTGTAAGGTGATGTTCCTGAGAATTTTCAACTCAAATATCAAGACGGGATGGATGGTCCAAGTGAGGGAGCTAGTAGAGAACTACTCATTGTAGATGTCGGACCTGGACTTTGAGGCAAACCAGGTTAAAAAAATCACCAAAGAAAGGGTCATGGAGGATTGTAACCGTAATTGGCGAGAGGGGGTCAAATCAAAGAGGTCCTTGGGTGGCCTGCGTGATAAAGAGAAGCCAGGTTTTGATGAATACCATGATGGTACCTTTGGGGATCACTGTTGTTCAAGCTGAGGTCGCGATCCCTGGAGCTGGGGGGAAAAATTGGGGAAAACAGTGAAAAAGAGTGCCAGATGTGTAATTTGGGCATGGTGGAGACCCTGGAACACTTTCTTCTAGAATGCTCAAAGTAGCAGTCTAAAAAAATAAGATTCACTGGGTGTATAATGGGGAAGTGGGATGGGAGAATGAAGGACATGTGTTTAGGGGAGACTCAAAGGAGAGGGTTAATATGCTAATCGGAGAGATTGGGAAGAATGGGGCAAGGGATGTCATCAAACAGTTCGTCTCCTAGTGTTGGGAGGAGAGGAGAAGCGTGGGAATAGGGAGGCAGTGGGGTATACAGGGATAACCAAGGCCTTCTCAACCGAGAACCGCGACAAATCAGCGGCTGGCCAAAGTGTTATTATATTATTGGTGTATCGCGACTAGGAGAACGGTTTTCTGATGCTTGCGTGCAGGAATGCGACCGTTTCGGCGGGGGTAGTGTAATGGTTTTGGTAGGAATTTCCTTGCACCATCGAACGCAGTTGATCTTCATCGAGGTAATCTGAATGGACAGCGATATAAGGACGAAATTCTTAATGCTGTTGTTGTTCCGTTGTTCAACGCTTACGTTCGATTGCAGTTATTCCAGCAAGACAATGCCCGAGGCCACGTGACGCATATCTGTCGTGACTTTCTTGCGTGGCACAGCATCGAACTTCTTCCCTGCCCCCCACTTTCGCCAGATTTGTCGCCAATCCAGCATTTTTGGGATCAAGTGGACCGTCGGGTACGATTTCACGATCTTCAGACGTTAGGCGATTTACGTAATGTTCTAAGGCAGGAGTGGAACGCAATACAACAGGGCGACATCCATAGACTGATCAGGTCCATGCGCCGTCAATGTCTTGCCATCCAAGAGGTAAACGGTGGACATACACGCTATTGACTTCATGTGTGAACTTTTCATTTCACCCCATGTCTGAATTGTGACGTCCTGACGTGATGCTGGCAACAGTAAGAACATGAAATTATGTAAATTATGTAAATTCATACAACTAGACTCGAAATATGAATTTACAATAATTTGTAAGTCGATAATACAAAAAAATTGCCCCTCAAAGTTTATTACTTTCTTTTTTGACTCAGTACATCTGAGCGCGTTTCCTCAGTCTATCTCAAATTCCCGTCTCATGTGGCATAGGGGCGAGAAGCGGGTGGGGGGGGGGGGGGGGCATGTTGCTGAGTTTTCTAATTATCGGTAGTCGTTAACCCTTTACCCAACGCAGACGATATCAAAATTTATTATTTTAAATATCATTTTTTCAAATTTTTCAAAAATTTTCAACAAAACCATATCATGTGACCCCTCGTTGGAACGAGGGGTCACATGATATGGTTTTGTTGAAATTTTTTGAAAAATAATATTTTTTTCAACTGTTGAATTTGCTTATTACGCGGGCGGATGCGGCCGATTCGTTGGGTAAAGGGTTTAATCGGTGTAGCCGGAAACCTACCCAGCTCTTCGTATCCTCCACCTATCTCAAGCCTACGTCTTATGTGGTTGTATTGGAATAATATGGGATGGGAATGTGGTTTTGGGTAACACAGCAACCGTTTTGATATAGACCGTTTAAAAGATGATAAACAGCATAACCTGCTAGGTGCAGTTAATATAAAGCGGATGAGGGAAGATGTATCCTTTGTGTGTTGTGTGTGTTGTAAGAATATTGTATACGGATCCCCTCAAGACAAGCGCCGTTATTTGCAAATTCAATACCAACTGCCCGGCTGTGATGTCGGGTGGTGTAAGGATTGGGGTATTTACTGATCAATGAGGACGAACCTGTTTTTATTTACTTTTGACATGATGTGTAGGTAGAATTTGCAAGTTAAGTGGCCCTTCCGGTGTTATTGCTGGTGATGATAGGGGCTATTGGCGGTAGCTTTTCAAGCTTCTGACTAACATTTGCTCAGGTTTCATCAGTAGGGTTCCCTCCATCAGTGGTGTCGGAGCCTCGGCGGTAAGTTACGAGGATACTTTCTGAGCCATGGGACATTTTGCAGTTTGTGCCCCTTGCAGAGCATGTTGAACCGATGTGTATAGGTGTGGTCAAGACACCCTACTAGAGAATAGTCGCAATTTTCATTCCGTTCTATAATTTTGTTCGTTTCGTCTCGACTCGACTCTCAACCTTTTCCAACCTTTTGTTTTTCTTAGGAATAAATATCAATATCAATACATTAATAAAGTTACATTAGATAAAGGTGTGCCTAGGTGCTCAAAGGGAGCTCACATAAATGACCACGCCCAATTGTCTGCCTCAACTGTATAAGCTGCCATGATCACTGATGACTTTACGAACAAATCCCCTTGGGTAAAATGAAAACAACACTTTTCATATTAACATGTTACATGACTTGCGATGTAAAACACAGTACATTTCTTATCGCAAACCCTCTAGGCATTATGGCTGTAAATGTTTTATGCTCGAGAGAAGCTTGAAAGCACAGGTGTAATCAAAGAGTGAAGACATGGAGCTGCGGCGACACAGTTTGAACGTTTTGAACTCCTCAACACATGGTAACCCACCCCCACCCCACCCCACCCCACCCCCACCCAACACACGCTTACTCGCATGCACGCACCGTCACGCTCTACATCCACCTCATACTGACACACACACACGTACACATCTTCACGTACACCCCCACATGAACATACACAAACTTATAGGTGTCACTTTCTGGCTCCGATACTTTGAATGAAAGTTTTAAAAATGTAATCTTAATCTGCTATTTTCCCCATAGGGACCCTGGGAAGTGACGCAGTGCTTGTTTGCTGTGGTAAACAAGCTCTGTTTTACTGGTAAAATAAAACCCAATCACAAATGCTTGGGCTGAAAGTCCCCTAAATGGACAACATGGGTAAAAACGAGTGACTGTTCTTGATTTTTTCTCCGTATTGCGGACACGACTAGCCATTGTGTAGAAATATGTGACCTTAAACACCAATAAATAAATATCTGATATTTATCTTCTTTTCTATTGTTCTTCTTTACATACTACATGACCTAATATATCAGTTAACGTTTGTTTTTAAATGACAGTTGAGACATCACGGTGATCTCATAGTCTGAAAATAGACCACTCCACTTCTCCACCTCAAAATAATTCCTATTAATGGTTGGATATGCGATAATAAGTTTCAACATAGTCAAAATATCCGTTCATTATTTGTTCAAATACTTTGAGTCAACACTGTTGGACTGTTGACAACAAGAAACTGTTTTGTCGCGCCCACTTTTTTTTATACGAGTTTGGCATCGGTCCCATTTTTGAAATAAAAATCGCCAGGTTTTGGCTTAGCTCCCACTTTTGCAATAAAAATAACCAGGTTTTGTCATAAATTAGGTTACAGTTTTGTAATAACAATCGACAGGTTTTGTCATGAAAATATCATAACTTTTGTCATAGAAATCAACAGGTTTTGTAAGACATTACTTTTTTCCACTCGCATAAAAAAACCCAGTTAGCCCTAAGTTCAACTAACCCCTTTATACCATCGTATTGTTGCCTTTGGTATTACGTAATGATAGGTCATATGATACTGTTGGGTGTGTGTGGTTGTCAGGTATGGTTGTACACTGCAAAAAATATAGGTTCTCTTTAGAACCAAAACTGATTCTAATCTCGTCCCTGAGATGGAACCAGTTCTGTTTAAACAGTATTTTTTTCATCCATGAACATCTTTATTGAAATGAAGTTCTTAATTAAATTTTTCTGGTCTTTAAATTTATCTGGTCTTAATCGTATGTAGCGCGATGGCTCATTGGTTAGAGCACTGTACTTTCGTTTGAAAGGTCAGAGGTTCCATTCACGTCCGAGTCATCTGCGTTGTGTCGTTGGGCAAAAGACAATCAATCCCAAATTCCCAAATGGGAGCACGGTGTCACAGTGTGCTAAAGTGTACTGCAAGTCAATGGTACACATGACTTGAAGTAATGCTAAGCTTGCCTGTACGGGGTTAGTACGCTGGGGAGTCCGAAAGTCACTCGTCGCTTCTCGGTGGTTCTCCCAGATATTCCGACTTCTTCGACCTGTACAACTACCTGTACAACTACCCAACACGATATGGCCCTAGCTATTGAAAGTGTCGATAAATCCCAATAAATAAATACAATGCTCGGGGGATGTGCCTTATGTCTCTTTCATTACAGTATGTATATCTATATGTATAACACCATTCCATCCACGGTACATAAGGGTTGACTGGTCAGCCTTCCCAGTGTTCCAAGAAATACAAATGTGCTTATGGGTACTGGTAAGTCAGTGTGCAGTTGTTATTTACTGTGCCAGGCAAGAGGCACAGAATATCTCAGAATCGGAACTTAATAATCCACACCCACCCTCCCTTCTTCTTTCCAGTTATGAAAAATCTACGCCAAAACAAATCGTGTGCTGAAATGCTTAAAAAACTATAAAAGTTCGTACTGGGTCCAACGTGACTCTTATAAAATGGAATGCAGGTAAACAGCATGTTGTTATGTCATAGACCTCGCGTATGTCCCATACCAGTGTCGTTCTTCCATGAACAAAATGTGTTCAAATCAAGACGCGTGTCGCCTATCTGTTGTATCTCACTGCCAGCAGCAAAATATAGCCGGTGGCTATCAAACACAAGGGTGGCACACGATATCACAGATGTTTGAACAAATCATCAACGTCAAACCTGCAGCTAGTTTTAGAAATCCATACCACACTCGAACTTGCAATGGTATTTTGTCTTGTAAACTGAAAATTAAATAAATCTTGAAAATATTAAGTTCGCCAAGCAATGTTTGAGACACTTCTAAGTTTGAGGTTTAGCTCAAATGTTCATCCTGACCCACCCCCATAGCTCATTACGCAGGTTCCTAAATAAGAGTAGACAACCTTTACGAATATTGTCCATTCAAAAACCTTTTCATTCTTTTGAAACAAACATGATTAGGATAAAGTTATGATAATGTCTGCCCTTGATAAGATGAATGTCTGCTTCCTTTGTCTGACAATTTACCGGTGTGAATGCAAACATATTTCTCCTTGAAAAGTATTTCTGATACCTTGTGAGAGCATGAACGATTATCTCAGGTACAATTCTTCCAGGCGATAAGTTTTTCTTTTTCACTGGTGTGGCGAGAGAAATTCAAACCAGCAAAAGCCGAAGATGGACAAATGAGACTATTCCATTACCTCTCATGTCACTTCAGTCCAGGGCCGTGTAGAGGAAATCCGGGCCCAGGATTAATTCTGTGACTGACCCCTTTCGAAAGCCTCGTGATACTGATGCAGATGCCGAAGTTCTTGAAGTGATAACACCGGGTCTGGTGCATAAGTATAAAGATAACAGTCTATTGTACCTTTACTCAACGTAATGGCCAAAACCGACCAGCGCTTTTCACAAACATTGCCATTCGATTTTCATTATTTTTCCATTTTTTTTTTTTTTGCCTCAAAAACATAGCATATCAGCTCGTTCCAACGAAGGGTCATAAGGTATGTTTTTGACGGAAAAAATTTAAAACATAGATTTTCAATAATTTTGTTGGTAAGTGTCGTCTACTGTTCATTGAGCATCTCCACGAGGCACTCCCTCTTTCTTTACATGAGTGGCAACTAGTATTCCAATACGACGGGCAACTGATCTTGCTGATTCTCGCTCGAGGATCAGGGGCCCCGGTTTGGCACAGGAGTTAGAACTTCGGGGGATCCAGGCCTGACCTAAGAATCCTGGGCCAACCCGGGCCCCTAAAGTCAGAACCCCGGGGTTACTACCTCAGGCCCCCACCCTCTCCCGGCCCTACACTTTACTGATTCATGCCCGATGTCTGTAATTATTGTTAATTTGTATTTCAGCGTTCTTATTGCATGCATCCAAATACACAAAAGAGACATAAAGGATCTCTAATGAGTCACAATTTCATATGTAATTTCTGTACCGAGTTAATTAAAATCAGTCTGAGACGAAGTTTATTGAGGCTCAGTTCGATTTTAGTTAACCCTTTGCCTAACATGAAAAGCAGACGACACTTGCAAACAAAATTCTTGAACAACTCATTTTTTTCATTTTTGTCTCAAAAACATAGGTTATAACCCCTCGTTGGAACGAGCTCGTTCCAATGAGGGATCATAACCTATGTTTTTGAGACAAAAAAAATGAAAATTAATTGCCGATTTTTGAGAACAGCACTGGCCGGTTTTGGTTGTTACGATGGGTAAAGGGTTTAGGAGGTTCAGAAATTTCATTTTGATATTCTTTTTATAACATAGTGTGTAATTTAACCTTTTTAGCTAACGTAACGAGTGAAGCTGGCAAGCGCAGTTCACAAAAATCGTGAGCCAATTTTTTCTTTTAATTTTTGCCTAAAAAATACACCTTATGACCTCTCACTAGAAAGACGTCGTGTAGCTGTTTTCAATGAGGGGTCATAATCTATGTTTTCGTGACAAAAAATGAAAACATTTAGTTACCCAGGAAAAGTTTTCTGCAAATGTCGCCTGCCATTTGTGCTAGATAGACAGTCCATGAAAAAAAGAGAAGAATTCAATTCTACTTCCCAAACCAACTCATTCACTTAGTTACGACGTCGACTTTGATTTCTGACGTCATGCGAGTATTAGACGTGTTGTGAAAGATATTTCCGTAATGAGATATTTGATAGTGATTATATAATAATTAGAGGTTACCACTTGACTAATTCGATGTCGGCCTAGATATCAGCCTGAGGCAATCTCATATCAGCCTGGGACCGAAGGTCGAAGGCTGATGTGAAATTGCCGAAGGCTGATATCCAGGCCAATATCGAACTAGTCAAGTGATGACCTATTTATTAATTAGATAGACGTTGAACTGCTACCCTACACTCCCAAATTGTAAAGGATCTAATTATCTTATTATCAGTTACATAAGTGCAAAATGTCTTTAAAACACTTCTTGTTTTCCTCGAAGTGTTCTCATTTCTCATCTTTTTCACATAATCTGCCGTTTCTCCAGCCACACCATCTACAAACCACCCTTTCAAGTCTCGAATAGAATCTCCCACTTCTCGATCACAGTTTTCTCCATCATGATATTCTCTCATCAATAGGTCATCATCACTTAAATTAAGAAATTCTGCTTCTTTTAAGTTCGTGGCTCATACGTAACGAATCTCGCAACTAACAGTTAAGGTCAATTTCGTTGTAAACAAAAACTCACCCCATAACAACGTCAGGAAAAGCGTCACATTTATGAGCGACCACTCTATCTACGCTCATTCAATTAACACATATCCGCCAAGTTAACAGACTAGTTATCAGCCGAGTTATCAGCCATATCAGCCGAGGTCGATAATAGGCCAAATAAGGCAAAAATGCCATATCTAATTAATAAAGAGTTACCATACGGGTAATCAGTTACCAGACATGGAATAATCATACGCAGAGGAAGCACGATGGAGGTTCGGGCTTGGGTGGGTGGGGGGGGGGGGGGTACGTCCCCACTGTTCTCCACATAAGTGTAACATGATTGAATGCACAGCGAGTTTAAAAATGTGAGAGTATGCAAATACGTCAATATACTGGCATTCCTGTAATATATCGTCTGCACGTGTAAAGAAATTTAATTACATTTTACCAATCAATTGCATATTTTTCTTCCACTTCAGCTATCTTTCAACCCAAAGGTAAACCTTCGTCTTGAAGGTTGGTTGAAGAAAAAAAATGGAGTTTCATTTTTTAAATTTCCAAATTGAATAATTTTTAGAGTGTCAGGTAATGATTTTCGACTGAAATATATTTTGTCATTTATGGGCTAAGAAAAAAGGCCTTCTTTCAATAATTAACCCTTTACCTAACGAATCGCCCGCCTCCGCCCGCGTAATATGCAAATTCAGCAGTTGAAAAAAATATTATTTTTCAAAAAAGGTCAACAAAACCATACCATATGACCCCTCGTTGGAACGAGCTCGTTCCAACGAGGGGTCACATGATATGGTTTTGTTGAAATATTTTGAAAAATTTGAAAAAATGATATTTAAAATAATAAATTTTGATATTGTCTGCGTTGGGTAAAGGGTTAAATAAACGCATTTTCCAATTCTTTTTTGCTCAAGCGATGGATGAGATAACTTAATAAAAATTTCAACCATCAAAATGTCTAGACTCTAGATTTCGAAAACTTAGGTGTTCATATATATTTGCAATTACAATGTTTTGAGGAAAGTAAGTTTTCTCAAAGTAATAATTGATGTCCACGTGTGTATTTTGTTAGGGCATTTCGATTTCAGTGAGCGGCAGATACGCTTTGTATATATGGCCGGCGGGAAACACAAATGACGACACGGCTGAAATCCCCTCTCGTTTTAAATTAGATCAATAATTTTGATAGCAGCGCAATAGTTATGAAATGATTGTCCTGTGAAAGCTACAGCGTTTTTAGACATAGACATACGAAGACTGGGTTTTTGCAGTAGATAGAGCACATTTTAACGCGAAAATGATCAACGCTGTCCGATTAGTTACAGTTTTTCTTGCTTGTTTAATTGGGATTACGGTTGGAAAAATGATGTTCAACGACGTACGATCTGCCGGTATGTATATTATTTGAAGAAAAAACGGGTTTGTTCCTAATTTTGTGAAAATTGTGGAGAGGGGTTCTCTCCTCCATTCTAGCCCCAATCGATAATCCCTTCATCTGGGAATAAGCTCACGAAAAGATAGTAACAGAACATAACGCAATGCGTTTGACTAAATTGCTGCACTATACCGGACAATGAACTTGAGGAACAAATTCGAAAAAAAGGAAACGTGTGGAAAGCAGCTGTGATTACAGCCTTTTCTAACGTAAAAGGGCTGACAACTTTCTTCACTGGGAAGAGGTTTACAGGAAACGTATCTCCTCTTAATTTCCTAAAGCCGTCAGTAAATTTAACACTAAGGCCGTGGGGATTTCATATTATAACTAAAAATTCGAAATGTTAACCCTTTACCCAACGTAACGGCCAAAACCGGCCAGCGCTATTCTCAAAAATCGCCAATTAATTTGCACATTTTTTTCCATTTTTTGTCTCAAAAACATAGGTATTGACCCTTCATTGGAACGAGCTCATTGAGCTCGTTCCAATGAGGCGTCATAACCTATGTTTTTGAGACAAAAAATGAAAAAAATTAGTTATTCAAGAATTTTTTTGGCAAGTGTCGTCTGCTTTTCATGTTAGGTAAAGGGTTAACCAATTTTTTCATCGATGTGCGCATGATTTCATAAACTTCAGGTATCTTCCTGACGAGGAGCAAAAAAATACAGAGGCTAGCGTTTTACAATTTTTCCCCTATCAGTATGGACGTTTGACCATTTTTTTTCTGTTGAAACCCGTTTAAAAATAAGAAAACGGCGCCTTCAACATTTTTTTCGGCTCATTATATCAACAGTGTGTGCATCGTGACGTATAATACAGAAACTGCCTTTTCCATTAATATATAAGACTAGGGAGTGAGAGTTGCTTGTTTTTGTTTTGTTTTGTTTTTGTTTTTGTTTTTTGGGGTTTTTTTTGGGAGGGAGGGGGGAGCATAAAAACTTGTAAAAAAAACTGTAGAAACGCATTCGGTAACCGAAGAGCCAATGGGAACCCTCACTTAGTGTTGGTTGGTGTGATACTGGTAGATATTCTTAATGACGGATTATCTGTGCACTAGTTGCTTCTAACTGGCTAACGATAAAAAGCCAGATTTCCTTTTGTTACTTTTAATAACCTAAAATAACAGGTCCATGAGCTGTCTGTTGTTTTCGTTTCTTAAAAGCAAGAAAGGAAAAAGTAAAGGAAACTCGCTCACCTAATAATTTCAAGGGAGTTAACTTTATCGAAAGTCGATTTTCATGACGAGAAAAGTCAGGGATGACGACTATATCTGGCTATTGCCATTCTTGAAATATTGCCATTCAACTTTTTTAAATATTATTTTGCCTCAAAAACATAGCTTGGAAGTGGCTATGATTTGGTGGACCATCTTGATCAGGTTACTAACAATTACTTTCTCAGTTTCAGAGAAAAAACTCCAGTTACCACGGAAAGTCATGTTATCAGTTTACCATTTCATCGCTATATTCTTCAAAGATTGAAATAATAACGTTTTTTTTTTTTTTGCTACTGGTCGGGCTAAAACGAGTAAATACTTGGGTTCAGTTTACATGCAACAGAAAATAGTTCTGCCACGATTTGTTTTTTATCATTTTAATATTTTTACGGTCGCTCAAACGCTTTACTCAAAGTTACGAAAAAACGGCCACCGGTATTTACAAAAGTCGCCATTCAAATTTTTTTTTCTTTTTACTTTTTTTTTTACTCAAAACATAGCTTATGACCCTACATTGAGCTCCTTCCAATGAGGTGCCACATGCTATGTTTTGAGGTAAGAAAATTATGGCTATTAAATTTTCAAGATTTTTTTCAAGTATTGTCTGCTATTCAGTTTACATGAAGGGTAAAATGCAAGGCCCATATTCGCGGTGTTGGCTACATATACTTGAAGTCAGGCCCATAAATATCAGATATTGTTTTAAATGGGTATAACTTTTTTGTCAAGTGCTCATAAAAATAATCGAGTCGGACATGAAAATATAAATCGGTCGAGAAACCTGAACAACTTCATTTTTTGCAGATTCCAAATTTGGTACATCTCTCTGGCATCAATGCCAAACACCAAAAATTAAAGCCAAACACCAAAAACCATTGCAGATGGTACCTTGTTCTACTCAAGGAACAATTTTTTCTTTTAATCTAGTTCATCTTAACATGTAAAGTATCAGATAGTTAAAATGGGATTTAATCCCGGGAACGGGAATTCCAGGTTGCCGGGTCCCAAAACCAGGGAAATCGATAGCACGGAAACGGGAATCAAGCGTGGCACTCTTTGTGTGATGAACTGAAGTTTTCTGATTTGAAAAACTGCCTCAACGTAATGTAGAATTTCACGCCTGAATTTTTTACAGTTCTGACTCCTGACGAACCTTTTTCACCAAACAACTGAAGCTCTCAGCCAGTTCTAGAACCCCCCCCCCCCCCCACCCCTCCTTCACCAGCTTCAGCATTCAAACTCGCCTTCATTCTCAGAATCACTAGTATCACTATTCACTACCTCCTTCAACATCAACCCCCTCTTCATTGCCGCCACCAGTCTCCTCTGCAAGAAGAGGGTGTTGATGTTGGAGTTAGATGGATAAATATGCCCCCCGCTCGCATGGTCGACAAAATTCGTCATTGGAAGAGATTTATAGGAACGTCAGCTCCCCTTAATTTTCTAAAGTTGTCAGTACACACTAAGGGCATGGGAATTTCATCTACAAACAGAAATTTCGAAATATTAGCGAAGCTGTATCATCGATGTGCGCATCATTTCACAAACTTCAGACACTTTTCTGTAGCTAGTACAAAAATACTGGAGCTGGGTTTTTACATTTTTTTTCTCAATCAGTTTGAAAGTTTGACTATATATTCTCTGTTGAAACCCATTTGTGACAAAAAGAAAACGGCTCTTTCACAATCGTTTGACGTTCTGGAACTTTTCTTTCTGTTTATTACATCAGCAGTGTGCGCATCATAACACATAATACAGACAGTATACTTTCCATTAATTTTACACTCTAGAAGGTAAGATTTCCAATTTTTTTCCTGAGAATAACAACAAATTACTGTAAAACGCACTCGCTGAACAAAGAGCCAAAGTGGACGTCCACGTAGTTGCTTCTAATTAGCTGACCGGGGGCGCAGTGGCGTTGCGATAACCCGTTCTCGTCAGGTCACCGAAGTTAAGCAACGTCGATCCCGGTTATTCCTCGGATGGGTGACCTTTTGAGCGATCAATTCGGACTCCCGCATTGTGTCCTTGGGCAAGGCACTTAACCCCGATTGTCCACATGGGGGCACGATGACGCCGTGTACTAAGGCGTACTGCACGTCGATGGTGCGCATGTCTTCAACCAATCTACCCCTGTCTGTGCTGCAGCGCGAAGTCACGATGTTGGGGAGCTGGCAGCTGCTCGTCGTTGCTCGGTGGTTCTCTCCGGGTACTCCGGCTTCCTCCACCCGTAAAACTTTCACGGCCATGATTAGCCATTGTGCATAAGTATGTGACCTTAAACACCAATAAATAAATAAATTTTGCTGGCCATAAAAAGCGAAGTCTCCTTTTGTAACTTTTAATAAACGAAAACAACAGACAGCTCCGAGAGCTGTCTGTTGTTTTCGTCTATTAAAAGTAACAAAAGGAGACTTCGCTTTATTAAAGTATTCAACGAAATCTGAATGACTTAATGGGATCGTTAGCCCTTTTCCCTCGCCACGATTGAGGGTATTTCCCGTGTAGCAATCCTCACGAAATTTGGCAAACTTATGATCTTTATTTCTAGCTCTCAGCCGAGGCAGTGATTTTTGAAATCATGCCTTTACACAAAAACAGCGCCCAATTTAGCCTTTTTCTTAAACTTTTAAGTTCAACTCCAGTATTTATGTTTCGTTCTCAAAATTTTGGAAATATATTTTCCAACAAAATTTATATCTAAAAATGTGGTACTGACCTGGAAAAGTTTCAACGGTTATGGGCGAATTTCGGGTGATGTTATTTATGTCGCAGTCACCCAAAAATTAAATGTCGGCCGATTTTTATAAAATTTTAGTATAAAAAAATAAGAGATACGTGTTTTTTAGTTTTTCTCTTTATCGCCATTTTTAGGTTTTATCGTCACTTCAAATTTTAGGGTCTTTATGGACATATATAGTCCCCCCAAAAAGCAATCAGTTTTTAGCCGGCAAAATATTCATCTGGGCTGCGTTGGGGTGACGGACCGACGGACGGTGTGACGGATGGACATCAACGTTGCAAAAATTAAAGTTCATCGCATTTCCATGAAATTTTAGTATGTTGTGGAGCTTGAAAAATAGAAAAGATACCTGTTTGAAATGTTTTTTGTAACGCCATTTTCGACTTTTTAGTTTAAAAAAACGTGTTTGGCACCCAAAACACGTGTCACATCTACATCCAATACCATAGCACTTACAGGCACCACATTTCTGAGGTTGGAGTTGCAGTAACTGTTCTCGAGCATTGCGAAGTTTCTTTGTCATTGACGCAAAATGTTTTGAGTTACGACGCAAATAACGTAGAAAGGGGAAAATAACTTTTTCGTTTGTCACGCGTACAGCTATTACCATAGCACTTACGAAGACCAAACTTCGTATGTCGACGAGACGATGACAGTTTTGAAGCTACGCCAAGTGTTTTCTAGAGTGACGCAAAACGCTAGGAGTTACACAGGAGTTACAACGGAAATAACGTCAACATCGAGAAAAATACAACTCTCGGCTTCTATCACGCCCACTGCCATTGCTTCAGCACTTACAGAGACCAAACTTCACATGTTGGCGCGACTCTGACAATTCTGAAGGTGTGACAAGTTTATTTGCGTTCAAAGCAAAATTTGAAATTTTCTGAAATTACAATACAAATAACGTCAACAAGGAAAAACAACAATTTTCAATTTGCGTCAAGCTTGCAGATTCCCATAGCGCTTATGGAGTCAAACTTCGCGTATGGACTCGGCAGTGCCAGTTGTGAAGACTTGCTAAGTTTGTCTGCGATCCACACAAAACTTATGAAGTTACAGCTCAAATGACGTCAAAAAGTATAAAATACCCCGTTCAACCTGTGTCAAGCATACTGCCACCACAGAACAGATCAGCGATGGCCGCCCTATAGCCGTTGGCCCGTGCCTCTCTGAATGACTTCTGAAAATTCGCTTTACGATTTCAAAACTATTTAGTTTTCCACTGATGTCATAAGTGTTTTCTCAACAACTACATGTTTCTTAATTGGACCTTCCTCGCCCGTCCAATAATTTCAGGGGAGATAACTTTATCGAAAGTAACTTTTTTGACAAGATAAGTTACGCGCAATTGTGCAAACTTTTTTCCAGCAAGCTATTCTTGTCAAATCTTGTGATTTTGCATGGGGCTGAGTAATTTATTTATATCAGCAAATCTCTTTTTCTCCCAGTCGTGTTCTGATGTGAAGTGAAAACATGAATTGTTTCAAAATCATTTAGAAGCAAAAAATGATTCGACATGATTAAATTAAAATTCGGGTTTTTATATTGCAGTTGATATCCGCACTGTACAACCGCCGTGAATTGGTCACTTTCCACGGGAGGGCAATATTTCCACGGACGCAATAATATTAGATTCCAAACACTAAATGTAGGAGTTATCATCAAAGATGTACAACCCGGTGTTTCATCAATTAAAGTTGTCGGGATGATGATTTTTATTAGACATCACTGACCACGCGTGGATACGACCAGTCCACGGCGACTGTACTGTATGTTCTTGAGTTGTGGGGCACGATTAAAAATATTCAAGTCACAAAGAACCACCAGAACGTGAAAAGTGGTGGATAGAGCCGATTTTTGGATATATTTTTATAGAGATTCGAAACAACTAATAAATGAAGAGAATACACGTAATAAAATAAGAAATATTAAATTTTTCGAAAACATAAGTGAAGGAGCGTTTTCTAGGCTGATTTTTTTTCCATGAACGATCTTAAAAAATTCTTTATAGGCCTTAGAGTGAAAAACTGGATGATTTCTCGTCCAAAACAATGAGTGCCCGGAAAGCACGGTATTTTTCTCTGGGCACAACAAATATTATATATTTCCGTGTTGATGCAGAGATGTAGTCACGGTAGAAGGGGGGGGGGGGGGGTGCCTGGGAACTCTCCCCCTCACTTTCGAGTCCCCCCCCCCCACTTTTCATGAAGAATTTCAACCTTATATTCATTCTTGCCTGAGCTCCCTAAAACTTGTTCATGTCCTCTCATACTGATATTTCGTGGATCATTTCGCAATGGTTTCTCGTCCACTTTCCCCCTCTCTGAGTACCTAAGTCTTCACAAAAGTACCAGCTTACTCCAATTGGAAAGAAAGGGTTTTTTTCAAGGGGAACTCCCTGGACCTTCAGTTATGGGGTATAAACATTCTTAATCCAGCACGAAGTGAAACAAAGTGGCAACATCATTGGCAGCAGAAAACTATTTTGTCCCCCTACTTCATTTGGCATGGCCACACACCTGTGTTGGTGTGTGAAGTAGCATTATAGTATTGAGCAACAACCCATGTGTGAGGTAGACGGATGTCAATAAAATTTGGCACGACGGATCTTTATGACAAGCCACTCCTGCACATGTTATAAAAAGTTGCCCGCATTTTTTTCAATAGAGTTACGGTCCTTTTCATTTGTGCTTCATCGGTCCAGCACTGCAGTAGAGAAGGGGAAAAATGCCTTCAGCAATAGCTCTTGTTCCAGACAACAATGTCATCACAAGAGGCAAAGAAATAGTTTAGGCATGTTAATAAAATTCAATTGGTCACTTTTACTTTTTAAAATCAAAGGGTGAATTATGTATGAATGCGCGTGTTACCCGCTGAGGTGATGAAAAACCCATCCCTATCATTTATTGGAGAGTTCTCTATAAGAGAGTTTGCAAACAAATGATAAGAAGTCAAGAGTTTTGGGAAAGCCTCCTAAAACTGAACATGTTATAAAATTATAAACACCGAAAAAGGTTTGTATGCAAGAAGTGTAGTCTTGAAATGTATCTTCATATGAACTTATATGTTTCCTCATTCAAACGTCTAAGAATTTCATTGGATTTAAGAGGTTAAGTGCAAGCTGTGTATATACCATACGCAGTCTATTGCAATCTATACACAGCTAAGAGCAAAGTGATTACCCATTTTGTATCTATCTATCAGTATGGCAAACAATAAACTTGCACAAATAAGTATTCTATCGTTTATTATACATCGTTCGATTTGAAGTTAACTAAAACCATATCTACCATATTAGGTCACTAACAAACCGAGTAAAATGTGATATTTTAATTTCAAGAATTTTATTGGTTATTATGTCAGATACAAGTTCTTTTTGTCTGTCAAACATAGAAACTGGGTCTGTCAATGACCATGACAAACTGCTTGTTTGCAGGCTTAATATTCCGGAATATGGTCAATATGTATGTACTGTCTACAGAATGGGCGAAATCCTTTTTTTGCAAGTGTAGAGAGTTGCAACACTAACTTGCTTCTAGAGTTCTGCAGCGTTGTTGGATTAACCCTTTACCTACATGAAAAGCAGACGACACTTGCAAACAAAATTCTCGAATAACTAATTTTTTTTTCATATTTTGTCTCAAAAACATACGTTATGACCCCTCATTGGAACGGGATCGACGTCTACCTCTCAAATATAGCTTATGACTCCTCATTAGAACGAGTTCATTCCAATGAGGGGTCAAAACTTAATTTTTGGAGACAAAAAATTGACAAAAATAATTATATTTTGAATAGTGACCTTTATGAACAGACTTAGCAGATACGGAAGCTATGCACGTGAAGAGTTTTTAAACAGTTATATTCATATGCAGTACACACACGTCAATATGGTACTCGACCATGCGGTGAGTGGACCCCAGTCCAGAATCTAGGTACCCAACAAGCAAATCTGTGACACATGGACTCCGGGTTGTGTACAGGTAGTTGTCCACACGTAAAGTGGTCGGGTATTAAATAATACTGTGTATATTGAAAATTTAATAAATTTTACACTCTCGAATACAGTTTTACAGTTGTAAAACAAAGAAATACAAACTTACATAAAACGAAAACAACATACTTTGGGCTGTTTTAAATTATCGCACTGTTGGAGGTATGCCTGTCAAAAACGGGTCACTGTATTTGTGAAATGGTGAAAATAAAGGAACTCTGATTATATATTATATGAATAATTCCCACATTTTACACATTCACTCTCAAACAAATGGGTAAAAGAAAAACGCATGACATACATTCTTATTGTTCATATATCTAATCTATGTTGGCAACTTGTTCAGTCCACGACGTCTGCGAAAAGAACGAGGGCACGTAACAAAAAATTTACAAACACATATATACACCATTTCACAGGATTTAATAGTTAAATAACCATTTGCCCATAACTTGTTTTATCACATAATCACCATCATATAACTCACTGCGGAAGTATCGTTCACAACTTATCTAATATACGCGTGACGTCAGAAGTCAACGCCAGACGTCATAACATTGTGAGTTGTTTTGAAAGTCAAAATGAACTACTCTTCTCATATGTGTCATTATCTGTTTACAAATACGTCCAGCAGATGCCATTTGCGAAACTATTTATTTACGATTAACTAAAAACTTTCGTTTTTTTGCCTTGAAAACATAGCTATAATCCCTCATTGGAACGAGCATGACGATGAATAAGGGGTCATAAGCTATGTTTTTCAGGCCGAAATTGACCAAATCCTAAAATTAAGTAGGCGAAGTAAATCTCCGCTCATATCGATTTTAGTGAACTCGGGTAGGAAATATATCAAATCACGTATCATTAGAGATCATCTATTAATTAGGGCATATATATATTTATTATACACTTTATAAATATCCACATTTCTATTGGCTGGATCTTATACACGTGACTGGCACTCAAAAGCCCACCGGTTTTCCAGTGAATATCAACTTTCTGAATATAGCTTTTGGAAATCACCTCTCTATTTTATCAACGTAATCTCTATAACATTGTTTATTTTTAGGTTATTATGCAGATGATAACTATTTTATTGTTAAATAAAAGTATTTCTGGTTGATATAATTGAAGTTTTAATTGACAAACGGAAGATTTCTTTTTAGGATGGTGTATATAATAAAACAGTTATGGACTTTTGTGGTGGTAAATATGATGTCATATGAACACCTCGGTCAATATAAGTTTTTTAAGTTCATATCACATAAGGTTAGCCGAGGTCAATATAAGTTTTTCATATAACATCATATTTACCACCACAAAAGTCCATAGTTGTATAATATGTACTCCACCGTGCACAGAAACGTATGAGACATGTTTTTACCCAAGCGAGCCAAGAGTTGCAACTTCTGTCGCCTTTTCAGGACCGGTGTAAAAGGAATGGAAGTCCGTAGGAACGTTAGTCCCTCTGGACTATTATTCCGCGGAATTGTAGTCCTAGGTCTAACATTTCTAGGAATAGTAGTCCGGCGGACTACTATTCCTAGAAATGTTAGACCTAGGACTATAATTCCGCGGAATAATAGTCCAAAGGGACTAATTTCCCACGGACTTCCATTCCTGTCACACCGGCATATAAATTGTTCATCTTCTCATCGACAGACATTTTTTGCACAGAGCACCAGCTTGTTAGGATTAAAACAGTTCTGTTGCAACTGGTTTGAATGTAATTGTTATCAAATTTCACTTCTGCGGAAATAACAGGCATATTTCAACTGCAAGTAAATCCCGTTTCCTCGAAGTGCTATAACGTTTGAATACACACCACATTAGAAATAATCAGCTCATTTTAATATCGTCCCAATAAAATTATTCTCAGAATCAGCAAAATATTTTCCGCAAGGTAGAGTCATTTCGACTGAGGATTTTTTTTTTTTTACAGCGAAAGCAGATGTACGACTTGTTCACCACGGAAGATCACGTAGAGACAACAGTAAGGTGATGCCCCACAATTTAGACTTCCAAATAACCACTAATGATGGAAAGTCCAAGTCTCTACGCTTAAAGCGTAGTGCATCGTCGCTAATGCCGAAGGTACGGGTTACCAGAGGTACAGAAACTGTGGACTATACAGATAAACTTGAAAAGGTAGGTAAATCGTATTAGGATTTTCTCATGACTTCTGTTAGGTCATCATTATTTCTGCGCGAATATCCAAATGGATGCGGTTTTCCATTAAAATTCTTCATTTTGACTGAATGGCCAAATGCTCTAAACATTTCCACATGTTTTATGCATATTATTGTACAAGGTGCACAGTCGAAAGAAGGAATCGCAGAGTCTCCAAAGAGATCAAAGAAGAAGAAAGACGGGGTTATTAGTTTTAAAAAATACTGATTTGAGTAATTACGTGTTTCGATTTCGCTACAGTTTGTGTTTTTTTGTGAGATGCGGAGATTATTCCACTCCATTTCACTTCGTGACATAATTCTTCTGAATCCGACAAGAGAATAACAATTACGGCCATATAGACTTAGGTTTGTCACGACTTGGTGGAAGGAGCCGATAGATTCCTATATCCATAAATATTCTATGATGTTAGTCTATAGGGGGAATATATATACCTGAACAATGTACAATGCGTACACACAGTACAGTACGTGTGTTGTGGGTTATTACTAAAAAATTACGGGTTGAGATTCTGCCCGGAGAATAAGTCTCACGTTCTGTGAAAAAGCAAAGGAAGTACACGAGGAACATATCAGTCATTTGACCTCCGAGGTAACCTTATAAAGTGTTTTAGTGATATTTCATTCTCCACTAACCGCCGACAAATCTGTATGTACCATACATACAGAATACGAACAAAAAAGTAAAATAAATATTAGATTTGATGCCCCCCCCCCCCACACCCCTTCCCCGATCAGACCTCTGTACACATTAGAAAATAACGCCATTGCTTCAGGGTTTATTTTTCACTTTTAGTGTGGCTTTTATGAAAGCTGTGAGCATATCGTATTATAAAGTAGGGATTTTTTGTCCCCAATAAATACACAACAGCTGTGCATTCATCGTTTACAGTTGACGCTAACAATGTGGCAAATTTGCTCAAGTATAGAAAAACAGCTACTTCTAGGAAAAAGGAAGATAAAAGTTTTTGCATTTTACTTAACAAGTCAACACTTACGCTGCCGAAAGCGACTATTGTAACTTATCTTATGATGATTATCTGTATGTTCGAGCGTGCGCAGATCAAACCTACCATCTGATTAATTGTTGAAAAGGGCTCAGAGAGCCCTTTCCAACAATTAATCAGATGACAGAGTTTCAAGTATGTCATAAATTTTGTTAAACGTCCTCGCATACAAGCAAACATGGAGGTCCTCCATATATGGCTAACGTAGGCGTGGCAGTAAAAGAGTTAATCTTTTGCTTCATGTAATGACATATCCGTCTAACGCTATTCACGAAAACAGCCGTTCAAATTTTAGTATTTTTCGAGTTTTGCCCACATAACTTGTAACGCCCGCATTGGAACGGGTTTGCTGAGCTCATTCCAATGAGGATCCATACGATGGAGGCACAAAAAGGTAAATCCTTCGTTATTCTAAAAGAATGTAGTTTCAAATCGTGTAAGGGAAAAGATCAAATGGGCAATCTTTTATCAAACTCGGAACGCGAATGCACAAAAGATATCTCTGGCATACATCGTCCTGCAAATCGACTTTCGATAAAGGTAACTCGCTTGAAATTATTAGATTAGCGAGGAATGTTCAAGTTGGAAGCAAGTAATTGTTGAGAAAACCGCTATGACATCAGGAGGAAATAAAGTGAAGTTTCTTTTTGTTACTTTTAATAAACGAAAGTAACAGACATCTCTAAGAGTTGTCTGTTGTTTTTTGTTTATTATAGGTAATAAAAGGAAACTTGGCCAATAGGTAGCAACATTAAGAATATCTATCAGTATCACACCTACCAACACTTAAGAGTCCACTTTTACCCTTTGTTTGGCTAATGTGTTTTACTCAAGTTTTTATTCCTCCCAGGAAAAGAGTAGCAAATCTCGCCTCCAAGACTTTTATATTAAAGGAAAGTACAGTGTCTGTATTATGTGTCAGGATGTGTTCACTACTGATATAATGAACAGAAAAATTACAGAACATCAAAGATGGTGAAAACCCGTTTTCTTATTTTTAAATGGGTCTAAATAATAATATAGAAACGTTCAAATTGAAAAATTGTAAAAAGCCAGTTTCTGTCTTTTATACTACTTTACAGAAAATAAATCCCTCAAGTTTATGAAATGATGCGCACATCAATCATTAAAGATATAATGTCTGTAGATATTTATTCTCCGTCACTCAAGGCTAGGACACACCCAGCGGACAAATGCTATTGAATAGGAGTTGATGCGAGGTTGGTGGACTCAAAAGTCTCCATCAGATCCATTCTGGACGAGGTACGGAGGCCAAAGAGACGAAGGCTCCCACCGAGTTCCAGATTCAACAGTCTTTGTCCCTTGATGCCCCAAAACAAGCTCTCGTTGTAACATATTATTGCCCCATTCACCCCATTTTGTTCCAATGAATGTTTACAAGATGTACAACAGCAGACGTATTTACAATTACAAATAACCTCTTGCAACTGTATATTTTTTTCAATACTATTGCAGGTCCGCGAAACATTCGCACACTATCAAGATGTGGAAAATGGTGCCGCGATTATGTTAAAGCGATCGGCTGACAACCCGAACGATTTCCACGCGGTAGGTGTATTAAGTTCTTCAGCTGTTTCGTGGAAAGTTATTTCCTGGTGGTGGTTTGATATTACGATATACTGTTGTAACCGTTTGTGCATCCGTATCATACAATTATAAAAGTTTACCGCACATAAGTTCCATCAAACGGATTTATTTAATGTCCACCTTAAACTACAAGCCTAGAAGACTTCCACTCCTCTCTTTTTACTTGGGAAAGAAATACTTCAAGACTTTTTAGATAGGAATGTCCGGATATGTTTCCTGGTTGTTCTAATATGCATGTACACGAGGATGTTGTAACAACCGGACTTACACATTACGCGCAGTCTGATTTGGCTCTTGGCCACCTTGTCGACATCTACCTATACATTTTAGACAAGTAGGAACCTTTATATTTAACGAACAACTCTGGAAGGCCTGGCGCAAGGATCTCAAATTTTCTCGTCATGGTGAGGCGAGGGTTAAAATTTCCCAACAGTGTTCGCGGATCGTTGACTGTCGCTACGAACTTGAAAAAACTATCGCCATATAGTTCTTTAAAACAATGAAAAAAAGAACAAAACATGTCGTAAACGTTCGTTTATTATCATTTTGAAGAGTTACTCGTTTAACTCTTTGACCAATGTAACGGCCGAAAAAGACCAGCGCTATTCACAAAAATCACTATTCCATTTTCATTATTTCGTCTCAAAAACATAGCTTATGACCCCTGATGGAACGAGCTCGTTCCAATGAGGAATCAAAAGCTATATTTTAGAGACAAAAAATAAGAAATTAGTTATTCAAAAATCTTGTTGGCAAGTGTCGTCTGCCTTTCGTTTCGGTAAAGGTTTAAAAAAATAGATAGATAGACAGATAATTTATTGAAGGAATATTACACCTAAAGTGGGGCAGATTGCATAAATAACATACAATATGAATTATAAAATATATACAATGGTTCTTAAAAGATAACAAAGACTATTTGAAGGAAAGGCAAACAATTTAACTCGTGTTTTTGATTATTAATGCGTCTCTCTACCTGAAAAACAGCAGGATCATGTTACAGATGGGATTGATGAGTGTCGGATTGTCATTCTTCACAATGAGTTCAAATTGTTCAAATTGCTGACATTTACTGGCTTTTATAAAATCTGGCGTATCTCTGCTTATAATGTCGAACAACTGGGCTCCAATTTTTTTATGGGCCGGGCGATCCATTTTCAACCCGCTATTCCACAAGATCGCAGGCTCTGCAAGGCTTCTAGCGTTTGTGCAGCTACCGGCGAAGTAGAAAGTGAGATTCACAGTGAATCTCACTTTCTACTTCGCCGGCAGCTGCACAAACACTTGAAGCCTTGCAGAACCTACGATCTTGTGGAATAGGGGGTTGAAAATATCTGCCTCTCTCAATATTCAAATTATGACTGCTTATTCTCAGTCTGGTAAACATAATCCTTGCCTCACACGCTTTAGTATGCTTAAAACATGGTTCAAATATCTGATATCGTTTGAACGTACGATAAGTACGATGTTTATTTTTCCACGCTTTTTGTTGTCGTCATAAATAGATTCATGTAAATACTGTATTCCGTATTCAATTTATCATATAATGTTCTGGATTCAGTATTGTCGACTTTATTACCATGCATATTATAGCGATCCAACATAATGTTGGAATGCGCTATATTCTGATGTGAGTTTATATTCCGTAAGATAATCTTTCTGTTTGGTACCTAGGGTTGGGTACTGAAATTTGGTAACGAATTTGTGTAATTTTACAAGGGATTCTTTCTTGTTCAAAGCGCTTTCATACAAAAAATGGTTGAAACATAAGGGGGTAGTTTTCCAAAATTGTGGTTTTGCCAAATGGCCAACCTTTTTTTCAAATTAGTGGCTTTTGGAGAAAATGTTGGTTTTCGAGCAAGCAACAATTTTTCCGACGGGCAACAAAAAATTCCGCATGACATGTTCATGGGAGGAGGAGCGACTCCCTGTATCCCCATTATTATCTTCGGGTCTGAAATTTGAAGTGAAATATCACTGAATAACTATCCAATGGTCCATTAGCTGCAAGGTTCCCTTTTTTGTCTTAAAGTTTCTACTTGTCTAGCAAGTAAGGGTATAGGATGATGTACCAGGCGGATAGTCGATTTTCAAATCTTCCTGTGTGCATTGAATATAAAAATAAAAGTTCAAAATTTTGTTGATTTTCTACAAAAAGTCCTTACCCCAGCTCTCCTCTAACACAAAATCTTGGATCCGCCCCTGAGACATACGATATTTCATGCGAATAGGGCACACATCGGTTTCATCAAGCTAAAGATTGAATTTCGTTACCCAAAATATACGATACAATGGTGCAACGAGGCTTATATAAGAGTTCTTACTGTTTGTTCTCTGCTTACAGTTTGGAAGCTACCTTGACGGTCCAACCAAATATGCGATAGAATCAACATTTAAAAAGCGTCCAACAGGGGAAGTAATCCACGAGGTCGGAGAACTAAAGGCGCCAAGCAACGATTTGCTACAGAACAGTAAGTACTTCCTCTCTAGCTATTTGTTATCAATATGGGGATATACGATCTGAAATTATCGTCACTTTGTGAATATTTCGCATTTTTTCGAATGAAGTTCAACTGAAAACGTTTAGGGATAGTTCCATCTCTGCGTCAACTGATAGAAACGGAATATTCAGTTTTTACCAGCAAAACCTCAAATTCAGTTCCAGTTAGGTAAATCTGAGCTTCTGTCGGTTGAAACTGGAACCTGTCACAAATACTACTGCAGATTCTTTTGACTGAAAGTGAAATTCTTCTAACTTCCAGACTCAAATCCCTTCAAGTTAGAACCTGTATTCTAGTGAAATTGTAGACCCTACCAGATTCCAGTTTTATCTTCCTCAGATAAACTACAAAGGAGGACAAGCTTGGAAGGGAACCATGTACTGGGTTTCAAACAATATTTTACATTATCGTCTTTCGAATAGACAATGAAACCGTCCGAAACAAATGATTAAAAAATGTAAGCCAAGAAGATGAGGGGCGTCGCGCCGATGATCAGTTCGAGAAATGTACAAACTGTCATGACTGGGGGAACATTCCAACTACATCATCAAGGAATGCCGTTGGTTATTTGTCAATGGGGGATTATAGTTTTAAAAAAAAATCCCAAACACGCAATCCCATTCCATGGAGTTGGATAAAAATCTATTTTTAGGTGTTGTATGTGTTAAGCCCGCATTGTGCATTTTCACAGAAGCACGTATCGGCACGTCTGAATATGTCCATGTGATGCATGTAATATGCACACATCGTGGCACGCCGCACACTAGCACGCATGCACATTCCAGCAAACACGTTCAATTGAATCCCTTCTATCTTCCGAGTATGACGATAAAATCCCCTTTTCATCGCACGTGCCTTTGCGCTATATGTCTTTGACACATTGTGCATTTTTACATAAGCACATATATCAGCACAAACAGGATGTGCTCATGTGCTATATGTTATGTGAACACATTATGCACTAGCACATAAGCACGTCACCGAACGATCAACGGTTTCTAAAATGTAAAGTAACCTAGCATGCACCATGGACTGTATAGACTGACCGCCCAATGAATGGAATGATCTGGCTGAGTCTGTGAAAGAATCGGCCGAGATCGAGACAGGCTCAGACATAAGTAGGAAACATGAAGCAGAGTTGCAAGTCAGTAGTAACGGTACAAGGCTGTAGGGTGGTAGAAGAGACTATAGTATTGGGTGAATAGATTGGAAACTGATCATAGGACAGACGATGAAGATCATGGATAAGTCAGTAGCAATGGTTTGTAAGCTATAAAGGTAATTGAATGGCCTGGAAGCTGCATAGGAGCCATATAGGAGCTAGGAGCCATATAGACGCTATGAGCCATATAGGAGCTCAAATCCATATAGGAGCCAGATTTGAGCTAGGAACCAATACTCGTATGTGCCTATGTGCGGCGTGTGTTGTGCTCGCATTGTGCACTAGCACACAAGCACATATCGGCGCATCTATCATGTGCCTATGTACAGCATGTTATGTGTACAACCTATTACACATTGTGTACTAGGACACAAGCACATCTGCGCATTTGGAAATAGGGAGAACATGGAAGTCATAGCAAAGGAAGATAAGGTCTGGGAATAGAGAGAATAGGGACATGGAAACGCAGAAAACGAGAATTCGGGGAAAATAAAAGCCAAAATAGAGGCCGTTTCGGTGATATTCGATTGTTTTTGGAGCTTTTGGGTAGATAACTGTGGTTTGATTGGACGACTATACTATTATTTCATTGGTCGATGGCCTGCAGTTTTGAACCTCATTAAATTTATTAGGTCTATTATTAAAAATTATGCAGTTATGGAAGTTAGTTAAGGACGTTACTAAAAAATAGATCTGCGCGCATAGGAAGGTGTACAAACATTGAAATTAAAGGAAACTTAATGGAATAAGTGGTTAGTTATTTAACTCATTAAATATAGATCATTAAGCATAGGAACTCAATAAAATATCCTTCCACAATAAAGTGAAAGGAAACTAAAGGGGCTAAATGGTTAGTTAGGGAAATCAGTTAAGGCGTTACTAAATATAGATCAATGCGCGTAGGAAATTATAAAAATATAGTTATTTGTTGCAGTTGAAAGAATAACAGAAAAACGGGGATTCTGGGGAAATTGAAACCAGCAAAGGTACTCCTGTCGAGTCGAACTCTTCAGTTGAATACGCTCTCACTACAGTACAGTCGCCGTGGACTGATCATAATCCACACGTGGGCAGTGATGACCACGCATGAGTTTACCAGGTAATAAATCGTCGTCAGCCAAATTTTAATTAATGAAGCACCGGGTTGTACCCGGTTCTTCATAATTAATTTTTTGCTGATTATTCCTATAATTAGTGTTTGGAATTTGATATTATTGGGTCCGTGGAAATATTGCCCACCCGTGGAAAGTGACCAGTCCACGGCGGTTGTATTGTACATTAGAAGCCCTTTAGGCTCATAGTAACTACGTGCCATCAACGATGGCGGTCTGGATAGGTAAAAAACAAGGATTCCGGAAGTATGGGGACACTGTCGGGTCCATTTGGGTAATTAGATATACTCCCGTTCATTCGAAAACTCTCTCAGAACATATCCCGTCCTATTAGACGCGTGTTGGTCTTATAATAACCACATGTCACCATAGAAACTACGATGACGGTCTCCAATAAACAAAATGGACGACAAAGTCATGTATCACTCTAACAACTCGCGCGGCGCATGCGCAATGACTCCACATGCCAATATGGGGATGACGTCACAACACGACCGCTTACGCGAGCTACCGTAGTAACCGCACATAATTGGCCATGTGACTATGACGTCACATTCTGGGTACCCCCATCTCGGACCGTTTTATACATATCCTACTACTTACCTGATGTTGGTAACAATAGTGACGAGGGCAATTTTCGGATACAACACTGTGGTCTCATGCATGGACCTGATAACGCACAATCCAAAAGAAATTTTAGTATCTCAAGTGGTGGAAGCAGGGCTTGGATTAGTGATCCGAATTTATTTAAGGAAACCCACAGGCAGGGAGTTTGGGAACTGAAGTCTGACCGGAGATAAACGTATGACACAATAAGACCGAGTACATGGGAAAACTTTTAGCAAGCTGGAGTGGTCACTTCAGTTCGGTATAAGTTTTCCCATATTCCCAGATTTATAATGCTCCATTTCCGCTTCTTTAAGTCAGCAGCAAGTCTCCAGTCCCCACATTATACCAGTCCCTCTTCTCCCTGCGTAGGGTTCCCGTGGGATTCAAGCGGAAAATGCCTATTAAATCCAGTACCTATACCCCTCATTGTCATTACTGTTTTCGAATATGGGTTATCAGGAGCAAGCGTGGGACCACAGACTGGGTTATCGGATCCTGATCGGAGATTCGCATTCCAAAAGGCATTAGAGGTCCTAAACAGAGATGTGATCTGCTAAATGTTACAGGTCTGTTAATCACGGATGTCAGTACAATAATCAAGTGTACGACCCTGAAAATGGTCTTATGTTAAATATATTCATAATGGCCACTTAACATCTCCAGAAATTCTTCATTTCACACCAGGAAACATTATTCATTTTCAGCTTCATATGTCGATGATGTCACCCATGTCAGTTATATATATATATCTATTTTCACTTTCAGCATTCGGCAGAGTACAGGATCAACAGCAGAAAAGACAAGCACCCCCTCCACAAGTTCCACTTTTAGGCAACAGTCCGTCTGATCTGGATGCTATGATAGAAGCTGCATATTACATTGGCACAACAGAATATAATTAGTGAGTTTTACATTTAGAATTGAGTGGGGAGGATGGGGGTGGGGGATTAATAAGGAAGATAGGCAAATATTACTGGTGAATATAATTAGTGAGTTTTACATTTAGAATTGAGTGGGGAGGATGGGGGTGGGGGATTAATAAGGAAGATAGGCAAATATTACTGGTGATATGGCCTCAAGTTATTCAACGCGAGTAATTCCCCCCTGTTGAAAAACAGTTTTGTAATCAGTTGAATATTGAAATTAGCAAACTGAATAAACAAATTATTAATTTGAGTGAACGATTTACTAATTTGTTGATTCAAATTATTAATTAAACATCGCCTGATGCTTTCGCCCTCGTTTGTACAACTTTTTGTTATTTTCTTATTTTCGTCATTACTGCACAATAAATTTACTTACCTCTGGCTGGAAGATTAAAAATTTGACAGTTTTTCTTATGATCACAAATCAAAAACAAAGTTTCCTTTTCACATTTGGAATGCTAGTGATTCACCCGTAATCGCCCTTGATTGTGCAAAAAAACTTTATTGTGCTTGGTTCTCTTGGTTTTATGATTTGAAACTTCAAAGTTTTTTTTATGATTACTAAAGGAATGTCAGATTCGATTTATTTTTATTTCCAGTAAAATGTAAGGTTTGATACTCGTTTGTGCAAATAAATTTAATATTTTTGCACACAATATCCCCGATGAGCGAGGCCATTAGATATTATTACTCTGGGAAAGGATCGGGGTATATGTCACGGTGGTCCGGCATCGCAAGCCCCTGTGACATAATGATGTTCTGATGTAGTCGTGATATTGCTCGTTGCTATCGAGACAATACTTGTAAAATAAAAAAAAAAACTTTTTCAACGTCCCACAAAGTAGTTTGCCATCAAAAGTGCATGTTCTTGATTTGTTTTATGTTTTAGGCCTCATAATCTACAGAATAGCATGGGTTGTAGTGTATTTCGTGCCTTGAGTGCAAGAAGGCCTTGCAATGGTAAAGCATTGCAATGCCTTGTTGCACTCATGAGACAAATTTATCAGTTTTATAAACTTAAATGCCTTGTTGCACTCATGAGACAAATTTATCAGTTTTATAAACTTGGGTAAAATATTAGTCATAAACCATTTAATTCTTGTTTTCTCATGTTTGCATTGGTTGTAAAAAGAGAGCACGCGGTAGCCAAAAGGACCTCGCGGAAGGGCCTGAGAAACGTTTTTTAAAAAAACTTTTTTAGGTCTAAATATTATTTATTTATCATTGAGTATAAGTTATTCAACAACACAGGTAGCCCTACTACTGAATCTTTTACCTGACACGTGTCAGTGATTTAGATTTTCTGGTAATGATTTGTCCGTCGTCCGTCCGGTTTCCGCCTGTCGTCAGTCTGTTGTCAATATTTTGTTTGTCCGGGAATAACTTTCCTTTTTAACCACTGGATATTTTTGTTAAGAAACTTTATAACAAAATGTTTTACTATAAGATAGTGAGTCCTGAATTGTGATATGGTATGTGCCATTCCAGGTCAAGGCCAGATGCCCTATGTTAAGGTGACAGTTGAAAAAACTTTCACATTTTACTGCCACTTGTGTTCAGTCCATATAACTTGGTACGATTTACAGATCTTTTCGAACTTGGTAAATTATTGCTCATGACTCAAGGGTGTATCGCGACTTTGACCCAAGGTCTTGTCATCAAGGTCAAGGTCACAGACAGCAAAACTTTAATATTTTTATACAGTCCTTGATTAAACATCCTATACAGATTACTCAATATTGTTTGTAAATAAATGGCCCCCTCCTCATTCGATTCTGATGAACTTTTTAATTCACTCATAAAACCTGTCACACTTTACGACATTGATATTTGGGCCTAACAAAAACCTCCTTTTGAACGACAAAGCCTAACTGCGAGAATTTACAGCATCAGTTCTACAGGTCAATTCTGGCTATTAATAATAAATTCTCCAATATTCTCAGTAAAATATATATCAAAATTATCCCACAAATCGCCATCAACCTTGCAAGTGGCTGCAATAATTGAAACCGAAAAATACTTCAGAACGGACTCGATGTGGACAAAGTATCAAAACATTCATGACCCATTTAATAGGAAAATATTGAAATTAATCCAACTGAGTTGTGTGCAGAAGAATTCCCGAAAATAAAAGAACACCTGAAACATATACATTATGACAACGTTCTTTACGAAATCTTTAATGAAATCAAAATCTGGGGGAAAAAACAAGTTAATCACTAACGGAAGTTCAACCCAGTGGATTTGGGTTGATGTTTAACCAAGCTGATTTTAGAGTGTATGGACTTAATATTAAGGGTTTCCTGTCCTGAATGTCGATGACAAAAATGTATTCTAAATAAAAATGAAACCCCGCATGTGAACACTACCATTTGCAAAATGATCTAGCTACACTCCAGGGGGAGAGGAAGAAAAGTTCAAAGTTTCAGAGAGTTGCTTCAGCCTCCCAATTGCAAATAACGAGTCCCGACAGATATATACATATAGATGATATCTAGTGTTTTTGAGTGGATACCGAAAATTATTTCAAGAGTGACAGAGGCAAATGTTTATTTTTCGCGAGCGGTCGCTCGGTATCCACCCCAAAACACTAGATTTTTTTTTTTATTATACGCTTTTTATAAGAATCTGATCATTCCTATCGATAATTCCACTTGTTTCAACCGTGAATTGATGCATGAAAGTAAACTGCTGATGCGCATTGATACTCGGGAGTGATTTGATTGATACTCGGAACAGGTAGCCTTTTGCGATCTGTTTCAGCTGGCGGTTTTCGTGCATCAATTCCCCCAAGGTGAATTCATGTTGAATTATTGCTGGAAATGATCGGTATCCACTCAAAAACACTAGCCTTTCTTTTCATTATTCCTTTTTAGAACAAATTGATCATTTCCAGTGATAATTTGACTCTTATTCACCTTGAAGTGATGCTTTGAAAGCCGCCATTTTGATTCATACCGTGAAAGTGAAAATTTCCATATCTTTATAGTGGGGGATACGTTTTCTAGCTTTCCGCATTTTTTCGATAATCTATCGTTTAGTGTATAATAAATATATATATACAGTTTTATCTTAATCTTTTGTTACACCTCTCTCGCAGTCTAAATCTTATCCTCTGTTATCTTACCTTATCTATCTTCTTCTGATATTGTATTTTCGTTTTTTTTTTACTTTAGTTTAGAAACAAAAGATTTCGTTCAAAGCTTTTCCAGTGTTATCGACTTCGCAGCTATTACAAATACCACGGGAATAACGGGATTTGCATCATTCAGCACCGTAGCATTCCTCCTGTCCTATGTGGGATATCTGAACAATGAGGTTAGTAACCTTGGTTTACTTCTTGTCACTTCTTTGTGTTGATTTGCCGACAAAGTTGGTTGTGACCCCGTTCAATTTCTGGGTGGTCATGTTGTTGGGCGGAGTTTTTGTTTTTGACGGAGGGTTTTTGTTTATGAGTGTTTGGGGTTTTTTTTGGACGAGGTCTATGTTTGGAGATGCATGTTGTTGCATTTTCTGAGGTTTATGTCATTGCGGATGTTTAGCCCTTTACCCAACATAACAGTCAAAACCGGCCAGCGCTATTTACAAAAATCACCCTTCAATTTGCATTATTTTTCTAATTTTTTTTTGTCTCAAAGACATAGCTTATCATTCCTCATTGGGACGAGCTCGTTCCAATCAGGCGTTCATAAGCTATGTTTTTGAGACAAAAAATGAAAATATTTAGTTATTCGAGAATTTTGTTTGCGAGTGACGACTTCCTTTCGCGTTAGGTAAAGGGTTAATGAGTTGCAACACTAGACAGCGAAGCCCATCTGACTGTATATCTCCTAATAGAATAACCCTGTTAATTGAATATAATTTCCAAACTCAAAACCATTTACCGTACCGCAATTGCATATGGATTATAGAGTAAACTCCTGTGAACTAAATAAATAAAATCCTGTTAACTTGTAATAAACCACTGAATACGCTTTGTTTGTAAACCTATTTGCTCTCACTACATAAAATACAGGCATTAAATCTGTTATATCCTCCATTTATCTCAGTTTATTTCTAGAATATAAGAAAGTGACCAGATCACTGTTAATTGAATACTTTTGTTAACTGAATAATTTTCACTTGCAAATTCGCTAGTCAATTAACAGGGACCCACTGTACAAAATTTACGAACCGAGTTTATTAAATTCCACACGAGACTTAGCCCGATGCGAGTTTTGTGGACGAAGTTCATAATTTTCACGCAGAATATCAATAAATTTGAACCCCCCCCCCCCCCCCCCCCCCCCTTTAACGCGCTGTTGAAAAGACACAGCATTTTAGGAAGAAATCACGTCATTGCGATTGATCGTACAACAGGTATTTTTTTCGGCAGAATTATAGCATGGATCTTTTGTGAGGTAGTTTGTGTAATGAAACTATTTCCACACTGTTGAATCATTAATAACCGTTTGTCCAGCACACCGTCTTATTTGCAGGCAACACTATTCACAAAAATCGTTTTTTAATTTTTGCCTCAAAATATCGTTTATGGACACCCCCCTCCCCCCCCCCCCCTCCATTCGGAACGAGCTCGTCACAATATTTTATGAGGCAAAAATATGAAAAGTGAAAGTTTTTCAAGATTTTATTTTCTCTAACCCATAGGGGTGATGTGTATTTTAATCGTACAATAAGTAAGTACTGAGTCCGTTAATACCTGAATACAGTGTGTATCGGGGGGCCCCCGGATACAAAATTTGTATCTTGCAACTACAGTATACACGTGCGTGATTGGTTACGTTTTGTTACCTTACTATTTATAAAACATTACAAGCGTTCGAAACGCGCTAGCGAGGGACCTTGTATGTTTCTATATACGAAAATGGAAAACAAACACTTCTGATAAGCATAATCATTGAACCACGTTGCTTTTGAGCTTTATAGTGCGAACAGTTATTCAGCTCCACCCAACTCCAATTAGAGTATTTTGGGTAAAGTTTTTTTCCGAAAGGCACGTCGTTTTTCAAGCCGATCAGATTCAGAATAACGGCTTCTTAGTCATGTTAACCAATCAGCATGTATGCCCTTAGTAACAAAAATACCACAGCAGTAATAGAAAACGTAGTAGTATCAGAAGTATAAGAGAGCGTGGTAGCTAAGTGGTTACTGCACTGGACTTCAAACCGAAAGTTTCACCGTTCGATCCCCACTAGGGGTCTAGTTTATATTTATGTTATATGAAACGGAAAGGAGGGATTTCTAAGTGTTAAGCACCTGTCTTCCGATCAGATTTGTTGTAAGAAAATTTGCAAATAGAATATGTTTAAACTAACCAGGGGTAACTGCGTTGTGTCCTTGGACGAGGCACTTACTTCCGATTGCCCACGTGGGGCACGGGGGCGCTGTGCACTACTCTCTAAAATCAGTTGGGGTTACAAATCAACCCAAATCAATTGGGTTCAGTGAATATGAACCCAATTGGGTTCACATTCACTCAACCCAGATGATATGGTTTAAGTTTTAACCCAGCCGATTTTAAAGTGCAAGGCGTACTGCGCGTCGATGGTGCACTTGTCTTCAACCAATGCTAACCCAGCTTGTGCTGAGTTAGTATGTTAGGGTGTCTGACAGTTGCTCGCTGCTGTTCGGTTGTTCTCGTTGGGTACTCTGGCTTCCCCCACCCACAAAACCGTCCGACGCGAGGTGACCTTGGCTGTCATAAGTGTCATTAAACCCCAATAAAATATCAGAAGTAGTAGTTGCAATAGTGGTAGTAGGGCTACTAGTAGCAGTAGTAATAGTTGCTGTTTCTAGTGGCTGTTGTTAGAATAACAACTGAAATACTAGTGGTTATAGTAGTGGTTATAGATGCGGTAGGGCACAAAGTAGTTGTAGCAACAGTCGCTGTAGCAGTAGCAGCAGCAGCAGGATCTTTGTAGCTGGAGATCGATATAACTACCAGCAGTAATATTAAAAACAGAGCCAATATTATTAAGTCTTAACCCGCTGGGTATTTTCAAAGTACTTTTACCAAATTTAGTCATGCCTGCTATGAAGCAGCCATGACTAGATTTGATGAAAAAATCATAACATTTAACTGAACACGTCACTTGATAGAAATTCCATTCAATTCATGGGGAGGAAAATCGGTTAGATGTGCCCAAATCATACATATTTGAGTGGCAAGGGAATTTGTGTTCTGGCCAGGAATATATGTCAGTAGCATGCAAAGATTTAATAGCAACAGAAGCCATAGTCACACTGTTGTTATTGCTTGAATAGTGGTCACAGGAGGAATTCTGACGGGAAAACGTCATGATATCTTCTTGAGAAGAAATTATGACAACAGGTCAAGTTATACCGTGTTTTAGTATGTTGTTATTGTTTGAATAGTGGTCACAGGAGGGATTTCTGGCGGGAAAACGTCATGGTATCTTCTTGAGAAGAAATTATGACAATAGGTCAAGTTATACCGTGTTTTAGTAAATATTGGTAGTGTGAGCTGTTCTGGGCCTTTACGACATTGCTGATTTTGTTATGGGGTGGTTAGTAGAACTAGTATTAGTGGCAGCTGCAACTGCAGAAGCATCATAAATTGTAAAAGTTATGGCAAAACTCGTGGTGTTTATACAGGTGGCGAAACTATCTATCATCGCAGTGGTGACAAAAGAAGGAAGAACAGGAGTAGGAGTAGTAGTTGTAGTAATATCCGGAAGTCGCTTTTATTTATTTCTATAAATTCCCGCCGATAAGTATACGTTTGATTGGTTGATTTTTAAAAACGTTTCTCCAGGTTGACCTCAGATTACAAGATTTTTCAAGAGATGAGTATATACAAGCAAGTGGAAACTATACGCTGGGCATTTCGTATTCGTACCTGCATATATTTGCGGTAAGTAGATGTCTTTGCAATACTTTTTATCTAACAACAAGAATGTATTTTCCCCAATACAAGTAAAAGCGTCTAGACAAAACTGATAGCAACCGCACGTTCAATCATTCGATTCAGAAAGCAGCCCTGAAACATAATGCCCTGACTTTATGGTCTTCATTCCTAAAAAATCAATTCGTAGACGCTGAATGATTATCAAAATACATGAGAACAAGTCCAGAAAGAGAGAAATATTGTAAGATAATTGGTCATTACCTCAAAGTGGGTTTCCGATGTGGTGTTATCCCCGCCAAAAATCTCAGTAATTACGAATAATCCAATAATTCCCGGTGGTTAATTGATAGACCAGTGTAAATATTATCGTCTCTTATTTCGTCGAGTGACCCTGTTATTTTGGACTACCCGTCATTGTTCAAATTTAAGATGAAGAGAAAGAAGGGATTTGTTTTGAAAATGGGCGTTGTGTATCTTCATATATCTATCAAGGGGACAGAACAGAATGAATCAGAAAGGTCACGAATATCACTCTTCCGAGGTTCTCAGCTTATGTCGAACATCTGTGGTTGCAACTTACATGTTCGCTATTCCATGGCTGAAATTCGAAAGTTTATTTTTTAATTAATGTTATGTTTGTGGGTGAGGAATCGCACCAGAGATCTCTAGAATTACGCGTGTTATGCATGCTCATATTATCATACTTCATCATATATCGATTTTCAACCACCCAAGTTATACTACGTTAGCACTGTACGTTACCAAAAAACGTATACTCAATATAATTGATAATGCACTGTGGAAACACGGTAATTTGCTAGCTTCTCAAATATCTGTGGACTGGATCGGTCCAGGCACGAATACCGGATCGGATTGAATCACCTCTCCACTGGTCCGCACCACTAATGTGATGACCATATAATGACCAATGACATCTCAGACGGATCATAAAACATATTTGTCTTCCTTGGCTTTCAGACTACGCCTCCAGCTGCATCAATGAGCGAAATATATTGGGAGGACATCGTCGAGAGTAGCGGAAAACTGACAGCAGCGAATTTTCTTCTGTATGATGACAGTCTAGGATATGATACTGGATATGACTTACACATCGGTATTACAAGGTAAGCGAAGGTGCAAGAACTTGATGAAGCAATGTTTCCTTTTGTTGCATTTTCACGTGCACTCTATTTGCTATTATGCATTTCATCCCTTTTTACATCACTTATGATCTCTAATTGAAACTGGATCTTCGGGCTCCTTCCTGTGATGGGCCATAAGCTATGTCTACTAAGCAGAGATTGAAAACATTTGCGTTATTTCTTAGAACGCATGTATTTCTAGAAGAGATGGATTATTTTCATTTCTTTGTGTAAGACTTTGTTTTTGTCTCGGTGAATCTGTATGTGCTTCGGCTACACTCTAAAATGTTTTGGGTTAAAGGTCAACCCAAATTAACTGGGTTGAGTGAATACGAGCCCAATTGGGTTCATGTTCATGCAACCCAGTAGATTTGGGTTGATTTTTAACCCACCTATGCTATTTAAGCTTGTTTTCTAGTGGTATTACTCGCGGAGTCCTACAGAATACCTCCTGACCGTTTATTCAATGCACGTTTAGTCTTCACAAACGAAGTCATTGCTCCTTTCTAGAAGTTTATTTTTCCTCAACAGCTTTGTTAATTACGGTTACTAATCAATATTTTCGATGTCACTTCCATGCCAAGATATCTAAGCCCTAAGCAGAGAGTATTCAATGCAAACACTGCAGTCCTAAAGCTTTGAGAAACACTACCCTCATTTCACAATCAGTCGCCGATTTAATTGACAGATTATCTTAGAACTCCCAATCTGTTTAACGTCAAAAATCAAAGAATACAATTTCGATCCCAAACAAAAACTGTCACAGATAATTATACTTGAGCGTATAACAGTGCTACGTCTTTGGATTTTGATTCTTCGCAAATCTTGGTTGCAGTTTCAACCTGACTTATGCCAAAAATATTGAAGAAATTCATACATGTTGATGTTCGACTTCAAAATGCATTCGTTTCGAGGTCAGAGGCGATGTAAGTCACATGAAACATAAGCGAGTTCTTTATCTTAAGAACGAATATCAAACTCCAAAACAGGAGATATGGCATAAATACTGACAATAGGTTGCCCTAATAGTTTGTGTCATGGCCTAAATACTGCCAGTGGGTTGCCCCTAATAGTTTGTGTCATCCAATTCTCGGAAAACGCTATTTCTGCTTTAATCCCTTACCTAACACGAAAGGCAGACGACACTTGCAAACAGAATCCTTGAATAACTATTTTTTTTCTTCAAAATCATCGCATATGAGTCCCCATTGGAACGATCTCATCCAACTCGTTCCAATAAGGAGTCACAAGCTATGTTTTTTGAGACAAAAAATGAAAAAACTAATGAAAATTGAATGGTGATTTTCGTGAACAGCGCTGGCCGGTTTGGGAGGTTACGTGGGGTAAAGGGTTCACAAAATTAAACAAAACTGTTCTTTCATCTGTGAAGAGTTTTAATTTCTTTAAAATCCGCTGTGAGGCGGCGAAGATTCGACGAGGAACTATCAAAATGTATGCAATATTGCAAAACTGCAAAATCGCTAATCCACCTCTCATTCACGTCTGGTGATGAGTTGCACTAAAATCCGTTGGGTTATCAATCAACCCAAATTAACCGGGTTGAGTGACTGAGTGAATATGAACCCAATTGGGTTCATATTCACTCAGCCCAGTTGATTTTGGTTGATTTTTAACCCAGTTGATTTTAGAGTATATCATAGTGTCAGTATTATACCACGATTGTTGCGTGTATTCAACGATACCCGATAAAATACAGGCATTGGGAATTGTGCTAGGTACACCGCGCGTGGAATCCGGTCTACGTGCGTGAAATACAGGAGACTCCAACTCGGGTTGTTGATTCCAGCCCCACTACTCCAACGTCGTCGGGTTCTGTCCTAAAATTCACCACCAAGTTAATAATCTGTACGAGCGAAATTGGCGTTATGTGTTATCCGTTGAATGAAATCTAGTGAGCTACTTTGCAATTATAACAACAATCTAGTTACATGCGTTTTTGTTTCTTTAGAGAGAGCTGGTCCGAAAATGAGACGAACCCAGTTTTAGTAGCTCAAGCGAAGCCACAGGATCCTTTGAATCTTGGTAAGTATGAGGGTTACATTTGTTAAAAAACATTGACCTACCTCCGTTTGACATTTATGATTTAAACGTGCAGACCTTTGTTCATTTAGGGATTTTGTCAAAGCTTTCTATGACATTCTACTTAATCTTGGAATCTCAGTTATAAAAAAGAACAGATTGCAAACAAACTTTATGAACAAATTCAACATTTGTCACAAAAACCGAGGAAAACATCACATCATTTAATCCTCATTATTTATATTTCTGACAACACGTGTAAACTGAAATGAGTAGGTTTTGGTTTTGGAAAAGGAACAAAAACCGTCTTCCCAACAACACTGTGTTTAATTCACACTAGTAAGTAACTTTGAGACATGCAGTAATGCTTCCCATTTTTGGTCACAACGGGTTCAGAGAATTTGTTTTAACTCGAATGGCTCAAGATATATTTTCTTATTTTTTTGTTCTGAGCTATTTACTATTTCAAAATATAAACTCGTCTCCTATTGATACACTATAAATGATCTTCAAGGGTCACAACACAACAAACAAAACATAGCACTTCCTTGGAAAAACCCCAACATATTTTTGTGTAAAAATTTCTTCCAGCCTCCAATGGGATGAATATATACATTTATTTAAAAAGCACAACTGGGATTTGGAGACGAAAATGCCGAAATATCCTAAAAATTAAAAAATAGAGCATTCGTTGGCATTAGCGTGCAGGATGCCCTTTGTTTTGTAATACGGTAATTTCATATCCAAAAGATTACAATATTGAACAAAAACTTGGTGCGCCATAGTTTATTCTCTCAGGTATCCAATGGCAAAGTGACTCGTCGATACTGTTTAGACAATTGGACTTTTCTCTCTAGGAAAAGGACTTGAGGCTATCTGTGCAGCAGAATGTATTTGTAATTTGTTCGGCTTCAGTCGATTTCTTTGTTCAAGACTTTATAGTTTAACCTTCTTTAATGATATCCCATCTGCTTGCATATGATTGGTCGAGATGAGTTTTTCAAAATTCGATGAATAATTTTCTCATCGTTTGAATGTTTTTGCTCTGTCTTGCCCATTTGTCAAATTAAATGAATATGGGTGTGTCAAACGATGAAATTAAACAGTAACTGCTGCAGGTGGGCTGTTAGTTAGTATTCGTGTGGGTTGCACTGATTGTTCTATTCAGTATTCGAGATCGCGTTTATTAGCTTAAGATGACATTAATTACTGTCGTCTGCACAAAAAGTTGATATGACTGCAGTTACAAAAATGGCAAACACTTCCGACACCTAAGGGATTAATATCATATAAGTAGCCATTCTCAATTAAATTATAACATTTGAAATGAATTATCTGTCGCTCTATCAGAGTGTGAACGTGGGATGGGCGTGCTACGCACTTCATACAACTTAACACGCCCATCCCACATTCATACTCTGATAACGTTACAGATAATTCATTTCAATTCGTATGTGGGTTTTTTTTTGTCTCAATGTATGTGCGTAGGTTATATTATTTTAACTTCGTTATCTAAGGGGTATTTTTACTCGCGAGGTCATATAGAAAATTGCGATAATTAATATTCCCTGGTCGTTTAAGTACGGCATTTTCAGTTCTTACAAATGCAGTCATTGCTACGTATATGACTTTTTTATCAATAATTTGTTAATTGCAGTTAACCCTTTTCTTAACATGAAAAGCAGACAACACTTGAAAACAAAATTCTTGAATAACTAATTTTTTTTTAATTTTTTGTCTCAAAACATAGAACATAGGTTATGACCCCTCATTGGAACGAGCTCGACGAGCTCGTTCCAAAGCGGGGTCATAACCTATGTTTTTTAGACAAAAAAATGAAAAATATAATGAAAATTAATCGACGATTTTTGTGAATAGCGCTGGCCGGTATAGTCGTTATGTTTGTTAAAGGGTTAACATTTATGTATATGGAGATAATGTCTACAAGCATAAAAATTTCGACGCAGTATTCTCGACTTATGTTTAAGTAAAATGTACATTTGATGGATGTGGCTAACGATGGGATGTAGACGCGTGCTGACCGATCGGGGACATTGGGAAATGGAGACAGGTCACACATGAAAAATGGAAGTAGATTCCCAAAACTGCCCTGGGCGAAAATGGGAGAATCCCATGGCTATAATACAATCATAAGACAAAATAGATGATCGATTTAAGGGACAATAAGGTGAGGATTTGAAAAAAAATAAGTTGACCATTTGCCAAAACCACAATTTTTGTTATGCAAACATGCTCTTATGTTTGATATGTCATTCGTATGAGCGCATCGATTAAATAAATTAACTTGAAGACAAGAATTTATTGGTTTTATCAAAAAGGCGGGAAGCGTTTCTTTCATCACGATCTAGTTACCTGATCACACACAGACAATTTGGGGACAGCGCAACGTGAAATTAATTTTCCATATTCATCGAAATTGGCTCTCTCCAAAGGACAAAAATGACGTTTGTGTATACGTGTTTCTAATTATTGCGTAAGCCTCCTATGCTCTCGTAGCACTTCCACTGCATGGATTGAGTCTGATAACTAAAATACAATGCAAGATGGAGACTGACAAAATTAGCTATATTTCACGGTTGATTGAGGTACATACACAGAACGACACACGCATGTGAATGGATTAATCGATATGGCACGAGTGCCAGCGCGAAAGCATAAAACGAGAGACTGTGCGTGTTGTTCTGTGTTTATTACACGCCTTCATGTCTATAAAAGTAATTATTAGAAGGACACTCAGCAATTCATTTGACAACTTGTCCCCTGAGTTCCAATATGTTTTATGTGCCAGTGGGCACCTATATGGAACACACTAGAACTCAGGGGACGAACTATCAACAAAAAGAACACATTTTATCGCCAACCAAATCTGCGAGGGGAACCCGTGTTACTATTTTAGCTATCGCTAGCGATTCACTTTGCAAACGAGGTGAACGATTTGTAGAAAATACCAGTGAAATTTCGTTTCTATTTAAAAATAGTCCCTCAACGATTTCCATTCGGCACATATGTGCGGAACGGATTTTCATTTTCCGCATGGTTTAGTGCTGCTGAAGATGGGGATTTTATAGAACAGGCGTGAAATAAAAACAATATCACATTTCTTGTCACTTCAGAAGAAGAGAGATTCTATTTGATATTCGATTCAAAATTCTTTGCCAGATTGGATTAGACCAGAAACATGAGATTTACAGACTCTTATCTTCAGTCCTTTCATACCGAATTACTTATATGGTATTTTTCAGCATTTTGTGGAGATGACGGAATTGTATGTGGTACCACGAAGAATTTCTGCGTAGCATCAGATGTACCAGGTGTGCCACTGGTTACAACTTTATCAAAAGCAGTTGCCATCGCGTGAGTAAATATACCACTATAAGTCTATTATCCTAATCTTTTACGATATGCTTCATCGATAACAACGTGTGAAGACCGTCGAGACAAGGGGCACTCTAACCCAATTAACCCAAATGAACTGAGTTCAGTGAATATGAACCCAATTTGGTTCATATTCATTCAACCCAGTTGATTTGCGTTGATTTTTAACCCAACCGATTTTTAGAGTGGGGAGAATACGATTTTGGTCTGTGACTTCATATGGCGATTGGTAATGATGCCATTTTCAAATTCATATTGCATATGAAGGATAAAACAGACTAAAAGGGTTTATGTATGACTGCAGTACATAAAGCATATGCTCTATGTTCCATACCTCCACTGAATACAAATTACCCGACCACAGTTGTAAACACACGTTCGGTTTGTGAGAACTGTATAATGAATTTGCGGCTCTTTAAATAATGTGGGATGGAGCTTCCAAACTTATTTCAGATTCTATGAGGAGTAAATATGTATTTTATATATCATATGTATACATATATCAGGCGTGTGCTCTTTCCAAAGCCGATCTTTAAATTTTTCTAGAACTTAGATGAATCAAGGCGTCATGTAAGTTAATAAATTTGATATTTGTTTTACTTTTTCTCAGAATGGGAGCAACGTTCAACCCCGCCAAGACCTGCAAAGAGACAGATTATGTTCTTAATGAACTGAATGAAACAAGCTCTGTGGGTTTTTTGACGTTCTCCACGTGTGATCTTCAAGAAATGTTTCCTATCGTCTTTGAAGCGTTTGCGTAAGTATCAATAATTTTTAAGTAACATTTTATACACCATATTATTATATGACTACCCCGAATATCTCCCACTACCGCAGTTCATCAATTCTTCACCAGAAAACGAGAACCCCATCTTTTACAAATCCGCATGTCTCAAACTAGCCTCTCGTGATGTTACTGAAGTACGGACAATTGCGAAGCAACCATTCTACAGACGCAAAAAACTGCATGGGCGCCCAACCCTCCGGAGAAACATCAATACTTTCTTTTTTGTGTTTTGTTTTGTGTACTTTTCAGTTGTCTTATTGAATTTTTAAAGATCCACTGTCATATCATAAACAATTTATCGCAACAGTCAGTTAATCAAGGTTGTCATATGCAGTGTCGCTGACGAGATCAGATCAACCAGATCAAATACGAAGCCCACTGTGTCTTCTTTCATCCAAGTATTTTGATCTCGTCAACTCTGCAAAATCCGATGACCCAGATCAACTGACTGTTGTAATAATCTTTTTTACAGGGCCGTATCTGATTATTTTATCTAACAATCAACTTGACTTGCACCCAAAACACTCGAAAAAACGTTTGTATCAGCCCCCGTTCCGATTCCGTATGAGAGATTCGATTGACGGTAAACATTCACATATACGCATTGTTATAATGCATTAAAATATAGTTTCTGAAATTCAAACTTTTGACCAATTTCAACCCAATTTCAATTTTAAAAAATGGGGGAAACGGGCTTTATGTAACGAGATTGTTAGATAAATGACGGGCTCGTTGCGATCCGATTGTAAACACGACCGTGAATCTGATGCAAATTACAGAACATGGGCATGGTCATGATAATATATATATATATATCCGAGCCGTGTATGATTTCATCTTCCGTTATTTGACTAGCTGCCCAGTCGTTAACAACTTACATAACACGGTTAGAGGACAGTAGTGACTAAATAACCATATTCTTTCATTTTGCCCCAGAAACATTGATTATGACCCTTGATTGAAAAGAGTCGACGTGCCCCTTCCAAAGATGGTTCAAAATCGAAATTTCGAAGGCAAAAATTGAAAAAAATAATAAATTTGAATTAATGTGCGTTTTTATGAATTTCGCTGGGCGGATATGACCTTTAAGTTATGGTAAAGGGTTAGCAATTTCTTGTTCAGAACTGATGATAACAGGAATGTGAAGCTGAATATGTATATTAAGGACGACATTGTATATGTATATGTATTATAACATCCCTGAATCATTTCGTCATGAAAATCGACTTTCGATAAAGTTATCTCCCTTGAAATTATTATACAGGCGGGGAAGGTCCCAATAAGAAGCAAGTAATTGTTAAGAAAACATCTGTGACATCAGTAGAAAAAAAACTCAAGTTTCCTAATGTTACTTTTAATAAACGATAAACGACTTTTAATAAACGTTTATGAAAAGCTGCAGAAGGAAACTTGGATTTTAAAGCAAACTAATTACACTCTAAAATCAGTTGGGTTGAAAATTAGTCCCAATCAGCTAGATTGACTGAATATGAACCCAACTGGGTTCATATTCACTCAACCCAGTTGATTTTGGTTGATATTTAACCCAACTGATTTTAGAGTGTAGAAGCAACTACTTCACAGATAATCCGTCATTTAGAATATCTATTAGTAGCCCAGCTCTAGACACTAAATAAGCCTCCACTTTGGCTTTTTGGTTCGCGATTGTGTTTTTTACGGTAATTTGCAAGTTTTTATTCGTCCCGGGGAAAAAATTGCAATTCTCACCTCCTATAGACTTTTATATTAATGGAAGGGCAACGTCTGTATTATATGTCATGGTTCACACACTATTGCTATAAAGAACATAAAAAGCTACAGAACATCAAAAGATGGTGAAAACGCCGTTTTCTCATTTTTAACTGATTTTCAGCAGAGAATAATCTTGAAACGTTCAAACAGATTGGGAAATAAATTGTAAAAATCCAGCTTATGTACTTTTATTCTACTCTACAGGAAAATGCCTGGAGTTTGTTAAGTGATGAGCACGTAGATGATACAAATTCGCTAACATTTCGAAATTTCAGTTTTTTATATGAAATTCCCATAGCCTTAGTGATTACATTTGCTGACAGATTTAGGTAATGAAGTGGAGCTAACATTCTTGTAAATCTCTTCCAATGACGAAAGTTGTCAGCCATGATCTCAAAAATGCCCGTGGGCACATGTGAGAAACGATTTGGCTGGAGCATTACTCCAAATATTTTACGTTAAGGGTCAATAAACGTTTATCTCTGGTGCAGCAAAAGGTGACAAACCTTCATCATGCTGGGTGGGGCGGGAAGGCAAAGGCGTAACTATAGTGGCACAAGTTAATAATTAAAAACTGATTCAACAATTATTTAATATTATTGTATTTAATATTATTGTCACCATCGACGATATTATTATTAATATTTAGGCTTACCGCTTTTGTTTTAATCTTTCTCAAGTGTTCAACTCAGTATTTTACCATGGGGAACGTGGTACTCGCGTTAACGATGTAATTGGAAAAACTTTTAGCAAAGCAGAATTTCTGCCCCAAGTAAATGAACTCTGCGCGCGCCCCTCCATTTTTTTTGTTTTGTGTTTCATATTTTAAAAAGTACTTGAGAAACTACCTTTGGTAGTGGATGGCCATGTTTTATCGCCGATAATATGGTACCCCCGATTACAGCTATAGGCCTAGCTCCTACGCGGGTCTCATATGTGCCGATATAAATTGACTTCTTTTCTTCAAAATTTGAATGCCGGAATATTTTGGTTGGAAAACATTGCAGTCATGTGCAAAGAAGCCAGCGGTGGGACACACTGATCTTACATGTTCCAACATTTTCCCACGAGCCCCCCCCCCCCCCCCCCCCCCCGAAACCCGCTGACAAGAGTGGTGTAGCCCATGTCGTGCTCGCCACAAACTCACCACTACGATCGTCGAGTGAATTTTCGTATCATGACCCATGATTTAAATGTGGCGCCCCCTAAAACCCAGAATCATGGGTCCGCCACTGTGCCCTTTCCTTGACTCTTACAAAGGCACCAAAAGATACACCGAATACCACAGGTATATTGATCCGTGCACCGTCCCACAAAGTGAATTCTGCATTATGTCATGTAATGGAGCCAACGTTTGGCTTCCATACAGCAGTTAAGTTTTGTTATATTTTTCTAGGATTCCAAGCAGTTCAAAGAAATGCATAACAACTTTCATGGGTGGAGAGGAACAGACTGTTATGGAGTTTGGAGGGTTTGCTGGACAAGAACTTGACGGAGACAAACAATGTGAACTTGCACTTGGATCAGGAGCAGTTTCTCGAGTTAGTTTTTTCACATTCTTTTTAACAATATGAGTACTGGATTCGACAGAGTTTTTTTTAATTATTATTTTAAGTAGACGGAGAAATTAAGTTGTTTTAAAAGACGACAAAAATAAGACGACTAAATGAAATAGCGGCCCGAAGCACTGATTGAACTGTCAAGTTCCCATTTTTCGGACTTTTCATCGCAACGAACTCTCCAACATTGTTCTGGAAAATGGGTAACAAGATGTGGTTTGTAATGGGAAAATGTCGGCGCCCATCTTCTACAACTTGAGTTGATCTGAATTGAGGCATTTGCTTGCACTACGTAGATTTCTTCTTTAAATGACGCACTTTATTTATTTTCACATCAAATTAATGTCAATAATAAATAAAGGTAGGGCCCGGAGAAGCTTCGAAGATTTAATTCGACGTCGACATCTATGGCCGAATTCAGGATCGACATCGAATCGACTTACTGATTCGTATGCGGGTAACTTGTTTTTCGCAAAGGGAAGATGGCAAATAAACGTTTCCATAGACAGAAGCATGCCATAGAATTGTAAGAATAGTTACCTGTTGCCTTTTTGGTTCAGTCGGGCTATCACCATGATTGTCTGCCTCACAAGTTAGATTGTTACAACTGCAGTTATAAAGAGGAGCATAGGAATCCCGCGATCCACTTTATAAGTACTGTTGTAGCAATATAACTTGTGACCTCTGCACTCGGGTAGTCGTGGTACCCGAGGCACGCACATTCCACAAAGAAAAGCTTGGTAAAAAGTTAATTTGGTAAAATAACAAGTGATTTCACGAAAACTGTTTCGAGCTGTTTTCAATTCGACACGGGTTCAATGTCGACATCAGACCCCTGATTCGATTCGAGTATACAAATTCGGATTCGCAGGGCCCAAAATGGAAGGTAAATAGTGTTTTTACGTGGATACCGGTGAATATCTCATTATGTAATTCTCACTCGGGGATAAAAAAAACTCTATTCTTTCTTATCAGACAAAGTCTCATATTTTACGTAAAGGCCACCGGTGAATAATTCAAATTCAAATGAGCTGCTCATTTTTTAACCATTCCTCAGCTGCGATTATCGAACCGCCGCAGTAAGACACAGCCCCTATATTTTATTGTAAAATGTTTCAGGTGGCTCGAAATTTTTTGAAAATAATTTTTTAATGAGAGGGAAAACACCATAAAACAACATTTTCGAATCACTCGTTGGCGAACACGAATAGCAGACGACACTTGCAAAACAAAATTTTTAATGACTAAAACTTTTCATTGTTTACCTAAAAGAATATTATACAATTATGGACTTTTGTGGCGGCGAATATGATGTGATAAGAACCTAAAAAACTTATATTGACCGAGGTATTGCAAGTTCATCATATTTATCACCACAAAAGTCCATAACTGTTTTATTACATATACCATAAATTTAAACAATGTAAAAGAGATTACGTCGATTGAAATAGAACTAGAGAGGAGATTTCCAAAAGCTATATTTAGAATAGAATAGAATAGAATAATTTATTCAGTAGTACAACATGTATCGACATAGAATACATTTTATAGTAACAGTAATATACAATATTCTCAACTACATTATTGCACTACAGGGAAATGGCATAGCCACTAGGGCTGTCTTCCTGCCATTCCCGATATAAAAAATAGTTGAATACGACAGGAAACAATCCTGATAGCAGCCTGTTTTTGCAGTGGTGAAACGAGTGGAAACGATTAGAGTTAAATTTAATACAGTGGTTTGTTGGGAGGGGGGGGGGGGGTTCTTTCCATTAGTTGCAGAAACCTTCTTCCTCTTTCAGAGGGTGTATGGCGTTTACGTAAAAGAATGATTTGCTAATTTCATAATGGTGAGATAACAGAACATTTTTTTTTTTTTTTTTTTTGCGATAGTGTTGAAATGTTGAAATGGTATAACTAGGGCCTACAGTCTGGACAAACTGGGTTGTCACAGTCGATATGCTGTGGATACGAGTTTAGGAATTTATCAGTCAGAGTCTTTTTGAATAATGCCCTGGGATAGTTTTGAATTAATGGTTCGACTGTATTCCACATCCTAGGAAAAGTGTGTATTGGAAGGTTAGCTGAAAATTGTGTTCTTGGTTTGAGTGTATGTACATTACCGGACTGTCTGGTGTCCATTCCTGGGGGATTTTGGTATATGCTAAAAGTGTTCTCAAAGCTTTCTGGTAGCGTTTTGTTATACCAATCATACATGAACAATAGTACTTGAAGTTTATACAAGTCTGCGAATTTTAAGATACGCTGGTTGTGAAATAAAGGATCGGTGTGGGCATTATATTTTTTGTTAGAGATGATTCTGATAGCTTTCTTTTGAAGTTTTATAATTGTTTTAGTCGAGGGTGAGTGTCCCTAGATGTGGATCCCATATAACATGTGACTGTGAATCAGAGAGTAGTATAATGTTTTCAGACACTCTTTCGGGAGAATTGTTTTTACCTTGTTTATTACGTAAATAGCCCTTGAAATTTTGGAGCAGACAACTGATAGATGATTCCTAACGTTTAAATTTTCATCCACGTGAATACCTAAAAAATTTACGGATTTTTCCTCTTGATGATTTGCAACAAGAGAGATGCTTGAGTTATTAAGCAAGATTTGTCTGCTTCCAATAGTGTATAAATCGTTCATAGGATGAAAGATGATGAATTTTGTTTTGGTTTCATTTAGGATAAGTTTATTTGCAGTACACCAAACGAATAAATTATTTAATTCGAGGTTAGCTGTTTCTATTAATGTATCTAAATTATTACCAGATGCATGTGCTGTGGCATCATCTGCGTACGATAACATTTTGAGCGATGTCGCGTTTATGATATCGTTGATGTAGATAATGAAGAGAAGAGGGCCAAGAATGGATCCCTGTGGAACACCAGTTGTTACTTCCAGAAAGCAAGAACTCGCATTTGGAAGAAATACTGATTGCTTTCTGTCTGTAAGATAGTTTTGAAACCACGAGTTAGCATGCCACCGTATTCCATACAATTCTAACTTTTTTTAGTAGGATGGAATGATTTATAGTATCAAATGCTTTTGAAAAATCAACAAAAAGAGCTAATGTGCGGTCTTTTGTTGGTTTATCATTCATTTCTGCCACAGTGTTTATAAGATGCAATACTGGATGTATTGTTGAATGTGCTTTTCTAAAACCAAATTGGTACTGGTGAATAGTTTTATTTTCTTCCAGGAAATGTATTAATCGAGAAAGTTGATATTCACTGGAAAACCGGTGTACATGATGTACATGGATTTTTGAGTACCAGTCACATGTATAAGATACAGCCAATAGAAATGTGGTTATTTATAAAGTATAAAATATACCCCTCTATGGAATGAGCTCAACGATATGAACTATGTTTTGGAGGAAAGTAACAAAACTACCCGGATTGGATAGTTAGTTTAAACATATTTTATTTGCAAAATGAGATCAAAAAAGGTTTACAGGACAAGCGCTCAACACTTGCAAAACCTGTTTTCCCTAAATAATACACAAGTTACAAACAACAAAACATAAAAAAAACTGTTAATATACAGAAACTTACAAAAAGACATAAAAATCAGAAGTTCTGTAAGAATGTGAGTAGAAAAGAAGATAGAGCGAGAGAGAGAGAGAGAGAGAGAGAGAGAGAGAGAGAGAGAGAGAAACAATAATTTCCTCAGTCCTCGCTCTCCATTTCTCTGGATTTTGCTTGCTTCTGCTGGCTTTTGAAGAATTTGTGTCCTAAATTTATAGATCGACCAGGATCGGCGAAGAATTATCACAGGCTTTGGGCAATAGGCTAATAATCTGGGAAGTGAACTGTTACAATGGTGCCAGAAGTCTGTGTCAAAGTGTTAATTCACATATCTTATGAAATTTGATATCTCTCGCTCTCGAGAATTGAGATAGGAAGGTCTATAACTCACATTTTCTTAATAATTTATTGTTCAGCGTACAATACAATTTATGTATATTTTCAGCCTTACTACATGTCTTTGGGTAATTATAGTAGTATTTGCGATGACGGATTAGTCTGTGTCGATGATAGCGGTGAGATGACCAAGATATCTACACTGGAGGGAACACAATGCGGAACAAATAAGGCAAGTCAGTTTTTCATAATCTTTGTACATGGGAACTCTCGCCCACAGCATTGATTGATTGACTGAATCAATCAATCGTTCTCGGCCCATAAATAGATATGGAGTTCCCGCCCGCTAGGTAACTACATTCCCTCGTATGGCCCAGTAGTGCCCAATCGCTGCGTCAGATTGTCCCTAGCACCAAACTAATCACATTTTCAAGCGAAACATCAGCTATGAAAAGATTTTTTCTTTTGGATGGGGCTCCAGCCTATCGGGAAAACTTCTGATCCGCCAGTCCACCACTTGAGTCTGATGGCTCTACGTCTATGTCGAAGTCTGACAGCTCATACCATGCAGGTTGCCAAGATCCACAAATACTATGAAAACAAAATTATTTCATCGATAGTCCCCAATCTGGGGATAAGTGGAACACGCTCTTTGTGCTTTGCCCATTTGATATCCTAATTTTTTATTCTTTTTTTCCAGAGGTTTGAATATATAGAGGATATCTACGCTGTTTTAGTGAATATCGGGAATTATCTCATGAGTGTGGACATGAAAGTCTAGTTTACGCGAGCGCTTGACCCATCCAAAAGAAAAACGTTTTCTTTTTATTATATGCCACGTGACATTTTACTGCGCACTATTCAGACCAATTCGACTGCAAACAGTTTCAAGACTATAACAAAAAGCTGCTGATCGTTCCTTCCAGGCGACGTTCAAAGCGAGGTCATTCGCCGAAACGTAACGTCAGTTAGGAAGATACTTGAAAAATTCATCGTGTGGACCTGAAAATATTATTTTTAAAATAAAAATTCCAGGGCCAGACTCATGACATAATTCCCGATGCTGACTAAAATAGAGTAGATTTTCTTTTTATTAGAAGCCACGAAACATTTTATTGCACAATATTCAGTCCAATTCGACCCCAAATGCGTACATTTCAAAACAATAACACTGATCAGCTGATCGTTTCTTCAAGGCGACGACATGTGCCGAATCGTGACGCTAATTACGAAGCAACTGAGGGATATTTCTCGATATCCATCGAGTCGATGGATATCTAGAAATATCTTTAAGATAATTTGCGATAATTCACAGGCTAGCATGTAATAAAACCTTGTAACAACTTAAATGATTTTAATTTTAAAGGGTGTAATGGATATTGTGTTAGCCTCAGTGATGGTAACTTCTTTATCTCCAGCCTTGCTGATATATAGGCTAATCACGGATCACCCGTCTGTAATTTGATAATGGAAAAACGGAATTACGGAACTTATACGGGAGAATGCAACTCTTAATGAATGTAGGAAGGTGGATAATTCCGACTGAAAATCTCTTTCAGAAATGCGATTATGTTTGCTTTGAAATGTAAATAAATTGAAGAGCATAGCAAAGATTGTTAACCATATAGATTCTGAAATAAAGCCAAAGATGCGAAGAACAACTGGGTGAAAAAAGTAGGATGCAAATCAGAAATTGTTAAAATTATTAACGTGGAGAATGTCCCTTCATTTTCTCTTCTTCTTGTAGCGGACAGTATATTGTCTGTTTTAATGGGATAACAGGAGTTTGGCTTGCTTTCCAATACGACAAATTTGTTGCACAGATCATTACCATGCCACGTCGCCCATTGTAAGCTGTCAGATTTTATGATCCTCACATAAAACCCGACAATGTACATTGGGTTTTGTATCCTTCCAAAGATTTGTTTAACGATTTGGAGGCCAGACGGCAAAACAAAAATAACAAAGCGTTGATTATGCTCTTGTTGCATCGTTTGCGTTCCTCGAGTTGCACTCAATGGGCAACGTCATGGGGGAAAAATACCGAATAATCAGTGAATAAAAAAAAATTCTAATATAAATCACCATGAATATACTACACACTGCAACATGTTCGCATAGAGTCATCCGACACATTGTTTAACAGGGTTCCCACAAGGCCTTGATTCAAGGAATGGTCTAAAATTTGACTAGATGTCATTCAAGGCCTTGAAATCCTGGCACATGTGTCAGGAGGCCTTGAAATGATGATTAAGCACGCAATCATAACTATACAGTTTTATATGCCTGAGCTTATGAAGGAACAGATCTAACTAGGTCTCTCTGCTGGTTACTCCCTCATCCCACTTCCCTTGTGTATTCATAACTTCAGTATTTTTCTCTTACCTTTCCAAGATTCAAATAAGTTGTATAAGCATACATTATTATTATGGTTTGGGATTAGTTGCTTTAACCCTTTGACCTATCATGAAAAGCAGACGACACTTGCAAAAAAAATTCTTGAATAGCTAATTTTTTTCATTTTTTTGTCTCAAAAACATAGGTTATGACTCCTCGTTGGAACGAGCTCCTCGAGCTCGTTCCAACTAGGGGCCATAACCTATGTTTTTGAGACATGAAATGAAAAAATAATGAAAATTAATTGGCGATTTTTGAGAATAGCGCTGGCCGGTTTTGGCCGTTACGTTGGGTAAAGGGTTAATTTTTTTTTTAATTTGGGTTTAACGACACATTAACAGCCAGGGTCATATCATGTCGGTGACAGCTTTACGGGTGGAGGAAGCCGGAGTACCCGGAGAGAACCACCGAGCAACGACGAGCAGCTGTCAGCTCCCCAACATCGTAACTCTGAACTCTGCACCGCGGCACAGGCAGGGTTAGATTGGTTGAAGACATGTGCACCATCGACGTGCAGTACGCCTTAGTACACAGCGTCATAGTGCCCCCATGTAGGCAAGCGGGGTGAAGTGTCTTGCCCAAGGACACAACGCGTTTGCCGCAGGCGGGATTCGAACCGAGGACCTCCCGGCTTGCAGCCTGCACCTCTACCTACTGAGCCACTGCGCCCCCGGGTAAAGGGTTAAACATATTTTATTGTCGTAGATGCTGACAAAGTGATTAGAACACAAGTTATTGCAACTTACTGAAGGTCCTTTCCAAAAGCAAACAATAGCGGACATGTATAGAGCAGCTACACAAACGACATTCACTTAGATATATAATGAACTAAATTTGGTTTTAGTGAACAGTTTCAAGCGATAGGAAAGTAGTTAGGAATCACCATTAACTTTAGTTTCCTCTTGCAGATCGATTTAAAATTTGTCAGGTTTTTTTCTCATCAAATGGAAGGCAAAGTTTGATTTTCACATTCCTAGTGCAAGTAATTGTACAGTTATCGCCCATAATTGTCCAAACTTCTATTTTTGGTTTCCATGTGGTTACTTTCAGGTCTATTGGTATAATGATTTGAAATGTTAATTTTTTTTTTTTGGATTATAATTGGAAAGCATAGTTGGATTTTAGATTTTTCCCCTCCACTTAAATGACAGTCATTGGGTTTTTTTTGGAATAATGATCTAAAAATTTCGAGTTTTACATGAATTTGCAAAAGAAAGACCAGATTCTCTTTTCTACGAAGTGGAAAGCGGAGATGGGCATTAACCCTTTACCCAACGCAGACGATATCAAAATTCTCTATTTTAAATAATATTTTTTCCAAATTTTTTCCAAAAACTTCAATAAAACCATATCATGTGACCCCCCTTACTAGAACGAGAGCAACGAGCTCGTTCCTGTAAGGTGTCACATTATATCGTTTTCTTGATATGTCTTTGAAAAAACAAAACAAATTCAGTTGCTGAACTTGTATGTTACGCGTCGGTTAAAGGGTTAATGTTCCCTGGATACATTCTTTCCAGTTGAGGGGGTCATAACCTATGTTTTAAGGCAAAAAATGAAATATTTTAGTTTATCAAGATGTTTTGGCAACTGACGTCCTAACTAACGGGTTAACCCTCTCAATCCAATAGATGCTAGAAAAGCTCCCACCGTCAGCGGCGCATCGAATTACGCACGGTGAGCCACAAAAGATGGTCTGCAAGGAGAAGGCTGGGTTCGATTCCCCAAATTGCTGCAGTACATTGCTAATTTAGAAGCATCAACGTATTATAATTAAGGGATGCAATTGTTTTAAAATATGCATGTGTACGCATTAATGACATTGTATGTCAACTTGAATCATTACAGATCTGTCAGCAAGGTTCTTGTGAAGAGAAAACAGAAAATATGGATACTACTTTGGGTAAGAGCTCTCTCTCTCTCTCTCTCTCTCTCTCTCTCTCTCTCTCTCTCTCTCTCTCTCTCTCTCTCTCTCTCATTTAGACATTGTAAGAAACGTTCATTTGTATTTGTCAATTGATCAAGAGAATCTGTTTTGTCGTGCCGGCAGAACTAAAATCGTAAATTGATTTGAACGTCAATTTTCATCAAGTGACAAACAAACCTAAGCTAACCAATCCCGTCATCGTCAGAGTGAATATTCATATGGAAACCATGCCATGTTTGTCACATGTAGTAATGAATTTGTACATGGATTATAAAGCTATGTAAGTTAAAACAGGTGCGTAGCAAGGAGATAATGGGGGGAGGGGGTTACTTTAAGGTGTGCGAACTAGGGTATCCCTCTCAAAGGTGTGCCCGCGTCGCCCGGGAGAGAGCACTAGAACGGATGTCCGGGAGCGGGGCCTCCCTCCGGGAAAAATTGTCAAAATCTCTTGTTGAAGCAATCAGTTTGGTGGCTTTCCATAAAACCATATCATGTGACCCCTCATTGGAACGAGATCATCGAGTTCGCTCCAATGAGGGGTCACATATGGTTTTGTTGAAATATGTTGAAAATTTTGAAAAAATAATATTTAAAATAGTAAGTTTTTCTATCGTCTGCATAGAGTAAAGAGTTAAATGTCTTTGATCTGATATCGCAAAAAACTAAATTAGGCCATTAACCCTTTACCCAACGTAACGGCCAAAACCGGCCAGCGCTATTCTCAAAAATCGCCAATTAATTTTCATTATTTTTTCATTTTTTGTCTCAAAAACATAGGTTATGACCCCTCCTTGGAACGAGCTCGACGAGCTCGTTCCAATGAGGGGTCATAACCTATGTTTTTGAGACAAAAAATGAAAAAAATTAGTTATTCAAGAAATTTTTTTGCAAGTGTCGCCTGCTTTTCATGTTATGTAAAGGGTTAAAGTGTGTTTGGAACAAGTCACAAAATTACTGCAGATATGATTTGTGTTGGCACAGGCAAAATGCTAATATTGAGTTCATTGGCAGTGGCATTTGTGCCGCTGTGGAAGAATGATACAAGAACAACTTATTCTGTATTTTCCTGACGAAATTTTCCTTTGGTTCTGTCAGCAAATCTCAGTTTAGTCAGATACCAAACCGTATACCACCTAAAAATACCGAAAACCGATACCGAACTCAAAATTCCAATACCGACCATCTCTATAAAACAAGCTAGATAATCTGACCAACTTGTTATCAACTCGTTTAATTCTTGGCCATCAGCAGGTGGATATTCTTGCCGTTACAAAATACCCAAATAAAGTTTTCATTCCGCCGCTTGTTAACGCAAAAGATCCCTACAGATCTGATCAAACTAATCACCTTATTGAAGAGTTAAAAATACCAGATTCCTTTGGATTTTTCATCCATTAAAGTCATGACTACTTCACAGCAGCCAGGACTTGATTTTATGATAAATTATGGAAAATACTCTTCATCTTAAGGGTTAATATGAATTACTTCAATGAAGTAATTAACACGATTTCTATCTTTCTATGACACTTGACATAGGTGGCGTGGTTTTAATCCACCACTTATCCACACATTCTTAAAATAGCCTGCAAAGTTTATTTTACATTCAAAAAACTGCATAAAAATAAAATTCTGTTAACCCCTTTTCTCACGAATCAGCCGCAACTGCCCACGTGATTAACCCTTTACCTAACATGAAAAGCAGACGACACTTGCAAAAAAAACTCTTGAATAACTAATTTTTTTCATTTTTCGGTTCAAAAACATAGGTTATGACCCCTCGTTGGAACGAGCTCGACGAGCTCGTTCCAACGATGGGTCATAACCTATGTTTTTGAGAAAAAAATAAAAATATGATGAAAATTAATTGCCGATTTTTGAGAATAGCGCTGGCCGGTTTTGGCCGTTACGTTAGGTAAAGGGTTGAGCAGTTGAAACGAATATATTTTTCAAAACATTCCAACAAAACACATATACAAACCCTCATTGGAACGAGCTCATCGAGCTCGTTCCAACGAGAGATCACATGTTATGATTTTGTTGATTTTTTAAAAAAAAATTTAAAAACAATAATTAAAGTAATAATATTAGTTACACAGTTTGGTGGTGGCCTAATATGGTATATATGGTGTCAGTTAATTCCATATTGGACTCGAGCAGCTCGAGTCCAATATGGAATTAACTGACACCATATATATCATATTAGGCCACCAACAAACTGTGTAACGAATATATCTTACCGACTGCTGCATCGATGCACAGAACTAATAACAACAGCGATCAAAATTAAATGAGAGAATTCTCACAATGTGTTCACGTGTCTTTGCCTTGTTACAATTTATGGGAGAGTGCCATAAATTGTAACAAGGCAAATTCATACATACCAAACAGTTTCATCTCGAAGGTAACACGACACACATCCACAGAATATGAAGCCTTTTAAGTTGCCTAACCTGCACTGCAGACCAAATATGGGCTTCCAACACTCAATCTTTCAACTTGAAGCGTTTATCGGCTGCCGCCATTTTGAATAATCAATGAACAAAGGGGAGATTACCCATAGCTGTCAGCGTATATTGATGTTGACAGGCAGTATATGGTTTCACGTGCAGTCTGCATGTGACGTCTTTGAACCAATGAAATTCCCAGATACTTGTAGGAGGTAAGATATATTTTGATATCCTGTGTGTTGGATAAAGGTCTAACAGTGTTCTCCTCTACTGTACTTGGTATTTTTCAGATATTTGTCCATTCGGAAATGATCCACGACGAACTGACTGCGAAAATGCCAACTGCGCTGATCCAACAACAAGATTCGCGTGTTGTTTTGTGTGTTCGAGTGGAGGTGGTGATTCCAGTGGTAGTAGCAGTGGTAGCAGTAGCGGCAGTAGTGAGGAGTATGCGTGGGTTCCTGGACCACACGCTCCCCCAAATGAAGATCTTCCGCATGGACCATACCCAGGAGCTCGGCACACAAACATGGTACAAGGACCAAATGGACGAAAATACTTTTTTAGTTACTTTTTCTAGATGTTGAGTATGTAAGCACCTAAATATTCTGACTTAACAACCTACAAAATGTAATAATTGGACTGGACCTTTCGCCGCGTTTCCTAGGTGCGGCTTCCAATGTTGTGAAATATCAACATTTACATCTGTAATATATTATCATGTCTGTTGAAAAAAATCAGAATTTCTTGTTACCTGGACTCAGGGACGGCGGAGCCAGTGGGCACAGTGGGAACGTGCCCCTCCGCGTTTTTTTCAATGATATGTTTCGCAGCTACATAATGAGTTAAAATAGGCGCTTGCAAACGTGTCAATATACAGGTATTCCTGTAACATTATTTACAAATTCGAACAGTATTTAGTCAAAGAATCCCACTTTCGGTCGCTTCGGTCCGTTTCATCAACTTCAGCTATCTTCCAACTCGAAGGCTGGCCTTCGGGTTGGAAGATGGCTGAGGTAGAAGAAACGGACGGGACAGTTATTACACAGCGGCATATTCATCTAAACGAGAGACTACAAAGAGTCATGGTACGTTTACCGATATACGATTGCACTGGGTCGAACAATGGTAGCATTGTAAATTTGGGCCCCTCCACTTTTATTGAGCTTCCATAGCACCTGCCTGGAATCTTTACAGTAACAGCACAAGCAATATTCTCTCAGGATACTATGGTTTGCCATTTAGATGAAAAAGAAGTAGTCTTCTGATGAAAGAATTCTAGTGGTCGCATACTTCTGTGGAAGTGTAAGTCTCGGGATCCACACACAAGTTCCCTGTACCGATTTCTCCAAATGCCTTCATATTTTTGATATATGACATCATTATAAGAATAACTTCAGATTTTTTCAAACTAACTTCCACCGCCCCACCCCCATCCACTTTCCAGGATTGGGGCATATTTAGGGGTTTCATTGGGCCTTATGTTTTAACACTGTTGCAAATGAGAAAATCCTTCAAACATCTTTTCCCAATCTACTGCCCCAAAGGCTCCCATATTCGATGCATAACATCCTCCTAAGAATGAGTTATAGGTTTGTTTAAATCAAGTACCTGGAGGCGATGGTTAGGATGTTATGGGGCGAGATTTTAAAACTGCGTCAATTGGGAGAACATTAGAAAATATTCTTCTTTTTAACCATTGCATTTGACATAACATCTTTGGAAGGATGAAACACATGTTTGTTTGTTCAAATCAAGTCTCTGGGGTGATATTTGAGGGTATTATGGGGGCCCATGATTTTAACACTGCGGGTACATTAAAAATCATCTTCTACCAAACTACTGTCCATATGCTTCGACATTTGTTATGGCATCATTGTGACGATGCTTTTCAAGTTTGTTCAAAACAACTTCTTGTGGCATATCTAGGAGTGTCATGTGTCCAGATTTTAACATTGTTGTTGGAGAAAGGAACAAATAAAAAGCTGTTGATTTCTGTGAAATATAACTCGGACTGCATGAAGCATTATCTGACTAAAGGTGTGGATTCAGACTCGTTTTTTGGTTAGTAGGTATGCAAGTGTCCTGTTAACTGTCATAAACCTGTTATTGTGATTTTATTTGACATTTTATCTCAGTTTTTTCTCCAGAGAATTCCGGTCAAAATTTCTTCCGGGCCTTATAAGCACGAGTTAAATGGAAAATAGGCCACAAATGTTAAGAAAGAGAATATGAATTGCAACACCTGCCCAAAAAATAGAGAAGCTGGAAAAACATATTCCTAGTTTTAGCATTCTTGATATCAAACCTATGCAGGTGAGATATTCTCTGGGCTTTTATGTAAACAAAACTCAACCTCGTATATTTCGTTCATTGAATGCCATAAGGAACCATCTACAATGCTAAAGCATTACAGATGGCACCTTATGTGCACTCAAGGAACGATTTAATTGTTTTTTTTGTGGAGGGGGGGGGGGGGGAATATTTTCGCTTACGTTAAAAATATTTTTGCTTGCTTTTGCCTTGCTAAATTTGTGGGAGAGTGGCTACAGGCACTATCCTATAAACTGTTATAAGACAAGCAGTTGAAATAAATTCACTTCACAGATAATGTAAACAACACCACAAAATAGGAGGCCTTTAAGTTGTGGTGCCTGCACTTAATAATGGGGCCCAAATATGGGATTCCAGTACACAACCAGTTCATGCGCAAGTTTGAATTTTCTTTTTATAGTTGAAATAAGATCAACTATCCGAGGTTCGTGATCTACATTAATAATAAATATAGGTCCATTCAGATAATAATCTCAGATTCGTTCCTGACCATCATCATCTGCGTGGGGCCTTGAGAAAGACACTTAGTTTCAACTGTCCAAGTGGAGGCATGGCAGTTCAGTTTGGTAAGGCGTATTGTACATCGACACGATGGTACACGTAACTTTAATCGGTGTTATATCTGTTCTTGCCTGGTTAGTAAGTTGGAGAGTCTGATAGCAACTCGCCGTTATTCGATGGTTCAATTCGGGTACTTCGGCTCCCCCCCCCCCCCCCCCCCCACAAAGCTGCCTGATACGACCTGGCCGTGGTCGTTGGAAGTGTATGTTAAAACTTCCATGAATAAATAAACTGGTTCTTCTTAACTTATTTCCAATTCTTGATAACATCCATCTTGCATTCGCAAGCAAATCACAGGCTCTTTCGTTTTTAATAATGCTTTCCTCAGTTACATGATATGTATGAGTTTTGCGCGTTAAATGTTTACTTTGATTATTGTATTCTACATTACGCCGATGACAATGCAGGCATCAACAGTGACCATGCAGGCATCAACAGTGACCATGCAGGCATCATCATTCATTGATGTTCAGATCATCAGCCCATTACCTTTTCATTTTATTTTTTATATCTTTTACTGACTCACGACGGAAAACAAGTCTAAAATTTCAGTGTTAAATTTTGAATGCCACATTTTGCAGTTTGTTCATTTGAAAGGTTCCAACTGATGTTGTCTCACTTCACATATATCCACTTTTGACTAGTTGGGACACTGGCTGGGATCTCATTTAACCATTTGAACCCGAGAGGCAGTTTTTCCGGCCCAGGAACATGATACGCCATAATTTCATTATGGAAGATGGCTGATAAGTGAATGTGTGGGGGTAGACCAATCAATATTTTCAACGTGCAGTCCAAGGATTGCACGTTAAAAATATTAATTGGTTTACCCCGACATAATGAATATGGACTCTTCCAATAATTATTGCTGCCATTGGACTGACATACCACCAGTGCTCAAAGAGTGAAACAATATTCAAAGGTTACTGAACACTATTAAAATCAATTTTGGGTTACTGGTGCCACGCGTATCACCCTTTCTAGTTTTGTTGGAAAGTTTGCATTCCTTGTGAAAAAACTAACACAACATGAATGAAGTCTCCGTTACACAAAATATACTGACTATAGGACCAATGAAGAAAGGCACTAAAATAAGTTGTAAACTTTGCCCATCCATTTGAACTCTTATCCTACCGATAACGATTAATGTTACGAAGTTTCTGATAATGTTCTGCACGTTCTGACATGCAAGACTTAAAACTATGATCTGATTAATTGTTGGAAAGAGCACAGAGATTTCCCAACAGTTAATCAGATGACAGAGTTACAACTCAGTTATAATTTTTTTTGAACTTCCTCACATACAAGCACAAATATACGTTCTCCATTTATGGTAAAAGTGGGCGAGTGGGATAAGGATCAAAATACTCGTGCGGCTTAGCAAAGAATCAAAAGAATCCAGCACAAATAACAAAAATGTTCTCACATAGAGGTCACATCAAGATATATTTTACGAAAATATGTCTATATCAAAATTTATACAGAACAATCCAGACAGGGTCTAAATGGTGTAGGATACAGAAAGAATTGTGATTTCGTGTCAGAAATAATTTTTAACATATGAATGTAAGCTTGAAATGTCCACCCCATCAGGGATACTGACAAACACTTGGCTTATTAAATGTTCACTGGAGACTCTTCTGTTTTGTTGGTTAAGGCAGCGTTTTACAGGCTAATTCCATGGGTGTGTTACAACTGAAACGGAAAATGGTATAAGATGAACTTGAGTAAAGTGTGTCAGAGTTTCATAAAAACGATTTAATCTTTTATCTAACACGGCTAGAAAACAACAAGAACATTTTTTTTTTATAAACTGTACATTTTCAATTTTTGTCTCCAAAACATAGCTTATGACCCTCATTGGAACGAGCTACATGAGCTCGTTCCAATGAGGAGTCATAAACTATGCCTTGGAACCCAAAATAATGAAATTTAAATGGTGATTTTCGTGAATGGCAGTCCGGATTTGCCTTTTACATTTTGTAAAGGTTTAAACACTTTTTAAAATAACTAAGCATTTTCATTTTTTGCCTCAAAAATATTAATAACAATATTAAATACCGTTTGTTTAGCGCTTTTCTCCACTCTGAGATAGCCTCAAAGCAAAAAAAAAGTTCTGAACAACCCGTAAAAGAAGGATTAAAAACACAGATCTTTAGTGAATGAATTTTTAGACCCGTTCTAAAATCCTAAGTGGCTTTACAATGGCTGTACAGCAAGCTATTCCAGATTTTAGAAGTCTGGAAACAGAAGGAATGTGCTCCGAACATTTTTAAATTCAGAGACGCATTTATCGAGGTAAAAATTCTTATCTGGTACAATACAAGACTATTCTGGTAGAAACTGGAATCAAATATTCATGTTATTCAGTCAGATTTTCTTCCGAAAGAAACTGGAACTCAAAGAAACGGTTTCAAATAATTATCGGTTGGTTGAAACTGATATCCCAGAAATATTTCGACGCGAAGAAACTTGTATTAGCTATTTTAGACGCCTCTGCAATAAAAGCCTGGTATTACACCAGGCGGGATGATTTTTTAAAAATTGCACACAGTTGTGGGCTACACAAAATTATAACAATTGTATTGAGAATAAAGAAAACTGTATTATATAATTATTATATTAATTTAATTTTTCACCATACATGTTATTTTGGGAAACACGATTTTTTGTTTATATGAGGAGAGTTTTGTGAAGGTCTATTTCTTTTTACCAGTCAGACATAACCTAGAATATCACTAAAACATTATTTATTTATTTATTTATTTATTTATTTATTTATTTATTTATTTATTGGCGTTCAAGGTCACACGTTTCTGCACTATGGCGAATCGTCACCGCAACATGGATATAAAGTCAAGTTCAGCCAATCATATACAGCCATGTTGCCAATTTTAGAGGACTTCCGCCCCAGGAATTGGTTACCGGGTTCTATTTTACCAGTAAAACAGAGCTTGTTCACCACATATATATCAATGAACATTATATATCACTCTGTTCCATTTCCCTTTAGAAAAGGTACAGTACTGTGATCACAAAAGTGTCCTTTTTCTCGATCACATCACGATCAGGTCGCGACAAAATTTTTCCCAGTGATTTGAGGTTTCAGAAACAAACTAAAGACTGAATCAAGAAAAACTAGTGAAAATGCCATCTGGGACCCAATGTTCTCGAATTTCTTTTTCGAGAAGTAAGATTCGACAGCGTTGTTGGGAGGTAACTGGACAAGGAAATTTTCTGTCTATTTTTGTAATCAAAGTACTGCAAACACAATTTTCACATTTGATAATGGTTGAAAGAATTTTTCGAATCCACGCGTCGACTAGAGTAGAGGAATTCCGGTTCATACCAGTGGAAAATTGAATACGGAAACTTTTTTTCCAATCTACCACCAGAATTTGATACTCTTTCGGTAGGACATTGAATAAAAGAAGCTGGAATTCCAGAAGCCCGAATTCCAATTCATGCTGATAGATTCTACCGGTAGAAAGTAGATTTTAGTTTCGACAAGAACGAATTGAAATTCCAGATTCTTTCGGTAGAATATCATGCCAGATACATCACTTACACAATGGTTTACCTGAACAGAAGAGCTACATTTTTAGTGCACTAAATACTCTCTGTTGGAGAATCAAATTGCCTTTAAAATGTTCTAAATCACAGTACACCGAGTGCAGAAGAAGAAGCAGAGAATATCCCGAAGTTGGGAATTTTGAACAAACTTAACCATTCACCTTACTAACGGGTACATCCGGCAATAAACACTGGCATTCAGATTTTAATATTTTTTTTAAGTTTCTGCCTCCAAAGTGAGTCCAAGCCACAGCCTAGGGCCCTCATTGGGGCGATGGGACAATTCATATGAATCGCACAATAAGCAATTTGAGCATACCATTATCAAATTTCATCGGAATGACATGTCATTGTGATAGTAGCACTCGATAGAATACCGAAACAGCAATGACCATATCAGTCTCCATTTCATTTCTCTCATTACAATTTTCAAGACAAAATCCGGTTTTCGGTAATACTCTCGCGTACGTTAAATACCGTCCAAATGTTTGACTTATACATTAGGCCAATGTACAGAGTGGATTAATTCGCAAACTCATTGGGTGTAATGGCCAAAGAATGTGATGGGCCTCAACCAACAAGTAATGGGTAGTAGTTTAATAAATAGTAATAGTACAAAAAACGACCAATATTTAACTCTTTACCCTACGTAACGACCAAAACCGGCCAGCTCTGTTCTCAAAAATCGTCAGTTAATATTCATTATTTTTAATTTTTGTCTCAAAAACATAGATTATGACCCCTCATTGGAACGAGCTCGTCGAGCTCGTTCCAATGAGGGGTCATAATCTATGTATTTGAGACAAAATTTTTTTTTAAAAATGGGTCAAGAATGTTTTTTTGCAAGTGTCGTCTGCTTTTCATGTTAGGTAAAGGATTAAAACGGAAAATATTTTGTCTAGTGAGCTGTTTGAGAAAAAAACGTTGAATGGCCTTCGCCCACTCGACGTTGTTTCAAACCGCCCACGAGACAAAATAAAATCCTGATTTAAACTTTGTCTGTTTAATGTTCTCTAATGTTCTATTTATAATATATCTTCCCGAAATGATAATATACTCCTATACAGTCTTGTGTATTCTATTGTGTAATCGTGACCCATCGATAGGTTTTTTTCATACCACTAACATCATGGTGTATATTATTGATCAAAATTACATTTTGATCACCGGGCAGTAGATCCTTCTTCGACCATGTCAGGTCTGATCGTAGCTCCTAACATCTATCCATACAGATGCACTTTAGCAGGTAGACCACTGACGAGAAAAATGTGTTAATATGGAAAATTCTTGTTTCGTAGACATTTTATATGTGTCAGCAAATCTGCAATTACTGGTTTGTGGAATACAGTACACTGTCGTGCGCTTGTATTTTGCGCTATTAAATTCTCAGTTTGAGTTTCAGGATTGTTCATATGTTTTCTTATTTTTCCCCAAATGTATGTAGCAAAATATTCTCAACGAGAAAGTGATCTCAGAGCCATTATATCGAGTGCGGCAAAATGTATACAGTCAGTGGAGAGACGGTTGGTAGCAAAGTACTTAAACAGGAAGGTGGAATATTCATGTATCTACGACCACTATTCATCCACAAATAAATTTTCATGAACACTTGAGTTCTTCGAAGGCATGTTTTTGATGATATGATGAAGTCGAAATATTTTATCAGTCGCGATTTGGGCCATCACGGTCAGGTCAAATTAGGTTAACCCCCCCCCCCCCCCTCCCACACACCCCCCACAATCGGTCATCTTTGCGACAACACTGGCAACCATTTATTCTTTTTGTAGAATATGAATTTTTGTGCGGGTGGAATGTCGACTACATGGGTGGTTTAGGGTAACCTACTATCCACGTAAGGTTGCAGCAACATGCCTTACCAAGCCATTGCGTACGAAAAATACTTCTTCTAATGGCTTGTGTGGGAGCGCGGTGGCTCAGTAGGCAGAGGTGCAGGCTGCAAGCCGAGAGGTCCCCGGTTCGAATCCCACCTGCGGCAACCGCGTTGTGTCCTTAGGCAAGACACTTCATCTCCATTGCCCGCGTGGGGGCACGGTGGCGTTGTGTACTAAGGCGTACTGCACGTCGATAGTGCATTTGTCTTCAACCAATGCTAACCCTGCATGTGTGGAGTTAGTATGTTGGGGAGCTGACAGTTGCTCGGTGGTTCTCTCCGGGTACTCCGGCTTCCCCCGCCCGTAAAACTGTCACGGTCATGATTAGCCATTGTGCATAAATATGTGACCTTAAAACACCAATAAATAAATAAATAATGGCTTGTGTCGTGGTATTTGAAGAAGGAATTGACCTTGCTTTTATTTGGATCAAAATGTTCGGTGCGCATATGGACAGAGAAAAATTGAAGATATTACCCACTAATCATTTATGTCACTTTTGTTCCTCGATAAACAACTTATAGCGTCTATTGGAAAGTGAGTTTTCGTTCTTGGACTAACTACTACCGGCTGGTATTTGCAGTACTGTAAACGTTACGGTTCAATTTGATAGCACACGTTCAAATATTTCCTAGGGATAAACATTCTGAGGGCGGAGTATTCTCTCCTTGGAAAATGTGCATGACAGTCAATACCACATGACAATGGACATCGGCTTGTACACTGCACATCACACAAAGCGACGGCATGACGGTGGGCAACGTTTGGTTGTAATGATGGCCGTGGACTGGTTGTAACCCACGCGTGGGCAGTGATGTCCACGCATGCGTTTGCCAGGTAATAAAAATCATCAGCAGCAACATTTTAATTAACGAAGCACAGGGTTGTACTAATTAAATTTTTGATGATTATTCCTACAAAAAGTATTTGCAATCCAATATTACTGCGTCCGTGGAAACACTGCCCACCCCGTGGAAAGTGATCAGTCCACGGCGGTCGTACTGAACTTACGCATGCAGCATTAAGCTTTTCCATTAGTGTGATGTTGTTTCAACAACCCTATTCAATAATATCACAATGTAAACGCAGGCTCTAAAACAGAGAATTCTGCATACCAACCGGAAGTAATGGATTAGTCTCCACAACGCAGAAGAGTTTACGAATCAGGTGACGATAACCTACTTACCGATACAGAAAATCGGGGGGCAATTAAGCAGACAACTTTCTAACAGAAATAAAAAAAAATGAGACGATTAATTAAATACCTAGAACAATTATGATGATGATAATTGCTATCACAATGCCAACAGCAATGGATGCAGGTATCACAAATCTCTTGTTTATTCTCGGTTTCTTCTGTTGAATGGGTTTACTGGGTTTAAACTCGGCGTCTGTTGTAGCTTGAAGGTTATCTACAATAAAATTAATTTATAACGTTTGAAGCCTCTCCAGTCAGATCAATGTCGACTGTCAAAAGATTATAAGAATGAAAACAAAGCCTAAAAGCTTCCAACTGATTCACAAATTAAACCAAATCTGTTGGTGTGCTGGTACAAATCAGTTTCTCGATTTCAAGGTGTTAACAAACTCGGCTGTGCGATTCTCAAATTTTGGATCGAATCGAATCAAGTAGAGGATTCCGAATCGAATCGATTGGCCCTTGAAGTTATAAATATTGCACCTTCCTGTAACAGCACATACAGCCAGTTTCCACTCAATTAAAATTGTATTCAACGGCGGCACGTCTGTTTGGGCAGGTCAATCAAAAAAGACGAATATTCCTGGACGGAATAAGAGTAGCAATTTCAGAAACAGAAACTCCTTGAATTTTTTCTCTCATCAGGTCCTTTACGACGCAAAAATGTCGGAATCAGCGCGACACAAGTCGAATCGAATCTGTGCGACAATTTCAAATCGAATCAAATTTCAAAGCTACGCAGGGCCCTATAACAAACATTAAAACTGTGTACAACCAATAGTGAATCAGCATCCGATTGAATATAACTGAATATATAATCTGTATATTCGCCCATTCCCACCACACTCGCTTCCTTTCCGGCCCATAATACCATCTTAACCCTTTGAATCAGTAAGACCGATTTTTTGGCCCAAGGCATAATGTCGTCCCATTTTTTGTCTTATTATAAGAGGTCTATACACGTGGCATTCACGGGGCATTGATGATAAAATATGAACTGCAGTCTGCAGCCAGACGGCTGCAGACTACAGTTATTATTTTATCCTCCCGATATATCGATATTGGACTGACCCATCTCACTGTAAGTGTACACAAAGACAATATCATTCCAGGAAACGAGGGTTCAAATGGTTAATTTCAGATATTCTGATATATTGAGCACTAGCGTCGATAGATTGTCCTATAGTGATGGGGCGATACTATAAAATTTCCAACATAAATTAGCTATGCATTGTACAAGTGCCACACGGCGACGCATAGTAGCGTTACTTTATGACGGAGATTTCATGACTCTTATCCCATATTCTCTGGGTGAGTGCCAGAAGCCACTATCAGGGCTCTATTGAAAAGTGTTGTAAGTCACTACAGTGACTTTACACTGTGTGCAGTAGCTTGTTGTTTACGCATCAATAGAAAGAGAAATATTACATGAAATTGTTATGTTACAATTTATTGGAGTGTGCCTGTTGGTACTCTCCAAGAAACTGTGTCAAAACAATTATTTATGAACAACATCGTACGAAACTAGACTCTCATTGTTGGTGGCATGGTGTCTTCTGATCATCTAGAAATCACCTTTGAAAAAAATGCAGAGCTCTCTAGCAGTTAACCCTTTACCCAACGTAACGGCCAAAACCGGCCAGCGCTATTCTCAAAAATCGCCAATTAATTTTCATTATTTTTTCATTTTTTGTCTCAAAAGCATAGGTTATGACCCCTCGTTGAAACGAGCTCGTCGATGGGTCATAACCTATGTTTTTTGCAAGTGTCGTCTGCTTTTCATGTTAGGTAAAGGGTTAAGTGGACATGTATGCTCAAATGACAAGGTAAAATTTTGAAAAAATGAATATCTAAAAAAACGCAAACCTCTTGATTCTAACCAGCATCTGGAGATCAACCATCCGTTTCGATTTAATGCATAACTACCAGGTCTAAAAGTCTGAAAGTTTTCCTCCAATCCTACAAATATTTCGATAAAACTTTTGGTGGGACGTTGCTCCACCCTCTCGCTCCCGTCTATCTCCGATCGTGATCAAGAGTGTATTAGCACCAAAATGCCACAGGACTTGAGCATTTTCTATTTCAGACCATGAACCATCATTGCGTTGCATTCAGTACCAATGATCTGAAAGTTTTAGAGGGATTCTTGTGCTCTTTCTCGGAAATGGTAAATAACTGTCGAGTGGCGAAGTTACAATGTTAATCCACTCTTTCCACGTTCCTCCACATATTTACAAATTTAGATATCATCATGATTTTAGAAACGCATCAATAAAGAAGTTTTAGTCTAATCTCTATCAAAAAGTTGTCATTAGAGATTCATAGACAGACAATATAATGGAAGTCCCCAAAGGGCTCGAGGAGTAAACCTAGCAATGATCTACACTGCTCCGAGTGCTCTTGTTTACATCCCACCTCAGTCTTGCACTTTTAACCTCCACAGAGTTAGTCAAATTATCTCCCCTGAATAGCGCCCATATCATGAACATGGGAACATAGGGTAGAGAATCAGTGCTTGTTTACTGTGGTAAACAAGCTCTGTTTTACTGGTAAACTACGACACGGTCACCAATGCCTGGGTGGAAGTCCTCTAAAATGGGCAACGCGCTGATAGAGTTATGTTCCAGACAAGCATTTAATCATCCGAAATGTAATCACGAGGGAGGGGGCATAGTGACCTAATTGAGGTACCTTACACTTCATTAACCCACACTCCAATTAAGGTGATTTGGTGACTCCAAAAATGGTGACCGGACATATTGCCGCACGACACAATACAGCGTGTCACTATGCAGCGGGTCATTTTGCCGCAGCTACAAAATGCCATGACGACAAAATGCCACAAGAAAATAGATTGGTAAAGAACGATAGGTATGTTGCATGTGATTTTTTTAGTTTTGTTTAATGTTTATCTAACTACAATTTTCCATTTCTCCTCAAAAACAGGGTTTATAACCCAATTAGTGTCATCAGCCCTGTTTTTGAGGCAAAAATGGAATTTCTGATTAATATTAGATTAGATAATTACGGTGCGGAACGCTGTTGATCAACAAACGTCACTGAGCACAAAAATAATGGCGAGTAAGACTAGGAAAAGCACGTTTGGTCATGATTAAAGTTATAACTCCTCCTTATGCCCGGATATGTTCATGTTTTGACAATAATTCACTCAATGTGCATTTGAAATGCCAACGTTTAGGTATTGCTTATTCAACACGACACGCAAAATCCTCTACTAACTAGAGAAACAGAATTTACTGCACCCAGTAAATTCAAGTCTGTGTGAATTTATTTATTTATTTATTTATTGGTGTTTAAGGTCACATATTTCTGCACAATGGCTAACCATGACCGTGACAGTTTTACGGGTGGAGGAAGCCGGAGGACCCGGAAAGAACCACCGAGCAACGGCGAGCAACTTCAGCTCCCCAACATACCAACTCCACACAAGCAGGGTTAGCATTGGTTGAAGACAGGTGCACCATCGACGTGCAGTACGCCTTAGTACACAGCGTCACCGTGCCCCCACGTGGGCAATGGGGGTGAAGTGTCTTGCCCAAGGACACAACGCTGTTGCAGCCTGCACCTCTACCAACTGAGCCACCGCGCCCCCAAGTCTGTGTGAAAAGGGTTAAAATATCAGAAATAAACTATACAGAAAGAGAATTTATGGAGGCTTATTTTCAGGAGTAAAATATTTTTAAACAAATCAGAAATGGGTTTTCGTTAACAGTATTTACAGATATTCATACTGGAATCAGAACAATTATTTATAAGAAACCAGAAAAGGCATATATGTGACCAGCATTCAAAGGGTTCGATACTCGAATCAGAAATTGACATTTTTGGCTCGCCCACTAATTTGAGTGATGAAATACGTTCATAAACTTTAGAAATGCATTAAGGTGTAATAAAATTCATTTCCCAGTATTTCTGAATAATACGCACTTGATGACTTTGGTGACCTCTTTCAGGCGGACCCCTAGGTGACCTCCGTGACCTTGACCCATATTTTGAATTTCCATCAAGTGTCGACTCATTTGGTGTTAGTTCCAGGTCCATTCAACGATTGGGATATGAGCATGACCCACTTTCAAAAATGTTGGCTAAGCCCACTTTTTTAATATCAAAATGCACGTATGGGCCTCGGGAATTCTTTGGGGGGGGGGGGCAAAAAATGTGATTTCCAGCAATTATGAAAAATGTACTTAATGACCCCTAGGTGACCTCCTTGACCCTGACTCATATTTTGAATCTCCATCAAGTGTCGACTCATTTGGTGTTAGTCCCACGTCCATTCATCATACCATGCTTGAGATATGAGCGTGACCCACTTCCAAATTTTTTGGCCTCGCCCACTTTTTTAACGTAAAAATGCATGTATGAATCTCAGGAATGCTTTGGTGGCAAAAAATGTGATTTCCAGCAATTATGAAAAAATGCACTCAATGATCCCTAGGTGACCTCCGTGACCTTGACCCATATACTGAACCTCCATCGAGTGTCGACTCATGTGGTGTTGGTCCCAGGTCCGTAGGTCATAACACGCTTGAGATATGGGCGTGACCCACTTTCAAAAATTTTTGCCACGCCCACTTTTTTTACGTCAAAGTGCATGTGTGTACGTCAGGAATACTTTAGGGGGTCAAAAATGTGATTTCCAGCAATTCTGAAAATGCACTCAATGACCCCTAGTTGACCTCCGTGACCTTGACCCATATTGTGAATCTCCATCAAGTGTCGACTCATTTGGTGTTGGTCGCAGGTCCATACGTCATACCACGCCTGAGGTATGGGCGTGACCCACTTTCAAAACATTTTTGGCCACACTCACTTTTTTACGTCAAAATGCATGTGTGTACGTCAGGAATACTTTGGGGGGTCAAAAAATGTGATTTCCAGCAATTCTGAAAAATGCACTCAATGACCCCTAGTTGACCTCCGTGACCTTGACCCATATTTTGAACCTCCATCGAGTGTCAACTCATTTGGTGTTGGTCCCAGGTCCGTAGGTCTTACCACGCTTGAGATATGGGTGGACCCACTTTCAAAAAATTTGGTCACGCCCACTTTTTTTACGTCAAAATGCATGCATGTACGTCAGGAATACTTTAGGGGGTAAAAAATGTGATTTCCAGCAATTCTGAAAAATGCACTCAATAACCCCTAAGTGACCTCTGTGACCTTGACCCATATTTTGAATCTCCATCAAGTGTCGCCCCATTTGGTGTTGATCCCAGATCCATACGCCATACGACACCTGAGATATGGGCGTGACCCACTTTCAAAATTTTTGGCCACGCCCACCTTTTTTTTACATCAAAATGCATGTGTGTACGTCAGGAATACTTTAGGGGTCAAAAAATGTGATTTCCAGCAATTCTGAAAAAATGCACTCAATGACCCCTAGGTGACCTCTGTGACCTTGACCCATATTGTGAATCTCCATCAAGTGTCGCCCCATTTGGTGTTGATCCCAGGTCCATATGCCATACCACACCTGAGATATGGACGTGACCCACTTTCAAAATTTTTGGCCACGCCCACCTTTATTTACGTCAAAATGCATGTGTGTACGTCAGGAATACTTTAGGGGTCAAAAAATGTGATTTCCAGCAATTCTGAAAAATGCACTCAATGACCCCTAGATGACCTCCGTGACCTTGACCCATATTTTGAATCTCCATCAAGTGTCGACTCATTTGGTGTTGGTCCCAGGTCCATACGTCATACCACACCTGAGATATGGGCGTGACTCACTTTCAAAAAATTTGGCCACGCCCACTTTTTACGTCAACCAAAAATCAACGAGATAGGGCAATTCGTTTTCGAGTTATCTTGCGGACAAAAAAGTGATATGAGAAGAAGAAGAAGAAGAAGAAGAAGAAGAAGAAGAAGAAGAAGAAGAAGAAAAGAATAAGAAGAAGAAGAAGAAGAAGAAGAAGAAGAAAAAGAAGAAAAAGAAACCGTGCAAAAACAATAGTCTGTGTGTTTCACACATACTAATTAAAGCTTCATTGTACACATTTGATAATTGAAAGAGAAATTCTAGAAAACATATAATACACTTTAAAATTGACAAAATTGCCCCACCTCCTCCCGTTTCCGGTGCCCCTACTGCAAGTTATTATACAGTTTAGGTCATGGATATAATTAAAACGTGCAGTGGCGCATTATTTCTGTTGTTAAGTGTGTATTTAAACGTACGTAAAATTCCTGTGTAAGTTTACATGAACACCCACTCTCTTCATTTACCACATGGTGTGGAAGATGGAAAGGCATTTGGTTCCGACACCCAAATAGAGGTTAGAAGTTATGACACACAATACAACAAGTCAGATTTACAGGTTTTAAACGGCTTTTAAACCTGTTGTACGAAACCTTCCACAAGATTCCATTTATGAAATTCAATATCATTCAGCATAACTCCCGTTGCTTCATAACTAGGTGCAGGTGGTTATGTTTACTTCTTAAAACTTGCCCTATCATGTGACCGTGGTTCCGCCGCTGATTGGGCCTTGCATTCATAATCGTCACTATCATTCAACGAATGATGGGAAGTGCCCAAAATTTCATTCACTATCTTCACACAAAAAAACATAGTTTAGAATTCTTTGACACACGATATAACTTGTGAAATTCAACATGTTTGTTTATAACTTGTTGAATTTAGTTTGTTGTATCGTGTGTCATAGGTTTAATGGGGTACTACGTCATGCTCCTCTCAACAACGCACTTTTTACCGCTGCGCAGGAAGAAAATTATTTGAGAGTGGATATGGATATATAAATATTGACAATGTTCCGCCGACACACGCGCGGGCCTGGAACCGAGTAACAAAAAATCTAATTTTAATGAAGTTGTCAATTCGATTAATTTGTTTGTTTTAAAGGCGACCTTGTTGGGTTAGTGAGGGATATTCAAGTAAACAAATCGACTCTGATCATTTTCTGGCCATGGTGGAAGTAGTCTTCCGTTTATTGATATTCACACTGTTGCATTCACGGAGAGATAGACTAAACAAAAGTTAGGATGCACATTTACACGATGCATGCGTTTGAATATTCATGCAGCTCTAAAAAAAACCCAGCCATACCGGCTCTGCTTTCTAAATCATCCAACTGTTTATTTACTGTTGTAATGTGATGGATGGCATCTCGTAATAGCGGCGTATCCTCCCTATCTCTGTCAATATCGTGAATGTTGGCAAAGTTTCTTGTCCTGTGTGAAAAAAATTAAGTCTTTTTGTTTCTTTCCATGTTGAAGAAAAGTATTAAAATTATAACCCTAACCCAATACACCACATTCGGGCGCTAACAATTACTGTGTTTACATTTTCTGTGAGTGGTGCTGGTCAGTTTTTTATCGTTACCATAGATAAAGTGTTAATCTTTTACTCTTCATTGTATTATTTTCTGTATACAGAGGTGGGTTGGTCGTTCGAAGCATGCGAAATGGGGAACAGGGGTGTGTTGAAATGTTTAGTTCAGATGTTTTAGAACGCTTAAATGAACCAGAAAGCTTATAAATAACTTGTATGGTCTTTAATCAATCTGAAAACACTACAATACCAGAATGGGGGATGGGACACATACCAGGCTAATTTTAGTGATATCAAGCTACCACCGGGTTTACTGAGAAGCTTGAACCTTCTGAAAGTAGATCCAGACATGATTCAGATTCATCATTATGAATTAAACACTGCGTTTTTGATAAACTTATGAAGAACTGATAATAAAACAAATAACCCCAATCCGGAAGTAACCAATGCTATACGAATGGTGTAATATACTGAGAAAGTTAAGTTCATGTTATACAGAGATACATATAGGATATCTAGTGTTTTTGGGTGGATACCGAAAATTATCTCATGAGTGACCAAGACAAATGTTTATTTTTCGCGAGCGCTTGCGCGAGCGGAAATTACCATTTGTCTCGGCCATAAGTGATATAATTTTCGGTATCCACTCAAAAACTCTAGATTTTCTTTTTATTATACGCTAATTCCACTCATTTCAACCTTGAATTGATGCATGAAAGTAAACGGCGCATTGAACCATCGATACTCGGAACAGATAGCGTCTTGCAATCTAATTCAGCTGGTGGGTTTCTAGTCCAAACATGGCCTGAAAGTCCGTAATATAACTTTTTGGTTTGGTACGTCCTTTGAAAGGAAGTACCAAACCAAAAACTTATATTACGGACTTTCAAGCCATGTTTGGACTAGAAGGTTTCATGCATCAATTCAAGGTGACTACGTGTTGAATTACTGCTGGAAATGATCAGTATTCACTCAAAAACACTAGATTTACTTTTCATTACGTTTTTAGAACAAATTGATCATTTCCAGCAATAATTTGACTCGTATTCACCTTGAAGTGATGCTTTGAAAGCCGCCATTTTGATTGACACCGTGAAAGTGAAAATTTCTATATCTTCACAGTGGGGGATACGATTTCTATCTTTCCGCAATTTCTTCGATAATCTATTGTTTAGCGTATAATAAAGCATGCCCTCTTCTGTTCAAATTGTGAAATATTGAATCCTCTCTAGCACATAATTTTATATTGTAAATATGGTTGGGAATAGACTTGGATAGACTACTAAAGCTTCCAGTAATATAATTAAGGATTCTGGATTCTGCAGTTACGTGAATCCTGCAGAATTATCGTAAAATTAACTTCATACTCAGTTATCATGGGTACATGATTTTCAATTCAGCTGGCTCATCCCAGTTATATACAACAGTGCGGTACTATGGATTGTCTACATTGGTCCATACTGTCCAAAAAACATTGCAACTCAATCAATTCACCCTGTCAGTTTTGGCATTTTCTCCTCCCAACACAGAACATATTGGAGAACCTGGAAACACGGAGGACCCGAAATAATGGTGTTCCAAGCTGCTGTGAATGAATGGCACGGGGATAGGTGACATAACATCGGGGGCGGAGGAGGGGGGGAGAACAAAATGGCAAGTCGGTCTGGACCATAGCCAGGGTACCCTACTCTTTATGCTGCATGCATAAAATTAAGTTTTGACGGCAGCTTTTATCCATAAGAAGACAATTCTGTAATAGTTACAATTCATCGAAGATAAAAAAGAACTGTTTAAAATGCACCTTAAAATGAAGACTTTTCCAAACTTTTTTGCTGTTACGGGGCATTTTACCCCCCCCCCCCCCCCCCCCCAGAGGAAAGGACAAAGAATTGGTGTCTCCAACCTCGCCCCACATGCCACTCTGCTTTGTCGCCCCTGCATAAAAATCACTCTATGCATAGAAAACTTTCAAAATATGGGACTAATGGTTTTATCACTCAGACATGTATATTTCATTTGAGAACACATTTATGGCCATCTCAATGAACACACATTGAAGAACAACTGACAGTTTTTGAATAGAGTTACTGGTACAAGGAAGCTTAAAATGTTGGAATGCTTTGAGCCGTATGAAACAGGTCGATTGGTTTTCACCAGCTGACTTTTAATTGAACAGTATAATAAATTTTGCAACATTGCCCCTAACTTTTAATTTGTTGTTACTGGCAGAGAGGTTTACATTTCTAGAAATATAAATAGACAGAGAAGAAACTGGTCAATTCCTTGGGGAAACTAGTGCCTTGGTTACCGACTATGTGCATTCTCTACGTTTGAATGGTTGGCTTTGTCACGAATACAGAATAGTATTTTTGTGGTGATTTCAAGTGTTAGACGTGATTTTAGGGAAACAAAATTATATTTTCCTGAAGCAATATCAGTTGTAGATGGATACCTCGATTATAGGTGACAGGCTTTACCTAATGTGAGACAGAAGGGAAAAAAGCGGCATTCATGACTGGAAAATGCATATATTAACACGGCTGCGCAAGTTTACAATATCTTACCAGTGGTAACAATGATTGTGTATACGGCAGACAACAAGCAAGAAACAAATAGATTCTGAGAAATAAAATACACCAGTTATTTGTTGGGGGGAGGGGAGGGGGGCTAGAGGTAAATCAACATATAAAAAACTGGTATGAATGCACGTATTCACAAACTTAGAAGTTTTCGTGCATATGTTTCCCGATGAGGTGATCTCGAGCACACTGTATACCAAAAAACAACAAGAATTCTGAAAATCAGTACAATTGAATTCAAATACAGCAAAACTAGTTTATTTGTTGAGGCATATACAGTTTGTCAATTTGCAAGGTAGATTAGGGTCAAAATGAGGTTTTTTCGTAATATTTCCTAAAAACTCGGAATATATTTTTGGTATTTTTTTCCGTCCTTCAAATTGTTAGATAGCCTATATACTATAATTGAGGAATGCTGTGCATATGGATTCTTGAAATGATTTTTCAAAATCAGTTATCAAAAGCTGGCTGGGGGATGATGCATAAAGGGCATTACTAGCCAAATGTCAACAAGCTTATGAATGAAATATTATAAAAAGCAGATTTGTTGGGCATCCACCGATACATCACATCACAGGCGGGCAAGATCCGGAGGCTAATGAGGCGATATCAAATTTTGCCCATGCTTCATGGAGGTGAAAATTGAAAAAAAATCTAATGTGATATTTGTTGTTATTTTACGAGGGCCTACCTTGTATACGATAAGAATTGAATATGCAGGCTTAGACATTCATGCGTGGATTTTTATCTGGCTTACTGTGTCAGTAGTGCTGTCGAAATGTTTTTACTGTAACTATAATTCAAATCATCACACCGTGTTAGAAAATGGATGCAATAGCAACTTTTGGTATGAACTTGCAGCAGTGCACAAAGAACAACACAACGAGTATTGATTTTCTAGCAATTACATCTTTCCATAAGAGTACTGATCTCAAACAAATTATTTTTTTCAAACTTGTTTTAATGTTTATAATATAAATTCCTCTAAGAAAATTAAATGCATCAGGATAAGAATTTCAAACTGCCAGTTCCTTTGATTCAGACCAAACATTTAACATGAAAAACCCCCAATAGCAACACATGGATTCAAATAAAACAATTCCCGCCTGTTACATGGGATACAATGGTTGTTACGCAGGAGACCAGTAATCGTGCGATCCTGGTAGTGCTCGACTAATCAATTGTTAAATAACGTTATGAAGTTCTGGATGGTTTTAACGAATCAAAGAGACCGGATGCTCAAAATAAATGGGAAATATTGGCTAGGGCAATATTCAGAATTAACGTATGACTCTATGTGTAACGTGTTACATGGGTGACATATTTGTCACATTGCAGACATATTTAGGTATGTTTTGCAGGTAGGTACGAATAATTACAGCAGGTACGAGGAGAGAGAAACCAGATATTTGTAAAAGCTTTATTCATCGAATGATTGGGACCAAAATACTTTGTGTTACCTGGTTTCACAGCTAACAAACGAAATTGGAAATCGGGTAAACCGAAGAGGGTGAAGTTGGTAGAACCAATATTTGCGTCCTTATCATTCGAGAGACTGGAAGAAATATGAATGAATAATTCTTAGAATGATGCAATACTTCTACAGCCAAATTACCCCTTTGAGCCGTCGTTTCCTAGAATGTGATCATTTTTGTGTACACTTACAGTGAGATGGGTCAGTCCAATATCAATATGTAGGGAAGATAAAATAATAACTGCAGTCTGCATCCTTTTGGCTGCAGGCTGCAGTTATTTTTTATCATCAATGCCCCGTGTATTGACCTCTTATAATAAGACAAAAATGGGACGAAATTATTTCTTGGACCGAAAAATCGATCTTACGTGTTCAAAGGATTAAGGGGGGTTATCCTCCAATATTAGGACATTAGTGAACAAGCTGTCTTGTTACAGTTGAGACATTCGTAATCTGTGCTGCCTTTTATCACACACCTATTAATGTAAACCACAAAATTTCCAAATATTCTGCTTGTAAAGGTTGCATCGCACATGTGGTGATACGAAACACGTTCCATTTCGTTCCAACGTAAACATAGAAGGAACCCGTCTAAATAAATCACGCCATCATTGGTCGAATGCACCGGAGTCGAGATCGCTTGGAAATTCCAAGTTCGTCATTTAGATTTGTTTACCCGGGGTATTTAAAAAATCAAATTCGAGTCAAAAAATTTACAAAATAAAAATAACATTCGGACTGCTTGTTTCTTGACAAATACTGTCCACAACTAGTCATATAATGATGGAGTGTGCTAAACTTATTAGCTATTTAAAAACCTTTTGTTGTGTTATTCTCCACAGTTTAGTCAATACTTGAAGTTCGATCATAGTGACCCTGACACTGATCGCTGTCAATTGATTTCGACCAATAGAATGCCGTAAAAATTAGAAAGCAAATTAAGCTTTTACCCCGCTAATTAACAGTGATGTCTTCTTGGAAACGAGGGAAAAGCAGCAATTATCAATTTAGAAAGTGCTTTTAGTTCAATTTTAATGTAGACTGGTTGTTACATGGGAGGTGTGTGATAAATACAGAACGGCACACTGTTTTGTATAGGTTAAGAATTATCGCACTCGATTGCTTTGGCCCAGGATATCACTCGAGCCTTCGGCTCTCGTGATATCCTGGGCAAACCAATCTCGTGCGATATTTGTTAAACCATTCAAACGTATGCGCGGTTTTGTATATATATCAAGCAGGCATTTATTTTGTAACTATGACTTAGACAGACGAACAAGTGTTTTTGATGCATCTTGGCTGATCAAACTATAACTCGGAAGTTAAGTGAATGTACAGTACAGTTCACGTGGACAGGCACAAGTCCATAGGTCATGGGGGGGGGGGGGGGGGGTATAATTTTTCTAATTTTTCTGGGGGGGTCAATACAGAATTGTCCGAAGGCATCTCCCGACCGAGAGCTGAAGGCCCGAGATGGGGGAAGGCATGGGGGATGGGTTCCCCCATTGGTGGGGGTCCAGGCGGGGGGGGGGGCGTCCCCGGTAAAATTGTGAAAAATTCGTGGCACTAAGGGCAATTTTGAGGCTTCCTAAGTACTCAATCAAGGTATTTTCAGAGAGGGCACATGGCCTTATTTTTAACAGAAAATTTCTTAATACATATCTATTGAATTAAATTCGACTCCTGAGACCCGTGCATGTGCATGTCAAACCACTTGGCGAGGATACTTTCATAGGAAAGTAAACTTTTCATCTTTGTCTGATGGCCTGGCGTGGTTGTCGTTACTGCCAGCTGTGTCTTGAGATACTATCGTGAGTTCTGAACCGAGCTGCGGATTAGACCTCACGATAGTATCGCAAGACACACCTGACGATAACGACATCCACGTCACGCCGTCAAATAAAGGTGAGGAATGTTTTATTCGGCTTATATTTTTTTCCAACAATAGCAATGCAGCCGGAAATATCAGTTTTCTGTATTTTTTCTCGACTATCAACAATAGCAATTTGCATTTGATTCTTTTCCCGAACGCGAATGAATTTTATGTGTACATCCGAATGACCATCATTTTAAAAGTATAGTCTTTAAATTTCAAACTTATGAGGCACTGGGTTATAATAAACAAAAATATAATATCTGTCAAGCCAGGGCTCATCTCCCAGAATAATTATGTATCATAATCTTGTGTGTCATCTGACAGATGTTGTACATCATTTAACAAAAATAACATTTCACACACACACAACACCTTATCAACATTACATCTTTTTCAACCTCTATTCAAGAAAATGTCACTTTAAAACAAGAGACATCCACATCAGAAAGTATTTAAGAAAACAACAAACAATGTTTGTCAAGAGCGTATATAATGCAACAAGAAATTGTATCTCTTGTAACATTTTTGTGATGTAATGGCTCGTTCGTGTGTTTTTATTAAATTATGAAGCCCAGTCTAACATATAGCACATGCCAGTACACCAATGAACACCATTTGGTCAACTGTCAAACCAAAATCAAGATCTCGGGTAACTAGGCACGCTTTGAGTTGAATTTTAAACATTCTGTAGCAGAACAGTAGTTCCTGTAAAGTTTAATCGTTCGATGTGTAGACCGTTACATGAGGCATGTAATTGTATTCAATGTATATTATTTTAAATGAGTTCTCCCTCCCGCGCAGACCGTTCGCGAATACAGGGAGTGCACAATAGTAGTTTTAAAAACCCAATACGGGTACTTTATCTTTTTCGGCCAAGTTAAGGAGATCGCCGTTACATTTAACCCTTTACCTAACATGAAATGCAGACGACACTTTGTAAAAAAAATTCTTGAATAACTTATTTTTTCATTTTTTGTCTTAAAAACGTAGGTTATGACCCCTCATTGGAACGAGCTCGACGAGCTCGTTTCAATGAGGGGTCATAACCTATGTTTTTGAGACAAAAATGAAAATATAATGAAAATTAATTGGCGATTTTTGAGAATAGCGCTGGCCGGTTTTGGCCGTTACGTTGGGTAAAGCCTTAATACGTCCTCGAAATATACGACAGAAAGTGGATTCGCTTGAATTTCAGAATATCAACTGTGGTATGGAAAATTTTTCTCCGGCACCTTCAGTCAACTTCCTGACATGAATGGCATTGTAAACGAGGTGCCACTTGGTGTCTGATCAATGGAGAGAGTTATGTATTCTTTAATAGTCTGAAATTGTTACATGAGTTACTCCGAGTTTGAGGGACAGAAATTATGAGTCATTTTTTTTCGTTGAGATCAAGGTAGATAGGATATTTTCAGCTATAATTCAGAATGATGAATCGTTATCATACACACGTGGAGCACATGCCATAAGTCGCACAAGTATTGCCGCACTTAGTTGCTAAACATGGAAAAAGACATTTGAGACACGCATGTTTGCGAGATGTCCACTATTCACATCATCAAAAAGAAGTGGAAATGATTATGGATTGATCATTCGCTCGTTTCAATCGGTAGAACTCATTGGCTGCCAGAGTTAGAACCACGATTATCCCAATTTTATTATGTGTGTGAAGAGCCTGGGCGAGGACAAAAATGTGGACACAATTTGGTATTGCCTCTAATAGTCAAAGTGTGACAGAGAACAGGGCGCTACTTAGTTTTAGGAGATGTAAATCTCCACCGTACAGTATTGGTCATCAGATGACCAAGTATCAAGTTATTTTCGCAAAACCCGCTAGCCCCACCAATTTTTCCAATACCTTGACACACCAATCTTTGGTGGCAAAGTGTAAAATGAGATCCAGTTGTAAACAACTTGGAAACATAAGATGGTGCGTAATATTGATTTCTTTATTTATTTATTAGTGTCTAACGACACTTTCAACAGGCAAATTCGTGTCATGACAAACAGTTTTACGGGTGGAGGAAGCCGGGAGTACCCGGAGAGCTCCACCGAGTCGCGAGTGGAGGAAGCCGGAGTACCCGGAGAGATAGCGGCGAGCAAGTGTCAGACCTTCCAACGTACTAACTCCACACAAGCAAGTTGGTTGAAGGCAATTGTACCATCGACGTGCAGTACGACTTAATACGCACCGCCATCGTTCTCCCACATGGGCTGTTAGGATTAAGTGTCTTGCCCAAGGACCCAACGCAGTTACCGCTGGTAGGGATCGAGCCGTGATCCTTTCGGTTAGACGTCCAATACTCTAACCACCGCGCTCTTATAAGCTCCAGTACGGTGATCGCAAACGTGGGCAGATAATTTCGATTGAATCGTGACTGGATCGCGATCAGGTCAAAATTATCTTTCCGTGTTTCTTCCTACACTATTGTAGAACTTCATCCGTCAGAAAAGAAATGCGAGAACGCAGAATCTGATATGCTCTTGTCCTTTGGTTTTCTTGAATCGGTTTTGATTTCCCATCATTTAGTTTATGAAATCTGGACCCATTGGTGAATAAGTGCGTCTCGACGCGATCCTGACTGTTGAGAATTATACCACTATTGTGACAAGAGAACTGTATACTGTTGAGACAAAACATGAAAATGTTTAGTTATACAAAATTCGTTTGGCACATTTTTATAATCGTGACAGGTAAAAGGTTAACGGAATGAAAATTTCATTTCCCATCACCCCTGTTACTTGTGAGCTACTGTCGTGTACGGGATTCTTTCCTTAACTTCTTCATATTTTTATGGACAATTTTGTTTTTCAACTGAAGATTCGGTTGTTGGTAAATAGTTTCCTAAATATCAACATCAAAAACCTTTCTGTCCACTGAACGCTCATTCAAACGACCGGACGACATCGAGACCGAATAAACTCATGATGATGTCAGTGCTGTTTTAAATGGCCCCATTTACCGGACGTGTTTACTCATTTGAAATTCGCCAGACATAATAGATAAATAACGCCCAGTCACAACTTTTCTCAACTGTTTTTTTCTCCTGTTTCCTTTTTTTAAAATAATATTAAAATTTTAAAAGAAAAATAGTTTTGGAAGCACTGCCGTCACAAAAGTCGTCATTGATAATTTTTCAAACACTTTCATATATCAAGCAGAGGTCTCCCTATAAATGATAGGCAACTGTAACATCATGCAGGACTGTTTATGTTTATAGCCTGATTTATGGCGTCTCTACGTTCCATAAAACAGGAACCAGGAAGGAAAACAAGACAACCTATTTTAAACCATGGTAGAAATTTTCGATAATTAACCCTTTGAAAGCGAAAGACCACTTTTCCGGACCAGGATCGTAATATAACCTCAATTCATAAGGTAGATAGTTGTTCAGTGAATTTGGGTGATAGACAATCCAGATTTTCGATGTGCTGCCTCAGGGCTGCACGGTGAAAATATTGAGTGCTCTTCTCCAAATTAAGCCTTTACCCAACGTAACGGCCAAAACAGGCTAGCGCTATTCTCAAAAATCGCCAATTCAGTTTCATTATATTTTCATTTTTTGTTTCAAAAACATAGGTAATGGCCCTCTTTGGAACGAGCTCGTCGAGATCGTTCCAATGAGGGGTCGTAACCTATGTTTTTGAGACAAGAAATGAAAAAAATTAGTTATTCAAGAATTTTTTTTGCAAGTGTCGTCTGCTTTTCATGTTAGGTAAAGGATTATCGAATATAGACTTTTCCAGTTGATGACACTGGACTGGTGTTGACGATACCATCAGGGTTAAAATGGTTAAGTGTTCACATTCCCAGTCATTCTTTGCGAATGTTTACTTCTACATGGGTATATTTTCAGTGCATCAAGTTTATTTTCAAAATGATCCGACTGAACAATATTTAGGGGGACAAAATAAATAGACTTGCCGGGAGCATATAATATGTGAAATTTTCCCCTGTATTTAGTGACAGATCGACATTCACGTTATGTCGATCTTTATAAACACATTTTAAGGGTCTGTATCTATCCTCTTTTCACACAATAATGAAGCACAACGTAAATTTTGCACCCTGAGGTTCAAAACCTCTTCAAACTCCACGTTATTTATTAAATAAATAAAAACGTATTTTTAAAAGAAACAAGCAGGTGAAAATTGGGGCATCTCTACACGAACTATATTTTTTTTTTAATTTCTCGATGACTCTTGCAATGATTTTAAACGATTTTCTCGGGTAACTGAATTTGATCGATTTAAAACATATAAGAAATTCAAACATCAATACTGCCGAAATATAATCTTCAAGAAACGTGTAGACGGAAGGACTTGGTCTACCATTTTATCCTCCAACTGCTTGTAGTTTGCCACCCCTTGTGTAATCTCAATGGAACAGTTTTTTTTAATCGATTCAATATGGCCTGGTGGCATATGCCTTAGAAGAGAGAAAACGACATCTTTGTGTGCGTTTGTGTACGTTTGTGGAAAAATGGGCACTGGCCGTCTGCCAGCTGTCTTGGTCGAGAATTGAAGAAACAACCACGTTGAAGCGAACTCTCTGCATTGGGTTCCATCAAAGAAACAGACGAAGAAGATAAAATAATCCTTTAAAGGAATTAAAATCATAGAAAATTTGGAATGTATTGGTGAAAAAAGAAAACAATTTCTAAATGTATATCGTACTTACGACATAACAGTGCACCGGAATTAGATTTATGATAAATGACACATTTTAGAAACTTCCTAGTACTGGCACAAGCACACAGATTTGATCACGAGAATTGTTGAAAGTTACAGACAAACAAAATAAATTGTCATTTCCGGATTTCAATGACGACCAGTACTCGAGATTGTCTATAATATTGTTGAGAAATTAACCTTTTAACACCATCTAGTGTGTAAGTTCAGAAAACAGTTTTGCAGTAAAGGTCATCATTTCATCAACCCGTTACCTTACATGATTAGCAGACGACACAATTTATTTCATGAATACCTAGCAGTATAGCTTATGGCCCTTCTCTGAAACATGCTCAAACAGCTAGTTCCAAGAAGGGGTTATAAGCTATGTTGGGGGGGGGGGGTTTAACCCTTTACCCAACGCACATGATAGTAAAATGATTTCAAATACTATTTTTTTTCAAATTATTAAAAAAAACTTTACAAACTCATATCGCGCGACCCTTTATTGGTACGAGCTCAACGAGCTCGTTCCAATGAGGGGTCACATGACATAGTTTGGTTGAATTTTTGGAAAATATTTTTTACCACGACTTTATTTGTATATTACACGTTTCGATGCGGCCGATTATTTAGGTAAAGGGTTAAAAAAATATTGAAGGACGGTCAGTGTGAACAACTATAGACGGATATGGGAACTACGTTAGGAAAGGGTGAAATACTAAATGTGTTAGTTAAGTAGAGTGGGAGATAAGTTACATATTTCTTTTTACATGGAGAGTGTGATAATTGGAAGGAGGAAGGGGGGTGAGTAGTATGTCAGGGGCTTTTGAGGCCCAATTGGCAGGACCCCGCAGGGGGACCTCGGAAGGGAAGCAGTAGTATGTCAGGGGCTTTTGAGGGAATATTTGGGGGACCCCAGTACAGGGTCGTCGAAGGCAGCCAATAAGCTATCGAGCAGTTACTGATAAGTCATTGCTCGAATGACTCGAATCCTATCGAGAAAATGAGCTTTAGAGTAATTGCTCGATCGAGTGACTCAGCATATTGCTCGAACGACTCGAATCCCATCGAGCAAATGAGCTATCGAGTAATTGCTCGTTCGAGCGACTCCTCGAACGACTCTTGGACTCATTTCAGAAAAAAGGGATTCCATAGCCACAGGCGTTTTCGAGAAAGGGATTCCACAAATGGGATTCCACAAAAGTGATTCCATAAATAGGATTCCGTCTTACCTCGAGTGACTCGCATATATTGCTCGAACGACTCGAATCCCATCGAGAAAATGAGCTAAAGAGCAATTGCTCGTTCGAGTGACTCCTCGAACGACTCTTAGACTCATTTCAGAAAAAGGGATTCCATAGCCACAGCCGTTTTCGAAAAAGGGATTCCACAAATGGGATTCCACAAAAGGGATTCCATAAGTGGGATTCCGTCTTACCTCGAATGACTCGCATATATTGCTCGAACGACTTGAATCCCATCGAGCAAATGAGCCAACGAGCAATTGCTCGTTCGAGTGACTCCTCGAACGACTCTTAGACTCATTTCAGAAAAAAGGGATTCCATAGCCACAACCGTTTTCGAAAAAGGGATTCCACAAATGGGATTCCACAAAAGGGATTCCATAAGTGGGATTCCGTCTTACCTCGAGTGACTCGCATATATTGCTCGAACGACTCGAATCCCATCGAGCAAATGAGCCAACGAGCAATTGCTCGTTCGAATGACGCCTCGAACGACTCTTAGACTCATTTCAGGAAAAAGGGATTCCATAGCCACAGCCGTTTTCGAAAAAGGGATTCCCACAAATGGGATTCCCCAAAAGGGATTCCATATGTGGGATTCCGTCTTACCTCGAGTGACTCGCATATATTGCTCGAACGACTCGAAAACCATCGAGCAAATGAGCTAACGAGAAATTGCTCGTTCGAGTGACTCCTCGAACGACTCTTAGACTCATTTCAGAAAAAAGGGATTCCATAGCCACATCCGTTTTCGAAAAAGGAATTCCACAGATGGGATTCCTCAAAAGGGATTCCATAAGTGGGATTCCGTCTTACCTCGAGTGACTCGCATATATTGCTCGAACGACTCGAATCCCATCGAGCAAATGAGCTAACGAGCAATTGCTCGTTCGAGTGACTCCTCGAACGACTCTTAGACTCATTTCAGAAAAAAGGGATTCCAAAAAGGATTCTTAAAAAGGGATCCCGTAAGTAGGGCTTTTTAGTCGTATGAGGCCATGAAGGCTATGTGAAAGGTATGGCGGTCCTATTGCACTACGTGCTGCAAAATATTCTTAAAGAATCCATATCACATATAGTCGGGTTTGTTTGGGTTTTTTGGTGATTTGAGGATTGGTGGGAAGTAGCGGGGTCCGGTGGGGACTATTTGGGGCTGGTGGGGACTAGAGGCTAATTGTCGTAAAAACCTGTGGTTTCTACAACCGGATCTCCACATCTCCTCCTACTTCACTTCCCCTCTGGCTCTCCCTTCCACGGTCCCCTGCGGGGTCCCCCGATGAGATCCCCAAATAGGGCCTCAAAAGCCCCTGACATACTACTGGGGTGGCAATCCTGAAAAAAACAATCATCTTTATTATGTGTGTTCAGTTTTTTTCTTTCCTTCTTCCTGAAAGTTTGAAAAATGTGGGAGACTCGCGCCTCCTTGTGCCTTCCTTTCCTTTGTCTGTACTCGCCGATGCATCAATTAGACTTGAGCGTTCGGAACCAACAAATCTTTTTATCTTTTGCAGTAAAAAAATGCACACATATTGGAAATATTACCCCCACCAACTGAAATTCATAATTTTGTTTCCGAAGGACATGTTGTATGTTGATGAGCAAACAACACACTAAACAATAGTTGGTAAGAGGGCTGAGTAATAATTTAATTCAATAGTCCAATATCACTGACATTCCTCGTGGATCGTGGTGGCGATGTGTACTGAGGCGCTCCGCACGTCGATGACGCACTTGTCTACAACCAATTCTAACCCCACTTGTGCGGCGTTAGTACATTGGGGAGTCTTGGCAGTTACTCGCCGCTGCTGGGTTGTTCTCTCGGGGTACTCCGGCTTCCCTCACCAGTAAAACTGTCCGACACGACGTGACCCTGGCTGTCGAAAGTGTCGTCAAACACCAATAAATAAATAAATATTACTGACATTCTTAAAATACAAAATATATTCACTATACTGGAGTCAATCTCTCAGGCGACCAGGGGTGGCGCCAGGGATTTCTCGACAGGTGGGCTGACCTCTCCGACAGGGGGGCTATAACATTTGACCTCCCAAACGAAGGAAAATGAGTGAAAATTGGTAAATTGGAGAACCAAAATAGAAGCAAATTGAGTATGTTTGTTGATTATTTAACCCTTTACCTACATGTAACCTGAAAAGCAGACGACACTTGCAAAAATAATTCTTGAATAACTAATTTTTTTCATTTTTTGTCTCAAAAACATAGGTTATGACCCCTCGTTGGAACGAGCTCGACGAGCTCGTTCCAACGAGGGGTCATAACCTATGTTTTTGAGACAAAAAATGAAAAAAATAATGAAAATTAATTGGCGATTTTTGAGAATAGCGCTGGCCGGTTTTGGCCGTTACCTTAGGTAAAGGGTTAAAGTAAACATATTATAATAAGGTCGGGAAATATTTCATCTATAAACCCAGTTTGACGAACGACATTAAGGAATTTCGTGAGACTCATTATTCTCTATCAAAGTTCCAGTGCTGCACGGGTTTGAGACAGACAAGACGAGATATAAACATTCGATTGTCGGAAATTTCTCGTGAAGTCGGGTTTACGAGACTCTCCGACGGACTGACTAAAAATCTCCGACGGGGGGGGGGGGGGGGGGGGGGGCGGGGGGGGGGCTGGACCTCTCAGACGGGGGAGGGCCTCTAGCCCCCCCCCACACACACACACACCTGACGCCCCCCACCCCACCCACCCACCCCCCCCCCCCTTGGCGCCACCACTGCAGGCGCGACCAGTCTAATTCTATTCTGAATTCGATGCTGTTGTGGGTTATTTGTTCACCCCACTTTTCGTAGAGATTGGGTGCTGCGTTCTAATGGGGAAAAAGGCAAAACACTTAAGGAACTTGCCATCTGCATGTTCATTTTAAAGTAAACTGTTATGCATATTTTTTTCACTTTCCAACCAATACCCACTCCTGTCCCAATACTAGTTCTAGTGGAATTCGGCAAGATTTTACATCAATAAAAGGGTGAAAACTATTCTATGTATAATGCTTCATACCAGACACTGGGACCGATTTATATCATTCTGAGCTTGTTTGGGCTCAAACTTAGTCGTAAATATGAATAAGGAAAACATTTACATGATCTGAGAAAACTCATTTTTGCACGTCGAGCGCACCAGAATGTGTTTGCATTCCCCACCACATCCCACCACCAATCCATGAACTATAGGCAGTTTCATCGTTTTATAGCAGCTTCCTTTGCATTTTTTTCATCCTTTTTGGCGGAAAAGTTATGCCCACACACACACATCTCCTACGGAAAACATCTACGCCACTGCTCGAAACCAATCTGAGATTTGTCTAGAAGATCCACTCACTGAAGCAGATTACAATAAAATCCACCGCAGTCATTATTTGTGGGAACAAGTGTTTGTCAAGTGTGGTTTCACTTGTACAGGAAAATCGTAGTTCCGACAGCTACAAATGTTTTAAAGTCTTTTTTTTAAACAGTAATTTTATTTCATTCAAAATATGAAATGGGGTGTGGCGAACAGGCTAAGCCTATTTAAACGCCCCCCCCCCCCCTCCCCCCTTTCAACAATATTCAATTCTAATACTGGTACGGGTGCATGTGCTGACAAGGAGTGGCGTACACATAGATTGAAGTGATATTTCACATCGCAGTTCATTACTATGATCGTACAATAAAACGTCAGTATTTGAAAGTCAACTCCTTGAAATAAATTGAACGTTTAGAGAGAAACTAGCTGCAACTTCTTTGTAGAGTGAATGGTGGGCATTTTAACGTTTGGAAAGATTTTCGAAAGTGTAAGCATACCTTTTATGTCTATTTTCGACAGCCTGCTACACGCGGGAGAAGTCAACGAATTCAAAATTGGAAGTGAACAGAGAGTCTCAACAATCGCAAGCGGGACATATGAGTGGCCGACAACAACCTACATCGCCACCAGCGACTGTTGAATCTCCCAGTGTCGATTATACATTGCTGGAACGCCAAAAAAGCTCAATATTATCCTCATCTGAAAACTGGGGATCTCCAAACATAAGAGTGATACATCAGCATTATGATCCAATTTGCTTACAAAGGTATTTCTCTGTGTCATATATAGCTGACAATTTAAGACATAGTGTTCAATGCTTTCATCCCCGAAACCACAATCACAGTTTGGATCATCCACAAGAAATCTGTCAAATTTATGTGCGTTTAGATTTCTACATCCCATGCGCAATTTCGCGTATAGAACTTGACCTGTTCGAGAGCCCGAAAGGTAGTACTTAGGGACACTCCAGTCATCACGTTTTATCATACGTTTGAAAGCTTGTAATGTGATATAGTTGCGTGTTTTGAAGTCAAACTGGTTTGCAGCATTCGATGTTACAATAGTAGTGGACACTGGCACTATAGATCCAAGGATTTAACACAGGATTCCACACTCCCGAAAATGGTACTATAGGTTCAAAATTTACTATAGGAATTCCCATAGATGTTTCGGACCTATAAGCCCCCAGAAGTAGGAGGTTTGTAGGAAAAAAACTCATAGGGATAAACTCAAAGTCCTATGGGAGTTCCTATAGTAAGTTTTGTCCTATAGTGCATTTTGGGTATGTGGAATCCCGTGTTAAATCCTTGGACCCACAGCGTCAGTTTCTTATACTCACAATGCTCCATCAAATAACATCATTTATGTTTTAACCCTCTATCTATAAAGTAACGTCATTACCCTCTGCCGCTATCCACCAAAATTGCTAGGCTATATTTTTTTCAGTTTTTGCCTCGAAAACATGGCTGATGACCCATCATTGGAACGAGCTCGTTCAGCTCGTTCCAATGAGGGGTCATAAGCTATATTTTTAGGCTAAAAATGACATTTTTTACTTTGTCAATTTTTTGCATGTGTCTTGTATTCATGCTAAATAAGGGATCAAATTCCTATATTCTGTTTATTTTATCATTTCTTACCGGGAAAAAAATAATTTTGTCATGCTTGATTTTGTATGTGTATTTCAAGATGTTCCCTTTTATTTGTGATGTTGTGAAAAAAAACTCCTAATTTGCTTTTAGTGAAAACTGAAATATGCCTTACAGAATCTGTTATTGATTGCTGCTGAAATGATCTGCAAAAGGCAACACCACCTCCCCGCTCGAAAATAGGATAGGTTTTGTACCAACACTCGCCTCCTTCCAAGACCCACATATTCGATCCATATTCAAAATTTTAACCTTTCACTGAACGCAACGGCCATAATCGATCAGCAGCAATTCATATGAAAAGTATTTATCAATTTTTTTTTTTTTTGCATCGAAAACACAGCTTATGACCTCTTGTTGGAACGAGCTTGATAAGATCATTTCAAGGAGGAGTTATAAGAAATGTTTTGCTGGCAAAAATTTAAATTTTTAGTTATTCACGAATTTTTTTTCAAGTGTCGTCTGCTGTTCGTACTGGCTGAAGACCGCTTTCCCTCGAATGAGAGCCTAACCTCAATACTTGCCCTCCCATAAAGAAAAATCTCGAGCCGCCATTCATAGAAATAACTTATCTGACAACGTTTTTGAAAAAAGAAAATGGTGGGCTAAAAATCATCTGTCCGTTTCTGTTATTTAGAAAATATGGCGTTTTATATAAATGCTGAAAATGGAGATTAGAAATAAGAAATATGAAATCTGACGGTTTTACAGTATACATGTATTTGGTGTCACTAGCACCAACTACCGTATAGGAGACTGGGTATACTACCTTCTCTTTTACAGCAGAAGTACTTCTTAAATACATACACAGCTAACGCAATGAGTTGGATTAAAATCATCAAATCTGCAATAAAATAAAAACAAAAGTTTCACCAGAGGAGTAAAAATTTCCAATCGCAGATTCAGAAGGGAGAAAAGCCCTTTCATTTCCACCTACCGACCCAGACTCGAAGAAATGCCTTCACTGGGAAAGGTTTAACTGATTCTAGAACTAAGAAAGAAACCCAATTTATCTTGCAATTTAGTTGTATATTGTCGCAAATACATTACCAAGGAAAATGAGTTGCAGGAGTCCGCCAGTGTTAGAATACTATTCTTTCATTTTTTTCACCGTTAATACCAGCGTCTGGCACTGGTTGTCGAATCGTTTTGGAGAGAACTCGACAAGGACCAATGTCAGAGGACTCGGTTATCACAAACGGTTATCACAAACTCACATAACTAGCGGTATAGGAAAAACAAAGTCAGCTCACTTTATTGTCAGTTAAATTTCGTTTCTGACAAGGGTATGCCGTTTCCGTATATTCTCTCTCGTCTGCACAACTAACTCCTTCCCCCTGTCCTTCCTCTTTCATGACAAAATGCACTTTGGATAAATGTATCTCCATCCCCACTTTGGAAAAATGTATCTCGTCTTTCCCCTCCCCAATCTTTGCATGGATAATTTCATTTCTGATCCAATAATTTTTAAGAGTAATAATAACGCAAGATGTGTAGTATGTAGCTTAAGTGCGCAAAATAAGCATCTAGGGCCATGCGAAGCTTCGAAATACATTTGATTCGATTCGGAGTAGACCCCATAATTCGATTAGATTTCAATCGCGCCGATTCGAAAATTTTCGAATCGTCGAGATGTTCTCAAAATCCTACAAAGTGTATCCTCTTGAACTCTCCTTCTATCATCAGGTCTCCTGTACAGGAGCCCTGATGACAGAAGAAAAGTTCAAGTAGGTTTCGCATCCGAAATTTCATTGATTCCGTTCTGGGACATTCCGACTTTTTGCTTGATTTGCACGATTCGCTGTTGCAAGCAATATTTAAGTGGAGACTGATAATATTTACGGCTGTTAGAAGGTGCAAATATTCGCAACTTCAAAGGCGGTGAGATTCGTTTCGAGATTCGATTCGATTCGAAATCTGATGACTTATTCGATTCGACCCGAAATTTAAGGTTCGCATGGCCCTGTGGGTATCTTAAAAAGTATGTTCAAGTTCTGTTGGTGGAGGAAGGGAAGTGTCATTCTCTGCTAAACGTAACATGATTGAACTGGAAATGGGAGTAAGTGGTTAACAGGTTTGGAATAAACAGAGAAATGCGTGAACTGCAGGCGAATAAAAGATGGGCTAATATGTGTTTTATGAATACTTCATAACTAACATTTAGAACAGACTTAACCACGTTCTTCAGTGAGAGTCACAGACCGATTCAATCCTTAAGATATAATTTTTTAAATTAAAATTCGTACCAAGAAGTAGAATGGGGAAAAGGGTTGGAAGCAGGCCTGAAAATAAGCAATCTGACATATGCAGAATGAGGTCCCCAGTGGGTGAATTTGATGATGCTATCCCATACAGTGGGCCAATTTATCCTCTGGGTACCTCTTTCTGTTTAGGCTTAAAACCCTGATTCAGATTGAGGTTCACAGGGGGTAAATTTAGTGATGCTACCCTGCTGTGCAGGGTAGCATCACTAAATTCACCCTCTGGAGACCTCATTTTGCAGATGACAGTCTGCTTATTTTCTGGCTTGGTTGGAAGGATCCAGCCTTTTATTAGTCAGAAATTACGACATGTTTAACCCTTTCTCTAACGCGAATAGTAGCCGACACTTGTAATGAAAAAGCTTTCTGGAATTACCAAAGATTTTCTTTTTTTGTCTCATTATCACAGAAAATGATCCCGCAATGTAATTAACTCGATGAGGAAGGGTAAGCTTGGGTGCTGAGGCAGAAAGTGAAAAAAAACTAATCAAATGTGAACGGCGATTTTTCGAAATTGACGATTTTGTGTTGTTTTTTTGTTTTTGTTTTTTTTATCTGACATGTCCTGTAAGTTCATTTCACCCTGGTTTTCGAAATCAAAAATTATATTTTCACCCTGCAGTAACCAGAAACAAAATGCAGTGGAATCCTATTATATTAACCAATTACCCAACGTAACGACCAAAACCAGCCAACGCTATTCACAAAAATCACCATTCAATTTTTATTATTTTTTTCATTTTTTGTCTCAAAAACATAGCTTACGACCCTCATTGGAACGATTTCGTTGAGGCCGCCCCAATTAGGCCTCATAAGCTTTGTTTTTGACGAAAAAAATTGAAAAGATTAGTTATTCAAGAATTTTGTTTGCGAGTGCAGTCTGCCTTTCGTGTTAGGTAAAGACTTAATTGAATAGCTTCTGTGTCAGTGAAAATTATTCATTTAACAGGAATATTCAAATAAAAGGAATTTGGTCACTTACCTGCATTCTACAGGGACTATTCGTATTTATTCTATTATATCTTGTTCGACAGATCTCGTGGAGCCTCGTCAAACAAGATATGATAGATTTGAATCCTCCATTGAATGCACTGAGGCCAGATAGGTTTATATTCATGTGGAATTCGGTGATTTTCAGTGTAATTTCTCGGCAAACTGCAATATTTTTTTATTATTCATTTCAATGGAATTTACTCTATAACATACACGCAATTAACAGCAGGTCAAATTTGTACTGAAGGTATGGGAAATGATTTTGTGTTTGGCAGTTCTATTCAATTAACATGGATATTCAATTAAAGGATAACCCAGTTAACTGTACTCCCAATTTTTTAGTTAAAATCACCACGAATAAAGGTGGGAAAGGCAGTCAGTTTGCAGATGTTAGTTTTAGCCTTTGCCTTCAAATTGTTAATACTTGACCGCCGGAAAGCAGTTTGGCAATCCATCCATACACACATTTACGCTCTCCACTACCAAGCTCACTTTTCCACTTATAATCAGTATTTTGTGCCGTCCACGCCAACGACGACATGTCAGGAGTGTACAGAGGGGAGGGTTAGCATGGAGTTGACAGCCCACTCACCAACCGAAAGGATTGTTGGAATTTTTTGGACCTTTTTGGGAAATAATTTGCAAAATGAAAGGGATATTATTGATATTTGGGTTAAAATATGTACATTTTCACTAACCAACCTGCTTGGGCGCCAAACGGTAGAAATTTGACTGTGTAAATGGAAAATGACAATACAAATTCATTGATCTGGCCGAACATTTCGAGCTCCTCCACACCCACCAACGAAAGGCTACTTGTCTACGCCCCTGCGCAAAGCTGCAGCGCACACTCTGTTCACAACGTTTAACCATTAATCTAACATAACGACCATATCTAGCAGCACTGGTCACAAAAATAGTCATTTAATAATAAAAAAACCCCACTCTCAGCGCCACACTCGAGGGTCTTCGACTGGGGTGTGATCAGTTAGATTTCTAAGCGGGGGTAGGGTCCCGGCCTCAGGCATGTCCCGAGGGTCGCAGTCCCTAGTTGGTGTATATGAGAAGGTTATCCCCCTCTGAACGCTGGGGGTCCGAGGGCCTCCCCCTGGGAAAACTTTTAATTTTTGATCCCGTGAGATTGGTTCGGACGCCTCCTTCTGGTTTAAATCTAGTCATTATATCCACAAGAAAAAGGCATTTCCCAAGGTAGGTCCATGAGTTTTTCCATACACTGACAAGGCTACACAAGAACTACAGACAGACAGCTATTCAGTCAATACCTACTCCTTCCAATTGATCACCCCGAGCCTAAAAACGGAACTGTGAATTCGAAAAACTGGATCGGTCACAGATTGGAATCGGAATTTTCGAAAAGTTTTGTCAACTGATTGTTCAAGTCTGAGAATTTGTTCGAAAATTTGAAAATCACTTTGGATCTGACCGAAAAATATGACAAGAGCATAATTGATATTTTGGACTTTCCAACTGTGGGAATTTACATCACCGAATTTCCAACTTCTGAATTTTTAGGCAATAATTGAGATACAACTGCACCCCCCATAGCTACGTCCCTGCCTATATACCATATAGAATGTCGAGGGCATGTAGCAATGAATGGGGAGACAGAGCTTCAAAACCGTTTATATCATTTCTTCAATACTCACCCCTGATGAATTTCACCACTTATCTCCGCACCGGGTATATTGCAACTACTTGTATTTAAGACGTGAAATTCTGTCAGTTATGACAATGGTCGTGACGTCACAGTTCATTTTTGACCTCTCCAGGATTGTTTAATTTGTTCCATTCGGACTTGATGAAGAATGTTAGAACAACAAATATGAACAGCTTGGAATTAAAAGAGTCTCTCAGCCATTTCTAGTTTGCAACACATTAACTTCTTTCCTGACCAAGAATTCACGGGACGCTCTTCTTTTTCATGGAGGAATTGCTCGTACCCTGTATGTTTGTAAAACATTGTTTTGATATACGCTTCCCTAACATACTCAGTCTACACGAGTAACCCCTGCACACTTGTGACAGTGATGTCGAAATATGAAAATTTGAAGCGGCAAATATTTACAATAATGCAACTTGGTAGTTCACCAATTCAGTCGTGTTTGACAAATCTCACTGAGATCTGCCAAACACGATTGAATTGGTTAAATTCCAAGTTGCCTTATGGAAAAAAAAATTGATGGAAAATTTTCTTTAATTCATATCAGGGAGAATGGGTTCAGACCCCATCCCAACATCAAATTCGCAAAGGTCTACTAATGGTAAACATGATTAGTCCAAACATGGACCTAAAAAGGCCATAATATGACGTTTTTGTGTGGTACGTCGGATTGTAAGCCCTAGCCTTCTGATGGTATATACTTCTAAATTGAACAGAGTTAATTTCTACCCCCCCCCCCCCCCCCCATACGCCATATACACAACAAAACGGTATCTTTTTTATATCTTTTTTAACCTTTTTACCTAACACGAAAGGCAAACGACACTTGCAAACAAAATTCATAAATAACTATTTTTTTTTAATTTCTTGCATCAAGAACATAGCTTATGACCCCTCATCGGAACATTCCAAAGGGGGTCATAAGCTATGTTTTTTAAATAAAAATGATTGAATGGTAATTTTGTAAATAACGCTGATCGGTTTTGATCGTTAAGTTAGGTAAAGGGTTAAACCAGAAAACACAGTTTCTGCTGATGACCATCTGGTCATGCTCAGGGACGCAACACAAATGCTTCTAACAAGATTCAAAGCTGTCACCCCAAGTTCTTAGCGTGAGTTAACCCTTTACCTAACGTAACGGCCAAAACCGGCCAGCGCTGTTCTCAAAAATCGCCAATTAATTTCCATTATTTTTTTCATTTTTTGTCTCAAAAACATAGGTTATGACCCCTCGTTGGAACGAGCTCGTCGAGCTCGTTCCAACGAGGGGTCATAACCTATGTTTTTGAGACAAAAAATGAAAAAAATTAGTTATTCAAGAATTTTTTTTGCAAGTGTCGTCTGCTTTTCATGTTAGGTAAAGGGTTAATGAGCTTACTAAAATTTTAGATGAGTTATCGAAAACTCTCATTTGTTGCAGTCTTTTTTCGGGGATTCACCCTGATATTATTCTTTGGAATTCTTACTCAATACACGGCGGACCTCGTTAACCCTTTACCCGATGTACACAACGTTAAAACTTGTTATTTTAATTGGGATTCTTTACGCATTTTTCACAAAATTTCAAGAAAACCATGGAATTTAACCCCCTCGTTGGAACGGGTTCGACGGGCTCGTTTCAATGAGTCGTCAAATGATATAGTAGTATACAGTTCGTTTTTTTTTTAAATAACTTTTTTCAGTTGCTTGATTTGCAAATTAAGCGGGTGGGTGCAGTCATTCTGTTAGGTAAAGGGTTAACATCTAAATGTCACTGAGAAATGGTTATGGAAGAACGTATTGATGTTATGAGGAATACCGGCAATGGAATATTGTTATTAATAATAAGTAAAATCAATTTTTAATAAATTGCCACCTGAACTACCATTTCTATTGGAATGGCTGGGGGCGCGGTGGCCCAGTAGGTAGAGGTACAGTCTGCAAGCCGAGAGGTCCTCGGTTCGAATCCCTCCTGCGGCAACCGCGTTGTGTCCTTGGGCAAGGCACTTCACCCCCATTGCCCACGTGGGGACATGACGGTGTTTTGTACTAAGGAGTACTTCACGTCGATGGTGTACTTGTCTTCAACCAATGCGAACTCTGCGTGTGTGGAGTTAGTATGTTGGGGAGCTGATAGTTGCTCGCCGTTACTCGGTGGTTCTCTCCGGGTACTCCGGCCTCCTCCACCCGTAAAACTGTCGTGGTAATGATTAGCCATGGTGCAGAAATATATGACCGTAAACATCAATAAATAAATAAATATAAATTGGAATGGCTCACAGCTAGATTTGTTTTGAAACGAGAATACCAAATTTCAGATTCAGCAGTTCAGGGATGCGGCCTGTACAATGTGCCAAAGTATTCAAGGGTGATATCCGAAGTGGTTTCAATCAACCATGTGTTTCAAGTTTCGGTGCTTAAACTCAATAGCTCACATATAAATGCCGCGTAGAATATGACGTACGAACAGGATCAAAAATCAATCAATTAAGCATGATGCTTAAATATTTAAGTATGATGCTAAAGTAATATAGCCTGATGCCTAAAAAATATAGCTTGATGCTTAAATAATTAATTGGGTGCCGTTAAATTCATTATGCACCAACTGCTCGTGGATGCCTACGGAAAGTTCATCTACCTAGCCTGTGGCACTTGGCTGCAGCTTCTTGTACCAGAATCGGACAAACGTTCGGGATGGCATGCACACTTTGTGTCCCCACTCCGGTGGGAGGGGGGCACTGGGTTCCCCTGCCCTTGTCCCGGTATCACCGATACCTTCTAGTAGTATTGAGTTCATCCCCGACTCATCTCGTCTTGAAAAACGACTTTCAATAAAGTTATTTCGTCTGAAAATAGTAGACGGGCGAGGAATGTCCAATTAAGAAGTATGTATTTGTTCAGAAAACACCTATGACATCAGTGGAAAGTAAAGTGAAGTTTCCTTTTGTTACTTTAATAAATGAAAACAACAGACAGTTCTCGGGGTTACTGTTGTTTTCTTTTCCAAAAAGTTGCAAAAAAAAAAAACTTGGCTTCTTTTGGCATCTGATAAGAAACAAGTAAACGTCCACTTTGGCTCTTTTTAAGCGAATGTGTTTTTACAGAAAATTGCAAGTTTATTTTCTTCTGTGGAACAAAATTATCAAATTTTACCTCCTAAAGTTTTATATTAAGGAAAAGGATAGTTTCTGTATGGTATGTTACGATGCGCACACTGTTGGTATAATGGACAGGAAAAAGTTACAGAACATCAACAGATTATGAATGTTCCGTTTTCGTATTTTGAAATGGATTTAAACAGAGAATAACAGTCAAACGTTCAAACTGATTTGGGGGAAAATTCTAAAAATCCAGCTTCTCTATTTTTATACTACTCTTTTGGAAGGTGCCTAAAGTTTGTTGAATGATACAACTAACATTTCAAAATTTCATTTTTATATGAAATTCCCATACCCTTCGTGTTAAATTTTTTGACAACTTTAGAAAATGAAGGGGGCGGGGGGGGGGGGGGGGGGCAAACTTTCCTGTAAATCTCTCCCAGTGACGAAAATTATGAGCCGTGGAAGAATTAATCAAGTGACAATCTTCTGTGAACATTAACCCTCTGCACACACTGATGTAAAAATTACGATATTTCAAGCAGAAAACTTCTCCCAAAATCCATGCAGCTAAGAATTTAACCAATTCATTCTCGTCAGACAGAGTTCAATAGACTTTGTCTAGTGAGGGGTGAGGGTGACGTCATAAATTAGCGATGTAAAACACCACACGTAATTATGCTTCCCTTCACTAATTTCTGTTAACCCTTTACCTAACGTGAAAAGCAGACGACGCTTGCCAAAAAAAAATAATAAATTCTTGAATAACTAATTTTTTTGCCTCAAAAGACGAGCTCGTTCCAACGAGGGTCATAACCTATGTTTTTGAGACAAAAAAATGAAAAAAATAATGAACATTAATTGGCGATTTTTGAGAATAGCGCTGGCCGGTTTTGGCCGTTACGTTGGGTAAAGGGTTAATTTATGGTCCTACCCCTTCCCCCACCCACTTTTAATATCAAAAGTGTGCTGCCCTCTATCCCCCCCCCCCTCCACACACACAAAATACCTCAAATATAAGATATGATCTCATTGATGCGGAGTGACAACTGGAAAGTAGTGAAAGTAAGCTGTCCGACAGAACTTTGAATTCCTGACAAAATCCTTGCTAATGGAGTGGCTATCCCTTCGAACCCACCCATATCGATGCAATTTAACATTATTAACGCTTTTCATCATCTCAAAATTGGGTTGAAATAGAATAAAGAAGAATGGAAGGAAACAAGTAATAGCGTTTTAATAAAAACAAAATTATATTACATTTTATATTTACATAGCACTATTATTATGTCAAATTCTAACTAGTACAAAATCTGACGGTAAAAAATATCACTAATATTTTTCCTAACCAGTTTGTAATACACTTGAAAGTCAAACAGATTTACAAAAACAAAAATACGGTGTTTTTCAGGTTGAATGTTTTCTTGTAACCATGGCATGGTCGAAAATGAAATGGACGCCACGGAAAAACACTTTCGATGTTTCAATCTGTCCGACTCAGGAAATATGTAGAGGATATGGAATTGTATTTCTCATATAATATTTATGAAACGAGTCTAAGAATTTTCCGTTTTGGCGAGCCCAAACGGAAAATTCGGACGAGTTTCATAAATATTATATGAGAAAAACACTCATTTCATATTCTATTTATCATATGACACACACATGCACAAATTAGCCGCTTAGTATGAATTTTTAACACATCACCTAACTTGAGTTGCAGACGGCACTTGGAAAAAACATTCTCGAATAACTAAAAAATTTCATTTTTTGCTTCCAAAACATAAGTTATGACACCTCATTGGAACGAGCTCGTTTCAATGAGGGGTCATAACCTATGTTTTGGAAGCAAAAAGTGAAAATATAAAAAAAATGAATGGCGTTTTTCATGTAGGTAAAAGATTAATACAATATAACCCACCCTAAATAGGACAGATAACGTAAATATTCTCCCTACTGAAATTATGCAAATGTGACCTAGTTGTATTTTGTTTAGCCAATCAAATTGTCCAGTTTTGAAATTGACCAGCGAAAGCTCCCAACTCTAATTATGGAAATTATGAAAATGTGGCCCAGTTGTATTTTGTTCAGCCAAGCAAATTGTCTAGTTTTGAAATTGACCAATGAAATTGACGGAAGGCTTTATTTATCACTGATTAATATGAAAACAAAATATCAAATGTTTTAAAGTGAACAAAACGGACGAGTCATACGATAAAACTTACTATTACTCTATCATCAAACTGTAGGCTACTGACGTGTCCTGTTGACTTGACATTCGTTTTGTTAACTTGAAGAAAATGTTAAAAGGACGAGTTTCTTATTCAGAATAGGCAGGTATTGTAGTTTGCTAGAGTGTGCAGTTGGGATATTTGAAGCACTATTCGTTTCTAGAGATTGAATAACTTTGGAAACTCCCGTGGAGTGGACCTTCCACTCAGATAGTAACTTCAGTTCTGTTAACCCTTCACTTAAAACGATTAGAGACGATACTAGCAAAACAATTTAAACAGCTAAAAAATTTCATTTTTATTTGCCTTCAAAAAAGCTTATGGCGCCTCAATGGAAGGAGCTGGACTATCTCGCTTCAATGAGAGGCGAAAAGCTATGTTTTGGAGACCAAAAATAAAATTTGGGTCACATTTTTGTGAATAGCGCAGCTTCGCCAGATATGGCTGAAATGTTAGGACAATGGACGTCAGAGTCGAATGAACCCAATGGTAAAAGTCTTATCAAAACTGATAAGCAATAAAGTGATAACAAACCGCTAATTTGAAAAACTATCGACCCTTACATTTTGCGCATATGTGAAAGAGCATGGAAAAAAACACTTTACACAAAGTTCAAGGTATCAGGCGCAACGCGAAATTTAGACATCAGACTCAACGCAAGTTTTCAGAAAAACTGTAATTGAACAGCTTTAATCCTTTACCAAACATAACGGTCATAACCGGCAAGCGCTATTCCCAAAAATTGCCTTTCAACTTTCATTATTTTTTAATTTTTTGCGTAAAAAACACAGCTTGTGGCCCCTCATTGGAATGAGATCACTGAGCTCTTTCCATTGAGGGGTCATAAGCTATGTTTTTGACGCCAAAAATGAAAAACATTAGTTATTAAATAATTTTGTTTTCAAGTGTTGGTTAAGGGATTAATGCAGACAAAATTTCAAAAACACGATATTTCGAAGACATAAACGAAGTTACCCGAAAGTTATCGGGTGTGAACAAATCTCGTGACACTGAACGTAATTTTGCTTGAGTAATCGGCTAACTTGTTCGGGTTGAAAAACTACAGGGTGTCGGTTTTCAAATGTCCGATAAATTCTCGCCTTCAAATTAACCCTTTGAACTCGAAATACCTTTTTCCGGTTCATGATCGTGATACGACCGAAATTCGTAAAGTAGATAATCGCTCGGTGAATTGGTGTGGGAGACCAATCAAAATTTTCAACGTGCAGCCACCCCAAGGCTGCACGTTGAACATGTTAATTGGTCTTCCCCGAAGTATGGACTATAAACTCTACCAGCTGAAGGTTCTGAACTGGCATATAATATACCATCAGGGTTCAAAGGGTGAATTTAACCCTTTACCTAACATGAAAAGCAGACGACACTTGCAAAAAAATTCTTGAATAACTAATTTTTTTCATTTTTTTGTCTCAAAAACATAGGTTATGACCCCTCGTTGGAACGAGCTCGACGAGCTCGTTCCAACGAGGGGTCATAACCTATGTTTTTGAGACAAAAAATGAAAATATTTTGAAAATTAATTGACGATTTTTGAGAATAACGCTGGCCGGCCGATTGCCTACATGGGGGCACGATGACGCTGTGCACTGAGGCGTACTGCACGTCGATGGTGCGCATGTCTTCAACCACTCTAACCCTGCCTGTGCTGCGGTGCAGAGTTCAGAGTTACGATGTTGGAGAGCTGACAGCTGCTCGTCGTTGCTCGGTGGTTCTCTCCGGGTACTCCGGCTTCCTCCACCCGTAAAACTGTCACGGTCACGATTAGCCATTTTGCATAAGTATGTGACCTTAAACACCAATAAATAAATAAATAAATAAATAGCGCTGGCCGGTTTTGGCCGTTACGTTGGGTAAAGGGTTAATCTGATCGAATGCTTTCGTTCGAATGATATACGAAACATAAGGCTTTTTTGTATAACTGACATTGTGGGTTTTGTTGAATGGGCAACTTATTTTTCAAAATTGCGGCTTAGTGTCCCTTTAACTGAGTTACCAGTAGGTTCATTCAGTTTTGACGCCCATTATCAGGAAGAGTGCATCGTTGTCCTTCTTAAATGCCTTCAAAGAATATAAAAATATTCGTCTCGATCGAAAATCTCACAGTGATCCACTTTCCATGTAGTGTTAACGGATTAAGGATTAACGCTGATGACCTGCACATGCGCCTAAAATTTAACTTTTTGCTAAAATTATATACAACTGTTCTTATTGAGGTTTAACGACACTTTTGACAGCCAGGGTCACCTCATGTCGGGCAATTTTACGCAACTGTCAGGCTCCCCAGCATACTGTGCACGTCCACCACACATGTACAGAACGTGGAAATTTGGTTATCACTAAACCGTCCTCTGATTGGAGTTTCCTCCATGAGATAATAAGTCTCGCCTTTTAAATAAAAAGTACAAGCAAAGTTGGAGTCATTGAACCTCTGGGTCCAGCCCACAGGTCTATTGGCTAAAACGCTTCTGTGTTATTGTCGCGTGTGTTTTAGTGGCAATTCAGACTTACCACAGTGTATGTACCTGGATCTTGCAAACCCCACCTTTATATGGGTTGCCTAAAGAGGTACCGATAATTACAGTCCACCCTTTTATCAGCGTTAATCATTTGCCAAAAATAACTTTCATATGTTTGGAGACAAAAATGTAAAAAAAAACATTTGAATGATAATTTTGTCTGGCTTGATTTTCTGTTGTGTCGCGTAGAAGGGTAATTAATGCATATCAAAGTGGACTTTATTATTGTCACTGTTTTATGGCAAGGCAGAACCACATTGCACCCATATGCTACATTGCTTTTTCGATTTTTTCCAAAAAAAAGTCAATAAAACCATATCATGCGAACCCTCATCATTTGAGGGTGCACAAGATATGGTTTGTTGAAACAGATTTAAAAAGAATTTATTCATCTGCCCATTTGGTAAATTAAGCGGGTGTGTGTGGCGATGCAGTATGTAAAGGGTTAAATCGGTCATTGGCACTATCGCCTGACATCAAAGGTTCGAAATATTATACCTCCTGACTGACGTGTGCAGGAGACAATTCCTCCAAGCGACACATTTAAAATGGGATGGAGTAAACGAGGCAACTGCCGTTTCTGCTCTACTCTTCTATCACATGGTCCTGCCCTGAGTTATTTTGAAATATCGGTTGCAAAAAGTTCGGTTACAAAATCGCGGTATCAAGTGAACAAATTTGACGAGAACGTCCCAAAGAGGTGCCGATAATTACAGTTTAGAAAAAAATAATCCTAACCAAAAGTGAATAGCAATCAGGATTGTAATTGTCTTCAGAGAGTGGGGTGGAGTAACCGATGTTTGCCCAACCACGCCGTGAATCATTAAATTCCCCGACGGTACTTACGTACACAAACACCTTGGCTTCTCATAGAAAATAATCTACAACCACCGACATAAGCAAGGACAATCTGCAGATTTCCAAGGCTTTTATCAGGGCATTGTCGATCACCGTTGCTGATTCCTAGGACTGGTCCAACTGATGTATCATCAAACTAGCAACCATCTGTGATAATTTTATGCGCATGCGCAGGTCTGCAGCATTCTAGCGAGTGAAGAATAGTACTCTGTCCGGCTTCTACCCGAGGAGAAAAAAAATTAGGTTGCAGATAACAGCCCGACCCACCCCTCCACCACCCCAGAATTTACAAGCCTTGTGGCCAAACAATCTGTTCGATCACAAACAGCTGGCTGGTAATTATCATCAGATAACAAGTTTACACTTTCAGCCTATTTTATATTCGTGGGAGGGTTTAGCCACAATTTAATCCTACAGCCCTATAGGGCTGAAGGATTAAATTATTACAAATCCTCCTTCCCAAATTTATATTTGCTTTGTAACCTCTCATGGATGGTAACTTTTTGCAAAAATTATACATAACGGTTTTTATTGGGGTATAATGACACTTTCGACAGCCAGGGTCACCTCATGTCGGACACTTTTACGGGTGGAGGGAGCCGGAGTTACCGGAGAGAACCACCGAGCAGCGGCGCGCAACTGTCAAACTCCCCAAACTTTTAACTTCACACAAGTAGGGTTAGTATTGGTTGAAGACAAGTGCTCAATCCACGTGCAGTGCGCTGTAGAACACAACGCCACACTGCACCCACATAACAGGTTAAAGTGTTTAAAGTTCATTGATTGATATTTCATCATATGTTGGCACTTTAGGGCCACATTCGGCGTCTTCTTCCGTCAAGGTTGGTAAAATCTCCATACACTGGTTACAAGCTTGCTTCCAGTATATTCTATTCAGCCAATACTTTTGCAGTCCATTCCACCACTGGGTTAAAAGGGACTCTGACGAGGAAGCAAGAGTATATACTTTATCATTGCTTATGATTAGTTTTCTCAAACACGTGACATTCCCTGCATGTCCACTTTGATCTTCGTACTTTCTTTCTATTTTTGTGTTTCGGTTGACTGGAATCGTAGGAAGCGAGATACTGTGAGATGATGCTTCAGTCAATCTCTTGCAGTCAATATTTCCATTTTTCAATTCGCACCAGACATGTTCTTCTTCATGACCTTCTTCCTCGTCACCCTGCAATAATATAAAGCTCAATAAAATGTGGAAAACAGAACGAGGAACATCAAAGACTATAACATACAGTAAGCGATTTGAGCGATGCGGTGATGTTGTAATCAATGACTTCCTCTCAGTTTGCAGCTTGGACATGGCACATGATATCTCTGGGATTTGAATATGAGCACAAATATTAGCTACATATGAAGTGAAATGTTGCCTGTTGTTTTTGTGGCTACAGTTTCAAATGTCATGTACAAAGATTCGTGGATATAAGGTGCTGTTGAACGAAAAGGAAACAAACCGCAGCACATATTTAAATTGGTGTATTTGGTTTCGAAACGACCAGTTTTCATAAGAAATGACCAGGTTACGAAAATTACGACTTGCATTCCACTGAGACCAACGTGCAATCTGAACTAAGAATCAATGATTATAATTTTGACGCAACGATTCGTCAAAATATAATTATTGAATTCATGTGTTGCTTTAGGTATCGGACTCAGTCTTACTTAACCCTTTACCTAACCTGAAAAGCTGACGACACTTGCAAAAATAATTCTTGAATAACTAATTTTTTTCATTTTTTGTCTCAAAAACATAGGTTATGTCTCCTCGTGGGAACGAGCTCGACGAGCTCGTTCCAACGAGGGATCATAACCTATGTTTTTGAGACAAAAAATGAAAACAATAATGAAAATTAATTGGCGATTTTTGAGAATAGCGCTGGCCGGTTTTGGCCGTTACGTTAGGTAAAGGGTTAATGTGGTCTTTGATCATGAAAAGGACACAAATTAACCCTTTTCCCAACGAACGGGATATCAAAATTTATTATTTTAATTATTGGGTTTTTTTTAAAATTTTTCCAAAACATTCAACGAAACTATATCATGTGACCCCTCATTGGAGCGCACTGTTGATGTTGTTGAAACGTTTGGAAAAAAAAAAATTCAACTGCTAAATTTGAAAACTACACTGGTGGATGCGTCCGATTCGTTAGGTAAAACAGTTAATCAGACCTATATCCCACAGATAAATTTACAAAGTGAGGAGCAAAATCGTTAATAAGAATTCTATCATGTCGCATCTAGTGTGAGACAGTTATATACGACCAGCTCTATTCACAAAATTCGAAATTCAAATTTTATTATTTTTTAAATTTTTAAATCTCCAAAATATAGCGTGTGAGCTCTCACTGAAAAGCGCTCTTAACCCTTTACCCAACGTAACAGTCAAAACCGGCCTGCGCTATTCTCAAAAATCGCCAATTAATTTTCATTATTTTTTTCATTTTTTGTCTCAGAAACATAGGTTATGACCCCTCTTTGGGACGAGCTCGTTGAGCTCGTTCCAATGGAGGTCATAACCTTTGTTTTTGAGACAAAAATGAAAAAAAATAGTTATTCAAGAATTTTATTTGCAAGTGTCGTCTGCTTTTCATGTTAGGTAAAGGGTTAAAGCGCATTCCAATGAGGACTCAAAGCCTATTTTTGATACAAAAATTAAATTAGTTATTCAAACAATTTTTTGCAAGTGTCGTCTGCTAGTCGTGTTTTTCAAACAGTTACTGTGTCCTTCCTTTAAATCAAGTCCATTGTTTGACCCTCACCTTTCTCCAATACATTCCGCCTCTAATCATTCCGCAATCGCCGGTTATTCCAAAAAATCTTGCCATCGCAGAGGAAACCTGAATTTAAAACTCCCGTGCAATTACCAACTGAAGAAAATTCCAAACCTTTTTCTTTCCTCACTTCTTTGAGACAACAGAAAAACATTATCCGATAAAAATTAGGATGGAACACCATCTTGTGAAGATTTTGGAGTTATGTTATACCTAATGGAAAGGGCTCCTATCAAATTGACATGTGGAAGCGACCCGGTGAATTTTTATCTAAACATTCTGCGGGAAACCCTTTTGTCGGGTAACTATTTTCCCGAAATTTTGTAACCCCTTTACCCCTTACCTAACATGGCTAGCAGACGACACCCATAAAATATTTTTTTGAATAACGAAAAGCTTTCAACTTTGCCTCTAAAGCGGAGTTTATGAGTCCCTGTTGGAATGAGTTCGTTCCAGTGAAGGGTCATAACCTTTGTTTTGGAGGCAAAAATTAAAAAAAATAAAACATGGATGGCGATATTCTGCGAAAAGATGATTCGCTAATGTTCTCAAAAGCTAATCGGTTTGTTGTGATTAAATCTGTCAAACTAACAATTCGTAGCCTGAGTGCTAGAATGTTCTATAGGGGACATAGAACATTCTAGCACTCGGGCGACGAATTGTCAATGTCCAACAGTGCAAGTGCTATTTTTGTGAGAAATCGGATTATTATTTTGTTTGTTACCAGAGAAATAAAAAAAAATGAGAGGCTCTTCAATTTCACAATATCTTTTGACTATGCCTACATATTGGTTGGGGCCCCGTGAAACGAGCTCGTAAAGCGAAATTTGATTCAATTCGAAATAATTCCGATGATTTGATTCCATTCACTTGTAGTCGCACTGATTCTGAAATTTTCGAATCATCGAGATGTTCTCAAAATCCCACCAGGTTACAATATACTATATGGAGGCAGAAACGCCCCCTAACATTTAATAGCGCATAAAATGAAGGAGATCAGCTGATTGGGGCATTATTTTCTGAATTTGAAACCCTCCATAAAAATGTCACAGTGTCTATTTTTCTATTTTGGAAAGGACTTAAAATATTTGTCCTTTCCAAATTGTGAGAAATGAAAAATAAGGTGAGGGAGACAAGTAACATATGCAGTTTCAATTGAGTGCGAAACTGGACGGTAGTCGGGGAAATGCCAAGTTTGAACACAAAAAAACACACGGCAACATTATTTTTTTCTTGTTTATTTTTTATAATGGGATGCCATACTAAGTGGATACATTACTGTTGTCCCCCAAATGAACTTGATGAGATTAGGCGACAGGAAAATGTTAACACTGCCGCCACTGCAAATCATTTAGTGTATTGTAACCACCAATTGTCTCCTCTTGAACTCTTCTTCAATTATCCATATTTTATTCTCTTGTTATCTCCCCTGATATTTTAATTGCTTCCCATAATTTTGTTTTACAAACAACATTTTATTTTCAAGTGATCTCCCCTGATGTTCTCATTTCGTTTCATAATTTTGTTCCAGTCTCCGGTCCCTATCATCAAGGAGTCAATACTATAAAACTTTTACAATTGTATTTTCTAGAATTGTATTTTCTACCGAATTAATATAACTGACTAAAATGAATCGTTAGCATTTTAAAAGATATGGCAATTTGCCAACTGGCAAATTACCACATCAATAAAAATGCTAATGGTTCATTTCAACCCATTTAAAGACATGACTAGAAAAAACAATTCTAGAAAATACAATTGTAAAGTTTTATAGTATTGAACCAGGTCTCAGAAGACCCGACGATAGAAGAACAGTCCAAAATGGTTGCACTTCCGAAACAACATTGATTGAATGATTCCGCTGGGGAATATTTTCAAATTTATTTGCCCATACAGACGATTCGCCGCTGAATACAATAATTAAGCGAAGACTTAAAAATTTTCGGTTGTGTGATGGTGAAATATCTACAACTTGGAGTACTGTGATTTTAGGTTCGTTGTTCGATTCGGAAATTCGACCCGACCCAAAACTTGAGATTCGCGGGGCCATGATTTTGGCGTTAAACTGAGGACGGACAGTGGTAAGTAAAGCTTTTGCTTTTATCTCCGTATTTAAAGAAAAAACAATAACGAAAACACGTTTCTCCTCCTCTGTGAAAATGAGGTTAAAAAATTTATCTGTAGAATAGTATATGTAAACCCCCTTAATAGCGAGCGAAAGCGACCCACGTGGTCGCTTGCTTCGCAAGCTATTAGGCAACACGTATGTACCGTTTGTATGAACTCAAAGCCAAGATAATCTCAAAGGCATCAACTGTAAATTTTTTCAACGGAAGTGGTACACATGGACGCTGACATGTTTGCGCATGGCGGCAATTGACATTCGCAATTGAAGAAATGATTTATTTATCGAAGAACGATACTACATTTTGGCAGTATATTTATGTGGCTACTAACAGTTGGTAATAGTAACAATAAATGCTACACGCTATTTTTTGAAAAAATAAAAATGAACGCAGCAATTTCCGTAACTCCTCAGATAAATTCCGGAAAACAACAACGCCATAAATATATCTTCCAATCAAAGCAATGATAAAATTATCTTTCAATTAGAGCACTGGAAAATAATATCTTCCAATCAAAACGCAGATAAAAATAGTTATCTCGAAATTTGGTTGGTCCTCTGTTCTTTACCAGTCAATGTAGGCCTACAGCACTTTAGGCCTAATGCATCACTTTCGCTCGCTTGTAGGTTTGCCTAAATTTCATATTAATTCTCAAATTCAGTGTAATACATTCACCACGTATTCATTTTTTTATTTGGTACCAAAATAATGCAGGGTATAATTTTTGTCATTCACTGGAAGTCATGAACAGAACCCCTCTAGTTTTTCCATAGGCCTGATCATTCTCTTTACATGATAAACTGCCTAAGGTTGAGTTTTTCCTGTCTTTTACAAGCGTCTTCGGCGCGCGTAAAATACAGCAAAAACGCCACCAAATGTCATTGCTTGCTTTGCTCTCAACTCTATAAGAGTTGTGCTCTGTATTTATACAACGATTAAATTGGAATTAAATGAATGAAGCTGATATTTGCAAAGAAAACTATCACCTTCGGCAGTCTCTGATAACTTTCTTGTTAAGCGCTGTTTTGTATTAAAGCATTTAATGAACGTCATAACGTCACCCAGATGCGTAACGTCCAATCACCGCTCTTATATGACGTTCTTACGCGTAATCCAGATTCGATGTGTGGTGTGCCTTGCATACACCGTACATCATGTATATGCATTGTTATTACGCATTAAAATATAGTTCCTGAAATTCTAAATTATGACCAATTTAAACTGTAAAATGCGGGAAACGGGCTTTATGTAACGGGATTGTTTAAATGATGTACTATCATAACCATGTGCATGTCCTGTAATTTGTATCAGATTCGAGGTCGTGTTTACAATTGAATCGCAACTCGCCCTTTCAGGCTTGTTGCGATCCGATTGTAACACGACCTCGAATCTGATACAAATTACAAGACATGCACATGGTCATGATAATGTATATGTGTGACGTAACGTTAAATACGCGCAGCAATCGTGGTATAAAATACTAACAACCTTGATGACATTGATAAATAAACATAAAACTAGTTGCAAAAAATACGTTTTTCTGAATGTTAAGCAAAACCATACAATTTCCGACAAAAAATTGCGAGGCACGTTTCACCACACGCCCCAAGTGGCTTTTGGTGACGCAAAGCATCGGTAAATAATGTAGGACATTTAATGGCCTTGACTCCCAAATTTAAATGATGGTGTATCCTCGCCTGGCTCCGTTCGTACTAACAAATTCACCGAGACTTTGGAAAACAAGTAAACAAACAAAACTCTTTACTTAACGAATTAACCAAATCAACATGGCACATTCTCATTCAAATTTTGTTACTTTCTGAATTTTACTTTCCAAAAAATATCTTATAATCCTTCACACAGGTGCATCGTAAAGACGATAGGTGGGTGGTGTGGGGTGGGGGTAACTTGAGTCGTGCCCGATTGCGATGAACCGAATCCCGACTGATAAAATATTAAAATTATAAAATCAGATGAAAAACGTTCAACCTTTTACCCAACTCGAATAACAGACGACACTTTCCAAATAGTTTTTTTCATTTTTTGTCTAAAAGTCATAACTTATGATACCTCTTTGGAACGGCCCCATCGCGAGCGTCCATATGAGGGTGTTTAACCCTTTACACAACATAACGGCCAAAACCTACCAGCGCTATTCACAAAAACACCATCCAATTTTCATTATTTTTTTCACGTTTTGTCTCAAAAACATAGCTAATGATCCCTCATTGGAACGATCTCAACGAGCTCGTTCCAATGAGGGGTCATAAGCTATGTTTTTGACGCAATAAATTAGTCATTCAAGAATTTTATTTGTAAGTGTAGTCTGCCTTTCGTATTAGGTAAAGGGTTAAGCTATGTTTTTGACAAAAAATGGAAGAAAAAATGCAGTTGATTTTGTGAATAGAGCAAAAGTATGAAGATGAAGGATTAATTATTCTTCATTGCATTGCTCGCAACGTTCCTGTAAACGACCCCACCTAGTCTGAATTTCAAGGTGACTCTTGTTCAAACTACTAATACCCATTATATTAACCCGTCCAACCTCGACGCCTGGGATGATGTCGTCTCATATACAACTGTATACAGCGAAATAGGCATTTTTATCTTGTATTTGTGGGAGTCCCACAATTTGTGGTTAACTTATCACTGATACTCCTGTCCAGTTAGCTGATTATGATGTTGTCTACTCACCGACGGCTCTGGCCACAAAGTAGATGTTGTGTTTCTCAGGGCATTTTTTTTATATAAAATGCGGCCGTGCTTGTGGGCGTGTGGGAAGGCGAGGGGAAGGCGAGCGGGCATTTTCTTTATTTTATTATTTACTTACCGTCAGAGGTTCATATCATTGGTTTATTTTATATTTTAGACAGTAACAATTTTTCCATCATGCAACAAGGAATTTAACCAATTCTGTCTTGTTTGACAGAGATCAAGTCTCTCTGTCAAACAAGGCAGAATTGGCAAAATTCCTTGTTGCAATACGAGAATATTTGCTTCATGAAATTTAAATATCATTACTTACCTCTAGTAGAAAGGATCCAGAGAGGGCGGGTTCCATTAAACAATAGGGCTGTACCGCCAGTCTGCAGCAGTAACAACCGAATAACGGTAAATCATGCGATGTCGTCCTCGAATTAGTCATCAGCAGATCGTGTGTTGCGATCGATACATCAGCGTCGGGTAGCAGCAAAGTTCCTTTGGCTACCAATTCAAACTTTGGTCCAAGTATCATGTTTTTGGTAATATCAGCGCTGCTTAGACCTGATATAGCTTTTCCAAGATGACGTGTGAAAGACTCAGACATTCCTGTCAAGCGTTTTTTCAAGCGAACAGGTGTACTTGCAATGCTTAGATCTTCATGTAGTTTATGGCAGTATATTTCTAAGCTTACTTCAAAATCGTGGTCCACATCATTGAAAACAAAAACGTCATTGAAGGTCAAATCTGTCATAGTTCTGTCAATATTCTTTTGTATTAATGTACTTTCGACTTGGTGGCCAAGTTTTACCAAGCAAAACACTGCGTATCTCCTATAATCTCCCTTATTGCTGAAATAGTCAGCGTCTTTCCATATCAGTGGTATCCTGATATCAGATAAACAAATTTTGGCATTACAAGGAGTGAGCTCGTCGTCGTTGTTAAAATTGTTGAATGCTTGCTGATTTTTTAGCTTTTCTGTACACGCAGCCACTCTGGCATTGGATACGTGGAATCTTTTAACGGCGTCTAGTGCCTGTTCGCTGTTAGATGAAGTAAACATACTCGTAAGAGACTCTTCTCTGAATTGACACTCACTGTTGATAATTTGCTGTAGAACTGTAATAATATCTGATTGGTTTCTGGTCGCATGTGTTATCGCTTTTGGTTTCAAAAGTTCAGTTTTCTTCAGAAGATAATGTGAATTGTCTTTGGAAACACTATCATTTATAGAATTTGTTCTTTCCCTGGCTAATGATGGTACTGTGCCACGTAAATTATGACTGGAGAAATTGGTCAGAGCTCCCTCTGGTCCTGTGTCACTATGTATAATGTCATCTGCAGAGTTTGAGAATGTTTCAAAATGATGAACGAAATGGTGGTCTGACATCATTGAACATTGTTCTGATAAAGTAAAGCTGTCTTCTTTTTTAAAAGAGTTCAAAGAATAATCTTCTAATCTCTTCAACTTGGATTTCATCAAGTACCTTGAAACACGCCTCGTTAGTTTCTCTCTAAGTGAACGTTTTCGCTGTAAAGGTACTGACTTACCAATGCAAAATGTTCCCACCTTATCAGCCGTCTGAAATTCTGCTGATGAATGCAATGGTAGTTGGGGATTTGTCTTATCACAACGTCGCCTTTTGCAACTGTTCGAAATATCCGCGATAAAGTACGCACCTTCAAATTTAGCAAACTGATCATGACTTGAATAATGGAGTTTTCTCTTTTTTAGGTTAGCCATCATCAACCGAATATGACTAGATAGTTCCAAATCACTGGTACTGTTACAGGATGGATGGATACTTCATGCATCGAATGTTCAGCTACACACTTAAGATTGCAAACAGAGACCAAATGATAAATACAGAGCCCAAAAGTAGAAACTGACTACATCGGGTGGTGGGTGGAACTCCCTTTATAATCAGAAAGCTTGACAAGGTGACAAAAATTGTTTGAGAACCCTGTAAACAGAGGTGGCAGTCTTGTTATTTGTTTCGCCAACTGGTTTATTGTCTCTTCGCACCTCAACCAAACACACACATACCCTCATTAAGTTAAAGGAAACAGCTAAGCAACTAAGACTGTGAGCATATACGTAATCTTCAAACAATGGAGGTGAAAACTTTTGCTGTTAGTTTGAATGGAGTGTGCGCAGGTGGAAAATTACCTATTTGCATCAATGGAAAGCGTGCTGGTTATGAAAACTGTCTGTGTAACCTTAGCGCTCCATGCAGTCAAGTAAAATGTGTATGAGCAGGACGCGTGCCGATATTTGACACCTCTCTGAGTCTAACATACATATATTCATTTAGTCAATGCATATTTAAATTATGTTTCACACTCTTTAATCTAAAATATTCTTGAACAAAATATGTTTTTTTTTTGGTTTTTTTTTTGTTTTTGTTTTTGTTTTGTTTGTTTTGTTTTTTTTTGGGGGGGGGGGTCTGGGGCGGGGATGGGATGGGTATATTTTTTCACATTCATCCCTTGGACTCCGAATCTGCTGGGTCTGAAGACGGCCCATGGTACCAACTGGACTAACCGGATAAGTAAGGACAAACTCCACTTATCAGTGAGTTCGAGAGAGCAGAGAAGCAGAACCACCGTGCATTGATGGGAGGATCCCCTCCCGTACTGTTAACCACCAAAGTTACGCGGATGACATGCTGGATGTGATGAAAGGGGAAGCCTATAGGCCGTAAAATTGTTGACAGAAATTCGAAATGCAAAGAGATTGACCTGGCAAAACATTCATGACCAGTTTCTGTCAAAAATTTATCTTCTCGACCCTCACCAGCAGAGGCGGTGCAAGGAAGCTTATGAAAAGTGAAAGCCAACCTGGGTGGCCAAAAGTCTGGTCGACACAATAACCGAGTAAAATAACTATGGAAAAACAGTGGAGGTATACGTTATGGATACTACATGCAGTCACCTTAACAGATGCTTTCATCTTTTAAATGTGATGAGCAGACTAAATTAGTAAAAGCAAGTAACGTAAATCAAGCTGCACCATAGACAGAAACTAACAAACTGAACAAGAACAGATAAATTTCTAGAAAAGAAGATCAATCGGAGGTTTTATTGAGGGGGAACCAGCGGTTTGTGTGTGGTGGGGGTGCATGAGGGTGTGTGTGTGTTTGTTGGGGCTTTCGGGGGGGGGGGTGCGTGTAACTTAGCCCCTAATGTATAAAATAACGAATTTTCAGAGAGAACTCCGGGGTGTGGCGCTAAAATAATCACATTGAAAAGCAAAGCAGCTTGAAACTCAAATGTTATGAATTGCCAATGGAGAAAGGATTCTGATTTTTTTTTATTTGGAGGTAGGGGCGCCAGATTTCAACCATAGTGTTTGTGTAGTTACAGTCTACTAGTACTTCAAATTTTGAAAAAAGGGAAGCTAATTTAACGATTCACAGAAGACACGCGTAGGAGCAATTTAGATGTATACGTGGGGAACGTATGGACCGCGGTAACACATGGACATCCATTACCCCCAGTAGTGATTGCCCATGTGTTATCGTGGAAAATACCATGCTCTCTGTGCTCTATGGAAAAACTTTATATAGTTACAAGAAGGTGGGTGCATCTGCTGCCCCTTTTGGATCCATCCACGATACCCATTTTGCGGGAACCACGTTGCCCCATGCTTTAGTGTTTGGCAAGATAGACTATTATACAGGCCCGTCGGAACCGGGGAGGGGGGGCTGGAGGGGCTTCAGCCTCCCCCCCCCCCAATAATTTGCTCATATTTCGTCGTTAGTTTATCCATGATGGGAGCAACCGATGTAACACAGTGGCGTAGGAACCGGGGGGGGGGGGGGTAAGGGAGATACTTTCCCCCACCCCCACAAATTTGTCAAACATAGGCTTTGCTGGGCTGGGTTTGTGCTTTCTCCACACGGGATGCCCACTGGTTACCATATTCCGACATTGCTGTTAATGATTACTGAATTGAGTGGGTTCCATGTGGGCTTTCTTCCACCAATAAAACGGACAGTCGTGTTTTCGCCTAATTGTGGAAAGCGATGTTAAACCCCAACCAACCACAGGGTAATTCATTGCATGTTCACTATTCCTGTCATTCTGCTCGGAAATCACGCTGAATTGATCAGAGAGCTGACGTATTTCCTTATTGACGATGTATTTGCTCAGAATCACTCAGAATGCATATTTGTACATCTTAAATTAAACAAAATTTCCCCCACCAACGAGACGGGGAGGTACCCCCTCTCGTGCTCACCCCCACTCGCCTCTTCGCGGTTCGGATGACGCTTCGCGTCATAGGAATATACGATTTATTTGCTCAGAATCAACCAGAATGCATGTTTTTACATCTTAAATTCGAAAATTTTCCCGAGGGAGGCTCCCGGACCCACTACCAACGAGACGGAGGATATCCCCTCTCGTGTTCACCCCCACTCGCCGCTCGGATGACGCGTCGCGTCATGGGAATATAGGTCCTACCCCCCCCCCCCCCCCAAAAAAAAAAAAAAAAATTAGCTTACTACGCCCCTGGATTAGAATTATGAAAGCATCACTGAATGTATAACATGCACCTGCATATGTTGATGTACAAACGTTTTGAGCAATTCCTTTGGCAGCTTAGAAGACTACGACAACCGTTGGCGTAATGATAAAACTAATGAATCCACCATAAGGCCTGACTGTTTTTTAGCATGACGGAATACGGCCACGGCCACGGCCTGCAAGTGAGCCCGGTGTGAGAACTGTCCCCAAATGTTATGGGGTTCTATTGCGATTTTTGAAACATTTTGTTAAAAAAACAACTTTTGCCGGTTAAAAAAATCAAGAAGTTTTTGCTTGAAAAGCTACCAGAATGCTTCCTTTGATTGCCCTTTTCAAAACATTTTCTGGGGGAGTAACCCCCCTCCCCTCCCCTCCCCCTCAAAACGCTCGTGCCTTTAGATACCCCATCCCCATTTAGTATCAGCCAGTTCACCCAAATTAGCAATATCAGCCCCCCCCCCCCCCCCCCCCCCAATATAAATTTCGTTCCGACGGGCCTGTTATACTTCTCCCCATGAAACTGTGAGAGAGGTGGCTGAGTGGATAAATTCGCTGGTCTCTCAAGCAAGAAATGCCGGGTTCGATCCCCGGATGGGGAAAGTTCCGATGTTTCTGAATCCTCTCTGGCAGCATCAACGCTATATATATGTGGTTGATGATTGGTTGATGATTCTGGCGGTCCTACCCCAGAATTTTCTGAAATTTGTGCCAGTACAAGCATTCTCCTGCATTTTCTTGACAATATCTACTCAATTATTGCCTTTTAATTTTGGTAATTTATTACCTATATTTCTGTGTGTATGGTGCATTTTATCTCTACCCCCACGATTCAGGAAAAGACTGGTGGAAAACCAACAAACTGGAACAAGCGGGATTTTATATGAATGGAACCTGGTCAGAAATGCAACTACGTATTCTTGCCAAGTCCACCAGGCCCATACCCAAAGCCTTCCCACGACTTCCAGTTTTTTAAAACACCAACGGGCCTGGATCATGAGGGTGTTATCCCCCACCCCCCACCCCCATTCCCCTCCCCCATCTCGGGGCTAGTGGTATGGGGACACACTCCGTGCAGATAAACATCCATTCGTACAATTCGAGAAGAGTGAGGTCAGAAAGCTGCCTCTGCTGAGGTCATCCCACCATAATCGAAGTGTGTTGAGCACCTGCTTACAATACCCGAAAGGGACGTACTGCGATTGTGTAGTACAGCGATTTAAATGGAGATACAACGCCACGTAAAATTGCTTAATTAACAATAATGATAAATGAAAAATATATTTTTGGTGGCATCAGGGGAAAATGAGGTTTTTTTCACTTTCATTCTTTATTTAAATGGACTCGTGTATAATAACGCGATATGGAACCTTTGCATTCCATGATAATCAACGATGTTTTACTCAAAAAAATTATTTAAATTTAAATTTAGTCACATGTTTTATCCATTAACTTTTTCAAACACCTCGAATTAAGGTCAGTGGTGTAACAGTTGTGTAGCCAGGGAGGTTGGCGGGGGAGGGGGAGTTTGGGGGGGGGGGGGGGGGGCTAGGATGATATGTACAGTTGGAAAATTACATCACCAAAGGACCCCCAGGGCACTGAATTTTTCAAAATTTTCTCGGGGACCCACCAATGGGAGGGGAATACCGTAGATCTGAGGTAGGGTGAGAGCACCTGAACCCCAACCAATGGGAGGGCCATACCCACCCCAACTCAGGCCTACGGCCTTTGGATATCCCTCTGGAATACATCGACATGGTACCCCCCCCCCCCCCCCACCAAAAAATAAAAATAAAAATAAAAATAAAAAATTATGGCCCTCCTCAATAGGAAATCCTAGCTACGCCCCTGTGTAACGATGGCCGATTTGGGAGGGTATACAAATTTACAAGATTTGTCCCGACTGAGATAACTCCTGATTGATAAGATTTCAACTTTATCATCAAGATATATATTCGTAGAAAGCGTGTCTTAATAATGTATAATTGGAATAAAAGGGGATTATTGTAAAAAAAAACCTCACGACTTCATGGAAATTTATTTGTGAACAAATCAAATACACATGTAGTAGTTTGACACAACTTCCTGTTTAATTAACACGTATACTGTATTCTCCAAACTGGCCATACTGGAGCCCCCAACCATGGTCGGGGAGAGGGTGGTGGACCCGTGGTCGTAACCCCGGGGCCCGGAACATGGTGAGGTGGTGTTGACCCAGGAGTCCAGGATTCTTGGGTCAAGTCGGGGTTCCCCAAAGTTCTGACTGCTGTGTCAAGCCCACCCCCCCTCCCCCATCCCCGGGCGAGAATCAGCAAGATAAGTTGTCCGTCGTATTGGAATACTAGTTGTCACTCATGTAAAGAAGGAATGGAAGTGCCCCTTGGAAATGAGGAGGGACCCTTATCTCACACATTTGGAAAACACCCCTGCAGTCAGCTAACAGCGCCAGTTACTAACGACACCTTAACCATTTATTTAACCCTTTGAATCCTAGTGGTATCTTTCATGTCAGTTGAAATGGCAGCAATTGGAAGAGACCATACTCATTATTCAGGTGTATAGACCCATTAATGTTTTCAACGTGCAGCCTTGGGGCTGCGCGTTGAAAATATTGATTGGTCAACCCCACACATTCACTTTACAGCCATCATACATAATGAAAGTATGACGTATTATGTTTCTTGAACAGAAAAACAGCCTCTTTTGTTCAAAGGGTTAACGTGTGACGGTCGGCACCATTCACAAAGTCGTGATTCAAATTTTAGTATTTTTTTTTTAATGTTGACCCCAAAGCGTAACTGATGGAGCAGTTTACGCGATCTCATTCCGATGAGGGCCATAACCATATATGGTTTGGGTTGAAGATGAATATAATTATGTGATTCGAGAATCGATTTGCAACAGTCGTTTTCTAATCATGTAAATTAAAGAGTAAAAAGAAAGACACAGAGTGTTAGTGTGGCTACAAATGTGTCTGCGTTCCCCACCCGAGCATTAACTCGCCAACAAAATCTACCCATCTAGTTATATTTACAAACATCCCAGAGGTTAGAAGCTATTTCAGGCCCGACAGATCACGTAGTGTTAGGGGGATCGGCAGATGACCCATTCTTTATGGCGGAGTAATTGTAGTAAAAACGAAACGGTTATTTGAGAAAAGGCACAAAATATAGGAGAGAAAAAAAATACTACAGGTAGATTTTTAACCTTTTACCCAACAAAACGTCCAAAACCGGCCAGCGTTATTCACAAAAATCGCCAATTAATTTTCATTATTTTTTCACTTTTTGTCTCAGAAACATAGGTTATGACCCCTTTTTGGAACGAGCTCGTTCCAATGAGGGTCATAACCTATGTTTTTGAGACAAAAAAATCAAAAGTTATTCAAGAAATTTGTTCGCAGGTGTCGTCTGCTTTTCGTGTTAGGTAAAGGGTTAAAAGTTGAACGTTTTGTCTGCTTCACTTTGGCTTTCTCACATCCACTTTTTTCTTTTGTGATGGGGTGGGGTGGAGGCGTAAAACATGTCAGTGGCTTGTTGGTTTTCATTTTCAGATTAATGGCACATCAGTGACTTGTGAGGTTGAACTCTCGTCTCGATTCCTAATCGACACTGCTGCCTTTTCAATAATAAAGATAATAAAAAGTGAAAAAACTTTTCATGTACATCGGGAATTAACGGTTTAATCACCTCACCTTCAGTATGTTATGATTCAATTGAGAAAGAGAGAATTGCTTTGTGAATTGAATATCACATGAACAGTCCAATGTTTTTACACCTTCATTATCGTAAAAAATCTTTGCTAATTGATTGGTTTTAGTTTACGAATCTTTGATAGACATCAGTGTGAAGAGCCGAACATTGTGTCGGGAACATGTTAATCAGGCCCAGTTATTCAATTATAATAGATTGCCTATTAGATTAACTGCTGCAATTATGTAAACAAAACATGTTTTTGCAGCGGAGGCTGGGCACTTGCGTTATCTTGCAAATGTGTTCTCTACACTTGCGAATATTACGAGACTGGTCAGAAAAGTTCGTGGTAGGATTAATTGTAATACTCCATTTTTAAAATACATTTTATTCCTCGCCAATGGTCTTGTTTGTCCCTTCTTCTGAAGCTTTGTCTGAAAGAAGCTCTCAGAGGCGGCAGAACCAGGGGCGGCGAGTCAGGAGGGGGCTTCAGCCCCTTCACTTCTTTGGCCAATATTCCTCCAGATATTTGAAAATAGTAATAAATGGGCTTAATTTATTTTTAGCTCACCAACTTTAGGTGTGTGAGCTTATGGCATGGCTCGATCGGTCGGCGTCGGCGTCAGCGTCGGCGTCGGCGTCGGCGTCAGCGTACGTGTCCAATAATGTTAAAGCTTCTGTTTAGGTCACTTACTCACCCTATTTCCATATCATGGCCTTTATAATGCTGCTATATGATGATTATTATCATTATACCATGATTTAACCCTTCATACCCTGCATTTTAAACATTTTTCTTGACATTTTTAGTTGCGTTTAGTTTTCTGTTTAGCTCAGAATTTCATGTTTAACTAAATGTTTAGGGCAGCTGCTGTGCTCCTTCTCTTCCCATGGCACTTATATTCATCATACATGTTCCTCAGTATCATTGTTCCATGATTAACCCCTCATACCCTGCATTTTAAACATTTTTCTTGACATTTTTAGTTGCGTTTAGTTTTCTGTTTAGCACGGAATTTCACGTTTAATTTAGTGTTTAGGTCAGCTGCTGTGCTCCTTCTCTTCCCATGGCACTTATATTCATCATACATGTTCCTCAGTATCATTGTTCCATGATTAACCCCTCATACCCTGCATTTTAAACATTTTTCTTGACATTTTTAGTTGCGTTTAGTTTTCTGTTTAGCTCGGAATTCCATGTTCAACTTGGTGTTTAGGTCAGCTGCTGTGCTCCTTCTCTTCCCATGGCAATTATTTTCATCATACATGTTCCTCAGTATCATTGTTCCACGATTAACCCCTCATACATTGCATTTTAAACATTTTTCTTGACATATTTAGTTGCGTTTAGTTTTCTGTTTAGCTCGGAATTTCATGTTTAACTTAGTGTTTAGGTCAGCTGCTGTGCTCCTTCTCTTCCCATGGCAATTATTTTCATCGTACATGTTCCTCAGTATCATTGTTCCATGATTAACCCCTCATACATTGCATTTTAAACATTTTTCTTGAAATTTTTAGTTGCGTTTAGTTTTCTGTTTAGCTTGGAATTTCATGTTTAACTAAGTGTTTATGTCAGCTGCTGTGCTCCTTTTCTTCCCACGGCACTTATTTTCATCATACATGTTCCTCAGTATCATTGTTCCATGATTAACCCCTCATACCCTGCATTTTAAACATTTTTCTTGACATTTTTAGTTGCGTTTAGTTTTCTGTTTAGCTCGGAATTTCATGTTTAACTTAGTGTTTAGGTCAGCTGCTGTGCTTCGTCTCTTCCCATGGCACTTCTATTCATCATACATGTTCCTCAGTATCATTGTTCCATGATTAACCCCTCATACCCTGCATTTTAAACATTTTTTTTTACATTTTTAGCTGCGTTTAGTTTTCTGTTTAGCTCGGAATTTCATGTTTAACTTAGTGTTTAGGTCAGCTGCTGTGCTCCTTCTCTTCCCATGACACTTATATTCATCATACATGTTCCTCAGTATCATTGTTCCATGATTAACCCCTCATACCCTGCATTTTAAACATTTTTCTTGACATTTTTAGTTGCGTTTAGTTTTCTGTTTAGCTCAGAATTTCATGCTTAACTTAGTGTTTATGTCAGTTTCTGTGTTTTACTTTTAAGAGGTTGTGTTTAGGTAAGCTTTGTCACATGTTATGAGCCTGTTTGATACAGTTCTTGTGTTTGCCAAAGTTACTATCAAAGAGGAATGTTGGTGAGCTATAGGGCGTTGGCGTCCTTCTTGTTATTTTACTTGCCATTCATCCTTAATACCAAAGAACTATTATCTGAGTCGGGGTCAGTGGCGGAGAAGTTGTTAAACCATGGAGAGCCAACACCAGGAATGGTCACAGACTGCATGGATTTGATGAGTAGTAGGAGATGTATGGATCGCGCCCCATTGGCCGGAGGGAGAGTCGGAGGTGGAAGTGACGTCATTGTCACGCGACCCAGTGGCGCCATGTTGTGTTGTCATGGTAACCCGCGGCAGGGGCCATCCTGTGACGTCATCCCCGCAGTGATACGTGGTGTTAGTGCACACGCGCAGTGCGTGTTGTTAGGGTGATACGTGTTTCCGTCGTCCATTTTGTATACTGGAGGCCGCCATCTTGGTTTCTATGGTAGCACGTGGTTGCTATGTTACCCAAGGTCTGTAACAAGACAGGGGTATGTTCGGAGTGCGTGTTCGATTGAATCGGAGTATCACGACTTACCACAAACAATCCGAAAATCTAACCAAATCAACAAAAACTACTTTATTTACCACAGTTTCCCCATTTTATCGGCTTAGCACGTAGTGCTATGGTACCGAGGGGGCCCCGGGTGAGTTCGATTGAATCGAAGTATACTCCAGTAGAGTAGAAGAGCCTATCAACTGGAACAGCTTTGCTTATTGTTACTATATTTAGCAATTTCTGGTCTGTTCTTGTTAGTTCTGACCCTATTCCGAGTACTCTTGTTGTTTCATTTATCTAGATCACCCAATCAGTTCACTTTCCTGGCGCTAACTAACCAATCGGATTGCTTCACCCCCGTTTTGTTTATTTAGAGTTATCTCTCCCTATTACAACGAAGTCCTATACGATTCTTATCACCTCTATATCCAATGGTCTCATCTCATGGAATCCCTTTTTTTGTGAAATGGCTCTGGTTATGGAATCTCTTTTTAGTCGTATGGGGCCATGAGGTATATGAGAAAAGCCCTCAAGGAGGCCTAATTTACTATCCCTTTTAGCCTCATTTCTTTTGAGGTTATGAGGACCATGAAAAAATCCCTCATTGAGGTATAATTTACTATCCCTCTTAGCCCCATCTCGGTATTTAACAGTCATATCCCATGGAATCCCATTTTTGGAAAACGCCTGTGGCTATGGAATCCCTTTTTTGTCGTATGTGGCCATGAGGGCTATGAGAAAGCCCTCAATGAGGCCTCATTTACTATCCTTCATAGCCTCATTTCTCTTGAGGGCATGAGGGCCATGAAAAAAATCCCTCAATGAGGTATAATTTACTATCCCTCTTAGCCTCATCTCGGTATTTAACAGCCATATCCCATGGAACCCCATTTTAGGGAAACGCCTGTGGCTATGGAATCCCGTTTTTGTCGTATGAGGCCTTGATGGCTATGCGAAAAGCCCATGAGGCCTCATTTATTATCCCTCATATCCTCATTTCTTTTGAGGGCATGAGGGCCATGAAAAAAGGCTTCAAAGAGGTATAATTTACTATCCCTCTTCGCCTCATCTCGGTATTTAACAGCCATATCCCAAGGCACCCTAATTTCGGCACCCCTTTTTGGAAAACGTCTGGCCTTCGGCACCCATCTTTTGTCGTATGAGGCCATGAGGGCCATGAGAAAGCCCTCAATGAGGCCTCATTTACTATCCCTCATACCCTCATTTCTTTTGGGGGCATGAGGACCATGAGAAAAGCCCTCAGTGAGGTATAATTTACTATCCCTCTTAGCCTCATCTCGGTATTTAACAGCCATATCCCCAGGCATCCCAATTTCGGCACCCCTTTTTGGAAAACGTCTGGCCTTCGGCACCCCTTTTTTGTCGCCTCATTTACTATCCCTCATAGCCTCATTTCTTTTAAGACCATGAAAAAATCCCTCAATGAAACCTCATTTACTATCCCTCTTAGCCTCATTTCGGTATTTGAGGATACCTATGGCCTGGTATTGTATTATTTGAGGATACCTATCGAGGATACCTTTTGTTTATGGTCTATCTGTCCTATCATTAGCTTCCACAGCAGTCTTCCTCCATTGCGGCCTTGTACCAGTACTATTGACGAAACTATCATCCATTAATATTGACATGTATCACTACTTCCTAGCTATACCTTCGCACAGGCCTTCAAAATGTTCAATCAGATTTCCCCTGTATACATATAACGGGCAATAATAAGGCATTCCGTAATTGAGATTTTTTACCGATTCCGTAAAGTTGGATTCCATGATTTGACATCAACACTCGAGGGTATTCCCCTTCCCTATTGGAAGAATTCAGTTCAATGGGTTGTAGTTCCCTCTATACCGAGGGAGTAGTGCTCTATACCGAAATGAGGCTTCGAGAGATGGCAAATTAGACCTCATGGAGGGATTTTCTAATGGCCATCATGGCCTCATTTCGGTATTCGAGGATACCCAAGACATGGTAATATATCATTTGAGGATACCTTTCGAGGATCCCTTTTGGAGAATCCCTTTTTTGTTGTATGAGGCCATGAGGTTCATGAGAAAATTCCTCAATTAGGTTTAATATACCATCCTTCTTAGCCTCATTTCGGTATTTAAGGATACCAACAACACGTCTCCAATACAGCTCTATGGCCCCTAGTTCCTATACTGTTCGTATACAGCTCCTATACAGGCGGTCTTACCAACGGCTTCTACAACTACTACCTGGGCCGTATTATTCATAAGGCTGAAGCCTAGGGCCTGCAGGGACGGGGGGGGGGGGGGGGGGCGCCAATTTCCATTTTTTGTTGTTGCTGAGGCACTGTTACCAGTGCCTTTGGGCTCCAGCGGTTGAAGGCACTTTGTACTCTGCGCCGTAGCGATGCATGTATATATGTATTTATCCATATATATACTCTGATAGGTATACCACATAAATATTTATATACAGTACATTATTTTAATACTTATTTAAATAATATGTCAAGTTGTGAGTAGAATTCTTCAGGATACCCGCAAAATGGATATAAGACTATGTATTGCGGCATAGTGCTTATCGTACCAGGGTCAGGCTGTCAGCAGTAGTGGGGTGAAAGATTGAAGTGCCGGAGGGGGCCCCTTCCCGAAGTACCTAAACGCCTGTGGGCCCGGCCATGGGTTAATGCGGCACTGACTGTGCTGACTTGTCCAATATCGCCATCGTCTGTCATATGATCGACTGTATTCATCTAATACTACAGTCTTCAGCACCCCTTACAGCCTTGTACCATTACTACTGACTTGCTAGCTACCCCAAATCACGACCTATACCCTCGGCCAAGTCTTAGAATGTCAAAAGACCATCCATACTCTACTGCGATACTAGAAACCAAGCATACACCATACAACAAAATTACCCAGCATTCCGAATGGGATAATACAAACAATTAAGTGGTATTCCTGTACTAAGGGGTAACACTAGACTTATGTGGTATAGACCGTATACCTAAAACCACTGCACTAGACAACCAAGCATTACCCCCCCCCCCCCCCACAATACTGCTTGACCTAGCATTACATACTACCTATACAATCTTTGGGGTAGCCCACCACCTAGATGTCTTTGGGGTAGCCCACCACCTAGATGGATAGTGGTATAAATGTTAAGGTGGGAGCCACATGGGTATATACTACACTACCGCTCTAAACTACCAGGCATTACTCCCATCCCCATAATACCGTTTGACCCACCATAACGTACTACCTATACCAGCCATAGAATGATACAAAGCAATCGGTTGCTTAATAGTACCAAGTGTTAAGATGGGGCCTACAGGGGTATATATCGCCCATACTACCGTCCTAAATTACAAGCATTATCCCCATTCCCACAATACCGCTTGGCCCACCATAACGTACTACCTATATCAGACATAGAATAATACAAATCAATCGGTTGGTTAATAGTATCAAGGGTTAAGACGGACCCTACAGGGGTATATACCGCCCATACTGCACTACCGTTCTAAACTACCAGGCACTTCCCCTACCCACAATACTGCTTGGTCAAGCATTACGTACTACCTATATCAGTCATAGGATAGTACAAGCATTAGGTGGATTAATAGTACTAATGGCTAACATGGGAACTACAGGGGTATATAGCGCCCATACTATACTACCAATCTTAAAAACCAAGGACTTTCTTGCAATACCGCATTAGACCACCACGCATTACCCCTTATCCAGTATACCGCCTGGCCTTGCATTACGTACTACCTATACCAACGTCACTATGACGCCGCGTGCCCCCATGACGGCACGACGTCAATAGCAACGTCAACCGTTTCGCGGGGAAAACTTTCAAGAAAACCCACCTTCACCAGTAATTACCATGACATACACATAATATATACCCAGAGACCTGTATTTACATATATCACTATATACACCATAGCATACCATGTTGCAATACGTACACCACTTGCCGGATCTCGAAAGATGGAGCTAACGTTTGCACAGGAAAAAATTGCTCCGGTAAAAGTCCGGTTCCTATATGCTATGGGACTTTAACACTAGCTGCACCAGCAAAGGTCCGAGTAATAAGGGGCAATTGGCACATGATATACTACATGTATCGTGTGTGATGTGTGTGGGCATGTGTTCAAGTTTTGTCAGCCGGACGTGTTCAAAGGACAATAAAGAAACGATGAAAGTTACTTTGTTTCAGTTTTTCAGCCTTCATATTAATTTTGTCCTGGACTCAAATAACTTCTGTAAAATCCTCGCCAGTTCTGGTATACATGGACGCATTCGGTGAAAAAAAATCATGGTTGTCGAGAGCCAGACCAGAATTCACAACCTCTAGACTGGAATTCCGCCTTGCTAACCAATGCGTCTCCCTTTTGTCAAGAAATGTTGTTTGTTAAAGATACACGAGAAGTGTTTAAATGTTATCAATCGCTTCTCACCAACCCTAGGAAAGACGGCACCGAAGCATAGCTTACGTTTTTTTTTAACACGGCTTTGGTACGGAGAAAAGTATTGACTAGTGAGAGCACAAAGTCTGGAGACCAGCAGTCTATTTTCACACCTAATAAAACAAAACAAATTTATCCCGAGAGTAACAGCTGCAACGACCAAGCTGTCAACTGGGAAGGAATTGTCCAATTAACTTGTTAACAAATCAGCGGGTAGCATAGGCCTAAATAAAATTATGGCCAACACATTTCTGTTTTCCATTGTATATCATGTGACAAATTTAACATTGCTTGTTAATTAGTTATATTATTTGTATTTGTCAAATTTTGTGTCACTGCGCGGTGACTGTGCTGTTTCCAATCATAAGTACTTTCAACTGTCAGTCCCATTCATTTCACTTCAATCAATTCCCCTGGTTCTTCAGGTCATATGGCGACTGTTTAAAGAGCCGTTAAATATCACCCCAAACCATATACAATACCCCGGGGACATCGCTGGCTTGACTCTGAAATGGTATACTGAATTTGCTGTCCCGTATTATAATGGTCAAACGATTGTTACTGTTGCGTACAGTTTACCGAGAGTCGATTCTCACTGAAGCACAGAGTGGAGTTTCAACCCAGACATTTTCTCAAAGTATCCGAAAATGCACGGGACGCGCAAGCAAAGTTTCAGAAGTGGCCATTTGAGTTGAACATGGTAGTTCATTGTCAGTAGCTTTGCTACTATGATCTTATGCTTTTCACAGCCTAGAGGTGTATTTCGGTGGGTGGGGTGGGGCGGGCAGTACGACACCCCCCCCCCCCCCGACAAAAAAAAAAAAAAAAATACCCGAAATTAAAAATGGTCCAGAAATGGTTCCATTTGTATCCTTTTATTATGCTTTTCAAGGGTAATGTATGCACATACACGAAGTAGACGACGAGGAACTGGGGCTGATGTAGGGAGAGTGCTGTCCAATTAGATCATTATCTATTCGCGGTATATGGTGTTTAATAGTATTCAAGTTGCGCATGAGATACAAATAGAATACCATTACACATCACCGTACATCGTGCAATATATCTCACAATGGATTATGCTAATTATATTAATCGACAGTTCTCTCCCTACTTGGTATCTGTGTGTACTTTTGTGCGAGAAAAAAATGTTAAATTATTCTCTGGAAATAGCTTTTTCAAAGTTTCGGAAAATATAATGTTCACGTCCAGAGAGGACGCCCCGTGCATGTAAGTTGTTCGTGCTGGGTTATCAGATTTTAGCCAGACTAACTGGACACATATGGTCCAAATTGGACCTTCCCGAACTATATATCGGAGGCATGTCCGTATAATGCATCAGCCACAGGTTGGCCTACTGCATCAGATCGAAGCATCATGCTCATTATTTAAATGTGTTCAAAGCCAGATCTCTTTAACACTCTGTTAATAACGGTAACTTTGTTCAATTAAGAGGTGTGTGTGTGTGTGTTCACGCGCGTGTGTGTGAGCAATCACCAAGCCTCTGTATGCCATTTTATTGAAAGGGAGTCTTTGGGGCTACATGTATGTTCAGGGTGCATTTCGGCTCTGGATTTGCTTTCGATTGTCCCTTATATGCTTGCCTTTCTGGCCGAATTTTGGCCAGGCTGCTGTCGACAGTTTTTCATTCAAATTGTCATATTGAAGCTCTTGGCCCGGCTTGGATTTAAATCTCTCAAATACACATATTCTAATTGAACTTTATCAGACCGTATTCACAACTTTAGTTGATTTGTAATCTCCACACAGGTGAGAACCTCGCACTTGGAAATTGGTTTAAAAAAAAGGAAACGAAAATGCTGGTATCGACGGTAATTGTGAACTGACATTAGTTATCTCCCTGCTATCATAACTTGGCGGCAGCACCAAGTGCCTTTCTTTCACAAAAGACCCACGCTTCAAATAATGCCACCGGTTTGTTGTTTGTTCCAAAAAGTTGATTTTTATAGTTGATGTGAAGGGCGCTCCTTTTCCTATCTAAACTCTGATATAATGATGTATTATTAGTCACACTTTTTCGAATGTGACAAACTTCGGTGTATTATGTGACCATCGACTTACCCCAAACATGCGAACACGGAACAGTACCGGCCTTCACATCACAATAAGTTGAAAATGTGCTTACAGCTAAGAACCAAGAGAGCACAAAGAAAAAAATATACCCAATAATTTCCCCCTGTTGTTGTATCATTAAATAATACGAAATTCAAGGGGCACAATTGTTCAGCATATCAGTGTTGACTGTTGATTCAAATTCAATGACTGTTCACAATCACATGGAGCCTTTGGAAATTGGAGGTCAATTTGGGAGGAGTGTCGGGTGAGTTGGGAATGCGTGGTTTGGAGACTGTCAAAATACAAACCTTCGAAGTCAGTTGTAACCCAAAGTATGTCCTTTCCCGACCTAGGCACACCGTTTGATAATGTTCAGGGTCAAAACCAGTCCGTTTTCCACGAGAATCTGACGATACGGTGTTTATGTTTTATCATTTATAAAACAAACACTGTATCGTCAGATTCTAATTTACCACAATTTATGATCCCCCTTTAAATGGCGATGCTGACCCGTTTCACATTTTGACAGGGGTGGGTGGTGGACGCTGCCTCTTCTCCATTGATAGAGAACATGCCCTGCCCCAAACGAAAATCTTGTGGTGTTACTGCTCTACCCTCCTGTTTTGTATTGCTCTGCTATGTTAAGAAAGAATTGAACAAATAACAAAGTCACTTATTTGACTGCATTTTGAGCTCTTGCAAAATAACAGAAAGTAGCATACATGTAGATCTGAGCACAGAATGATAACAAAAAGTTGGTCAGAAAGTTGACATGCACATCAGAGCAGGAACGTAGGTAGAGGGTTTGGAATGAAGGTTGGCTATTGTCGACTTGGTAAAGTTGCAATCACCCTCCCATCAGATACCCCCCTCCCCAATGGGTGGGGTGGTGTTAGAGCACAATGGGTTGTAGCACCTTCCCCCCCCCCCCCCCAAACCCCACCCATCTTGCTCAGAAATTATATGACTAATGGTCTTGGGTGTTTGAAATTGTCACAAGTGCACAGTCATGCCCCTTCATAATTATTATTTATTGGGGTTTCACATCACTTTCAACGGCCAGGGTCACCTTGTGTCAGGCAGCTTTACGGGTGGTGGAAAGGAAGCCAGAGTACCCGGAGAGAAACCGAGAGCAACTTCCGACTCCCCAACATACTAACTCCACACAAGCAGGGTTAGCATTAGTTGAAGGCAAGTTCACCATCGACGTGCAGTAAGTCTTAGTACATAATGCCACCGTGCATCAAGGGGGCAATTGTGATTAAGTTCCTTGCGCAAGGACACAACGTGGTTGCTGTAGGTGGGATTCGAACCGAGTACCTATTGGCTTGCAGTCTGCATCTCTACCTACATGTACTGAGCCACTGCGCACTCCCTCCCCCGCCCCCTTTCATAATTAATAATTATTGGAAAATCGTTTGGTTATTGGTCAGAAAATGTAATTTGTAAATTTTATGCGGCATAATGCCTAAATTGCAGCCTATTTCCTGTAAATAGATTGAAAGTTCAACCAAACTCTACCAGTTTGAACTTTGGAATTTCCAACTATTGAAATCTGGGATAGGTTTTAGGTTTTGTATGGGGAATCTCCACCCTATCTCACCACCTTGCCAGTGATCACACCCTTGCATAAGAAAAAAAATACCATGTCATCTGTTGTTTGCCATGTTGGTTTGTGATGGATAATCAAGTTTATGACCTATGGCAGTCGTAGACTTCAATTAATTTAGTAGCATTTGGGAGGATCTTCCAATCATTTTATTGAAATTTGGCTCAATTTTAGAGATTTTTAGACCAAAAACGTAAAAATTTTCAGTAGTGACTAATGAAAGTGTAAAATATAACTCACAAAAGTTCATAAAAATATTCAGTAATTAAGCTCATTAACAGGGAGTCCTCACTGAAATTGACCCCCTCATTAACTCCTAGCATGCTGCTGGCGGATATTACCGCCCAGGGATCACTTGCCACTAAAATAAATAAAATTTGAGCACACCTAACCAAATTTTCACCTACAAATTCTAACAACATTTTGACCAGTGAACTCTTGAGTCAAAGCTTAATGAATTTCTCATCCAATCTAGTCATGGCTGCTTAACAGCAGCCATGACTAGCTTGGATGGAAAATATTTTTAAAATACACAGTGGGTTAACAGTTAAATATTTTAATGGCTTGCAGTGTCTTCCAATATTTCTTTGAAATTGTGAGACTTTGAAGTGTTACTTTTTTGATTGATGTATATTTATTTACATGTGTTTGCAGCAAAGTGTGATTAAATTATAGAGTGAATAGCTATTTATTATATGTGCTTTGTAAAACCTCCAGTCTGTTCTCTTCAGAAAATAACTCCAAAAATTTGGTGATGGTATTTTTTTTTTGAAAATATAACAAATGTATATATTTTTTAAAGAGGTCCACCTCCCTCACTGATGTAAAAAATTAAATGCTCATGGGGAGCTTTACTGATTGCTTTCCATCCTCTTGCTCACATTCTGTGTGAACTTGACATTTTTGACTTCTACTAATAAACTACTGAACCAGATTTAACCAAATTTGATATGCATGTTCCTTATATGTTAATTCAGGTTGTCCAAACGAAGTTGCCACATCCATGGAGGGCACAATGAGGGGCGTAACTCTGTTAGTACACACTAAAAATTTAAAAAAATCTCCACCAATCAGAATCCTTTGATATTTGGTATACAGTATCCTTATGTGGGTCAGATTCAAGTTTGTTTAAATCAAGACTCTGGGTTTATATTTTTATTCCCATGGGAAGAGAAGCTGTGCTTGTTTACTGTGGTACACTTCCTGTGTTTTGCTGGTAAAATAGGACCTGACCACCAATGCCTGGAGTAGAATAGTGTTGAAATAACTAGTAAATTCTCTAGTCAACTAGTCACCCTCTATTAGTCGCTGACTAGTTGACTACTCACCTCGTAATAATGTTTTGTCATTGTGGTCATTAAAATGGCAATAAAAGTGTGCAGGAAATCGCGCATCTACAAAAAGGATAATTTGGATATGCATTTGTTGAACTTTACTTCTTTGACATGAAAGGGTTAAGGTGTTTGGAATGTTGAATGAATAGTATCTGAATCTGACCAGTTTTGTCAGTCAAGTTGATGATAACAAATTGCCGACAGTCAAGTGCAGGATATTTTATGCGTGGGCAGTAGACAACATCTGTCTTCCTTGTGTGTCGACTTTGTCTTTGATGAGGTGTTTTTTGGCACAAATTATAACTGAAAAAGTCCCTCAGTATCAGTAATGCTGCTTCCAGAATAAATTGACTATCCATGGTACTTTTTTCCAAACTGTTTTGTATCAAATGAAAACTATGTTTTGATTTTATTAAACTGCTTAAAACTTTGAATGTTTGTCATAAAGAAACATATTTTAAAACGTAACAATTGAAATTTGTTTTCCAATGGTCACTGGCGGACAACAAGGGGATGTTGGTCAAAGGTGCATATAATAATTTCTTACCACCCCCTTTTAAGGATTTTCAAATTGTTCCTAGAGTAGAAATCCTCTAAAATGGGTAACATGGGTACAAATGATTGGAATATGGGAACAGTTTTAAGAAATATTCTTCTTCAGATCCACCATCAGAATTTTTTGATATTTGATAAACAGTATCGTGATGGGAGAAATCAAGTCCCTGCCTTCATATTTGGGCTCTTTATGGAGTATTTTTCAATACTCGGGGTCCCTGTGGGAGCCCAAATTTTTAACTTAGAACATACAAGGGATATTCTTAAAAAATCTTATTCAGATCCACCGGTCCGAATCTTTGGTATACAGAAATTTGATATACAGTACCCTTAGGAGGGCACATTCAAGTATGCTCAACTCAAGTCCCTGAGTTAATATTTGGTGTCCCTGTCAGAGCTCAAATTTTAACTTAGTGCAATTTGAGAAACTTTCTTTAAAAAATCTTCAGATCCACAAGTCAGAATCATTTGATATATGGAAAACAATATGGCTCTATCCATAGAAAGTTCAGAATCAAGTTTGTTTAATGAAGGCTCAGTGTTTATATACTACTCAAAGTTTGCTAAGCACCAAGTATATCCAACTACCTGTTTTACGTTTAGTTCAAATATTGTAATGAAAAGTGTTTTTATTTTTTATTTAATTATATTTTTAATGATTTAAGTACAGAAATTAAGATTTTATTTGTGTTTAACATTATTTTTTAGCCTTTGAATACGATAACCATGGAAAATGGATATTGGTAAAAGAGTAAATTTTTCAATTGGCCAAAAAGTTGACGAAGCGAACAGTCCACTGGTATGGGTTCAATATCGAGTACGAGACCCATTACTGTTAATTACAGCTTGACAACGCCTTCTCATGCTCCCAGTCAGGTTCCTAGTGTTCCTTTGTGGGATGTTGTTCCATTCTTGGACCAGCATGGCACCAAGCTCCTGGACACTTCTTGTCTGGACTGGACTGGCTGAAATTGCAAGCTGCAAGTCATTCCAGACATGTTCGATTGCAGGGTTCATACAGCTCTTGAAAAACCCTTGAAAATGAGTTTTTTCTTGAAAAACCCTGGAATTTGAAATTAGTCCTTGAGAAACCCTTGAACTTTCAGAAATCTCTTGAAAAATCCTTGCATACCAAGCTATTTCCTGGGCATTGTAAATATGTGTACTCGCCTTTTACTTGTTTGTTGCGCTCGTGTCGCTCAGTTAAAAAAAAACATAAAAAAGTATGGAACGTTTTACCAAGATGACTGTAACACAGATCACACTTTGGGTACCAGTACTTCCTGACTTCCAAAGTCAGATCCGTGTCACATGAATCTTAGATTTTTAGAGCTCATACAACAAGCTGAATAATATATGTAGCCCTTGAAAAAAAAAGAAGCCCTTGGAAAAACCCTTGAACTTTATGAGCAAATTTTTGTATGAACCCTGGATTGGATTGAGGTCAGGGGATCTTGCTGGCCAGTCCATACTCTCAATCCCCTCCCTCTGTCGGTACTCCCCGACAGCATGGACAACACGAGCACGGGCATTATCGTCCATCAGAATGAATTTATCATCCACCGCACCTGCATACAATCTGACGTGGACATCCAGGATCTCATCAATATACCGTTGTGCAGTCAATGTACCACGTTCAAGGACACAGAGTTCTGTACGTCCATCACTGCTGATGCCGCCCAAGACCAAGATTGACCCTCAACCCTGCGGTCATGCTCAGCAATGTTGGCTGCATGGAATCGCTCTCCTGGTCTTCTCTATACCCTAGAACACCTATCTGTGTGGTCTAGGCAGTACCTTGACTCATCTGTAAAAAGGACAGGTCGCCAATCTTCTGTGGTCCATCCAACGTGGTCCATGGCCCATTCATATCGTGCCTGGCGGTGGTTCTGGGACAGCGGAATGCGAATACATGGTCTTCTCAATCGGAGACCACATACGTGCAACCTTGCCCGGATAGTCTGCGTCGAAACCTTTACCCCGGATGCATTCTGAAGGTCACTGCCAAGCTGGGTTGCTGTGGCAAAGCGGTTCCTACGGGCCTGAATTATCAAAAACTGGTCTTCAGCTGCAGATGTTGCCCTGTCTCTGCCACCACCAAGCCGTCTTACTGGTGTGCCATACTGCTGAAATCTTGTCCAGGCTCTGGTGATCACCCTGTGGTGCACAACAAGGGCTTCACCAACCTGACGATGGGTAGCCCATTGCTCCACCATCCCTACAGCCTGCCACATTTCTGCATCAGGCAAATGTCTTCTCACATTTGCATTTTCCATATTCAATCATTCAATCACAAGGGTTTGTGTTGAAATGAAGATTGAATACCCTATACATGTCATGTTCATGTCAACAGTACACAAAAACATTATGAAAATCAAGGGGTACATGCTTTCCGTAACTGTCACGGAAAGTCTGCCGGTCAAGAGAGCTAATGAAAACACTGGGGACCATCTCAATACATTCCTCAATCATATCCACCAAAAATATCGCAAATATGTCACAAGCAAATTTCACAATGATGTGTCAAATATTTCGTGCTTAGCAAACTTTGAGTAGTATATCTCTCTATGGGAGCCCAAATTTGAACTTAGTGCAATATGAGAAACATTCTTTAAAAATCCTTCCCTTCAGATCCACCACTACCCAGTCAAAATCTTTGGATATTTGGTGTACTGCATCTTTTCATGCAGATGGGTCAGATGCAAATTTGTTGAAATCAAGTTCCAGGGATCATATATGAGAGCTCAAATTCCAACCTAGTGCAATGTGAGGAATAAATCTTTTAAGTATTTTCTTTTCCACCAGTCAGAATCTTCTGATATTTGGAAAACAAAATCCTTATTGGGGCTGGATTCAAATTTGTTTATATCAAGTACCCGGATTTATATTTCAGGCTCCCTATGGGGATCCCAAATCTTAACTTTATGCAATATGAGGGATATTATTTAAAAACCTTCGGATCCATCTTTCAGAATCATCTGATATTTGGTATTCAGCATCCTTTTGGGAGTCAGATTCAAGTTTGTTCAAATCATGTCCCTGGGCTTATATATGGGGACCCCTTTGGGAGCCCATATTTTAACTTTGTGCAGTATGAGGAATATTCATTCTTCCTCACATCCACCTGTCAGAATCGTTAATGTTTGGAATACAGAATCTTTGGGAGGGGCTGGGAGTATCAGATTCAAATTTGTTTGAATTAGTGCCTGGGTCCATATTTGGGATTCTTATGCAAGCTTGGGGTTTCGCTTGGTGCAATAAGAAGAATATTCTTTAAAAATCCTGTTATTCATGTCCATCAGTCAGAATCTTTTGATATTTGGCATTCAGTATCCTTTGTGGGTGGAAGGAGTGGCTGATTCAGTCTTGTTCAAATCAAGTGCCTGGGTTCATGTTTGGTCTCTGTCAGTCTGTCGTATTATCTGGCCATAGATTCTGGTTGTGACTTTAAATCCTTCTCTACACAAGTTTTTCAGGTGAGCGATTAAGGTCCCTTTTGGCATCCTATTTTGTTTGTCCTCATTAGTAAGTATGAATAAGCTAACTGATAAGCTAATTGATTTTCTTGTCCTTCCGTTGGAAGACTGCATAATATACTAGGATACCGCAATAAATATGATTATTAAATGAAAGCCCAATTTATTATGCCATACTATTGAACCCCTTGAATGCAGACAAATTTAATTTTTATTCTGCTCACTCATGATGTTTTGAACACTTAATGTGTAGGGCATACTTGAAGAGATGTTTTGTTAACTCATACCCAAATAAAGATTTTAATGGTGGGTTGGTTGGAAGGAAAGTCTTTTGTTTCATGGCTGTATACTTCTAAGGTCATTTCAGCAATACCATAGTGATTTAAAGCAGCCAAACAAATATTCCCACATTTATCTCCATGAAACCTTTTAGAGTGGGAGCAATTTACAGCCAGCCTGTTGGTATAGGGGAAACTAAAACTATATTTTTATGGCCAGTACCATCCTAACTGAGATATGGAGATACCTGGCAAGTAATCAGGATTTCTAAATCATACACAAACTAACAAAAAGTTGTGATTTCCAGGGAGTTAGAGTACATTGGAGCTGGAAGGTTTTCATTTTTAGCTCACCTGGTCCAAAGGGCCATGTGAGCTATTGCCATCACTTCGTCATCCGGCGTCTGTAAACTTTTCACATTTTTATCTTCTCTGGAACTGCTGAACCAATGTGAACCAAACTTGGCATTTGTCCTCTACAAATGCTCCTCATTTTGTTCCCATCAGATGAAAAACAAGGCTGCCAGAGGCATTCTTTGAATGGTGGATTTTCAAAAATCTTCGCTGAAACTACAAGGCCAAATGTATTGAAACTTCACATGGTTGATGACTGGGACACCCTCTACTAATGATCTTCATTTTAAATTGATCGGGTTGCAAACAGGACCACAATTCAGCTTATAGTTACTATAGAAACCGTATGGGAAATCACATTGTCATCTTCTTTTCTGGAACTACTGAGCCGATGTTAATCAAACTTGGCAAGAATGGTCTATGGGAGGTACTCTACAAACAATCCTCATTTTGTACCCATTGGATGAAAAACATGGCCGCAAGAGGCATTCTTTGATTCTGATTGGTGTATTTTCAAAAATCATCTCCTCTGAAATCACGGGGCCAAATATTTTGAAACTTCACATGCTTGATGACTGGGACATCTTCTACCAACGATCCTCATTTTATGTTGATCGGATTGCAAACTAGGCTGCTATTCCGGCTTATAGTTACCATAGAAACCCTATGAGAAATCACATTTTCATCTTCTCTGGAACTACTGAGCTGATGTGAATTACACTTGGCAGTAATGGTCTATGGGAGATTCTTTACAGACATTCTCACTTTGTTTCAGTTGGATGAAAAACATTGCCGCCAGAGGCATTCTCATGTAATGTTGATCAGGTTGCAAACATGGCCACAATTGCGGCTCATAGTTACTATGGAAATCCAATTGGAAATCACATTTTTATTTTCTTATCTGAAACTACCTGGCCAGTGTGAACCAAACTTGGCACAAATAATGTATGGAAAGTCCTCTGAAAACATCATCATTCTGTTTTGCACCGATGAAGGATCATGGCAGCCAGCTGCATTCTTTGATTTTGATTAGAATAACTGTGTGATATGGAGTTCTGCCAGGTGAGTGATTACAGGCTCTTGAGAGCCTCATGTTCCGATTTGGTTTCATTTTCAGTTCGGTGTCAGGAACAAACGTCGATTTTGGTTGGGTTTTTCTATGTATTGAGAACAGATAGTAAATAACACTTTGGGTTTTGTTACTTGGAAAAAATCCACAATAGTTTAAACAACATCACTCTTCACCAAAACCCTGTCTGTATTGGATTCATCCCAGCTTCCCTTTGATCATTCTTAGAGATTCTAGGAGATCAGTTGCTAAGCCTATTCAGTCACAAAAAAAACCATAGTAAAATGAATCAAGTTCATTTAACCCTTTAAATCCCTAACATGAAAAGCAGACGACACTTGCAAACAAAATTCTTGAATAACTAATTTTTTTTCATTTTTTGTCTCCAAAACATAGGTTATGACCCCTCATTAGAATGAGCTCAGTGAGCTTGTTCCAAAGAGGGGTCATAACCTATGTTTTTGAAACAAAATAAAGAAAATTAATTGGCGATTTTGGTGAAGAGCGCTGGCAGGTTTTGGCCATTACTTTGGGTAAAGGGTTAAACTTTGTTGTGTTCTCATTGTCACATTTTCTCTCGTATTGACTCATCCAGTGAATGAGCTAATAAGGGAGAAGATGTGATAATGAGAACATGGTGTATTTGCTCCTTTACCAGATAGAACAAGTGGTGGGAGTCTGTAGTGGTTGCAAGTCCAGTTCCCTTCCAGTAAGATAGTTTGGGCAGTTTATGCACAAACATAGTAAAACCATTTGGCTGGGTGTTGCAGTTTGATTTCCTGGTTTGCCACAGAAACAGGAACCAAACCAGAAAACTGAAAACCACTCGGCCCTAGCGTACATGTACCACTCATGGTCATCCAGCCCAGGCAGTGATTTTAACTGGGCAGTTGACAAAAAGAAGATGAAAAAAGTGACATTTTGAACGTGTCTGTGATAAAAAATGATTTTCAGCTTTCAAAGAGAAAATTATAGTTTATACCAGGTCTCTTCCAATTAGTGGAGCTTCCATGACTATCAGTTTTCATAATTGATCATCATAATTGACAGACAATTTATCGTCCATATCATGTACCAAATATAACCTGAAAATTAAACATTGAAATACTTATATCTGAACCTAATTGAGTTGTATGGGAAATGTGTTCATGGGGAGGGAAAATGCACCCCCAAAACTGCTGATTAATTAGTCGATTGATCAAATAATAAGCCAGCCTCACTTTTCCTGCCTCCATTTACAGTGAATGGAGATGAAGAACTGAAGGTGATGACTAGAGCTGAAACGGTTAACCGATTAATCGATTAACCAATGATCAACATCTGGATCGATCAAAAAAAGTAATTGATTGATTAACCATTGCCTTAAACTACTGTATTATAAGGGTTAACAAAGGAACAAACTTGCTCTAAAACAGGCAAACATTGTCACACTGACTTGCATCAAATCAATTATTATGAGACAGATTAAAGCTTGCAAGTTGTGTGCAGACATACTTGTTCACTTGCATGATCATTGTACTGTATCATCAGTAGCTGGAAATTCTTAACTCTTTGCCCATTGCAGACAGTAGACGATACTTGCTAAAATAAATTCTTGAATTACTAAAAATTTTAAATTTTTATCTAAAAAACATAGCTTATGACCCCTCATTGGAACAAGCTCAAAGAGCTCGATCCAATGAGGTGTCATAAGCTATGTTTTTCAGACAAAATTTAAAACATAATAAAATTTGAAGGAGATTTTTATATTTTGGGCTTGCCGGTTTTGCTCGTTACTTTGGGTAAAGGGTTAATGCTATAAATCATCACCGGTATGGCAGTAATTTAGCTACCTACTAAAACAAATGATTAATCAGTTAACCAAGGTTAAGCCATATGATTAATCGATCAAGAAAACCTAAACTTTAACGGTTTCAGCTCCAGTGATGACAACCCCACAGTAGGGTTAGCATATTGACAACATCACTCCATTACAAAAAAGTGCCATGCAGACAATAACATCCACAAGAAAATAGGTTTATAGAACAAATAATGATAAATAATCAAAATTTGATATGGGCACAACCATAGAAATGAAGAATTAACCCTGTTAATTGAAAAGCTACTTTGCCTGTGAGAGGCGTCACAAGCTCTGTTTTTGAGACAAAAAATGAAAATTGGATTGTGATTTTTGTGAATAGTGCCAGCCGGTTTTGGTCATTATATTGGGTAAAGGTTTAAATAAAAACAGTCTCTTCAGAAAGAAGAACAAAGAGAAAACAATACTTCAGGCTCCCTAACTTTGAAAAATCACAAAATAGTTTGTACGACGCCACTCTCCACAAAAAGCCCTGTCTGCAAGTATCTACATTGGGTTCAGCCTTAGTCCAACCAATCTGATACTTAACCCACAAGAATTTGCTGTAGAAAAACATTTTGCATTTTGGCAAAGCAGTTTTTGATTACTTATTTCTTCTGGAGGAAATAAAAATAGTCAAATTATTCCCCAATTGCCAAGAAATTGCTATACAAATGTTTGTATTGTTTTGGGGTAGGAGTCAGTATGAAAAATAACATGAAAAATCCCCATTAATCCCATCATGGGAAAATATTTACTTTGGGGTGAAAACATTGAAAAATTCAATTAAACCAGTGAAAATTGGAATTTGCTTAGTACTCATTTTCCAAATTGGAAAACATCTCAGCTCTTCTCTTGTCATCACATTACAAAGAAAACTGTTTAAAATTTTTGTTTTTTACAAATTTAATATAATATAGACTTTTTGGTGATAATATCATGAATGGGATTGCCAACCAACCATGTCCAAGAATTTCTCAGGGAGTTAATGCCCTTGCTGGACTCAGAAATTCTTCTCATCAAGAATTTTTATTCCTAATTTAATATACACCTTTCTCGGTGATAATATCATGAATGGGATTTTAAACTGGCAGTGGCCAAGTATTCCTTTGAGAGTTATTGCTCTTATTGGACTTTGGTGGCAGGAGACTGCCCTTGGATATTTACCCAGTTTTTGTATTTTTTTTTAAACTCTTAGATTCACTTCTCTCTGTGAGAAAGGGGATTTTCCATCTTATGCCTTACACTACTTTTTCATTTTTTGTCTCCAAAATATAGCCTATAGCCCCTCATTGGAACAAGCTCATTCCAATGAAGGTTTATAAGCTATGTTTTGGAGGGCAAAAATGAAAATCATTATCTATTGAAAAAATGTTTTGGCAAATGGCAACTTCATGTCGTGTTGGGCACATGGTTAACTCAACTGTCTTAGTACTGAATATTGAAAACAGACAGAAGATTGTGAAGTGGTTCTGTTCCTGTTCTGGAAATCTTGATCAGTATCACTAATGTTTTGCTGCATGAATTTAGCTGATATTTAAGGGTAAATACAGAGTCTCTGCATGCAGAAGATTACTTCAACCCTTTACCCAACATAACAGCCCAAACCGGCTTGCCCTTTTCTAAAAAATTGCCAATTAATTATCATAATATTTTCATTTTTTGTCTGAAAAACATAGGTCATGACCCCTCTTTGGAACGAGCTCATCAAGATCATTCCAATGTGGGATCATAACCTATGTTTTTGAGACAAAAAGTGAAAAAATAGTTATTCAAGAATTTTGTTTGCAAGTGTCGTCTGCTTTTCATGTTAGGTAAAGGGTTAACCCTTTACATAATGAATTGGTCACATTCGTCATTGTAATATACAATTTGAGCAGTTGAAAAAAAACCCAGATTTCAACAAAACCATGTCATGTGATCCCTAATTGAAACAAGTTCCAATAAGAGATCACATGATATTGTTTTGTTGAAATTTTTTAAAAGATTGAAAAAATAATATTTAAAATAATAGATATTGACATCATGTGCATTAGGTAAAGGGTTAACCATAAAACCTGTTCTTTAGATAATCAGTTTTGGGCAGAATGGCAAATACAGATCCAGCACATTGCAACCTGGGGAGGGAGAGAAAACTGCCAATATTTTTTTTTTTTTTTTACTTTCCTGTGACTGTTCAATATACTTTCAGGTTTTTTCTCCCTCAGGATCATAGTTTAAGGCCTCATGTTATTTGTCTTCACTGTTATAACTGGTTCTCCTCCTTGAGGTAAAGTTTACTCGAAAGTGTTTCTTGGTGTTCATGCATCAAAATAAACTATTTAAATGTAAATTACGCCGAACATTTAATTGGAAATTCCACAATTTATTTGTCACAAATATGAATAAATTAAATCTCAGGCCTTGAGTACATGCTCATAAATAGTTCACCAGAGAAAAGCAGGTCTGGATGTCTAGAAAATCAAGGAGTGCAAAACAATTGCCCTCCTCAGATTGCTTGGGAGTGCAATTGCACCTGGAATTTTCAATGCAAAAACTTCCATGCTATTTTGGTTATATTCACTTCAAGGTATTACTATTGTGATTGAAAAATTGTACCACATTCAGCCACATAGTGAAAAATTGGCACACATATCTCATTATTCAAAATGTTGCATTCAGTTCTTATGTGACTGTCTTCTACACTCAAAATGTATCGAAATTTGACACAGAATGGATCATGAATTATTGCGAATCAATGCAACATTGACAAATGGTAACAGATTTTAAAGGCAGTGCCAAATAGCTCTGGCATTTCAGAAAATCAAGGGGTGCAAAAAATTGCCCTCCTCAATTTTTTCTTGGCGCAGTCCTGGTAATTCATCCTTGTTTCCTCGGCAAAAAAATTGCTGTTGAAAACTGGTGCTTCTACGGCAATTGCTGTGAAGCCTGTTCGATTGTGTAAAAATCATCAGGGGCAGGGCATAGTCTTAATTGCCAGGTATATGTAGTGAAAGTAGTTCAAGATACATGTGTATATAATCACAATCAATGTGCAGAATCTTTCACTCAATTAGATCATGCCAATATCATGAACCGTGTGAATGTTGAGAAAAAATCTTGGAAGAAAGCATGCGACTTGTTCAGTATGTATAGTATGAGTGAAAATATGATGCAGCATAACCACAAGCTAAGTATCTCACTGCTTCTATGTTGATAACACTGGAATCTGACATCAGTTTCTGGAAAGCTCTGGAAGAGCTTTCCAGAAACTTATGTCAGATTCTGGTGTTATCAACATAGAAGAAGCAGAACACATAGTTTCTAGTGGTTATGCTGCAACTTGTACTGTAAATTGTCAGATCAGCAATACAGCATAGTGCAACCCACATGGTTGGCTTCCTTGTGTAACCTGGAAGTTGTACAATTTCTGCCACCACAAGGCTTTCTGAAGAAGCCATCCTCTGCAGTATTTTTGCTGTGAATATTTTTTGTTTCCTCTGCATTTTCCTCGGCACTGCTGATTGCTGAGGGTGAATTACCAGGGCTGTAGGCGTGCAGCGCTCATGCACTTCTAAATAATGCCAGACCTGGAAAAGCATATGTATACGACACTTGTCACTATAAATTATTTTTTGCTGGAAAACTTAATGATGTTTCTTTCAACACATTTATAGGTTGCAGTGTTTCGATTCGAAAAGTAGACACTAAATGAAATTGTGTGATTCACCACGTTATATATTGCAGAAAACGACAAAAACTACATGCATGAAATTGCATTATTTGGGCATAGTGTTCATCGTCGCTATTTGAGGGTATTTGAAGGCCAAATTAAAACTTCCAAGTCAACTTTCGTGGCCTTAAATCAATTGCTCCTCCATACAAGAAAACCAGACAACAGTCACAAAAGTATGACAACAAAAAAAGAAACGGGAATAATGAGAAAAAATTAGGGACCTGAGAAGCTTCATGATTCTATTTTTTAATCTTAAGTTGCTATTCTGCTCAATTCAAAACGGCTGTACAGTTTGTTTACATTTGAATCTTTTCACTGGAATATAGCTTGGCATCAGTCATCTTTTCGCCGTTCACAATAAGTATAGTTCTGGTGGAAATTCTACATAAATACTATTGAAAATAAAGACTGAGTGTGCTTTCCGCTATCTGAACAGAAACAACATCTGTCCCCATGCCACTGTCCATGCTAATTCCAGTCTCACTAGACACTACCACTGTTAAATTTTTTAAATTTCCAGGCAATGTCAATGATGAGCTGTTGCTAGCTACTAGTGCTGTGGAGTGTCTGGTGCCAATGATTATCGCATCCGTTTCTGTTTTTGAACTGTAATCCTTACTGTGTAATATTCGAACTACATCACCAAGGCATGCCTCGACGAAGGCATGCCTTGGTGATGTAGTTGGAATATTTTATCATTCGGGACTTGAGCCATCACTGTTGGAACAAATCAGGTTAACACAGAGTTTACGAAAAAAATACAAAAATGGCCTCCCCCCCCCCCCCCCCCCCCTTCCCAGTGGGTCATCAAGACACCCATGATTCGATTTGAGATTCGATTTGAATAATAGACCCGATTTGATTTGAGGTTTAATTCAAAGCAAAAATGGGTGATTTGCAGGTCCCTAGGAAAAATTCTTGAAAGTCCTGGATTTTATTCCCCTGAAGTGTGTACAAACCCTCTAGAGATCTGCAGCTGTGTTTTCAGTTTCACAGTTGTTCAATAATTTTTTTATTTTAATTCATAGAAGAAGAAATCGCCAGATAAACTGACAGGAAGAGAGCAACGGCGTTTGCTGTGGTGGCAACAATACTACCAACAACAAAACTGTTCCACAAGATTGAGAGGTAACTCAAATGTTGTTCATTTCCTTTTAGTTTTAGTCATATTGCTAAATTTTGGAATAGAGTTATTGACCTTATTGGACTTGTTATCACATTACATTTATTCTCATCACATTAATGAAATCCATTCAAGACTTTTTTTCCCATTTTAATGTACAGCTTTTTGATGATAATATCATGAAGGATTGTGAATCAGCTATGTTCAAGTATTTGTTTGCCTGATAGAGTCCTTGTTGGACTTAACGGTAGGTGGTAGCATTGCACTTGGTTTTTTTGTAGGTTTTTTCTTTTTTTTGGAGATGGAGTTTTTTTTCCAAATTTACAGCTTATTGCCCCTTCAACTGCAATTGAAGATTACAGTAGCAAATAAATATCTTGACTAAATACAAATTTTAATTTTTGGCCTCTAAAAATTAACTTATGACAGCTGATTACAGTGGGCTCAGTCTTATGAGGGGCTTTTAGACATGTTTTTGAGGCAAAAATTGACAAAATAAAATTTGAATGGTTAATTTTGGGATAGCACTGACCAGTTGTGATCGTTACATTAGATAAAGAGTACATTTTTCATCTCTTTCAGTCTCTTTGCCTAAAAAATTGCTCAAATTCAAGAGCCTCTATAGTACAGTGAAACCCTGTTAATAGACTTTCTCAGCGTTTCCCATATTAATGATGTAAATAATAATAATGACAAAATAATTTAAATTCAAGGATAATGTGAAGTGTTTTCACTGCATATGAAGCCTTTAAGCTAGGGTACCAGCACATCAGAGTAAAGCCCAAATATGGGATTCCAACACTCCACCAGTTAACCATCTGCACTCTGATGTCAAAATGGCACAGTTTTCAGCAGTAAATATATTCCCATAATAACCCACAAAGTAGATGTTTTGTTTCTCAGGCCATTTATTTGAAAAACTGCATTCTGGGTGGTTTTTTTTAGCTCACCTTACTGATAGTCAAGGGGAGCTTAAGTGATCACTTTCTGTCCGTTGTCTGGAATCCGTTGTCCGGCCGGCGTGAACATTACATTATCGACTTTTTCTCATAAACCACTGGGCCAAATTTGATGTGCATGTTCCTTATCACATGTCAATTCAAATTGTTCAAATAAAGTTGCTACACCCACAGGAAGCACCGTACATGTAAGGGTCATTACTCTCATAGCACCCATAAATTGTTTAACAAATTTAAAAAAATCTTCCCCAAAACCATCAATTAGAATCTTTTGATATCTGGTATATAACATCTCTAGAGGGGTCTGATTCAAGTTTGTTCAAATTGAGCCCTTAGGTTAATATTTGGGCTCTCTATGTGAGCCCAAATTTTAACTTAGTATACATGATGAAATTTCTTTAAAAATCTTCGTAATATTTAAGCTCTCTGTGGGAGCCCAAAGTTTAACATAGTGCGATATGAGAACATTTCTTTAAAAATCTTCTTGTTCAGATCCACCATTCAGAATCCTTTCATATTTGGTATACAACATCTCGAGGGGGGGGGGGGGGGGGGGGGGGGGGGGGCTCAGATTCAAATTTGTTTAAATTGAGTCCCTGGGTTAATATTTTAGCTCCCTATGAGAGCCCAAATTTTAACTTGGTGCAATATGAAGGAGTTTCTTTAAAAATCTTCTTCTTCAGATTCACCAGTCAGAATCCTTCATATTTGATATACAACATATCTAGGGGGTTCAGATTCAAGTTTGTTCAAATCGAGTCTGGAGGTTAATATATATACTCCCATGGGCCGAGTTTTAACTTTGTGCAATATGAAGGAATTTCTTTAAAAATCTTCTTCTCCAGAACTATCAGTCAGAATCTTTTAATATTTGTGTACAACATCCCTAGGGGGATAAGTTTCCAATTTCTTCAAATCGGGTCCCTTGGTTAATAGTTGGGCTCTCTATTTGAGCCCAAAGTTTAACTTAGTGCAATGTGAGGAAATTTCTGTAAAAATCTTCTTCAGATCCACCCGTCAGAATCCTTTTATATTTGGTATACAACATCTCTAGGTGGCTGAGATTCAAGTTTGTTCAAATCAAGTCTCAAGGTTAATATTTGGGCTCCCTATGGGAGTCTGAATTTTAACTGAATACAATATGAGGAAATTTCATTAAAAATCTTCTTCAGATCCACCAATTCGAATGCTTTCCTATTTGGTATACAACATCTTTAGGGATGGTGGTGGTGGTTTAAGGGTGTGTGTGTGTGTGTCAGATACAAGTCTGTTCAAAGTGGGTCCCCGGGTTAATATTTGGGCTCTCTGTTTGATGTGGCGGGGGGGGGGGGGGGGGGGGCATTGACATAACAACCCTTGGAAGTTTAGCAGTGTGTCAGGGCAAAGCCAGCCTAAATATAGGGGCAAGGGGCCTCATATGTAGAGATATTGTGGGTTCAAAAGATATTCCGCATCAAGACGAAAAACCCTATGTGAATTTCACTTCTCTGTGAAGCTGGACATGGAAAAAACGTGGTGTATATCCAGCTTCAGCGCAGGGTCCCAGGGGAGAAACGGTATGTTAGATAAGGTCTAATCTCATTTAATTTATACAGTAGTTGCGAGTCTTACGAGACGTAATTGGTTGGTGGCAGGATATCGTCACAGCCAATTGAGAAACGAGATTCTAAAAGATAGAAATGTCTGTTGTGTCGTCACCTGATCATTAGTAATAGCAATGCGTGGCAGGAACGAATCGGTTTTCTCGACAAATGAAATCACTGTTAAGTCACGCGCGAGATGACTTGTATTGATTCTGTCTCGATATACGTAATCTCCCACCGTTTTGACAGATGGACAGATGAGCGTCCGTCCACCTAACAGTTTAGGGTAAAAAGTATATATACCTTGAAGAGCAGAGCATTAGACACACTCTTGGGGTCACACACACGTTGGTGAAGTCCAGGACAGGCGGACTCTGTTTCCTGGCATAGGGGTACCTTCGATCACAGGACCCTGAAACGGCTGGAATCGCCAGAGAGGGCATTCCACCATTGATTTAGCTTAAGGTTGATAGGTGGCTACAGTGCCAAATTCGTTGAGAAGGAAAAACCCAAGGTGAAATGTTAAAGTTTAGATTGTCGAGTAGCAGGTATCAGCCTGCAATAGTCAGAAGTGTAGGTTAATTGTATTGTGTGTATTAACCCTTTGAAGCGTCAGACTGATTGAGTTCTGAGTAGTTTGTTTTGCTGTCGAAGCATCGTAATACCTACTGGAGATCGGTGTGAGTGACAATTTCGCCCTAGCACAAAAAGGGGCAGTTGTGAATAGTGAATTCAACCAGGAACGGTGAATATTTCAATAGGACTTTCACGGAGGACTTTCAAAAGGCACATAAGGTATGAGTAGACAATATCTGACCCAAATCAGAAGTATGGTGGCTTTATAGATGACAAACATTGCTGGTCGGAACCCTCCGACAGCCAGAGGTACAGTTACGTGCAGACTTTGACATTTGAGCCTAAGCGGGTGAAGCTCTTATGGCGAGCTCACGGTAATAACATTTCAGATTTGTGAAGCTCTTATGGCGAGCTCACGGCAGTAACATTTCCAGTGTGTAGACTATAGTGCCAGTACAGGGCTATAGAATGACTATATAATTGTTGAGAATTGTTTAACCCTAGCAACCCATTTTCCGTGAAAAGAATCGAATTATTGATTGTTGAAATATTGAAACGGCTTTATTTTTATGTGTAAATAAAAAAATCATTGTTACTTTAAATCATTCTTTCCATTACACAGCCTGAAGTGATTAGGAATCACACCTAACGGAAATCGAACTTCTTTCAGGCCAATTGGGCAGAGAAGGAATCACGGCGTCGGTCTAACTCAGCTCCCAGCGCCGAGTTCGCGACACTTGGATTCCGACCCTCCACGTTGGTCTAATTTCCCAGCAATTTCATCAGCGGGACTAAATAACCCCACGTCAGCCCAGGCCTTACGGGGCCTCAGGTGTCCTGACACAGTGCTTGTCTACAGCTGATAGAATTAGAGGTAGTTAGGAATACTCTGACATGTACTCTAGAGTTATGAATAATTTCATGACTTCATTCCTCTGTAGTGTTGATGAACCATGACTAACTGAGTGTGACCCAAAATAGTTCTTTGAACCACTTTGTCAGGTGAGCGATTAAGGGCCTCTTGTTTATTTTTGGTAATTTTTTCTTTTGCCATCAAAAATTCATGTTCTTATTTATGTTTTAGGCCTCATGGATGGTGGTGTGTATTTCATCCCTTGAGTGCAAGAAGGCTTTGCAATGCTAAAACATTGCAAAGCCTTGTTGCACTCAAGGTACACAAATATTAATCTTATTAACGAATATCAGACATAAACCACTGAATTTTTATTTTTCTAAGTTTGTATTAGTTATAAAAAGAGAGCATGTGGTAGCCAAAAAAGACCATGCAGGAGGGCCTGAGAAACAGATTTAATATGTTGCTCACCTATGTTACTGCCTGTGAAAAGCCTGTATCTTACATTTTAGCTTTTAACCCCACTGACGGTGTAAACCTTCTATTGCAGTTAAAACCTTTTCAATGGGAATTCCAGTACAAAAATTTACTCATGTAGTAGGAACTACATTCAACTTGACCTCTGACATGACCCAGTTTTCCAACTTTGATACATTCAGACTTTGCAATGTTTCTTTCAAACATACAACATTTTGTTCCCCGTGGGAACCCCGGGAAGTAAGCAGCACTTGTTTACTGTGGTAAACCAGTTCCGCTTTACTAGTAAAATAGGACCCAGTCACCAATGCTTGGGGTGAAAGTCCTCTAAAATGGGCAACATGTAGATCAACGATTGACTACACTTGACTTCATCTCCATGTTGTGTCACGATTAGCCATGGTGCATAAATATGTGACGTTAACCACCAACAAACAAACAAACAAAATACAACATTTTGTGATACTATCTACTATGTGCAATGACTTATTAAGTTTAAAATACCTACAATTAAATATTTGAAATAAAATTTAAGAATTGTTAACAATAATTTGACCGAAAAAGCAAGGTAAATTCAATCAACTTTGACGATGCGTCTAACCGTCAATCAAGCATTCACATGCAGCCAGAAGTATTGCCCACTAGCGCAGATGTAAACAAAACAAACCCTTGTGTTCCCTGAGAGTTGTTTTGCAATAGAAAGTATCGTTTTTCTCCATTTTAAGTGACGAAGTTGATTATTTATTAAGAGCATGGTATAAATAAAACAAATGGGTTCTAGGGCCAGTAATCAGATTCAAGCCACTCGTAAAATAGGAGTTTTAACCTCTCGGCTTGAGAGGTTAAAACTGTTATTCTACTCGTGGTTTAAATTGGATTACTGGTCCTAGAATTAATTTATTCTACATTTTAACCTTTTTTAGGCCTAATGCAGTTTTATATTCAAGAAATATACCTTGTTTGACAGAGCTCAATGAGCTCTGTCAAACAAGATATAATTGGTTAAATTCATAGTTAATCCTTTACCCAACATTAATGGCCAAAACCGGCCAACGCTATTCACAAAAATCGCCAATTAATTTTCGTTATTTTTTTTCATTTCTCATCTCAAAAACATAGGTTATGACCCCTCTTTGGAACGAGCTCATTGAGCTTGTTCCATTGAGGGGTCATAACATATGTTTTTGAGACAAAAAATTAGTTATTCAAAAATTTTGTTTGCAAGTGTCGTCTGCTTTTCATGTTAGGTAAAGGGTTAAACAAGAGAAAACACACAGTGATTGGAGAAACTTTTATCGCACTTCCAGAGTACAAAGTTTTAACTCAAATGAATAAGTACAGTAAAGTGAACAGTATGAGTATAAATGATTGGCTAAACTTGACTTTATACTTCTCTTAAAGTTACAATATAGATCTAGATGTTGAATGTGACCTTAAATACCAATAAATACGATAAACAACCAGGAAATTTTTTTATATTCCAGGCCTCAGAAATTTGTCCCGCTTTGCGAGAATCAAAAAAATGTTTGTAAGTTTACCTTCATGTAACGTAATGCCCCTCAAAAGACTGTGCTATTCATAAAAATAGGCATTCAAAAAAATTAAAATTTTATTTATTCAAGATTAATTTAAGCAAGTGTCGTCATTTTGATGTATTGGGGAAAGGGTTAAAAGTTAAGCAACACACTTTGTGAGGTCCATATCAGCTTTAATTTGCTTTAACTCTGGCAGGGATTGAATCATAGCTGATTTGCTACCTGTTACAGGTATGGGCACCCAAATTCTGGAGCCCAAATGTCCCCACGTTCCTGCAGTAAAATACCATTCGACTTTGAAATCTACCAGTTTGAAGCAATTATTTCCAATATTTACTAGAAATCTATACATATGCAGTTAATAAAAAGCACTTCAAGACACATGCAGTTGTCTGATCATCTGTATTAAGACAGCTCAATTTATTTGGGGACATCCTAAATTGAAAACAGGTGTCTCCAAAAATTTCCTGGATCCATCCCTGTCTGTTGTAAGAAAAATGTAACTGAAGCATGAAAGGTTGGCACTTTCTTCATAAACTGTTTTATGGATAAGAATTCTCGATCAGGTTGACCTGTTTTTTAGCTCACCTGAGCGAAGCTCAAGGGGAGCTTTACTAATCACTTTCTGTCCGGCGTCCGTCGTCCGTCGTCGTCCGTCCGGCGTTAACTTTACATTATCGACTTCTCCTCCTAAACCACTAGCCCAATTTTATTCAAATGTTGGCTAAATGTTTATTACCTAATGCCAATTCAGATTTGTTCAAATGAAGTTGCCCCTCCTCCTGGGTGGTGCCACGCCCCCAAGGGGCACCAAAATCTTTGTAAATCTTCTTCTCATGAACCAGCAGTAGCAGAGACTTGATATTTGGTGTGCAGCTTCCTTTTGAGGTGTAGACTCAGATTTGTTCAAGATAAGTTTGTGGGGGTATACTTGGCGTCGTTATGAGAGGGGCAAAATTTTTTGCCCCGCCCAAAATTTCTATTTTCCAAACCGAGAGGCTGATTTGAACCAAATTTTATGTGAGGGCTTATTGGGTCATGAGTACTTGATTTATGCAAAAAAAAATTTTCCCGCAGCCCCATGGGAACCGCAGGAGCTAAAAATAGAAAAAAATTAAAACGCCCATATCTCCAAAACTGCACGGCACTGAGAATTTTTATTTGGTGTGCAGCTTCCTTAGGACCAACAGAAAGGATTGGTAAAAAAAAATTGCCATCGGTTTTATCATAGGGTACAGTTTCGGGACTTTGAAAAAGTGCTGAGTCAGCACTTTTTAACACTGTAGGCAATGGGAAAAACATTAAAAAATCTTCTTCTCCAGATCCAGCAGGCAGAATCTTTTGATATTTGGTATGCAACATTGTAGGGTGGATCTGATTCAAGTTTGTTCAAATCGGCCCCCTGGGTTCATATTTGGGCTCAGTATAGGAGCCCGATTTCGAACTTAGTGCATTTCAGGCAAATTTCTTAAAAAATCTTCTTCTCCAGACCCAGCAGGCAGAATCTTTTGATATTTGGTATGCAACATTGTGGGGTGGATCTGATTCAAGTTTGTTCAAATCGGCTCCCTAGATTCATATTTGGGCTCACTATAGGAGCTCGAATTCGAATTTAGTGCATTTCAGGCAAATTTCTTCAAAAATCTTCTTCTCCAGATCCAGCAGGCAGAATCTTTTGATATTTGGTATGCAACGTTGCGGGGTAGATCTGATTCAAGTTTGTTCAAATCGGCCCCCTGGATTCATATTTAGGCTTACTATAGAAGCCCGAATTCGAACTTAGTGCATTTCAGGCAAATTTCTTAAAAAATCTTCTTCTCCAGATCCAGCAGGCAGAATGTTTTCATATTTGGTAAGCAACATTGTGGGGTGGATCTGATTCAAGATTGTTCAAATCGGCCCCCTGGGTTAATATTTGGGCTCAGTATAGGAGCCCGATTTCGAACTTAGTGCATTTCAGGCAAATTTCTTAAAAAATCTTCTTCTCCAGATCCAGCAGGCAGAATCTTTTGATATTTGGTATGCAACATTGTAGGGTGGATCTGATTCAAGTTTGTTCAAATTGGCCCCCTGGGTTCATATTTGGGCTCAGTATAGGAGCCCGATTTCGAACTTAGTGCATTTAGGCAAATTTCTTAAAAAATCTTCTTCTCCAGATCCAGAAGGCAGAATCTTTTGATATTTGGTATGCAACATTGTGGGGTGGATCTGATTCAAGTTTGTTCAAATCGGCTTCCTAGATTCATATTTGGGCTCACTATAGAAGCTCGAATTTGAACTTTGTGCATTTCATGCAAATTTCTTAAAAAATCTTCTTCTCCAGATCCAGCAGGCAGAATCTTTTCATATTTGGTAAGCAACATTGTGGGGTGGATCTGATTCAAGTTTGTTCAAATCGGCCCCCTGGGTTTATATTTGGGCTCAGTATAGGAGCCCAAATTTGAACTTAGTGCATTTCAAGCAAATTTATTAAAAAATCTTCTTCTCCAGATCCAGCAGGCAAAATCTTTTGATATTTGGTATGCAACATTGTGGGGTGGATCTGATTCAAGTTTGTTCAAATCGGCTTCCTAGATTCATATTTGGGCTCACTATAGAAGCTTGAATTCGAACTTAGTGCATTTCAGGCAAATTTCTTAAAAACTTTTCTTCTCCAGATCCAGCAGGCAGAATCTTTTGATATTTGGTATGCAACATTGTGGGATGGATCTGATGCAAATTTGTTTGAATCGGCTCCCTAGATTCATATTTGGGCTTCCTATAGAAGCTCGAATTCGAACTTAGTGCATTTCAGGCAAATTTCTTAAAAAATCATCTTCTGCAGATCCAGCAGGCAGAATCTTTTGATATTTGGTATGCAACATTGCGGGGTGGATCTGATTCAAGTTTGTTCAAATCGGCCCCCTGGATTCATATTTGGGCTCACTATAGAAGCTCGAATTCAAACTTAGTGCATTTCGGGCAAATTTCTTCAAAAATCTTCTTCTCAAGATCCAGCAGGCAGAATCTTTTGATATTTGGTATGCAACATTGCGGGGTGGATCTGATTCAAGTTTGTTCAAATCGGCCCCCTGGATTCATATTTGGGCTTAATATAGAAGCCCGAATTCGCACTTAGTGCATTTCGGGCAAATTTATTAAAAAATCTTCTTCTCCAGATCCAGCAGGCAGAATCTTTTCATATTTGGTATGCAACATTGTGGGGTGGATCTGATTCAAGTTTGTTCAAATCGGCTTCCTAGATTCATATTTGGGCTCACTATAGAAGCTCGAATTCGAACTTAGTGCATTTCAGGCAAATTTCTTAAAAAATCATCTTCTCCAGATCCAGCGGGCAGAATCTTTTGATATTTGGTATGCAACATTGCGGGGTGGATCTGATTCAAGTTTGTTCAAATCGGCTTCCTAGTTTCATATTTGGGCTCACTATAGAAGCTCGAATTCAAACTTAGTGCATTTCGGGCAAATTTCTTCAAAAATCTTCTTCTCCAGATCCAGCAAGCAGAATCTTTTGATATTTGGTATGCAACATTGCGGGGTGGATCTGATTCAAGTTTGTTCAAATCGGCCCCCTGGATTCATATTTGGGCTTAATATAGAAGCCCGAATTCGAACTTAGTGCATTTCAGGCAAATTTCTTAAAAAATCTTCTTCTCCAGATCCAGCTTCAGAATCTTTTCATAATTGGTAAGCAGCATTGTGGGGTGGATCTGATTCAAGTTTGTTCAAATCGGCCCCCTGGGTTTATATTTGGGCTCCGTATAGGAGCCCAAATTTTAACTTAGTGCATTTCAGGCATATTTCTTAAAAAATCTTCTTCTCCAGATCCAGCAGGCAGAATCTTTTGATATTTGGTATGCAACATTGTGGGGTGGATCTGATTGTGATTCATGAACGTATTTATTTGTAAAGTTGATAGAATCTTAGACAAAATTTGCAGAAAAGATCTACTATAGAAGGGGTGGTATCCAGGGTGAACCGTTTACCCAAATCTAGCAGTACTAATGCATTATTCACACAAATCTCCGTTCAAATTTTATGACCCCTCATTGGAACACACGCATTCAGCTCATTCCAACAAAGGTCATATGCCATGTTTTCGAGACAAAGGAATAAAAATTTTAGTTATTCATGAAATTTTTAGGCAACTGTTGTCTGTTATTCACATTGCTTCATGAAATTTCAGTACTTTTAGAAGTTAGCTCAGTAATCAAGGGTTAATTCCCCTTAATTAAATGTCGCCTCTAAAAAACAACCACTTTGCATATCTTACCTTTTTACCAGCATAACTGCCAAAACTTGTCTGCATTCTTCGCAAAAATCGCTATTCAAATTTTAATTTTTGTCTCTTAAACATACATGTACTTATCGCTTGTAAATACCCCATTGGAATGAGCTTTTTGAGCTCATTCCAATGAGAGGTCGCACACCATGCTTTTTGAGTCAAAAAAGCAATTTTTTTAGTTATTCCAGAATTTCGTACGTAAAACACAGCTTTATGACTTCACATTAAAATGAGCTCTCTAAGCTTGTTCCAATCAACATTCACGCACTATGTCTTTCACACAAAAAATAAAATTTTCCATTTATTCAGGAATTTTGTTTGCAAGAACACTCTTACCCCCCCCCCCCCCCCCACACACACACACACACACACACAAACACACACACAAACACACACACACACACACACGCACACACACACACACACACACACACAAACACAGACACACACATCTAAAAGTTCGTCAGCAAAAAAACAGTTACTTCAGTTTTTAAATGCATTATAGGAACAACTTGCCTAATCAAATTTAAATACTTTTGCATCATTCTGTATCTAGAACAAACCATTTACCATATCTTTACGCAAAATTCTCCAGCATCATTCACAAAAAAACACCATTATTTATATATTCACATTTCTGTCTTAAAAATATACCTGATCTTCCCATACCCCTATTGGAATAAGCTGTTTGAGCTTGTTCCAATGATGATAAAAAAACTAATATTTTGGAAAATTTGTGAAAATTTTTGTTTTCTTGCATGCAAATATATACATGTAGCACATGGAAGATATCCACAGTTGGGGAGAGATGTCCAAGGCTATCTCTTCACATTCCCTGTTTGTGCTTCATGCTAAACCAGTTTGTCTGCAGAGATAAATTTGCTTTATTAAAAATCATTGGAGATTGGCCACACACCAATGATTTTAAATAAAACTAATTTTAGGTAACAAATGTTGAACTTCAAACAAAATCTATCACTCAACCAGTTAATGTTGATGAGGCATGACATGGTGAAGGTGACCTAAAATACTTCTTAGAGTCACTTTGTCAGGTGAGCGATTAAGGCCACGTGGGGCCTCTTGTTGTTTCTCCTACCCATACCTCAGTGAAAAATCTAATATATAAATGCGAATGTCTGTATCTACATCTCTCTATCTATCTTTGTTCCGGTTGAACTCCTCCGTTTCTCTACCGATCGATCTCAAATTTTGTACACGGGGTAATTCGTCCCTGCGAGTAACATGGGATGGGTCTGTGCCCGTTCGGGGTGACCTTGATCTTGAAATTGATGACCATGACCTTTTATTTCGAAAACGGCTGAGCCGATCGGGCTAAAATTTCATATGTGCGGGTATATTGACCCATCAATCATTTTGACTTTATCGGGATTCCCGTGCAGGGTGACCTTGACCTAGATATTGGTGACCTTGACCTTTTATTTTGAAAACGGCTGGGCCGATCGGGCTAAAATATGTGCGGGTATTTTGACCCATCGATCATTTTGACTTTATCAGGGTGCCAGTGCGGGTTGACCTTGACCTTGCAATTGGTGATAACCATCTTCTCCCGTGCAACGCCGTTTATCACCCGCTAGTATTCTATAAACAAAAGTATTCAATTATTCCCATGGAAACCCCGGGAAGTGATGCAGTGCTTGTTTACTGTGGTAAACAAGCTCTGTTTTACTGGTAAAATAGGACCCAGTCACCAGTGTTTGTGGTGGAAGTCCTACAAAATGGACAACATGGGTGTAAACGATTGATTAAACTTGGATTTATCTGCATGTTGTCATGATTAGCTATTGGACAGAAATATGTGGCCTTAAACAGCAATTATTAAATAGTATTCAATTAACCAGACTTTTTCAATATTCTAGTGATAAACTGATTATTTATTCTATTTTATCAGGCCTGTCAGTTTGAGGTGAACGTCCATTTGGGTCGCATGGGCGTTCTAAAACGAAAAACACACAAAAGAAAAACAGGTTGTACCAAATTATCGTTGGGTCATGCAAAACCTTCTCCAAGTTGAATGATACAGTAAAAATGAATGGTGGAATGATGTTGAGCATCAACCTACCATCAGCTGCTCAGGTGCTTGCATCTGTCTGAAGTATAGCTGCCCTGTTGGCCAATTATTGACCAATAGAGCAGCTGTTCTTCAGGCCGATGATTGGTTGATGCTCAATGTCCTTTTAAACTGTTGATCATCTTAAAATGTAGCAAAGATACAAAATCAGGAAATGGCAATAATGCATGTCACATGTCACAAATAGTGATTATGGATTCCATACTCTTCTGCAGGATGCCAGCACATGCCAGTATTAAGCTATAAGATCTTGCAACTAATTTGTATCTGAATTGCTGCAACACAGCCTCATTATTGTTCCTAAGGATTCATCTTTATTAATTAGGATATTGCCCAAAGGAGCAAGAACTTGGCTATGATACAATAGTTCATTTTAATTTTATCAGAATAGTTGCAATACAAGAAAAATTTAGGTTACCTAATGGGTTACCTGAATCAAGTACAGGGGAACAAACATTAAATTACCAAAGTTCAGACCAGGTGAACGATAAATTGGTTATGCAAAATTTTGAAACAGCAGGCCTGTTATATCTTGTTTGACAGAGTTCTGTAAAGCAAGATATAATAAACTAAATGCTTATATTAGATGTAATGATACTAAATAGGTCTCTAAACATAGGCAATTAAGTTGTTGTGTGAATAAATCTGACAGATCACAAGTTTTTTATTCAGTTATCAGAGAGTGTAGTGGCACAGTGATTATTGCCTTTGACTTCAAACTGAAAGGTCTATGGTTCGATCCCACCAGGGATAACTGCGTTGTTTCCTTAGGTAAGGCACTTAATCCTGATTGCCCATGTGGGGGCATGGCAGTGCTGTGAACTAAGGCGTACTGCATGTCGATGATCCTATTGCATTCAACCATTGCTAACCCTGCTGGTGTAAAGATAGTATGTTAGGGAGACTGATAGTTGCTTGCCACCGATCAGTGATTCACTCCAGGTACTGGCTTCCTCTACCTATAAACTTATCCAACATGGAGTGTCCGAGGCTGTCAAAAGTGTTGTTAAACCCCAATAAATAAATAAATAAATTCAGTTATCAGGAGTCGATCCTATAACCTATGTGCAATTAACAGGTCAAATTTATACTGAATGTATGGTAAAGGGTTTGGTGTTTGCAAATTATTTTCAGTCAGTAGGGTTATTCAATTGGAATATATACAATGAAGTGGGCCCACTGTTTATAGAAAATATTTAAAATAAAGAGGGATATTCTTTTAACCAGCATATAGTGGAAAGGAATTCTCTACACCTGATATCTTGTGAGGAACATAAGGTTTTCATCTTTTTTGAAATTCCAAAATCATCTGGAATGTGCTCACTTTCAGCAAGAACTAGGAGTAATAAGCATGAGGGCAAAAAAGCTGTCTTTGTACACATGGTACATCTGGGAAGGTTGAGCAAAGTTCCAAAATTTAACTGATAGACTGTTCAATTATTTTTCCAAGGTATTTGTAACACCCAGTAATTTTTTTCAAAGATGCCATGCTATCAGCAAGGGGAATCAAGATAAGCTATTGCCATCACACGTGCGGAAGTCTGTTAGTCTGTGAGTCCGTTAGTCTGTGAGTCCATTAGTCTGTGAGTCCATTAGTCTGTGAGTCTGTTAGTCTGTTAGGGTCTGTCCACATTTTCCTTTAGCACAGGCTACAGCCCGTAGTTTTTGTCTGATCGTCACAAAATTTCATATGCAGGTTTGGGGTCATGTCTAGATAAGAACGCCCCCTTTTGGTCGTGATCGGTCAACCGATATGGCTGCCCGAGCCCAAAACCCGAAAACCATTAGCACAGTCTACAGGTCATATTTATGAAGAGATTTCATTGTAACTTGGTGGGATGCCTCTGCATAATGCCTAGATGAGAATGTCCCCTTTTGGTCATGATCTGTCAACCGGGATGGCTGCCCAAGCCCGAAACCCAAAAACTTTTAGTACAGTCTGCAGGTCATATTTAATATGGAGGGATTTCATTGTAACTTGGTAGGATGCCTCTCTATAATGCCTAGAGGAGAACATCCCCTTTTGGTCATGATCTGTCAACCGAAATGGCTGCCCAAGCCCGAAACCCAAAAACTTTTAGTACAGTCTGCAGGTCATATTTAATATGGAGGGATTTCATTGTAACTTGGTAGGATGAATCTGTATGATGTCTAGATGAGAACTTCCCCATTTGGTCGCGATCTGTCAACCCTGACGACTGCCCAAGCCCAAAACCTGAAAACCTTTAGCACAGTCTGCAGGTTATATTTATGAAGGGATTTCATTGTAACTGGTAGGTTGACTTCATATAATGTCCAGATGAGAACGTCCCCTTTTGGACATGATTGGGCAACTGTGACGGCTACAGGGGACTGAAGCCCAAAAACCTTTAGCACAGTCTACATGTCATATTTATGAAGGGATTTCATTGTAACTCGGTTGGATGATTCCAAATAATGTCTAGATGAGAACGTCCCCTTTTGATCGCGATCATTCAGCCTTGATGACTGCCTGAGCCCAAAAACCTTTAGCATAGTCTATAGGTTGTATTTATGGAAGGATTTCATTGTAACTTGTTAGGTTGACTCCATATAATGCCTAGATGATGACATCCCCTTTTGGTCATGATTGGTCAGCTGTGATGGCTACAAGTGCCCGACTCCATATAATGCCTAGATGATGACATCCCCTTTTGGTTGTGAGTGGTCAGTTGTGACGGCTTCACGGGCCCAAAGCCCCAAAACATTGAGCACAGTCTACATGTCATATATATGAAGGGAATTCTTTGTAACTTCGTAGGATCACTCCAGATTATGCCCAGATGACAACGCCCCCTTTTGGTCACGATCATTCAACGATGATGTCTTCCCAAGCCCAAAACCCGAAAAACTTTAGTACAGACTACAGGTTGTATTTTTGAAGGGATTTCATTGTAACTTAGTAGAATGACTCAGTATAATGTTGAGATGAGGACGTCCCCTTTTAGTTGCAATCGGTCTACCATCATGGCTACACAGGCCTGAAGACCGAAAACCTTTAGCACAGTCTATAGGCCATATTTATGAAGGGATTTCAATGTAACTTGATAGGATGACTCGTTTTGGAATAATTTCACTGTAACTTGGTAACTTTCGTTGACATACGTTAACTGTGGGAGCCACATACATTAACTGTGAGGTCATATTAACCCACCCCTCAGCTCTTTTCTTCAGTGTACACCTCATATTATTTTTATTAAAAACATAGCATACAGGGAACAGAAATTAACATATTCCCAATTATCACAATTCTTGTCTTATTTCATAATCCTTTCATAAACATTGAACATTATCCTTTTCATCAAACACAACACACAGACATGTTAAGCTACAGTGTCATTGACACTTTCATTTTTTGTAGCTAACAAGATAAAGAATATAGTTGTTTCCAGCAGTTTTTAATAAAGCTGTATTAATGGCTTCTAGCATTCTACCAATGAATGTGAATTTGAACTGTACTTTTAAATTTATCATAATGTCTTGTTCATTTTTAATAATTTTTCTATTTCAGCAAAAACTCCTTCCAAAGTTAACAGCAAAATTGTCTCTTCCACATCTCAAAAAGTTCAGAATGAAGGTGGCTTCAAAACCAAACTGACCTCAAATATAAGGAATACAAAGGAAAAAAATATTCGGCAAAATAACAGCAAGAAGACCATATCGGCTCAACAAAAGAACATAAAGAAATCAACACAGAAAGTTCCTCTAAAAGCAAAAACATCTCAAAATACTATAAAATCTAATACTAGTGCAAAAAAACTCAGCTCTGCTCAAAATCAAAAACAAGCAAAATCTCAAACAAATAATGAAACAGCAAATACTGAAAGTAAAAGTCCACATGTAACAAATAAATATGTTTTGTTTGTTGGAAATTTACCATTCGACATTACAAAAGAGAAATTGGAGGAGCATTTCAGAAAAACAGGTGAGTAGATTCTTCTCAATGTGGTTCCAGTGTCAGATTAAAGTTATCCAGGGTACCTACATGGTTGAATCCATGGAAATTGGGAAGGTGTCTTTTTCGTAAGAAAAACCTGTCAGGTTTGTGCAAACTACATGATAATTCCAGGGATACCCCAAAATCTGTGGTGCCTGACAATCCTGTGGGAGCCTGAATATTAACCGAGTGCAATATGAGGAATATTCTTTAAAAATCTTCTAAAAAATCACCCATCAGAATCTATTGATATATGGTATACAACATCCTCGGGAGGGTCAGACTCAAACTTGTATGAATCAAGAGTCCTAGGGTTCAGTTTAGGACTTCATGTGGGAGACCAAAATTTAACTTAGTTCAATATGAGGAATAATTTTTCAAAATCTCCTCCAGAACTACTAGTTGGAATCTTAGAGGCACCAGATTTATATTTGTTAAAATTAAATCCCTGGCTTTATATTAGGGCTCCTCATGGGAGCCCAAATTTTAACCTAGTGCAACAGAATTAATTTTGATGAATCTTTCTTTGAACAATTTATTTATTGATTTATTGATGTTTAAGGTCACATATTTATGCACAATGGCTAATCATGACTGTGACAGTTTTATGGGTGGAGGAAGCCGGAGTACCCGGAGAGAACCACTGAGCAACGACGGGCAGCTGCCAGCTCCCCAACATCGTAACTCCGCACTGCAGCACAGGCAGGGTTAGATTGGTTGAAGACATGCGTACCATCGACGTGCAGTACGCCTTAGTACACGGTGTCATCGTGCCCCCATGCGGGCAATGGAGATGAAGTGTCTTGCCCAAGGACACAACGCGGTTGCCGCAGGTGGGATTCGAACCGAGGACCTCTCGGCTTGCAGCCTGCACCTCTACCTACTGAGCCACCGCGCTCCCTCTTTGAACAATACTCTTATGTGAGTGCCTCAGGCTCCTTTGTTTTATTTTTTGTGAGTTTTAACCCGTTACCCAATGCAGACGATATAAAAATTTATTATTTTAAATATAATTTAAAAAAAAAATTTTCCAAAAATTTCAACACAACCATATGTGACCCCTCATTGGAACGAGCTCGACGGGCTCCTTCCAAAGAGGGGGTCATATGATATGGTTTTGTTGAAATTTGTGGAAAAATAGTATTTTTTCACCTGCTGAATTTGCATATCATGGATGTGGTCGATTCGTTGGGTAAAGGCTTAACCTGTGCTCGTAACTCAACCAATGTCACTTAATTCCAACCATTTTTGGTATGGGCGTTGGTTGCTTTAATCTTGCATAAAGTAGTTCTGTCTGATTTTATTTTAATGTACATGTGTAGTGCAGCCTGAAATAAAGTCTGCCTTTAGGCAATATTATTTGGGCATCATGGCAACATAACTAGAACATGTGACTGTCGATATGGACTACACTTTTATTAAAGTATTAATAAATTGCTGACTCACAGTGTAGCCAAGACAGATGCATATCAATGAAATTAGTATGTCTGAACAAATTTTTACCTTATTTACAACTATACACACCCAGAACTGGGTAAACAAAATCCCTCCCTTGACCTGTACTTCATGACCCAGCACGATGAGCGGATGGAGGGGTGGTTGTTGTAACAAATGAAAATTTAATTAACTCTGCTGTCTTCGCCAAACTTTGTCAGAATGACCACTTGACTGTGTATTAGGAGCGATCACCTTGACTGCTTCACCACCAAATTAATGCATGTTAAATGATTGACCAATATGTGACCTGTTACACTGAAACAAACAGACAGTGTAATTAACTGGGGAATATCTCTCCACATGAACACCTGCAGCTTCAGTGAGTACAGCCGCAGGCAGAATACCTTGCCATGATGAACAAATCAGGATGGCACTTTGTGCCATCCTGGTATCCCCTTACCATAATAATGTCAGGTTATTGCCTTCTTATTGCTAAATTGCTGTGGCAATCAATCTGGCAATAATCATGCATTATCAAGATAAATATACATTATCATGACCATGTTCATGTACTGTAATTAGTCCCCTACCGGCATCGCCGGAGGGGACTATAGGTTTGCACTCTGTCCATCCGTCAGTCTGTCAGTTTGTCAGTCACACTTTAGTTTTCCGGAGTTTTTTTGGAAACGCTTCAATGGAATGATTTCATTTTTGGTAAACTACTATAGAACGAAGACTTACAGATTGAGTTTGAGTTTCATGCTGATTGCATTATTCTTGTGTGAGTTACGGCCCTTGGAAATATGGGAAAAAGCACCAAAATATCAGTTTTCCGGAGTTTTTTTGGAAACGCTTCAACGCAATGATTTCATTTTTAGCTCAACTTGACAAAGTCAAGCTGAGCTATTGCCATCACTTCTTGTCCATCGGCATACGTACATACGTACGTACGTACATACATACATACGTACGTACGTACGTACGTACGTACGTACGTACGTACGTATGTGTACATTAGTACGTACGTAGATACGTACATACGTACGTTAGTACTCACATCCACAATTTCCTTTGGCACACCTCACAGGTCGCATTTATGATCAGATCACTTTGAAACTTGGTAAGCTTGTTTGGGGTGACCTCTAGATGGGAGCTATTGATTTTCTTCAATTTCCGTCAAAAAATGTTGCCGTGGCCAATGTTCTTAGAACTTAGTTTAGTCAGACCACACTATTTCTCTTTGGCACACCCTACAGGGCACATTTATAATTGGATTGCTTTAAAACCTGGTATGCTTGTTTAGGGTGACCTCTAGATGGGAGCTATCGATTTTTTTCACTTTACATCAAAAAATGTTGCCACGGCCAACGTTCTTAAAACTTAGTTTAGTCAGACCTCAATATTTCCCTTTAGCACACCCTACAGGGCACATTTATGATCGTATTGCTTTGAAACCTGGTATGCTTGTTTGGGGTGACCTCTAGATGGGAGCTATCGATTTTTTTCCATTTCCGTCAAAAAATGTTGCCATGGCCAACGTTCGTAGAACTTAGTTCAGTCAGAAGACCTCAATATTTCCCTTTGGCACACCCTACAGGGCATATTTATGATCGGATTGCTTTGAAATCGGGCATGCTTATTTTGGGTGACCTCTAGATGGGAGCTATCGATTTTCTTCAATTTCCGTCAAAAAATTTGCCGCTGCCAACGTTCTTAGAACTTAGTTTAGTCAGTCCTCAATATTTCCCTTTGGCACACCCTATAGGGCACATTTATTAGCTCAACTTGACAAAGTCAATCTGACCTATTGCCATCACTTCTCGTCCGTTGGCGTACGTCCACAATTTCCTTTGGCACACCTCACAGGTCGCATTTATTTTCATTTCCTTTTAAAAACTTATTGTTGTTTTCACCAGCCTTTGAACTTACTGCATTTGTGTAGCAACTTATCCCTTTCGCACTCTCTGCAGGGTATATTTATGAATTTCCATAAAAAAGAGAAAAAAAAACATTGCCACAAGCAATGACATTCAAACTTAGTGCATTTGTGCATTAACATCTTCCTTTTGCATGCCTCAGAGGGTACATTCATTATCAGGTTGTTTTGAAACTTTGTATGCTTATGCAGGATGACAAAGATAGGAGCTATCGATTTTCTTTTCATTTCCATCAAAAAACTGTTGCTGTAGCAACAGTCTTTGAATTTATTGCATTTGTGCATCAACATTCCTCTTTGACATGGCTTACAGGCCACATTTATCAGGATTGTTTTTGGAACTTGGTGTGCTCATTGGGCAAGACCTTTAGATAAGAGCTATTGATTATCATTCATTCCTGTGAAAAAAAGTTGCCATTTACAATAACCTCTCAACTTACTGCATTCTTCCTTTAGCCAGTCTTACAGTTTACATTTATAAATTCAAGGATTACTCTTGACGTTGTGCACACACAATGCTGTTATGTTGAAATTTCATCAGATAACATTGGTACCAATGATATTCAATTTTGCCATTTCACTTATAACTTACCAAGTTCAAGTTTGTCAAGTTGAGCTACAGTGTCATTGACACTTTCATTGGTAAACTACTATAGAACTATGACTTACAGATCAAGTTTGAGTTTCATGCTGATTGCATTATACTTGTGTGAGTCACGGCCCTTGGAAATATGGAAAAGCACCAAAATATCAGTTTTCCAGACTTTTTTTGGAAACGCTTCAACAAAATGATTTCATTTTTGGTAAACTACTATAGAACGATGACTTACAGATCAAGTTTGAGTTTCATGCTGATTGCATTATTCTTTTGTGAGTTACGGCCATTGGAAATATGGAAAAGCACCAAAATATCAGTTTTCCAGAGTTTTTTTGGAAATGCTTCAACGGAATGATTTCATTTTTGGTAACCTACTATAGAACAATGACTTACAGATCAAGTTCGAGTTTCATGCTGATTGCCTTATTCTTGTGTGAGTTATGGCCCTTGGAAATATAATGGAAAAGTGCCAAAATATCAGTTTTCTGGACTTTTTCTGGAAACGCTTCAACGGAATAATTTCATTTTTGGTAACCTACTATAGAACAATGACTTACAGATCAAGTTTCATTTACACTCTATCCATCCATCCGTCAGTCTGTCAGTCAGTCTGTCGGTCATACTTTAGTTTTCCAGACTTTTTTTGGAAATGCTTCAACGGAATGATTTCATTTTTGGTAACCTGCTATAGAACGATGACTTACAGATCAAGTTTCATTTGCACTCTGTCCATCTGTCAGTCTGTCAGTCAGTCTGTCAGTCATACTTTAGTTTTCCGGACTTTTTTTTTAAATGCTTCAACCAAATGATTTCATTCTTGGTAACCTACTATAGAACGATGACTTACAGATCAAGTTTCATTTACACTCTGTCCATCCATCCGTCAGTCTGTCTGTCGGTCATACTTTAGTTTTCCGGACTTTTTCTGGAAACGCTTCAACGGAATGATTTCATTTTTGGTAACCTACTATAGAACGATGACTTACAGATCAAGTTTCATTTACACTCTGTCCATCCATCCGTCAGTCTGTCTGTCGGTCATACTTTAGTTTTCCGGACTTTTTTTGGAAACGCTTCAACGGAATGATTTCATTTTTGATAACCTACTATAGAACGATGACTTACAGATTATGTTTGAGTTTCATGCTGATTGCATTATTCTTGTGTGAGTTATGGCTCTTGGAAATATGGAAAGCGCCAAAATATCAGTTTTCTGGACTTTTTTTGGAAATGCTTCAACGGAATTCATGCTGATCACATCTAGGTTATAACATTTGTATAATTATTAATGCTCATTAATCCAGTAGGGGACATTGTATTGCTTCAGCGATACAGGCGCTCTTGTTTTATCTGGATCCGATTGTAAACACAACCAAGAATCTGAAACAAAACACCGGACATGCACATGGTCATGATAATACATTTATCTAACAATCCCATTACATAAACCTGTTTCCCCATTTTTCAGTTTAAATTGGGTTGAAATTGGTCAAAATTTTTAATTTCAGGAAATATATTCTAATGCATAATAACAATGTATAGATATGATAGTGCAGAAATTGAATCTATCTGATACGGAATCGGAACAGGGGTGGGGGGGGGGGGGGGGGGGGGTCTGCATCAGGGGGCTGATACAAATGTTTTTTCCAAGTTTTGGGGTGCAAATTAAGTTGATTGTTAGATACATAATAGGAACACCTTTGAGGCTTATACAAATTTCTCAATCAACACATACATGTAGTGGTAATGACAAATTTATCTCTTACCATTTCAGAGAAACCCACTTTGTGGTACAGTGGAGCCCACTTAATTGGATATCTCTTAATTGTATGTCCCTGTTAATTGAATATAATTTCCCAACACAAAACCATCTACCATACCTCCAGTACAAATTTGACCTGATAATTGAATATAGCTTATAGAGTAAACTCCTGTTAATTGAATAAAAATATTGTAACCCGTCGAGAAATCACCCTACTCGCCCCAGTTTTTCTTTGTTTATAGACCTATTTGGCCTCAGTACATCCAATACAGGCATTTAATCCATTATATAATAGAATAAATGCTAAGTTTATCTCTAGAATACAGGAAAGACACACAATCCCTATTAATTGAATACTCCTGTTAGTTGAATAATTTTCATTGGCAAAGTGACTACTCAAGTAACAGGGTTCCACTGTAATAACCAATTTATCTTACAATATTCATCCCTTTCTTGACTCGTTGGCTTAGGCCTATATTTTGACAACCATTAGCGTTTAAGAATTGATTTTTTATGAAAGAAGATCATGATGACATCATGGTATTACATTTTTGAGCTGTGCTTGACAAAATCCCCATTCCTTGTTCCACTGGTACTTTCGCTACCAAAGTTTATAGTAGTGTTTCAGCTGTGTGTTTCTTTGTTTTATTTTTCATTTTTTAACACTTGATAGGCCTATATAAAAATATCACGGCAAAATTGACCTAGTCTAATTTATTTTGCCAAGTTGGTGATTTATTTGTCATAATTACTGCTATCAAAACATTGACTTTGACATGTGTAATCAGCTTTCGATGAGTGCAGGTAAAAACATTCTCTCTCTTAATTGAATGAAGTTACAGTGGCTCATACAAGTTTTTATCACACACCTATTAATGTAAAACACAGGATTTCCATTCTTTCTGCCTGTACGATAAAAATAAAGTCGTATCACACATGTGGTGATACAAAATACATTCGATTTTATTTCCAACGTAAACAGAGAAGGAACCTGTCTAAATAAATCATGTCATCGTTGGTCAAATGCACCAGAGTTGAGATCGCTTAGAAATTCCAAGTTCCTCATTTAGGTTTGTTTACGCTGGATATTTAAACAATCAGATTTGAGTCAAAAATCTACAAAACAAACATAACATTCTGACTGCTTGTTCCTTGACAAATACTTTCCGTAACGGGTCATATAATGATAGTGTGTGCTAAACTTATTAGATATTAAAAAAGTTTTTGTTGAGTTATTCCCTGCAGTTTGGTCAATATTTGAAGTTCAGTCATTATAACCGTCACACTGATCTGCATCAATTGGTTTTGACCAAATGAATGCCATAAAAATTAAAAAGCAAATTAGGGTTGGTACCCCACCACCTAACAGTTATGTCTCATTGGCAATGAAGGAAACGCAGCAATTGTCCAGTTGAAAAGTGCTTTTAGTTCAATTTTCGGGAGGTGTGTATTTGGTGTAATAAATACAGAACTGCATATTCATTTGAATGGGTTAAGAATTATCACACTCGATTGCTTTGGCCCAGGATATCATTCTAGCCTTCGGCTCTCGTGATATCCTGGGCCAAAGCAATCTCATGCGATAATTGTTAACCCATTCAAACGTATGTGCGGTTCTGTATACGTATCATTCGAGGCATTTTAGTTTGTATTTGGGGAAAAAATGTATTGATTATAAGATAATATTCTTGCATTTAATACTCTTTTACCGCCTTGTCAGAAAAATATATTTTACAAGAATGTTTTCCCCTCAATTACTGCAAGTATTCAAAAATATTTTCATGCTTCAGAGTTTGATTATCACGCCTTTACCTCTTATTTTGGAAATGTTTACCATAGTTTTTGTTTCTTAATATTGCCATATTGTGGTAACATGATGGAAAAAATATGGCATTATTTAACCCTAAAGGGCCTCGAGATTTTTATATATTTTTGCCACACTTTAACATTCTACAACCTGTGGCACTGCAGTTGTTTTTAGGCAAGTCATGGCTGCCTACGTAGGCAGCCAAGACTTGTCTAAAAGAACTGCCAAGGTATTTAGAGTGTAACCTGTGATTTAAGCCTGAGACTGCATGTTGGGGCACCTGTTCTGTCACAGTAAAATGAATCATAGTTAGAATTACGTCCTTAAGGTTGCCCCACTGGCTTTTCACTTTTGCATAGACTGTAGTCTTTAGTGGGATCCTGTTAACTGAGTAGCTATTCTGTCACCCCAAGTTCTTCATTCAGAAGACTTATTCCAATATTGTTTTGTTAATTGTCTTCTGATAACAAATCAACAACTTTCTCTCTTCAAATGTAAATATTCTTTAACTTAGTTATCCAACCCAAAACATGTACATTTTCCACTATTTATTTATTTATTTATTTATTTATTTATTTATTTATTTGTTTATTTATTTATTTATTGGTGTTTAAGGTCATATACTTATGCACAATGGCTAATCATGACCGTGACAGTTTTACGGGTGAAGGAAGAGGAGTACTCGGAGAGAACCACCGAGCAATGACGAGCAGCTGCCATCTCCCCAACATCGTAACTCCACTCTGCAGCACAGGCAGGGTTAGATTGGTTGAACACATGTGCACTATCGACGTGCAGTACGCCTTAGAACACGGCGTCATCGTGCCCCCATGTGGACAATCGGGATAAAGTGCCTTGCCCAGCGCTTGATTTAACTGGATTCATTTTGCGATTTTCGAATCAAATTTCAGCTATAGCTAATCAATTTCACATGACAAAAACATATAAATAATAGGAAATGCTAATCAATATTTATCCAAGATAGTAAACTGCTATTCAGTTTTAAAAAATTAAATCGACCCCTGGCCTTGCCCAAGGACACAATGCAGGAGTTCGAATTGATCGCTCAGGTGGTCACCCATCCAATGATTAACCTGGCTCGACGTTGCTTAACTTCAGTGATCTGATGAGAACCGGTTACCACAATGCCACCGCCCCCCGACAACCCCCTCAGGGACAGTCACACCCCTAGTTTGTTCTTATTTACAATCAGATTTCATTGGCACTAAAATCTTTCATTTGACACCAAATAAATTAATTTGGCACCAAAGAAAAATTCTTCTTGACTCAAAAAGTTTTGGGGCGAGGTGAACACTGCTTTTGAAAACTGTACCATTATTCATTCATAAGTGATCACAAAACCACATTTTCTTGTAAACCTGTGTTGTGATCTGGTTGAAGCTCTCTGTTAAGTTTTTGCTTCACAACCCTGAAAAATCTCAGCTGTCAAAAAAAGAAATTGGTAGAACATTGAATCTCAGATGCTTTTTTCATCAGTCACATTTCCTGATTTGCCTGGAATTAATTTTGGGCAACCTTTCTTTAGCTGTAAAATATGGATAGAAAAAGTGTTGTCTGATAGTTTGAAATGATTATCCAAACACTCGAGTCACCAGGCAAATTTTGTAATGGAATTGAATGCTGTTATGGCCTGGAACTAGTCCAGCACGTAAATGATAGAGTGCTAAATTAGTTTTGATCACCAAAATTTGTTCACATGTCTTTGCCTTGTTACAATTTATGGGAGAGTGCCTATGGGCACTCTCCCATAAATTATAACAAGGAAAATCCATACAGATACAATAATTTCACTTAAAAGCAATATGAAGCATATCTACTGAATATGTAGCCTTCAAGTTATAGTACCTACACTTCATAGTGAAGCCCAAATCTGGGCATCCAGCACTCAACCAGTTAACCCTCTGCACTCTGATGTCTAAATATCAAAATTTCAAAATACAAATATTTCCCATAATGCATTTCGTAATTTAACCAATTCAGTCTTGTTTGACAGAGCTCATTGAGCTCTGTCAAACCTCATTGAGCTCTGTCAAACAAGACTGAATTCGTTAAATTCCTAGGTGCATTATAGGAAAAATTTGCTGTCGGAAATATTGGTATTTTTGACATCAGCGTGCAGAGGGTTAAATAGTCCATCACCTACATGTAAGTTTAGATTCACTCACCTGGAATATTTTAGATCTGTTTTGCTTTTCCAACCAACTGATAGTGATTAACTGATGTTGGGCAATTGCATCTGACATCGGCAGATTTTAAGCCATCGGCTGAACATCGGTAAAAGTGTTTGAACATCGATTCATGCCAGTGGTTACGTGGAACACCATAGAATCAAAATTGTTCGTAATTACATTTGATTCGTGATCTCATAAAAGCAGTAACAACCTTAATAAGTTGCTACAATGATTGGCAGGAAGCATGATTGGTCTAAACTCATTGATTGGTCTGTCTTCCCCATGATAGATGCTCACGTCACACATGCCACATGTCTTGTGATGACTCTATGAAATACGACATCAGCAGAAACAAGTTAATAGTATGGCATCTTTGATCATTGATGAAAGACCCTGTGCTATTAACTTTTTTCTGCTTACATCACATTTTTATTTTAATACACAGAGTGTCATGCTCTTGAGGTCAGCGAACCAATCAACCTGACTGTACTGTAAAATTAACCCAGTTCTATGCTTCTTGAATATGCTACTCCTTTCGGTTGTGACTGTCAACATCGGCACTCGCAATCGGCCAATTGTTCACCCGACTAATGGGCAAGTGGATGGCAGTAGTAAATCCTTAGCACTTAATCACCACCAACTGATTCATGTATATTCCAGATGAGTGAATCTAAACAATACCTTAACTGGTAGAGAGCTAAATTATTTTTAGTCATGAAAAGTTTTACATTTGTCTTTGTCTTGTTACAATTTATGGGAGAGTGCCAATTGGCATTCTCCCATAAATTGTAACAAGGCAATTCCATGCAGATGAAATAATTTCAATTTATAGATATATGAAGCACATCCACTGAATATGAAGCCTTTAAGTTGTGGTACCTGCACTTCAAAACAAAAGCTCAAATATGGGGTTCCAGCACTCTACCAGTTGAACATTCACTTTCTTGGAATCAATGCAAGAAATGTTGTTCAATCAAGACTTGATTTGACCAAAATTTTGATGACATTACCCTCAGGAATGAAGACTCACTAAAGCCATGGTTTTATAATTACACCATGCAAATCCTCTATTGTGATGTTTTCACAGCAAATTCAGTGCTTATTGATTTGAATAACTATACCTACAGTTAAAACTAAAAGTCCTGTCATGAAATGCGTACAAATAGCACGTTGATATGTGCGTTAATGTACGCGTTATGGCCCAAGTAAAGTTATCAAATTCTGTACATATGGCCTGTGCACAAGCAATGTTTCAGCCAATGGATCTCCGGGTAACCCGGAGGTCCATTGGCAAAAACATTGCATGTGTTTGCTATGAGTAACCAGGAGAACCTGCCGTGCTTTGGATGCCATTCGATATGGCAATTGCGCGCAATTCCAACGCGCAATTAAGCCTAGATAAGTGCACTATTCGTGACAGGACTTCTAGTTTTAACTGTAGGTAATGAAAGAATGTCTGTATATGCTCCACAAAAGTGGGTAAATAAATAATCAGATTCCTTGTAGAATTAGAATGGTGACCTGAGAGCTTGACAACTACCGTATCTAACTCGATCAACTGAAGAAAAGCAACTAAAATCAATTCAAATGGAAGTGATCCTTCACTTTAGTGCTATAAGTTTTATTATTATATACCTATTAATGATACACCATGTTTTTCACCCACCGAATCCTGATCGCCGGATCACACTGAGTGGTTTTCCGATTCCGTATCAGATGGTTGGTCTCAGAACGAGGACGGCACTGGAGATCATCACTCGTGTCCTCTCAGGTTACTTAGGTATGTTTCAATTGTGTAAATAAACATCATCGAATAATGTGAATTTCTTATATTGTTCATAACCAATTTTATATGTACTAACCCCTATTAATCAGAATAAAATATCTTTGTTTTCTTACTTTATTGCTATTTTAATGCGTGAATCAGTGTCAGTTGTAGAAGAATGAAATGCGGAGTGCTGTCAACTTTGAAACGCTATTTTTGGAAGTCCCCATAATTTTGCAAGTGTTGTTTGTTTGAAAATAAATGTAGCTACAATTGCACGTTATTTACCCTTGCTTTCTCATGTGAAAGGTGAATTTCCATAACTGCATATAATAAACAGATCATTATGACAGTAAAGTGATCTGGTTTGTCGCATTCCGTGTTACTGACGAGGTCAGATCACCAGATCTGGCGATCTGACCTTGTCAACTTAACATATCTCTATATTCACTGTATTATGTGTCCACATTCTCATGAAACCCTTAAAAATTAGATGTACTGCCAGTGAGAAGAAAATTACATATTTGTTTGTGAAAGATACATATATAAAGATATACATGTATATATTCACTAGTGAATGCAAAGTATGAAAATAATCAAGTTCTGATGAAGTGGGGAAAACCCTAGTGATTTTTTAGTCTACAACTGAAAGGTATACAGTCATGGCACTGTTAAAATAAATAGAACTTGCTCAAAAATTTGTTTCTGGGCAATAACTCTCACAAAAACATTTCTTGAATAAGTAAATATTTTAATTTTTTACTTCGAATAGATAGGTTGTCATTAACATTTTGCAACTTTCTATGAATGTTTTGATGTCCAATGATGTGAATTTCTTTGGGGCATATTTTATAATGCTTGTCCAGTTGAAATTTGACTAAGACTGATATTGTTGCATATGGCTCAGAGATATTATAATGGACTGAGATGAAAAGGAAACACATGAGGTGTAATATTGCCTTTTAATAAACCGATATATACCGGTATTCAAACCAATATCGAATGAATACCGGAGTAATTACAAAAATATTGGTTTATCGTCATTATTTATTTACCCACAATTTAATTTAATTTTCAAGATGTCTTGAGTTTTTTAACTGGAGCCTGGAATGAATAATATTATCCCTTTATCCAAGGAATCGTCTGCTTGCGCCCTTGTAATATACAAATTCAGGAGTTGAAAAAATAATTTTAAAAAAATTTCCACAAAACTATATCATGTGACCCCTCATTGGAACGAGCTCGTTGAGATCGTTCCAATGAGGGGTCACATGATATAGTTTTGTTGAAAACTTTGGGGGAAATGTGATAAATTAATTTTGAAAATAATAAATTTTGATATCGTCTGCGTTGGGTAAAGGTCTTTCGAACAGCATCATCAAGGCATGCTAAATCGTTCCGACTGTGATGCCTCGAGTCTCGATTGTGGTACTTGTGTTCATATATCTGAACAGTTTTCAATATACCGGTATACCGAGGTATTTTTTTGAATACCGATACCGGTATTCAGTTTTGAATATAGTGCAGCCCTAGGAAGGGGCAAAAGAGAGGGTGGAATACATAAAAAAGCAGAGGAAAAAAGACAACAAGAAGGAAAATTCATGGCTATTATGCAACAGGTTGATAAATCCAGACAAGCCTCAAACTCATCATCAACAAAACCACCGCTTAAAAGAAGAAAAGGCACTCCAACTGGCAGTAATCAAGAGCAGAAGCCACCTCTCTTACTTGTCTGCCTCTATGTCGGACATCTATTTCCAGTTCACAGAAATTTATAACTTTACAGTCGAAAGGGCCAAAATGGATGATCAGTTCCAGTAGACTCCTTGCACACCTTTGGTGAGTGCAAATCATTACCTTTAACTGGTAGAGTGCTAATTTATTTTTGGTCCATAAACTTTCATTGTGCATCTTTGCCTTCTTACAATTTATGGGAGAGTGCCATAAATTGTAACAAGGCAAATCCTAACAGATAAAATAATATCATTTCAAAGATAATAAGAAGCACATCCACTGAATATGAAGCCTTTAAATTGTGGTACCTGCACTTCAGAATAAAGCCCAAATATGGGCTTTCAGCACTCTACCAGTTAAATGTATTGCTTCAAATATATGCATATCGATCATCGGATCATAATAAGGCAGACTCAGAGGGTTACTCTCAAAATGAACAATGACATTGCCACATGGTGTGCATGTGTGACTGGTGCTTTTTTTATAACCATTTCAAGGTCTACTATTTGCATTTGGATTAAACTAATGTCAAACATATATATTAGGCCCTGCGAATATGGATTTTTTTTACTCAAATTTTCTGAAAAAATTTCGAGTTGACCAAATATCATATTACCATGTTAGCCAAAATTAATTGTCCAAGTGCAGTTTTTTATGCAATATTGCTAGATTAAAATAGCCACATTAGGATTGTTTTGGAATTGCACTGATGATTTATCCACATATTCATGCTGACATTTGACAGTTCGTGTGTTCACATTGCAGCACACTTGAATGCATGGCTGAATAGGAGACAAAGAATCTGTATATACCTGTGATTGCTTCGTCCCCTTCATGACTTTGCGCTTAACATCATCCAATCTTGCCTTTTCCTGAAGTGATGGATACTTCTTACAGTACTGAGTTGTATCCAGAGGTGACGCGAGGTGTAGTCCCTGTCACTTGGTCTTTATACGAAGTCTTACATATATTACATGCGTTTGTAGCCATGACATTATCTGGTGTAAAATAGTGTATTACCAACGTCATTTGGAATTACATGACATGCTAACTTTAAAGTTCCCTATTTTTTATTTACAATACATCGGAAGTGGTTGTATTAATAAGGCGAACCAGGAACAGTGATCAGTTGGGAGTACATAGTGCATACATCTTTTGTTTTGCACTTGTTATGAATGATGATGTGTTCCTGTGACTCGCACTCAATTCCTCATGTTGTTGTGACAGTTTGTCATTGTTGAATATGCGATTGTACGTATACCAATTTTTTTTTTATATTCCATTTTTATATTCGTGGTTTTAATTTCGACCTGAATTCGACTCGAATTTCTTGATCGACTTGACTTTGACTCGAACAATCGAATATTTGCAGGGGTTCAAATATATATAAGATTAAAACAAGAAAATGTACTCTTTTTACAGGATATTGCAAAATCAATTCAAATATAAGAATTACAATTAACATATTTTGATGCAAGGCTTTGGTTAACCCTCTGCATACTGATATCAGAATTGCAGAATTTAAAACTGCAAATTTTCCCCATGTTTCACCAAGGATTTTAACCCTTTGAACCTGAGTGGCCACTTTTCCAGCCAGGAACATGATACGTCATAACGTCAATATATAAGATGGCTGTTCAGTAAATGTGTGGGGTAGACCAATCATTATTTTCAACGTGCAGCCCCAAAGCTGCTCGTTGAAAATATTGATTGTCTACCTCAAAATAATGAATATGGACTCTTCTAATTCCTGCCATTGAATTGGCATGGAAGATACCACTAGATTTCAAAGGGTTAACCATTTCAGTATTGTTTGATAGAGTATATTCAAAATTGAATTGATTAAATTTCTAGATACATTATGAGAAATATTTGATGCTTGAAATTTCCCTATTTTTCGACATCAGATTGCAAAAGGTAAATCCTAACTTTTGAAAAGATTTTTATATCCACTAAAAAAATCATAGATATTCAGAGACATTCTCCATTTTATGTAGGCTTTTTTTTCCAAGTTGGTGCAGATGATTTTTCTTCTTTTTTCCAGATGGTGTGAAAGCAATAAGAATTCCAAAGGAGAGAGGATCAGATAAAATCAGAGGGTTTGCATATATTGAATTCAAGGACCGAATTAGCCACAGGGTTGGTACAACACTTATATTTTTATCATCTTTGTGTACATATGAGTACATATAAGGAAATTTTATTGGAAGGACATCGAATATGGATATTAACATAACATTTCCCCGGTTGAGGAAAGTTCTGGTGTCCGAACACTCTCCGTCAGCATCAATTGTGGGGTTGATGCTGTCATAGTGTACCATCCTATTGGGTGGGGACGTAAAATGGCTGTCCTCTCTGCGGAGAGAGACACTCTCCGTGCAGGCTAAAATTCCCTTCGTAGTATTTGAGAAGAGCAAGGCCACGAAGTTGCCGCTACGAAGGTCATCCCACACACCTGCGCAATTGGGCCAAGAAGTGGTTATAATATAAGTTGCATAACTAACTTGTTCTCCAATCCTTGTAAAACAAATAAGATTAAATAAAAAAAACAACATTGTCTGATAATTCCATGGTTTGGTGTTTGTGGATAACAGTACCAATGTACCTGAATATCTCCTCCCATATCCTTCCACCCCATGTATTCCCATAGCTGGCTAGTTGGTTAACCCCACATTTACAAGAGCTGATTTTTTTTTATTTTGGGGGGGGGGGGGGGGGGGGGGGGGGGCTCCAGGGTTATGGGAACCTAAAAAGAATCCAGCCAAATCACAGACCTGTGTAAAATCAGATATATGGACTGTCAGTGACCTTTGGGAGCCTTCTCTGAGAGTGCTTCTTGTTTCAGCCAGAAGCTATCTTAACTGGTGAAGTGCCAAACTATTTTTCAAGTGTCATTTGAAACATGCATATTTTTTTCAAAGATACCAAGGTACAAGCAAGCAAACAAGCTAATGCATCCAGTGTAAAGCCACTAAAGTGGATCCTAGCACATTTCAATAGAGCCATCCCCCCCGTGGGAACCCCGGGAAGTGAAGCAGTGCTTGTTTACTGTGGTAAACAAGCTCTGTTTCACTGGTAAAATTGAACCCAGTCGCTAATGCTTGGGGTGCGAGTCCTCTAAAATAGGCAACATGGGGTATAAACGATTGACTGACCTTGACTTTATCTCCATGTTGTGGTCATGATTAGCCATTGTGCAGAAGTATGTGACCTTAAACAACAATAAATAAATAGAGCCATCAATAAGTGAAAAATATAGAGTAAATAGGAACTAGGCCCGGCAATCAGATTTAAACCACGAGTAGGATATAGGGTTTTAACCACAAGGCTTTGTTGAGTGCTTAAAACCCTTCTTCTAGTGGTTTGAATTTGATTACCTGCTCTAGTACCTATTTGTTTTATTAAAACCATGTTCTTAATAAATAATCGACTTTGTCACTTCAAATGGAGAGAAAACGATATTTTCAATTCGACGAGTGAACACATGGGTTTGCTTTGTTTACATCTGCATCGGTGGGCTACAATTCCAGCTGCACGTTAATGCTTGATTGACAGCTAGACACATCGTCAAAGTTGATTGAATTTAACTTGCTTTTTCAGTCAAATTATTCTGAACAATTCTTAAATGTTATTTTAAATATTTAATTGTAGGTATTTTAAACTTAATAAGTCATTGCACATTGTAGATAGTACTGCAAAACGTTATATGTTTGAATGAAACATTGTGATACGTGAATGTATCAGCAAATTGGGTCATGTCAAAGGTTAACCCTTTGGCTAGCACAGTATTTTTAAAAAATTAATTAAATTTCCCATTTTTTGAAAATAAATTTCACAATTTTTCAATAAAACCATAAAAATATCAATATCATTAGAACCAGCTCGGTGAGCTGGTTCTATTGATATCCATATTTATATGGTTTTATTGAGAAACTTTGGAGATATTTTAGGTTGTGTTAGGCTTATTCTGGTTAATTTTCTGGTCGTTTTTGGTTGCTATGTTAGGTAAAGGGTTAAGTTGGATGTAGTTCCTACTGTAGGTTTAAATTTATGTAATGGAATTACCATTGAAAACGTTTAATGGCAATAGAAGCTTTACATGGGCAGTGGGGTTAAAAGCTAAAATTTAATATACAGGCTTTTTACAGGTAGCAACATGGGTGAGCATGGTACAAATATAAACAGAGATTATTTGTTAGTACAGTTAAGTTTTTTGGTGTGCTGTATCACATTGAGGTGAAGATCTTTAGTGAAATGTGACACAGCACACAAGAAACTTCACTGCACTGATAATCTTTTTATTACATTCCTACCCCCAGGTAATAAACTGTTATTAAACTTTTCTCAGAAATATTTGGGCTTGTTCCAGGAGAGGTCAAATTCACAGCCCTTCTCCATTTTATCTCGCCTGAATGAAAGTCAGTTTGGGCTTTTACCATCACTTGGTGTCTGTTGCCTGTCTGTTAACTTTTGCATTTGCATTTTCTTCTTCAGAACCACTATGTCAAATGCAACCAAACTTGGTGCAAATTATCTCTTGGGGGATAGTTTGTTCATTAGAACCTGATAACTTCTTTGGGCTGGGAGCAGTGCCTGAAAAGCCCCAGTTTTTTTTCAATATCTTCTTATAAACCAACAGTCACAATGCTTTTAGATTTGGTATGCATCTTCCTTATGTGCTGAAAGATTCAAGTTTGTTCAAAGAAAGTTTCTTTCTGCATTATATTTGGGCTTGTGCTGGGAGGGGCTAAATTTTTTGGCCTACCTAAAATTTCTATTTCATGAACCAATTGGCCAATTTGAACCAAATTTGGTAAGCAGTAGTATCAGGTGACATGCTCTTGATTTATGGCCATAATGTTCACTCCCACATGGGAACCCCAGAAGCTAAAAATAGAAAAAAATCCAAATGCCCACATTTCCAACACTGCATAGAACAGAAAATTTATTAAGATGTGCTTTTAGGGTACAGAAAATTTATTAAGAAGTGCTGTTAGGGGAGCTAAAATGGGTCAACATGGATAGTCAAGGTAACTGATTTTAGAAAGTATATGTTATTTTCTATTTTGCCAGTAGTTTCTGCAACACTACACCTAACCCTAGGCCTACTGGTTTTCAAACTCCTAAAATATTATCAGTAGGATATATCTATTAACCCTTTACCCAACTCAAACAATATGGAAATTTATTATTTTAAATATTATTTTTTCAAAAATTTCAATAAATCCATATCATGTGACCCTTCATTGGAACAAGCTTAATGAGCTTGTTCCAATGATAGGTCACATAATATGGATTTGTTGAAAAAAATTTAAAAATAATTTCAGCTGCTGAATTTGTATATTTTGCTGGCAGATGCAGGTGATTCATTAGGTAAAGGATTAATTTCTAAGCCAAACCCCAGACCTACCTAGCCTGGGGGTGGGGTGGGAGAAATTATTAGATATATCCTACAGCTAACATCTAATAATTTCTACATCACACCCTGGACCGGCCTGGGCTTAGGCCTGGGGTGTTATGAAGAATTTATCAGATGTATCTTACTTATGATATTTTTTTGGAGAGCACCTCAGTCAGTTAATTAGTAAATAAGGTGCTTCTTAGCTATGGCAACAAGTGTGAAACATACCTCAGAAGTTTACTACTGTGGATCGCTTAAAAAGTTAAGGTAACGATTTCACAGGTTGCTTTTCAAAATTTGTGCAGGCTATGGAATGACATTTCATGTGGAACAGGTGAAGAGTACATGCAGGTTAGTGAGGTTACTACATCCAAACACCCTCTGAGTGTTCATATCAGGTTTGGCTTTGCCTTACCTGATGTGAACTCTCATCGCCTTGTATGGAAATGTATCAGCCAACTACATGCCATTTAACTTATAGTATCTAGTGGCTGCTTTGGTATGACAAGTTTTAGTCAAATGTCACTTTTTTGTTTTCCTTCAATATTTCTCAAGATATCTTCATGTGTTTCTTTTTCTTTTCATATTGATAGATTGGTCTTCGACTTCACCAGACTACACTTCAGGGACGGAAAATTAATGTAGAGTTCACATCTATCGGTGGAGGAAAAAGTAAAGAGAGAGCAGAGAAGCTGAGGGCAAAAAATGAAAAATTGGCCCATTTCAAAAAACCTTTGGACTAATAACTTATGTACAGCTCACCATTTCTTATACAACTGTGAATAGTGTTGATTAAACTAATGTTTAAAAACAGTTGAATTGTGCTCCTTGTTCTTGAATAAGTTAATCATTATCTCATATTTGTTTTTCGCTTTTTATGCTCCCCCCCCCCCCCCCCCCCCCCCCACACACACACATTTTTGGGGGGTATATAGTGTTGTGTTTGGCATTTCCATCCATCCGTCTGTCTGTCAGGCAGACTTTCGTGTCCACTCCATAACTGTTGAGATTCTTCATTGGATTTTGTTGAAACATGGCATACATGTTGCTTATGAGGAGACGATGTGTCACATACAAAATTTTTTTTTGTTCAATAGAGGTCAAGGTCATAGTTCAGTGGCAACCGTGACCGTGCGGTCACTGTTAGTCTTATTTTTTGGGTTGTTTTTTTTTTTTACTTTAACTCTTTTACCAAATGAATTGGCTGCATCTGTCCATGTAATTAACAAATTCAGCAATAGAAAAAATATTTTTACAAACAATTTCAACAAAACTATATCATGTGACCCCCTCACTGGAATGAGCTCATCATGATATAGTTTTGTTGAAATTTTTTTAAAAAATATTTAAAATCCTAAATTTTGCTACTGTCTGCATGATTTGGTTTTGTTGTAATGTTTTTAAAAATAGGCCGATGAAATCGTCAGATGTGTACCCATATGCGCAACTAGTAGAAAGCTGTATGACGGAGGGCCACCATGGATGCCGACATTATGTACACCATACAAGGTATGGGTACATATAGAAATGGATTGGAGGAGTGTCTAATTTGATGGATAAAGGGTTAATATCTCCGGGTCAAATTATCAGATTTACATAAAAAAACTATACAGCACAGCACATCAGTAACCTGAATAAATATATAAAGTAACATGACAATCGGATTGATATTTTTAGCTCACCAACTTTAGTTGTGTGAGCTTATGGCATGGCTCGATCGGTCGGCGTCAGCGTACGTGTGCAATAATGTTAAAGCTTCTGTTTAGGTCACTTACTCACCCTATTTCCATATCATGGCCTTTATAATGCTGCTATATTATGATTATTATCATTATACCATGATTTAACCCCTCATACCCTGCATTTTAAACATTTTTCTTGACATTTTTAGTTGTGTTTAGTTTTCTGTTTTGCTCAGAATTTCATGTTTAACTAAATGTTTAGGTCAGCTGCTGTGCTCCTTCTCTTCCCATGGCACTTATATTCTCATACATGTTCCTCAGTATCATTGTTCCATGATTAACCCCTCATACCCTGCATTTTAAACATTTTTCTTCACATTTTTAGTTGCGTTTAGTTTTCTGTTTAGCTCAGAATTTCATGTTTAACTTAGTGTTTAGGTCAGCTGTTGTGCTCCTTCTCTTCCCATGGCACTTATATTCATCATACATGTTCCTCAGTATCATTGTTCCATGATTAACCCCTCATACATTGCATTTTAAACATTTTTCTTGAAATTTTTAGTTGCGTTTAGTTTTCTGTTTAGCTCGGAATTTCATGTTTAACTAAGTGTTTATGTCAGCTGCTGTGCTCCTTTTCTTCCCACGGCACTTATATTCATCATACATGTTCCTCAGTATCATTGTTCCATGATTAACCCCTCATACCCTGCATTTTAAACATTTTTCTTGACATTTTTAGTTGCGTTTAGTTTTCTGTTTAGCTCAGAATTTCATGCTTAACTTAGTGTGTATGTCAGTTTCTGTGTTTTACTTTTAAGAGGTTGTGTTTAGGTAAGCTTTGTCACATGTTATGAGCCTGTTTGATACAGTTGTTGTGTTTGCCAAAGTTACTATCAAAGAGGAATGTTGGTGAGCTATAGGACGTTGGCGTCCTTCTTGTTTGAGTTATCTCATGCCAAAGGGATTGGAGGAATTTTCAATTTGAAGGTTAAAGGGTTAATATCTCCGGATCAAATTATCAGATTAACACCAAAAACTATACAGCTCAGCACATCAGTAACCTGAACACAATTATAAAGTAACTTGACAATCCAAGCAATATTTTTCAAGTTACCAAATGCCAAAGGGATTGGAGGAATTTTCAATTTGAAGGATAAAGGGTTAATATCTCAGGATTAAATTATCAGATTTACACCAAAAACTATACAGCACGGCACATTAGTAACCTGAACAGAAATATAAAGTAACTTGACAATCCAAGCAATATTTTTCAAGTTATCGAATGCCAAAGGGATTGGAGGAATTTTCAATTTGAAGGATAAAGGGTTAACATCTCAGGATCAATATAACAGATTTACACCAAAAACTATACAGATCGGCACATCAGTAACCTGAACACAAATATAAAGTAACTTGACAATCCAAGTAATATTTTTCAAGTTATCGAATGCCAAAGAGATTGGAGGAATTTTCAATTTGAAGGATAAAGGGTTAATATCTCGCGATCAAATCATCAGATTTACACCAAAAACTATACAGCTCGGCACATCAGTAACCTGAACACAAATATAAAGTAACTAGACAATCCAAGCAATATTTTTCAAGTTATCGAATGCCAAAGGCATTGGAGGAATTTTCAATTTGAAGGATAAAGGGTTAATATCTCAGGATTAAATTATCGGATTTACACCAAAAACTATACAGCTCGGCACATCAGTACCCTGAACACAAATATAAAGTAACTTGACAATCCAAGCAATATTTTTCAAGTTATCGAATGCCAAAGGGATTGGAGGAATTTTCAATTTGAAGGATAAAGGGTTAATATCTCAGGATCAAATTATCAGATTTACACCAAAAACTATACAGCTCGGCACATCAGTAACCGGAACACAAATATAAAGTAACTTGACAATCCAAGCAATATTTTTCAAGTTATCGAATGCCAAATGGATTGGAGGAGTTTTCAATTTGAAGGATAAAGGATTAATATCTCGCGATCAAATCATCAGATTTACACCAAAAACTATACAGCTCGGCACATCAGTAACCTGAACACAAATATAAAGTAACTAGACAATCCAAGCAATATGTTTCACGTTATCGAATGCCAAAGGCATTGGAGGAATTTTCAATTTGAAGGATAAAGGGTTAATATTTCAGGATTAAATTATCGGATTTACACCAAAAACTATACAGCTCGGCACATCAGTAACCTGAACACAAATTTAAAGTAACTTGACAATCCAAGCAACATTTTTCAAGTTATCGAATGCCAAAGGCATTGGAGGAATTTTCAATTTGAAGGATAAAGGGTTAATATCTCGGGATAAAATTATCAGATTTACACCAAAAACTATACAGCTCGGCAAATCAGTAACCTGAACACAAATATAAAGTAACTAGACAACCAAGCAATATTTTTCAAGTTATTGAATGCCAAAGGGATTGGAGGAATTTTCAATTTGAAGGATAAAGGGTTAATATCTCAGGATCAAATGATCAGATTTACACCCTATACTGCTCGGCACATCAGTAACCTGAACACAAATGTAAAGTAACTTGACAATCCAAGCAATATTTTTCAAGTTATCGAATGCCAAATGGATTGGAGGAGTTTTCAATTTGAAGGATAAAGGGTTAATATCTCAGGATCAAATGATCAGATTTACACCAAAAACTATACAGCTCGGCACATCAGTAACCTGAACACAAATGTAAAGTAACTTGACAATCCAAGCAATATTTTTCAAGTTATCGAATGACAAAGAAATGGATACGGATGCCGGACGGACAGACGGACGGACAAAGGATGGACAAACGACGGATGGCCACCCCAGATGACGGCATTATGTGTACCATACATAGTATGGGTACACATAAAAATAAATTGTTTCAACTGATCAATTTGTAAATTATGGAGTCAGATGTGGCCAATTCTTTAGGTAAAGGGTTATCTCAAAATATAATTTATGGGCATCCAAATGACAGTTTTTGACCCATCATTGAAACAAGTTCAAGCTTGTTTCAGTGATATAGTTGATAACCAATGGTTTGTGATAAAATAGCAATTTATGAATGACAATGTTTGTGTATAACACAAGGTGCATCTTATCAGTTTGTCGAATGAAAGGTCAATATTCTTATTCAAAAATAAAGTTCCATGTTGACATTATAAGGAAATATATAATTATAGTTTTAAATGATTGAAAACCTCTTCTGTAAATATTCTGAAAAGATATAAAAGACATCTTGTAGTCTTTGGATGTCAGGTATATGAGAACACGGCAGACCATTTCAAGATTGACAAGAGCGACAGAGAAGCAGATTCAACATTAGAATTATATTTTTCAACCTTTTTGGAGATCAGCTGATTAGAATCATCAATTTATATTGTGATCCAATATTAAGATAATTAATAACTTGCATTATTCAAAATTAAGGACATGGAATGGATGCATAAATAAAAACAAAGATATTGGTATTGAATACACAGGAAAGGCTTTGTTGTCTTTCATATTTTCCCTTCCCCTCAAAATAGAAAAAAAGAAGTGATTTTGATGCAGTGATTTGCTTCAAATTAAGTAATTTCCTCACACACTTTTGTTCAGTATTTTCCCAGTGTTATTTCAAAGGGATGTTACATAAGGAAACTTGCAATAGAGTATTGTTAGAAAAGGCTTGCACCATGATCCGTTTCAGTGTGAAATTGCACTTCAAGTCTTACCCAGGCCTTGATATTTGCTGAGACAGTTACAATTAGTTTGCTTGCATCAGACTGGTAGAAAATTGCATGGATGGAAAACATTATGGGTGGGCTTACCTTTTGGTGTACCACAACTGGACAAAGATGACACTTGCAAAAAGTTTATTGAATAAAAAAAAAAATCATTTTTGCCTTAAAAACCTAGCATTTACCCTACATTTGGAAAAATGTCCTCTCATTGAGGGTTCATATCTATGTTTAGGAGTTAAAAATTGAAGAAAAAATTAATAAAATATAAAAGGAAATTTTTGTGAAAAACTCTTCCCACATATGGTCATTGTATTAGGTAAAGTGTGGTTGTTTGCATTTTTCTTGTCACATTTTTAGCTCACCTGGCCTTTTGCACTCACTTGGCATCTGTCGTCGTCCAGCATCCTTTGTCTGTAAACTTTTCACATGTTCATCTCTGGAACCACTGAGAACTGAACTTGGTAGGGATGGTCTATGGGAGATCCTCTACAAACGCTCCTCATTTTGTTCCTGTCAGATGAAAAACATGGCCGCCAGAGAATTCTTTGATTTTGGTTGCTGGATTTTCAAAAATCTTCTCTGAAACCACAAGGCCATATGTTTTGGAACTTCACATGATTGATGCTTGAGACACCCTCTACCAATGATCCTCATTTAATCGGATTGCAAACATGGCCGTAATTGCAGCTTATACTTACCATAGAAACCCTATGGGAAATCACATTTTCATCTTCTTCTCTGGAACTACTGAGCCAACGTGAACCAAACTTTGCAGGAATGGTCTATGGGAGGTCCTCTACAAACGATCCTCATTTTGTTCCTGTGGGTTGAAAAACTTTTCCGCCAGAGGCATTCTTTGATTCTGATTGGTGGATTTTGAAAAATCTTTTCTGAAACCACAGGGCCAAATGTTTTGAAACTTTGCATGGTTGATGACTGGGACACTCTCTACCAACGATCCTCATTTAATGTTGATTGGGTTGCAAACATGGCTGCAATTGCAGCTTATAGTTACTATAGAAACCGTATGGAAAATCATATTTTCATCTTCTCTGGAACTACGGAGCCGAAGTGAACCAAACTTGGCAGGAATGGTCTATGGGAGATCCTCTACAAACTATCCTCATTTTGTTATTGTGGGTTGAAAAATGTGGCCGCCAGAGGCATTCTTTGATTCTGATTAGTGGATTTGGAAAAATCTTCTCCTCTGAAACCGCAAGGCCAAATGTACTAAAACTTTGCATGGTTGATGACTGGGACACCCTCTACCAACAATCCTCATTTAATGTTGATCGGGTTGCATGGGAGGTTCTCAACAAACAATCCTTTTTTGTGTTCCGGTCGGTTGGAAAACATGGCCACCAGAGGCATTCTCTGCTTCTGATTGGTCAATTTTGAAAAATGTTTTCTGAAACTACAAGCTAGACCAAATATTTTGAAACTTCACATGATTGATGACTGGGGCACCCAATGTAAGAGGAACAACTTTGCTCTTTTTTGTTATGAAAATATAAACCCCATGCCAGCAGGGTAGCTTGAATAGTATAGTACATTGAGTGGGTTGTAACTAAATCACCCATGGAGTGGGATAATCACCCAAAGTATCAGTTTCAAATTGTGTACATATGGACAAAAAACCCACAAGCAATGTGCCAGACAATGAGCCTCCGGTTAACATGGAAGTCCATTGGCTGAACTTTGCTTGTGATTGTTGTGCTTTGCAACAAATTTGCAGTTATTGCTTGGGTGGAATTTCCACTCTGTGGTAATTTAGTGATATTACACTCTCCATGTACTGTAGCGGTTTTCTCCTCTGAGAACTGGGACAATGATAAAATATTGTGTATAGCTTTATGTAGGGATGTAACTGGAAACAACTTTGCTATTATTTGTTATCAGAAAAACTGTCAAGTTGTGATTGATGACAGGTGTTTGAAAAACTTGGTGTAATTTACTGATCTGCTCCAAATGATAGTATACAAATATTCTCCAATCAATCATCATTCTTTGATTTTATTATTCATTCAACATAGTCATAATGACAAATCCTTTGAATAAAATGGTGTCCTTTGTGTAACCCTTTACCTATCCAAAGCTCTTTGAATGAGAGTAAAGTCTGAAAAAATGTAATTTTCAAAATATTCTTGAACCTTCTTTTACTGATTTTTATTGAAACAGAATTTATAAATGTGTGCTGGCACTATTTGGTAAACAATATTGCTATGATACTGTTGATTTCTAACTTAACCCTACACACATGATTTCAGAGAAGTAGATATGGATTTCTAGCAATTATGGCTTGAATATTGTCCATCCGTCTGTCCATCCATCCATTTGTCTGTCTGCCTACCTGCCTGCCCGAGCCCCCACCCTTGTGCCCATCCATGCACCTGCCCATATGCCCGCTGGCATGCCAGAAACCGCCCACCCACCCTGACATTGACTTTAACCAAACATCATTCATGCCAGTGTGAAAGAGTACAGACGGAACAGTTGTTAGACACAATTTTCTATCGGTTATGCACTTACTGTAGCCTTAAAAACCTACCAGCTCTATATTGAAGCTGATTTTGTTGGTGCCTGAAAAAAAGGTGAAATAGGTGAATCGCTTGATTTCTAGAAATCGAAAAATGGTAGATTTTCAAAAAAAAAATTTCCTCTGAAACTGCAAGGCCAAATGTTTTGAAAGTTTGCATGGTTGATGACTGGGACATCCTCTACCAACGATCCTCATTTAATGTTGACTGGGTTGCAAACAAGGCCACAATTGTGGCTTATAGTTACTATAGAAACCCTATGGGAAATGACATTTTCATCTTCTCTGGCACATCTGAACTGATGTGAACCAAACTTGGCAGGAATGGTCTATGGAAGGTCCTCTACAAACGATCATCATTTTGTTCCCATGGGTTGAACAACATGGCCACCAGAGGCATTTTTGGATTTTGATTGGTTGATTTTGAAAAATCTTCTCAGAAACTACAAGGCCAAATGTTTTGAAACTTCACATGATTGATGACCGGGACACCCTCTACCAATGATCCTCATGTAATGTTGACCGTGTTACAAACATTAGTGCAAATGCACCTCATAGTTACCATGGAAACCCTATGGGAATCACATTTTAATATGTAGTTCTGCTAGGCGAGCGATTACAGGCTCTTCAGAGCATCCAGTTAGCTTAACTTAACAAAATCAAGGCAATCTATTACCATGGCATGTGCAGATGCCTGTGAGCCTCTTAGTCTGTGAGTCTGTCCAGAGTTTGTTCTTTTCTGATCACCATTAAATTTAATGTGTTCAGCTTCAATCCTAGATGAGAATGTCCCATTATGGTCATGGTCCGCAGCCGCAATGGTCGCCACCTTGGATATCTTCAGCATGGCCTATACAGGTTGCATTTTTCCATGTTTTTTTCAATTTGGCTGGGTGACTTAGTATGACGAGTAGTTGAGAACTTCTAGTTAAGGTAAATGTTAGCCACCCATAATGTCATTCAGGACAGTCTTAATACAGGTTCAGGTTCATACCTAGATGAGAACATCCCATTATGGTCAAGGTTTGCAGGCCACAAAGCCACCACAGCAACCATATTAGATTTCTTCAGCACAAGCTACAGGTCGCATTTTTGAAACAATGTTTTTTTAAATTTGGCAGCGTGACAAAGTATCATGAGTAGGTTAGAATGTCCTCTTTTGGTAATGGTTGGCCTCTTATAATTGCTGTCAAGGCACCCATTGTGGATTTCTTCAGAACACTCTCCACAATTCTTCAGCATGGGCTAGCCTTCATTTCTTTTTTTAATCACACCAATTTTCATATGTAGATGTTCAGGTTCATACTTAGATAATAAAATAATTTATTTTCTAGAGCGTAAAACAACAAATAGTGCTCTAAAACGCTTGACAGAAATAAATACACATTTCTGAAATAAAGAGTCACATCTGTTTTGGTCGCCTCTTGCAGAGGTTCAGGAGAATGCTTCAGTGAATAGGAAAGTTTTAAGATTTCTTTTGAAGACATCGAGAGTTTCTGAAATTCTGACACCAATTGGCAGAGAATTCCACAATCTGGGACCCACGATGGAGAACACACGATCATGAGCCTGATTAGATCTGGTAAAAGGTACAACTCGTTGAATTTGTTTTTTAGATCTGAGACTGCGTGATGGTTTATATTCAGTGAGGAGCTCTTGCAGGTAAACTGGAGCCAGTTTGTGGATACATTTGAATTCTTAGATCAATATTTTGAAATCAATTCTGTTTAACTGGAAGCCAATGTAGTTGTCTTAAAACAGGTGTTATGTGTTCAGAGCGTTTGGTACCTGCAACTATCCTAGCAGCAGTATTCTGAACTTTTTTAAGCTTCTGAATCAGGCACTGGGACAGCCCCACTGACACTGAATTACAATAGTCTAGTTGTGAGGTGATGAAGGAGTGCACAAGTTTTTCAAGTGCTGTCTGGTTAAGATAAGGTCGCAGTCTTCCAACATTACGAAGCTGCCAGTAGCATTTTTGACATATTTTATTGATATGGATGTCTAGTTTTAAATTTGATTCCATAATCAATCCAATATTCCTGGCTGATTCACTTTTCATAGTGATGTTGTTTCCAACCAGAATTGATGTAACAGGGGGTGTAGGCATGCGAACCCCGAATATCACTAAGAATTCAGTTTTAGAGTCATTCATTTTCAGTTTAAAGTCTATCATCCATTCCCGCACAAGATTTATGGAAGTTTCCATGTTATTGACTGCGGTGAATGAGTCACTTGGAACAGATGGGTTGAATGTGATGTATAGTTGGGTGTCGTCTGCGTACAGATGATATGATATGCCATGCTTTTTAAGAAGGCGACCCAGAGAAGAAGTGTACAGAGTAAACAAGAGTGGTCCAAGAACTGAGCCCTGAGGAACACCACACTTTAACGTCTTGCTTTCTGAACTGATCTTATTGATATATATTTGTTGACTGCGACCTTCTAGATATGATGCAAACCACGATAAGACAGTTCCACATATGCCATGCTTTGTCAATGTCTGCATGAGAATTCCATGGTCGACTGTGTCGAATGCTGCTGACAAATCCAAGAGAACAAGCAGTACAACATCAATTTTCATGAAATTTGGAAGGGTGATTTAGTGTACTGAGTACGTCTTATTTTTGGACAAGGTTGTTTGTCCATACAGCAGCCATCCTGGATTTCTTCAGAACACACTGCAGTCAGTTTTCTTGAAACTCTGTGATCCTTCTTAGTATGCGAAGTAGATGAGAATGTACTATGTTGGTCACGGCTGGCCACACAAACTGGTCACCACATGAGCTACCGTTGATTTCTTCATCTCCCCCAACAGGTTGTATTTATGGATCAATTTCTTGAAACTTGACAGGATGACTTAGGATGATGAGTGGATGAGAATGTCATATTTCCATCAGGAATGGCTGCCTCGAATGGCTGTCATGACTCATATTTTTTATACCCTCGCAATAAGTTGTGGGGTGGGGTTGGGGGTAAACAGGAATCATCTTGTCTGTCCATCCGTCTCCGACATAATTTTGCCTGGAGATTTTCTCAGACGTTTATTGACCAATCTGCTCAAAACTTGGTATGATTATTCAACACCGTGAGAACCTGTGCACCTGCGATTATAGTTCCAGTTGGATTATTTTTGCCACAATTATGCCCTTTTCAGCTTGAAATGCAGTGGCATAGGCCTGAACTTTGTCCGGAGATTTTCACAGATTTTTATCGGTCGATTCCTTTGAAACTTGCTATGGATGTTCACTACCATGGAAACCTGTGCACCTGCAATTGTAGTTTTGATCAGACTTTTTTGGCCAGGGTTTGTCCCCTTTTCATCTTAGAATAATCATGGTGGCGGGGAGTCTGGACAGGCCCATCTGGGTCAGGCACACCTGTAGTTTCTTTTAAGGCCATAGAGATTTGAACATATGAAAAAATATTAGTAAAGGGCTGTTTGGGGAAAATATTACTGGAGGCCAGTTTAGGGAAAATATTACTGGAGGCCAGTTTGGGCAAAATTGTGTGGGCCAGTTTGGCTGGGAGCTGTAATTCTTCATTTGTTAGATCTTCCAGATATGTGATTTGCTACAATATTGATGATAAAATTAAGAGTTTTTTTCTTACTTCTGTGATGAAGTGCTGTGATGTAAAACACTAGAAAAAGGCTCTCAGGGCCCTTTCCAACAGTGTATTACATCATAGGCCATCACTGGTTCAAGCCAAACCTGGAAATAAGCAGACTACCATCTGCAAAATGAGATCTCCAGAGGGTGAACTTGGTGATGCTCCCGTGCACAGCAGGGTAGCATTACTAAATTTACCCTATGTGAACCTCAGTCTGAATCAAAATCTCGGGCCCAAACAGAAAGAGGTGCTCAAAAGAGCCCTTTCCAACAGTGTATTACATCATAGGCCATCATTGGTTCAAGCCAAACCTGGAAATAAGCAGACTACCATCTGCAAAATGAGATCTCCAGAGGGTGAACTTGGTGATACTCCCGTGCACAGCAGGGTAGCATTACTAAATTTACCCTATGTGAACCTCAGTCTGAATCAAAATCTCGGGCCCAAACAGAAAGAGGTGCTCAAAAGATAAATTGGGGGATTCTAACACACTGCATGGGATAGCATAAGCAAATTCACCCTCTGGAGACCTTAGTCTGCAAATGACAGATTGCTTTTTTCCAGGCTTGGTTCAAGCAACTATATTATTGACTGCTGATCACAGCCTTTGCTCTAAAACTGTATGCTTAACATATTCGAATTTATGCTTCACATTTCTCTTTCAAAAGCAGAAAAAATGGTTTGTCCTGCTTGAAAAGGTTTTGTGAAATATATTAAGGCAAGTCATTTTCACTGTGCAATAAACAGAAAGTGCAGATGTTATGTGTGCGACATAAATTTGAGGTGTCCCATTCTTGCATTACAGAGTTACTGCCCTTGAGTTTTTCAGTTGTAAAGAAATAGTATGGCAAAATTATGTGTAGCACACTTATTAGACACTTTTCAAAGTATTGTTTTGAAACTTGATATGTTTGAACATTATCAAGTGCAGATGTGCTTGGCATAAATTTGCTTTGGCTCAGTTCAATTGTTGCAGAGTTGTTGCCTTTGAATTCTGTTGTAATAGTATTAGAAAACTTTGAGGAAGGAATTACCACATTTCTCCAGATATTGGCTTGAAACCTGGTATCCATGAGTGCATGACACTGTTTTGGCATGGCTCAGTTTACACTTCATAAAGTTATCGCTGTTGGACTTTGTCAGAATTACATAGGTATGGGTCACCTTCAGTGATGTTTTGTTTATTTTTTAGATGTGACAAGCTGCTGTATATGTAATGCGGGAATGTTGATCAGAAGGGCAGTCCTTTGGTCTGTGACCAATGAGTTTTGAACTGAATAACTATTAAAATACTGGGTAGAATGACAACATATTATGTATTCAACTGAATCTTATTGATGAGTGGTCCTGTATTAAATGCAGGTGTTATTAGGAGAATTTTGGTGAAGTTCTTATCTTGAAGGACATGGAATTAGCCAATGTGCAGAAAGATGTAACCTTAAATACCAATAAATAAATGGACATGGAATTTGTTTATTTTTACCACCCATTGTAGCTAAGGTGTGAACACTCAAATTTCAAGCAGTACCTATATGTTCGATGCGTACAATATTCTTAAAATTATGAGAATATTTCACGCTCTTCAGAAATATACAGGATTCCTGTGGCTCCTTGAATTCCTCAAAAAGTCCTGGTCGATAGTCTTCCCAGCCAGGAACATGAAAATCCTTGAATATTACAACATTCCTTGTAAAGAATGAGATATCAGGTGATCTGAGAAGATTCATTTCAGCAATATTCAGCTCGCCTCACAGCAAGCTGAATATTGCTGGAATGCATCTTCTTTACCTAATACAATGGATAGGAATGAAACTTTGGCTAATGCATTGCCTGCACAATGACATTAAAAATGACCTTCAAAAACAATAGGTGGTCAGATCTTATCATGTATCCTCCACTTCCACAGTTTTTCAGAAAAGGGGTGAGCATTTTTTCCCAGAGCATAATCCAGACTGCATTAAATTTTATGACCTCCAAATAGACTAAATGTTAGATTAGACCTTGCTAAATACCTTTTTTGCACTGCTTTTGGAAATTAAAGATGCATGTGTTTCATCTCAAGTGTGAACAGACATGCGCACACACAATCACCTTTTGTGACCTTGACCACCATCAAGACTATGTGTCTATTACCAAATGTCATTACCGTACAAAGTTTGGCAATCAAAGATGTGACCGTTTTATGAAATTTGTGACTGATGTTTGACCTCTAACAGCACCAGGTGTCTAGATCTTACCAAGAACATTAACCTTCACCGTCAAAGGAAATTCCATTCCAAATATCAAAGCATTCTCTCTGGTGGTTTATGAGAAGATTTTCAAGCTTTTTGGGCATTAACACCACTCCGAAGATGGCAACAGCTTTATTTGTACAAAGTAGAAAGGGTATACTCCAGAGGTAGTCTGTGCCATACATGTTTGAATTTGGCACTGTGGTTTTGAAGAAGAACAGTTTCAAAATTTAACGTTCAATGGACTACAGATGCCAATAATGGTCTAGGGACGCCAAGTGATGGCAATAGCTCCCACTGACTTTCAGTCAGGTGAGCTAAATACCATATTGTCTGTCTGCTGTTTCATTAAATACTGTTAAACAACACTGTGAAGCAATTCAACCTTTTGAAATTCAGAGTAGCTCCCTTGATTAAATCTAATATTTCATTGTTTAGCTGAAATGAGAGCGAATTTGAGAATAAATCAAATCTTAGTCTTCTGCTGAATGCTAAAACAATCTGGAAATGGAATATTTTCTCTGAAAAGCGTGTGCATATATTATTTAGAGGAGGTTTTAGGGGAAATCTGAGAGGTTCTGGGGGGGTTATGAAATAAAGGAGAAAAATACTAAACACCAGACCCCTTTCAGTCAGGAGAGCTATAGTGATCACTCACCGTCCGTCATCTGTGAACATGGTGTTTGCGTCTTCTCCCAAACCACTGAACCAATTTAATTGATATTTGAGATAATAGTTTGTTATGACATTGCAATTTGATTTTGTTCAAGTCAAGTAGCCTGAGACTTGATATTCGGTGTGCAGCTTCCTTTTGAGGTGTAGACTCAGACTCAGATTTGTTCAAGAGAAGTTCGAGGAGCTATATTTACCTTTGTTATGGAAGGGGCAAGAATTTTCGCCCCACCCAAAATTTCTATTTTCCAAACCGAGAGGCAGATTTGAACCAAATTTGATATGAGGGCTTATTGGGTCATAAGTACTTAATTTATGCCCCAATTTTTAAAAATAGAAAAAATTAAAATGCCCATATTTCCAAAACTACATGACACTGCGAATTATTATTTGGTGTGAAGCTTCCTTAGGACCAACAGAATGGAATGGTAAAAAAAAATGCTATCGGTTTTATCATGGGGTACTTTTTTGGGACCTTGAAAAAGTGCTGAGTCAGCATTTTTTAACACTGTGGGTAATGGGAAAAACATTTAAGACTACTTTTCTCCCAAACCACTGCTCCAAAAGTTTTAAGATTTCACATATAACATCTTTGGAAGATTGTTTCACATGTTTATTGAAATCAATTCCCTGGGTCCATATTTGGGCTCTCTATGGGAGCCCAAATGTTTAAATTAGTGCAGTATGAAGAATATTCTTTAAAAATCTTCTTCAGATCTTCCAATCAGAATCTTTTGATATATGGTATGCAGCATGCTTAGGGGGGGTGAGATTCAAGTTTGTTCAAGCCAAGTCCCTGGGTTCATATTTGGGCTCACTGTGGGAGCCCAAATTATAACTTAGTTCAAAATGAGGAATTTTTTTAAAAAATCTTCTTCAGATCCAGCAGTCAGAATGTTTTGATATTTGGAATGCAGCAATCCTTAGGGGGGTGAGATTCAAGTTTGTTCAAGCCATGTCCCTAGGTCCATATTTGGGCTCACTGTGGGAGCTCGAATTATAACTTAGTTCAATATGAGGAATTTTTCTTTAAAAATCTTCTTCTTCAGATCTAGCAGTCGGAATGTTTTGATATTTGGAATGCTGCATCCTTAGGGGGGTGAGATTCAAGTTTGTTCAAGCCATGTCCCTAGGTCCATATTTGGGCTCACTGTGGGAGCCTGAATTATAACTTAGTTCAAAATGAGGAATTTTTCTTTAAAAATCTTCTTCAGATTCAGCAGTCGGAATGTTTTGATATTTGGCATGCAGCATCCTTAGGGGAAGGGGGGGGGGGGGGGGTATTCAAGTTTCTTCAAGCCAAGTCTCTGGATTGATATTTGGGCTCACTGTGGGAGTCCGAATTATAACTTAGTTCAAAATGAGGAATTTTCTTTAAAAATCTTCTTCAAATCCAGCAGTCAGAATGCTTTGATATTTGGTATGCAGCATCCATAGGTGGGTAAGATTCAAGTTTGTTCAAGCCAAGTCCCTAGGTTGATATTTGGGCTCCCTGTGGGAGCCCGAATTATAACTTAGTTCAATATGAGGAACATTCTTCAAAAATCTTCTTCTTCACATGCACCAGTCAAGAATCTTTTGATATTTGGTATACAACATTCCACTGAAGGTGAGATTCAAGTTTGTTCAAGCCAAGTCGCTGGGTTCAAATTTGGCCCGTGGGAGCCCGAATTATTACTTAGTTCAAAATGAGGAATATTCTTTAAATATCATTTTTTTTTTTAGATCGACTGGTCAGAATCTTTGGATATTTGGTATAAGCTTTCTTTAGGAGGGGCAGATGCAACTTGTTGAAATCAATTCCCTGGGTTGATATTTAGGCTACCATGTCAGGTGAGCCCCCTTGGGGCCTCTTGTTGAGATGGAGTATTGAAGTCAAAACCTCCTCTCTGGGTATAATATCGAACAAAAAGTGTTGTAACTTTGGTAAGAATGAGTGAATGAAATCCATCTTGTGTCAGTACCATTTTCTCTGTGCTGGTCTGTCATGATATCAAAGGACATTCAAACTGGACTATCGGTGATGATTCAAAATGTCTGTAAATGTGGATAGATGGATGTATGGGTGGATCTATCCTGAGACCTCCTAATTGGAGGTTGGGGGCATAATAGAAGAGTTGTAGTTTTAACTGGTTGAGTACTGGAAGCCACTATCAAGGCTTTCAAAAAAGTGAAGGTACCAGACCAAAAACAAACATTTTCCTTGTTCCTGATTCATATTGAGTCAAGTGCAAATAATATTTTGTTCATATAAATTTGTTTTATTACAAATTATAGGAGAGTATGCGCACTCTCCAATAATTTGTAATAAAATAAATTTTGATGAACAAGTTCAGACCACCAAAAATAATCTAGTCTTCAACCAGTTAAGTGTGTTTTGCGTTATATTTTCCTAAGACAGAAAAACAACAAGGGTGAAGTACAGGGGACTAGAATCAATGACCCAAGGTGAAGTTTTTCCTGTGTTTCACATGTGCCAAGGGTGCACATAAAGTACTAAAAAACTCTACCAAGGGTAATTGATTCCTGTCCCCCGTACAAAACATGAGTTGTGTTCTACATTTATATCATGATTAAACTTGAGTTAAGTGAATGAAGCTGATATTTTTAAAGCAGAATATCACCTTTGGTGGTCAGATAACTTCCTTGCTTGACACTGTTGTGGCGAAGCCTTTCAATCACGTCATAACATAACTCAGACTCGCAACGTCCAATAAGACGGGTTTTTATACAAGGTTCTTGTGCATAATCCAGATTTCATGCATGGTGTATCCAGAACATTTTCCAGTGTCTATATTGTATTGTGAAATGTTGTATACGCACACAAGCCAGAAAATAAGCAGACTGTCATCTGCAAAATGAGGTCCCAAGAGGGTGAATTTGGTGATGCTTCACTAAATTTACCCTCGTGTCAACCTCATTCTGAATCAGGGTCTCACATCTAAAAAGAAAGAGGTTCCCAGAGGTTAAATTGGCCCACTGTGTGGGATAGCATCAGCAAATTCTCCCTTTGGGGACTTCATTCTGCAAATGACCATTTGCTTATTTTCAGGCTTGTATGCACAGCAATCGTGATATAAAATATGTTAAATAACTTCATTGTGTCCAACATTTGCTTTCACAATTAAAACCAAATGGTTTACTGGATCAGCAATTCAGTCTCAATTTACAGGATAATTAAAGACAATAAGGTATCTATTTTTACCCTTTTGTATGATGTTTCCCAATATATACTGACCAAAACATCCTGCATCCTTTCAGTTATATCCCCCACATACACATATCTAGAGCTGAAATGGTTAACCGATTAACCAATAATCAATGTCTTGATAACAGTTGCTTTTGAACTGTTGTATTATATGGGTTAACAAAGGAGCAAACTTGCTCCAAAACAGGCAAACATTGTCACACTGACTCACATCAATTATTTGAGACAGAGTAAAGCAAGCAAGTCACATGGTGACATACTTGTTCATTTGCATGATCATTATATTGTATCAGTAGCTGGAAATGGTCATTTTTAACCTTTTACCCAATACAGGTAGAAGATGTGATGGATCAAGCTCAATGAGGGGCCATAAGCTATGGTTTTAAGACAAAAATTGAAAACATAATAAAATTTGAATGGTGATTTTTGTATATAGTACTGGCCAGTTTTTGCCATTACACTGGGTAAAGGGTTAAGCATGTAAACTATCATCGATATGGCATTTATTCAGCTACCTATTAGAGCAAGTGATTAACTGGTTAAGCAAGGTTAATCCATGTGATTAATAGATCAAGAAAACCCTTTAACTATTTCAGCTCTACACATATCTCATAATTTAACCAGCCAGGAAATACTGGATTAGATAGCAATTCATTGTTACATTCTGATCCATTTAACCCTTCACCTAACATGAAAAACAGATGACACTTGCAAAAAAAATTCTTGAATAATTAATTTTTTTCATTTTTTGTCTCAAAAACATAGGTTATGACCCCTCTTTGGAATGAGCTCAATGGACTTGTTCCAAAGAGGGGTCATAACCTATGTTTTTGAGACAAAAAATGAAAAAATAATAAAAATTAATTGGCAATTTTTGTGAATAGCACTGGCCGGTTTTGACCGTTACGTTGGGTAAAGGGTTAGCCAAACTGTTTTTACAATTGCACTGTTCAATTTATGCTGACATTCTGCCAACAATCTCAGCAATTTTCATATTTTATTCTCTGAAAGCAAATGAAACTGAACTTCCCAACTTCGCATTCTCTTTACACATACACTGATTATTCTTGAATGTCTTTAAAGTGACGTTAATTTTCTTCAAAAACTTCACTATGACCATTTGTACAGTGAAACCCTGTTAATAGAATAGTCACTTTGCCAGTGAAGATTATTCAATTAACAATACTATTCAATTAACATGAACCAGTAAGTGGTCACTTTCCTGTATTCTAAAGATAAACTGAGCACTTATCAATTGTATCTTGTTTGACTGAGCTCATGGAGCTGTGTCAAAAAAGTATAATAGATTAAATGCATATATTGAGGCCAAATAGTTCTTTGAACAAAGCAAATTCAGTTTATTGTCAGGGTACTTTCTCGACATATTACACAGTTTTGTATTCAGTTAACCCTTTACCCAACATGAAAAGCAGACGACACTTTCTTGAATAACTCATTTTTTTCATTTTTTTGTTTCAAAAACATAGGTTAGGACTCGTCATTGGAACAAGCTCGTTCCAAAGAGGGGTCATAACCTATATTTTGGAAACAAAAAATGAAAAAAATATGAAAATTAGTTGGTGATTTTTGTGAAGAGCGCTAGCCGGTTTTGTCCGTTACGTTGGGTAAAGGGTTAACATGAGTTTACTCTATAACCTAACTGCAATTAACAAGTCAAAATTGTTCTGAAGGTATGGAAATGGTTTGGTGTTGGATTAATAAGGTTATTCAGTAAAGGGATACACAATTAAGTGGGCTCCATTGTATATACCTTACTTTGAACACATGTAATACACTATATCTTTTGTCAACACGAGTAACAACAAACAGTTGATAACTAATTTTTTTTAATAAGCACAAATCTTATATGAGAAAGTGTCAACAAATGAATGTGTTCAAAATGAAGTTTAACGCACATGTTGCATACAAGACAAGAAGCAGGATGGTTGATTTGAAAATATGGGTTATTTAAGTCACACCAGCAAGAAGAGATTGAGTATTGCTATGATGGGTTTGTGAAGAAGATTACTGTGTATTGTTGGTCAGTTGTTTAAGATTTTTGTGACACTTATTTAATGAATTCAGTTTCTGTATTGGCAGAAGAGACTTGCCTTGAACCAACTGAAGAAGAGACTTGACTTGAACCAACATGATGTAGACTATCAATGTGTAGTAAAAAGATACAACAATCTCCACGGCAAAAAGGATAAAAGCAAGGAAGTAAGAGAAACTTAATATTTTCATCACTACAATGGATGTAGTTTGGAGGAGGGGGGGGGGGGGGGGGGGGGCAGGATTTAACCTACAAGGGGGCTTGTGCTCCCCAATAGTAGGGGAGGCTAAAGTATTTCCTGACAAACCCACAATAAAGGAAGCAGTACCTCGATAAGGGGAGGGGGGCTCCCAACAGATGGCTGTAGAACCTGCTGATCCCGCACCCCCTCCCATAGATTCCAGTTTGGGGTGGGGAGTTGCAGGGAGTGTAGAAACTGGGTTTAGAGGTTAGGTTGGTTTCAGTATTAATGCTGGAACACAAAAGCAGGGAGATGGGCCAGACTTATTACACCATAATTTCTACCAGTCTCCATTCCCTGTACTCCCTACCCGTGGGTTCCCATCGTATTAACAGAGTGAATGACCACTAAAAACCAATCCCTTTCCTCTCTGCCTCCACTACTTGCGATACTAAAAAATTATTTTGCTTTGTGGCTTATCTAGATTATGCATCAGGGCCACAGAGTTATATCTTTGGCAGACCTCAACGAAGTCTGTACAAGAATACATGACAGATTGATTTCCCAGGGGAAAGTTTGGTATTTTGAAATCAGAGTACAAAAGGTTAAAAGTCAAGAATCAGATGATAGAAGTGGAAATTTCAGTTGATATTTTTTTCAACTTTGTGTTAAAAGCAGACAACACTTGCAAATCAAATTCTTTCATTTTTTGTCTCAAAAACATAGGTTGTGACCCCTCTTTGGGACAAGTTCGTTGAGCTCGTTCCAAAGAGGGGTCATAACCTATGGTTTTGAGACAAAAAATGAAAAAGATAATGAAAATTAATTGGTGATTTTTGTGAATAGCATTGGCCGGTTTTGGCCATTATGTTGGGTAAAGGGTTAAAGAGCTCTTCTATCATGTTTAAGTCTACTTTTTGGAGAAACTTTTGTTGGTGGTGCATCATCTTCATTCCCTTTTTCAGTCTCCTGAAAAAAAAGAAATAAAAAATGTTAATTGTACACACAGACTCAAAATTTCCTTTACACCTTTCCCAATGAACTGAGAAAATCCACTCTGTCCTGAACACAATAATTGTAGTTCATATTTTGTTTTTATCATATGCTGCCTTATGAGATAGCGGGAAGTGCCTAACACATATTCAGAGGTTATTACTTGACTGATGTGAACTTACCAAGGGCTGATATCTCGGATATGAAACAAACCAAGTAATAACCTCTTTATTTTTTTATTAAACCAAAACAAATAATTACAAAATAGTCTCAGATCTTTTACAGTCTTCTGACAGCGTTACTGTTTCTCATTCTTTTCATAAAGGCTGAAGTTTCCTCTTCTAGTTCAGCTATCCGAATGTTGAGGCTTCCCCACTGGGGAAGCCACAATGTTCAGATAGCTGAACTATCTTTTCTCTCACCTACACAAATCTCCACTTACGACTCTGAATCATAGTTTCAAACAAGTGTTGAAGAGTGTCTGGGTCAGATATCTTGCCCCAAGGGTGAAATTTACCCATCCCACCCAAGGATCATTTTTCTCCCACCACACCACACCACACCTGACATCATAGAAATCAAAATACTGCTTATGTGATAAACAATTACTGTTCTACGGACTGATTGTAGAAAAAATGGAATTGCATACTCTGAAAGAGCATTGAAAAGTTCTATATATTCGAAAGGTATATACTACAAAAATAAGCACTCGCTCACGGGAGCGATGGGTTTATATATTGAAGTGAGTTGAAGCAGCTGACACTCTCTTTGATGTCACTTTTGAAATTAAGGATTTTGATGAAGTGGCATGTGGTAGGAGAAAATCACCCTTCAATGGTCAGGTTTGGGATGGGTAATTTGGTTGAACCAAATCCATTATTTGATTATAAAATGCAGACAATGCTAGTCGGGCATTCATTAAATATGCGGATAAGGATTGTCATCTGTGATGGGTAAAATAGACCTCTCTCACCATTCTCTTTTGCTACTGGCCCTTCAGACATTCATACCACGCAGTTTGGGGAAAAATGGGCATTTTAAAATATTTCTATTTTTAGCTTCTGGGGAAATACGTTTACCAGGAGTCAAGTACTTATGACTCAATAATACCCCATACCAAATTTAGCTTCATATTGACTCATTGGTTCAAATATTGTGAGATGGGGCAAAATACGAGGTTCCAACAAACTATCACCTGTTAATGTTTTGTAGTTGGAAAAACATTTGCAATCAACATGTACATTCTATTAATTAATATACAATTAAATAATTAAAAAACGTTCAAACAAGAGGTGGAGGGTGTGTTTCAGCAGACTATTCCAGTTTACTTGGTTTACATTGGGTATTCATAGACATATTGGAAGAATAACGTAGCCGTTTCATTGAACAATTTACATTCTAGAATATCATTGCAAATTAATTCATCTACACCTCCTCAAGAGGATGGTTTACATTTTATTCTGGACATGCCCAGTGAACTGTACATAAAAGTTCTAGACCTTCCATAACATTCTGGTTTATTAATGAATCCAAATGACATGTTCCAGTGCGACTATCAAACCATGGTTTTTGCATGGATTAGTATTCTCACCAAACATGCCATTCCATTGCAACTATCAAACCACAATTTAAGTTTACATGCAAAAAATAGTAGTTCTAGTAAACTGGAATACTCCACTGAACCGGGCCCAGTAAAAGCTCTAAAGTAAGAGCATCACTTCCTACCATGAGATCTGTCTGGTCACATGCTTCACAATGCCAGGTATATCCTCGAGGTTTTGGATTTTTTCTCACAGGTGGAATCAAACATAGGAAATGGTAAAACAACTTACATTCATCACACCTACAAATATAATAATCGGAAAAATGAAAACTTAGAAACATTGTAGAATTGAATTCATTCACCAATTGCAAATGTTTCCCAAAATGTTGAAAAACTGACTTAATGTTGTTTAGGATTTAACACTTGAAGGGATGGAGAACTTTTAACATTTTTTCTACACTTTTGACAGTCAACATCCTGAGGCTTTTCAGTTTCTTCTAGGCAAGTCTTGGCTGCCTATCCTCTATAAGCAGCCAAGACTTGCCTAGAAACAACTGCCAAAGTACCAAGAATGTAACTTGCAAGTTTACTCAAACTTCAAGTTGGTGCACCTGTCCTGTTGCAATAAAAGTGAGAAAAGTCAGAATTGGGCCTTCAGCCCTAAGCATACTGTCAGAATATCAACATTTCAAGCTGCAAATTTTTCCAGATAGAAAAGATTCAGAACTTAAAATAGAGCCATGATCAAATGACACTTCCAAATAAATTGCCAAAAAATATCAGATAGAGAGAGAAATCAATAATCCAGACTACCAAGATTCTTCAGTCAATGTACTGACAATATGCATTCATCCAGAATGCAGGTAATTATTCATTTATTGGTGCCTATGATCACTTTCAGCATATTATAAGTTACATGGCTTGTAGCTGGTTGATACATTTTCACACAAGGTGATGAGCCTCACCTGGTATGAACACTTAGAGCCTTGTATGGAGATCTATCAGCCACCTATATGCCATGTAACATATTTAGTATGTTGAAAGTCCATGTAAATCAAGAGTTTAATAAATTTTCATGAGAAACAAAGAACAACCAGATGTTTGTTTTTTAAAGACCGGTATTGACAGTGCAATGCAGAATCATCAACAGTAACTGGCACTGGTACGTATCCATGGTGACAGTAAAAATCTTCGCTGTTCGAAATGTGATATGTGTTTACAAAATGAAACGTACCTCTACAAGGATATCTGAAATACCCTTACATACATTTACTGTCATTACCACCTGAAAAGTGTTAACAAAGCATTTTTAAATGGTCAAAAAATCACTTTTAATTTGTTGAGTAAACTGTCAAGAAAATGTTGGCTTCAGCATAAAAAATCGATAGAGTCGTAAAAAGAAAAAATAACTTTTGGGACTGCAAATAATATTTTCTGTCCATTTTTAAATTATTTAATGTTTTAAGTTAATAAATATGGTACCTTGAAAATATTTTTGGTACTTAAATTCTCTCATTTTGTTTTAATTCAAATTTTCAAAATTCGATGCGAATGGAAATGCATCAAAATAGTAATGGTGGCTACTCAACTGACATCAAATAATATTGTGGCGGTGTGCAAAATAATATTACCAGATATTAATATTTAAATACTTTTATTTATTTTATTCTACAGGTTGACTCTGAATGCTAATGCAGATTTTTTAACAATTTAATATTTCAGCTAAATAGTTGGTTGTGTGCGCTTTGTCTTTGCGATTTGGTTTCTTTCGGGCTGAGGAGGTTTTGTGAGTTGTACTCATTCGTGCTGGATGGGTTTGTTTGGCGGGTAATTGCTCTGGTCTGTTTCATTCTGATCTTGGACGTTGTTGATATCAGTACCGGTTTATGTGGAGGCAAGGTTTTGAAGAAATTTGTAAAGACCTATGTCATTTTGAGAAGGTAAGTTGTTTAAATGATTGATTTCAAATTGAAAATCAATATTAGTACATCTGCAGTTTGATCGGCATTACCAGTCCCAATTATTTATTTATTTATTGGTGTTTAAGGTCACATATTTCTGCACAATGGCTAACCATGACCGTGACAGTTTTATGGGTGGAGGAAGCTGGAGTACCCGGAGAGAACCACCGAGCAACAGCGAGCAACTGTCAGCTCCCCAACATACCAACTCACACAAGCAGGGTTAGCATTGGTTGAAGACAGGTGCACCATTGACGTGCAGTACGCCTTAGTACACAGCGTCACCGTGCCCCCACGTGGGGGTGAAGTGTACCAGTCCCAATCAACCCGCAGATGAACATATGTTGATAACAGGAGTATTCTCCTTTTTTGGTGAACCGTAATTGTTTAATCCCTCCATTGTATAAACTGAGTACTGATGTCTTTTATTTTTCTATTTTGCAGGGTCAACAATAAATTGCTATAATTTGTGCATGAAATGATGATGGAGTAAATATATGGATGAATAAACAAAAAACTGTGATGTTTTAATAAAATGTATAGTTTAATTTATCATATGGAGTTCACACACTTTTTTATTGTTTACCTCGGACCATAGATCCATGACTCTGCGATAATGGTGTCCAATGTGGGGCTTGAACCCACGACCCCGAGATTAAGAGTCTTGTGCTCTACCGACTAAGGGTGTGTTACCTGATACAGCAGAACCCTCACTGGCATTGGTTACCGGGTATTCCAGCATTCTGATTGGACAAACTAATGTTGAGGCATAATAAATGGCTATATCATGACCCCAATAGAGGTATTAAGTCAAGTTTAGCTAATCATTTATACTTATGGTGCCCACTTCAGAGGACTTCCATCACTGGTATTGGTTACAGAGTCCTGTTTTACCAGAAAACCAGGGCTTTTTTACAACAGTACACAAGCACTGCCCCACTTCCAAGGGTTCGCATGGGGAGATGCATCTGATTGACTGATTTGTGAAAGTATAATGTTAATTGTGCATCATTATTTGTAGTCACAGAAGGTAGATCAAATTACAATTTTACACAACTCTTTTTCCAACGTGCTTAAATTCGACAATTTTATTTGAGAAGCAAAACTGGTTCAGTGCAACAGACAAGCACTGTTGTGGAAACAATAACACACAGAAACCTCTTAACTGAACAGCCACTTTTCCAGTGAAAAATATTCAATTAACAAGTACCGGTATATTAAATCAACCAAAGTGTTGCTATTGCCCTACATTCTGAAGATGAACTGAGCATTTATATAGAGGATCTCTAATGAGACACAATTTCATATGAAATTTCTGTACTGAGTTCACTAAAATCGACCAAACCGAAGTTTACTGAGGCTCACATTGATTTTAGTGAACAAGTTCAGACATTTCATGTCAAATTCTGACAAATTTGAGATTCTTTTAATCACATATTGTGTAATGTAACATTTTACCTAACACAAGGACTAAATAGGCCAATGCTATTCACCAAAATCGAAATACAAATTTCATCATTTCCTCAACTTTTGCCTTGAATACCTGGCTTATAGCCCATCCTTAGAATGAGCTCGTTGAGCTTGTACCATTGACGGGTCATAAGCTATGTTTCTGCTGCAAAAAATGAAAATGTTTAGTTGTTCAGAAGATGTTTTATGGGTTTTTTTGGCAATTTTCATCTGCTCTTTGTATTGGATAAACAGTTAATGAAATATAATAGAAGATTAATTCAATTCCACTTCTGAAACCAACTCATAGCACCACCACATCGATGTTGACTTCTGACGTTATCCACTTATTAGATGTGTTGTGAACGATATTTCCCCAATATTTGGTGGAGATTATGTGATAAAACTTGTTTGACAATACAGTGGAGCCCACTTAATTGGATATCTCTTAACTGAATAACCATGCTAATCGAATATAATTCCCCAACACAAAACCATTTACCATACCTCCAGCACAAACTTGGCCTGTTATTTGAATATAGGTTAGAATGAACTCCTGTTAATTGAAAAAAAAATCTTGTAACCTTTCAAGAAATTATTCTGACTCTCCCCAGGTTTCCTTTGTTTATAGACCTATTTGGCCTCAGTACATCGAATACAGGCATTTAATCTATTATATCTTGTTTGACAGAGCTCTGTCAAACAAGATATAATAGAATAAATGCTAAGTTTATTAGCTCACCTGACTGAAAGTCAGGGTGAGCTTATCGGATCACTTTTAGTCCGTCGTCCATCGTCTGTCGTGAACGTGCTGTTTGGGCCTTTTTCTCCCAAACCACTGGCTGCATATTAATGAAATTTCATGTGAGTAGGGGTTATATAAGGGCATTTTGATTTTTATCCAAAATAGGTTTCAGCTCATACTGAGCAGAGGTGTGGGGAAAAAATGGCCAAATTTTCTGAAAATCTTCTTCTAATGAACCACCAGTAGCAGAGACTTGATATGTGGTATACACAGTCCTTTTGAGGTTTAGAATCAAGTTTGTTCAAGAGAAGTTTGTCGGGCATGTTTTGCCTTCATTATGGGAGGGGCAAAAATTTTGGCCACACCTAAAATTTCTATTTTCAGAACCGTCAGGTCGATTTTAACCAAATTTGATATGAGATGATAATGGGTCAAAAGTAGTTGATTGATGCAAAAAAAAAATTTCTCATTGCCCCGTGGGAACCTCGGGATCTAAAAATAGGAAAAACCTTAAAACTGCCATATCTCCTAAACTTCATGGCACAGAGAATTCTTATTTTGTATAAAGCTTACTTTTATCCAGTAGAATAGAGTGGTTAAAAAATATCCCTATCGGTTTGATCACAAGGTACTTTTTTCAGGACTTTGAAAAAGTGCTGAGTCAGCACTTTTTAACACTGTAGGCAATGGGGAAAAAGATTAAAAAATCTTCTTCTCCAGATCCAGCGGGCAGAATCTTTTGATATTTGTAGGGTGGATCTGATCCAAGTTTGTTCAAATCGGCCCCCTGGGTTCATATTTGGACTCAGTATAGGATCCCCGATTTCGAACTCAGTGCATTTCAGGCAAATTTCTTCAAAAATCTTCTTCTCCAGATCCAGCAGGCAGAATCTTTTGATATTTGGTATGCAACATTGTGGAGTAGATCTGATTCAAGTTTGTACAATTTGGCCCCCTGGATTCATATTTGGGCTCACTATAGAAGCCCGAATTCGAACTTAGTGCATTTCAGGCAAATTTCTTAAAAAATCTTCTTCTCCAGATCCAGCAGGTAGAATCTTTTGATATTTGGTATGCCACATTGTGGGGTGGATCTGATTCAGGTTTGTTCAAATCGTCTCCCTGGATTTATATTTGGGCTCAGTATAGAAGCTCGAATTCTAACTTAGTGCATTTCAGGCAAATTTCTTCAAAAATCTTCCCCAGATCCAGCAGGCAGAATCTTTTGATATTTGGTATGCAACATTGTGGGGTGGATCTGATTCAAATTTGTTTAAATCGGCCACCTGGATTCATATTTGGGCTCACTATAGAAGCTCGAATTCGAACTTAGTGCATTTCAGGCAAATTTCTTCAAAAATCTTCTTCTCCAGATCCAGAGGGCAGAATCTTTTGATATTTGGTATGCAACATTGTGGGGTGGATCTGATTCAGGTTTGTTCAAATCGGCCCCCTGGATTCATATTTGGGCTCACTATAGAAGCCCGAATTCGAACTTAGTGCATTTCAGGCAAATTTCTTAAAAAATCTTCTTCTCCAGATCCAGCAGGCAGAATCTTTTGATATTTGGTATGCCACATTGTGGGGTGGATCTGATTCAGGTTTGTTCAAATTGTCCCCCTGGGTTTATACTTGGACTCAGTATAGAAGCTCGAATTCGAACTTAGTGCATTTCAGGCAAATTTCTTCAAAAATCTTCCCCAGATCCAGCAGGCAGAATCTTTTGATATTTGGTATGCAACATTGTGGGGTGGATCTGATTCAAATTTGTTTAAATCGGCCTCCTGGATTCATATTTGGGCTCACTATAGAAGCTCGAATTCGAACTTAGTGCATTTCAGGCAAATTTCTTCAAAAATCTTCTTCTCCAGATCCAGAGGGCAGAATCTTTTGATATTTGGTATGCAACATTGTGGGGTGGATCTGATTCAGGTTTGTTCAAATCGGCCCCCTGGATTCATATTTGGGCTCACTATAGAAGCCCGAATTCGAACTTAGTGCATTTCAGGCAAATTTCTTAAAAAACCTTCTTCTCTAGATCCTGCAGGCAGAATCTTTTGAAATTTGGTATGCAACATTGTGAGGTGGATCTGATTCAAGTTTGTTCAAATCGGCTCCCTAGATTCATATTTGGGCTCACTATAGAAGCTTGAATTCGAACTTAGTGCATTTCAGGCAAATGTCTTTGAAAATCTTCTTCTCAAGATCCAGCAGGCAGAATCTTTTGATATTGGGCATGCACCATGCTTAGGGGGGTGAGATTCAAGTTTGTTCAAGCCAAGTCCCTGGGTTCATATTTGGGCTCACTGAGGGAGCCCGAATGATAACTTTGGTCAAAATGAGGAATTTTCTTTAAAAATCTTCTTCAGATCCAGCAGTTGGAATGTTTGGATATTTGGTATGCAGCATCCTTAGGGGGGTGAGATTCAAGTTTGTTCAAGCCATGTCCCTAGGTCCATATTTGGACTCACTGAGGGAGCCCGAATGATAACTCCGTTCAAAATGAGGAATTTTCTTTAAAAATCTTCTTCAGATCCAGCAGTCGGAATGTTTTGATATTTGGTATGCAGCATCCTTAGGGGGGTGAGATTCAAGTTTGTTCAAGCCATGTCCCTAGGTCCATATTTGGACTCACTGTGGGAGCTTGAATTGTAGCTTAGTTCAAAATGAGGAATTTTCTTTAAAAATCTTCTTCTTCAGATCCAGCAGTCAGAATGATTTGATATTTGATGTGCAGCATCCTTAGAGGGGTGAGATTCAAGTTTGTTAAAGCCAAGTCCCTGGTTTCATATATGGGCTCCCTGTGGGAGCCCGAATTATAACTTAGTTCAATATGAGGAATATTCTTTAAAAATCTTCTTTTGTTTTTAGATCCACTGGTCAGAATCTTTGGATATTTGGTATAAGCTTTTCTTAGGAGGAGCAGATGCAACTTGTTGAAATCAATTCTCTGGGTTGATATTTAGGCTACCATGTCAGGTGAGCACCCTCAGGCCCCTTGGGGCCTCTTGTCTCTAAAATACAGGAAAGTGACACAATGCCTGTTAATTAAATACTCCTGTTAATTGAGTAATTTTCATTGGCAAAGTGGCTATTCAATTAACAGGGTTCCACTGTACTTCTAATCGAAGTTCAGAGGTCCAAGTATTCTGTAAAGCTGGAAAAATTCCACATCTGTTAGAATAATTGTTTGACAAATAAAATTTAATTTTATTCAATTTACAAGAACTTTATATGTAACCCAAATGACATTAACAGGTTAAATTTGTACTAAACATAGGGCAGATGGTTTGGGTTTTGAAAGATATATGCAATTATCAGAGGGTGCTTGGTAAGGTCATTCCAAGGAGGTGAAGGAGCTATAATTCAGAAAGAAAAATGAAATTTTTCACTTATTTATGAAACAATGATGGTACTGACACCCTTAATTTGTACTGGATAAAATATTCAATCTAAACAAAAAGAATTAAGAAGTAAATAAATCTTGTTTCTCAGGCATTTTATAAAAACTGCAAGCAGTTTTTATTTTAAATTTCTTCATATCCTTTCAATTTTAATTTTTTTGTTCAGAGGTTCATATTCTTGATTTGTGTTATATTTTAATCTTCATAATCTTGAGAAAATGTGGGCTGTAATTTATTTTATCCATTTTATTATCTTTGGGAATTGATCTGATGCAAACCACTTCATTATTACTATTTTTGAAATTTTCAAAGGAAATAAAAAAGAGACCATGTCGCCATCCCTGCCTAAATGACCATGTGAGAGGGTCTTAGAAAAATAACAGTTTTTTAGACAAACATTCTCTTTAGCTCAAAACATTTTCATTTTCCCCAGCGTACTAACTCCACACAAGCAGGTTACCATTGGATGAAGAAAAGTGCAACATCGACATGCAGTACACCTTAGAGCACAGTGCCATCGTGACCCTACATGGGCAATCATGGTTAAGTGCCTTGCCCAAGGACACAACGCAGCTTCCCCTGACGGGGATCGAACCATTAACCTTTCAGTTTGATGTTCAATACCGTAACCACTGAGCCACTGCTCTCCCATCCACAGTATATATAGAGAGAAATCGCTTGACTGGACTTATGTGAAATAAATGATGAGGTGTGAAGGACATTGTACAAACACGAGTGCGCGAATGCGCACAAGTGTTTTACAAAATAGTCCCTCGCCTCAAATGAATTATTTCACGTAACCAGTCCAGTCAAGCGATTACTCTGTTTTATTACTTTTCATTATTAATGATAGTTATAATAGTTAACCCTTTACATAATGTAATGGCCAGCACTATTCTAAACAAGAAGCCCCACAGGGCCTGAAGCGCTCATCTTGTACAGAACACAATTTAAACAGAGTCCAAGAATGAGTCTACATTAAGCAAGCCATCTCCATAGGCTACACTGTCAATCCTTGAGTCCCTCAGGAGTGACAAAAATAATCTGGGCATCATGCCTTTTCTTCAGTTGATCATAAGTAAAATGTAGAGCTCCCCTATGAAGCCCCTTGATACACCCTATGTGGATTAATCTTAGTACCTCTAGAGGGTACTGAATACAAAATTTTTAATTCTTCAGCAAAATGGCCAATTCCGGCTCCCATAGAGAGCCCAAATATTAACCCAGGCTCTTGATTTGAACACAGTTAAATCTGACTTCCCTAGAGATGTTGTGTACTGAATATGAAAGCATTCTGACTGTGTTGGATCTGAAGAAGAGAAATTGTAAAGAAATTTCTTCGAATTGCACTAAGTTCAAATTTGGGCTACCATAGCGAGCCCAAATATTGACCTATGGATCCGATTTGAACAAACTTGAATCTGACCCCCCTAGAGAAGTTGTATACCAAATGTGAAAGCATTCTAACAAGTGAATCTGAAGAAGAAGATTTTTGAAGAAATTCCCTCATATTGTACTAAGTTAAATTTCATGTTCCCATATGGAGCCCAAATATTAACCTAGGCACTCGAATTGAACAACCTGGAATCTGACCCCCCTAGAGATGTTGTATACCAAATATAAAAGCATTCCGACTGGTGGATCTGAAGAAGAAGATTTTTAAAGAAATTTTCTCATATTGCACTAAGTAAAAATTTGGGCTACCATAGTGAGCCCAAATATATACTTAGGCATTTGATTTGAACAAACTTGAATCTGACCCCCATAGAGATGTTGCATACAAAATATCAAAGCATTCTGACTGATGGATCTGAAGAAGAAGATTTTTTTTAATTACCCTCCATATTGAATAAAGATAAAATTTGGGCTTCCATAGGAAGCCCAAATATTAACCTAGGGACTTGGTTTGAACAATCTAGAATCTGACCCTCATAACAATGATGTATACCAAATATTAAAAGATTCTGACTGGTGGTTCTGAAGAAGAAGATTTTTAAAGAATATTCCCCATATTACCCTATGTTAAGACTTCGGGCTCCTGTAGGGAGCCCAAATATGAACCAATGAGCTTTATTTCAACAAACTTTTATCTGACCCCCCTATGAATGCTGTATACCAAATATCAAAAGATTCTGATGATTGGTTCTGGAGAAAAGATTTTTTAAAATTTTTGCAAATATGCTGACTCAGCATTTTTTCGATGCCCATTACAGAACACCCTAACATAACCGATGGCAATTCTTTTTTACCATTCAATTCTACTGGTCATAAGGATACTTCATACCAAATAAAAGCTCTCTGTTCCGTGGGGTTTGGGAAATATGGGCGTTTGAAAATATTTCTATTTTTAGCTCCCAGGGTTCCCATGGGGATGCAGGAATTTTTTTTTTTTGCATGGGTCAAGTACTTATGACCCAATACTACCACAAACCAAATTTGGTTCATACCGGACCATCGGTTCAGAAAATAGAAATTTTGGGCGGGGCCAAAAATCTCACCCCTCCTATTACAAAGCCAAATATTACTTTATGAACTTCGTTTGAACAAACTTGATTCTACACCTCATATGGAAGCTCCATAGCAAATATCAAGTCATTGTACACACTGGTTCTTGAGAAGACGATTTTTAAAATATTTTGGAGCATTTTCCCCCACTCCCTCCCTATGGGACTGGGCATACTGAGTTGAACAAAAATGAAATGCCCCTTTGGGACCATCACTCACACTAACTTTCACTTGAATTGGCCCAGTGGCTTTGGAGGAGAAGACCAAAACATGGTGTTGACGGACGACGGACGGGAAGCGATTTGATTACCTCAGCTTGACTTTGTCAAGATGAGCTAAAAATTGCCAATTAATTTTCATTATTTGTCTCTAAAACATAGGTTATGACCCCTCATTGGAACGAGCCCATTGGGCTCATTCCAATGAGGGGTAATAACCTATGTTTTTGAGACGAAAAATGAAAATTATAGTTATTCAAGAATTTTTTTTGCATGTGTCATCTGCTTTTCATGTTAGGTAAAGGGTTAAAAAAAAAAAAAAAAAAAAGCAAAAAAACAATGAAGTCCCCATTACACCCACAGCAAAGCATCTTCGTTTGCGCACACAGATACATGACACAATTGTTGATTGCATAATTCACTTGTGAAGTTATAGTTTATAATCAAACCTGGAAATCCCAGTAAATCACACTTTGGAAAGTAATAAAATGTAATCACAAGACCAATGACTGAGCGACAAGAGAAAATGGGTGGTTTTCTATTCTCACATACAAAATGTTTTTGACATCCACATCCAAAAGCTTAGAATGTTTTTTATTGTAATTGTCTGATATTACACATTCCAACAAGATTTAGCCTCCCCCCTCCCCCACCCACGTCATAAAATATAGAACGTAACAGTTATCATTCACAAGTGAATATTGAACTTCATATCTTTCACAAGATGAGTTGCAGTTTTTCTTCCAATAATGTTTCATTAAATTTTATGGTGTTTTACTGAAAAGCCTAATTTTTATATCAATATAAGCTTATATCAAGATGAAAAGATGATAGCTAGAGAGAAGACCTCGTAATATTTTTACTCAAATACTACTCAACCAAATTATAAAACATCATAGACAGAAAAAAATGTAATACTATAATAGTGATTTTTCAGACACTCTGTCTGCCAAATACTCTATTTTTATTACCTCTGCAACAAAATAAAATGGTTTATGTCGGATAAATTCCCAAAGTTAATAAAATGGATAAAATACACCACAGCAGAGGTTTACTTATAGATTATGAGGCCTAAAACATGAAAAACCCAAGCATATAAACCCCTGAAGAAAGATATTAGAAACAAAGGAGTAAAAAAAAAAAAAGATGTCTGCCTAGATGCATTAAAAAACAAGAGGCCCCATGGGGCCCGAGGTGCTCAACTGACAATAGTTGTTTAAAGAATGATTTAATGGGCATCTATAGCTAGTTAACACTACAGAGGAATGAATTTATTTAATTATTTATAACTCTGTTGTCCATGCCATATGATTGTTTTCTAGTACTGGGATGCTACCAAAGAAAAACAATGCCCAGATTGCCAGTAATGCAAAACTAGGGAGTCCAAATATCAACCTAGGAACTTAACTTGAACAAACTTGAGTCTGAGCCCTTTCCTTCCATCACCAGGATGCTGTATACCAAATATGAAAGCAATCTGACTGGTGGATCTGAAGGAGAAGATTTTTAAAGAAATTTCCTCATATTGCACTAAGTTGAAATTCAGACTACAATGGAGGGACCCGATTTGAACAAACCTGAATCTCACCCCCTAGAGAAGTTGTATATCAAATACAAAGCATTCTTACTTGTGGATCTGAAGAAGAAGATTTTTTTAAAAATTCACTCATACTGCATTAAGTTAAAATTTGGGCTCCCATGGGGAGCCCAAATATTAACCCAGGCACTCGATTTGCACAAACTTGAATCTCACCCCCCAAAGAGGTTGCATACCAAATATGAAAGCATTCTAACTGGTTGATCTGAAGAAGATTTTTAAAGAAATCCCATAGGGAGCCCAAATATTAACCCAGGCACTCGATTTGAACAAACCTGAATTTCACCCCCTAGAGATGTTGTATACCAAGGGGCTTCATTTTAACACACTTGTATCTGACCCCCACTATGGATGCTGTATACCAAATAACAACAGATTCTGGTCAGGGGTTCTGGAGAAAATTTTTTTTTCTTTTAGGTTTTGCAAATATGCTGACTCAGCATTTTTTTTTATCTCCCCCCCCCCCCCCCCCCACCCCCTTTAGAACACCCTGACACAACCAATGGCAATTTTTTTTACCATTCAATTCTACTGCTCCTAAGGATGCTTCATACCAAATAACAGTTCTCTGTTCCGTGTGGTTTGGGAAATATCAGCATTTGAAAATATTTCTATTTTTAGCTCCTGGGGTTCCCACGGGGACACAGGAAAAATATTTTTACATGAATCAAGTACTTATGACTCAATAATACCACATATCAAATTTGGTTCAAATTGGACCATTGGTTCAGAAAATAGAAATTTTGGGTGGGGCTAAAAATCTTGTCCCTCCCGCACATGTTACAAAGGCTAATATTGATCCATGAACGTCGTTTGAATAAACTTGATTCTACACCTCAAAATATGAAGTCACTGTACCCACTGGTTCATGAGAAGAAGATTTTTTCATAATTTTGGAGCATTTTCCCCTTCCCCATGGAGCTGGGCACATTGATTTGAACAAAAACAAAATGTGATGTCAGGACAAGCAACCACCTCAAATTTAACTAAAATTGGTTCAGCAGTTTAGGATGAGCAGGTGCAAACACCATGTTCATGGACGACGGATGGTGAGTGATCACTACAGCTCATCCTGACTTCCAGTCAGGTGAGCTAAACAGAAAAACAAACAAGAGTTGTTTAAAGAAGGATTTAAGATGAAAAGAAGATAGCAACTATAACCTAGTTAACACAACAGAGGAATGAAATCACACAATTATTTATAACTCTGTTGTCCATATCAGAGGATTTAAATGTCCATATTTCCTGTAATGCTGAAAAGGTGACCAACTCTGCAGTCTTCTGGAAGATTTCTTCCCTGGAGGCCAAATATGAACCCAGACGCTTGATTTAAAAGGGCTTGAAGCTGCCCCTTTTAATCAACATACATTAGTGTGATCACAAAAGTGGTCTTTTAGCCGATCTGATCGATGCAGAATTTAAAAAAAATCACGAATGAGAAACTAGATTTTGTGTTAAAAACAAAACGTAATCGAGCGAAAATTGAAAGAAAATCGCAATTTATCTTTGACGACCCAAGCGATGAGTCCTTAACTGAAAAGAAAAAGAATCAAGATTATATCAACGATCGATTCGAAATGGTTTCAGATTGACACACATGTACATAACTATACATTGTACATGCATAATATTAACAAGTACGAAGGTTATATAAACTAAATTCTAAGGCAGGAGACCATTAATGAAACCTGCGCCGATCTCATCATTTCTGATGTGACCAATTTACAATGTAAATCTATTACGTAAATACACTTTACATGTAACTACACTACAAGTTGGAAGTACTGTAACAACTGCAGTATAATCAGAAATCAAAACGAGGTTATAAACATTCAAAATATGCGTTTATTGGGTTTTTAGTGGTTACTCTGTGGGAAAATCATTTATCAGTTCATTTCTAGTGAATCTAGTCCCGTTTATAAATGATTGTAAACATCATGCAAATGATGATAAACATTCGTACATATAAAAAATTAAGATACGCAGAGCTTCAATGGTATAACCGCAAGCTGACTAATAGAAATGATCTATATTGGTATCCATTATTAACATTACACAGATGGGGGACCATCCGTTGAAAATTAATTCGGTATATTTATATTATTTGCTGGCTATTAACAACACCAACCCCCCCCCCCCCCAAAGAAAAAAGAAAAATTAAAAATATAAGATGAAAAAGTTGAAAAATTTATAGTAATTTATATATTTTTTATACTTACCAATGACCCAGACATAGCTGAATAGTAAAAAGGCTGGAGGGCCTAGGACATAGAGGAAAATCCAATAAGCTCAACTGTATGATATAGAGTCAACCCCTCAAGGAGAAAAGGGGTATTAGGCTTTACATGTATCTTTCTTATTTTATGATAAATTAGAAAGATACAATACCCTTCATAATTGAGCACAATAACATTCATGTTCTCTATTAACATCCAGTATAACCCTTTATACTAATTATTTTTAAAGTAAGCCAATAAATAAAGTTAGTCCAGAGAATTGAGACTCTTTATATTCTTTAAAAGTGTCCGAGGATTGTATATTAACGCCCGTTTGACACTTGACATATACAAATGCTTCACACCGAGCTACACTTTAAAAATATGACATGAATGAATTTTTAACATTAATATTACACTTTAAAACCATCCCGGAAACGACTCAGAAATACTGACTCCGGAGGAGGAATTCCCTTGCTTTTCACTATAAAGCAGGTGACCTAAGGGAACACCCTCCCCCCCCCCCCCACTTCCCCTGGGTCAAATAGCCCAGAGCGAAGAGGGCAGCAGGACGGAGTCACTGCCGGAACAGAAAGCCTGCATAACTATAGTTGCAACTGTTTAGTGGACGACATTCTGAGCAACAGATAACGGACCTAAACAATGCAGGTCTCCAGAAATGGACTCAACATTTCTGAGATAAAAATTCGTGAATGTGGATGGCTGAGACCAATAAGCAGCCTTCATTAAATCTGTAATAGCAACACTATTTGCGTAAGACCAAGATGTAGAAAGAGCTCTTACTTCATGAGCCAAAATCTTAAGCACAGACTGCTGAGAAGAAGATAAATTTTCATATTTATTTATTTATTTATTATTGTTTAAGGTCACATACTTATGCACAATGGCTAATCGTGACCGCGACAGTTTTATGGGTGGAGGAAGCCGGAGTACCCGGAGAGAACCACCGAGCAACGACGAGCAGCTGTCAGCTCTTCAACATCGTAACTCTGAACTCTGCACCGCAGCACAGGCAGGGTCAGATTGGTTGAAGACATGTGCACCATCGACGTGCTGTACGCCTCAGTACACAGCGTCATCGTGCCCCCATGTAGGAAATCGGGGTGAAGTGTCTTGCCCAAGGACACAACGCGGTTGCCGCAGGTGGGATTCGAACCGAGGACCTCTCGGCTATAAATAAATTTTCATAAGCAGTACGGATAGTTAATTGAATCCATCTAGCAATAGAATGGACCGAAATGTCCTTTCTATTAGGCATCAGAGACAGAAAGAAACGTTTTCGTCCCTTTCTGATAAACTGAGATCTCTGTTTATAAATACGTAACGCTCTAACAGGACAGAGTAAAGGCCTACGCCCGTCTGAAGACGGAAGGGCCTTAATAACAATAGGTTCCGGATATTTATTAGGAGCCTGATTCTTAGCTAAAAATCCAACATTAGTAGTGAAGGTGATAGTGTTCCCGACACTACGATAGTGAGAATCATCCACCGACAGTGCATGAAGCTCACTGACTCTTCTAGCAGAAGAGAAAGCTAAGAGAAAAGCTGTCTTATAAGACAAGAATTTGAAATCTACTGTCCCAAGAGGCTCAAATGGCTTTTCCTTCAGTTTAAGAAGAACCCAAGCTAAATTCCACTTAGGAATTAATCTAAGAGTTCTGGGTCTATTTATCGAGAAGTTTCTAACTAACTTAGATAAAGAGACATTAGATCCAATTTGTAAACTATCGTGGTGTGCATAGGTATCAGATAACATAGACCTATAACCCTTAATAGTAACAGGCTGCAGTTTGATTTCGTCAAACAAGTATACTAGAAAGTTTGCAATGTCTGGTATGGAGGGATCAAAAATATCAACAGAATGATCCCTACACCAACGACGAAAAACCTTCCACTTAGCCGCATAGTTTAGCGAAGAGGAGGTCCTCCTACAGTTAGAAATCGCGTCCACTGCTCGTCCTGTAAAGTGCTTGCCATGCAAGAAGGACCGCACAATGGAAAAACGTGAAGGTTGAGACCTTGCGGGTTGTGATGAAGTTGACGCGGTTTCCCCTGCGAAAGAAGATCCTCCCGTGGAGGAAGCTTTCGTGGTAGGTCCCACAACAGACACCTGAGTAGATTTATCCACGGTCTCTGTGGAGACAGAGATGCTACCAACAGAATCTTGCATTGAGATTGTTTTATTTTTAGCAAAACTTGCTGAATCAACGGCGTTGGAGGATACGCATATCCTATCATTCCGTCCCAAGGGATCGATAGAGCGTCTACTGCAAATGCTCTTGGATCCGGACACGGTGACACATATGTCTGCAACTGATTGTTGAGATGTGTCGCAAATAAGTCTATCATTGGCCGTTCCCATTGGTAGCAAATCTGACTGAATACTTGTTTGTTGAGAGTCCACTCCGACGGCAACAAGCGACCCTTTCGTGAAAGGGAGTCTGCTAGTACATTCAGACGACCCGGTATATGACGGACCGAAAGTAGAACTTGATGTTCTAGAGCAAACAGAAGGATTCTTTCCGTTAAATTGAATAACGGAACGGAATGAGTGCCTCCCTGGTTCCGTATATACGCCACTACTGTCGTATTGTTGGACAGGATTTGGACATGAGCTTTGTGAATAATGTCCATCCAATGACGTAACGCAAGCCAAATTGACATCATTTCCTTGATGTTTATGTGCTTGCCTAGGAATTGTGGATCCCAAAGACCCTGGCATCTCGAATCCGTTGGGATCAATGATGCATCCCAACCTGTTTGACTGGCATCCGTCATAATCGTAAAACTCGGATCCGGCAACTGCAGCGGAACTCCCTGAGTTAACCACTGAATGTTTGCCCAAGTCTGAATCTCTCGTTTCACTTGATCTGACAAGAGAACGTCTATGTCGAGCGAATGAATTTTCACACTCCAACCGCCCATCGGAATGAGATCCGCAGCGGCTCCGCACAGACCTATCAGTCTCATGAACTCCCTCGCTGTGACTTTGTCTGCTTGAAGACAATAGCGAGCGTAACAACTGACTAATTTCGCTCTGGTTAACGGCAGACGAACGAGATTGTTGTGCGTCTCGAAGCTCATTCCCAGATGAGTGAATGACTTGGACGGCACCAGATCCGACTTCTCCTCGTTTATTATAAAACCGAGACGGCGGAGCAATAGAAGCTGATTCTGCACATCGTTCTGAAGCGTTAACTCGTTGCCGTACCTCTGAAGAATGTCGTCCAGGTAGGCCGACGTTACCGCAGACGAATGAGCTCGGAAATACATCATTACCGAGTTCATTACCCGAGTGAAAGCCCAGGGTGCTAGGTTCAATCCGAAGCACATCGCCCGGAATTGATACACAACTCCTAGGACTGCGAAGCGTAGATACTTTCTGAATGTCGGATGTACCATGACATGAAAGTACGCATCCTTGAGATCTATGCTTGTAGCATAATCGTTCACCCGAATACTCGCTCTGACCGATCGAATCGTCTCCATATAAAACTTTGGAGCGACGATCAGCTTGTTTATCCAGCTCAAATCTATGACTGGACGGAACGAGCCGTCTGGTTTCGGAACCAGAAACAGATGGTTGTAGAATCCCGGTGTTTCCTGGTCTTCTACGACCTCTACCGTGTTCTTCATTAAAAGAGACTGCATCTCCGATAACAGAGCGTCTCTTTTCTGCGGATTTGACGGAAGTTGAGTCCATTTAGGACTTCGAGTTAATGGAGGCTTTCGTTTGAAGGATATTCTTAGACCTTCCGAAATCACCTCTCTCACCCAAGGGTCGTCCGTAATCGACGCCCACTCTTCTGAAAAACTTGACAACCTTCCGCCAACCGGAACACGATAGAGGTTGAAGCCATCACCTCCTGGACCTACGAGGCCTGCGGGAGGAGAAACCACGTCCTCCACGACCCGCACCTCGTCCCGTCGACCTCGGGGCATCCGACCGGTTGTCCCGGCCCGAAGGACGTCCCGCACGTGAGTCGCTGCCTTGACGGTCTCTTGAATAAGACCAAGAGGACGCACCGGAACCTCTATAGGAACCTCTCTTGGGCGCATTAGACCCAGAAGTGCCTGTCTTACTCTTATCTGCCGTATCCGACTTTTTGGAAGCAGATTTAAACAGCAGAGAATCCGAAGCTTTCTTAGTAATTTTATCGTAGATTGCAGAAAGCTTGCCGTCGAAGAGAAGTTATCCGGAGACCGAAGCGACTCTAAGAGAGTTCATCACCTTACTATCCACGCGTGTGGATGTAGCTAGGGCTGCGTCACGTCTAACCAACTCCAGGTTTGCCACTGAAAGGGCGGAGTTATACATGGAATAAGCTACTGCCCTTGAAAGAAGTCTTAATGAGGATTGTATATCCTGGAATTCTTTCCCTTGAAGACGCAGTGATAACGCCTTTGTAAGGTGGTCTGCGTAAGATAAAGCGTCTAAACTGGCCCTGTTAGATGAAATTGTCGTATCCAACACCTCGGTTGGAATGGACGTAGACGACGGTAATGACAATTCTAAGTCTTCCGCCTCGTCGTCAAGACGCAGAGGAACTCTCGGAATACCCTGCCCTGCCGTATCGAATTTATTCCTTGCATTAATGAAAGGCAGGTTAAGAGCATTGGCGGACAAGAAACCCGCTTTGCCTGTTTTGGAAGCAAGCTTGAATATAGCGTCGTTCAATAATTCAAATGTTCTTGTGACATTATTGGACTGAGACGGAAACTCAGGGACGATGTCTCTGAACCGCTCGAAGAATTCAGTGTCCAATGACGCTATCAGTCTCTTGTCCGGTACTGCAGCAGTCTGGCCCGACGGAACAACCTGAGGAAGGAAGTGCCGGATGAAGTCCACGGCAGCTTTATGTTGTTCCGAAAGGGATAGCTCCAAGTCATCCGTATCCCTTTCGCCATCCGGTCGGACCTCATGATGCTCCCGGTCGTCCGCACCCGATGCTTCGGCGGAGCGTACCGACCCAGCGCCGTCGGATAATTCCCGATCCGACATCGTTTCTGTCGATTGCTGGGATGCTGCGATAAGTTGTGCTATCTGAGCTAGCACGTCCGTCATCGAGGCCTGCGGAGTAGCGGTCTTTCGCTGTTTAGCCGCGGAAAGCTCCGCATCAAGTGACTCCCGCATACTCTTCCTATGCGAACGTCCGGAGTCAACCGGCCTCGTGTCCCTGGTTACCGGATGGCGTGACCTGGTCGCCTCTCTCGCTCGCGGCCCGGCTGGACCTGGACAAGCTAGGAACCGGACTAGAAGGCTTCCTCCGATCTCTCCTACTATCCGCCGTCACTGGGTGTGCACCTTGAATGTTTATAGTGCTCGCATCACCCAACATTTCCTCCTGGACCGCATCGGACGAACCCGGCTGCCGAACCATTCGGTGAATGGACGCTACACCGGGCGAGCTAGCAGACGACAGCGCCGTCGATCCTACTCGGGACCTCTTAGGCAACTGTCGTATCTCCATGAGCACTTTTGCCGCTAGCTCTGCATTCAATTGTGACGACGGAAGCACACTTTTGGAAGATAACATGGAAACATCACCCTGTTCTTGTTCCTCTAAAATAGAAACTGATAGACTAGAGTGACCCTGCGGAGAAAGGACCGGCATAGCCCTTTCTCCACTAACAACATACCGTGACACACGTTTCCAATGTTTGTCATCCCAATATTGACATATTGAACAGGAGTTAGTGCGAGTACACTGACTACAATTAATACAATGATCATGAAAGTCAGAGGAAGATTTCTTCCTATTACAATTTGAACAATATCCTTTCATTGTGAAAAGACAACAACAAGTTCTAGTACTCGCACAAACCCCTAAACACAAAGATACATAATAACATGATCCATTAACATTGAAAAAACAATTGAAAATCAAAATAATTTTTGAAAAATATTTTTTCAGCGAAGCCCAAGTTTCTGAAAAGTAACGTTGAGCCCCAATGGATCCCAAGGCTAAGTGTGGTAAAAAATTTTAAAATTATTTTAAATAATTAATGCAACACTTATGGATAATAATAATGTATCTTGTAATGAGATAAACTACTCCAAAGGCAAACAGCCCCCCTCAAAAGAGACTGTTGCCAATGTAAACAAGAAGTGTATAAATACCAGAAAACATGACTCCAGGCACTGACAATACTGGCCCGAAATCAGTTATCAACAATACACACTATCTGATGCAAAACAGAGACTTCCAGGGAAGAATCTGCAGAACATCAGATGGTAGATGCAGAACACAACGTCTAAACACCCATGGGTGAGAACGTAAACATGGGGAAAATAACAGAATTCATTCTGTAACCAAGCTAATTCTCCCAAGAAATTTTAGTAATGAACTTACTCAAAAATATGCCAAAAGCATGGGAGAATAGCAAGGGGGGACTTAGAAGACAAGGGGAGAGGAAACACTGAATAAGCAGTGCAACTTCATAGCAAGAATGACAACAACAGGCCCATGCCTCGAAAATAGGCAACTTAACATAATTTCATTAAAAAATTTTAAGTTACAGCCCTGATTATTTTCTGTCACTCCTTTTTCCTCTCCTCCTTCTATATCCTCCTTAGAATCACCATTTCTCCAATAATTATGTGTCTGGCATCATTTAAACTGAGATTTACAAGCACAAAGATCAGTGAGATGTTAACTGATGAAGGGCCAAACAAAGAATGATAATTGGCGCCAATTTCGGAATGTCCTTGACACTGCGCATGCGCAGTAAGGGCAAAGTATGGAGGTCCTTCAGGACATGATTTCTTTTGGTTTTAGATGCAAATTTTGGGGATTGGGGGGGCAAAATTTGTGTTTGGCCCTAGATTTTTAAGAGTTAGCACCAGCTATGTCTGGGTCATTGGTACAGTATAAAAATATTATCTGTTGGCCTATAGTTATACAAAACGCGTCCCTTTCACCAACAACTGTCGATACCACTGCAAACGCTAATCACTTCCCTAAAGCGGGGACCTTGTGGCCTCACATATGTACATCTCGCCCTGATCTTGAGTCGCAATCATCAAAGAAAATTCATTTCAGCATAAATTCAGAGAGAAAGGCCTGCTATATGATTGTCTCAAAAAGTGCAATTCTCCTGCCTTTACACACGTTTTATGTGAGGTGTCATTTACCACTGAATAAAGGTGTCAGCCAATGTCTATGACACCCCCATCCCCACCCTAACAACTATTGCTTGAAGAATCAATGAATAAAGGCTTAAATTTCATAACCCAAGTTTTTATCTTTTCCCTTTTTATATGGATCTCTGGTTTGTGGTATGGCCTATATTGATATTATGTCGCTTTTATTCACTGGAATTGAATAATATGTGCCGAAACAACAGAAACCTCGAGAAAATTTTAATTATCTCTTTTATTCATTATATGCGACAATTTTAAACTTTATTTAACGTGCTGACGTGAAGAACATTCATGTCATTGGCCCATGCCGATGCGTATTACTGGAATTTACCTGTTGCAGTTCATATTAGAAGAGAAGTGTACCACTAAACCACTGCGGAAAGGAATTATTTTGAAGTTCAAGGGATCAACAGCAGAAGCACCAGCAGAACTTGAAAGATTACCAGTGGTGCCCGAACTTTCATCCTTAAATGTAATGAAAGTGTCAATGACACTGTAGCTCAACTTGTCAAGACATGTACATGTATAGTATGTGACACAGCAATGACAAACATCTAGGTAATGACCTGATAACAAAGGTACATATAAAGTATTGTAACGGCCTGTACATAAATACTGACCGTAGCCTGTAACAAATGTATAGGTAAAGTATTGTAAAGGTGGGTGACAGTCAGATGCTAAACTAGAAAAGAAATCTTTGAGTCCCAGAGTGGGTCTGACTGAACCCCAAAATATTTGTTCTCATAGCACAGTGATAACAAAGGCACCCCAAAACACACTCATTCCTGTCCCAAGGTGAAAACAAAGGTACCCAAGAAGTTTCGTGAAGATCAGTTCATAAATACGAGCTGTATAGAAGTTGTGACAAAAAAATGATTGGACCTAATTTCAGTACAAAATGGCCACTGGCAGCCATCTTGAATTTTGGACCGCACTCAGAAACACTCGTTCTCATTCCAAGGTGATAACAAAGGTACCCAAGAAGTTTCGTGAAGATCGGTTGATAAATACAGTCTCTAGCCCGAGCCGTATTGACATGTGCACTTACAGTGTATAAGTAGCACTAAATAAATCAAAATTCATCTAATTTGCATAATTTCTGCACGAGAAAAAAACACGTACCTGGTGCAGGTGAACCCCTTTTTTCAAGAATGTAGAATGCAAATAAATCCCTCAAAGGCCTCTTGAGAGCTCCATTTGGTAGTAAATTAAAAATTTTAAAATATGTGTGTATAATCGTTTAAAAACTAGCATGATCTTGCCTTGGGCGGATGTGACCAGTGCCAGGCATCTCCCCGGGTACACCTTTTTCATCAAAATCGAACCACTTTTGAAAAATCACAGCGACAGAGAGAGAGTTAGTTTTAAAAAACAAATTTTCTGCGTTAAATGGGCGAAGAGTCAGGCTATTGACAAGTGATTATGCTGGAATGATAATTTCAAGTTAACGCATCCACAACAATGGGGGCGCAGTGGCTCAGTAGGTGGAGGTGCAGTCTACAAGCTGAGAGATTCTCGGTTCGAATCCCACCTGCGGCAACTGCGTTGTGTCCTTGGGCAAGACACTTTACCCCCATTACCCATGGGGGCATGGTGGCATTGTGTTCTAAGGCATACTTCACGTCGATGGTGCACCTGTAATCAACCAATGCCAACCCTGCTTGTGTGGAGTTAGTATGTTGGGGAGCTGACAACAGGGTTCCTGCACTTTTCAGAGGGGCAAATTCAAGACTTTTCCATACCCTTTTCAATGCAAATTCAAGACTTTTCAATGATGGAAAAAACAAAATTCAAGACTTTTCAAGACTATTCGCACTACAAGTATGTAACATACTTTGCACTATTAGTGCAAAGTATGTTACATATTTAGAAATGTCCCGTTTTCAAGACTTTTCAAGGCCCAGGCTCCAAATTCAAGACTTTTCAGTGCCTTGAATTTTTTTTTTTAAATTCCATACTTTTTAAGACTTTTCAAGGCCCGCGGGAACCCTGTGACAGTTTCTCACCATTGCTCAGTGGTTCTCTCCAGGTTCTACGGCTTCCTCCACCCATAAAACTGTCATGGTCATGATTAGCCATTGTTCAGAAATATGTGACTTTAAACACCAATAAATAAATAATAAATAAATATATAATCACAATAATAGGCTACTGAAAACATCAGAAGGTTTATACAATAATTGGTTTGTTTGTTTGTTGGTGGTTAACATCACATATTTATGCACCATGGCTAATCATGACACAACATGGAGATGAAGTCAAGTTTAGTCAATCGTTGATCAACATGTTGCCCATTTTAGAGGACTTTCACCCCAAGCATTGGTGACTGGGTCCTATTTTACTAGTAAAGCGAAACTGGTTTACCACAGTAAACAAGTGCTGCTTACTTCCCAGGGTTCCCACTGGGAACAATAATTGGTAGCTGCTTGATTATGGCACTAATCCCCTGTGTTGTGTCATTGAAAGATTATTGCCACTGGTTTCAGGCACAAACTACTGGTCTCACATGGCATCTGATTTCATTGGGTAACCGCCTTGCCAGTTTTTTTGCACAGTTTCGCTGAACTTGAGATATCTGAGTGGAATTTACACTTGGTGGGTGTTTCCAAATCAGTACAATATCCAAGTACTGTTTCTGAGATGTCAATATGCATGGGAGCGAAATTTTGAGAAACCAAAAGAATATATTTCTGCCCATTCACGTGTTTGAAATTTGTGAAAAACTTTCCTCTCATGAAAAATGCACACGTTTCTTGCCGTGTTCTTTCAAACTTTATTGTGGAATAAATAACTGAAACAAACTATCATTGTTTTCTGTTACTCGAGTATGCTTTCCTTAAAAATAAGTGTAGAATATCGAATCACCCAAATGGCCGTCTTTGTGGCAAGCGGATGCACAAACCACAATATTTCCTTTTGACTGCTCCATGGATAAACAGCCTATTTGTTTTTTTGGTATGCCCACAGTTAAACAGCAGTACATCACTGGTGGAGAATGCTCTTATTGAGATATATATACATATATATACTTTTTTCCATAATTCTCGATTTATTACTTCTTGAACAACAACAACAACAACAACAACAACAACAACAACAACAACAACAACAACAACAACAACAACAACAACAACAATCATTTTTACTGATCACGTGGAGAATTGGGGGAGGGGGGTGCACATCATGAGATCCTATATTTCAATACCACCCCCCCCCCCCCCCCCCCCCCCTCTACACACACTCACACAAACACACTTGAAAAAATTATAGGTTTTCTTTTTAATCAATATTTAATTATTATAATCCCATAACCGGTGGATAATTGCATTCGCCTGTAGATAAATTTCTGCACTACTGAGAGCCTACATGTAGGCATACTGAAAAAAAAACATTGCTTATGGATCCTCTTTGGAACTATAACTTGTTCCATTGAGGAGTCACAGCCCATATTCCTTCAGTGGAAAAACTTGAATTTGGAGGGCGGGGACTGACGGTGTATCTGTTCACCTATGGTTAGTTTTATGGTAGATGTAGGCAAACTAAAAGTGTGAATGAATCTTACTGAATGTGAATAGCCCCACATGCCATATTATTCTCAGAATCTTGCACGATTTCACGTTTACTTTCGACTGAAAGTCCAACCAAAAGAACTTATTTGAAAACTTGCTTTAGAGGGGGTGGAGTGGGGTGGTGGGAGTGTGGGGGTGGGGGTGGGGGGGATTGGAGTGAATCAACTTTTTTCCTAATTGTACATCAATTACAAAGAACGTAAACAGAGCATTCAATTTTCTATAAATGAAAGGAGATACAGAATTGACTGTTAACTTAATATATTTCATTTCTCGTTTGTTGATGGGTGGGCGTATAATCTTGTACCCATGTTGACCTTCAGTCTGTTCATGAACACCCATTCAAATCTCTGCATGAGCTATTATACTTCTTTGTTCCGAGTATATTATTTTAAATTTTCTCCATTTCTTGTCTATAGAGTGTTTTATTCTCAATTATTAACATAGCATTAATCTATGCCAATGATTTGGAACATGGGGAACAGGCAGGCCTACATAACAAACCTCTGCATGTCTGTCGTGGTATTTTTATTTTCGATTTAAATTGAAATTACAAATTATATGAGTATACTGGCTGAACATTTCCATTCTTAAAACAATGCTTTTAAAAGCGTTTTAAAAGTTTTAGAACATTTCTATTGAATGCCAAACTTCGTCGGAGTGTGAAAAATGACAGCGATATAGTCTGCTGTGTTGAAAATCCAAAAACATGTATACTATTTCGCAATTTGTTACAGAGACGTACCAATGGGTGTTGTTTTTCAGACAATAATTCCCAGCGGGGGATGTGGTTGCGGTGGGCAGAGTTCCCCATGCCCATTTGAGTTAGGCAGCGCCGACCAATTGGCTTTCCCCTAACTCCACTCCTGTTAAACTAGCTCCAAAAGTATACAGTAAATCCTTCTGATGTTTTTTAAATGTGTGAAAAGTTTTTGGTTATTTTAGGTCTGAACCAGACATAAATGCAGGAACAAATATCCAAACATTCTGCGATAATGAGTGTGAAAAGGTTCAAAACATCCTCGGCGAAGTGGCCCAAAAATCTTCTGCAAAATGTCAAAAATCCTCGGGTGTGTGTGTGTATGTTGTGAAATGAAAAAGATTGTGTAGTGTTTCAACTTTAAAATATTTCTCAGTTACCCGCGTGATTGATGTGTCCCCTATCCAGTATGTGCTGCAGAAATTTTCATTCATGTATGAAATCTGAAAATTTGAGTCTTCGTCAAAGTCACGACACAGTCGCTTGTTGGCATTCAACTCATCACGAAAATCGCATTTTTGTACTGATTTTCAAGTGTTTTTATCAACATATTTTTATTTAGTGTCATCGATCGGATCACGATTCAGTCATGATCAGATTGATATGTAGTGACCACTTTTGTGATCACAGTACTGTAGTGACTGTTGAAAGGAAAAAAAATACCTACTTCAGTTTACCAACTCACAAAACAAGAATAAAAAAATCCAGCAAGAGGATCACAGATCCAGAAGTTGAGTTTAGACATTAAATTCTGAAGAAATAAGCTGTTTATAGTAACAGTGACCTTGACCTTGGAGTACCAGACTCCAAAATCAATAGGTGTCTTCCCTTCCTATAAGGTAACCCCTGGTATAAGTTTGGTAAAGGTGCGTCAAACAGAACTAAAGTTATTGCCTGGAAACCAATTTGTCACAAAATATTCTGCTGATAGTAACAGTGACCTTGACCTTGGGGCCCCAGACTCCAAAATTGATAGGTGTCTTCCCTTCCTATAGGGTAACCTGTGATATAAGTTTGGTGAAGATACACGGAATAGAACTAAAGTTATTGCCCGGAAACCAATTTGTCACAAAATATTCTATTTATAGAAACAGTGACCTTGACCTTGGAATCCCAGACTCCGAAATCAATAGGTGTCTTCCCTTCCTATAGGGTAACCTCTGGTATAAGTTTGGAAGAGGTGCATCAAATAGAACTAAAGTTATTGCCGGAAACCAATTTGTCATAAAATATTCTATTTATAGTAACAGTGACCTTGACCTTGGAGTCCCAGACTCCAAAATCAATAGGTGTCTTCCCTGCCTATAGGGTAACCTCTGGTATAAGTTTGGTAAAGGTGCGTCAAATAGAACTAAAGTTATTGCCTGGAAACCAATTTGTCACAAAATATTCTATTTATAGTAACAGTGACTTTGACCTTGGGCGCGAGACTCCGAAATCGATAGGTGTCTTCCTTTCCTATAGGGTAACCTCTGGTATAATTTTGATAAAGGTGCATCAAATAGAACTAAAGTTATTGCCTGGAAACCAATTGTTTACGCCCGCCGCCCACCTGCCACTTCATCAAACTGTAAGTCGAGTTTGACTTCGTCAAAACTCAACTAAAAATAATCTATCTATTTTACTGGTGTTTATTGGTCACTTTCAGTACCTATGGCTTTACCATGACAGCAACACAGGAATGAAGTCAAGTGTTGCCAATTTTTTACACCAATGCTGCCCACTTTAGAAGACTTTCATGGCGGGCATTTTTGACCAGGTCCTATTTTACCAGTAGAACACAACCTATTAATCCCAGTTAAAAAGCCCTGCACCACTTTTTGGGGTTCCCATGAGGAAAATATAGAATAAATAGGTACTAGGGGTGGTAATCAGATTGAAACCACATGTAGGATAACGGTTTTAACCACTCGGCTTGCTGAGTGGTTAAAACCCTTATTCTACAAGTGGTTTAAATTTGATTACCGGGCCTTGTACCTATATGTTTTATTTATTCCATGCTCTTAATAAATAAATGACTTTGTCACTTAAAATGGAGAAAAAACGACACTTTCTATTGCAAACACATGGGTTTGTTTTGTTTACATCTGCACTGGTGGGCAGTACTACCGGCTGAACGTGAATGCTTGATTGACAGCTAGACACATCGTCAAAGTTCATTGAATTAACCTTGCTTTTTTAGTCAAATTATTAACAATTCTTAAATTTTATTTTAAATATTTCATTGTAGGTATTTTAAACTTAATAAGTCATTTAAAATTAGTAGATAGTACCACAAAATGTTGTATGTTTGAATGAAACATCGCGAACTGTGAATGTATTTAAGTTGGCAAATTGCATCATGCCAAAGGTCAAGTTGGATGAACTTCCGACTATAGGTGTAAATGTTTTTTAACCGCAGTAGAAACTTTACACTGGTTGCAGGGTTAAAAGCTAAAATTTAACATACAGGCTTTTCACGGGTACAGATAGTAACATAGGCGAGCATGATATAAAAAACTAAAAATGCCGCTCAGGATCACAGATCCAATGTCGAGTTGTGACCTTGACCTTTGACCAGGCGAGTCCAAGGTCAATAGGGTTCTTCCCCGCACCAAGGCCAACACACCTATGAAGTTTCATGACTCTAGGTTGAACCACTATCAAGTTCTCATCCGGAAACCAATTGTTGCGATATACTATGTTCAAGGTCACTGTGACCTTGACCTTTGACCTAGTGAGTCCAACATCAATAGGGTTCTTCCTCGCACCAAGGCCAACACGCCTGTAAAGTTTCATGGCTCTAGGTTGAACCACTATCAAGTTATCATCCGGAAACCAATTGTTGCGATATACTATGTTCAAGGTCACTGTGACCTTGACCTTTGACCTGGTGAGTCCAAGATCAATAGGGTTCTTCCTCGCACCAAGGCCAACACACCTATAAAGTTTCATGACTCTAGGTTGAACCACTATCAAGTTATCATCCGGAAACCAATTGTTGCGATATACTATGTTCAAGGTCACTGTGACCTTGACTTTTGACCTGGTGAGTCCAAGATCAATAGGGTTCTTCCTCGCACCAAGGCCAACACACCTATGAAGTTTCATGACTCTAGGTTGAACCACTATCAAGTTATCATCCGGAAACCAATTGTTGCGATATACTATGTTAAAGGTCACTGTGACCTTGACCTTTGACGTAGCGCGTCCAAAATCAATAGGGTTCTTCCCCTCACCAAGGCCAATCTACCTATGAAGTTTCATGAATGTGAGTTGAACCATTATCAAGTTATCATCCGGAAACCAATTGTTTAAGATTTACTATGTTCAAGGTCACTGTGACCTTGACCTTCGACGTAGCATGTCTAAAATCAATAGGGTTCTTCCTCCCACCAAGACCAACCTATGTATGAAGTTTAATGAATGTGAGTTGAACCACTATCAAGTTATCATCCGGAAACCAATTGTTTACGCCCGCCCGCCCGCCCGCCCGCCCTCCCGCCCGCCCGCCCGCCCGCCCGCCCGCCATTCACCAAACTATAAGTCGAGTTTGACTTCGTCACAACTCGACTAAAAATAGTGAATGGATAAGAGTTTTGTCATATGGAACATACCTCACCATATTAACATTATTTTTACCAGGTCTGTTACAAACAATACACTCTGTTAGATAACTATCGACACCAATGCTTGGTGTACTAAACATTGCCTCCTCTTGGTCCTCTTCAGCACTTTGGACTATCTGACTGACCATTTGACTGACAGAAAATGAAGTTGATTTGATTTTTTCTATGGATGGTGGTGTGTCATCCTGCTTCAGTATCTCCGATTTCATTATGCCTGATCTTTTTCTGAGTGACCTAGTTGCATGTGCTGGTTCAGATGTTGATGATGTTGTTGTTATTTTTGTTGAAGAAGCAATTGTTGTGGGTTCAATTTTTTCCTGTTTTTTCACTGGTTTTGCAGGTGGTCCTTTTACAGGAGGCTTATGGCTACTAACAAGACTAGTTCCTTTGATGTCATAGGCAGGTTTCTTCTGAAAATACACACAATTCGCTAAATTAATGTTAGACAATGCTTTCAACAGCCAAGGTTGTATCATGTTGGAGAGATTCACAGTGGAACCCTGTTAATTGAATATCCACTTTGCCAGTGAAAATTATTCAATTAACAGGAATTTTGATAATTTGATAATTTATTTACAGCATATTGAGTACAAACAATTAATACAAACATAGCAATAGTATATATACCTGGTACTGCATGAAAATGGCAGAGCTCAACAGGCTATCTTCCTGCCATTCACATGCACCGAACCCAGATAGATGTCCTGACAGCAAAGTTACCAAGTACCCTGACAATTTGATTTTTATAAATGGCGAGGCTGCTTCACTCCTAAATATAGGGAAAAGTCCTGTGGGCAGTGCGATGAAGTTATTCATGTCTTCCACGATCCTGCAGTAATAGTGATGAACTTTAGTGTGAACATTCAGGTGAATAGTTTGAAACAACTCACACACAATGAGCTGTTGCGCTAGAGTGGCCCCCACTGAATATGTGCTTCACCCTGGACATCTGCAACAGTCAAATCATCAGCTTGAACCTGACGTGCCATGCCTCAGCCACACCCAGACTTGGCAAGAAGGACCATCAGCATTTCCAATGTAGCGTGCACAACAACTGTTCCAGTACAAACATACTACAGGCATTCAAAGTTGTAAGAAGCAACTGTGATTAAGTAATGCTGCTTCTTTAAAAGATTGTGTTTATGGATGTAAGGGAAATGCAAGTAAAAACTCAATTTATTAATTTGTCTATACTACAGTCGAAAGAATCAAGAAAAGAGAGAAAGAAAACAGAGAAAAAAAGTTTATTTAAAAAATTTAAAAATGGCTATCAGCAACAATCCAGGCACATTGCTTTGCTTAAAGAAACATTAGATAAATATGTTTTGAAATTTTGAGCGGTTATGGCATTTTTTTTGTAGCGCCAGTTCAACTGTGTTCCAGCTTTTGGTAAATGAGTGGCATGGGAGATTGGCAAAAAATAAAAAAATTTATGGTAATTTATATATTTTTTTATACTTACCAATGACCCAGACTTAGCTGGTGCTAACTCTTAAAAATTCAGGGCCAAACACAAATTTTGCCACCCCCCCCCCCCCCCCCCCACCAAATCCCCAAAATTTGCATCAAAATCCAAAAAATCAATGTCCTATATGGTCCTCCATACTTTTGTCCACTGTGCATGGGCAGTGTCAAGGAAGTACCGAAATTGGCGCCAAATCTTCATTCTTACAGCCAGTGCCTGGTAAATGTTATATAATCAGCGGGGAGGTATGAGTTCCCAACTCATGGGAGGGCCATCCCCATCTGGGTCATTGGTAAGTATAAAAAATATATAAATTACTATACATTTTTTCATATTTTTATACTGTACCAATGACCCAGACTTAGCTGAATTGAAAAATAGGCTGGAGGGCCTAGGACATAAAGGAAAATCCAATAGGCTCAATTACATATAAACAGAATTATCCCCTCAAGGAGAAAAGGAGAAACAGGATTTACTTTTATCTTTCTTGTTTATACAAAAAAAGAAAGACATATTACCAATCCATAATTGAGCACAATAACATCAATGATCTCTATTAACATCCAGTATAACCCATTATACTAATTTTTTTAAAGGAAAGCAAATAAATAAAGATAGTCCAGAGAATGAGACTCTTTATACTCATTTAAAAGTGTCCGAGTATTGTATATTAACGCTCGTATGACACGTGACATATACAAATGCTTCACACCAAGCTACACTTTAAAAATATTACAAAAATGAGATAGACATTAGCTTTACACATTAAAACCATCCCAGCACCGATGGGGAATTACTGACTCCAGACGAGGTATTCCCTTGCGTTTCACTATAAAGCAGGTAATATAAGGGAACACCATCCCCCCCCCCCCCCCACCTTCCCCTTGCTCTGGGTCAATCACCCCCAAATGAAGAGGGCAGCAGGACAGAGTCACTGCTGGAACAAAAAGCCTGCATAACTATAGTTGCAACTGTTTAGAGGACGACATTCTGAGCAACAGATAACGGACCTAAACAACGAAGGTTGCCAGAAATAGACTCAATATTTCTAAGGTAAAAATTCATGAACGTAGAAGGCCTAGACCAGTATGCAGCCTTCATCAAATCGGTAATAGCAATACTATTAGCATAAGCCCAAGATGTAGACAGCACTCTAACTTCATGCGCTGAAATCTTAAGCACAGACTGCTGAGAAAAGATAATTTTTCATAAGCAGTACGAATATTCAATTGAATCCACCTGGAAATAGAATGGACCGAGATGTCCCTTCTATTAGGCAGCAGAGACAGAAAGAAACGTATTCGTCCCTTTCTGATAAACTCAGATCTACGTTTGTACATACGCATAGCTCTAACTGGACATAGCAAAGGCCTATGGCCGTCTGAGGATGGAAGAGCCTTAATAACAATAGGCTCAAGGTACTTATTAGGAACCTGATTCTTAGCCAAAAATCCAACATTAGTAGTCAAAGTAATAGTATTACCAACACTACGATAATGAGAATCATCAACAGAATGAAAAGCATGAAGCTCACTAACTCTTCTAGCAGAAGAGAAGGCTAAGAGAGAAGCTGTCTTATAAGATAAGAATTTGAAGTCTACCGTATCCTGGGGTTCAAATGGCGCTTCTTTTAGCTTCAGAAGAACCCAAGCTAAATTCCACTTAGGAATTAACCTAAGGGCTCTAGGTCTATTTATCGAAAAGTTTTTAACTAACTTAGATAAAGAGACAATAGATCCAATTTGTAAGCTATCATGATGAGCATAAGTATCCGATAGCATAGACCTATAACCCGTAATAGTAATTGGCTGCAGTTGATCTCATCAAACAAGTAGACCAAAAAATTAGCAATGTCTGGAATGGAGGGATCATAGATATCAATAGAATGATCCCAACACCAACGAGAGAAAACCTTCCACTTAGCAGCGTAATTTAGCAAAGAGGAGGTCCTCCTACAGTTAGAAATTGCCTCCACTGCTCGTCCTGTAAATTGCTTGGTTTGCAAGAAGGGCCGCACAATGGAAATATGTGAAGGTTGAGACCTTGCAGGTTGTGATGCAGTGTGCGCGATTTCCCGTGAAAGAAGGTCTTCCCATGGAGGAAGCTTCCGAGGAATGTCCCATAACAGACACCTGGGTAGATTTATCCATGTTCTCTGGGGTGACAGAGATGCTACCAACAGAATCTTGCAGTGAGATTGCTTGATTTTTAGCAATAACTATTGAATCAACGGAGGGGGTGTGGTGGCTCAGTAGGTAGAGGTGCAGGCTGCAAGCCGAGAGGTCCTCGGTTTGAATCCCACCTGCGGCAACTGCGTTGTGTCCTTGGGCAAGACACTTCCCTCCCATTGCCCATGTGGGTGCATGATGACGCCGTGTACTAAGGCGTACTGCACGTCGATGGTACGCATGTCTTCAACCAATCTAACCCTGCCTGTGCTGCAGTGCAGAGTTACGATGTTGGGGAGCTGGCAGCTGCTCGTCGATGCTCGGTGGTTCTCTCCGGGTACTCCGGCTTCCTCCACCCGTAAAACTGTCACGGTCATGATTAGCCATTGTGCATAAACATGTGACCTTAAACATCAATAAACAAATAAATAAATGAATCAACGGAGCTGGAGAATACGCATATCCTATCATTCCATCCCAAGAGATCGAGAGACCGTCTACTGCAAATGCTCGATGACACATACGTCTGCAACTGATTGTTGAGATACGTCGCAAACAAGTCTATCATCGGACGATCCCATTGGTAGCAGATCTGATTGAATACTCGTTTGTTGAGAGTCCATTCTGACGGCAACATATGACCTTTCCGAGAAAGGGAGTCCACTAGAACGTTCAGACGACCCGGAATATGACGGACCGACAGAAGAACCTGATGCTCTAGGACCAACAGAAGGATTCTTTCCGTTAAGTTGAACAACGGAATGGAATGAGTGCCTCCCTGGTTCCGAATATACGCTACTACTGTCGAATTGTCGGACAGAATTTGAACATGTGAATTCTGAATAATGTTCATCCAATGCCGTAGCGCAAGCCAAATTGACATCATTTCTTTGATGTTTATGTGCTTGTTCAGGAATTGCGGATTCCAAAGACCCTGACACCTCGAATCTGTTCGGCTCAAAGTTGCGCCACAACCTATTTGACTCGCATCCATCATAATCGTAAAAATCGGAGCCGGCAGTTGCAGTGGAACTTCCTGAGTTAACCACTGAATATCTGCCCAAGTCTGAATCTCTTGTTTTGCTTGGTTCGACAAGACAATGTTCATTTCGAGCGAATGAATCTTCACACTCCAATTCTGAGTAAAAAATATCTGGAGTGGACGAGTGCGTAGGTGCCACATCAGAATAAGGTCCACGGCGGCTCTGCACAAACCTATCAGTAGCATGAATTCTCTCGCTGTTTTGAGTGTAGACAAAAGCGAGCGTAACAACTGACTAATTTCGCTGGGTAACGGCAGACGAACCAGATTGTTATGTGTCTCGAAGCTCATTCCCAAGTGAATGAACGACTTGGACGGAACTAGATCTGACTTCTTTTCGTTTACTTTGAAACCGAGATGTCGGAGCAGTCTGAACATCGTTCTGAAGCATTAATCTGTCGCTGTACCTCTGAAGAATGTCGTCCAAGTAGGCCGACGTTACCACAGATGAATGAGCTCGGAAATGAGTCATTACCGAGTTCATTATTCAGGTGAGGGCCCAGGGCACTAGATTCAGTCCAAAGCACATTGCTTGGAACTGATAAACAACTCCTAGGACAGAGAAGCGAAGGTACTTTCTGAACGCCGGATGTATCATGACGTGAAAGTACGCATCCTTGAGATCTATGCTCGCAGTATAATCGTTCACTCGAATGCTCGCTCTCACCGATCGAATGGTCTCCATATAAAATTTCGGAGCCATGATCAGTTTGTTTATCCAGCTTAGATCTATAACTGGATGGAACGAGCCATCTGGTTTTGGTACCAGGAACAGGTGACTGTAAAAACCAGAAGATTCCTGGTTTTCTACGACCTCTATTGCGTTCTTCTCCAGAAGAGATTGCACCTCTGATAGAAGTGAATCTCTCTTCTGAAGGTTTGATGGAAGCTGAGTCCATCATGGATTTTGTGTTAACGGAGGCTTTTCTCTGAAGGACAGTTTCAGACCTTCCGAAATAACCCCCTGAACCCATCAGTCATCCGTAATTGACAACCAATTGGTTAAGAATCTTGACAGCCTTCCGCCCACTGGAGCACAATAGAGGTTCTGACATTCACCTCCTGGACCTGCGAGGCTTGTGGGAGGAGAAACTACGTGCTCCCCGACCCGCGCCTCAACCAGTCTACCTAGGGGCATCTGACCGGTTGTCTCGGCCAGCATTACGTCCCCTACCTGAGTCGCTACTCTGACGGTCTCTGGAGTAAGACATAGAGGCTTTCTTAGATCCTCTATAGAAACTTACCTTGGATGTACTCACCCCAGAAGTCCCTGACTTAGTCCTCTCTGCTGAGTCTGGTCTTTTCGAAACGGACTTAAAGAGCAGAGAGTCCGAAGCTTTCTTGGTAATCTGATCATAGATTAGTGAAAGCTTACCATCGAAGAGAAGCTCTCCTGAAACCGGTGCGACTCGAAGAGATTTTTTCACCTTAGAATCCACCCTCGTGGATGAAGCCAGGGCAGCATCACGTCTGACTAACTCCAAATTTGCCACTGAAAGGGCAGAGTTATACGTGGAATATGCGATTGCCCTCAAAAGAACTCTCAAGGAAGTTTGAACATTCTGGAATTCTTTGTTGTGATAACGCTCTGGTAAGGTGATCTGCGTAAGATAAGGCGTCTAAACTGGCTCTGTTAGACGAGATTGTCGTCTCCAACGTACTGGAGAGAATCGACATAGACGCCGGCAAAGACAACTCCAAATCTTCTGCCTGGTTGTCTAAACGCAGAGGAACTCTCGGAACAGCCTGTCCTGCTGTTTCAAATTTATTTCTACTGTTGATAAACGGCAGATGCAGAGCATGAGATGATAAGAAACTGGATCTGTCATCTTAGAGGCTAGCCTAAAAATAGTGTCATTCAGCAATTCAAACGTCCATGAGACATTTCTGGACTGTGCCGGAAACTCAGGCGCAATGTCCTTAGCCCGGCCGAAAAAGTCTGTGTCCAGTGACGCTATCAGTCTCTTATCTGGTATCGTAACTCTCTGGTCCGGAGGAACAACTTCTGGAAGGTGTTGCTGGATGAAATCTACGGCCACCTTATGTTGTTCTGAAAGGGAAGAATCCAGCTCCGCAGATCCCCTTTCACCATCCGACTGGACCAAATGTGAAGAGTTTCCGAAGGTTGCTGGGATGCTGCGATGAGTTGCACTATCTGCGATAGCAAGTCCATCACGGAGGCCTGTGGAACTGCTGTCTTACGTTGTTTAGCTGCTGGAAGCTCCTGGGATGGTGCCTCTTGCATAATTCTTTTATGCGAACGTCCCGACTGGTAAGGCCTTGTGTCCTTGGTTACCGGATGGAGTGACCTGGTTGACGTGGAATCCCTGGTCAGCGAAGCAAGCTGGATATCTGAGGTCACGTAGCCAAGGTGCGGTCATGTGTGCTGGCGTGTGTAAGAGGAAGCCAACAGACTAGCTGCCCCCTGCTGTCTATGCGACGGAGCGTCCCGAGCAGGAGGAGTGGACGTATGCTCCGACTAATGAACGTTATGAAAGACAACATCTGGCCCCAGATGTTGTTGTAAGAGAGAGAGGCCCTCTCTCGCTCGCGGTATGGGTAGATCTGAACGAGCTAGCTACCGGACTGACTGGCTTGCTCTGATCCATCCTCCGATCCGTAGTCGCCGGGTGTGCATGATCTGAGATTATAGTGCTCGCAACACCCTTTCTCCTCTCCTGGACCGCAACGGACGAACCCGGCATCACGCTAGCTGCGACAAGGTCGTCAATCCTACTAAGGATCTAGGCACTTGTCGTATTTCGTTGAGCACTTTTGCCGCTAGCTCTTCATTGCGACGACGGTAGCACACTTCCAGAAGACATCACGGAAACATCACCCTGTTCTTGTTCCTCTGAAAAAGAGACTGAAAAACTAGAGTGACCCTGTGGTGAGAGGACCGGCATGGACCTCTCACCACTAACAATATACAGTGACACACATCTCCAACGTTTGTCATCCCAATTGGCACACATTGAGCAAGAATTAGTGCGAGTACATTGACTACAGCAAATACAATGAACATGAGAATCAGAGGAAGACTTCCTCGATTTACAATTTGAACAATATTCTTTCATAGTTGAAAAAATATTAAACAGCCGTAGTACTCGCACTAACCCTTGAAAATACAAAGCTACATAATAATAATATAATCCATTACAAAAATTTCAAAAACTAATTCAAAAGAAAAAATTTTCGAAAAAATCATGAGATGATCCCAAAGGGAACGATGAGCCCAAATGGATCCCCAAAAAAAGCCTAAGTGGGGACAAAAATTTTAAAACATATCTAAAAATCAATGTTACTCTTACGGACAATAATAATGTATCTGGCTATGAATAAAACCTTAGAGAAGACAAGGAATCACTGGCAAAAGCAACCGTTGTAAACGTAAACAAAAGTGAATAAAAACCGGAAACAAAACTCCAGGCACTGAAAATATGGCCCGAAATCAGTAACCAATTTTAAAACACTATCTGATGTAAAACAGAAACTACCACAGAAGAAACTGCAATACATCAGATGGTAGACGCATGACCAAAATGCCTAAACACCCCTAGGGTGAGGACGTAACCATGGGGAAAACAGAATAAACATTCTATAACTATGCTAAAAACTCCCAAGAAATTTCAGTAAAAAATTTTTAAAAATTATGCCAAAAGCATGGGAGATTAGCTAGGGGGGTATCAAGGAAAGGGAGAGAGGAAACACTGAACAAACAGTGGAGATTTCATAGCAAGAATGAAAACATCAGGCCCATGCCCTGAAATTAGGGAACATGAAATAATTTTACATAAAAATTATAAGTTACAGCCCTGAACACATTCTTCCACTGTTTCTTCCTCTCATCCTCTTATTTCATCCTTGGATCCACCATTTCCTTCATGATTTTGTGTCTGGCATCATTTTAACTGAGATTATAAGCACAGATATCAGTGAGATGTTACTGATTGAAGGGCCAAACAAAGAATGAAGATTTGGCGCCAATTTTTGTACTTCCTTGACACTGCGCATGCGCAGTGGACAAAAGTATGGAGGACCATATAGGACATTGATTTTTGAATTTGGATGCAAATTTTGGGGATTGGGGGGGGGGGGGGGGCAAAATTTGTGTTTGGCCCTGAATTTTTAAGAGTTAGCACCAGCTAAGTCTGGGTCATTGGTACAGTATAAAAATATGACCTGTAGACTGTGCTAAAGGTTTTCGAGCTTCGGGCCCCTGTAGCCATCACAGTTACCCAATCACGTCCAAAAGGGGACTTTCTCATCTAGACATTATATGAAGTCAACCTACCAAGTTACAATGAAATCCCTCCATAAATATGACCTGTAGACTGTGCTAAAGGTTTTCGGGTTTTGGGCTCGGGCAGTCATCACAGTTGACAGAATCTTTCCATATTAAACATGACCTGCAGCCTGTGCTAAAAGTTTTTGGGTTTTGGGCTTGGGCAGCCATCACGGTTGACAGATCATGACCAAAAGGGCACGTTCTCATCTAGGCATTATACAGAATCATCCTACCAAGTTACAATGAAAGCCCTTCATAAATACGATCTGTAGACTGTGCTAATGGTTTTCGGGTTTTGGGCTAGGGCAGCCATACCGGTTGACTGATCACGACCAAAAGGGGACATTCTCATCTAGACATGACCCCAAAACTGCATATGAAATTTCGTGATGATCAGTTAAGAACTACGGGGGTGTGGCCTGTGCTAAAGGAAAACGTGAACAGACTCACAGACTAACATACTAACAGACTTCCACAAGCTTGATGGCAATGGTTTATCTTGACTTTGTGAAGTTAAGATAAACAAGAGCACACGTATCGCTGAAGCAATACAGTGTCCCCTACCGGACTAATGAGCATTAATAATTATACAAATGTTATAACCTAAATGTGATCAGCATGAATTCCGTTGAAGCATTTCCAAAAAAAGTCCAGAAAACTGATATTTTGGCGCTTTTCCGTATTTCCAAGGGCCATAACTCACACAAGAATAATAGCATGAAACTCAAACTTGATCTGTAAGTCATTGTTCTATAGTAGGTTACCATGAATGAAATCAATCGGTTGAAGCATTTCCAAAAAAAGTCCGGAAAACTAAAGTATGACTGACAGACTGACGGATGGACAGAGTCCAAATGAAACTTGATCTGTAAGTCATCATTCTATAGTAGGTTACCAAAAATGAAATCATTCCATTGAAGCGTTTCCAAAAAAAGTCCGGAAAACTAAAGTATGACCGACAGACTGACTGACAGACTGACGGATGGATGGACAGAGTGTAAATGAAACTTGATCTGTAACTCATTGTTCTATAGTAGGTTACCAAAAATGAAATCATTCCGCTGAAGCATTTCCAAAAACACTCCGGAAAACTAAAGTGTGACTGACAGACTGACAGACAGACTGACAGACCTACAGACTGACGGATGGACAGAGTGCAAACCTATAGTCCCCTCTGGCGATGCCGGTAGGGGAGTAAAAATTATGTCACGCACTCCCCCCATCATGTTGATCATTTTTGTAAAGTTTCATGAAAATGTGGCTAAAACTGTGGAAGTAGTTGGCTCCACAAGTTTACATAAAAAAAAATCCAATATGGCCGCCAGTCGGCTATCTTGAAACCGAGAGGGTAAGAATGATAAATTTAAAGTAATTTGTATATTTTTTATACTTACCAATAGCCCAAACATAGCTGGTGCAACCTCAATATTATTATGGGCCAAACACAAATTTTGAACCCCCACCCCCCCCCCCCCTCCCAATCCCCAAAATTTGCATACAATACCAAAAATTAAAAAGTCCTATCTGGAAGAGACCGGAAGTTGTGCCTACTGAAGTAACTCAGCGGGGAGGTATGAGTGCCTACTCATGGGAGGGCCATCCCCATCTGGGCCATTCATTACATGTACAGTCCATTAAAGACCCGGTTTCCATCACCCCTGACTTCTAGTGCTAAACTAGGGGTAACGAACCCGGTTTGCGTTACTATCTATAGCACTGGGAAAATACCAAGTGTAACCAATTAACCACGCTATCAGTACGGCTTGACAAAAAAATCACACCTCGTGAACTAAATGACGAACAGGCAAGATTTGAATCAATCAAACGATTTTGTTTGAAAATGCATAACCATACGAAAATTATAATTTGACAGGTCTGCATGTCGAAAAAGTGTCAATGATATGATATTTTAATCCGTGTAGTGCTATTCTGTTTTCGACACACTGACATGACCCTAATCCTGCCCATTAATTATCACAAACCAATGAGGCACCGGCACAAATGTGTGTGACATCCCACCAATGCTAACTGCATTCTGTTAGAAAAAAAATTTGTAGAACATCTCAGTGTGGATCTACGGTGGTTTGCATTTGCAGCACAAATGTGTATCTTTAAAAACATTAATTGGCTGTGTTTGTGTTCAATGCAGTTCATTTAAATTCATTCATTCGCTTCTGTTTTTTATTAAACTTGCATGTGGAAAAATATGCATGTGCGAACGGTGAACTTTATCGAGGGGTTGGCAGAACTCATCACAATTTATGGCCACCAGGGGAAAATTTGATAAACGTTGCTGTAAATGATACATTCATGCAAATAAATACAGGAATACTGGTACTCTAAGTTTACAACGGCAAGATAAAATTTAATAGAAATAAGTTTTAAAAACAAAAGAGGCCTGTTACTGGTACACATTATGGCGAACATTAACCAGGGAAGGTCCAAGAATAAACAGGTTGGGTATATCTCTATTATTTACCGGCAGTTGGCAAAATTCAACCCCCACACCCTCCCGAAAAATTAGGTCTCTCCCACCAACCTTTAATACCATCGTAAACACTACCTATTTCCCCAAAGCGAGCTAATCAAAGAATTAAGGCTTGAATTTAATCACCCGAGTTTTGGACCCCCTCATTATAATTTGTACAGATCTGTGCTTGTGATATATTGACATCCTGTCCGCTTTCATTATTTATTGGTGTTTTTAAGGTCATATACTTATGCACAATGGCTAAACATAACCATGACAGTTTTACGGGTGGAGGAAGTCGGAGTACCTGGAGAGAACCACCGATCAACGACAAGCAGCTGCCAGCTCCCCAACATCGTAACTCTGCACTGCAGCACAGGCAGGGTTAGATTGGTTGAAGACATGCGTACCGTCAATGTGCAGTACGCCTTAGTACACGGCGTCATTGTGCCCCCATGTGGACAATCGGGGTTAAGTACCTTGCCCAGGGACACAACGCGAGAATCCGAAATTGATCGCTCAGACGGTCACCCATCCGAGGACTAACCGGGCTTGACGTTGCTTAATTTCAGTGATCTGACGAGAACCGGTTACCGCAATGCCACCGCCCCCCCCCCCCCCCAACCCCGCTTTCATTAACTGGAATCGAATAGTTACATTTTCTAACGATAACCCCATACCACCCCACTCCACACGCCCCCCCCCCCACAAAAAAAGAAAGACCGCCAGCAATTTTAATTATTAATTCGCCATAATATTGTTGAATACGGCAATTGTTTTAACTTAATTTAAAGTCAAAACACAGCCTGCAAGATCAACGTAGACCATACGTATCAAAGTCGCTGCTCATCACATTCATTTTAGTTTGATTACCAGTAAATCACTATGTGTGTGTGTGGGGTGGGAGGGAGGGGGGGGGGGGGCAACAATTATTTGTAAGTTTAATAGATTAGTAAAAGGGCTATGGTTGTGAATGGCTCCTAAGATTTTACCCAGTAATTTTAAGAATTAGACGCCACAACTAGTCACATGGGAATCCCCCACCCCCAGCCCAAAAAAATAAATAAAAAATAAGAAATTACCACTCACTCTCGTGACTTTCATAGCCCCCTCCCCACCTCAATTCTCGATTTTTTCTGAAGTTTATCCCAAGATTATAAACTGAGAGAGAGGTCTAAAAACTAATTTTCTCTTTAAATGAATGTGGAGTTAGGTTATTCACATTGCTAAGTGATCCTGTTCGACTGTTAATTTGAAGTTAACATGTTCAAAACAATAGGCTGCTGAGAGTCGGTGAACAAAAGAATCTTTAAATAACAGATAGTAGTTTGATTATGTCTCTGGTTGCTATTACCCCTGTCGTGACTGTCTTATTAAAAGATTATTGCCACAGATTTTAATTACTGAACAGACTATTGTAATCATCTTCACCTGTGCTAGTTCAGTAGACTTTGTGTGGTGTGAATTTCTTCTTTTTTTTAAATATTCTTAGACATGAATTCGAGGATGGATGGTTGATTTCCCTCAATAAACAACGCACATCTTCATGTGCATGGAAATTTCTGGTTTTTAGAAAGGTACTTAATACCGATTGCTCACATGGGGGCACGGTGGCACCGTGTACTAAGGCATTATGCGTGTTGATGCACTTGTCTTCAACCAATGCTAACCATGCTTGTGTGGGGTTATTATAGTATAGAGCTCTATGGACTTAATGTTAGGTCGTCCATTAAGGGATGTGGCCATAATTTTTTTAGGGGGGGGGGGGTCACCCACAATGCAACTCAAGGATGAGAATATCTGGCAACTAAAAAGACTGAAAACTTGGCCAGAGGTCAAGTTGGAGGAGATTATGGCAGGGTGTTACCCCCTCCCATAATCTCTTCCAACTTGACCTTTGGCCATCGGTAATGGTCCAATGGTGTGTGTGTGGGGGGGGGGGGGGGGGGGCAATATCTCATATCAGCAGTGATCATTTCATGTTGAGGAAAGTGAATCAAATTCAATGTAGGCATGTATTAGATTGCTGTTGAGAATATTGGCTGTGGACCTTTGGGGTTGGGGGTCATTGCCCTCCCTGGCTACACCCTTGCCATCTTGTTTGAAGCGGAAACTCCCACACTGAAATGCGAAATGTCCAATTCATCAAGCCTATGGGAAAATATTTGCCAACTGTATTCATTTTTAGCATTGCTGTTCCAATGTCACAGCTGGATCTCTTTTTTTTCAGAAGAGTAGGCTAAATACGTTGCTGTCTGCGTTCGGAATTTTTATACTCACAAGTTTCAGAATTAAACTTACTCGCCAATGGCTCGTAAGTTTAATTCTGAAGCCTACTCGTAGAATAAAAGTGTTAATTCCGACACAAGACGTTCATTAATTTGCCGCTTCCCTCTACTACCCTCTACTGAGAAGGCCTTCATTCCCTCTGTCTCACAGGTGTCATCCCAAACCCATTGTCCCTTCTAATCTTCCAGTACTCGTTTCATAATATTTCACTTAGTCTCCCCAACTGTATTATTAATATTAATGCTCAACAAGTAAAAGGCACATAATGTATCGGGCCGTCATTGACTATAAGAGCCAAGCCAGCCTATAATGGTCCAATACATCCGAAATTCGCATCTCGAAGATATATTTCAATATCCAACTTTCCAAATTTCGCCGTCTATTGACCAGACTCTAGTCAAGTTATCCAGTTTGTTTTTCAACAAATCAGACCATAGTTCTGCATTTTTTTTTTAAATTTGAAAACTTGGATTTATTCTACAAGTTATACTGCTGAATTTAATTTTTATTTTCCTTGAACTTGTATATGCCTGTCATGTTTCTAACGTCTATATTTGATAACGTACATAGTTGTTTTAATTACCGTAATAAAAGAAAATAAATTAATGTAAATTACTGATTTGTGTTATATTATAATACACTCAACAATCCCAGTTTTCTCTCTGGTATAAATAATTAACTTTTCCTCACTCATCTCAACATGGACAGCCAGTTTGTTTATTACCATGGTGACTGAAATAGTTCCATTGCAGTCAATGATTGACAGAATCTATTTATAGGCTGACTGATCTTAATTACCCTTGATTAACAGGACTCAGATTTTTAATGCACTGTACACATAATGATTAGTAAGTATAAAAAAAATATACAAATTAGGCCATAAAAAAAAGAACCTGTTTCTCAGGCCCACACGCATGGTCATTTTTGGTGTGCATGCAACCTTTTTATGACACCAAAAAATCTTTAAAAAAAAATTGAGATATTGAGCTCATTTCGGTAAATCGATATCGATGCGTTCGCAAATTTTAAATTAACACACTTCCAGGTTTTTTCTACATCATACTTTAATAAAGTGGGTGGGTTTTGCAATATTCACGACAGAAAGTGTTTTGTTCTGTAAAAGGTAAGTCATAATGACAGCAAGAAGGAAGGTGTCTTTCAGTCTGACAACAAACAATCACAAAGGGGAATGGTCGATTCGCACCACGTTTGATTCGCACCAACCCTCAGAAAGTCTGCAAAGTCAGGTGCTATGTTGAATGGAACACAGTCTCCTGGCATTTATTTTTAGTAACATTTGTATTGTAAATGGCCGTCATTGGGAATTTGTGTACTGTTATTTGAAACCGTTACGAGTTTCCCAGTTAATTTAAATAAATGCATTTGAGATGCAGGAAAATTGGATAATTAAAAGTAACCGTTGCTTGATATAAAAGTAACAGTCATAGTTGAAAATAAATCGCATATAGGCAGGTATGTGCAGTCGAATTGGTTAATAAAAACACACAAACATTCGTTTTGTATTTCATTTTCAGATTTCTGAAAAATATGATTTATGGATGAACTGCCCGTTCAAATGGGTTGTGATAATTTTGAATATAATGGGGAAAAATTGCGATTCACGATTTTATTAGGCCGGTTGTGAAAGGATTTTTTTTTTTGGTAAAATAAATCTGTGAATGTTGGCACTTCAACATTTGATTTGTCCCAGAGACGTTTCACCCACGAGGCGTTTCGTCCTGTGTCATAATTTTCATGTTTCACTGAAAAAACAAACATTCAAACCCCACTTCATTTATGACCCAACACCCCTACGGTGAATAACCAATATATTTGCGAAATTTTCGTGGTCCATCAGGCATTTGGGTGGAGGTAGAATTACCACAAACAACCTCTCGAGGAGAAAAGAAAAAGAAAAAAAAAAGACCGCCCGCCCACATGCTTTTTTCGAAAAAATGGCCTGAGAAACAGACAATCAACTTTGTATGGCCTTACTTTAAATTTATCATATTTTTATACTAAAATCAAAGGCCCAGACTTAGCCGAATTGTAAAAAGGCAGAGGGCCTAGGACAAAGAAATATCAGACCAAAATACAGCTCCTTAGCCTGCATTAGAATTCCCAAGGTGAAAAAGAGATTAAAATTTTAAGGAATTACCTATATGTCTGTCAATACAACAATAGAGAAGACATACCACTGAAATAAGGAGCAATATCCAAGTAATTTCCTTATTACTTAGCATAAATGATATCCAAGTAATTTCCTTATTACTTAGCATAAATGATAACGCTAATTGGGTGTAACAAGCTTGTCCGGAATAAGACACTTAAAATTAGGAAAAGAGTGTCCGAGAGTGAGAGACTAATGCCCACAAACACGCACCATATATAATGTAACAAGCTGTACATAAGATCAGAATAATCTACAGACTATAACAGGTTCTTTCATAGTTACACATATATTATAAGGCCAGAAGAGGTAAAGAGAAAATGTCTGCCAAATAATATATAATATTATGCTTACAATCCACAGAATCCCGCCTGTACCCTCATCTGAATACAGCCTGTATCAATGGAATGACCGAGCGATACACAATATAACCAGGAAACTGAAGAAATAAAACGACGTTAATGCGATTAACCTGAGGAATAGACTCATAGGTAGTAAGGAAAACAGACAACTCTGAGAATGGACTAATTGCCACATTTGGAGAATGTTATCCAGATAACCCAACTACCTGCCACACAGGTACAAGAAGGCTAGCAATATCAACCGAATGTGTTCATGAAAGAATTCGGAATCCAAAAACACTTACTGTTCAGAAATCATATGCTCATTTACAACTTATGAGCACCCAACCACAGGAAGCAAACCAACTAGAGTGGATGCACCCCTGATGTCGCCATTAGACAACAACACACCTGCCAATCGAAGAGCGTGAAAGACATGCATATAATTGAATGCATACAAGGCTTACAGGAAGAGCACTACATCCTACCCTGTAATTGCCTCTTAACATATTGGCAGGGGGGAGAGGGGGGTTGGGGGGGTCGACGAATATATCATATCGAACACCCCTCACCCGCATTACTTGAATTGCTAGATAAGTAAGGCCGGCACAGTAATATCGAAGTTAGTCCCACAGGGAGCCCAAATATGGACCCAGAGACTTGGCTTGAACAAATATGAATCTCACCCCCATAAGGATGCTGCATACCAAATATCGAAAGATTCGGATTGGTGGATCTGAAGAAGATTTTTAAAGAATATTCCTCATACTGCACTAATTTAAACATTTGGGCTCCCATAGAGAGCCCAAATATGGACCCAGGGATTTGCTTTCAACACACATGTGAAACAATCTTCCAAAGATGTTATATATGAAATTTGAAAGCTGTTGGAGCAGTGGTTTGGAAGAAGAGTCTTAAATATTTTCCCCATTACCCACAGTGTTAAAAAGTTAAAAAATTTATAGTAATTTATATATTTTTATACTTACCAATGACCCAGACTTAGCTGGTGCTAACTCCTTAAATTATAGGGCCAAACACAAATTTTGCCCCCCAATCCCTAAAATTTGCATCAAAAACCAAAATTTCAATGTCCTATGTCATCCTCCATACCTTATATCCACTGCGCATGCGCAGTGTCAAGGAGGTCTCAAAATTGGCTCCAAAAGTCATTCTTATAACCAGTGCCTGGTAAGCATTATGTGATCAGTGGGGAGGTAAGAGTTCCCAACTCATGGGAGGGCCATCCCTGTCTGGGTCATTGGTAAGTATAAAAAATATATAAATTACTATAAATTTTTTAACATTTTTATACTGTACCAATGACCCAGACTTAGCTGAATAGAAAAAAGGCTGGAGGCCTAGGATATAAAGGAAATTCCAATAGACTCAATTACATGAAAACAGAATTATCCCCTCAAGGAGAAGAGGAGAACAGGTTTTACCTGTATCTTTCTTGTTTGCATCAAAAAAGAAAGATACAATACCATTCCATAATTGAGCACAACAATCATCAATGATCTCTATTAACATCCAGTATATTCCCTTATACTAATCTTATTAAAGGAAAGCCAATAATTAAAGATAGTCCAGATAATGAGACTCTTTATACTCATTAAAAAGTGTCCGAGGATTGTATATTAGCACTCGTATGATCCATGACATATACAAATGTTTCACACCAAGCTACACTTTAAAAATATTATATGAATTAGCTTTACACTTTAAAACCATCCCGGCACCGACTTGGATTTACTGACTCCAGAGGAGGTCTTCCCTTGCTTTTCACCATGAAGCAGGTGATATAAGAGAACACCACCTCCCCCCCCCCCCCCCCCACCCCCTTTCCCTTGCCTTGGGTCAAATATCCCAGAGCGAAGAGGGCAGCAGGACAGATACACTGCTGGAACAGATACTTCATGAGCCGAAATCTGAAGCACAGACTGCCGAGTTGAAGATAATTTTTCATAAGCAGTACGGATAGTTAATTGAATCCACCTTGCAATAGAATGGACCGTAATGTTCCTACTATTAGGCAGCAGAGACAGAAAGAGACGTTTACGTCCCTTTCTGATAGCTCAGATCTATGTTTGTAAAAAACGTATAGCTCTAACAGGACAGATTAAAGGCCTATGCCCATCTGAAGACGGAAGAGCCTTAATAACAATAGGTTCCGGATAATTATAGGAGCCTGATTCTAGCCAAAAATCCAACCTTAGTAGTCAAGGTAACAGTATTACCTACACTACGAAAGTGAGAATCATCAACAGATAGTGCCTGAAGCTCACTAACTCTTCTAGCCAAAGAGAAGGCTAAGAGAAAGCTGTCTTATAACATAAGAATTTGAAGTCAACTGTTTCAAGAGGCTCAAATGACGCTTCTTTAAGCTTAAGAAGAACCCAAGCTAAATTCCACTTAGGAATTAATCTAAGGGTTCTAAGTCTATTTATCGAAAAGTTTTCCGTAACTTAGATAAAGAGACATTAGATCCAATCTGTAAACTATCAACAGAATAATCCCTACCTCACCGTGAGAAAATCTTCCACTTAGCAGCATAACTTAACGAAGGGGAGGTCCTCCTACAGTTAGAAATTGCATCCACTGCTCATCCTGTAAATTGCTTGCCGTGCAAGAAGGACCGCACAATGAAAATATGTGAAGGTTGAGACCTTGCGGGTTGTGATGCAGTGTGCACGATTTCCCCTGCGAAAGAAGATCCTCTAGTGGAGGAAGCTTCAAAGGTCGAGTGCAACCGGCGCAGACCCAGTACGGGACGCTCTCTCCCAAGTACAACTCCACGACTTCTGTTGCCAGTGCGTATATACCGTCTCTAAAGACTCATTCTTTTTTGAATCCGTCAACGTTAGAGTTATGTGATCAGCGGAGAGGAAAGATTCTTTACCCGCAAAGAAGATGGGAGGGCCTCCATGTAAACAATTGTGGTAGGTATAATAAGAAAGGAAATTTACTATAAAATTTAGATTTCTTATCAACCTACTCACAATTGTTTACAACACGCTGAATAGACAATAGGCTGGAGGGAATCGCATAACCAACCCACACATAACCCCAGTGCACTGGAACCATGAAGCAGAAGGAAGAGGTCCCGAGGCTTATCAACCATAACGTCGCAATCATTGGTAAAGGACAATGAAAGAAGACATATGGGCCTGTGTGACACACAGACAGAAAAAGGGCAGTAACAGCACAAGGCTGAAACTGACCTTCAAGAAGCCTAATGGCTATGGCAGACAACAGCCTGAGCAGAAGAAAGAGGACCCAGGGCAAAAAGGTCCTCCGACTACTCCTGCAACTGGCGCAGATAAAAGGTGGAGAAAGTAGAGGCATTTCTCCAGTAGGCTGCCTGCATAACATCCAACAACTTGACGGAGTTAGAATAAGCCCAAGAGGTGGATAGTGCCCGCACCTCATGGGCAGAAATACGATTGATAATACAATCGCCAGCTGCTAAACGACCGTAAGCCGTACGAATAGCAAGACAAATCCATCGAGAAATGGATTGAGGAGAGATCTTCTGTCGACCCGGAATAAGAGACAGAAAAAAACGTTTCATGCCTTTCCGAATGAAACGTGTCCGATCGAGATAAATGCGAATAGCACGGACCGGACAGAGCAAAGGGCGATTACCCTCAACAGAAGGAAGAGCCCTGATACAGATAGGAGGAGGAGTAGAATCTGGTAACTGATTCTTGGCCAAAAAAGAGCAATCAGTGGTAAAAGTAACACTGTTGGGAGAGCTCCTAAAAAAGGCCGGGTCAACCGAGAGGGCGTGAAGATCACTAATCCGTCTGGCCGAAGCAAATGCCATCAGAAAAGCCGTCTTATATGTGAGAAAATGCATATCCACCTGGGATAAAGGTTCAAACGGCGCCCCCCCCCCCCCTCCCCTAGCAAAGCAGCACCCACGAAGGATTCCATCGTGGAGTAAGCTGCAAAGTCTGAGGCCTTTTCAAAGAAAAGTGCCGAACAAGCTTGGATAGGTAAGGATTGGTGCCGATATGACGCTTCCCCACATAAGAAAAAGTCTCTGAATGCATGGACCTGTAACCCTTGATGGTAACAGGCTGGAGACCCCGAGACTCAAACAGATGGACCAGAAACTCCGCAATCTGTGAAATCGAAGGATTTGCATAATCAACAGAGTGATCAGCACACCATCGACAGAAGACCTTCCATTTAGCTGCATAAGCTAAACCAGTGGAGTGCCTCCTTGAAGAAGAAATGCACTCCACTGCTCATCTCGAAAAACCTCTACGGAGGAGACAGGACCTGACAAAAGATATGCGTGAAGGCATAATGAAGTCGGATCGACGTGAAACCTCCTCGGGCGACCTTGACAAAGAAGCTCGCGACGTAGCGGGAGACGTGCCGGAACCGCCGCCATCAGCGAGAGGAGCTGTTTGATCCACACCCGCTGAGGTGACAGGGGAGTGATCAGAATGATTCGACAACTGCAGGTTCGAATTTTGGCTAGAACCTGAGGCAGAATCGGAACCGGCGGGAAGGCGTAGCCGACTAGACCGTTCCAATCGAGTGACAGAGCGTCCACGGCAAAAGCCAGAGGATCTGGACACGGGGACACGAAAGTGTCCACCTGATGGTTCCAACGAGTCGCAAAGAGGTCGATGTGGGGACGTCCCCAGAGATCGCAAAGCGACTGGAACACTGCCCTGTGGAGCATCCACTCGGTGGAAATAACCCTGCCCTGTCGGGACAGGGAGTCGGCTAGGACGTTCAGACGACCGGGAGTGTGACGAACAACCACTCCGGCGTGAACATCCTGAGCGAGCAGTAGAAGATCCCGAGCTAATTCGTACATCGGAACCGAGTGCGTGCTGCCCTGGTTCCGAATGTAAGCAACCACTGTCGAATTGTCGGACAGCAGAAGGACCTGGCGATTCGACAGGTGAGGGATCCACTGCCTGAAACTCAGAAGAAGAGCAAGAAGCTCCTTCTGGCTAATGTGTAGAGTTGCTTGATCCTGGTCCCACATCACGTGTAGGGAAAGACCAAGAGGATCCAACGTCGCACCCCATCCGAGATCGCTGGCATCTGCCATCAGAACGCGATCAGACGTGGGTAAGTCCAATGGAACACCCTGCGTAATCCACTGAAAATCTGTCCAGGGAAGAAGGTGAGGATACAGAGATTCCGGAAACGGAAGCACCTGATCCAGAGAATCCACATTCGGCCTCCAACGACTGAGCAGAAAGTGTTGGAGAGGTCTGACACGCAGCCGACCTAGAGGAATGAGATCCGTCACCGAACCGCAGAGACCGATCAACCGGAGAAAACTTCGAGCGGTCGCGGACGTGGGCTGGGACAGAGTCAGAGCAAAAGCTGAGAGAATCACAGCCTTGGCCTGGGGAACCACTACCAAATTGAATTGGGTTTGGAAAGCCATCCCCAGATGACAAAACGACTGAGAAGGGACCAGGTCCGACTTCTCCTCGTTGACTCTGAATCCTAGCGACATGAGCAAGCTCAACAGAGTGGCGACATCCAACTCCAGTAAGGCAGCATTGGAATGCCTCTGGAGGATATCGTCCAGATATGCCGAAGTAGTCACCCTGGACTGTGTGCGATGGAACGCTATCACATGCGACATCAGTCTGGTGAAGGCCCAAGGAGCCAGGTTGAGGCCGAAAGGCATGGCCTTGAACTGGTAAACTCGCCCCAGAAAAGCGAACCTGAGATACTTCCGTGATGCCCGATGCATCGGAACGTGGAAGTAAGCGTCTCGCAGGTCGATGCTGGCAGCGAAATCTCCCTGGTGAATTGATTGGCGGACCGACCTGAAAGCCTCCATGCTGAACTTGGGAGCAATGATAGACTAGTTCAGGATACTCGGATCGATAACCGGTCAGAGTGGGCCGTCCTTCTTCGGCACCAAGAACAGGCGGGAATAGAAACCCACTGACTGAATGTTCTTGACGATCTTGATCACCCCCTTTGCCAGGAGATTGCCAATCTCCATGGACAAAAGTTCCCGACGTAAAACGTCTGAAAGAACTGTGGTTGGAAGAGGCACCCTTGACAGAGTGGGGTGCCGTCGGAAGGATATTCGCAGCCCGGACTGAACAACATCTAACATCCACGGATCGGTTGTGATGGTGGCCCAATGGTCTGCGAACTCTGCTATCCTTCCTCTAACCTGGGACGAGTCGAGGTGAGGACCTTCATTTTGAGCCCCGACGAGGCCCGCGAGAGGAGAAACCAGCTCTCTACTAAATGAAGAATCCGGAGACTTCCCTCGATTCTGCCGACCTTTACCCTTACCCCTTGAGTAAGAGGTAGAGGCGGCGGCAGAAGGACCAGCCTTTTGCTTCACAGAGGAAGCAGAAGGGTACTTGTTAGGCTTGGAATGGCCCTTGCCTCCCCTAGAAGGCTGATCAAGCTGACGAAACAGCAGCTGATCTTTGAAATGACGTAGGACGTCATCCCGGACCGCCGACAGGGAACCATGGAAAAGTTGCGGACCTGCCAAAGAAGCAGATCGAAGAGCAGCACGCTGCTCCTCGGGAAGGGATCGTCCTGTGTCCAGCACAGCGTCCCTTCGAACTAATTCCAGATTAACCGTGTTACAGGCATGCGTGTAAGATGCATAAGCGCCTTGGACAGCACACGCAAAGGAGCCTGTACCTCGTCAAACTTATCTGGAGGCAGATAAGCAGCCAAAGCTGAGACGACGTGATCTGAGAGAGAAAGCATGCCAAGCATCTCTCTAGATAAGCCCAACGTGGACTCCAGAGTCGTCATTGGAATGACGGCAGACTTGGGCTTGGAAAGCCCGAGGGAAGTGGAGTCCTGATCCAGAACCATCAAAGTCTGGCAGACCGACGGATTGGCGGAATCGTAGGAACGATAACGCACAGGAGGCAAAAAGGTGTCAACCCTGGTGAAGAACGAAGTCTTCAGAGCCTTGGAATTCAGCTTGGAGTCCAATGCTGAAAAAGCTTCAACCACCTGTACCGACTGGCACGGTCGAAGGCGCCCAGAAGCAGGTTGCTCCATAGGCTGTAGGCGCGCGACCAATGATCGCGGCCTGGCTGACACTGTCGGCTAGTTAGTAGGTTTGAGATCAGGCAGAAACCCAAACACAAAGTCAAGAGCTGCCCCCAAGTCCGAAGACTGCTGGCCCTCGACATCAAGCATGTCGGACTCCTCCCCAGAGTGGGAAGACACATAGCCCATCGTGGGCAAACCAGCTGACGCCTCCCATGGTGTCGGGACACCAGGGGAATCAGAAACCGGCCTGTTTCCAATCCCGGGAGGCGGCGCCATAGGAGAAGCCTGGAAACCACTTGTTGCCTCGCTGGAAGCAACAGGAAGGCTCTTTGATAGAACCTGAGCGAGTAAGGAGAGGGCCTTCCTAAGCTCACTGCCCGTACTGGCCGGTTCGACAGGGGAGCGAACCGGCAAAGTGGCTTCACCTCTGACCCTCTTAACCAGCGAAGGGTCACGATCCTCCAAAACACCCTAAGCGGGACGACGGGCGGCAACCAAAACATCTGAAGGCAGACGTGTATAGGGGTACGAGGCACCCCGAGGATCAATATAGTGAGAACTCATGAGAGTCACTGCGGACCTCTGCAGGGCAGAAGATCCAGGCTGCACAAAAGGCATTGGTCCCCCAAAACTGGTCGTGTGGCCAGAATGAGTGGACAGAAACGCCGCGGAGTTCATAGTGTCTCCACTAAGAACATCCGAATCCAAAGACACAACTGTGGAGCTCGACGGCGTAGAGACCACAGAGAAGGGTTCGGCCGGCAGCCCCTTCCAACTTCACCGAGTTGAAGTCAGGGAAGGCTGAGGCCGATATCCCACGTCTACAGTACCAGACATTCCCGCAGTCCACTACAGCGAAAAGCCGAGGCCGGCTGAAACTGACGACGAAGCAGACAGACCAGCAGTAGTAGTAGATACGTCAGGAGTCGTTGAGACTGGTGGAATAGTGGAGAGAGCACACTTGCTTGGCTCCGAAGGAGGAGTCACAACCCTAGTGACAGCCTCAGATGTCGACTGGAGGGGGACCGTAGTCCCGGAACCAGGCACCTCTTCACCAGAACACTCAATGGCTCCCGCAGTATCCACCACAGGAAAAGACTGCACATCCCCCAGGGAGGAGGAATAGCTCTCACCAGACAAAGTCGGCTCGGGAGCCCCCGAACGACCACGTTCTCCTTTCCCGTGGGAGCGGGAGGCACGGCCACGAGAACGAACGACACGGTTAACTGACGCCCAGAAAGTGGATGACCATGATTCACAGACACCACATGGCCGCTTGGCCGAACACCCATTACAGGAGGAACAAGGCGAATGTAAATCGTCCACATGCTTTGGCAGCAGACATTGCCCACAAGGAATTGTCCTGGGCATGATAGAGGAGAGAGGAGCAAAGAAGGTGAAATCAGAAAACAGAAGAACACCCCCAAAGAAGAGAGAAAGGTGATAGAAACAAAGACCCCAGACGGTCGACCGGGAACCACACAACAGGATGACTACTCTCAAAAGAGAGAAGAAAAACTGTAGGAGTGGTACCCCGCTGACACCTAACTCTAACACAATTAGAAAATTTTGCAAATTAAGCATTAACAATAATTGTGAAAATTAATAAGTCCGAACCGCATGGCACACGAAATTCGTGCGCGACTCGAGAGAGAACAATAAATAATACATTATGGATATATAATATTGAAGAGAATATAAAGAAAACTGTTCCTGAGAATACAAAGGATACACTGATGCACTATGAATCAGGAATCATCAAACAACGAGCTGGATAAACACTGATAAGCGTGCAGAAACATCTCGACACGAAGACGGTATATGTGCACAGGCAACGGAAGTCGTGGAGTTGTACTTGGGAGAGAGCGTCCCATACTGGGTCTGCGCCGGTTGCACTCGACCCAGTTTTGGCTTATTTTTTCTTGGTGCTTTTGCACCACTTTTCTTTCCCAAATTGCTTGGGAAAGACAAAAATAGAGAGTATTTTATCCAAGTTAGGGACTTCCACTGTAGTGCAAGCCTGTCGTAAACAATTGTGAGTAGGTTGATAAGAAATCTACCCACATCTGAATCTCTTGTTCACTTGATTCGACAAGACGATGTTTGATTCGAGTGAATGAGTCTTCACACTCCAATTCTGAGATAAAATATCTGTGGAGTGGACGAGTGCGTATCCGCTCCATCGGAATAATATTCACAGCACAAACCTGTCAGTCTCATGAATTCTATCGCTGTTACTACATCTGAGTGAAGGCAAAAGCGAGCGTAACAACTGACTAGTATCGCTCTGGTTAACGGAAGACGAATGAGATTGTTGTGTGTCTCTAAGCTCATTCCAACGTGGGTAAATGAATAGGACGGCACTAGATCTGACTTCTTTTCGTTTACTGAGAAACCGAGACGTCGGAGCAATTGAAGCAGACTCTGAACATCGTTCTGAAGCGTTAACTTGCTGCCATAACCCTGAAGAATGCCGTCCAAGTTCTTGGTAAGGTATCTGCATGAGATAATGTATCTAAATTCTATTAGACAATATTGTCGTCTCCAGTATACTGGAGTAATAGGCATGGACGCCAGCAATGACAATTCCAGGTCTTCAGCCTAGTCGTCCAAACGCAGAGGAACACTCGGCATGCCTAGTCCTGCCATTTCAAAATTATGTCTTGCATTGATGAAAGGCTGCTGAATGGCGCTAGGTGATAAGAATCCTAATTTGCCAGTTTTTGAGGCCAGCTTGAATATAGCGTCATTCAAAAGTTCAAATGTCCATGACATTTCTGGACTGGGCCGGAAACTCAAAACAATGTCCATAATCTGGACGAAAAAGTCTGTGTCCAGTGATGCTTTCAGTTTCTTATCAGATAACGCAGCATTTTTGCCAGAGAAACAACTTCTAAAAGGTGATGCCGGATGAAATCTACGGCCACCTTAAGTTGTTCGGAAAAGGAAAATTTCAGCTGAGCTGATTCTCTTTTACCATCCGCCTGGACCACATAACAATTTTGGTTGTCCCTTACTGACTCTACAGGGGAATGAGCCGACCCAGCTTGCTCAGATAGTTCTTTACTGAAAAAGTTTCTGATAGCTGCTGGGATGCTGCGATGAATTGAGCTATCTGCGATAGCAAGTCCGTCACGGAGGCCTGTGGAGCCACGGTCTTATGTAATTAGCCACCGGAAGCTCCAGGGACGTTAATTCCTGCATTTATATAATATGTGAACGTCCCAACTGGAAAGGCCTTGTGTCCTTGGCTAGCGGATGGCGTGACCTGGTTGACGTGATCCATGACCCAAACCTCGCCCAGTCGACCTAGGGGCATCTGACCTGATATCTCAGGCCAGCATTACGACCCCTATGTGAGTCGCTACTCTGACGGTCTCCGGAGTAAGACGTAGAGGCTTTGATCCTCTATAGGAACTTCCTTTGGACGTATTCGCCCCGAAGAACCTGCCTTACTCCTCCTTGCTGAGTCCGACTTTTTCAAAGCGGAATAATGCAGAGAATCCAGAGCTTTCTTAGTAATCTAATATAGATTGTAGAAAGCTTAACGTCGAAGAGAAGCTCTCCTGAGACTGGAGCGACTGGAAGAGAGTTTTTTCACCTTACTGTCCACTCTTGTGGATGCAGCCAGGGCAGCATCACGTCTGACTAACTCCATATTGCCACTGAAAGGGCGGAGTTATACGTAGAATAAGCTATAGCCCTCGAAAGCACTCTTAAGGAAGATTGAAGAGCCTGGAATTCTTTCGCTTCGAGACATAGTGATAATGCTCTGGTAAGGTGATCTGCGTGAGAAAATGCATCTAAATTGTCGTCTCCAGTATACTGGAGTAAATAGACATGGACGCCGGCAATGACAATTCCAGGTCTTCAGCCTAGTCGTCCAAATGCAGAGGAACTCTTGGCGCGCCTTGTCCTGCCGTTTCAAATTTATGTCTAGCATTGAAGAAAGGCAGCTGTATAGTGCTTAGGCGATAAGAAACGAGATTTGCCAGTCTTAGAGGCTAGCTTGAATATAGTGTCATTCAAAAGTTCAAATGTCCATGACATTTCTCGACTGGATCGGAAACTCAGGGACGGTGTCCCTAATTCGGCCGAAAAAGTCTGTGTCCAGTGACACTTACAGTTTCTTATCAGGTAACGCAGCATTTTTGTCCAGAGAAACAACTTCTAAAAGGTGATGCCGGATGAAATCTACGGCACCTTAAGTTGTTTGGAAAGGGAAAATTTTAGCAGTGCTGATTCCCTTTTACCATCCGCCTGAACCACATAATAATCTCGGTCGTCCCTACTGACTCTGCAGGGGAGCAAACCGACCCAGCTTGCTCAGATAGTTCTTTATTGAAAACGTTTCTGATAGCTGCTGCAATGAATTGAGCTATCTGCGATAGCTAGTCCGTCAGAGGTCTGTGGAGCCGCGGTCTTACGTAATTAGCCGCTGGAAGCTCCAGGGACGTTCATTCCTGCATTTATATAATATGCGAACGTCCCAACTGGAAAGGCCTTGTGTCCTTGGCTAGCGGATGACGTGACCTGGTCGACGTGGATTCCCTGGTCTGCGAAGCAGGCTGGATATCTGTGGTCACATAGCCAAGGTGCGGTCGTGTGTGCTGACGTGAGGATGAGGAAGCCAATAGACCAGCCGCGTCAGACTGTCTATGCAACGGAGCGTCCCAAGCAGGAGTAGTGGACGTATGCTCCGACTAACGAATGAACATACAACAACATCGTTGCCCAGATGTTTTTTTTTTTACCATTCCATTCTGTTGGTCCTAATGAAGCTTCGCACCAAATAAGAATTCTCAGAGCCGTGTAGTTTTGGAAATATGGGCCTCTGAAATTTTTTCTATTTTTAGCTCCTGTGGTTCCCACGGGACATTTTGAAAAAAATTTTGGGCATAAATCATGTACTTATTACCCATTAACATTTCATATCAACTTTGGTTCAAATCGGCCTCTCAGCTTGGAAAGTTAAAAAATTTATAGTAATTTATATATTTTTTATACTTACCAATGACCCAGACATAGCTGGTGCTAACTCTTAAAATATAGGGCCAAACACAAATTTTGCCCCCCAATCCCCAAAATTTGCATCTAAAACTAAAGAAAACATGTCCTGAAAGGCCCTCCACACTTCGCCCCTACTGCGCATGCGCAGTGTCAAGGACGTTCCGAAATTGGCGCCATTAATCATTCTAATAACCAGTGCCTGGTAAGCGCTATGTACTCAGCGGGGAGGCAAGAGTTCCCAACTCCTGGGAGGGCCATCCCCGTCTGGGTCATTGGTAAGTATAAAAAATATATAAATTACTATAAATTTTTTAACATTTTTATACTGTACCAATGACCCAGACATAGCTGAATAGTAAAAAGGCTGGAGGGCCAAGGACATAGAGCAAAATGGAATACGCTCAATAAAATAAAATAGAGTCATCCCCTGTAGGGAAAAAGAAGTAATAGGCCTTACATGTATCTTTCTTATTTATGATAAATTAGAAAGATACAACACCTTCCAAAATTGAGCTTCATACATCCATGTACTCTATTAATATCCAATATAATACTTATACTAATAATTTTTAAAGTAAGCCAATAAATAAAGTAAGTCAAGAGAATAGAGACTCTTATACTCCTAAAAGTGTCTGAGGATTGCATGATCATGTCCGTTGACATATGCAATATTCAAAAGCTATACTTTAAAAACTAAGACTTGAATGAATTTTAAAAACCTAAACTTCTCACTAAACAACCATCCCAATAACAGCACAGAATTACTAACTCCGGAGGAGGTATCCCCTTGTTTTCATAGTAAAACAGGTGACCCAAGGGAACACCCTCCCCCTCCCCCCCCTTTTTCTTGCCCTGGGTCAAATAGCCCAGAGCGAAGAGGGCAGCCGAACGGAGACACTGCCGAAACAGACAGCCTACCTAGCTATAGTAGCAACTGTTAAGTGAATGACATTCTGAGCAGTAGATAATAGACCTAATAATAGAGGCCTCCAGAAATGGACTCGATATTTCTGAGATAAAATTCATGAATGTGGATGGCTGAGCGCAATGAGCGGCCTTCAAAAATCTATAATAGCGACACTATTAATGTAAGCCCAAGAAGTAGAAGAACTCTTACTTCATGAGCTGAAATCTTAAGCACAACTGCTAAGTCAATGATATACCATAAGCAGTACCGATAGTTAATAGAATCCATTAACAATAAAATGGAGCGTAACGTCCTTCTACTAGACATCAAAGACAGAAGAAGCTTACGCCCATAGTAATAAACAGATATCTGTTTATAAATACATAAACTGTACCCGGAAAGAGTAAAGGCCTATGCCCATACGAAGACGGAAGGACCTTAAAATAATAGGTTCCGGATAATAGGAGCCTAACTCTTATGCAACAATCCAACCTAAATAGTAACGGAAGTAGTGATTCCGAAACTACGAAAGTGAAAATCATCCATCGATAGTGCATGAAACTCACTGACTCTATAGTAAAAGAGAAACCAACAGAATTACTGTCTAAAAGGTCAGAATTTGAAAACTACTGTTTCCAAAGGCTCAAATGATTACTTAGCTAAATAAGAACCGAAGTTAAAATCCGTATAGGAATTTAATCTAAAGATTCTAAGTCTATTTATCAAAAAGTTACTAACTGACTTAGATAAAGAGACAAAAGACTCAATTGTAAACTATCGTAGAGTGCATAGGTATGAGGTAACATAAACCTATAACCTAAATAATAACAGGCTGCAGTAGATCTTGTGAAACAAGTATACTAAAAAATAGCAATGAGTAGTATGGAGGGATCAACAATATGAACATAATGATCCCTACACCACGACGGAAGAGCCTCCACTTTAGCCGCATAGAATAGCGAAGAAGAGGATCTCCTATAGTAAGAAATCGCGTCCAAAGCTCGTCCAGTACAGTGCTTACAATGCAATACGGACCACACAACGGAATACATGAAGGTTGCGACCTTGCTGGTTGTGATAAAGATGACACGATTTACCCAGTGAAAAAAGATCCTCACATAGAGGAAGATTTCACGATAAGACCCACAGTAGACAAGAGAGTAAATTACTCATGATCTCTGTGAAGATAGAGATGCTATCAACAGAAATGTATTGTGGTTGTTTATCTTAGCAATACCTGCTAAAACAACAGCGCCGGAGGATACGCGTATCCTATCATTCCGTCCTATAGATCAATAGAGCGTTAACAATATTAGCTCAGAGATCTGGACAAGCCAACACATACGTCTGCAATTGATTAGCAAGCTGTGTCATAAATAAATCATCATTGGGCACTCCCATAGATAGCAAATCTGATTGAATACTTGTTTGTTGAGAGTCCATTCTGACAGCAACAAGCGACCCGTAAGAGAACGGGAGTCTGATAAAACAATCAGACGACCCGGAATATGACGGACCAAAACTGAACTTGGTGTACTATAACCAACAGACGGATTCTTTCCATTAAATTGAATAACGGAAACGAAAGAGTGCCTCCCTGGTTCCGGAGATACGCCACTACTGTCGAATTAAAGGACAGGAATTTGGGCATGCGTTTCTGAATAATGTTCATGCAATGACATAAAGCAAGCCTAAAAAACATTATTCCGCGGAAGAAAACTGATTGCTAAGAGACTGCGGAACCCAAAGACCCTGGCACTTCGAATCCGTAGGGATCAGTATTATATCCCAATCTGTTTGACTGGCAACCGTCATAACAGCCACACTCGGGTCCGGCAACTGCGGTGGCACTCTCTGAGTCAACCACCGAATGTTTGCCCCAGTCTGAATCTCTTGTAACACTAGATAGACAAGAGAACGTGTAAATCGAGCAATTCATGGATTGCCGAAAAGTTGCCGTCGAAGAGAAGCTCCTCCGAGAACGAAGCGACTCTGAGAGAGTTCTTAACCTTACTATCCACGCGTGTGGATGTAGCTAGGGCTGCGTCACGTCTAACTAACTCCAATCAGCCACTGAAGGGCGGAGTTATACGTGAACAAACTACTGCCCTCAAAAGAAATTACATTGAGAATAATATCCCATAAATCTTTTCTTGAAGACGTAATGATAACGCCTCAGTAAGGCGGATTACGTATGATTGGAAAAGACATAAACGGCGAAAAAGAATATATGCAGTCTTTAATCACACCGTCTAGACGCATATGAACTCTCGGTATGCCCTGCTCTGCCAAAATAAACAATTCGTATAAATGATAAAATGGCAGAAATGAGCAACGCGGACAAGAAACTAAACTATCATGCTTAGTAGCAGGCTTGTATATATATATATATATATATAGCGTCGAAAAATAAAACACATGTTGTAATGACAATATTGGACTGCGTCGGTAAGTCAGGGACAATGTCCCTGAACCGATCGAAAAATCCGAGTCCAATGACGCTATAAGTCTCTTATCCAAGATCGCAGCAATGAAGTCCGAAATAACAATCACCGGAAGACAATGCCAGAAGATATGAAAGGCATCTTCCGATACTACTAAAGGGAAAACTCGAAATCTTTCGAATCCCTTTCGCCATCCTGTCGGACCCTATAAAGCGTTCGGTCGTCCGTACCTGATGCAACCGCGGACCGTACCGACCCAGCGCCGTCGGATAATTCCTGATTCGACCGAGAAACTGTTAATTGCTGGGATGCTGCGAAACAACTGTGCTAACTCGGATAGCACGTCCGTCACTGAGGCCTGAGGAGAAGCGGTCTTACGATGCATTGCCGCTGGAAGCTCCGTGATCGTTACCCCGTGCATACTACCAATATGCGAGCGAACGGAGTGTATAGGCCTCATGTCCCTTGGCTACCGGATGGCGCGACCTATTCGCCGTGGAATCACTGAATGCCGAAACTGATCGGATACTCGAGGTCACGTAGCCAATGTGCGGTCGTGTGCCCTGCTGTGAGGATGAGGAAGCATTAAGGACAGTCTCTCGGACTGTCAATATAACGGAGCGTCCCGACCAACGGACATATGCTCCGAATGTAAAATATCTGAACCACAACATGCGGTCCCCTATGTTGTTGGACGAGAGAGGGACCTCTCTCGCTCACAGCCCGGACGGACCTGGACAAGCCAGGAACCGGACTAACAGGCTTCCTCCGATCTGTCCTCAATCTGCCGTCACTGGGTGAGTACTAAAGTAATTAAAGTGCTCGCATCACCCAATCTCCTTCCTAGACCGCAACGGACGAACCCGGCAGCCGAACCATTCGATGAATGTACGCTACACCGGGTGAGCTAGCGAATGTCACTCCGTAGGCGATAGACATATTCCATGAGCACTTATTGCCGCTAACTCTTCATTAACTATGACGACAGAGGCACACTTTTGAAAGACATCTCCATAACTCTTTGAACAAGAAACCAGAAATGCTTGGTTAGCAAGCATAAAATAATAATATATATAGCGTCGTTCAATAATTCGAAAGTTTGTGTGACATTATTGGACTATGTCGGAACTGAGGGACGATGTCCCTGAACCGAACCAAAAATTTCTAAGTCCACCGACGCTATCAGTTTCTTATCCGGCATCGCAGCATTCTGGTCCGACGAAAGAAGCTGTAGAAGACCAAGTCAGATGACATACACAACAGCATATGTTGTTCCGAAAGGGAAAGCTCGAAATCCTCCGAATCCCTTTCGGTATCCCGTCGGACCGGATGAAACTTTCGGACGTCCGTACCCGCTTCCGCGGAGCGTCCCGACCCAGCATCGTCGGATAAAATATATGCGACAGATTCAGTTGACGCTGGGATGCTGCGATAAACTGTGCTATTAAGGAAAGCACGTCCGTTCCCGAGGCCTGTGCAGTAGCGGTCTTACAATGCATTGCCGCCAGAAGCTCTGTGTACGTTGACTCCCGTACACTTCCTATGCGAACGTCCGGAGTCTGCAGGCCTCGTGTCCCTGGCTACCGGATGGTGTGACCTGGTCGCCGAAGAATCCTTGATCGGCGAAGCTGGTAATATATCGGCGGTCACGCAGCCAAGGTGCGGTCGTGTGCGCTGACGAGAAGAGGAAGCCTTAGCAGTCTCCGCGGACTGCCTATACAACGGAGCGTCCCGAGCGACGGACGTATGCTCCGCTTGCGACACATTTTGTACCACAACATCTGGGGCCAGATGTTGTTGAACGAGAGAGGGGCCTCTCTCGCTTGCCGTCCGGATGGACCGGAACGAGCTATGAACCGGACTAAAAGGCTTCCTCCGTTCTCCCTCCGATTCGCCGTCACTGGGTGTGCATTAGGTTAATTTATAGTGCTCGCATCACCCCAAAATTCCTTCTAGACTGCAACGGACGAACCCGGCTGCCGAACCATTCGGTGAATGGACGCTACACCGGACGAGCTAGCGGACGTCAAATGCCGTCGAACCTACTAGGGTCCTCTTAGGCAATTGGAGTATTTACATGAGCACTTTTCCGCTAGCCCTTCATTAATTGTGACGACGGAGGCACACTGTTGGAAGACATCACAGATACATCACCCTAATCTTGATCGTCTGAAATAGAAATTGATAAAGTAGAGTGACCCTGCGGGGAAAGGACCGGAGTGTCCAAATCCCCAATAACTTACCGTGACATACGCTTCCCATATTGTCATCGAAATCATACGATACAGAACAGGAGTTAATGCGAGTACACTGACCACATATAGAATGATAATAAAGTCAGAGGAAGACTTCCTCTTAAAACAATTGATCAATATCCTTTCAATGTGAAAAGAAAACAAGTCCTGGTACTCGCACTAACCCCTGGCAATCAAAATACATAATAATAATATGATCCATTAATATAGAAAAAATAATTGAAATCAAAATATTTTGAAAAAATATTTTTTCAGAACAGCCCAAGTTTCTGAAAAGTAACGTTGAGCCCCAATGGATCCCAAGCCTAAGTGTGGACAAAAATTTTAAAAATATTTTAAACAATTTATTCAACACTTACGAACAATAATAATGTATCTAGTGTGATTAAAATAACATCAAGATATTATTTTTTAGAAATCCCCCCCTCACACAGAGGGCTGTAGTAAATGTAAACAATGAGTGTAAAAACACTAAAATAAGACTCCAGGCACCCAGGCCCGAAATCAGTTACCAAAAATACACTATCTGATGCAAAACAGAGACTTCCAGGGAAGAAACTGCAGAACATCAGATGGTAGATGCAGAACACAACGCCTAACCACCCGTAGGTGAAGACGTAAACATGGGGAAAAGAACAGAATTCATTCTGTTATTCAGCTAAAACTCCCAAGAAAATTTAGTAATAATAATTACAAAAACTATGCCAAAAGCATGGGAGAATAGCAAGGGGGAACTTAAAGGACAGGGAGAGAGGAAAACACTTAAAAAACAGTGTAACTAAACAATCAGAATGACAACAAAATGGCTGCTGCCTTGAAAATAGGTAACTTAACATAATTTCATTAAAAAATTTTAAGTTACAGCCCTGATAATATTCTGTCACACATTTTTTTCCTCTCCTCCTTCTCTATCCTCCTTAGAATCACCATTTCACTAATATTTATGTGTCTGGCATCATTTAAACTGAGATTTATAAGCACAAAGATCAGTCAGATGTTAACTGATGAAGGGCCAAACTTAGAATGATTAATGGCGCCAATTTCGGAACGTCCTTGACACTGCGCATGCGCAGTAGGGGCGAAGTGTGGAGGGCTTTTCAGGACATGTTTTCTTTAGTTTTAGATGCAAATTTTGGGGATTGGGGGGCAAAATTTGTGTTTGGCCCTATATTTTAAGAGTTAGCACCAGCTATGTCTGGGTCATTGGTACAGTATAAAAATATAGAAATTTTAGGCAGAGCAAATATTTTTGTCCCTCCCGTAATGACAACAAATATTGCCCCTCAAACTTCTCTCGAACAAACTTGAGTCTACACCTCAAAAGGAAGCTGTGCAATATCAAGTCTCTGCTACAGCTGGTTTATGAGATTTTTTTAAAAGTTGAGGCATTTTGGCCTCACCCCCTCCTCAATAAGAGCAGAAACCCAATTTGAAGAAAAACCCAAACGCCCCTATATAACAACTGTGAAATGTGGCCAGTGGTTTGGGAGAAAAAGACTCAAACATCACCTTTATGACAGACGACAGACGACCGACGACAGAAGATGGACGGCGGACAAAAAGTGATCAGAATAGCTCACTCTGACTTTCAGTCAGGTGAGCTAAAGACACTGCTGTAAAAAATCTAAGGCCACTATAACGTTAGCCACTAATGCTATATAAACAGAGGAAGACGCCATAGCTGGCTGCAGTGTGGAAGGAGCGTCCCGAACCACAGGCGTGAATGGGCGTCCCAACTCACTAAAGTTTCTCGAATCGAAAACAGTCGACACCGATTGCTGACAAAACTGAGAGGGTTCTCCAACTCACAGTCTGGCTCCAGACCTCGACGAGCATTCCGTTTAGAAACTTGTAGGCTTCTACCCCTTAGCATGCTTTTTCCTGCAAGAAGAGGAAGCTGTAACAACAGCCGACCTCGGCTAAAGTGTGGAAGTAGCATAGCAATTTGCACATTTCGGACGGATGCTCCGACTTATTGAAGTTTCTCAAGACAGGCAATTGTCAACCCCGACTGCTAACGGGATGGAGAATGCTCTCCAACTCACGATCTGACCCCAGATCTCGCCGAGTATCCCGCTGAGAAACTTGTAGGCTAATCCCCTTTGGTTGTGCTTCCATGTACGAAGAAGCCAAAACCGCAGCCAATCCCGACTGCAGTGTGGAAGGACCTGACACGTGTTCCGACTCATTATAGTTTCTCGCAATGGACACAGTCAACCCCGACTGCTAATGGGACGGAGAGGGTTCTCCAGATCTCGATCTGACCCCAGATCTCGCCAAGCATACCGTAGACAAACTTTCAGGCTTCTTCTCCTTTTGCCATTGTCACTGGATGAGCTTTATGTTATAAGGAGCTTGCTCTACCCACATTAAACTACTCGACAGCAAGGACCTACCCGGCGTCCCGGCTCCCATACAGGGACGACTGCTTCACTGGTCGAACTAGCTGCCTGCGGAGAATTAAGCTACTATGGCTTTAATCCTGTGCAAATATCATGAGCACCTTGCCAGCTAGCTCTATTTACTCATCAGAGCCGGGCTCATCAGAGTGCAACAACGGCAACACATAATGGACAGGTGTCAAAGTACCATCACCATTTCTTGTTCCTCTGAAAAAAAGAGACTGAAAGACTAGTATAAGCTAGCAGTGAAAGCTCCTACATCAGAACTTCACTGCCCACCACACAGGTCGACACCCATTTCCAACGTTAGCATCCTATAGTACAAGTATTGAAGGAGTGCTGCGACTTTCGGTAAACAACAAGCCTTTATCCCGAGGCTTCCTGGACTTACACTGAGTACCAATTATTATAATGTATACAATAATAATGAAGCCAAAACCATAAGTCCACTGCACTCCCAATAATAATACAGAATAAACATCGCAAGGATACATAACATAGACAATCACAAAAATGTTCGAAATAAATTATAAAAAAAATTATTTTTAGAAACATTTTGCATGAATCCTAAGTGCCCCAAGGGAACCCCATGAGCCAAAGGGTACCCAATAGAGCCTAAGTGTGGACAAGCACTAACTAATTAAAGCTAAACTACCAGAATAAGATATAATATGTATCCTAATAGAAAAAACAATAATTGTTTTTAACCAAACACTGAATAATACAAATCCAAAACGTTATTGAACAGACAACAACGTCAAGAGGAAAAACAGGAAACTAACCAACAACAGGCACAACAAATGCCCAAAGTCAGTAACCAATCAACAACCACCTGATGCAAAGCTAGATCTTCATATGAAGAAAAAACAATGTATCAGGTAGAAGATGCAAGAATACAAAACGTCATCAACAGTAATGAACAGGACGTAAACATAAGGGATAAACGGAATACCTATTCCATTTTACAAGTTAAACTCCATAGAATTGAATAAAAAAATTCTTCAATAAAAAACCGAAAGAGCTTGGGAGTATAACTAGAGGATTCAGGAGAAGAAAGGGAAGTAATACTAACAAAACAACAGTGGAGTCGCATTATAATGACGATGTTCAGAAGCATATCCCGAAATTGGGTAACATGAATAATTTACAGAAAAATTATAAAGTTACAGCCCTGAACATCCGAAACCACTGTATTTTACTTCCAGCATCCTTCTACACTATTGATTCCATGAAAACCATATTGATTTGTGTGTGGCATCTTCAAAAATGAGATTTTAAAGCACAGATGTCAGTTCAGCTGTTACTGACTTTGGGCCAAGCAGAAGAATGATGTTTGTGCCAATTCCGGTCTCTTCCTGGGTACTTACTGCATATGCACAAGTACTAAAAGTATGGAGGGCCAGATAGGACTTTTAATTTTTGGTATTGTATGCAAATTTGGGGGAATGTTGGGGGGGGGGGGTTCAAAATTTGTGTTTGGCCCTTAATAATATTGAGGATGCACCTGCCAAGTCTGGGCCATTGGTTTTAGTATAAAAATATTATGTCACGCACTTCCCCTTATCGCGTTGATCATTTTTGTGAAGTTTCATGAAAATGTGGCTAAAACTGTGGAAGTAGTTCGCTCCACAAGTTTACATGTGCAACGGACTGACGACAATGACGATGACAGACGGACAAGTGTATAATGGAGGTTTTTTGATGTGCATATGGTTTACCCCTTATGGGCTTATTTACTGCTTTGCCAAATTCTGCCCAGGTTTCTAAACAGGTGTCCTAATATAAATCAGAAGAAAGATTTCATTTAAGATTAGGGCTTCTAATCAAGCTTTGGTTGTCTCGACAGACATACAGTTTGTAAATGTAGTATAGCAGAAACTTGGGAGAAATATTCTGGGACTCTAAGGTAATAAAATCTTATTGAGTATGCCCACTCTAGAATTTCATTTTCATACCAGTGAACTGATAAAATATTCACAATATTCAAACATTATCTATTTAATATGCTATTTGTATTGTTTTAAAAAAATGTAATGAACAGGGTTTACATTATTTTTGTATCTGGAAGTGTGGTACAGTGGAACCCTGTTAACCCTTTACCCAACGCAGACGATATCAAAATTTATTATTTTAAATATAATTTTTTTAAATTTTTCAAAACATTTCAACAAAACCATATCATGTTCCAATGAGGGGTCACATGATATGATTTTGTTGAAATATTTTGAAAAATTTAATTTTTTCAACTGCTCAATTTGCATATTATGCAGGCAGATGCGGGCCATTTGTTAGGTAAAGAGTTAATTCAATTAACAGGAGTATTCAATTAACAGGGATTGTGTCACTTTTCTGTATTTTAGAGATAAACTTAGCATTTATTCTATTATATCTTGATTGACAGATGTCCATCAAACAAGATATAATATATTAAATGCCTGTATTGGATATACTGAGGCGAAATAGGTCTATAAACAAAGAAAAACTGGGGAGAGGCAGGGTAATTTCTCGAGAGGTCACAAGAAATTTTATTCAATTAACATGGGGTTTACTCTACAACCTTTACTCTATAACCTATATTCAATTAACAGGTCAAATTTGTGCTGGTGGTATGGTAAATGGTTTTGTGTTTGGGAAATTATATTCAATTAACAGGGTTATTCAGTTAAAGAGATATCCAGTTAAGTGGACTCCACTGTATTGTCAATTATTTTCAATCTTCCTTGCAGACTGAAAAACAAGAAAGCATCTTACCTCTTTTTCTGAACTTTTCTGTTCAGGTTCTGTATTTTGCTTCTGTATGTTTTGTGAATTTGTTTTCTTTTTACTTTTACTCTACAATGAAAATTAAAATTTTACAATTAATGCTCAAACAGACATGGAAACAGGATAGTGTTTCTGCTGATGTTATTTCTACTGGTTTACACATCTCGAAAGGAAAGAAAACATGCCCAAATTGTTGAATCAAATATCCTAAGCAATGTGTTGTTTGCTGCTACCAGTTTTATATAAAAATCAAGAATAGACATTTCATGGGAAGATGTCAGAATGATTTCCTCTATCCATTTTTGTGTACTGTGAGTTCAAATTTCATGCCACAGTGCTTAATTTATTGGTGTTTAAAGTCATATACTTATGCACAATGGCTAGTCCTGGTCACAACATGGAGATAAAGTCAAGATAAGTCAATCGTTTATACCCATGTTGCCCATTTTAGAGGCCTTCCACCCAGCAATGGAGATTGGGCTCTTTTTTACCACAGTAAATATACACAATTTAACTTCCAGGGGTTCCCAAGGGGTGCCACAGTGCTTAAGTTTGTAGACAAGTATATAGTCTAGTTTACTGAGGTATATACCATGTTGGTAGAGTGGATCCCTCTTAAGTGAATACTACTCAACCCTTTGGACATGCAAGCCCATTTTTCCAGTCCAGGAATATGATACTTCATAATTTTATTAAGTAGTTAATATTTGGAATAGACCAATCAATATTTTGAATGAACAGCCCCAAGGCTATGATTAGAGATTGGCGGTTTTCAAATTTCTTGTCGGTTTCGGTTTTCATTGTACAAACATAACAATATATTGCATTTGCATGTAAGAAGATGTATTCATTTATTTATTGGTGTTTAAGGTCACATACTTATGCACAATGGTTAATCGTGACCGTGACAGTTTCATGGGTGGAGGAACCTGGAGTACCTGGAGAGAACCACCAAGCATCGACAGTGTCAGCTCCTCAACATTCTAACACTGTTCAAGCTCCGCTCAAGCAGGGTTACAGCCGTTGAAGTACCTTGCCCAAGAAAACAACATGGGTCGACCCAGACGGGTATCGAACGTGGGACCTCTAGCATAGAAGTCCAACAGTCTACCACTGAGCTACCACGCTCTCCAAGGTTATGATCATGACCAAGGTTTCAACCATCATATCCATATGCAACTCCTGCATATTCATTATTAAGTATGGCAAGTGTGGTTTGTTTAGGGCCCTGCAAATCTCAGATTTCGTGTTGAATCAAATCCTCAATCAAATCTGGCATAGAATTTCTAGTCAAATCGAAGCTTGAAACGAATCTCGATGATACACGAAATGTAGATAGTGTACCTTCTCACAACAATAAATAACACCATATTCCAGTCTAGTGTTGTGTTCAATGGCAACTCAACTGTTTGGTCGTCAAACAAAAAGCTGAATATTACAGAAATGAATCAAAGTAAGTTTTGGCATCGGAACCTCCTAGAACTCTTCTATCATCACGTTTCCTGTAGGAGATATGATGATTGAAGAAGAGTTCAACATAAAGAGGAGACAGCTGTTAGGATGCGGAGTATATTTCAACGCTTCAAAAATTCCTGAATCAATATGACTCATCATGCATCGAATCAAATCAAATCATCCATACAATTTCAAATCGAATCTATTTGAATTTTGAAGATTTTCAGGGCCTTAGTTTTGTTCTTATATATCACAAGGGTTTGAAAGTGCAATGAACCACAAATGACAAAAAAGTTACAAAATTTATAGTAATTTATATATTTTTTATACTTATCAATGACCAGACTTAACTGGTGCTAACTCCTTAAATTCTAGGGCCAAACACAAATTTTGCCTCCCAATCCCCAAAATTTGCATCAAAATCCGAAATTTCAATGTCCTATGTGGTCCTCCATACTTTTTATCCACTGCACATGTGCAGTGTCAAGGAGGTCTCAAATTTGGCATCAAATGTCATTCTTACAACCAGTGCCTGGTAAGCGCTATGTAATCAGCAGGGAGGTATGAGTTCCCAACTCATGGGAGGGCCATCCCCATCTAGGTCATTGGTAAGTATAAACAAGAGCTGGACTTTCGTCCGGTGCATACCCCCACATAGTGTACCGCCTAGTGTGGGCATACCTATGACCAACAAATATATTTATGAATATTCTTGTATAGACTGACGGATGGATGGACAGACGCAATCCAGTATACCCCCTTCCATTTTCTTCGAAAGTTTTCAACAATTTCTAAGTCAAAAGGTATGATAAATTGTTTGGTGTTTGGAAGTTTAATGCAAATTTCATTGCAATAGAATAATCGATACCCGAGATACAGGCTGAACAGACAAAATTTGGCTCAGACAGACACAATTTCTAAGTGAACAAATAATAAAAAAAAAAATAATAAAAAACTAGAGGTACTGTGAGCAAACTCACAAAGTGATACCCCCCCCCATGCCTGAAATGTATAAGTTAGATTATCTCCCCTTGGAAATGTCAGAACGGAATTATATTGCTTCATGCACATCTTCATATGGACTTCTTCAATTGTGTAAAGTTAAAGTTTCATGAAAATTCTTCAAACGATTTAGGAGGAGTTGCGCTTATAAGGATGGACAGATGGTATAAGTTAGATTATCTTCCCTTGGAAATGTCAGAACAGAATTATATTGCTTCATGCACATCTTCATATGGAGTTCTTCCATTGTGTAAAGTTTCATGAAAATTCTTCAAACGGTTTAGGAGGAGTTGTGCTTACAAGGATGGACAGACGGTATAAGTTAGATTATCTCCCCTTGGAAATGTTCGAACGGAATTATATTGCTTCATGCATATCTTCATATGGAGTTCTTCCATTGTGTAAAGTTTCATGAAAATTCTTCAAACGGTTTAGGAGGAGTGTGCTTACAAGGATGGACAGACGGTATAAGTTAGATTATCTCCCCTTGGAAATGTCAGAACGGAATTATATTGCTTCATGCACATCTTCATATTGAGTTCTTCCATTGTGTAAAGTTTCATGAAAATTCTTCAAATGGTTTAGGAGGAGTTGCGCTTATAAGGATGGACAGATGGACAGACGAATGGACAGGGAGATTCCTATATACCACCCAAACTTTGTTTGCAGGGGGTATAAAAAAAAAACTAGTGTGGGCATACCTATGACCAACAAATATTATAAAAAATAATAATTTACTTAAGTTATGAATATTTTCGGATGGACTCACACACGGACGCACAGATGGATGGACAGATGGACAGACGGATGGACGGACAGATGGACACACACACGCATGTAATCCAGTATACCCCCATTTTCTTCGAAAGTGGGGGTATAAAAATATATAAATTACTATAAATTTTTTAACATTTTTATACTGTACCAATGACCCAGACTTAGCTGAATAGAAAAAAGGCTGGAGGGCCTAGGACATAAAGGAAAATCCAATAGACTCAATTACATGTAAACAGAATTATCCCCTCAAGGAGAAAAGGAGAAACAGGGTTTACATGTATCTTTCTTATTTGTATCAAAAAAGAAAGACACAATACCATTCTGCAATTGAGCACAATAACATCAATGATCTCTATTAACATCCAGTATAACCCCTTATACTAATTTTTTAAAGGAGAGCCAATAAATAAAGAAAGTCCAGAGAATGAGACTCTTTATACTCATTAAAGGTGTCCGAGGATTGTATGTTAACGCTTGTATGACACGTGACATATACAAATGCTTCACACCGAGCTACACTTTAAAAATATTACATGAATGAGTTAAAATTTAGCTTTACACTTTAAAACCATCCCGGCACTGACTCGGAATTACTGACTCCAGAGGAGGTATTCCCTTGCTTTTCACTATAAAGCAGGTGACCTAAGGGAACACCATCCCCCCCTTCTTCCCCTTACCCTGGGTCAAATACCCCAGAGCGAAGAGGGCAGCAGGACAGAGTCACTGCCGGAACAGAAAGCCTGCATAACTATAGTTGCAACTGTTTAGTGGATGACATTCTGAGCAACAGATAACGGACCTAAACAATGCAGGTCTCCAGGAATGGACTCAATATTACTAAGATAAAAATTTGTGAATGTGGAAGGCTGAGACCAATATGCAGCCTTCATCAAATCTGTAATAGCAACACTAGTAGCATAAGCCCAAGATGTAGATAGAGCTCTTACTTCATGCGTCAAAATCTTAAGCACAGACTGCTGAGTTGAAGATAATTTTTCATAAGCAGTATGGATAGTTAACTGAATCCACCTAGCAATAGAATGGACTGTAATGTCCCTTCTATTTGGCAGCAGAGACAGAAAGAAACATTTACGTCCCTTTCTGATAAACTCAGATCTACGTTTGTAAATACGCATAGCTCTAACAGGACAGAGTAAAGGCCTATGCCCGTCTGAAGACGGGGAAGAGCCTTAATAACAATAGTTTCCGGATACTTTTTAGGAGCCTGATTCTTAGCCAAAAATCCAACATTAGTAGTCAAGGTAATAGTATTACCTACACTACGATAGTGAGACTCATCAACAGATAGTGCATGAAGCTCACTAACTCTTCTAGCAGAAGAGAAGGCTAAGAGAAAAGCTGTCTTATAAGATAAGTATTTGAAGTCCACTGTATCAAGAGGCTCAAATGGCACTTCTTTTAGCTTCAGAAGAACCCAAGCTAAATTCCTCTTAGGAATTAATCTAAGGGTTCTAGGTCTATTTATCGAAAAGTTTTCCACTAACTTAGATAAAGAGACATTAGATCCAATCTGTAAACTATCATGATGTGCATAGGCATCAGAAAGCATAGACCTATAACCCTTAATGGTAACAGGCTGCAGTTTGATCTCATCAAACAGGTAGACTAGAAAATTAGCAATGTCTGGAATGGAGGGATCATAAATATCAACAGAATGATCCCTACACCACTGTGAGAAAACCTTCCACTTAACAGCATAATTTAGCAAAGAGGAGGTCCTCCTACAGTTAGAAATTGCGAGCACTGCTCATCCTGTAAAATGCATGCCATGCAAGAAGGACCGCACAATGGAAATACTTGAAGGTTGAGATCTTGCGGGTTGTGATGCAGTGTGTGCAATTTCCCCTGCGAAAGAAGATCCTCCCGTGGAGGAATCTTTCGCGGCATGTCCCACAACAGACACTTGAGTAGATTTATCCATGGTCTATGGGGTGACAGAGATGCTACCAACAGAATTTTGCAGTGGGATTGCTTTATCTTGAGCAATATCTGCTGAATCAATGGCTCTGGAGGATACGCGTATCCTATCATTCCGTCCCAAGAGATCGAGAGAGTGTCTACTGCAAATGCTCGAGGATCTGGACACGGCGACACATACGTCTGTAACTGATTGTTGAGATGCGTCGCAAATAAGTCTATCATCGGACGCTCCCATTGGTAGCAAACCTGATTGAATACTCGTTTGTTGAGAGTCCATTCTGACGGCAACATGCGACCCTTCCGAGAAAGGGAGACTGCCAAAACGTTCAGACGACCCGGAATATGACGGACCGATAGAACTTGATGCTCTAGGACAAACAGAAGGATTCTTTCCGTTAAGTTGAATAACGGATTGGAATGAGTGCCTCCCTGGTTCCGAATATATGCTACTACCGTCAAATTGTCGGACAGAATTTACACATGTGAATTCTGAATAATATTCATCCAATGACGTAGCGCAAGCCAAATTGACATCATCTCTTTGATGTTTATGTGCTTGTTTAGGAACTGCGGATCCCAAAGACCTTGGCACTTCGAATCTGTTGGGCTCAATGTTGCGCCCCAACCTGTTTGACTGGCATCCGTCATAATAGTAAAACTCGGATCCGGCAACTGCAGTGGGACTCCCTGAGTCAACCACTGAATGTTTGCCCAAGTCTGAATCTCTGGTTTCACTTGATTTGACAAGAGAACGTCTATATCGAGCGAATGAATCTTTACACTCCAATTCTGAGTCAAGAAAATTTGGAGGACGAGTGCGTAACCGCCCCATCCGAATGAGATCTGCAGCGGCTCCGCACAGACCTATCAGTCTCATGAACTCTCTCGCTGTGACTTTGTCTGAGTGAAGACAATAGCGAGCGTAACAACTGATTAATTTCGCACTGGTTAACGGCAGACAAACGAGATTGTTGTGCGTCTCGAAGCTCATTCCCAAATGGGTGAATGACTTGGACGGCACCAGATCCGACTTCTCCTCGTTTATTATAAAACCGAGACGTCGGAGTAATAGAAGCAGATTCTGCACATCGTTCTGAAGCATTAACTCGTTGCCGTACCTCTGAAGAATGTCGTCCAGGTAGGCGGACGTTACCGCAGACGAATGAGCTCGGAAATATATCATTACCGAGTTCATTACTCGAGTGAAAGCCCAGGGCGCTAGGTTCAAACCGAAGCACATCGCTCGGAACTGATATACAACTCCTAGGACTGCGAAGCGTAGATACTTTCTGAATGTTGGATGTACCATGACGTGAAAGTACGCATCATACTTGAGATCTATGCTTGTAGCATAGTCGTTCACCCGAATACTCGCTCTGACTGATCGAATTGTCTCCATATAGAACTTCGGAGCGACGATCAGCTTGTTTATCCAGCTCAGATCTATGACTGGACGGAACGAGCCGTTTGGTTTCGGAACCAGAAACAGATGACTGAAGAAACCCGGTGATTCCTGTTTTTCTAGGACCTCTATCGCGTTCTTCTTCAGAAGAGACTGTACTTCTGATGGAAGAGCGTCTCTTTTCTGCGGATTTGACGGAAGCTGAGTCCATTTTGGACTTCGAGTTAATGGAGGCTTTCGTTTGAAGGATATTCTTAGTCCTTCCGAAATTACCCCTCGAACCCAGGGGTCGTGCGTAATAGACGCCCAATCGTTTATAAAACTCGACAATCTTCCGACTACCGGAACACGATAGAGGTTCAAACCATCACCTCCTGGACCTGCAAGGCTTGCGGAAGGAGAAACTACGTCCTCCACGACCCGCACCTCGCCCCGTCGATCTAGGGACGTCTGACCGGTTATCTCGGCCAGAATAACGTCCCCCACGTGAGTCGCTGCTTTGACGGTCTCTAGAATAAGACCTAGAGGATGCATAGGAACCTCTATAGGAACTTCTCTTGGGCGTACTTGTCCCAGAAGTGCCTGTCTTACTCTTTTCTGCTGTATCCGACTTTTTAGAAGCGGATTTGAATAGCAGAGAATCCGAAGCTTTCTTAGTTATCTTATCATAGACTGCTGAAAGCTTGGCGTCGAAGAGAAGCTCTCTGGAGACCGAAGCGACTCTGAGTTTTTCACCTTACCATCCACATGCGTGGATGTAGCTAGGGCTGCGTCACGTCTAACCAACTCCAGGTTTGCCACTGAAAGGGCGGAGTTATACGTGGAATAAGCTATTGCCCTTGAAAGAACTCTTAATGAGGATTGCATATCCTGGAATTCCTTCCCTTGAAGGCATAATAACGCTTTAATAAGGTGATCTGCGTATGATAAAGCGTCTAAGTTAACTCTGTTAGACATAATTGTCATTTCCAATGTCGTGGTTGGAATTGACATAGACGACGGTATAGACAATTCTAAGTCTTCAGCCTGGTCGTCTAGACGCAGAGGAACTCTCGGTATGCCCTGTCCTGCCGTTTCGAATTTATTCCTTGAATTGATGAAAGGAAGATTTAGAGCATTTGCGGACAAGAAACCATACTTGCTCGTTTTGGTAGCAAGCTTATATATAGCGTCATTCAATAATTCAAATGTTCTTGTGACATTATTGGACTGTGTGAACCGATCAAAAAATTCTGTGTCCAATGACACTATCAGTCTCTTATCCAGCATCGCAGCATTCTGGTCCGACGGAACAACCTCTGGAAGATAATGCCGGATAAAATCTATGACAGCTTTATGTTGTTCCGAAAGGGAAAGCTCCAAATCCTCTGAATCCCTTTCGCCATCCTGTCGGACCCTATGAATTTCTCGGTCGTCCGTACCTGATGCTTCAGCGGAGCGTACCGACCCAGCATCGTCGGATAATTCCTGATCCGACAGAGATTCTGTCGTCTGCTGGGATAAGTTGTGCTATTTGGGATAGCACGTCCGTCACTGAGGCCTGTGGAGTAGCGGACTTACGTTGCTTTGCCGTTGAAAGCTCTGTGTACGTTGACTCCTGCATACTTCTTTTATGCGAACGTCCGGAGTCTACAGGCCTCGTGTCCCTGGCTACCGGATGGCGTGACCTGGTCGATGTGGAATCCCTGATCGGCGAGGCTGGCTGGATATCCGTGGTCACGTAGCCAAGGTGCGGTCGTGTGCGCTGCCGTGAGGATGAGGAAGCCATATCGACAGTCTCTCCAGACTGTCTATATAACGGAGCATCCCGAGCGGCGGACGTATGCTCCGAATGCAAAACATTTTGTACCACAACATCTGGTCCCAGATGTTGTTGTACGAGAGAGGGACCTCTCTCGCTCGCTGCCCGGATGGACCTGGACGAGCTAGGAACCGGACTAATAGGCTTCCTCCGTTCTCTCCTCTGATCCGTCGTCACTGGGTGTGCACTTTGGGTTATTATATTGCTCGCATCACCCAAATCTCCTTCCTGGACCACAACGGACGAACCCGGCTGCCGAGCCATTCGATGAATGGTCGCTACACCAGGCGAGCTAGCGGACGCCAATGCCGTCGATCCTACTAAGGACCTCTTAGGCAAATGACGTATTTCCATGAGCACTTTTGCCGCTAGCTCTTCATTTAACTGTGATGACGGAGGCACACTTTTGGAAGACATCACGGAAACATCACCCTGTTCTTGTTCCTCTGAAAAAGAGATTGATAAACTAGAGTGATCCTGCGGAGAAAGAACCGGCATGGCCTTTTCCCCGCTAACAACATACCGTGACACACGTTTCCCATGTTTGTCATCCCAATTGACACATACTGAACAGGAGTTGGTGCGAGTACACTGACTACAATTAATACAATGATTATGAAAGTCTGAGGAAGATTTCCTCTTATTACAATTTGAACAATATCCTTTCATTGTGAAAAGAACACAAACAGTCCTAGTACTCGCACCAACCCCTGAAAACAAAGATACATAATAACATGATCCATTAACATAGAAAAAATAATTGAAATCAAAAATAATTTTTTGAAAAAATATTTTTTTCAGAAAAGCCCAAGTTTCTGAAAGTAATGTTGAGCCCCAACGGAACCCAAAAAAGCCTAAGTGTGGACAAAATTTTTTAAAATATTTCAAAAAAATTAATGCAACACTTACGTATAATAATAATGTATCTTGTTATGATTAAGCTAATACAAAGACAAGAAATCACTCTCAACAGAAACTGTTGTTAATGTAAACAAGAAGTGTATAAACACCGGAAACATGACTCCAGGCACTGATAAACATGGCCCAAAATCAGTTACCAATTACAACACTATTTGATGCAAAACAGAGACTTCCAGGGAAGAAACTGCAGAACATCAGATGGTAGATGCAGAACACAACGCCTAAACACCCATGGGGGAGGACGTAAACATGGGGAAAAGAACAGAATTCATTCTGTTACCAAGCTAAAACTCCCAAGAAATTTTAGTAATAATATTACAGAAAATATGCCAAAAGCATGGGAGAATAGCAAGGGGGGACTAAAGGAAAGGGAGAGAGGAAACACTGAACAAGCAGTGTAACTTTATAGCAAGAATGACAACAACAGACCCATGCCTTGAAATTAAGCAACATAACATAATTTCATAAAAAAATTTTAAGTTACAGCCCTGATTATTTCCTGCCAATCATTTTTCCTCTCCTCCTTCTATTTCCTCTTTAGATCCACCATTTCTCTAATATTTATGTGTCTGGCATCATTTCAACTGAGATTTACAAGCACAAATATCAGTCAGATGTGAACTGATGAAGGGCCAAACAAAGAATGATAATTGGCGCCAATTTCGAGACCTCCTTGACACTGTGCATGCACAGTGGAGAAAAAGTATGGAGGACCATTTAGGACATGAATTTTTCGGTTTTAGATGCAAATTTTGGGGATTGGGGGGCAAAATTTGTGTTTGGCCCTAGATTTTGAGAATTGGCACCAGCTATGTCTGGGTCATTGGTACAGTATAAAAATATTAAACTGTAATTTTGACATTTAAAAATCAATTTGAAAATATTGAGTAAACTGAATTGAGCAGAAAAAAAACATTGAAGGCTTTTGTCCACCTTTATCTTCATTGTAGGGCTTTTGTCGAGGGTCTTTTATCCACAGAGCTTTTGTCATGTTTGGCTTCTGTCTGTACTCCATATAAATAGTATGAAAACAGCATACCGTTATCATTTTAAAATTGTATTCTTGAATATGAGGTGGCGTGAACTTAAAAGGCATCCTTCTTTTCTCACGTAGTTGTCTTGGAGCATCACAATCAAGATTTTTACTCTCTGGTGGTTCATCATTATCCACTTTGGCACATCTGGAACACTGCCTGAAAATGAAAAAATGATAGTAATTTACATACTTTTTATACTTACCAATGACCCGGACTTAGCTGGTGCTAACCCCAAAATATCTAGGGCCAAACACAAATTTTGCCCCCCAATTCCCCAAATTTGCATGCAAAACCGAAAAATAGAAGTCCTATCTGGCCCTCCATACATTTTACCCCCCACGCATGAGCAGACTCCAGGAAGTCAGCGAATCTGACGCCAAATAAATCATTCGTTGTATTAAAAAAGATTATAATTATTCCGCGGGGAGGTATGAGTGCCCAGTACTGCCCACTCATGGGAGGGCCATTCCAGTCTGGGTCATTGGTAAGTATAAAAAATATATAAATTACTATAAATTTTTTCATATTTTTATACTGTAACCAATGACCCAGACTTAGCTGAATCGTAAAAAGGCGGAGGGCCTAGAACTTCAGAAATAGTAGATCAACATAGATCAAATCCTTCAATCCATGATGAAGAAATTAGAATTACATGTATGTCTCTTAATACCATAATAGAAGAGACATAACCTAATATGTATCCAATTATGTACATCCTAAATCTAAGCATAAAATCATGTTAATTAGGATGTAACAAATGAAAAATTTTGGAGACTAGTCTGGTCTAGGCCCTAAAAATAATTAAGGCATACTGAGAATGAGAGAAAATTTCCCATAAACCTACGCCACACAACAATACTGCAGCTGATCACCGAACATAGTATGGACAAGACACTTCCTCAATAGTTACATACACCATAAGGCAGAGAAGTGGACACAACGACACCCTTACCCCTCCCCTTTTTTGAACATAACTTCAAAAGAAAGAGGGGAGAGCTCTAGAATCAATAAGCAGTACCCAGAAATGATATAAATAAATATCGATCAGGCACTCCAAAAATTAATTCATGAATAATAAATGGTGCTTAATGCCACTTCACAAGCCAAGGCTATAGCGATGATTTTAGTAAATAACATTATCCGCTATAAAATATGCACTGCAGATGCCATATACAGGTATGACGAAATCAGTGAAAAATCAATTATAACATATACATACAAAAGCGGGATAAGATGAACAATCTCTGCAGAGAAAACATGCTTCAAGATCATTCACAGGAGGCCTCTGTAATATTAAATCCGGTAAAAACACTCTCCAACGTGTACTATTTGGTAACTACAACTAGAAACACGTGAGAATATGCGATTTGAGAACCGACAAAATAGAGACCAGGATCTAGAAATGGAGGTAGGTATGATAAACCGGCTCCAAAATCAGAAAATAAATACCGAAAACAAATGCAACAGAACTGCATGTATGCGTATGATGGTGCCATCCAACACAACCCAGACGCAAAATATGTATGTATTAAAAAATATATACGCGACAGAGTGAGTGTGTGTGGGGGTGGGGAGAGGGGGGGAATTCAAATTTTTGTGGAAACCTCCTCACCCACATTACTTAATCATTGCTGACGCATACAGCAATAATATAGAGACCATAAAGCCACTTCACGTCTGAATACTCCGTAATGCCACTGAGAGCGGAGAATGACATGAAGAATAAAACTTCCCTTAAAGAAGAAAACCCTCTAATGGGGAAGCTTCTGGCGAATGCTCAATAGCAGACCCCATAACCTCAATAAAATCAATAGAAACAAATGAATTGAAGGATACACATATCCTATCATTCATTCCCATGAAAATGGTTGAGCATCAATGTATGCGCTCAAAAGCCCTATACTAGTGACACAAATAATGGAAACTATCATTCCCATGCGCCGAAAACTAAACTATCTTGAAGAGATCTCACATAAGATCATATAATAGCCAAACAGTTAGAATAAGCGAAAGATATAGCCAGCGCTTACTTATGCGCTAAAATCTTAAGCATTGACTGCTAATTGGAGGATAAATAACCCAAGCAGTGCGAATAGCTAACTTACTTATTTAACAATAGAATGAACATAAATGTCCCCTCTATTGAAAAATAATGACAACAGAAGCATACTTCTCTTCTGATAAATTCTGATGTGCATAGAGAGACCACGGATTCAGGATTGTAACGCAACATATGAACTCACGTCCGAAATAATTGAGAAAACCGTAATATATACCCAAACTTGACCCTATGTTAAAAGATTCTCTAAAACAAAACAGGTCAAGAGGGAAAAACGTTTACCACTCCAGTTAATAACTGGAGTAGACATGTGTGTAAGCGACCCATCGAAATAACATTCCAAGCCGCTCCACACCACTCCATCTGGCGCAAAAACAACTATCGCTGTTAATGCGTCAGATAACAGATAAAAGCGAGCCGAACAGCTGTTTAATTCGCTCTGTGAAACAACAGATGAACCATCCAAATGAATAGAGGGATACATGTATCCTATCATAAATCCCAATCTAAAGAACTATAGTCACTAGAATTGCCGAACGTTAGCTTTTCGGCTGAAAGATAATCATAAATAATGTAATTATCCACTTCCAGTCAAAATCGGCCGGACCGAGTTCTATAAGAGCCTCAAACTCAGGGGAGTCTGATCAGTAACTCAGTCAGACAAGAAACCCCTAACCAAGTGGTAGTATAGACAAACCTAAAGAATTATGTATAGGAGAGATACCTATACCTTTGCTATGAGCCTATAAGCGAATTGAGTCTAGGACAAACTCTCCTACTCTTTTGTTGGCTGTAGTCGATTAGACCCCAACTTAAAGAGTCGAGCATACATGCTTTCTTGTAGTATAATCCTACAATAATGAAAGGTTACCATCAAAAACTTAGGTATATCTATGCCTACTATGAGTCCAAATTTATTATTTGAGTCTACAACAACCTCTCGTACTCTTTCTGCTGGTGATGGTACATTGGGCCCCAGCTTAAGAGACAAGAATAGATTCTTATCATACAAACTAGAGTTGGAAGACTAAAGCGATCTATGGCAAGTTTTCCACCTAGTGAAATGCAAAAATGAAGACTCAAGACAATGTGTCACAGTACTTAAATTAAGTACATAAGACCATGAGACTAAATTCGCTCTGACTAAAGAAATTATCTTCTCAATTGCGTCCGAGCGAACATCTAATGAAGGTAAGGCTAAAACTAGGATCTTAGCCTGCTCAAACAATGCTGAGGAACTCTCAACGTCTTCCCGTGCTGTTTTTAAAAGTATGTGAACCATCACAAACGATTAAAAATACAGAGGAAGAAGACAAGAAACCGAATTACTTTTCCGCCGGAAGATAATATATATTGTGTCGTATACAGAATCAAAGATCTGCGACACCCATGTACACTTAACCGGAAAGAGATCTTACTACCCTGCTCTTAACTGGAGAAGTCAGCGTCTAACTACGCTAGCGGTTTCTCAGTTTGAATCACTGGAACAAGATCAAGGAAATGATAATGTATGATATCTGTATCATCCAAGAGTTGTTCCGGAAGGAAAGTTATCCTATCCATAATATGATTAAATCAGATAGAATCACAGTCACTAGTATCTAAACAGGTAGGTGACTGGACCAAATAAGCACTATGCAACAGCTCAAAATTTTGAGATCGACGTTGAGTGCCTCTGCCTTAGCAGGAATACTGCGAATAGCTATGCAACTGCGACAGCAAGTCTGTTACAGAGGCCTGAGGACAGGGAGTCCAATATAGTTATTACTGTGGACGACCCCATGAATGAAACCTCATCTCCTTGGCTACTAGATGGTGCGACTTCTTACTAAAGATGGACCTTTGACGATGAAGACCGGGAAACCTGAGTCACTTAGCCAAGGTGCAGTCGGGAGTGCTTGTTCCTCTTCTTTTCTCTTACTGGACAATAGCACAGACTGACGCAAGTTCCTACCAACAACACCCGGCTCCGATGTTAATGCAAGAGTGAGAGGGGCTCCATCTTGCTCGTGCATACCTCAGAACTTGCCGTCTTCTTCCTTCCATCAACACTAGGGGAGCATGGATTCGATAAACAGTGCTCGCTACACCCTATTCTCTCTCGACCGCCTAGGACATACCCGGCATCACATCACCCACATACGAGTGAGATCTGCCAGATGAGCTAGCTGTTTTAGACAAGGGACGTAAGCCTCCGTGAAACCTAGCCCTTGTCTTTTTACAATCATTGAGCACTCTCCCACTAGCTCTAAATACAATGCATATGCGACACATCCAGAGTCACGGTCCAAGTATCCAATCTTAACCGTTACACCGGCGACAGGGAAATGACACCAGTCATCGGGTTTTATAGCCCTGTGCAATATAAAGATCACTTTATCCATATGTAGAGGAAACCATAAGACTAGCCGGCCTCGGACCTTATCAGTTTCCTCCTTCCGTTGTCATTGGGTGAACATAATTGCAAATCATATCGTTTGCTCCACCCTATATGATCTCTTTTTCTAGCCCGGATCGTGTACACCCGGCGTCATAGTTCTGAGGGACCTGAGGAACTACTTCACCGATGAAGCTAACTAGTGACAACAAACCTGCACGGTCATGTGCTTTTCGAAACATTGAGGAAGCTATAAGACTAGCCGCCGTGGAGTCTAAGAGGAAGCTATAAGACTAGCCGCCGTGGCAGTCTATGGAAGGAGCGTCCCGTGGACTAAGTTTCAGCTGGCACAAGTTCGTACCAACAACCTCTGTCCCAGATGTTGTTATAAGAGAGAGGGGCCTCTCTCTTGCTCGAAATCACGGACGACCTGAACGAACATACCTCAGAACTTGTCCCACAAGTTCCTACCAACAACCTCTGGCCGCAGATGTTGTTATAAGAGAGAGGGACCTCTCTCTTGCTCGCAATCACGAACGACTTGGACGAGCATACCTCAGAAGTTGACCGCCAAGTTCCTACTAAAACATCTGGCCGCAGAGTTGTTATAAGAGAGGGGGACCTCTCTCTTGCTCGCAATCACGGACGACCTGGATGAGCATCCCTCCGAACTTGTCAGACAAACACAAGTTCCTACAAACAACCTCTGATCAGAGATGTTGTTATAAGAGAGAGGGACCTCTCTCTTGCTCACAATCACAGACCTGTACGAGCATACCTCAGAACTTGACCGCCAAGTTCCTACCAACAACCTCTGATCACTGATGTTGTTATAAGAGAGAGGGACCTCTCTCTTGCTCACAATCACGGAAAACCTGTACGAGCATACCTCAGAACTTGACCGCCAAGTTCCTACCAACAATCTCTGATCGCAGATGTTGTTATAAGAGAGAGGGACCTATCACGAAGATCTGGACGAGCGTACCTCGGAACTTGTCTACTTCCTCCATCCCATGCTTCCTCCTTCCCGACGTCGCAGGGTGAGCAAGTTGTATGTTTATAGTGTTCGCTATACCCTTATTCCTCTTCTCGACCGCAACGGACATACCCGGCATCACGTCCCTCACATACGAGTTAGATCTGCCGGTCGAGCTAGCTGGCGACAAGGTCATCAATCCTACTAAGGATCTAGGCCTTGTCTAATACCTGAGCACTTTTGCCGCTAGCTCTTGACTGATTTGCGACGACAGCACACTCCTTGATGGCGTCACAAAGCCAGTTCCTGTTCCTCTGTAAATAGAAAGTAAAAAACTATAGTGACCTTTGACGAGAGGACCAGCGAGTCCCCTCGCCACGATAGGACCGATAGTGTCCACTCGCGTAACACAAACCATGATGCCCGTCATTCAGATTATCAAATCTGATACATGAGTAGAATTAGAGGTAGTACATCAAGTAAACTCATTACAACGACCGAGTAAATAAAGGAAATGTTTCCTCTATTTGCCATACTATTAGATAAAAATAATTACCTAAAACTAATATATGTCATGGTACCACCACCAAATCTACATATAATATAAGATAACATTAAAATATAATCAATGAAATAAATATATCCAAAAGAAAAACTCTTTCAAAAATAAAATAAAAAATTTTTGAAAATTTTTTCCTAATATAAGAGTCCAAGTTCCCAAAGGGAACGATGAGCCCAAAAAAGCCTAAGTGTGGACAAAATTATAAAAATGTGTAAAATAAACTACTACACGATCAGAATATTTAATGTTACCTACAACTGTTGTTCCTAAATAAAAATAGGAAACTATCTAAAGATGTAAACAAAACACCGGAATCAAGACCCCAGGCAACATGGCCCGAAGTCAGTAACAGAAACAAGACTATCCGATGTAAAGCAAGATCTTCCTCAGAAGAAAAAACGATACATTTGAGGTAAGATGCATGACCAAAACGCCCGAACACCCTAAGGATGAGCACGTAACCTTGGGGATGTACAGAATAATTTCTGCATAAAATGTTAAACTCCCAATAAATTTATAAAAAATCTTTATTAAAACAAGCCAAAGAGCTTGGGAGCTTAACTGGGGGGGGGGGGGGGGGGGGGGGGGGGGGATCAAGGGAAGGCAGGGAAGGAATACTAAATAAACAGTGGATAGATCATAATCAATCAGAGATAACATCATGCTCATGTCCCGAAATTAGGGAACATGAACTAATTTTACTAAATAATAAAAAATTACAGCCCTGAACGTATCAAACCACTGTTTCTTCCTTCCTTCATCCAGTTCTGTCCTTGGATCCACCAATTTAACCATTGATTTGTATCTGGCATCATTATTAATTGAGATTTAAAAGGACAAAAATCAGTTTGTTGTTATCTGACAAGGGCCAAACAAAGAATGATTTATTTGGTGCCAGATTCGATGACTTCCTGGAGTCTGTGCATGCGCGGAGGGTAAAATGTATGGAGGGCCAGATATGACTTCTAATTTTTGGTTTTGCATGCAAATTTTGGGGATTGGGGGAGCAAAATTTGTGTTTGGCCCTAGATATTTTTGGGTTAGCACCAGCTAAGTCTGGGTCATTGGTTACAGTATAAAAATATGAACAATAAAACCTTTGTAGAACAATACTTTTTCATAGACATTAGTGATGGAATCCTCTAATATAAATCTGCATCCTTTACAATAGGATACAGCGCAGGATATCATTGCCTAAGCACAAACACTTGTGAGCATACCAGTATTACTTCCTTATTTGAATGCACAATAAGGCTAACCCGAAAAAATGGTCACTTGAAAAACTAATTTAAATCTTTTTCCAAGCTGCCCTAATTTTTGTTTTGTTTGAGCATGTGCGAGATCTGCATGATAAATTACAAACACAGATCAAGCCACTGCATTCAAGAAAAAAAATTCTTTCTGAATCTTCTCTATCTCTATCTTTATATACTATATTTTAGAATGTCTGTATATATGTCTGTCTGTCTGCCTGTGTCTGCTATAGAAATGATTATGGGGCCAGTGTCCAAAATAGATCTACTAGGAGTACTTTTTTTATGGCGGAGGTCATCGTCAGGTTTAAAAAAGTGTGTGGGTTGGGGTTGGGGGTGGGGGTGTATGAGGGCACCAAAAGTTATGACCAAAATGTTTTTTACCGATATATGTCTTCAAAGGGGTCTGTCTACTAGGGGTACATTTTTATCAGGAATCTAATGGTGAGGTTTAAAAAACTATCGGGGTGGGGGGTAGGGGTGTAGAGGGGCACATGACCAAAATTTTTTTACCGATATATGTCTTCAAGGGGTCTACTGGGGGTTTATCAGGAATCTAATGGTGAGGTTTAAAAAAGTAACGGGGTGGGGGTGGGGGTGTATAGCGGCACCAAAAGTTATGACCAAAATTTTTCTCTCTGATATAGGTCTTCAAAGGGGTCTACTAGGGGTAATTTTTTACCAGAAATCTTATGGTGAGGTTTAAAAAGTGCTTGGAGGGGGGGGGGGGGGTGGGGGTGAGAGTGTAGAGGGGCACCAACAGTTATGACCAGCATGTTTTTTCACCGATATAGGTCTTCATATAGGTCTTCAAAGGGGTCTACCAGGGGTACGAATATTAAGTATATTGGTATATTAAGGGAGAATACTCTCCTCAGCCCGAGCAATGCTGGGTAACTCTGCTAGTTTTTTATAAAATGTATGGTCTTGAACAGTGAATATATTTTCTGTGACAACATTGCTGTTTTAGCTTTGTCTGATGTTGTTGATGAAAACATTTTTTACTATCAAAGCTTTCAGGAAGAGTTATGGGCCCTTTTAAACCAGTTACTCTGAAGATTTTTCTCTATCATCACACATTTTAATTAAAGTGACCTGCAAAGCAATATGATTCTATATATATGGTGCACTTACCATCCAAACAATTTGGTTTTCTTTGGTAATCTTGTTAAAGGTGGTTCTAAACATCCAAGATGATAGAATAGTTTGCATTCATCACACTTGGCTAACATGTGTTGATCATTTGTTTTCTTACAAATTCCACACCTACAAAAGTAGCCAATGAAAAGTAGTTTATGTAAATGCTGCAAGAAATATACTACTCAAAGTTTGCTAAGCACCAAGTATATCCAACTACCTGTTTTACATTTTAGTTGAAATATTGTAATGAAAGTGTATATATTTTTTATTTAATTATACCTTTAATGGTTTAAAACAGAAATTAAGATTTTATTTGTGTTTGACTTTAGTTTTTAGCTTTTGAATACAATAACCATGGAAAATGGATATTATTGGTAAAAGAGGAAATTTTTCAATTTGCCAAAAAGTTGACAGAGTGAACTGGTATGTGCTCAATATCGAGTATGAGACCCATTACTGTTAATGACAGCTTGGCAACGCCTTCTCATGCTCCCAATCAGGTTCCTGGTGGTCCTTTGTGGGATGTTGCTCCATTCTTGGACCAGCATGGCACCAAGCTCCTGGACACTTCTTGGCTGGAATGGACGGGCTGAAATTGCAAGCTGCAACTCATTCCAGACATGTTCGATTGGATTGAGGTCAGGGGATGTTGCTGTCCAGTCCATACGCCCAATCCTCTGCCTCTGTCGGTACTCCCCGACAGCATGGGCAACATGAGGATGGACATTATCGTCCATCAGAATAAATCTATCACCAACTGCACCTGCATACAATCTGAAATCCAGGATCTCATCAAAATACTTCTGTACAGTCAATGTACTATGTTCAAGGACACAGAGCTCTGTACGTCCATCCGTGCTGATGCCGCCCCAGACCATAACTGACCCTCCACCATAGCGGTCATGCTCAGCAATGTTGGCTGCATGGAATCGGTCTCCTGCTCTTCTCCATACCCTAGATCGCCTATCTGTGTGGTCTTGGCAGTACCTTAACTCATCTGTAAAAAGGACAGGTCGCCAATCTTCCCAGGTTCATCCAATGTGGTCCATGGCCCATTCATATCATGCCTGGTGGTGGTTCTGGGACAGCAGAATGCGAATACATGGTCTTCTCAATTAGAGCCCACCTTCGTGCAACCTTGCTCGGATAGTCTGCGTCGAAACATTTACCCAGGATGCATTCTGAAGGTAACTGCTAAGCTGGGTTGCTGTGACAAAGTGGTTCCTACGGGCCTGAATGATCAAAAACCAGTCTTCAGCTGCAGATGTTGCCCTGTCTCTGCCACACCATGCTGTCTTATTGGTGTGCCATACTGCTGAAATCTTGCCCAGGCTCTGGTGATCACCGTATGGTGCACACCAAGGGCTTCGCCAACCTGGCATTGGGTAGCCCCTTGCTCCACCATCCCTACAGCCTGCCACATTTCTGCTTCAGACAAATGTCTTCTTACATTTGCATTTGCCATATTCAGTCATTAAATCACAAGGGTTTGTGTTGAAGTGAAGATTGAATACCCTACACATGTCATGTATATGTAGACAGTACATGAAAACATCATGAAAATCAAGGGGTACGTGCTTTCCATGACTGTCACGTAAAATCTGCCCGTCAAGAGAGCTAATGTAAACACTGGGGACCATCTCAATACATTCCTCAATCATATCCACCAAAAATATTGCAAATATATCACAAGCAAATTTCACAATGATGTGTCAAATATTTGGTGATTAGCAAACTTTGAGTAGTATATGTTACCTCCTTACAAAAAAACCTGAATAACAATGCTGCCAGCAAATATATGCAGTTAACAAAAATTTTCAATTAATCAAAAACTTGTCAATTCCCTTTTCAGTGAAACATGTTTAACTGAATACACACTTCACAAAAGAAAAATATTCAATTGACAGAGTATTCAATTAATAGAGCATTCAATTAACAGAGATTTGGCCATTTTCGTTTTTTCTGGAAATAAAATGAGCATTTATTCTTTTAGCAAACAATATATAACAGTTAAATGCTAATATTGGATGTACTGTGGCCAAATTGGTCATTAATTGAGGCCAATTCAATGACTGTCAGGGTAATTTCCCGACATGTTACAATATTAGTTATCCATGTATATTCCAGGGTGTATGAAAATTTACACTGGTTTGAAAGCTGATACACCCGGAGATGCAGCTGAAGGGTGTCTCAGTTTATTTCTCACTAAGTTCCTTCACACTGAAGAAAAATTATAATTCTGTAGAATAGGAAAATAACCTATTACATTTTGTTTGACAGAGCACTATGAGCTCATATCCTGTCACCACTCTTCACATAAAATTATTAATAATATACCCATTTATATAGCACCAAAATTATAGTTCAATGGATAAAGAACCATATTCTAAGGCATTGTATATATTACTGAGCTCATGCAAGTATACAAACAGAATAGATACAGTATTTTTACAGTCTATAATATCACTTATAGACTTTTTGAAATAGACATGTTTTGAGATCTTTCTTGAAAATGTTGACATTTGAGTCTTATTAGATGATCTGGTAAATTATTCCACAAGTGAGGACCAGCAAATGAAAATGACCTATCTCCAAATGTCTTACACCTATATCTATTTTTTTGAACAGATAGTAACATTTTACAATCAGACCTCAGGTTGTATTGACACACATTCTTGGTATTGATGAGTTCTTCTAAGTAGGCTGGTGACATGTTATTTTCTGACTTGAAAACTAATAAAAAATTAATTATTCTGTACTTTACTGGCAGCCAGTGCAGATCCATCAAAACAGGTGATGTGTTGAGATCGTGATACTCTACATACTACTCAGGCTGATGCATTTAATATACTTTCTGCAGGCGAGAGTACTGGTATTATGGAAGTTGAACAGTGAGGCATTACAATAATCCAAATGTGAAGTTACAAAGGCATGAACTAGAGTTTTTATGGAGTCTTTTGTAAGGAAATGTCTGATCTGTAATTTTGTATAGACCTCTGAAAGCCTTGTTGCACATGAGGGTGCGGTGGCGTTGCGGTAACCGGTTCTCGTCAGATCACCGAAGTTAAGCAACATCGAGCCCGGTTAGCCCTCGGATGCGTGACCATCTGAGCGATCAATTCTGACTCCCGCATTGTGCCCTTGGGCAAGGCACTTAACCCCGATTGTCCATATGGGGGCACGATGATGCTGTGTACTAAGGCGTACTGCACGTCGGTGGTGCACATGTCTTCAACTAATCTAACCCTGCCTGTGCAGCAGTGCAGAGTTATGATGTTGGGGAGCTGGCAGCTGCTCGTCGTTGCTCGGTGATTCTCTCCGGGTACTCCGGCTTCCTCCACCCCTAAAAATGTCACGGTCATGATTAGCCATTGTAAGTATGTGACCTTAAACACTAATAAATAAATAAATAACTTGTTGCACATATTTGTCCACAGACATGTTTGAGTCAAAAAAGGCACCAAGATTATGTACACTGTCACTTGCCCCGATGGTGGAATCTCCTACCTTCACGGAGTTCATGTCAATTTTAGTGAGTTGCTGAAGTGACCCAATTTTTAGGAATTCAGTCTTATCATCATTTATCCTTAATTTGTTTGAAATCATCCAAGTGCGAAAGTCCGAAATACTTGATTCAATAATTTATTGAGCTTTAGTTTGAACCTTGGTTGATGGCCTAAAAGAGTAGTAGACCTGTGTGTCATCAGTATAACCATGGATTTCAGGCAGGTGCGATTCAATGATGGTGAATATATTTGAAATATAGAATAGAAACAGAACAGGACCAAGGCAACAGCCTTGTGGGACTCCACATTCCAGATGGAAGTCTTTTTGCAGGTTACCGTTTACTGATACATGCTGCTGTCTGTTCTTTGGGTATGATGCTTGCCAGATAGCGGCTGCACCATCAAGTCCAAAATCAGAGTTCATTTTTGTCTCTAGCAGAGTTTTATGACAAACAGTGTCAAAAGCAGCACTAAAGTCTAAAAAGAACAAGCAAGGTTACCCTTCCAGACTCCATATTAAGCAGGATGTCATTCTGAACATTGTGTGCCGTTTCAGTTGTGTGAAATTTTCTGAATCCAGATGTGATGGCCGATAATGGAGCATGTATATCACTATGTAACATTAGCTGCTCAATGGCAGCTTTTTCATACAGCTTAGAAACGAATGGTAAATTATTCATTGGCCGGAAGTTTTTCAACACAAGTTCTGGACCTTGTTTCTTCAGAAGAGGGTTCACAATCGCGATTTGCCACACATCAGGCACATATCCTTCTAACAAAGACTTGTTGATCATTTTGTGATTGCAGGAGCCAAAGAGTCAACACATGATCTGATAATAGATGTTGGCATTGGGACATGAGGCATTTGAGGATTCTTTTATTAATTTGGTTACCTCGTGGATTTCTAAAGGTTGAAAAGTTAAAGTTCTTTTTCTGATGGTCTGTCTCTGTTTGATGCCAATTTTGTCTACCTTTATGTTGTGAATTTTTTTCCTGAATTCATTTTATTTTTTTAATGAAGATCTCGCCAAATTGATCAGATAGCTTGGATGGATCATTATGTGGTAGTAATGACACACTTTGTATTTCTGTACACAGATCTTTAACAACTTTAAACAGTTTTTGTCGTCGCCATTACAAGTTTCAACACATGTTGTGTAGTAAGATTTTCTGGCATTTTTTAGTTTGTAGTAGAACTGGTTATGAATAGTCTGATATGCTGCTTCCTCTTGCTTTCAACAATTAGCTTTCAAGAGTTCTCAGTTCGTTGGTAAACCAGGGTATACTTGGCTGAATAATAAACATTTTTGTATTCAGAGGAGCATGCTCATCAAGTAGATGGGACAATGTATTGTTGTATGATATTGTCAGATCATACAGGATAGCACAAAGAGTATTACATAAATCGATTTTTTGATGTCACATTTATGCTTGTTACTGTCAATTTAATTGAGTTTTCAATATGTTACTTCTTTACATGTGTTTTTCAACACCTAGTGTGCACTCGACAAGTGAATGGTCAGATAGTATGAGCGGGGTTAATGGATCAGTAAGCTGAAAGTCATTAGTGCATCTTGTGATGATAAGGTCTAGTGTGTGTCCAGAGGTATAGGAAGGACTTGTGACATATTGTTGCAAACCAAATGTTTCTAAAATTCCATAACTTGTTAACATCACTGTCATTGCTGTCATCAACATGTATATTACAATCACCAATAATACGTTTTTCAGAACACATAACAATGGGTTCAAGGCACGCAGAAAATTCTTTGAAGAAAACACTGGTCAAGATAGGATGATTTTTGGAGTAAGTGGACAATATACATCCACAGTTCGGATATTGGTGTTAGCTCACCATACAGTCCATTCAGCATATTCAAAAGCTGCTTTATCTCCTTGTGCTGAGGTTTTAATATGGATATTTATAATATAAATTGCACTTAACCCTTTACCTAACACACAAGATATCAAAATTTATAATTTTAAATGCAGTATTTTAAAATTTTCCAAAACTAGTTGTGTCAGTATGACATGTATGTACACGAGTCAAAAGAATAAAAAAAAGCTGTTTTTCTCACATTATAAAATACCGGTAAGTTCAAGGTCAATAACTCTGCTAAAAGCATCCGACCGGGCCCAAACTCAAACTTGATTTGTAAGTACCCATGACAAAGACACATACCAAAAATCAATCAATTATCTCAATGCATGGTGAAAAAAGTGCACACATCTGTTATTTTGGAAGTTCAAGGTCCATAACGCCTCAAAAAATCATCTGACTGGGACCAAACTCAAACTCAATTTGTAGGCACTCATGACAAAGCACATACCAGAAATCAGCCAATTATCTCAATGTCTGGTAAAAAAAAGTCCAGAAAACCATTATTTCAGAATGATGGAAAGATGGAATGATGGATGGACAAGGGTAACTCAGCCATTTTAAGGTTGGAGCATAAAAATTCAACAAAACCATACCATGTGACCCCTCACTCCAATGCTACATGCTTCGGTTTTATAGAAGTTTTCTGAAAAGTTAAAAAATTTATAGTAATTTATATATTTTTTATACTTACCAATGACCCAGACTTAGCTGGTGCTAACTCTAACAAAACCAGGGCCAAACACAAATTTTGCCCCCCAATCCCCAAAATTTGCATCCAAAACAAAAAGAAATCATGTCCTAAAGGACCTCCATACTACGCCTCTACTGCGCATGCGCAGTGACGCAGTCATCCCAAAATTGGCGCCAATTATCATTCTTACTGGCAGTGCCTGGTCAGCGCTATGTACTCAGCGGGGAGGCAAGAGTTCCCAACTCCAGGGAGGGTCATCCCCGTCTGGGGCATTGGTAAGTATAAAAAATATATAAATTACTATAAATTTTTTAACATTTTTATACTGTACCAATGACCCAGACTTAGCTGAATAGTAAACAGGCTGGAGGGCCTAGGACATAGAGGAAAATCCAATAAGCTCAACTATATAGTAAAGAGGTAACCCCTTAAGGAGAAAAGGAGTATTAGGCTTTACATGTATCTTTCTTATTTAATATTAAATTAGAAAGATACACTACCCTTAATAATTGAGCACAATAACATTCATGTTCTCTATTAACATCCAGTATAACCCTTATACTAATTATTTTTAAAGCAAGCCAATAAATAAAGTAGTCCAGAGAATTGAGACTCTTTATAGTCATTTAAAAGTGTCCGAGTATTGTATATTAAAGCCTGTTTGACACTTGACATATACAAATGCTTCACACCGAGCTACACTTTAAAAATAAGACATGAATGAATTAAAACATTAATATTACACTTTAAAACCATCCCGGAAGCGACTCAGAAATACTGACTTGGAGGAGGCATTCCCTTGCTTTTCACTATAAAGCAGGTGACCTAAGGGAACACCCGCCCCCCCCCCCCCCCCTTCCCCTTGCCCTGGGTCAAATAGCCCAGAGCGAAGAGGGCAGCCGGACGAAGTCACTGCCGGAACAGAAAGCCTGCATAACTATAGTTGCAACTGTTTAGTGGACGACATTCTGAGCAACAGATAACGGACCTAAACAATGCAGGTCTCCAGAAATGGACTCAATATTTCTGAGATAAAAATTCGTAAATATGGATGGCTAAGACCAATAAGCAGCCTTCATTAAATCTGTAATAGCAACACTATTAGCATAAGCCCAGGAAGTAGAAAGAGCTCTTACTTCATGAGCAGAAATCTTAAGCACAGACTGCTGAGAAGAAGATAAATCTTCATAAGCAGTACGGATAGTTAACTGAATCCATCTAGCAATAGAATGGACTGAAATGTCCTTTCTATTAGGCATCAAAGACAGAAAGAAACGTTTCCGTCCCTTTCTGATAAACTGAGATCTCTGTTTATAGATACGTAGTGCTCTAACAGGACAGAGTAAAGGCCTACGCCCGTCTGAAGACGGAAGAGCCTTAATAACAATAGGTTCCGGATATTTATTAGGAGCCTGATTCTTAGCTAAAAAACCCACATTAGTAGTGAAGGTGATAGTGTTCCCAACACTACGATAATGAGAATCATCCACCGATAGTGCATGAAGCTCACTGACTCTTCTGGCAGTAGAGAAAGCTAAGAGAAAAGCTGTCTTATAAGATAAGAATTTGAAATCTACTGTCCCAAGAGGTTCAAATGGCTTTTCCTTCAATTTAAGGAGAACCCAAGCTAAATTCCACTTAGGAATTAATCTAAGAGTTCTGGGTCTATTTATCGAAAAGTTTCTAACCAACTTCGATAAAGAGACATTAGATCCAATTTGTAAACTATCATGATGTGCATAGGTATCAGATAACATAGATCTATAACCCTTTATAGTAACAGGCTGCAGTTTGATTTCGTCAAACAAGTATACTAGAAAGTTTGCAATGTCTGGTATAGAGGGATCAAATATATCTACAGAATGATCCCTACACCAACGACGAAAAACCTTCCACTTAGCCGCATAGTTTAGCGAAGAGGAGGTCCTCCTACAATTAGAAATCGCGTCCACTGCTCGTCCTGTAAAGTGCTTGCCATGCAAGAAGGACCGCACAACGGAAAAACGTGAAGGTTGAGACCTTGCGGGTTGTGATGGAGTTGGCGCGATTTCCCCTGCGAAAGAAGATCCTCTCGTGGAGGAAGCTTCCGCGGTAGGTCCCACAACAGACACCTGAGTAGATTTATCCACCAGAGATGCTACCAACAGAATCTTGCATTGAGATTGTTTTATCTTTAGCAATACTTGTTGAATTAACGGCGCTGGAGGATACGCATATCCTATCATTCCGTCCCAAGGGATCGACAGAGCGTCTACTGCAAATGCTCTTGGATCCGGACACGGAGACACATACGTCTGCAACTGATTGTTGAGATGTGTCGCAAATAAGTCTATCATTGGCCGTTCCCATTGGTAGCAAATCTGATTGAATACTTGTTTGTTGAGAGTCCACTCCGACGGCAACAAACGACCCTTTCGTGAAAGGGAGTCTGCTAGCACATTCAGACGACCCGGTATGTGACGGACCGAAAGAAGAACGTGATGTTCTAATGCAAACAGAAGGATTCTTTCCGTTAGATTGAACAACGGAACTGAATGAGTGCCTCCCTGATTCCGTATATACGCCACTACTGTCGTATTGTCGGATAGGATTTGGACATGAGCATCGTGAATAATGTCCATCCAGTGACGTAACGCAAGCCAAATTGACATCATTTCCTTGATGTTTATGTGCTTGCACAGGAACTGCGGATCCCAAAGACCCTGGCATCGCGAATCCGTTGCGATTAATGATGCACCCCAACCTGTTTGACTGGCATCCGTCATAACAGTAAAACTCGGATCCGGCAACTGCAGCGGAACTCCTTGAGTTAACCACTGAATGTTTGCCCAAGTCTGAATCTCTTGTTTCACTTGATCTGACAAGAGAACGTCTACATCGAGCGAATGAATTTTCACACTTCAATTCTGAGTCAGGAAAATTTGAAGAGGACGTGTGCGTAACCGCCCCATCGGAATGAGATCCGCGGCGGCTCCGCACAGACCTATCAGTCTCATAAATTCTCTCGCCGTGACCTTGTCTGCGTGCAGAAAATAGCGAGCGTAACAACTGACTAATTTCGCTCTGGTTAACGGCAGACGAACGAGATTGTTGTGCATCTCGAAGCTCATTCCCAGATGAGTGAATGACTTGGACGGCACCAGATCCGACTTCTCCTCGTTTACTATAAAACCGAGACGTCGGAGCAATAGAAGAAGATTCTGAACATCGTTCTGAAGCGTTAACTCGTTGCCGTACCTCTGAAGAATGTCGTCCAGGTAGGCCGACGTTACCGCAGACGAATGAGCTCGGAAGTAGATCATTACCGAGTTCATTACCCGAGTGAAAGCCCAGGGTGCTAGATTCAATCCGAAGCACATCGCCCGGAATTGATACACCACTCCTAGGACTGCGAAGCGTAGATACTTTCGGAATGTCGGATGTACCATGACGTGAAAGTACGCATCTTTGAGATCTATGCTCGTTGCATAATCGTTCACCCGAATACTCGCTCTGACCGATCGAATCGTCTCCATATAAAACTTCGGAGCGACGATCAGCTTGTTTATCCAGCTCAAATCTATGACTGGACGGAACGAGCCGTCTGGTTTCGGAACCAGAAACAGATGGCTGTAGAATCCCAGAGATTCCTGGTTTTCTACGACCTCTACCGCGTTCTTCATTAAAAGAGACTGCACCTCTGATAACAGAGCGTCTCTTTTCTGTGGATTTGACGGAAGATGAGTCCACTTTGGACTTCGAGTTAATGGAGGCTTTCGTTTGAAGGATATCTTCAGACCTTCCGAAGTCACTCCTCTCACCCAAGGGTCGTCCGTAATCGACGCCCACTCTTGTGAAAAACTCGACAACCTTCCGCCAACCGGAACGCGATAGAGGTTTAAGCCATCACCTCCTGGACCTGCGAGGCCTGCGGTAGGAGAAACCACGTCTTCCACGACCCGCACCTCGCCTCGTCGACCTCGGGGCGTCCGACCGATTGTCCCGGCCTGAAGGACGTCCCGAACGAGAGTCGCTATCCTGACGGTCTCTCGAATAAGACCAAGAGGACGCACCGGAACCTCTATAGGAACCTCTCTTGGGCGCATTAGACCCAGAAGTGCCTGTCTTATTCGTGTCTGCTGTATCCGACTTCTTAGGAGCAGATTTGAACAACAGAGAATCATTAGCTTTCTTTTTAATTTTATCATAAATAGCGGAAAGCTTGCCGTCAAAGAGAAGTTCTCCTGAGACCGAAGCGACTCTAAGAGAGTTCTTCACCTTAAAATCCACTAGTGTGGATGTAGCTAGGGCTGCGTCACGTCTAACCAACTCCAGATTTGCCACTGAAAGGGCAGAGTTACACGTGGAATAAGCTACTGCCCTTGAAAGAAGTCTTAAAGAGGATTGTATATCCTGAAACTCTTCCCCTTGAAGGCGCAGTGATAACGCCTTAGTAAGGTGATCTGCGTAAGATAAGGCATCTAAATTGGCTCTGTTAGACACAATAGCTGTTTCCAACACCGCGGTTGGAATAGAAGCTGACGACGGTAATGATAGCTCTAAGTCTTGCCGCCTCGTCGTCCATACGCAGAGGAACTCTCGGTATACCCTGTCCTGCCGTATCGAATTTATTCCTTGCATTAATGAAAGGCAGGTTGAGAGTATTAGCGGACAAGAAACCTGCTTTCCCCGTCCTGGAAGCAAGTTTAAATATAGCGTCGTTCAATAATTCAAATGTTCTAGCAACATTATTGGACTGCGACGGAAACTCGGGAGCGATGTCCCTGAACCGCTCAAAAAATTCAGAGTCCAATGACGCTATAATTCTCTTGTCCGGAAGTGCAGCAGTCTGGCCCGACGGAACAACTTGAGGGAGAAAGTGCCGGATGAAGTCCACGGCAGCTTTATGTTGTTCCGAAAGGGATAGCTCCAAGTCATCCGTATCCCTTTCACCATCCGGTCGGACCTCATGATGTTCCCGGTCGTCCGCCCCCGATGCTTCGGCGGAGCGTACCGACCCAGCGCCGTCGGATAATTCTCGATCCGACACCGTTTCTGTCGGCTGCTGGGATGCTGCGATAAGCTGTGCTATCTGCACAAGAATGTCCGGCGTCGAGACCTGCGGAGGCGCAGTCTTTCGCTGCTTCGCCGAGGGCAGCTCCGCATCAGATGGCTCCCACATACTTTTCCTATGCGAACGTCCAGAGTCCATCGGTCTCGAATCCCTGGCTGCCGGATGGTGTGACCTGGTCGCCGAAGAATCCTTCATCGGCAAAGCTGGTAATATATCGGCGGTCACGCAGCCAAGGTGCGGTCGTGTGCGCTGACGAGAAGAGGAAGCCTTAACAGTCTCTGCGGACTGCTTATACAACGGAGCGTCCCGAGTGACGGACGTATGCTCCGCTAAAGACACATTTTGTACCACAACATCTGGTCCCAGATGTTGTTGTACGAGAGAGGGACCTCTCTCGCTCGCGGCCCGGCTGGACCTGGACGAGCTAGGAACCGGACTAAAAGGCTTCCTCCGTTCTCGCTTACTATCCGCCGTCACTGGGTGTGCATCTATTATGTTTATAGTGCTCGCATCACCCAAAATTTCCTCTTGGACCGCATCGGACGAACCCGGCTGCCGAACCATTCGGTGAATGGACGCTACACCGGGCGAGCTAGCGGACGACATTTGTCTAATCTCCATGAGCACTTTTGCCGCTAGCTCTGAATTCATTTGTGACGACGGACGCACACTTGAAGAAGATAACATGGAAACATCACCCTGTTCTGGTTCCTCTGAAATAGAAACTGAGAGAGTAGAGTGACCTTGCGGAGAAAGAGCCGGCATTGCTCTTTCTCCAGAAACAACATATCGTGACACACGTTTCCAATGTTTCTCATCCCAATGTTCACATATAGGACAGGGATTAATGCGAGAACACTGACAACAATTAATACAATGATCATGAAAGTCAGAGGAAGATTTCTTCCTATTACAATTTGAACAACGTCCCTTCATTGTGAAAGAACAACAATAAGTCCTAGTTACTCGCAAAAACCCCTGACACAAAGATACATAATAACATGATCCATTAATAAATGAAAAAACAATTGCAAAACAAAATAATTTTGAAAAAATATTTTTTCAGCGAAGCCCAAGTTGCTGAAAAGTAACGTTGAGCCCCGATGGATCCGATGGCAAAGTGTGGTCAAAAATTTTAAATTTATATAAAATAATTAATGAGACACTTTCGGATAATATAAATGTATCTTATAGTGAGATAAACTGCAGCAAAGGCAAACAGCCCCCCTCAAAAAAGGCTGTTGCCAATGAAAACAAACAGTGTAAAAACACCAGAAAACATGACTCCAGGCACTGAAAAAACTGGCCCGGAATCAGTCATCAATTACACTCTATCTGATGCAAAACAGAGACTCCCAGGGGAGAATCTGTAGAACATCAGATGGAAGATGCAGAACACAAACGTTATACACCCATGGGTGAAAACGTAACTATGGGGAAAATAACAGAAAACATTCTGTAACCAAGCAACTCTCCCAGGAAATTTTAGAAATGAAATTTCTCAAAAATATGCCAAAAGCATGGGAGAATTGCAAGGGGGGACTTTAGAAGGCTAGGGGAGAGGAAACACTGAATAAGCAGTGCAACAATTAGCAAGAATGACAACAAGAGGCCCATGCCTCGAAAATAGGCAACTTAACATAATTTCATCAAAAAATTTTAAGTACAGCCCTGATTATTTTTTGTCACTTCTTTTTCCTCTCCTCCTTCTATCCTCCTTAGAATCACATTTTCTCCAAAAATTACGTGTCTGGCATCCTTTAAACTGAGATTTACAAGCACAAAGATCAGTGAGATGTTGACTGATGAAGGGCCAAACAGAGAATGATAATTGGCGCCAATTTCGGGACGACTGCGTCACTGCGCATGCGCAGTAGAGGCGTAGTATGGAGGTCCTTTAGGACATGATTTCTTTTTGTTTTGGATGCAAATTTTGGGGATTGGGGGGCAAAATTTGTGTTTGGCCCTGGTTTTGTTAGAGTTAGCACCAGCTAAGTCTGGGTCATTGGTACAGTATAAAAATATATTTTTTTTTCAACTGATTAATTTGTCAATTACAGGGGGAATGTGGCCGATTCACCAGGCAAATGGTTAACAATTATTTGATTTGTCAAGTATCAAGGTACAGTCCTTATTATGATACATGATATGCCATCTACTCATAGTACACATTGTTTATAAACTTTTGTTGAAAAATATTCAATGGTCATAAAATAATATTCCGAACATACAAAATGTTTATGAGAGATGAGTGGACAAATGGCGAACATACAAATCTGTGTCAGAAAAGCCCTGTTGACTTTGTCAGAACAGAGGTGAAAAAAGTAATGCAGCTTTCTTGAAAACATTTTTGTACAAATCGCCTGAACTGATCAGTGAATGATGACATTCTCTAGTGTGGGCACCATGAGGAGACCACAGGCAATTCTACTCAACCTTTAACCCAACGTAAGGGTCAAAACCGGCCAGCACTATTCACAAAAATTGCCATTCAATTTTCATTAATTTTTAATTCATTTTTTGCCTAAAAAATATAGCTTACAACACCCTCTTTGGAATGAGCTTGTTAAGCTCATTCCAATTAGGGTCATAAGCTATGTTTTTGATGAAAAAAATAAAAAATTAGTTATTCAATGATTTTGTTTGCAAGTGTCGTCTGCTTTTCATGTTCGGTAAAGGGTTAAAACAGAATTAGTATATTTAAACCCAGCTGAGTTACTCTGAGACCCAAACAATGCAGGTGGAAGTATTTTCTGCAATGTGCCAACATTTTAATTTGGTTTCTGTACTCTTAAATTTTTAAGTACTTACAAACATGTATCTATCATATTTATAAAAATAGGCTGATGAAATCGTCAGATGTGTACCCATACGCGCAACTAGTAGAAAGCTGTACGATGGAGGGCCACCACAGATGCTGACATTATGTACACCATACAAGGTATGGGTACATATAGAAATGGATTGGAGGAGTGTCTAATTTGATGGATAAAGGGTTAATATCTCCGGATCAAATTATCAGATTTACATAAAAAACTATACAGCACAGCACATCAGTAACCTGAATAAATATATAAAGTAACATGACAATCGGACTGATATTTTTTGAGTTATCTCATGCCAAAGGGATTGGAGGAATTTTCAATTTGAAGGATAAAGGGTTAATATCTCAGGATCAAATTATCAGATTAACACCAAAAACTATACAGCTCAGCACATCAGTAACCTGAACACAATTATAAAGTAACTTGACAATCCAAGCAATATTTTTCAAGTTATCGAATGCCAAAGGGATTGGAGGAATTTTTAAATTTGAAGGATAAAGGGTTAATATCTCAGGATCAAATTATCCGATTTACACCAAAAACTATAGAGCTCGGCACATCAGTAACCTGAACACAAATATAAAGTAATTTGACAATCCAAGCAATATTTTTCAAGTTATCGAATGCAAAAGGGATTGGAGGAATTTTCAATTTGAAGGATAAGGGTTAATATCTCAGGATTAAATTATCAGATTTACACCAAAAACTATACAGCTCGGCACATCAGTAACCTGAACACAAATATAAAGTAACTTGACAATCCAAGCAATATTTTTCAAGTTATCGAATGCCAAAGGGATTGGAGGAATTTTCAATTTGAAGAATAAAGGGTTAATATCTCAGTATCAAAATAACAGATTTACACCAAAAACTATACAGCTCAGTACATCAATAACCTGAACACAAATATAAAGTAACTTGACAATCCAAGCAATATTTTTCAAGTTATCGAATGCCAAAGGGATTGGAGGAATTTTCAATTTGAAGGATAAAGGGTTAATATCATCTCAGTATCAAAATAACAGATTTACACCAAAAACTATACAGTTCAGTACATCAATAACCTGAACACAAATATAAAGTAACTTGACAATCCAAGCAATATTTTTCAAGTTATCAAATGCCAAAGGGATTGGAGGAATTTTCAATTTGAAGGATAAATGGTTAATATCTCGGGATCAAATCATCAGATTTACACCAAAAACTATACAGCTCGGCAAATCAGTAACCTGCACACAAATATGAAGTAACTAGACAATCCAAGCAATATTTTTCAAGTTATCGAATGCCAAAGGGATTGGAGGAATTTTCAATTTGAAGGATAAAGGGTTAATATCTCAGGATCAATTATCCGATTTACACCAAAAACTATACAGCTCAGCACATCAGTAACCTGAACACAAATATAAAGTAACTTGACAATCCAAGCAATATTTTTCAAGTTATGGAATGCCAAAGGGATTGGAGGAATTTTCAATTTGAAGGATAAAGGGTTAATATCTCAGGATTAAATTATCAGATTTACACCAAAAACTATACAGCTTCGCACATCAGTAACCTGAACACAAATATAAAGTAACTTGACAATCCAAGCAATATTTTTCAAGTTATCGAATGCCAAAGGGATTGTAGGAATTTTCAATTTGAAGGATAAAGGGTTAATATCTCAGTATCAAAATAACAGATTTACACCAAAAACTGTACAGCTCAGTACATCAATAACCTGAACACAAATATAAAGTAACTTGACAATCCAAGCAATATTTTTCAAGTTATCGAATGCCAAAGGGATTGGAGGAATTTTCAATTTGAAGGATAAAGGGTTAATATCTCGGGATCAAATCATCAGATTTACACCAAAAACTATACAGCTCGGCAAATCAGTAACCTGAACACAAATATGAAGTAACTAGACAATCCAAGCAATATTTTTCAAGTTATCGAATGCCAAAGGGATTGGAGGAATTTTCAATTTGAAGGATAAAGGGTTAATATCTCAGGATCAATTATCCGATTTACACCAAAAACTATACAGCTCAGCACATCAGTAACTTGAACACAAATATAAAGTAACTTGACAATCCAAGCAATATTTTTCAAGTTATCGAATACCAAAGAAATGGATACGGATGCCGGACGGACAGACGGACGGACAAAGGATGGACGAACGACGGATGGTCACTCCGGATGCCGGCATTATGTGTACCATACATAGTATGGGTACACATAAAAATGAATTCTGAACCTAGTTCATATTAAAGTTCATAAGACTTACTGGTGAATAACAGCTGCTGGTGGTGACATTGGAACATCTCGTCTTGTTGGGGATTTGATCTTTTTAGGTTTCACTATCTCTGGTACAGAAACTGGCTGTTAAAATAAAGAAGTAAACTCAGAATTAATGTAATGGGAGTTCTGATGCACCGTTCAAATATAAAACAAATGGCCAAAGAGTGCTAACACTCCGTAGTTTACATGAATTTTCCAGATGTCTAACATCAAACATAAAATAAATTTTACTTATCCACCGCCGACAAAGTCGGGAGGGGGATAAAAAAATGGTGTTAATCCGTCTATCCATGAGTCCATCCATCCATCTGTTCATCTGTTGGTCAGTCACAAACATTCTCCACTTAACTCCTCCTACAGTTTTCAGTGGATTTTTATGAAACTTGGTGTGAAGTATAAGTATCAAGTGTAGATGTGCATGTGATCAGGAATTTTTGATGCGACAAAGTTTGAGTGGTTATGTCCCTTGGAAATAGTAAAATTTTCATCACAAAGGCTTGTCTGCTTAACTCCTCCTACATTTTTTATTGGATTTTTACGAAACTTAGTCTGAAGTATCAGTATCAAGTGTAGATGTGGTCATGTGGCACCATTTCATATTTTTAAAAAAGCATGTATACATGCACAGTGTTATTTTATTATTTTGATTTAAAATCACAAAAATGAACAGATCAAACACAAGTGTAAGCACAATGTCGTCTTTAGTTTCTGTTCCATAAGGTCAAGATAAAGGGACCAAAGTAAGAAATAAAGAAATTGCTCTATTAATAGCTTTCGGCCAAAGGTCTTTATCAGTTTTGCTAGCTTCAGAAAACACTACATACTCGTTGAATGCAAATTTCACAATGAAGGCATATATTTCTCTGCCTTCATTGTGAAATTTGCATTCAACCGAGTATGTAGTGTTTTCTGGAGCTATCAAAACTGATGAACCCCTTTGGCCAAAAGTCTTTAGTTTCATTTGTTCGTTCATTTCTTATATATGAGTAACCATACGTATACACATTAAATCAAAATCTAGGATACAGCTGTATCAGTCACCACAGTCAATATGGGCATCACACGGTTATCATTTGGTCAAAGAGCAACGGGAGAACATGAATTCTGGATTTTGAGTGAACGATTCTTTAGTTAGGTACCTTTTCACTCTACCTTACAGATAGTTCCACTGATACATGTTTGCAAGTGTTCTATGGCCACACAAAAGGAGGAGTCAACTACCCATGTGTTTGTCCTCAGATAGACAGTCGCCATAATCCTTAGCTCACTGTTTGTTTTATCCTTCCCAAACATATATATATATATAAGCTTCAAACTCCCATGATCCTTATTAATGGAGGTAGCAGTAAGACAGCCAATAGTGGCTATGCAACCTCCTCGCACTATACATGTATTATTCCATACTTAAATTGGATTTGTTTTACTGATTCTGTTTAAACTGTAATTCAAACAATTTTGTATATTCTCAGTGTTACATATAGAGCGAAATAAAGTTCATTCATTCAAAAATATTAATTAATATACCTGTTACGGAGAATGGGCAAATGATACTTTGCAATTTCTTCTCCATTGTTTGGTTCCTCTTATCAGATGCTATTGTTTTAATGTTAATAGATGACCCAGAGGTATGTGTGCATTAGTTAATAATGCTCACATGAGTGGTCATTATTAATTGCTGAATGGATAATTGTTATGCAGGCTTCTCTTTTCCTTTGTTTCTGATTCTGCACTGTGTGTATGCACCTGCTCCACCAGATGGTGAGGCCTACGCTGTGACCGAAACCAGCCTAAAATTTTGTAGGTTTTTCAGAACCAGCTTTGATAAGATTCAAAAGTCCTGTATTCTAATCTGTTATCTCTGGTTTTAGGATTAAATGAAAGTGTCAATGACACTGTAGCTCAACTTGTCAAGACAAAGACATGTACATGTATAGTATGTGACACGGCAATGACAAACATCTAGGTAATGACCTGATAACAAAGGTACATATAAAGTATTGTAACGGTCTGTACATAAATACTGAGCGTTGCCTGTAACAAATGTATAGGTAAAGTATTGTAAAGGTGGGTGACAGTCAGATGTTAAACTAGAAAAGAAATCTTTGAGTCCCAGAGTGGGTCTGACTGAACCCCAAAATATTTGTTCTCATAGCACAGTGATAACAAAGGCACCCCAAAACACACTCATTCCTGTCCCAAGGTGAAAACAAAGGTACCCAAGAAGTTTCGTGAAGATCAGTTCACAAATATGAGCTGTGTAGAAGTTGTGACAAAACACTGATTGGACCTAATTCCGGTACAAAATGGCCACTGGCAGCCATCTTGAATTTTGGACCGCGCCTAGAAACACTTGTTCTCGTCCCAAGGTGATAAAAAAGGTACCCAAGAAGTTTTGTGAAGATCGGTTCATAAATACAGCCTCTAGCCCGAGCCGTATTGACATGTGCACTAACAGAGTATAAGTAGCACTGAATAAATCAAAGTTCATCTAATTTGCATAATTTCTGCACAAGAAAAAAACCCGTACTATATGTGATGTATTCCATTTTACTAAACATTCATACAAAAATTTATTCAAATCAGAACTTTCATACAGAAGTTCTGTACAAAAGACTGATTGCACTAATTTTGGTACAAAATGGCTGCTGGTGGCCATCTTGAAATTCGGACCACACCCAAAGACACTCGTTCTCATCCCACGGTAATAACAAAGGTACCCAAGAAGTTTTGTAAAGATCGGTTCATAAATACGGCATCTAGCCTGAGCTGTGTAGAAGTTGTGTACAAAAAACTGATTAGACCTAATTTCGATACAAAATGGCCACTGGCAGCCATCTTGAATTTTGGACCGCACCCAGAAACACTCGTTCTCGTCCCAAGGTGATAACAAAGGTACCCAAGACGTTTCGTGAAGATCGGTTCATAAATACAGACTCTAGCCCGAACCGTATTGACATGTGTACTTACTGTGTGTAAGCAGCACTGAAAAAATCAAAGTTCATCTAATTTGCATAATTTCTGCACGAGAAAAAAACCTGTATTATATGTGATGTATCCCATGGTACTAAACATTCACACAAAAAATTATTCAAATCAGCGCTTTCATATGGAAGTTCTGTGCAAAAATCTGATTGCACCAAATTTCGTACAAAATGGCTGCCATCGGCCATCTTGAATTTCGGACCGGACCCCAAAACACTCGTTCTCGTCCCACGGTGATAACAAAGGTACCCAAAAAGTTTCGTAAAGATCGGTTCATAAATACGGCCTCTAGCCCAAGCCGTATTGGCATTTGCACTTACAGTGCTGAAAGTAACACCAAAAAACATCAAAGTTAGTCTAATTTGCATAATTTACGCACGAGAAAAAAACCTGTATTATATGTGATGTATCCCATGGTACTAAACATTCATACAAAAAATTATTCAAATCAGAGCTTTCATATGGAAGTTCTGTACAAAAAGTTAAAAAATTTATAGTAATTTATATATTTTTTATACTTACCAATGACCCAGACTTAGCTGGTGCTAACTCTAACAAAACCAGGGCCAAACACAAATTTTGCCCCCCAATCCCCTAAATTTGCATCCAAAACAAAAAGAAATCATGTCCTAAAGGACCTCCATACTACGCCTCTACTGCACATGCGCAGTGACGCAGACGTCCCGAAATTGGCGCCAATTATCATTCTTACCGGCAGTGCCTGGTCAGCGCTATGTACTCAGCGGGGAGGCAAGAGTTCCCAACTCAAGGGAGGGCCATCCCCGTCTGGGTCATTGGTAAGTATAAAAAATATATAAATTACTATAAATTTTTCAACATTTTTATACTGTACCAATGACCCAGACTTAGCTGAATAGTAAACAGGCTGGAGGGCCTAGGACATAGAGGAAAATCCAATAAGCTCAACTATATAGTAAAGAGGTAACCCCTTAAGGAGAAAAGGAGTATTAGGCTTTACATGTATCTTTCTTATTTAATATTAAATTAGAAAGATACACTACCCTTAATAATTGAGCACAATAACATTCATGTTCTCTACTAACATCCAGTATAACCCTTATACTAATTATTTTTAAAGCAAGCCAATAAATAAAGTAGTCCAGAGAATTGAGACTCTTTATAGTCATTTAAAAGTGTCCGAGTATTGTATATTAAAGCCCGTTTGACACTTGACATATACAAATGCTTCACACCGAGCTACACTTTAAAAATAAGACATGAATGAATTTAACATTAATATTACACTTTAAAACCATCCCGGAAGCGACTCAGAAATACTGACTTGGAGGAGGCATTCCCTTGCTTTTCACTATAAAGCAGGTGACCTAAGGGAACCCCCCCCCCCCCCCCCCCGAGCCCCCCCCTCCCCCTTCCCCTTGCCCTGGGTCAAATAGCCCAGAGCGAAGAGGGCAGCCGGACGGAGTCACTGCCGGAACAGAAAGCCTGCATAACTATAGTTGCAACTGTTTAGTGGACGACATTCTGAGCAACAGATAACGGACCTAAACAATGCAGGTCTCCAGAAATGGACTCAATATTTCTGAGATAAAAATTCGTAAATGTGGATGGCTGAGACCAATAAGCAGCCTTCATTAAATCTGTAATAGCAACACTATTAGCATAAGCCCAGGAAGTAGAAAGAGCTCTTACTTCATGAGCAGAAATCTTAAGCACAGACTGCTGAGAAGAAGATAAATCTTCATAAGCAATACGGATAGTTAATTGAATCCATCTAGCAACAGAATGGACTGAAATGTCCTTTCTATTAGGCATCAAAGACAGAAAGAAACGTTTCCGTCCCTTTCTGATAAACTGAGATCTCTGTTTATAGATACGTAACGCTCTAACAGGACAGAGTAAAGGCCTACGCCCGTCTGAAGACAGAAGAGCCTTAATAACAATAGGTTCCGGATATTTATTAGGAGCCTGATTCTTAGCTAAAAAACCCACATTAGTAGTGAAGGTGATAGTGTTCCCAACACTACGATAATGAGAATCATCCACCGACAGTGCATGAAGCTCACTAACTCTTCTAGCAGAAGAGAAAGCTAAGAGAAAAGCTGTCTTATAAGATAAGAATTTGAAATCTACTGTCCCAAGAGGTTCAAATGGCTTTTCCTTCAATTTAAGAAGAACCCAAGCTAAATTCCACTTAGGAATTAATCTAAGAGTTCTGGGTCTATTTATCGAAAAGTTTCTAACCAACTTAGATAAAGAGACATTAGATCCAATTTGTAAACTATCATGATGTGCATAGGTATCAGATAACATAGATCTATAACCCTTTATAGTAACAGGCTGCAGTTTGATTTCGTCAAACAAGTATACTAGAAAGTTTGCAATGTCTGGTATAGAGGGATCGAATATATCTACAGAATGATCCCTACACCAACGACGAAAAACCTTCCACTTAGCCGCATAGTTTAGCGAAGAGGAGGTCCTCCTACAGTTAGAAATCGCGTCCACTGCTCGTCCTGTAAAGTGTTTGCCATGCAAGAAGGACCGCACAACGGAAAAGCGTGAAGGTTGAGACCTTGCGGGTTGTGATGGAGTTGGCACGATTTCCCCTGCGAAAGAAGATCCTCCCGTGGAGGAAGCTTTCGCGGTAGGTCCCACAACAGACACCTGAGTAGATTTATCCACGGTCTCTGTGGCGACAGAGATGCTACCAACAGAATCTTGCATTGAGATTGTTTTATCTTTAGCAATACTTGTTGAATTAACGGCGCTGGAGGATACGCATATCCTATCATTCCGTCCCAAGGGATCGACAGAGCGTCTACTGCAAATGCTCTTGGATCCAGACACGGAGACACATACGTCTGCAACTGATTGTTGAGATGTGTCGCAAATAAGTCTATCATTGGCCGTTCCCATTGGTAGCAAATCTGATTGAATACTTGTTTGTTGAGAGTCCACTCCGACGGCAACAAGCGACCCTTTCGTGAAAGGGAGTCTGCTAGCACATTCAGACGACCCGGTATGTGACGGACCGAAAGAAGAACGTGATGTTCTAGCGCAAACAGAAGGATTCTTTCCGTTAGATTGAACAACGGAACTGAATGAGTGCCTCCCTGATTCCGTATATATGCCACTACTGTCGTATTGTCGGATAGGATTTGGACATGAGCATTGTGAATAATGTCCATCCAGTGACGTAACGCAAGCCAAATTGACATCATTTCCTTGATGTTTATGTGCTTGCACAGGAATTGCGGATCCCAAAGACTCTGGCATCTCGAATCTGTTTGGATTAATGATGCACCCCAACCTGTTTGACTGGCATCCGTCATAATGGTAAAACTTGGATCCGGCAACTGCAGCGGAACTCCGAGTTAACCACTGAATGTTTGCCCAAGTCTGAATCTCTTGTTTCACTTGATCTGACAAGAGAACGTCTACATCGAGCGAATGAATTTTCACACTCCAATTCTGAGTCAAGAAAATTTGAAGAGGACGTGTGCGTAACCGCCCCATCGGAATGAGATCCGCGGCGGCTCTGCACAGACCTATCAGTCTCATAAATTCTCTCGCCGTGACTTTGTCTGCGTGCAGACAATAGCGAGCGTAACAACTGACTAATTTCGCTCTGGTTAACGGCAGACGAACGAGATTGTTGTGCGTCTCGAAGCTCATTCCCAGATGAGTGAATGACTTGGACGGCACCAGATCCGACTTCTCCTCGTTTACTATAAAACCGAGACGTCGGAGCAATAGAAGAAGATTCTGAACATCGTTCTGAAGCATTAACTCGTTGCCGTACCTCTGAAGAATGTCGTCCAGGTAGGCCGACGTTACCGCAGACGAATGAGCTTGGAAATAGATCATTACCGAGTTCATTACCCGAGTGAAAGCCCAGGGTGCTAGATTCAATCCGAAGCACATCGCCCGGAATTGGTACACCACTCCTAGGACTGCGAAGCGTAGGTACTTTCGGAATGTCGGATGTACCATGACGTGAAAGTACGCATCTTTGAGATCTATGCTTGTTGCATAATCGTTCACCCGAATACTCACTCTGACCGATCGAATCGTCTCCATATAAAACTTCGGAGCGACGATCAGCTTGTTTATCCAGCTCAAATCTATGACTGGACGGAACGAGCCGTCTGGTTTCGGAACCAGAAACAGATGGCTGTAGAATCCCGGAGATTCCTGGTTTTCTACGACCTCTACCGCGTTCTTCATTAAAAGAGACTGCACCTCTGATAACAGAGCGTCTCTTTTCTGCGAATTTGACGGAAGATGAGTCCACTTTGGACTTCAAGTTAATAGAGGCTTTCGTTTGAAGGATATCTTTAGACCTTCCGAAGTCACTCCTCTCACCCAAGGGTCGTCCGTAATCGACGCCCATTCTTGTGAAAAGCTTGACAACCTTCCGCCAACCGGTACGCGATAGAGGTTTAAGCCATCACCTCCTGGACCTGCGAGGCCTGCGGTAGGAGAAACCATGTCCTCCACGGCCCGCACCTCGCCCCGTCGACCTCGGGGTGTCCGACCGATTGTCCCGGCCTGAAGGACGTCCCGAACGAGAGTCGCTACCCTGACGGTCTCTCGAATAAGACCAAGAGGACGCACCGGAACCTCTATAGGAACCTCTCTTGGGCGCATTAGACCCAGAAGTGCCTGTCTTATTCGTGTCTGCTGTATCTGACTTCTTAGGAGCAGATTTGAACAACAGAGAATCCTTAGCTTTCTTTGTAATTTTATCATAAATAGCAGAAAGCTTGCCGTCAAAGAGAAGTTCTCCTGAGACCGAAGCGACTCTAAGAGAGTTCTTCACCTTAGTATCCACTAGTGTGGATGTAGCTAGGGCTGCGTCACGTCTAACCAACTCCAGATTTGCAACTGAAAGGGCGGAGTTACACGTGGAATAAGCTACTGCCCTTGAAAGAAGTCTTAAAGAGGATTGTATATCCTGAAACTCTTTCCCTTGAAGGCGCAAGTGATAATGCCTTAGTAAGGTGATCTGCGTAAGATAAGGCATCTAAATTGGCTCTGTTAGACGCAATAGCTGTTTCCAACACCGCGGTTGGAATAGAAGCCGACGACGGTAATGATAGCTCTAAGTCTTCCGCCTCGTCGTCCATACGCAGAGGAACTCTCGGTATACCCTGTCCTGCCGTATCGAATTTATTCCTCGCATTAATGAAAGGCAGTTTGAGAGTATTAGCGGACAAGAAACCTGCTTTCCCCGTCCTGGAAGCAAGTTTAAATATAGCGTCGTTCAATAATTCAAATGTTCTTGCAACATTATTGGACTGCGACGGAAACTCGGGAGCGATGTCCCTGAACCGCTCAAAAAATTCAGAGTCCAATGACGCTATAATTCTCTTGTCCGGAACCGCAGCAGTCTGGCCCGACGGAACAACTTGAGGGAGAAAGTGCCGGATGAAGTCCACGGCAGCTTTATGTTGTTCCGAAAGGGATAGCTCCAAGTCATCCGTATCCCTTTCACCATCCGGTCGGACCTCATGATGTTCCCGGTCGTCCGCCCCCGATGCTTCGGCGGAGCGTACCGACTCAGCGCCGTCGGATAATTCTCGATCCGACACCATTTCTGTCGGCTGCTGGGATGCTGCGATAAGCTGTGCTATCTGCACAAGAATGTCCGGCGTCGAGACCTGCGGAGGCGCAGTCTTTCGCTGCTTCGCTGAGGGCAGCTCCGCATCAGATGGCTCCCGCATACTTTTCCTATGCGAACGTCCGGAGTCCATCGGTCTCGAATCCCTGGCTGCCGGATGGTGTGACCTGGTCGCCGAAGAATCCTTGATCGGCGAAGCTGGTAATATATCGGCGGTCACGCAGCCAAGGTGCGGTCGTGTGCGCTGACGAGAAGAGGAAGCTTTAACAGTCTCCGCGGACTGCTTATACAATGGAGCGTCCCGAGCGACGGACGTATGCTCAGCTAAAGACACATTTTGTACCACAACATCTGGTCCCAGATGTTGTTGTACGAGAGAGGGGCCTCTCTCGCTCACGGCCCGGCTGGACCTGGACGAGCTAGGAACCGGACTCAAAGGCTTCCTCCATTCTCGCTTACTATCCGCCGTCACTGGGTGTGCATCTATTATGTTTATAGTGCTCGCATCACCCAAAATTTCCTCCTGGACTGCATCGGACGAACCCGGCTGCCGAACCATTCGGTGAATGGACGCTACACTGGGCGAGCTAGCGGACGACATTTGTCTAATCTCCATGAGCACTTTTGCCGCTAGCTCTGAATTCATTTGTGACGATGGACGCACACTTGTAGAAGATAACATGGAAACATCACCCTGTTCTGGTTCCTCTGAAATAGAAACTGAGAGAGTAGAGTGACCTTGCGGAGAAAGAGCCGGCATAGCCCTTTCTCCAGAAACAACATATCGTGACACACGTTTCCAATGTTTCTCATCCCAATATTCACATATAGGACAGGGATTAATGCGAGAACACTGACTACAATTAATACAATGATCATGAAAGTCAGAGGAAGATTTCTTCCTATTACAATTTGAACAATGTCCCTTCATTGTGAAAGAACAACAATAAGTCCTAGTTACTCGCAAAAACCCCTGACACAAAGATACATAATAATATGATCCATTAATAAATGAAAAAACAATTGCAAATCAAAATAATTTTGAAAAAATATTTTTTCAGCGAAGCCCAAGTTGCTGAAAAGTAACATTGAGCCCCGATGGATCCCATGGCAAAGTGTGGTCAAAAATTTTAAAATTATATTAAATAATTAATGAGACACTTACGGATAATATAAATGTATCTTATAGTGAGATAAACTACAGCAAAGGCAAACAGCCCCCCTCAAAAAAGGCTGTTGCTAATGTAAACAAACAGTGTAAAAACACCAGAAAACATGACTCCAGGCACTGAAAAAACTGGCCCAGAATCAGTCATCAAATTACACTCTATCTGATGCAAAACAGAGACTCCCAGGGGAGAATCTGCAGAACATCAGATGGAAGATGCAGAACACAAACGTTATACACCCATGGGTGAAAACGTAACTATGGGGAAAATAACAGAAAACATTCTGTAACCAAGCAACTCTCCCAGGAAATTTTAGAAATGAAATTTCTCAAAAATATGCCAAAAGCATGGGAGAATTGCAAGGGGGGACTTTAGAAGGCTAGGGGAGAGGAAACACTGAATAAGCAGTGCAACATTTAGCAAGAATGACAAGAGGCCCATGCCTCGAAAATAGGCAACTTAACATAATTTCATCAAAAAATTTTAAGTACAGCCCTGATTATTTTTTGTCACTTCTTTTTCCTCTCCTCCTTCTATCCTCCTTAGAATCACATTTTCTCCAAAAATTACGTGTCTGGCATCCTTTAAACTGAGATTTACAAGCACAAAGATCAGTGAGATGTTGACTGATGAAGGGCCAAACAGAGAATGATAATTGGTGCCAATTTCGGGACGTCTGCGTCACTGCGCATGCGCAGTAGAGGCGTAGTATGGAGGTCCTTTAGGACATGATTTCTTTTTGTTTTGGATGCAAATTTTGGGGAT